>OY856409.1:786921779-788370113 GCA_963693085.1 Alisma plantago-aquatica
TCCCTTAAAAGAAATTTACACTATCTCGAGGTACACACAACATGTCATACATAGTCTGGTTTAACTCACTATCACCCTATAGTAGTTCCTTGATCTGATCATAAGATGTAAGCTTAACTTACATCTGTACAATCAAATCACTCTGTGTTATTACCCCTAAGTCTAAGTTCAATTTCCACATTTCTACTAGCAGGTCTCTATTGAAACCTGTCATAGAGAATGCATTAGTTGTTGAACTTGACTTTCTGCTGAAAGCACTATTCACCACATTCGCTTTATCAGGGTGGTAATCTATTGTCACATCATAAAGATAGTGATGCCATGTCTTAAAAACATGAACTACATCAACTATCTTCAGATCATATATCGGATAATACTCCGCTTTCTATGTTACTTACTTATTGTTACATTTTAGGTTTATGTCTTACTCTTTTCTCTAAGTCATTTCATGTTGTTCATGTACCGATCAGTTTATCTACCTCAAAACCCTAGGTCACTATCAAAGCCAGTTTACCTTTCATAGAACAAATCTCAAGGTCTTATTTTACAAAGATACTAGTATACAAGGTTACATCACTAATAATATACTTTAAACTACTACAACTTTAATCATTCTAGGGTTTTGGTCTATATCAGTAACATAGCTTTATTGTGTGTATGTGTGATCGATTATATAAATCAAATTGAGTTGCTTGGGTCAATAACATATTAACCCAACACTCAACTTTAATTACATTAGCTGAAAATTCAGTTTTCACAATAGTTTCTGTAATTCGTTTATTAAACTGCTAACAGAAGCTCTAAAAATTTTGAAAATTTTATATGTTGTGCCTAATAAAGTTTTAGACCTCCAGTAAAAATTTGAGATAATTTCAAGTTACCAATAATTAATTAAAAATCAAACAGTGCGCTGCTATATAGCAGTTTGCAGCAGATTCGGTCGAGTTGCAACTCGACCGACACCTTACTGTAGAGATCAAATGTCATCCAAAAATTACGCCAATTTAATAGAGTGTCTAAAATTATGTTTTTCAATCACAGTTAAAATTTGAGATCAATTGGATGTACCAATAAAAAGATAAAATTCAATTACAACACTGCTATATAAATCTGAAAATGTGATCGGTCGAGTTTGAAACTCAGCCGATGAACAGGTCAGAACATTCTTCAAAAATTCTGATATCTTCCAAATCATATCCCAATTTTAGCCAAATTAGAGTTACACATAAGATACTAAAAATCATTTACTAAAACACCTTACTTGTCAAATTTGTATTTATGTATCATCAAAACCCTGTTTTGGGCCGATTAGGGTCTGTGCTTCTCAAGCCCTAATTTCCCAAGATTAAAGAACATTTAGACTTCTTTTCATATTTTACTTGTTAATAGGAGTCATTAGATCCCAGTAACGCATCCTGCCAGCCGGACCAGGCCGAACCTGTAGTCCTGAAGCCAAGAGCTACTCGAGATTAATCAACCCCTATTAACCTTAAACATGTGGAAAGAATATCCACTTAGGGCAACTTACTTATACATGATTTCGGATCTACTTTAATACAAAGGAAACAAACATTAAACAATTCACTTCATGTCACAACAATATAAAAGAATCATACTTATTGTACAACTGGAAGTCTAAATTCATGCATATAAGAGCGTTTCTAGTGATCTTTATTCAAATAAACGATGATAAACAAGAGTTGAATCGCATCTTATATGTAATCTCTTATTCCTTTATTAATTTCTGATCTCTTAACCCTAAGATTTCTAGGGTTTTCTCTCTAGCCTATCCTTCCTCTTCATACCTGGTCAGGGCATCCAGAGAAGAACAGACAGAGTAGCTTGATACTGGTCAATCTAAGTATTTAGACACCTGGCCAGGGTATCTAAACACTCAGACCTTCCAGAGCTAAAACACATCATTTATTATTTGCCTTACTTATAACTTTATTCTTTGACCTTATTGATTCTTAACGACTCATCTTAAGCTCATTACTTGATTCTCGTGACCACATCCTCTTCCTGCTATCTGCAATAATGTAACAGAACACTTCCTGTTAGAAGATTATAGAAAGAAGAAAGATACCTAAACCTTAATCCTATTGGTCTCTTATCGTCCCCTGACCTTGAGTAACTATGTACTCAAACCAAAGCTCTGATACCAAAAGTTGTCACGCCCCAATCTCACATTAACCACAAACCACAAGATTAGGACGCAACAGGATGGGATTTACACATAAGCCAACCACTCTTCACCTTTAAAAACATTTAAAGATATTAATAGGAAGATCTGATTTATGTTGTCAAATGAAACTAAACAAACTGCGGAAGCATCTTTATTAACTGACTAGCAATATAAACAGAGTCTACAACATATTACATTGTTTGACATAAAAATAAAGCATAACAGATAATTTACATCTTTATACACATTCTCTCTCTCACTCACACCTCGTCCAAAAGATCGAGGGGAAAGGACTAAGAGACCTCTAACTACTAACTACGAACCTTCTATCGACTAGGTGTAAGGATAAACCGATCCTTCTGATTTCCTGCTGCTGACGATAACCTGAAAATGTTTTGAGTAGAGGTATGAGCCTACTCGCTCAGTGAATAGTATTTCACTTAGCTATCACTAAACAACTCATCAGGTTTTTAAACTGGAATTAAACATAAATGCAGAACTAAACAAGGCAGTTCTAATAACATAGCAGATATACAGATATTAATCACATTTCTAAGCATCAACAGATATTTCAGGTAAATAAACAGTTATATAAATTTACTGTGATCCTACTTGATTACTTATTCTTTTTATTATGCCCTAATCATATGCAGTGTACTCTGCATATAAAGATCCGTAACAAGTTCATGCTACGACCCCACCGTACAAGACTTAGCGACACACCCGGGAAATGCTAAGTCTGACGCCAGCCCTGCTCTGCTACAGGACCCCTGGCTCTCCGGCCAGAAACATAGGCTCTACGGCCTCAATGCACAACCACGTGTGCTCTCGACTCCTCCTTTAACCTGAGTACACCGGCGGAGGGTCTCACAAGGTTACCTTCGTGACACAAGCACGAATGGTGTTAGATAACCGAGATTTCTCTTTCCTCATTTTTTCGTGACACACGCACGGATGATGTTGCAACACGAGTTTCACCCCTAAGAAACAGACCTTCTTTTAGGGGTTCTACGGTGTTAGGGCACCTAGGTCTATTAACTGATTAACAAATAGACATTAATACAGGAATATCACATTTCATGCATATTAAATTCTTAAATAAGCATTTAAACAGGAATATCACATTTCATGCATATAGCACAATCTAAATATCACATGAAGCAAATATATATCCTTTATCATCATTAAACATGAACACATATCATTTATCCACTTTCGATGCTAAACAACTATTTTTAAATCAGCAAATACATTGCAACTATAATACAGGAAATTTATCATTTTTACTAAGCATATCACGTAGTTCAATTCTAATGAATCTAACATACTCTATTGTATGAACTACACTATTTAGAAGTTATATCAATTGATACAGAAGCACTTAAACAATTAAATTGAGTTAAATATTGATTTCTAAATGAACTACTACTCACCCACTTCGGTGTGTTCGTATACACCGAAAAACGTCCACAACCATGCCTAATTATGCCCTTTACAGCAGAGTGCACACCGTGCACCTGGGCTGCACGCCGTGCACCTGGGCAGAAACTCGTTCTGCTATCTGTAACTTTGCACGCCGTGCAACCTGCGCAGAGACGGAAATCTCATTGTAGATGAACTCGATTTAGCACCTAATTAAGGCTATAAGCTACAGATTCTTGATTTGGATTCTCAAGTCGAAGTCAGAATTACCTATCCTTAATGCCTCTTACGCCCAGGTTGATCCTAGTCGATCATGCTGCTGCAAACAGCAGCTCCTTCACGCACAGGTTGAAGATGGTGTCCGTTCTTGGTGCTAGACGCAGCTATGGCTGCGGATTCCAGATGGGACCTCCAGGCCGAGGTCATGGCCGGCGATTCGAGGTGTTTGCCATGCCCAAGAGGGCCCCCGGCCGCTACTGCTGTTGCTGCAAGGTAGGGCGTCACCCCTACTACTGGCTGTCCGCCAAGCAGGTACCTAGGTCAAGGATGGAGGGGGAAGGTAGAAGAAGGAGGGGCGCCACTGGAGTGGCCCTTCCAAGCCCTAAACGACCACCATCCCACGCTGTTGCTAGGCTACAGACGCAGCTCCATGGTTCGGCCGCCCAAGCTACTAGGGCAAGGTGCTGGTGGCTAGGCGATGGAGTGGAGGAAGGAAGTAGAGGCGTTGCTGGATGGTTCGAGGTGCTCCAGAGCCGCCCTTCTCCTTCCTTTGGCTGCTGGTCGCGCTCGCAGCTGCAGATGAGCAGCAGGTCCATGCCACTGCTGATTTTCAGGTCGGCCGCCCAAGCCAAGTAGCAAGGCTACAGGTGGCCACTGCTGCTAGGGCATGCAATAGAGGAGGAAGGAAGGAGGTGGAAGGATGACGGAGGTGGGCGGAGCTCAATCGGTAGCTATCATGCCCAAAATTGCCTTCGGCTCTTCTCTTCTACTGGATCGGCTCTGCTTGGGCGCCGCTCAAGCGGTTGCCCTGTTCTATTGATCGCGTAAAGAAGAAGGATAAATGAGAAAGGGAAAAGGGAAATAAAAAGCTAAACCTTGGAGAAATTGCAACCAAGTCCAAGAAAACTAAAAATAGCATAAGTATTGCCTCGGAGGTCCAAATTGGATGATTTCTTTTGCATCCACTCAAGCACAAACTCCTCTACCAACTCAAAGCATGAAAACATACTGATTGGACTGTTTCACTAGATCAAAGCTCTAAATGCGAATGTGATTACTTGATTCAACTTAATAAACTAAATAATCAATATTGATATCACTAATTGCCTCAGGTGATTCAAACTCAACTATTGATTCACATATTAACTTATTTGATTATTCATGATGTTTAACAAAAACTTAGCACTAATTGAGGTGTTTCACGTAATTCGAGGTATTTATTGACTAACCCTGATATGGGTCATAACAGAGAAAGTCCACTAAGTAATTGTTTTGAAAATATCCACTGAGCAAGTTCACTAAGTAATTTGTTTTGAGAATATCCACTGAGCAAGTTTACTAAGTAATTGTTTTTCAAAATATCCACTGAGAAAGTTCACTAAGTAATTTGTTTTGAAAATATCCACTGAGCAAGTTCACTAAGTAATTTGTTTTGAGAATATCCATTGAGCAAGTTCACTAAGTAATTGTTTTGAAAATATCCACTGAGCAAGTTCACTGAGTATGTTCACTAAGTAATTGTTTGGAAAAATTTCACTTAGCTCTTCCTATTTAATTTCATTATACTCTCTAAATTGTTTCAGAATGACTACTTGATCAGAGTAATAAAAAAGATAACAATATAAGAGTTTCATACTTGCCTTATCTACAATAATCATATACCTGGCCAGGGTATACAAGTATCGAGATTAGGTAGTATGCACTTTATTTACTTTCATACTCCTCACTTTTCATATCATTATGCACATAGGATTTTCCATTCTTGAATTTTCTTCAGGTATCACTTCTATATCTCATCTTTCAACACACAGATAAGGAAGATTATAAAACATTTTAAGGAACGCTAAGTAAGATATAGGTTCTCATCTCCCCTGTGTCCTTATAGGACTAATCAAAGGAAGTTAAAAAAAAACTACTTTCATATCTTTTAACACATAGAATCATGATATGAAATACCAAAACAAAACTTATTTCATCTGACCTGTCTGGGACATCTGTCCACGTCCTCTATTGTTATTAGAAAATTGCCTCCTTTGTGAGCCATATTGACTCTGCCCCTGAGGTTGAGTCATCCTCGAATTCCTGTCTGGACAATCCTTTGCCAGATGTCCTGGTTGTCTACATTGGTAATAGGTCCTGGGTAGAAAGTGTCTGTAAGATCCAGTCACCGATGTTGATGCTATGTCGAAGGCTCTACTTGGAACATTACTACGATCCCTATCCCTATTTGACATCCATTGTGTCTGGGTATGGAATCTTGATGATGCTGTCGATGCAGAAAATCTTGGTTTCTTAAAACTTTCATACCTTTGTTCTTGAGTCTGGGTGTATGCCTTCTTACCACTGGTCTGTCGTTTCTCGATTCAGACCTCTCTATCCTCCTTGCCGACTCCACAAAGGTGGCAAACCTCTCCCTGTTCTCTAAGGCAGACACATGAGTGGTTAGTTCAACGTGAAACCCCTTCTCAAAATGCCAAATTCTTTCCTCATCACTAACTGCCATTTGCGGACAAAACCACAACAAATCCATGAACTTAGCTTCATATTTGCTAAAATTCATCTGTCCTTGTTTGATCCTCTCAAATTGAGATATCTTCTCATCTAAATAAGTTTTAGGGAAGTATCTACTGACGAACTCTCGTCGAAAAACCTCCCATCCAATCTCTTCACCTGGTCTCTTATCTTCCTCTATCATCCACCAGTGACCAGCACTTCCTTTTAGGAGGTATACAACATGTCTTACCTTCTCAACTTCAGGAATATCAAGGATCCTGAAAGCCTTTTCCAGCTCTTTCAGCCACAGATCAGCATCTGCTGGATCAGATATACCAGCATAGTCTATGGCTCCAACCCAGCGAAGTCTCTCAAAAGTTTTGCCGCCTCCATAACCCTCATGATGGGATGGTATCCTAGGTGCAGATGGTGGCATCCTGTTTGCCATATGTGTTATGGCTGTCAGGAATTTCTCAAATAGGGCATGGAGAGATGGATTTTCTATCACAGCTTGGTCAATCTGGGGCTGTTCAGGTACAAGCCCTTCCATGTTCTGGTCTCTTGCACCTCCTCTTGGTGCAACAATGCTACCCTCAGCAACAAGTTCTTCATGTTGTCCAGACATCTTCAAGTTCTTCTTCCCCTATGTGAGCAGAACATACTATCAGATAAACTGGAAGACACTTAGAATGGACTCTACAACCTTAGTCCTATGTCTCTGTAGACTTAGCGAACCTAGAGCTCTGATACCACTTAATTGTGGCGTCTGTCTCGTGAAAACAAGATTAAGTAATATGGAAGCTTTCATTAAGCAGTGGATTACCAAAAATCACTAAAAATTAAAACTTTTTCATATAGAACAAAAGTAACAAATTTACATTCTGTTTTTTAAAAGTACATAACTTGTATCATCTCTTTCTGTGAATTACAAGCATCAACTGTCTTGTTAAACTAAACACAGGAAGTATGAAATCTCGAGGCACTGAGCCAAAATCTCGAAAGCACTAACTACTACTTCAGGACCTGAGAGTACAGAGACGACACATAGGACTCTAGCTATACAAGGCATGACAGCCAGTGTCTCCACCTGAGACTTCACTGCTGTCCCTGTTGCTGCTGCTGTCCTTCTCCTAATAAAGGATTTCTGCCTCCTCGTCCGCGTCCACCTAAAAAATGTAGTTCCCACGGGGGTGAGACAATTGTAAATTGCCCCAGTGAGAGATATAACTCTCCGCCAGTAACATTATTATTGCAGTTTAAGAAGATAAATATGCACATAGGAATCATATTTGATTGACAACAACTAATTCAATGTCTAACAAATTAGGACACCATTCTTAGCAAAAGCATTGCAGCTATTAACTTGATAGAACAACATGTCACTTATCCTTTAAGGAATATGAAGAACATGTATAACATTTATTCACTATAAAATTTTTTATCACATCATTTACTCTTTTCAGGCATAGATTATATATCTAAAGCCTGGCATTGTCATTGTGGAGTCATGGCATGTAGCCATACTCTTATCACAAAGTGTTGGGATCTTAGTCCCTCAACTCACCAAGCATAATTCCATTTCTTAATAGGTTTATCATCATAATTATAATATATGGGTATTTGAACCCACAACTCACCATAGAACGCTTGTTACCACTTATTAGGTAACTTCATATCTTCATATCATCTGACCCAGGGACATTATATGTGGAAACACATCCCACTATCACACAGACAATGAGGTGTTACGCGAAAACATGTGGAAATCACCATAAACACAGATTACCAAAAACATGGGTTAATTAAAACTGATTGCAGAAAGTAGATAAACTGAGAAACTATTACATTCCGATCCACATCCTACAAGAAAACAGGTTATATAAACATTTACAAAATCCTGACACGTGTCCACATGTTAGGAGACTAGCTGTCAAGCTATCACATGAGTTCATCACCTGTTATATATACATAACGGCCCACATCCGACCAGCAGCAGGATATACAAACCATCAACAACTATACATCGTGAAACAATTCAAAACACTCCCAAGGACATGAGAGTACAGGGATGACTCTAAGACTCTACTTCAAAATGACCAAAACAGCAGCATGTCCATCTCTTGCCTTCTACTGCTCTTCTTGCTGCTCGGCCACAACTTCATGACCACCACCACATCTAGCGCGAACACCTAAAAAGGTTATAAACCAGCAGGGTGAGACACACAGTCCCAGCGAGAAACATAGATCCCCCCCAAAACTCTAAAACCAAAGGAAGATGAAAGCAACAAAGGCAGGTAACTTATAAAGGTATAATAAGAGCAGTCTATATAGCAAAGCTATTCATACCATCAATCTTACCAAGTTGTACGGAAGGCAGATAACCAAGTATCTCTTTATGGAACATGATTGACAAGATAAGATTTATAAGATCTTACCACATAACATAAGGAACGTATAAGCAACTGCATGTATAACAAGATTAACTACACAAGCAAGGCCTCAACCAATGTTCCGTGTTTTGCCTTAAGCAGTAAATACTATTCGGCTGGATTACGTATTATTATGCCCTGAGGAAGTGAGTCGTACCACTCAGATCCAACCGACGGCTGCGAAACCTGGAGCCGGTGCCATACAAGGTCAATGGAAGAGCCGGACTCCACAACCTCCCACCTCGTGGTCAGTGCACGAGTACAACAGAAGAAGGACCGCATTCTCATGCTTAAGTGGCCTCTGCCACAGGGTCATCTCCCGCAGGCTACCCTCTGCCTAGCCCGCCTCGGTACAGGTCACGACGCTAGTGAAACTGAGCCACGTGCCTGTTCACCGTGCTCTGAGCCATGAACGCATTCATGCTCCCATATCACATATCCTAAGCCATGGGCCTGTTCACCATGCTCTATACATATCCCGAGTCTGCAACCGCAACTGCACTCGAATCCTCACTATTTTAGGCTAGGAGAAACCTCACATATTCAACAATATGCGCTCCAGGTTAACCCGCAGAAGAACCCTTTTCACCATCACCAGCTCCTGACGATGATGGATCTATGGCCAGGGAAAACTACATGATATGTTCCTCTATAATTAGTTAGTACATTTTAAGTGGATAGTTGAGGCAACCATGTTGTATAACATGCAACTAGAACAAAAGTAAACAACATGAAACTCAATATCATGCTTTTACTATCATCAACATCGTCTTGATCCATCTCAAGGATCATCACATTACCATGGGATCTCAATACCCATCACATAGTGTCACTGCCTATCAAGGCTTACATCATCACAAAGGGATAACAATCCCAACACTTTAGCTAGACTCAGGTCCTCAGACCAAAACACATCATGCATGTTATCTCATCATCAAGAGTAACCATCAGAATAGTGTTACTCAAACATATATACCTTATAGCCCTTTACCTAGCTATGCATCTGTACCTGCATAGTAGTATGCACAATCATCATAGATTATCAGAAGAGTTATATTATCAACATAGGGCAGTATTGATGATTATATACTTTATCATTCATGCCTCAACCAGTGACCATAGACATATGTCATATCATCATGCAAATCTTCTTACATGCTTATCATTAACTCAGCGTTATACATATAATTCAAGATGGTCATAAACGCATGGGATGTCATGTCAAGGTGTGATCAACCATATTAATTATCTTACTATCATCAAGCTTAACAAGGGTCATCAACATCAACCAATCGTGACATCATAGGCTAAGATCTAGCACACAGGTTTTCCAGAAGGACAAGACCCTCACTAGAAGCATCCACTACCCTAACTAGAAGAAATATCAGAAGGGTACTTCCTCATATCGTCCAAACACTACTCCCACATATCGGCCAAACAAGTTAGCCACAAAACAGCCAAACACACAACAAGGTATCGAGCTACCACATATATCGACAACAAGGAACCAAGCCTTCTCGTGCACTCATGTGTATCGTGCAACGTGTGTCGTGCACCTCAAGTCGTGCAACGCTGCGTCGGGTATCAAGGGTACACCGGCCACAAAGCCTATCGGGCAACTGAGCCTATGGGCGTGTCGTTCATCAGGTGCAACGAGCATCCATATGCAACGGCTAGGGATACTAGGTGACACTCTGTCGGGCATCACCACTAAGTCATGACGCCCGACACTAGCTAGCCACATACTCCACAACGTCCAAGGTACGGACACAAGGATACCACCTGAACCATGCGTGTCGGGCAGTAGACACAACCATGTGTGACGCCCGACACACAAGGGTAACGACCAACATTCTACTCATCTAGGTATAACGACCAGGGCACAACCTCAAACGAAAGCAAGGAAATCATGTCATCCAACTAGATAACCTCATCTATCGGCCAACACACAAGGCCAGGGACAGGGGAGACGCCCACCATAGAACTAGCTAGCAAAGCTTCACAACATCAAGGTATAACGAGGTTAAGTGTGTCAGGCAGGGTACTTATCATGGTGTGACGCCCGCCACAACAAGGCATGAACCAGGTGTGTGACGCCCGACACAACACCACAACGAAATAACGTCCAAGGCTCTAGGCCAAAGAAGGATATCGGGAAACAACAACCCCAAGACCATATCAAGCAAGATGCAACCCAATAAGGTCGCCACCAACCTCAAGCACAAAAGGGCACCAAAACCCTAATGGATCAAGAAGATGGCTCACCTCTCAACAACCAAGAGAGAGGGGTCTTGCCTAGATTCTTATCTCCAATCAGGCAACACAAGGACCAACCCTAACAAAGGTCCACAACCACTACCAAAGCTCACCTCTCAAATCCATGGTGAGAGAAGGGTGTTGCTCAAGCAACTAGAACACAAGCTCACCTCTCAACTTAAATGAGAGAGGAGTATTGCCCATATCACTAGAGTTCAAGCTCACTTCTCTAGACCAAGGAGGGAGAGGGTTGTTGCTCAACAAGAAACCCTAGAACATAGCTCGGCCAACAAGAAACTCAACTAACAACATATATAGCCGATTATGATCACAAGAAACATGCAAAAACATAAAGTTAGTATAGTTAGGGTTATGAGTTATGTAACCCGCCTTAAGCAAGCTCCAAGCTCCAAGCACCACCACAAGAAGGAGAGCAAGGCACTCTAGGGTTCGACCACCACTAGAGGAATAAGGAGACTCCAAGGCAAGGATCGGCCACCAAGCTTGCAAAGGAAGGGGGTGTCGTGCACCAAGGGAGAGGGGAAACTAAGGAACTAAAGGGATCCTTAGCAAGAGAAAGGGAACACATATATAGAAGAGGATGGAGGAGAAACCAAGGTAAGACAAGGCAAGGTGTCGCCCACCTAGGGACACTTGTCCATGGGTAATGCCACCACACTAGCATGTCTTAAACACATGTCCAAGGCTATTGCCACATGCAAGCATCAAGCACCAAGTGTCCACTAGTGGTGACACAAACGAGGTCAAAGAGGGTCAAAGGGTCCATGGGCGACACACCTCCACACCATGGCTGACACACACCCTGGGCGACACACCACAGGCCGACACAAGCCCATGCCCGACACAAGGCACACTTGCCCGACATAAGGTCCAAAGAGGCAAAGGCAAGGCACAACAAGGCTCAACAAGCTCAACCAAGCCCAAGGCAACAAGCCCAACCCTTCCTCTCAAAACTAGAGGAAGCAAGAAGAGGGAGGAACACCTCACAAGGTTTGCCCACAAACCCTAAACTTGGGTATATTGCAAGTAGCACCTCCAGCTCTCAACAACACACAAACAAACCCTAATCACCACTAAAGGTGATTAGTAAGAAACAAAGCATCAGGGTTAAGCAAAGCAAACAGGATAAGCCCTAAATGGAGGTCAGGGTCCTTGCAAGCTATAACCCTCTACAAAGGGATTTCGTCCTTGAAATCCAAAGAGAAAAGCGAGGAGTACTTCCTCCTCAGCTCTTCCTCAAGCTCCCACGTGGCTTCCTCAATGCCACGATGATGCCAAAGAACGTTCACAAGAACCAGGTCCTTCCTCTTCAGATTCTTAACTCTTCTGTCAAGGATCATCATAGGACCTTCCTCGTAGGTCACATCTTCATCAAGCTCGACTTTGACCGGCTGTATCATTGTTCCTGTATCCAGATGACTTTTCTTCAGCATACTGACATGGAATACTAGATGTAACCTGTACAACTCTGGCGGCAGCTCCAACTCGTAAGCTACCTTGCCCATACGTGCTATGACTGGGTATGGCCCCATACATCTGGGTGCTAGCTTACCTTTCCAGCCAAACCTTAACACACCTTTCCACGACGAGACTTTAAGATACACTTCTGGAACTCCAAAGGTCGTCGACGATTGCCTGCGTAAGACTTCTGCCTATCCTGTGCTGCTTTCAATTGTTGCTGTATCACCTTGATCTTTTCTGTTGTCTGATGTACTAACTCAGGACCCAAAAGCTGATGTTCACCAAACTCATACCAACATAAAGGATATCTGCACTTCCTGCCATATAAGGCCTCATAAGGAGCCATGTCAACGCTCCATTGATAACTATTGTTGTAGGCAAACTCTATCAGACTAAGATGTATGTCCCAACTGCCTAGGAACTGCAAAACACAAGCTCGAAGGAGATCTTCCAAAGTCTGAATTGTCCTCTCAGACTGTCCATCAGTCTGTGGATGGAAAGCGGTGATGAAACTCAACTGCGTTCCCAACGCTTTGTGCAACTGTTCCCAGAAACAGCTCGTGAACTGAGGACCTCTGACAGAAACTATTGTTGCTGGCACATCGTGCAAACACACTATCTCATCCACATATACTCGAGCGAGCTTCTCGACTACATACGTTGTCTTTACACCTATGAAATGGGTAGACTTCGTCAATCTGTCCACTATTACCCAAATGGAATCATGATTCCTAGTTGTCCTAGGCAGACCAACTACAAAATCCATGGTTATATGATCCCATTTCCACTGTGGTATCGGCAGGGGTAGCAACGTACCTGCCGTCTTTTGATGTTCACCCTTGACTTGCTGACATACCGCACCATCTAGCCACGAACTCGGCTACATCTTTCTTCAAGTCGGGCCACCAATACAAGTCCTTCAGACTATGATACATATTGGTGACTCCTGGATGCATACCATACATTGATGTGTGTGCTTCCTCGAGCACTAGCTTCCTCAGATCTTCAGCATCGGGGACCACCATCCTATCATGATAGCAAACTAGTCCATCCTCATACTCACGGAATCCATCATGCTTTTTGCTGCCAAACACTGATTTGATCATCTGCACTGTATGATCTGTTTGCTGTGCATCTTTGATCTACTGTCTCAGTGTAGGCTTGACTTGCATATGTGCTAAAAGTCCAGCTAACAAGGAAACTTCCATCTGCACATTCATCTATCACAAGAGATAAACATATCTCGTCTATGGCATACCAAGGAACTCAACCGTGCCTTCTTTAAAGGAAAAGAAGAAGACTTTCGGCTAAGCGCATCGGCTACCACATTCGCCTTACCAGGATGATACTCGATGGTGCAGTCGTAATCATTGATTAACTCCATTCAGCGGTGTTGTCGCATGTTTAGTTCATTTTGCGAAAATATGTACTTCAGGTTCTTATGATCTGTAAAGATCTGGCATACCTCCCCGTAAAGATAGTGTCTCCAAATCTTTAACGCATGAACCATTGCTGCCAACTCCAAATCATGAGTCAGATAATTTCCCTCGTGGTTCTTAAGCTGTCGTGAAACAAAAGAAACCACATGATCTTCCTACATCAGCACACAACCTAAACCTTTCTTGGAAGCATCGCAGAAGACAACATAGCCCTTTCCAGGCTCTAGCAGCACTAGTACTGGAGCACTAGTCAGCTCTCCTTCAAACTTTGGAAGGATTGCTGGCAACGATCATCCCAGATGAAAGTACATCCTTTCTAGTCAACTTCGTCATCGGCAACGCAATCACACTGAAGTCCTTGATAAACCTTCGGTAGTATCCTGCTAAACCCAGGAAACTATGAACTTCTGTTGGTGTCTTCGGCTGTTCCCATTCTGCAATGGACTCCACCTTCTTAGGGTCCACCTTAACTCCTTATGCAGATATCACATGACCCAAGAAAGTTACTTCTTCCAACCAAAACTCGCACTTACTGAACTTGGCATACAATTGATGTTGGCAAAGAAGAGTCAACGCTAGCCGAAGATGTCGCTCATGCTCTTTCCTGTCCCGACTATAGATCAAGATGTCATCTATAAAGACTACAACAAACTGATCTAGAAACGGATGTAACAATTTGTTCATCAAATCCATGAAAGCAGCGGGCGCATTGGTTAGCCCAAACGACATAACCACAAACTCAAAGTGACCATACCTCGTCCTAAAGGCTGACCTTGGTATGTCATCCACCTTAATCCTCAACTGATGATATCCGGACCCTAGAGTGATCTTTGAAAACATTGTAGCACCACGCAACTGATCAAACATATTGTCTATCCTCGGTAACGGGTACTTGTTCTTGATCGTGACTTTGTTCAATTGTCAGTAATCTATACATAGCCGCATCGATCCGTCCTTTTTCTTAACGAACAACAGTGGAACACACCAAGGCGATGTACTTGGTCAGATGAAACCTTTCTCCAACAACTCTTATAACTGCTTCTTAAGCTCTGCCATCTCTACTGGAGCCATCCTATACGGTGTTTGTGCAACTGGTTGCGTTCCTAGAACCAGATTGATCTCGAAATCAATCTCTTGGGGTAGAGGAACACCGGAAAACTCATCAGGAAATACATCCGCAAACTATTGGACAACCAACACCTCCTCAAGGCTAGGACCTTTCACCTTGGTATCCACCACGTGAGCTAAGAACGCCTTACATCCTTGTCGTAGCAACTTTTCTGCCACCATAGCTGACACTAGACATGTCGGAAGAATCTTCCTATCTCTTTGGAAGGCCCACTTCTCTCCATCATCATCAAACACAGCCTGCTTGGAACCATAGTCCAAAACAACCTTATACTTTTCTAAGGTATCCATCCCAAGGATCACATCGAAACCATGCATATCAAGTGGTATAAGATCCACTTGTATACTGTGTCCCGGAAAAGATAAGACACAAGATGGACACTCCTCTCGAAGCATCGAGGAACCATTAAGAGGGGTTTCTAACAACAAGCTATATTTCTTACAACTAACAGGTAAACGACAGTTTTCAAGCAGACTATAGGCGATAAAAGAGTGTGTAGCACCCGGGTCAACTGGAACAGATATAAAGCAAGAAGAAGACATATCAGAATGAAATAACTTCATCTTTCCTGCCACCACTCGTGGGTTGACTATCGCCTCCGGCTGACTCATAGCATAGAATCGAGTCGTTGCTTGCTGTCCACGTCCTCTGCTTCCTTGAACAGACGATCCCGCTTGCGAGCTGGACCGCGTCCTCACCCTCTGCTACTACTGGGTTGCTGTCTATCTGACCCTTGTTGATTCTGCCTTTGCTGCTGTGTCACTTCAACATCTCTACTCGGGCAATTGAATCTGAAATGCCCGATATGACCACAAAGATGGCATGACCTATCTTCAAACTGTGGCCTAGATGGCCCTGTCACTGCCACAGAAGCTATACTATGTGCCTTTGACGGTGAAGAAACATAACCTCTTCCCTTACTCGGAGACCACTGTGACGGTACATTGGAACCTCTCATCACGGAAGGTGTTGAAAACCTTGGCCTCTTGAAGCCAACAAACCTCTGTCCCTGGAACTGAGCAGGCCTCTTCTTAGACATGGATTCTATTTTCTCCCTTACTGATCGTTCAATCCTCCAGACAGATTCCACAAACATAGCAAACCACTCACGGCTCTCCAACACAAAAACATGTGTTGTCAGCTCAGCACTCAGACCCTTCTCAAAACGTCTGATCTGCTCCTCATCTGTTGCCGCCATGTAAGGAAAAAACCTCAACAGATCCATGAACTTGGCCTCATACTCGGTGATGTTCATCGTTTCTTGGCGCAGGTGCTCAAACTGATCGATCTTCTCATCCAAATACGTCTTTGGAAAGTATCTGCTGACGAACTTGCGCCGAAAGACCTCCCAACTGATCACCTCATCGGGTCGCTTCTCCTCCTCGATGGTCCACCAGTGACCAACACTACCCTTCAGAAGGTAGACAGCGTGCTTGACTTTGTCTGCTTAGGGGATGTCGAGGATCCAGAAAGCCTTCTCAAGACTTGTTAGCCACAGATCTGCATCCGCTGGATCAGCCGTCCCAGCATAATCTGAAGCTCTGACTCGACGAAGCCGCTCAAAGGTCTTCCCAATACCCGATGTTTCTCCATGGGGAGCATGTGCTCTCGGCAGAGGCACTGGCAATCTTTCTACCATGAGATTCATCGTGGCCATCATCTGCCCCATAAGCTGTTGGTAGGCAGGGTTCTCAAGAATGGCTCAGTCAAGTTGGGGGACCTCAGGCAACCGATCTCCATGTGCCTACCCTATAGCTCCATCAACTGATGCAGCATCGCTGTTCTCAGCAGCATGTTCTTCATGGTTTCCAGACATCTTGGCTTTTCTTCCGCTGAGGGCAGAAGATGACTGTAAGAAAATCTGGAAAACTCACAAGAATAGACAAAACCTAGTCCTAAATCCCTGTAGACTCAGCGAACCTAGGGCTCAGATACCAAAGCTTGTGGCAACACATCCCACTATCACACAGACAAGGAGATGTTACACGAAAACGTGCGGAAATCACCATAACCACAGATTACCAAAAACATGGGTTAATTAAAACCGATTGCAAAAAGAAGATAAATTGAGAAACTATTACATTCTGATCCACATCCTGCAAGAAAACATGTTATATAAACATTTACAAAATCCTGACACGTGTCCACAACTTAGGAGATCAGCTGTCAAGCTATCACATGAGTTCATCACCTGTTATATATACATAACGGCCCACATACGGCCAGCAGTAGGATATGCAAACCATCAACAACTATACATCGTGAAACAACGTCAAAATGCTCCCAAGGACCTGAGAGTATAGGGTTGACTCTAAGAATCTACTACAAAACGACCAAAACAGCAACATGTCCATCTCTTGCCTTCTACTGCTCTTCTTGCTGCTCGGTCATAACTTCGCGACCACCACCACATCTAGCGTGAACACCTAAAAAGGTTATAAACTAGCGGGGTGAGACACACAGTCCCAGTGAGAAACATAGCTCCCCGCCAAAACTCTAAAACCAAAGGAAGATGAAAGCAACAAAGGCAGGTAACTGATAAAGGTATAATAAGAGCAGTCTATATAGCAAAGCTATTCATACCATCAAGCTTACCAAGCTGTACAGAAGGCAGATAACCAAGTATCTCTTTATGGAACATGATTGACAAGATAAGATTTATAAGATCTTACCACATAACATAAGGAACGTATAAGCAACTGCATGTATAACAAGATTAACTACACAAGCAAGGCCTCAACCAATGTTCCGTGTTTTGCCTTAAGCAGTAAATACTATTAGGCTGGATTACGTATTATTATGCCCTGAGGAAGTGAGTCGTACCGCTCAGATCCAACCGACGGCTGCGAAACCCGGAGTCGGTGCCATACAAGGTCAATGGAAGAGCCGGACTCCACGACCTCCCACCTCGTGGTCAGTGCACGAGTACAACACAAGAAGGACCACAATCTCATGCTTAAGTGGCCTCAGCCACAGGGCCAGCTCCCGCAGGCTACCCTCTGCCTAGCCCGCCTCAGTACAGGTCACGACGCTAGTGAAACTGAGCCACGGGCCTGTTCACTGTGCTCCGAGTCATGAACACATTCATGCTCCCATATCACATATCCTGAGCCATGGGCCTGTTCACCATGCTCTATACATATCTCGAGTCTGCAACCGAAGCTGCACTCGAATCCTCACTATTTTAGGCTAAGAGAAACCTCACATATTCGACAATATGCGCTCCGAGTTAACCTGCTGGAGAACCCGTTTCACCATCACCAGCTCCTGGACGATGATGGATCTATGGCTAGGGAAAACTACATGATATGTTCCTCTGTAATTAGTTAGTACATTTTAAGTGGATTGTTGAGGCAACCAAGTTGTATAACATGCAACTAGAATAAGAATAAACAACATGAAACTCAATATCATGCTTTTACTATCATCAACATCATCCTGATCAATCTCAAGGATCATCACATTACCATGGGATCACAATCCCCATCACATAGTGTCACTTCCTCTCAAGGCTTACATCATCACCAAGGGATAGCAATCCCAACACTTTAGCCAGACTCAGGTCCTCAGACCAAAACACATCATGCATGTTATCTCATCATCAAGAGTAACCATCAGAATAGTGTTACTCAAACATATATACCTTATAGCCCTTTACCTGGCTATGCATCTGTACCTGCATGGTTAGTATGCACAATCATCATAGATTATCAGAAGAGTTATATTATCAACATAGGGAAGTACTGATGATTATATACTTTATCTTTCATGCCTCAACCGGTGACCATAGACATATGTCATATCATCATGCAAAGCTTCTTACATGCTTATCATTAACTCAGTGTTATACATATAATTCAAGATGGTCATAAACACATGGGATGTCATGTCAAGGTGTGATCAACCATATTAATTATTTTACTATCATCAAGCTTAACAAGGGTCATCAACATTAACCAATCGTGACATCATAGGACAAGATCTAGCACATAGGTTTTCCAGAAGGACAAGACCCTCACTAGAAGCATCCACTACCCTAACCAGAAGAGATATCGGCAGGGTACTTCCTCATATTGTCCAAACACTTCTCCCACATATCGGCCAAACAAGTTAGCCACAAAACGGCCAAGCACACAACAAGGTATCGGGCTACCACATATATCGGCAACAAGGAACCAATCCATCTCGTGCACTCATGTGTATCGTGCAACGCGTGTCGTGCACCTCAAGTCGTGCAACGCTACATTGGGTATCAAGGGTACAATGGCCACAAAGCCTATCAGGCAACTGAGCCTATGGGCGTGTCATTCATCAGGTGCAACGGGCATCCATATGCAACGACTATGGATACTAGGTGACACTTTGTCAGGCATCACCACTAAGTCATGATGCCCGACACCAGCTAGCCACATACTCCATAACGTCCAAGGTACAGACACAAGGCTACTACCTAAACCAGGTGTGTCGGGCAGAGGACACAACCATGTGTGACGCCCTACACACAAGGGTAACGACCAACATTCTACTCATCTAGGTATAACGACCAGGGCACAACCTCAAACGACAGCAAGGAAAGCATGTCATCCAGCTAGCTAACCTCATCTATCGGACAACACACAAGGCCAGGGCCAGGGGAGACGCCCACCACAGAACTAGCTAGCAAAGCTTCACAACATCAAGGTATAATGAGGTTAAGTGTGTTGGGCAGGGTACTTATCATGGTGTGACACCCGACACAACAAGGCAGGAACCAGGTGTGTGACGCCCGACACATCACCACAACAACATAACGTCCAAGGCTCTAGGCCAAAGAAGGACATTGGGAAACAACAACCCCAAGACCATATCGGGCAAGATGCAACCCAACAAGGTCGCCACCAACCTCAAGCATAAAAGGGCACCAAAACCCTAATGGATCAAGAAGATGGCTCACCTCTTAACAACCAAGAGAGAGGCGTCTTGCCTAGCTTCTTATCACCAATCGGGCAACCCAAGGACCAACCCTAACAATGGTCCACAACCACCACCAAAGCTCACCTCTCGAATCCAAGGTGAGAGAAGGGTGTTGCTCAAGCAACTAGAACACAAGCTCACCTCTCAACTTAAATGAGAGAGGAGTATTACCCATATCACTAGAGTTCAAGCTCACTTCTCTAGACCAAGGAGGGAGAGTAGACCAAGGAGGGAGAGGGGTGTTTCTCAACAAGAACCCCTAGAACATAGCTCGGCCAATAAGAAACAACTAAGCAAGAAACTCAACTAACAACATATATAGCCGATTATGATCACAAGAAACATGCAAAAACATAAAAGGTAGTATAGTTAGGGTTAGGAGTTATGTAACCCACCTTAAGCAAGCTCCAAGCTCCTAGCTCCAAGATCCAAGCACCACCACAAGAAGGAGAGCAAGGCACTCTAGGGTTCGGCCACCACTAGAGGAAGAAGGAGACTCCAAGGCAAGGATTGGCCACCAAGCTTGCAAAGGAAGGGGGTGTCGTGCACCAAGGGAGAGGGGAAACTAAGGAACTAAAGGGATCTTAGCAAGAGAAAGTGAACACATATATAGAAGAGGATGGAGGAGAAACCAAGGTAAGACAAGGCAAGGTGTCGCCCACCTAGGGACACTTGTCCATGGGCAATGCCACCACACTAGCATGTCTTAAGCACATGTCCAAGGCTATTGCCACATGCAAGCATCAAGCACCAAGTGTCCACTAGTGGTGACACAAACGAGGTCAAAGAGGGTCAAAGGGTCCATGGGCGACACACCTCCACACCATGGCCGACACACACCCTGGGCGACACACCACAGACCGACACAAGACCATGCCCGACACAAGGCACACTTGCCCGACATAAGGTCCAAAGAGGAAAAGGCAAGGCACAACAAGGCTCAACAAGCTCAACCAAGCCCAAGGCAAGAGCCCAACCCTTCATCTCAAAACCAGATGAAGCAAGGAGAGGGAGGAAAACCTCATAAGGTGACGAACTTGCCCACAAACCCTAAACTTGGGTGTATTGCAAGTAGCTCCTCCAGCTCTCAACAACTCACCAACAAACCCTAATCACCACTAAAGGTGATTAGAAAGCAACAAAGCATCATGGTTAAGAAAAGCAAACATGATACACCCTAAACGGAGGTCAGGGTCCTTACATTATAATTCTTGCCACATAGTTCACAAGGCTCATACCACCTCTTATTACCCCTTAATAGGCAATAAGGCATATTATGACTTATGAAGCTCATAAACAATCTAAGATAATAAGCACATCATGTGACACACAAGATTCATTAATTGTAGGTTACCTCTCACTAAGCAACAAAGCATATGAAGGCTTATAAGGCCTATAGAACATTTTCAATATACAGAACATCATAGCTCATACTTGACTATGCTCATCCTCTCAACATATCTGCATGATTAGTAATCATGATACAATTACATATCAGTACCATGCAATACAAGGGTTATCTTATTACATTCATAACCCATTAGTCTGTATTTGAGCTTCACATAGGATTACTTTGTGTTAGAGCTTCACATAGCATTACCCTGTATTAGGGATTCACATAACATTACCCTGTATTAGGGATCACTTAGCATTAACTTGTATTAGGGTTTCACATAGCATGGAATCAATATGGATAATCACAAGTATTCAATTATACTCTTTATTCTCATCATTCATCAATAAATGAATTATCAACACTCAGCATGAGTTTCTCTCATCTTTTCCAGAATATGATTACATCATAGTTTATAGGTTTGATTAACCTTTTCCTAAGGCATGTTAGCCTATATTCAAGAGTGTGCATTACATCTCAATGTAACCATTGACATGACACATCTCACATGTCATTCATCCAATTATACTTGACCTATAACACATCAAGGTATACCAGTATTGGGGTGTTGGATGTGATGTCTATTATATCTTGATATATCACTTCCCTCAACACCTTTATCTTACTTGAGTTCATACACTTAGCTGGTATTAGAGTATTTCCCATCCCAATACTTTATGCACCAATTCATCACATTTGTCATAACATTAATCACTATTCCACTATTAGGAATAATATTCCCCATACTTATAATTTGAGGATTCACATAGCATATTCCATATATTTATGGATTTCACAACACATCACCCAGTGCTAAATCTTCACATAGGATTAGTGGCACTACCCTATATTAGGGTTCCACATACCTTACCCCATTTAGGGAATTAGGGTTTACTATTCACATCCAAGTGGGGTTTCTCTTTCCTCATACCCAAAATAGGGTTAGGATATACAATTCCCATTAAATTAGGGTTTCTTACATTATAACACTAAGTTAGGGTTACATCATCACCCCAGATTATGGTTTCACTGAGTTTTGCCCTTAATTAGGGTCAATGTACATCAATCTTTTCAATGAGGATTTCATGATCTCATCATTATGGATAAAACCCTGATTTTGAATGGATTAACCATGTTGATCTTCACAAAGTTAATTACTTAGACCCTCAATGATCTTGGTTCTCATATATCAATCGGTTGAAAATCATTTGAACAAGTTTTACTTGAAATCAATTAGACAAAATAGGTATTGAAACCATTTGCACTTTGAGTCTCCAAACGGTTTGAGATCGTTTGGTCCCAAATGGTCTTGAGACTGTTCGGACCCAAACGGTCTCAAGACCATTTGGTCCAAACCTTCTCAAAACCGCATGGACCAAAAAGGCACTTCAACACTCAATCGACTCAATGTTTCAATCTATGAACCAATTATAATTTGGACCACTAAAGCATTCATCAATTGGACTACTGAATCACAATTCAATTAGACCTTCAATTTAGGGTTTTGAACCCAATTGAACTAGGTTTGGTAATAAAAAAACCATCACTTAGGGTTTGAAATTGAGGATCCATCAATGATTGACATTGTGGAATCAAATCAATTGAAATCAATAAACTATCATCATCACATGATATTACCTGACCTCAAACGGTCTTGGATGACCACCAAACGGTCTTGAGACCTTTTGGTTGATCTCCAAATGGTCTTGAGACCGTTTGGTCATTCCATCATCAAAATCCATAACATTCAATTAGGGTTTTGGACCATTGGATTGATTATCAATTCATCACTTAGTTGCAATTCAATTTGGTACCATTGGACCTTCAAACACTTAGCCATACTTAACCCTAGAGCTCCAAACAGTCTTGGGTGACCCCCAAACGGTCATGAGACCATTTGGGTGATTCCCAAACGGTTTTGAAACCGTTTGGGTCAATCAACCCAAAACATCAACTCATTCCAATGCAAAATCAGCACTTAGCCGATTAGGGTTAATACCATATCTTTGGATCTTCAAACACTTAACCATATCCAACCCTAGACCTCCAAATGGTCTTGGGTGACCCCCAAACAGTCTTGACCGTTTGGGTGATTCCCAAACAGTTTTGAAACCGTTTAGGCTAATTAACCCAAAAAGTCACATCAATCAAGTTGAAAATCAGCACGTAATCCAATTAGGGTTTGCCTAATTGATTAGCTTTCAACTCATGATTACTTTGAAATTAATCCATTAAATTTGGTAGGTTATCAACCAATATAATTAGGAACAGGATTCTCAAACGGTCAACCCTTGGTCAACTCTTTCAAACGGTTTTGAAACGGTTTGCTCTCAAACTGTCTCAAACCGTTTGCTCTCAAACGGTTTGGTGAAACCGAAAGGGCAAACATGATGAAACCGTTTGGTCTAGATATTTGGGGAGGTGTGTCCTTATGATGATTTCATCATCATCAAGCTCTAGACCCACAAAAACTGCTGTGATTTCCATGGAAATTGCATCAATCAACCAAATCAATAATTGTAAATATGGAAATGATCATTGTTTGATGGGAAATTGAATGCAATAGCAAAGTTAGGGTTTCAAGTTATAAAACCCACCTCCAATTGAGCTCCAAAGCTCCAAGCTCACGTCAACAATGGTGGATGCAACTCCTTTCACTATTCAAAGGGTCGTCCTCAAGCTGTGAGTGAAAAGAATTGGTTAGAATTGAAGAGGAGATCGAGATATGAAGAATTCATGCATTGATTTTTTATTTTCACCATGGATTCAAGGTGAAAGGAGGTCAAGAACCTTACCAATAGGTTGGGGGTCCTCCTCCTGATCCTCCAAAGCTCCTTGGTCGTTTTACAAGCAAGGGGAAAGAAGTGCAAATGAAAAATCCTTTCATTTGGCTTGTAAAGGGTCTTTTTATAAGAAATTCAAGGAGAGAGAAAGTGCCTTATAAAAATTCATTTAATCTTAAAAAGATGGCCGCCTCTTCCCAATTATCTTCCTTAGGGACGAGGCTATTGACCGGCCTAAATTGCGCGTCCAAAAGTGGAGGCGGATTTGAGGTATTCTAGCTTTTACATTTATAAACCCGAATCCTTCTAGGCCCCCACAACTTTGCTTACGGGGTCGAAGTAGTCATACGAGGTTGAACACAGGGACAAGGGGGTAGTGTTGAGAACAATGAATCGACACGCTACACTCTGGTAGGTATAAAGAGATATAAATTCCCAAAAGGGAACAACAAGATGTCACGAAACAAAACAAAGAAATCTATCTTCAAGTGGAGCTACGAGAGAGATTTAAGATTTTAGTCATTTAGCAGTTTTTAGGGGTTTTCATGCAACAGAAGCAGAAAGATAAAGACTAGAGATGAAGCAAGGTATGAAGGATAAGACTACAGTAAAACAAGAGGCAACGGTAACATCCTGCACCCCTTCTCTCAGAGCGGGTACCTATAACCTCTGCATCAACACCCCTCTCGAGGTTGCTGGGATTTAGTTAGAGTGGAATGTCACATAAACAACTCTGTTCTAGGCACTCTCGTACTCCAGAATCAAACCAAACACTAGAGCCACAACAAAACTCTCGAAGTTGTTGCGACGGGAAAACACGATTCGGTAGCTAAGCGAAACGCGATCCAAACATGCAAGCTAGAGTTCAGATATTAAACAGAGCAGTCATCCAACATTGTGCACCAAGCATAGAGCAACAAGTAATTAAACCTTTCGATTTCCATAAACATTAAAGGTCTTAATACACTGCATATAATAAAGAATTAAATACTAGAATTGAAAGATAGGTGTCGCCTCCTTGATGTAGAAGGACGACAAGGTGTTGTAGCTCTCTTGCCCGATATCAGTCAGAGGCCTAGCCCGATACAAAGGTGTCGGGCGGCACACCCTCTCGGGCAGCACGCACTGACTGTCGACCGTATCGCTCAAGGACCCTGGACGATACGCTCATGCCGGGTGACACACCCTCTCGGGTGGCACGCTCGACAGGCTAAGCGTATCGATTTGATATCGTGTCGGGCTAAGAGCTATGCATTGTTGTTGTCGGGCACTTACGTCGCTCATCTACGTCGGCCGATATCAGCCCACAGTGTCGCCCGGGACGGTCCTAAGTGAACTGTCCCCTCCCTCTCGGGATGAGGAGAAGCTCACCTAGTGTCGTCTGAGACAAGCACTGGGGCACGATAACGTATGCTCTCGCAGTTTCCTTGCTCAAGCTCCCAACTGTCCGAATTCCAGAATTCCAAACTGTCCAACTGTCTTTTCGGCTCCCTGTAGCTGCTATATATAGTCAGCTGGCCGGGAAGAGTTATGGTGCTCGAAGCGCCACGTAGCTCCCTTATGAGCCGGTCGATGGACGACCGATACAGGTATAGTTCGGCGCAGAGGTGTCTGCTATCGGTCACGTGACGGGCAGCGCGCCTGCTGCTGGGTGGCTGTGTCGCCTGACAAGCTGGGTTGTCGGGGCGAGCCGGGCTCCCTGTCGGGTAGAAGGCGTGTCGTCCGTCAGCTTCTTCTCGCACGACACCTCTTTGTCGAACGTCCTTGTGTCGCCCAACCCCTGTCAGGCAGGGGTTGTATCGGGCGTCAGGGATGCCGAGACAGGCTTGGACTTATTCATGGGCCGGAGCGGCCTTATTGCCCAAAAACGAGGAAAACTCTGCAAAAGATAGGAAAATTGGAGTAAGAGCATTGCTTGGACAATTATTGCGAAAATGCTAATAAAATAGAGGAAAATAGCAGAAAAGGGCAGTTTTGATAACAAAATAAAGGGCAAAAATGTCACAAAAACTGATGTTATCAACTCCCCCAAACTTAGTGTTTTGATTGTCCTCAATCAATATTTAAAATATATTTTGTGATGCTTCTTTTTGCTCGGATAACTTTCAGGCCAAGAGGTAAAACAAGTATAGTAATGCCTTTAGAGATAATGCTGCTTCACTGCGAACAAAAGACTATGCGTTTCCTTGCCTTATTATTTCAGTAGAATTTTTCTCTACAGCTTCAGCGAGACTTTGTTGTATGATTCCGAAGTTAGCTTACGCACCAAACAACTTTATTTTCAGGGCAGAAAGTTGTGTATAGGGTAGGCTAAGGCTTTTTGGGTTTTTCATTCTTGTCTCCCATCAGTCCATCCAGGTAAGGGTCCGTTAACGGGCAAGTGGTCCTGCAGTCCAAGCCAGTTGGCTTTAGAGTAGTGATTGCACATCCTACGTACCACTGCCCCGGATCTACCATGCCTAAAGATGGGTACTTTTGGGAAACAAGTGTGTATATATATATATATATATTTCTTTCTTTTATTGGCACAACTCTCATGCTTTTATTCACACTCGTAAGGCTTCTCTCTCTTTTTGGGATTTTTGTTGGGTGAGGGAAAAAAAAAGAGATTTTTGCTGTTTGGGCAGCTTTTTCCTTCTCCATACTCGTCTCTTAGCTGTTTGCGAGATTATTGTATTTTTGAAGTTTTTGACATGGCAAAACATACTCTTTTGTTTGTTTGAAGCAGCATTATCAAAAAGATATAACAGGACTTGCATCTCATTAATTACAAAGAAAACTAACTTTGCAAGAAGACGCAACAAATTTTTACTAATATAGCGACTTTGTACATATGCATGGGAAATATATACAAAAGAAATTTTCAAAATTTTTGGTATGAAGATGTATATGTACACAAAAGAATAACGAATATGGTACAAAAAATGAGGAAATAGAGTGGAAGAAGAAGAAAATTTGTACCTCCTCACAGGAACAACATGGTACCCCGCCAAACTTACTCCACACCCTGTCCCAGAGTTGTGAAGTAGATAAGGTGAGGTAATGTTTATTCCAATGAGGTTGCGCCTACGTTAGATAGGAGTTCCCACACATATTCTCCTCGTTTGCTGTGATATCCTGTGTGGTGTAGCTGGTCAGGCGTCGCTTCACTTGCCATCCACTTCAGGATGTAGATGCCGTAGTCGTTGGATAAAGGAAGTTGCTGCGGGCTGCGGTGGTAGAACTGGAGTTCGTGCCATTTGCCTCCTTGTATGTCCAGGAACGGTTCGATCATCTTTGACACTTCGTCGTAGTATTTTCGAACTAAGCGTTCGACGGGTGTCAAAGGTTTCGATGTACACGGCACGGGATGGTTCTTGTTGCTGTCCGAGCTGTTGTAGAAAATACCTACTCGTTGCCGAGTATATACTGCCAGGAGCGTCCAATGATTGTAATGCAGAACAGGAAGGAAGATAGTGCTTGCGACACCGTCCTTCAATTCTTGCAGGAACATTTTCTTCGCTCCTGTTTCGTCGGTGAGGCAGATGTCGTTGAAAAGCAAGGGATGGGCTATGCATGCATGTTCTAGCTTTGGCTGTGTAAATTCGATGTAAGCGGCTGCAACTGTTACAGTCAAGCACCCTCCTTCCTTCACCATGTCCCTTAGCCCATCGGCCAAGACTACGAGATCTCCTATCTGAAAAGCAACATCCGATGGGGTTGAGTCAACTAGCTTCTTCAAGATAATGTTGACCTTCTCCTCTGTGAGAGTAGAACACGAAAAGCGGTCAAAATTTTTGATCTGCCCTTCAGAAGCTTCGGGCAAAGCAGTGTCTTCCTTCCCATGCACCCTTTTCAGGATTTCCAGCTGCTTGCCCACCCCATGAATCTTGGCTTCTACCTCTTCATCTTTTTCTGTGGGGTTGCTGGATCGAGAAGAATCTTCTTCTAGATCACTGTCCAGCAGCTGATCCGACACTCCTTCGTCCTGAAAATAGCGCTTGTCCTTAATCAGCAACATGGCGTAGATGCCTCTGCGTTGATAAAAGGACGTGCCTCTGACGACTCCCAAATTTCCGATTGAGTTGAGCGCTTCAATGACACACAAGATGGCGATGCCGCTATTTTCGCTCCCCTTTTCTGCTTGTTCGGGGAGGTTTCTGATAGCGAAGTAGTTCCAAGGTTCTTGAAGACGTTGGATCCCTTGCTTTAAAGCTCGTAGCAGGTGTATTGGCAGGCGTTTCAATAGTCCGTCCTCTGGGCGGCAGAAGATACCCCCGGAGCGTGGAACTTCATCATTGCTGCAACAATGCAGCCGGACGTCTCGGTTTCTGATGTCTGCCACACATAGAAACCATACGTTACGATGCTTGTACGGGGCCAACACCAGATTTGGTCTATGTTCTTCAACGTATTTCAGCATGTCGGACACCACACGGGAGTCTTGTTCTCCCTTCATCAGACTTCTTGCCAAGGTCGGGGTGGCTGTGTATATTTGTCTTCGACCTGTCCTGCTGTTGATATTCTCTATTATCGCGTTCTCCAGGGCCCTGAACAATCGCTTGACGACTACAGCCGGCGTGCGGAACATCTTCCGAAGATCTCCCCGTCTTAGGGAGAGGTAGCAGTCGCTTCAGACGACTTCTTCTTCATTGGCCTGCGACCTCAAGACCTTGTTAAGAAGCTTCTGGTCTCTGATCGTCAGGTACTCGATGGCTCTTCTATCGAAGTCGGCCATCTTGAAAGAGGGTAACTCGGACGGCTCGTGGAATTTGTCTGCAAACGAGTGCTTTCCTCGAGGTGGATGTCTGTTATTCACAGTGTAGACATCCCCCACCTCTCCTTCGGACTCATCAGACGAGTCTCCCCCGATGCTGATATCTGCGCCATCATCTTTGGCTTCATTTATGGGGGTGGAGATGTTCGCATCTCCTAAACCTAAAGAGCTCTCCTGTCTGCTGGGAGACCCTTCGGCAGAACCTTGTTATGTCCCGTCCTCGGGCGTTGATGATTGCCCATTGGAGGAGGAGGATGGGGACGCCGTTCCCGACGGGGAACCTGAAGAAGAGGGATGAGAATCCCGGCTGGGAGGTGATGGCGACCGTCTCGGCTGCCTCCGACGCGGATGGTCATCATTTCTATCCATCCTCTCCTCAAGCCTGTCAAGTCTTTGGAGAACCTGCTGCATTGATGCATTCAATGCCTCTAGTCCACCGGGTATGCTCACTAGAGTCAGAAGCTCTCTCTCTTGGCTGCTCAGCCTGATCCCGTAGCTATCCTGCCTTTCTTGGAAAGATGCTAGTTTGCGGGTTAGTGAAGTGCAAGTAGCAGAGTTGATAGTTGTTACCTCCCGCAGGTCGTCGAGTTCGTTTCCGAGCATCTTTCCGAGTGACGGAGGGGGTCCGGTGGGTCTCCCTTCCGTCCTCGCGACATCTAGCCCGCGTGAACGTCCACCTGGAGAGGTAGAATCTATGAAAATCGTTCGCGAACCAGATGCTGCCAGGCGGGGCGCCGGCGCTTTTTCAAGTGCAACAGCCTTTCCTTCTCTTCTTATTGGAGATGGCCGTGGTGAGGGCGGTCTCTACTCCACCTCTGCACTGTCGGCAATCTCCTCGACTGCTGCAGGCGGTGACTTCGACGACAATGATGGTGTTCTCTCGAGCTCCCTCAGGACCTCATCGTACACTTCGTTGTTGTTGCCCTGCTGAAGCTCTTCTTCCGCCTCCGTGGGTCTAGAAACAGGGATGAGAACTGCGGTCGTCTCTTCCGCGGCAGATCCCGAAGTCTCAGTCCCGGTGACCTCAACGATCACCGGCTCCTTCTTAGCCACTACTGTCGTAGCTGGTGCGGTGGCTGGTATGGTTGGAGCGACGACAACTTGATCAGTAGTTGTTGCCGGCAGTCTTGGGGCTGGCCCTTCTGTGGCCCTGGTCGTGGTGGGGGTAGCCATGTTATTGGCTATAGCTTTGATCTCGGCGGTGGTGAAGACCAGCTTCTCCTTGTCGTAGTTGGCGCAGCGAGGGAGGGGAAGTAGTATGTCTGTCCTTGAGAACTTGTAGAAGAGATTTCCCCTCTCCTTCCTGATGATGCTGGTCCGAATCAGGTACTTGATGTCAAATACCTCATCCCCTGGTGTCCTTGTATGGCTGTGAGGCTCGTGTGGGTATCGGAGTCCTACTGCTATGAGGTTGACGATGCCGCCCATGCAATACTCATTCGTGGCCTCCTTCATCGGGTGCAACCTATTCAGCAAGAACCGACCGAGGTTGATCTTTCGGCCTTCCATTATATGCCACATAATGTGGAGCTCTTCCGTATAGATGTTGATGGATTCGTTCTTGCTGAACAACAAGCATGCCACCAGCTTGTGCACGATCCTCCGGAAGCAGGAGTGCACTGCCACAACCTTTGTACCCAGCCTGAATGAAGACTCGCCGGTAAGCTTGCCCCAAAACTCCACGGGATTGAACCTGTCTCCCTCAATGATCCTCTCACCGTTGTCCATCCGATTCTTCTCCTCCTCACTGGAAGAGAAGATCTTGTTCAAAGCCTTCACGGAGATGATGTGCTCCGAATTGTACAGCTGGGCCTGGAGTCTGTCTGGCCCGCCGAACTCTTCCCTCTCCGTCGCAGAGTTCCTTACCCGACAGAGAGAGGACATGAACTCCATTGTCAGCTTAGTGTATGAAGAAGTCCGGCTGAAACATATTTGCTTCAGCCCTGCCGCAGATAGGATGCTCTTCAGCCTCTACAAGATTCCTAGTTCAGCGAACGAGGCTTCATGGCAGAACCTGTTGGGCTTGTAGATCTTTGGCACCAGCTCAGAATAGCGGCGAGCATGCTCGTCGTTTCTTGGCTCGAAACCCCTCGAAAAGGTTTCAGGGAGTTCTGCTGCTGGTGTTGGTGCTGCTGCAAGTGGTGTTGGTGCTGGTACTACAGTCGCAGCTTCTCCAACCCTTGCCTTCTTCTTTGTCCCCGATGTCCCAGCCTGTCCTGGGTTCGGGCGCTTGGGCTTGGCAGCCAGCCTTTCAGCAGCAGTCTCAGGGTACACCCTCCTGCCTTGCTCGTCGACTGGGAAAGCGGTTATCTTAGTGCGGGCCATTTCTGTAAGTCAACAAAAGAAATATCTCGATCAAATATGTTGGCTTTTGAAAGAAATATATATGTGTGGCCCGACATATATAGTACAAAACTGCCCGAAACCCCCTGTATCGGGCGACACACTGGTTTCATCAGTGAAGCGTGTGCTCGATACAAGAGATTGGTATCGCCCGATACGTCGTAGAGTCAAACACACACGATAAAAGATGGGCGGTACAAGTTAAAGCGTGTTGGGCGACATGAGGCGATGAGATCAACTGCTCGATACGGTCCTAGTGAAAGAAGAGTAGCGTGTCGCCCGATACCAAAGACAGGTGTGGAAATGCAACGTCGGGCGTCACGGTTATCACCCGTCATGGTGTGTCGGGCAGCGTAAATCAAAGATGTGTCGCGCGACACCCATGTCGGGCGATATAAACTGCTCAGCGAAGAAAACTTGAGACCGATATACTACTTTCAACAAGAAAGAAATGCGTCGGTCGACACGGTCTGTCGGGCGATAGGGTATGTCGGTCAATACCTTGCTGTGATCTGATCTGTCGGGCGACACAAGAGAATCGGAGTCTCGCGCGACACGGGAGCAAAGACACTAGCTCTCTCGCATGACACGGGAGGTAAAAACAGCAAGGTAAGGAACCCGACACGGTAAAACTCACTTTTCTTTTATAGCTACTAAACAGTGAAACCCAGATGCGCGCCGACCGTTAGTCCAACGTGTAAGCCTGCAAGCCAACCGTCAGCACGACTGTTGCGCTCCACGAAGCCCCACCACCTGATAAGGGTGCACTCAAAGCGCCGGTTGGGTTGCCTCCCGCGAATCGTGAAAATAAAACTGGATAAGCTGCTGCTGATGAGTAAAACATCATTGGCCTAGGAATAAGCTCCCGGACTCAGATGGTATTACCCATCACGGTTAATAAAACTAAGGTGGTGGCCCACAAAACATAAGAGTCAGTGCATGTGGCGCATGCACCGCCTCGGGCCTTATTACATACCAAATGTTTGTAATGTTTGTTCTGCTGGAAAGTAAATTGCGTCCTAATCTAGGAAAAATAAAGCTCGGGTTGCCTCCCGAGAAGCACTGTAGTTATAGTCTTCAGCTTGACTGCTTCCAGCTTTACTCCTTCTTCATCTGCCATCGTCCCTTTCTCGTAACTCGACCCCAACTTCCTTTCTGTCACAGTCCTGGTTTCTTCACAGGTTCAGTGTTCGACGATATCTTTCCTGAGGGATTCTTCATCAGTTCGGCCCTTTGAGCTAATTGTTTGTCAATCTGGCGTTGGTGCGTCTGCGTATCCGCCAGTTGAACCTGCAATGAGTTCAAAACACCTGAATTTGATAAAGCACTTTGTGCCAGCTGATTGTTGATCATATCCTGCCTTTTTACAAAGTCGAACAGCTGCCCCACCACATTCGCTTGGTTAGAAGCTTGGTTCTGTCCCTCCTCTTTGGCCGCTCCTTAGTATTTAGCTTGGCCTTGGAAATTACCTTTGTTCTGCTGGAAGGGTGCATTTCTAACATACTGACCGGTTCCTCCCCTTTTCTCGAAGGCTTGGGGTGTCTTAGTTGAGTTATGCAGCTGATGATAATTCTCAATGGCATCCTTATTACCATAGCTGAAGCCGGGGTGGTCCGGTCTTCTGAAGTTTACAAAAGAGACATTTTCAGTCTCTTTTGCCTCAGACTCGGTATCACTCGATGCTTCTGGCCGGGTGTAGACGCAATTGTCTACCCCATGCCCGCTTTCTCCGCAGGTTACACATTTCATCACCTTTTCTACCTGTTTCTTTCCCTTACCACCAGCTTCTCTCAACTGTTTTACATCCGTAGCAATCCTTTGGATATGCGAGGTGATTGCCTCCAGTGCCTTAGATTCAATGGTGGACCCTTCACCTACATTATTTATTGGTCCTCTATCGGTCCGATCGAAATCAGCATCGGCCATCAACTCGGCCATATTCTTGATAATTAGTTCGGACTTCTTGGCCTTCTTCCCCAGGAAATCACTGCCCGCTGCCGCGTTCAACGACACCCTGTCTTCGGGGGTCAAACCATTGTAGAAGGTGGTGATGAGGAAACCTCTCTTGTAGTTGTGATGGGGGAAATCCCTCAGATACTCTTGGAATCGCTCCTAGGCGTCATGTAGGCTTTCATTCGTCTTTTGCGTGAATGAGGTTATTTTCTGCCGATTCCTGACTGTCCTTTCTATGGGGGTAGAACTTGTTCACAAACACGTCAGCTAACGCCCTCCACCCGTTCAGGGACTGGTGGGGTACCCCGAGGTACCAAGACAACGCCTTGTCTTCTAGTGAGAAAATGAACCCCTTGCAATAAATCACCTCCTGGGGAACACCTCTCATCTTAATTGTGTCACAAATGTTCTTGAAGGCATCCAGATGATGATATGGATTATCATGCTTGGAGTTCCCCCTAAAACTCTTATTCTGAATCATGGATATAACATACGGCTTGAGCTCGAAGTTGGTTGCATTGAAACAGGGGACGATGACCGGGCATCTGGAGTGGTTGGCTTTTGAGGATGCCAACTCCCTAAGCGTCTTCTCTTCTTCTTCAGAGTCGTCACTGTCGCTCTCCTCCTGGTGCCGTTCCTGATCATTGTTTCTTCTGTTCCAGCGGTGACGACGTCTGTTACGACGATGGTCTACTTCAGATTGATCCATTTCTGGATCTTCCGGTTCATCGTTCCCGTCGTATCTGTCGTCGCCCTCAGGAGGAGGCGAGTCATGCCTAGGCCTCCTTGGGCGTTCACCTTCAGACTGGGGTGGCTCAACTCGGGGAGGCATGACAGCTGGTGTAGGTGCTCAGTCGGTTGGAGTATCCCTTTCTTCTGAGGTACCTTCATTATTGGCACATATAATCGAGTTCAGAAAATTGAATTTTATTTTAAGGCAGAGAATAATGCTAAGAAAAGAAAGAAAAAGAGCGTTGTCAAGCTCATTTCTAAGCTTGAGGCGCTGGAGTATAGTTAATGGATTCAGGTTCGTCTACAGTACAACTATTGCCTTGTCCCCGACAACGGCGCCAAAAAGTTGACCGTCCTAAATTGTGCATCCAAAAGTGGAGGCGGATTTGAGGTAGTCGAGCTTTTACATTTATAAACCCGAATCCTTCTAGGCCCCCACAACTTTGCTTACGGGGTCGAAGTAGTCATACGGGGTCGAACACAGGGACAAGGGGGTAGTGTTGAGAACCATGAATCGACACGCTACACTCCGGTAGGTATAAAGAGATATAAATTCCCAAAAGGGAACAACAAGATGTCACAAAACAAAACAAAGAAATCTATCTCCAAGTGGAGCTACGAGAGAGATTCAAGATTTTCGTCATTTAGCAGTTTTTAGGGGTTTTCATGCAACAAAAGTAGAAAGATAAAGACTAGAGCTGAAGCAAGGTACGAAGGATAAGACTACAGTAAAACAAGCGACAGCGGTAACATCATGCACCCCTCCTCTCAGACCGGGTACCTCTAACCTCTACATCAACACCCCTCTCGAGGTTGCTGGGCTTTAGTTAGAGTGGAATGTCACAGAAACAACTCCGTTCCAGACACTCTCGTACTCCAGAATCGGACCAAACACTAGAGCCACAACACAACTCTCAAAGTTGTTGCGACGGGAAAACACGATTCGGTAGCTAAGCGAAACGCGATCCAAACATGCAAGCTAGAGTTCAGATATTAAACAGAGCAGTCATCCAACATTGTGCACCAATCATAGAGCAACAAGTAATTAAACCTTTTGATTTCCATAAACATTAAAGGTCTTAATACATTGCATATAATAAAGAATTAAATAACAGAATTGAAAGATAGGTGTCGCCTCCTTGATGTAGAAGGACGACAGGGTGCTGTAGCTCTCCTGCTCGATATCGGTCAGAGGCCTAGCCCGATACAAAGGTGTCGGGCTGCACGCATCGACTGTCGACCGTATCGCTCAAGGACCCTGGCCGATACGCTCATGCCGGACGGCACGCTCGATAGGCTAAGCGTATCGGTTTGATATCGTGTCGGGCTAAGAGCTACGCATTGTTGTTGTCGGGCACTTGCGTCTCTCATCTACGTCGGCCGATATCGGCCCGCAGTGTCGCCCGGGACGGTCCTAAGTGAACTGTCCCCTCCCTCTCGGGATGAGGAGAAGCTCACCTAGTGTCGCCCGAGACAAGCACTGGGGCACGATAACGTATGCTCTCGTAGTTTCCTCACTCAAGCTCCCAACTGTCAGAATTCTAGAATTCCGAACTATCCAACTGTCTTTTCGGCTCCCTGTAGCTGCTATTTATAGTTAGATGGCCGGGAGGAGTTATGGTGCTCGAAGCGCCACGTAACTCCCTTATGAGCCGGTCCATGGACGGCCGATACATGTATAGTTCGGCGCGGAGGTGTCTGCTATCGGTCACGTGACGGGCGGCGCACCTGCTGGTGGGTGGCTGTGTCGCCTGACAAGGTGGGGTGTTCGGGGTGAGCCGGGCTCCCTGTCGGGTAGAAGGCGTGTCATCCGTCAGCTTCTTTTCACGCGGCACCTCTTTGTCTTACGTCTTTGTGTCGCCCAACCCCTGTCGGGCAGGGGTTGTATCAGGCATCAGGGATGCCGAGACAGGCTTGGACTTATTCATGGGCCGGAGCGGCCTTATTGCCCAAAAATGAGGAAAACTTTGCAAAAGATAGGAAAATTGGAGTAAGAGCATTGCTTGGCCAATTACTGCGAAAATGCTAATAAAATAGAGGAAAATAGCATAAAAGGGCAGTTTTGATAACAAAATAAAGGGCAAAAACGTCACAAAAACTGATGTTATCAGCTATCTTGTTTGCCTCTTATTCCTCTCAATTATCCATGATTTAAAGAAAAGCAAATCAAGCACCTTAAATCATATTTTATTAATATCCATATGTGAGTGGATATTTCTTTTTCTTATAATAATGGTGAGTGGGATTTCACCTCCTTAGGGTATGATCGTGCCTTTGCAAGGCTTTAAGCTCATCCAAACACATCTGAATCCAACCATTTTATTTTTGGTTGAAGGCCCTTTAATTAATACATTTATTTTTGCCCTAATTTGAATTAGGGTTTCACTTAGGATTAAATCTTGATTATTTTAATATGAAGATTCTCTCTCCTCCAACTTAATTCAAATGAGGCACCCCTCTCATTTTCTTTTCTCTATATGATGCCAAGAAACATTAGGGACCTTATTGAAGTGGTAATTTGTATATTGAACCCTAGATTTTGGATAAATTGCACTTTACACCAAAATAGGTTTTAATACACAAGGATTGCTTTACATGCTTAATCTTGGTGTCCAAGTTTGTGAAAACCATACCACTACATCATATTCATTCTTATGATGTCTCCACATCATAGGAACATATTATCATGCAACATTTGCAATTTATCCCCTCAACTTGGGTAATTTGCACTTTAGTCTAAAATAAGCAAACATTGCTTCAACATTGATCAAACAGGACCAAAATTGAAACATAAGTTTCTCATGAGCCCTAATTACTTTTCCCAAGATAAGACTAAGCATCTACTCAACCTTATTAGGTAAAAAATCTAGGGTTAACACATAACCCATGTCAGGGATGTTACAGTTATTAAGATAAATATATCTACTTATTCATCATGGGTATTAGATATCGGATGTGGATCTCACATATGTTCGAATATGAAAGATCTGAAAAGAAGTAGGCCTCTAGAGAAATGCAAGGTTGAACTACGTGTTGCTAATGAAGCAAGAGTTGCTTCCAGTGTAGTAGGAACCTATGAGTTATCTCTACCAAGTGGGTTGATAATAGAGTTATAGAACTGCTATTATGTACCTACCAATAATATAAATATCATTTTGTATCTTGTTTGGACAAAAAAGGATTTGAATTTTTGATTAAGAATGGAAAATGTTCCATTTTTTAGATGAGATATTTATGGCAGTGCCCCAATGTCTTATGGTCTATACTTAATAGATTAATAGACAAATGTGTATAATGTAAACACCAAAAGACAAAAACTCAATGACTCAAACAAAACATACCTTTGGCATTGTCGTCAAGGGCACATAAATGAGAATTATATATATCTAGAATCCATAAAGATGGTTATCTATACTCTTTTGATTGTGAATCAATGGAGACATATGAATCTTGTTTATTGGGCAAGATGACCCATGTTCCCTTTTCTGAAAAAGGAGTAAGAGCGAGTGATCTATTAGGACTCATACATACTGATCTATGTGGCCCTTTTAGAACAAATGCCAGAGGAGGGTATCATTACTTCGTTACCTTTACTGATGACTTCAGTAGGTATTGATATGTTTACTTGATGAAACATAGGTCAGCAACTCTTGAAAGGTTCCATATATATATGTACATACATATAGATATACATGTATGTATATATATACATACATATACATATACATATATATATATATATATATATATATATCTACATATATATATATACATATATCTACATATATATATGTGTATACATATATCTACATATATATATATATATATATATATATATATATATATATATATATATATATATATATATATATATATATATAGAACCAACTTGGAAAAAGTATTAAGGCACTTCAATCTGATGGAGGTGGAGAATACTTAAGCCAAGAGTTTGAGGACCTTTTGAGATCCCACGGTATTGTATTTCAATGGAATCCACCTGGAACACCACAACATAATGATGTATCAGAAAGAAGTAATCACACATTACTGGATATGGTGCGATCAATGATGAATTTAACTGATCTACCTGATCAATTCTGGGGTTATGCTCTTGAAACTGTCGCATATACACTTAACCACATGCCATCTAAATCAGTTCAAAAGACACTATATGAGATATGGAATGAGAAGCATCTCGATGTGTCTTTTATGAGTGATGGGGATGTGAAGCTTATGTCAAGAAAATGTTTCCTGAAAAGCTTGGACCCAAATCAGACAAGTGTTACCTAGTTGGATATCGCAAGGAAACTAGGGGATATTACTTTTTCACTCCATCTGACAACAATGTGTTTTTGATAGAACTAGTGTATTCCAAGAAAAGGAATTTATTTCCAAAGGAGATAGTGGGAGGAAAGTGGAACTCGATGAAGTTCGAGGATGACAAGAAAACATTGAACCAGTATGTAAGGCCCCTAAACTTGATAGTGAGTTGAACAAGATTAGTTATCATAATTTAATTCTTATAACCATAATATAAACTTGTGATATGCTTTGAAATAATAATACAAGATTAAGTTTCAAATTTGGTCCAATTTGGACACTGTTTGAGCAAGTTATGCAATTTTATGCACATTTTGGAATTTTCTGCAATTTACCCAATTGAGAGATTTTCTTTGCAATTTATCACTTGAATTATGTTCCTTGGATATTCTGTCATGATTCATGAACTTTTTGAGCCATTGGGCACCTATTTAAACCTTGGTTTGAAGGTGTTTCTCCAAGGGTATTTTAGGGTTTTCCCCTTCACGTATGAGCTACCTTTAGTAGCTATCAACTAATGAATTATTTGATTGGCTGGAAATTACGACAAAGGAAAGCTAAGAAGGTCTATACACATGGTGGGGGAGCTTCTTGTGTGTATTCTTGTATATTCTTAATTAATTAAGGCCATGGACACTTCGATAGATACTAGAACGTCAACCTTTTCTTTTTGCTTTATCTTAAAGTTCATATACTTATCCCCAAGCACAAAAATGAGCCATTTTCTCTCCAACACTTCCCTACTTCTGCCAACTTCGTTCTCCCTCTGTGATTCTATGAATTTTGCTCTCCAAGGAAGAAGAAAGTGAGGATCTTCTTGGAAAAAGGATCTATGGTTGCAATTGACTTCATTTTAGGATTGAAAAAGCTTTCTTCTAGTGATCTTGACCAAAAAGAGTAAGAATTCCCTTCTTTCCTCTATTTATTTATTTGTTATCCTTCCTCCTAGCTTTCTCTAGGTCGTAACCTTTCTGTTCCATGATGGAAATTGCTCTAAATCTCTAAAATCCTACCTTTCTTACTCCTTATGCTTAGGGTTTGCTCATTTGATGCATAAATGTGCTAGATGGACGAATTCATAGATTATTCTTAGATTTTCTACCCTATCTACTCGAGTTATCTTCTGTGCGGGGTTTCATCTTCTCATTAGAGGCAAGTTTTATAACTTGCTCCATGTTTATTGCTTATCATAAGCTTTCTAGATCACGTTCTTGCCTGAAAATGATGATTTATGCACTAAAAAACTATGCTTGACTTGGATTTCAATTTTTATAATGTTCCCTATTATGATTTCAGTTCTAGATGAACCTGTGATCATGTGTACATTATTCCTAAGGTATAATATGACTTGGATCAGGTTGGTTTGACAACCTATGGTGCTAAGCACCTATCAACCAATGGTCAATTTTAGGATTTTAAGTTGATTTCTTCTATAAACCCATTGACCCGATGATGGTACCATTGCAACAACCCTATCTTGTTGTCTTCATGACAACTGATGGTCGAGATCAAAGATTTCATATGATGGTGACAACCTATGGTCACCCTTCATGTCAGGTTTTGGATCAATAAGAAGTTTAATGATCAACCATTAAGTACCCTACTGATGTTATCAATCAATGATGACATTAGATTAATATTTGATGTTGATTCATGAATATAGTGTTGATCTAACAACCTCTGGTGACTTATTGGTCACTAATTATGGTGGATCGGGTCTCTAAAACCTATGGTTAGTTAATCATACAGTTGTAGCATCAATTAAGCCTTAAACCAATGGTTTCTTGGGTCACTTGATGCAATGGTCAGACCTATACTGTAATTGATGGTTTTAACATATGAACTTGACCCAATGGTCAAAATATAATGTTTATTCCTCCAATAAGGTGGAATGATGGCAAATGTAATATGTTGGTCCTAATAATGGGATTTATATGGTTTCCTTTATATGATCAACTTAAGGAGCTTACTTGTTGACAATGGATGGCTTGTTTTCACTGAACAGTCGATTGTGGGTTTCACCCTACTCTCAATGGAACTTTTTGTGTTGTAAATCAGGGGATGTCTAGAGGTAGATGGTGACTCTTTCTAGAGAACAAATCAAGGACTTCATAGGTGGTTTATCCAAGGTGTTTACTTATATAAACAACCAATGGTCTTACCTTTTAAACATCCAATGGTTCTGGGTGCCATTGTGGTATGGTGATATGGGTTGAATGATGATGGAACAAATGGAGGGTTACCCTTAACAAGGTAGTCTTACCTATTCACTCATATGAATAGAAGGGATGATAACCATATTGTGATGATATGTAACCCTAATGAGGTATAGTTGTTATACCTAGCTTTAATATAACTAAATGATGGTAATTGGGTATGAATAGTCATTGAACGACTAATACAATCATGGAGTACTCTGTTACTATTGTTGAAACCCAAGTATGCTATAACTTGATGGTTACACCTTGAATTATGTGTTGGTTCATACCTGAGAATGGTATGGAATGTGATGGTGATGCTTCACCTTATGCATCCATGATCCAATGGGGATGTCGTGAGTTAGGGTTTGGGTATGAGTGTTGATTAGTAACATTAATATAATTTATCTTGTGAACCTAACTCTAATTCAAATAGATAAAGATGATTATTCATGTTTAACATTCTTATATGATGGAATAACCACCTTAATATGATCATAACCTTTATATGTTAATTGGTGGCTATCATAGCCACTTGGTTGATACTTTCTTATGCTAAACATGTACATTATGAATATGATGAGAGTTAATCATATGCAGATTCCTTTCATGTTGATTTAATAAATGAATGTTCTTAATGTTAATATAGCCATGCTATGATTGTTTATGAATATCTCCTAGCTCATTAATGTGATATTGTGTTGATCTGGTGTATTATATGTAAGTGATGTTGTTGAGGCTTGTTATAAGGCATGCAAAGATAATGATGATCTTATAGGGAATAATATGATGGTCTTAATGACCTTTGGGCATGGTTGATCCCTAAATGAGGTCTAATCCTCTTGTGTTGATAAGGGTTGATGCCCTAAGATATTGTGAAAAGGTTTATATATCATGTGATAGTATGATGGTCTTAATGACCTTTGGGCATGGTTGAGCCCTGAATGAGGTGTAATCCTCTTATGTTGATAAGGGTTCATACCCTGTATTATTGTGAAAATGATTTATATCTTGTGATAGTATGATGACTAGTGTGGTCTCATGAATGTCAAGTGAATAGTACCATGTGATGATGAGATGAGAAATTATGTTTCACACGTTTTATATATGGTCAAAGTTGTGATATTTATATGCTTGCTAGAAATAAATTAGGGTTTGTATGTCCACTTGTTTGATGCAGCCTTAATTCACCCAATTAGCATAACTAATCAAGTGCAACTCTAGTCATGTAATGCCATGTGCCTAGAGCCATCTTCAGTGTCAGAACTTGCTGGATGGTGAAATGAGTATTCTTAAGGGAAACTCAGAGCGCATACTGTTGAGTATGTGGGAGTGGTAGGTTGAGCATATATCCTTGTAATCCACAATGCAGTTTGTGGAGGTTGGCTATGGTCATGCCTCAAACATGTGATGTGATTGAGAACGACTGCGGTCGTGTCTCAGTGATTATAACATGATGTGATTAGAGGACAACTACGGGTTTACCTCAGTGATTGGGTTTGAATACCCTGGTTTCTAGTGCTGTGACCTATACCAAGGTTGGACTAGTAGTTATCCGCATGACTATATGTCGTTGTAGTGGCAACTTTGACTTATATGTCACTGCCTTTTTACTCATACTGAACGGGGGGAAGAGATATTAGGATATCGACACTCCTAGATCTTGTACGGAACCAAATAGCCCTTTACATGGGTCAGTTGGACTTTGAATGGAACGATTCAAATTCCCCAGGGCATAATAAAAGATTTAATACATCTGTGTAGCATATTTGTTTAGGGTTATACATGACATTTCACATTGGATGATAATTCTTGTTTAAAGATGATGCTTAGTGCAATTAATAGATAGTAGATATACTCATGTTGTGGATATGCTTAAGATTGTAGATGTGTACATACAGTAGCCATGCTTATGTTGATAACTATACTGCTACTGTTGATTATAATCACGATGCTAGATATCTCATGTTGATAGTTATGCTTAGCATGCTAGCCACGCCTTTGTAACTAGAGATGCATATACTGCTAATCATGCTTATCCAGATAGTTGTGCTTATGTTTTTAGCTCTTCTTATGATGTTGTTATATTCAACCAATTAGACATGCTCATGTTGTTAGCTATGCTATGATACTAGACTTTCTCATGATGCTAGATATGCATATACTACTAAATTTCTTATATTTTCAACAAGATAAAGGATGATATTCTGGCTAATTATGAAAGTTATTATTTACTCCTTTATGTATTTTGTTAATCATCAGTACTGCTGATCTTATTTGTTATATCTAATTAAACTTCTTAATTGTTTAATTACTTAAAAATGTTGTAATCAATAAACGTTGTTGGAGGTTATATCTCTTGTTAGGACATGGGTCTCACCCTTGTGGTTTGCCACATTTTTTTAAGTAATCAGAAGTGACAAAAACAAATATGTGGTAGATAAGAGGAGCTATAGTAATGAATCTTTGAGAAATTTGATTATATTTCTAATGTGTCCTAGAGTCATCCCTGTACTCTCAGGTCTGGGTGAGAGAAAGTTTGTATATGGTGTTTCAAATGAATTAGACTTTTGTTAGCATATTAATGTTTGTTGTGTGGCATATATAAATATTGTTCTCCTGTGTATATATGTTGTAGATAAGGTTATAGAACAATTTGTATCAAATTCTTGTCATAGTATGGATATAAGAAAGATGTTGGGCTCTTATGTAAATGTTTTTGAGCGGGTTCTGACATTGAAATCAGTTTTGATTTACCCATATTTTTGGGGTATGTGGTTAATTGGTGATTGATTGTGTTTTATGTTTTGAGTAATCTTGTTTAGTGTAACAGGTTCTCACAAGTTGGTATCAGAGCTTTAGGTTCACTAAGTCTACACGGACACTAGGGCTTAGGACTAGGATAATGTCTAAGTAAGGAATATGACATAAAAATATGGTGCATACTGCCTAATCTCAGTATTTGGGTGTCCTGGATAGGTATTCAATTATTGAAAAAAGGTCAGTATGGAAATCTTAGATTGTTATCTTTCTGATTACTCTGGTCAAGTAGTCATTTTGAGAAAATCTAAAGAGCATAAAGAATAAGAAATCATGGTGTGAATATCTCAATCCTATCTTAAAGAAGATGAGAATTGCATCATTTCTATCAAAACTTGAATGTTTGTTAAATATAAGAGAAAGATACAACACCATGAAATCTAAATCTATATAAAGAAAAAGGAAAAGAGGAGTTCTTGAAGAAGTGATTCAAGAAGATAATAAAGTAAAAGACAAATAATTCTATGCTTATACAGTAAATCAAGGTATGAAATCCACATCAGATAGAGACAACTCCTATAATAAGCACAAAATGAGAAGATGAATGGGAACAATGATAAAGAAATAAGGTGGAACCTAAGTTAATTTCAGACCAATCTATGTGTGTAAGAAAGTGTTGATGAAAAATCAGCATGGCATGTGAAAGAATTTAATGGAGATGATCCCCATTTAATGAAGAAAATGTGGAATATGATGATTTACCTATCGATAAGTGGTTGAAAAACATAATAAAATAAGAGAACATACACTAGTGGGATACATAATCATCAAGAAAGGAGTAATGAGATATGTTAATCATGATGATTTCTATGCTAGTGGCAAGGAACCCGAAATGAAAAAGGTAAAATGATACATAAGAAGTTGTAACCTACATAATGAGAATAGAATTGGTTACCTTTTTGCTAGTGACCCTTGGAAAATACTACTATGGTATGGGAAGTTGTTTCACTTTGTGTCCTTACTTTCCAAGGCAAAAATTTCCAGTGGATCATTGCCACTTGGTACGTGTGGATTCACTGCAAACATGAGGGTGGATAGCTTATTATAGCATAAGGTTGTTTGGACTATGGCTCCAAGATCATAAAGTTTGTGATGATTTTGCTTTTGAGCCTTCCAATAATTAGGAAGACTCCTCTTATATGTTTTGAAATTTTTTATTCTGGTAAGAGTAGATGAGATAAGGACGTGAGTTCCTTATAGCACATGAGGTGGCTACCAAGGTAATGAATCCTAGTATCCAGGATGTATCAACAGTATGATAAATATGTGAAGGTTGGAGATGTTTATTGAATGAACATTCCAAGTGTTCCTCTCCCTTAATGAGAGAGAGAGTTGATGATGACCCTCTAAATGTTGTTTGAAAGGAAAAACAAAAGTGATTCTATAATGTTGTGTACGGTTCAGTGATAGATGGGCAAGACCACTATCAAGGATAGATGGTTTGTTGGTCAATATATATGTGATATCATGTTCCTTTAAGATAAACCTATGATCAAATATCAATGCATAAGAGTTAGATTGGATGACAATTCACATGAACATGATGAGTTTATGGTTATGTCCTTTAAACTAACCAATGCACCAATATAATTTATGAATAGGAGAACCAGAGTGTTCAGTTCATGTCTTACAAGTTGTAGCAATCTTTCAATGATGAAATCTCAACGTATTTAAGAGATGGTCATTAACATGGTTAACATCTTTGCTAAACCTTAAGAATGTTGTAGCAACTGTACTTAGGTGTGACAATTCTAGCAAGAGTGAGTTGGGGGTTGACTAGAGTATCTTCTTGGAGTTATGATAACTTTGTTAAGTATGTTATGTGAATCCTAATAAGATGAAGACAATGCCGTTGCTCCACCCACCCCTAACAAGGTCATTCAAGAAGTTATATTTGTTAACATTTATAGACAAGTGTATGATTCTTCAACCAAACAGATGGTCAGACCACCATTGAGATGATTGGAGAATCCTCTAAAAACATATTCCTCATAGTTCTTGAAAATTAGGGGATGCCTACCTGGTTGATTGAGTTGTTAATTATAAAAACCATGAAAGGAGCATAGAGATGAAACCTTGTAAAGTTACATATGATAAGAGACACATAATGTTCTATGTTTGATAAGATCCATCAATTATGACTTTTGAATAATGTGATGATACAACAGATATAATTTGTGGATGATAGCTAGAATTTAAAGTTGAAAGTTACTATTAGAGTTGTATAGATGACACAACAAGTTTCTACATTCCATATTGAGAATGTCTTCTTAGGTCGGGGTTTTTGTTCTGAACCAAGAGGATATATGTATGAATGATGCGACATCACCATGATATGTAAGTAACCATGTGAATGTAATAGGATGAGGTGCAAAGGAATTACCCATCTTTGTTTACCTTGGATTTTGGGGGCGCAATGCCTGTTAGGGGTTATAGTTGTAAGGCCCCTAAACTTGTTAGTGAGTTGAACAAGCTTAATTATCATAATTTAAATCTTTTAACCCTAATATAACCTCATTATATGCTTTTAAATCATAAGACAAGCTTAAGTTTCAAATTTGGTCCAATTTGGACACTATTTGAGCAAGTTATGCAATTTATGCACATTTTGGACTTTTATGCAATTTACCCAATTAAGAGGTTTATTTGCAATGTATCACTTGCATTATATTCCTTGGATATTCTCTCATCATTCGTGATCTTTTTGAGTCATGGGGCAACTATTTAAACCTTAGTTTGAAGGTGTTTTCTCCAAGTGTATTTTAGGATTTTCCTCTACACAGATGAACTACTTTTAGTAACTATCAATTAATGAATTATTTGATTGGCTAGGAAATTCGACAAAGGAAAGCTAAGTAGGTCTATACACATGGTGGGGGATCTTCTTGTGTGTGTGCTTGTATATTCTTAATAAATTAAGGCCATGGACACTTCGATAGATACTAGAACTTCAACTTTTTCTTTTGCTTTATCTTACAGTTCATATATTTATCCCAAAGCACCAAAACGAGCCATTATCTCTCCACCACTTCCTTCATTCTCACAACCTCATTCTACCTCTGTGCTGCTGTGAATTTTTCTGTCCAAGGAAGAAGAAAGTGGGGATCTTGTTGGAAAAAGGATCTAGGGTTGCAATTGACTTCATTTTAGGGTTGAAAAACTTCCTTCTAGTGATCTTGACCAAAAAGAATAAGAATTCCCTTCTTTCCTCCATTTATTTCTTTGTTATCCTTCCTCATATCTTTCTCCAGGTCGGAACCTTGCTGTTCCATGGTGAAATTGCTCTAAAGCTCTAAAACCTACCTTTCTTACTCTTTATGCTTAGAGTTTGCTCATTTGATGAAGAAAGGTGCTAGATGGACGAATTCATAGCTTATTATTGGATTTTCTACCCTACTTTCTCGAGTTTGATCCTGTGTGGGGTTTCATCTTCTCAATATAGGCAAGTTTTATAACTTGCTCCTCATTTATTGCTTATCATAAGCCTTCTAGATCATGTTCTTGCCTGAAAATGATGATTTATGCACTAAAAAGCTATGCTTGAATTGGATTTTGATTTTTATAATGTTCCCTATTCTTATTTCAGTTCTAGATGAACCAGTGATCATGTGTACATTATTCCTAAGGTATAATATGACTTGGATTAGGTTGTTTTGACAACCTATGGTGCTAAGCACCTATCAACCAATGCTTATGGGTGAGCAAATAATGGTCCAGACCGCAAAACCGGACCGGACTGCTCAATTTGGTCCGATGCGGTCCATTTTGAGTTCGGTCTAGTCTGCGGTCCGGGAATTTCGATAAGTTCGGTCTTCGATACGGTCTGGTCCGGTCTGGACCGCAAATTGACTTTTGTATAAAATTCATATATATATTTGAAGGTGTATTCTATAATAACTACAAATAAAGTACATATATAAGCACTACTAGTATAAATGTTTGATATTAAAGTTATATAATTGTTAGAAGTGACTAAGATTATCAACTTTGTACAATTAAATAAGTTATAAAACATGTAAAAAAGGCTAATCACGGTCCAAACGGCCCGGTCCGGTTCGGTCCTGGCACAAAACGGTCCGGTCCCGATCCGGTCCTACCTTGAAACGGTCCGATATGCAGTCCATATATTATTGAAATTCAGTTTGCGGTCCGGTCCGGTTCAGTCCGGTCCGGTCCGGTTTTGGACCGATGCTCAGCCCTATCAATGGTCAATTTTAGGGTTTTAAGCTGATTTCTTCTATAAACCCATGACCCGATTATGGTACCATTGAGCAAACCCTATGATGTTGTCTTCATGACAATTGATGGTCCAGATCAAAGATGGCATATGATGGTGACAACCTATGGTCACCCTTTAGGTCAGGTTTTGAATCAATTAGAAGTTTAATGATCAACCATTAAGTACCCTACTGATGTTATCAATCAATGATGTCATTAGCTTAGTATTTGATGTTGATTAATGAATATAGTGCTGATCTAACAACCTATGGTGACTTAATGGTCACTAATGATGGTGGATAAGGTCTCCAAAACCTATGGTGAGTTAATCATATAGCTGTAGCATCAATTAAGCCTTAGACCAATGGTTTATTGGGTCACTTGATGCAATGGTCGTACCTATACTGTAATTGATGGTTTTAATATATGAACTTGACCCAATGGTCAAGATCTAATGTTTATTCCTCCAATAAGGTGGAATGATGGCTAATGTAATATGTTGGTCCTAATAATGGGATTTAGATGGTTTCCTTTATATGATCAACTTAAGGAGCTTACTTATTGACAATGGATGGCTTATTTTAATTGAATAGTCGATTGTGGGTTTTACCCTACTCTCAATGAACGTTTTGTGTTGTAAATCAAGGGATGTCTAGGGGTATATGGTGACTCTTTCTAGAGCAAAAATCAAGGACTTCATAGGTGGTTTATCCAAGGTGTTTACTTATATAAACAACCAATGGTCTTACCTTTTAAACATCCAATGGTTCTGGGTGACATTGTGGTATGGTGATATGGGTTGAATGATGATGGAACAAATGGAGGGTCACCCTTAACAAGGTAGTTTACCTATTCACTCATATGAATAGAAGGGTGATAACCATATTGTGTGGATATGTAACCCTAATGAGGTATAGCTGTTATACCTTGCTTTAATATAATTAAAAGATGGTAATTGGGTATGAATAGTCCTTGAATGACTAATCCAATCATGGAGTACTATGTTACTATTGTTTAAACCCTAGTATGCTATAACTTGATGGTTACACCTTGATTTATGTGTTGGTTCATACTTGAGAATGGTATTGAATGTGATGGTGACGCTTCACCTTATGCATCCATGATCCAATGGGGATGCGGTGAGTTAGGGTTTGGGTATGAGTGTTGATTAGTAACATTAATATAATTTATCTTGTGAACATAACTCTAATGCAAATAGATAAAGATGAGTATTCATGTTTAAAGTTCTTATATGATTGAATGATGGTGGAATAACCACCTTAATATGATCATAACCTTGATATGTTAATTGATGGTTATCATAGCCACATGGTTGATACTTTCTTATGCCAAACATGTGCATTATGAATATGATGAGAGTTAATCACATCTAGATTCCTTTCATGTTGATGTAATAAAGGAATGTTCTTAATGTTAATATAACCCTACCATGATTGTTTATGAATATCTCCTAGCTCATTAATGTGATATTGTGTTGATCTGGTGTATTATATGTAAGTGAGATGTTGTTGAGCCTTGTTATAAGGCATGCAAAGATAATGATGATCTTGCAGGGAATAATATGATGGTCTTAATGACCATTGGGCATGGTTGAGCCCAAAATGAGGTCTAATCCTCTTGTGTTGATAAGGATTGATACCCTGTGATATTGTGAAAAGGACTTATATCCTGTGATAGTATAATGGTCTTAATGACCTTTGGGCATGGTTGAGCACTGAATGAGGTGTAATACTCTTATATTGATACGGGTTCATACCCTGTGATATTGTGAAAATGATTTATATCTTGTGATAGGATAGTGTGATGACTAGTGTGGTCTCATGATTGGAAAGTGTATAGTACCATGTGATGATGAGATGAGAAATTATGTTTCACACGTTTGATATCTTTCCAAAGTTGTGATATTTATATGTTATCTAGAAGTGAATTAGGGTTTGTATGTCCACTTGTTTGATGCAGCCTTAATTCACCCAATTTGCATAAATAATCAAGTGCAACTCTAATCATGTAATGCCCTGTGCTGTAGAGCCATCTTCAGTGTCAGAACTTGTTGGATGGTGAAATGAGTATTCCTATGGGAAACTCGGAGTGCATACTGTTGAGTATGTGGGGGTGGTAGGTTGAGGATATATCTTTGTCATCCACAACGCAGATTGTGGAGGTTGGATATGGTCATGCCTCATACATCTGATGTGATTGAGAACGGTTGCAGTCGTATCTCTCTAATTATAACATGATGTGATTAGTGGACAACTTTGGTTGTACCATTGTGATTGGGTTTGAATACCCTGGTTTCTAGTATCGTGACTTGTACCAAGGTCAGACTAGTGGTTATCAGATTTACTTTGTGTCGCTGTGGTGGCAATTTTGAATGATATGTCACTGCCTTTTTACTCATACTACCGAGGGGACGAGATCTTAGGTTACCGGCACTCTTAGATCTTATACGAAACTGAATAGCCCTTCACATGGGTCAGTTGGTCTTTGAATGGTACGATTCAAATTCCCCAGGGCGTAATAAAAGATGTAATACAGTTGTGTAGCATATTTGTTTAGGGTTATAGACGGCGTTTCACATTGGATGATAACACTTGTTTAAAGATGATGCTTAGTGCAATTAATAGATAGTAGATATACTTATGTTGTGGATATGCTTAAGATTGTAGATGCATACATACAGTAGCCATGCTTATGTTGATAACTATACTGCTACTACTGATTATAAATGATGCTAGATATCTCATGTTGATTGTCGGGTCCCACTCTTTTGATCAACATAAATACCAATCATTAGAGATAATCTCAAAACCTAAACCCAGATTATGAATTAAAACAATGAATTCTCGACAAAGGAGAATAAATAATATATGAAAAACACAGATAATTTTTTCCTTTTTCTTTGTTCACAAACTCATAAATCAATGTCACATCAAGGACGTCACATTCAAATATCACAAATCATATTCAACTCCATTAAATCTAGAATCAAATCTTGTTCTCATATGCGGTTCAGTTTACATCAGATACATGTACATTGATGAACAAACTTAATCTACAACCCATCCGGGGAAAGAGAGTATAGGGACATTCTATTCTATCTAGAATATGCTATTTATATCTTCTTTGTCACGACCTCCCCGATGGTTAGCATTATACCTAAAAACATTTGAAACAACCTCATGAGACTCATATAGAGCCCCAGTGAGTGGATACCTCCCACTCAAGCTAGGTACATGCATCAACATCAGATTAAGTATAATAAACTTAACAGAAACATGCACATATTGAAAAGTCTAATAGATAGTTCTATCATAAGTCATATCTAACTTACAATGGTAATCTAATCCAACAGATAAGGTAATCACTTAAACCAATTATAAGTTTGAAATAACTTTTAGAGCAAGTCTATGAACAAATCAACAGATACTTCTTAGTTCAGATTAAGAATCCTATTGCATGAGTAATATGTTAAGTTCTAAGCATTTTGAATCAATACATAACTATAACATTATATTTGTGACACTCCACCAGCCGGACCAGGAACACATCCTACAGTCCTGAAGCCAAAGTACACATAATACATATCTACCAAGCAATACTATCAAATAGTAAGAAATCTAACTCATAATCAGAATCGATATGAATCCCACAATTTATAACTTGTAAACATGACATATCATAATATGAAATAGAAAATGTATGTATCAACATGATTATTTTCCACAACAAGAAGCATAATCAACAATGACAAATCATCAAGTAGTAGTACAAGGAATGTAATAATCATTCAGATCATGTTCTACGTGACTTATCATCTTTTATTCATTTGCCTTAAAACTACTTGGCTTGTACCTCACCAAGTAGAAGTCGCCACGCCTGATTCTCATGTCAATGACTCACTGTCACTATCTCAGGGTTTAGCCGACCACCCTAAGATATAAAAAACAGACCCCGACCACCTCAGGGTTGCCTAAAGAGGCTCACATCCTCATCTCGGGTACATGAGATAGGAACCAACAAAACAATATATCACATATCATAGTATTTCACATATTTTCACATTTCACATGTTTCATTTCATCAGAGTCTATTCCATCTAGACATAGACTTTCACAACAAGGATTTAGGGCCAGATCCACTCCAGATGACTCACTCCTAAATCTTGGTTGTAAGGACCCTGACCTTCGTTTAGGGCTTACCCTATTTGCTTTTCTTAACCTTGGTGCTTTGATGCCTGCTAATCACCTTTAGTGGTGATTAGGGTTTGGTTATGCTTTGTTGAGAGTTGAAGGTGCTACTTGCAAATAACCCAAGTCTAGGGTTTTGTGAGCAAGTTTGCCACCTTGTGAGGTGTTCCTCTCTCTCTTTGCTTCCTCTAGGGTTGAGAGGAAGGCTTGGGCTCGTTGTTTGAGCTTGTTTGGGCCTTGAGGTACCTTGTTTGGGCTTGGTTGAGCCTTTTATCGGCTTAGAGGTGCTTATGTCGGCCAAGTTGGATGTGTGTTGCCCATGGAGCAACATGTTGTGTCGCCCATGATGCTTGCCCTAGCTTGACCTTGTGTGGTGGACACTTGGTGCACATCTTGGACATGTGGTTGAGGCTTGCTAGAGTGGTGGTTTGAGTTCTAGGACAAGTGTCCCTAGACGAGTGACACCTTGCCATGCTCCACCTTGTTTTCTCCTCCCTTTCCTTCTATATAGGTGTGTCCTTCCCTTTTCTAGGAGTTCCTTTGGTCCTTTGGTTCTTCACCACCTTGAGTGCACGACACACTCCCTTCTACCTTGCTTGTGTTGGCCGATACACCCTTGTAGGAGCAGCTTGGAGGTCGACACACCTTGGAGAAGCTGGTGGTGGCCGATATCCCTTGAAGCTCTCCATCTTCCTTGCTTGGTGGTGCATGGAGATTGGAGTTCTTCTTCTTCCTTGGAGCTTGGAGCTTAAGGCGGGTTGCATAAATTCTAACCCTAGATACACTACTCTCTTTTCATATATGTTGATTCCATAATCTTGCTTATATGCATGTGAGTAGCTTGGTTTTTGTTTAGCTTGCATGTTGGCCGATCCTTGTGATCTAGGGTTTGTAGGTGAGCAACACTCCTTTCTCCCCTTGGTCTAGAAGAGTGAGTTTGGGTCCTAGTGCCATGAGAAACACCCCTCTTTCCTAGTCGATTGAGGTGAGCTTGTGACCTAGTGGCTTGAGCAAGACCCTCTTCTCACCATGGGCTAGAAGGTGAGCTCATTTTGGTGGTGACCCTTCTCTAGGGTTTCAAATGTTCTTGTGTGAGGTATTCGATGACCCTTGTTGAGGTGAACCTTGAGCGTTTGGTGCTTGTGGAGGTACTGCCCGACAAGCCCTCTTGACCTAGTTTTCCTTTGCACGGTTTGCTCACCATGATAGTCGTTGAGAGTTCTATTTTGTGTGGGGCGCGAGTCGACCCTTAGTTGCCCGGCAGGCTGCATGCCTTGGATCTGCTCGCTTGGTGAGGTTGCTCGCCCGATAGAGATGCTTGCCTAGCTGAGTGTGTAGGACCTTGCACGGATAACCCTTGTCGCACGTTGAGATGTTGAGCGGGTGAGCACACTGCCCTGCACGCTCGGCAGCCCTGCTCGCCCGGTAAAGCGCGTTGCCACTTTTGCATGGCACGTTTGAGTAGCGTCTCGGCCGATAGGGTTGCTTGCCCGGCAGAAGTTGCACGCCAGTTGAATGCGTCACACCTTTGCACGATGCCCTGTGTCGCCCTGTACTCCTCTGCACGGCTCAGTGCCCGACACACCTTGCTCGCTCGATATAGTCAGCTTGCCTGACACAGGCTGCTCGCCCTGTTGCGCATCACAACTACCCGATAGCCTGCACGCCTAGGTGCACGTTGCACTGGCCGTTACACCCTGCACGACACAGCTGCACGGCTGACCCTTAGTCGTTGCTCGGTATGTGTTGAGTACCCGACACACCTAATGCACGATACCCCTCTTGTGACGCAACGTTGCACTGCTGCACGCGGGTTGCCTTGGTGGCAACGCGGAGTCGTGTGTTGGCCGTTAGATGATGAGGTTTGGGTTAGGGCAGGTTGCCCGATACAGTGTTAGTGAGCCTTGCCCGACACATCTCTTTTGGTGAGGGTTTTGGTATCTTTTGTGAGGGATCCTTGTATCATGGAAACAGCCTAAACAATATATGTCCTTGATAACGTTGGTGACTCCTTGCTCACTTAATAATAATGATAGTGATAATGGTAGTGGTAATAACAACGCTTGTTCTGTATATTTAGCAGGATGTTGAAGCAAGGTGAAGTACATAAATAGTTGCTTAATAATGTGTCTTGCGCACATGATCACCAGTTGATGTATAGTTGATAATTATAACATCTTGAATGACATCTCATGATAGTAAGCATAGTCCTTATGTTGAACTATGATTATTGAATACTCTAACCATGCAGGTGATGCTTAGCCAAGAAAAGGCTATGAGAAATATGTGATGAGTAACATCACTCTGATAATTACTCTATTTAATGAGATTGCATGTATGATGTGTTTGTCTCATGATGATGATATAAGCCTTGAGAGGCAGTGGCACTATGTGATGAGGGATTGAGATCCCCTGGTATGTGATGATCCTTGAGATGGATCTGGATGATTGGAAAGAGGCCAAGTGATAACATGTGATGTGGAATCCTTGTGATGGATCTATGATGTGAATTGTAGTGAAAGCATAATATTGAGTTAATGTTGTTTGTTTCCTTTTATAGCTTGCATGTTATACAACTTGGTTGAATCTTGCAATCCATCTAAAAGATACTAATTAATCAAAGTGAAATCTATCATGTAGTTTTCCCTGGCCATAGATCCATCATCGTCAGGACTTGGTGATGGTGAAACGGGTTCTCCTGCGGGTTAACCCGGAGCGCATATTTTTGAATATGCGAGGTTTCTCCTAGCCTCAAATAGAGAGGTGAAACGAGTGCAGCTGCGGTTGCAGACTCGGATATGTGATGAGCATGGTGAACATGCCCATGGCTTCAGATATGTGATATGATGAGTATGAATGCGTTCATGGCTCAGAGCACGGTGATTAGGTGCGTGACTCAGTTTTATTAGCGTCGTGACCTGTACCAAGGCGGGCTAGAGGAAGGGTAGCCTGAGGAGCTGACCCTGTGGCTTAAGACCACTTGAGCATGAGACTGCGGTCCTGCTATGTTTCTCATGTACTGACCAAGAGGGGTGAGGTTGTGGATTCTGACTCTTCCTTGACCTTGTATGGCACCGGTTATGGGCTTCGCAGCTGAAGGTTGGATTTGAACGGTACGGTTCACTTCCTCAGGGCATAATAAAACATAATCTAGCCGTTTAGTATATACTGCTTAAGACAAACACGAAACATTGGTTGAGACCTTGTTTGTGTAGTTACTCTCTTTACATCTTGCAGTTATTTATATGTTCTTCTATGGCAGTAGAACTTGGATATCATGTCTTGTTAATTATGTTCCGCATATAATAGTTGGATATATCTAGTAATCTTAGATAGCTTTATTTCATAGACTGTTCTTGCTATATCTTATATCAGTTAACTGCTTAATGTATATGATCTTATGAGGTTTTGTAGTTTTGGCGGGGAGTTATGCCTCCCGCTGGGACAATGTTCAATTGTCTCACCCTGCTGGTTTACACCCTTTTTAGGTGGTCGAGCTAGACGTGGTGGTGGTCGCGGAGTTGCGGCCGAGCAACAAGAAGATCAATAGATGGCAAGCGTTGGATATGCTGTTGTTGGGTGTTTTGTGATAGAGTCTAGAGTCATCCCTGTACTCTCAGGTCCTTGGTGGTGTTTTGACGCTGTTTCACGATGAACTTCTGGGATGTTTTGTATATCCTGCTGCTGGTCAAATATGGGCCTTATGTATGTAAACAGGTGATGAACTTATGCTATGACAAGACAACTATTGTTCTAAGCTATGGACATGTGTTGAGGTTTGTATGGATATGTATATAACCTGTTTTCTTGGAGGATATGGATTCAAATGTAAATGTTTCTCAGTTTATCAGCCTTCCGCAATCAGTTTTAATTAACCCGTGTTTTTTATAATCTGTGGTTATGGTGATTTCTGCATGTTTTCGCGTAACACCTTGCTATCTGTGTGATAGTGGGATGTGTTGCCACAAGTTTTTGGTATCAGAGCTTCCGGTTCGCTGAGTCTACAGGGATCTAGGACTAGGTTGTGTCTGTTCTTATGAGTTTTCCAGATTTCCTCACAATTATCTTCTGCCCTCAGCTGAAGAAAAGCCAAGATGTCTGGAAACCATGAAGAACACGCTGCTGAGCACATCGATGCTGCATCCGTTGATGGAGCAGTAGGCCAGGCACATGAAGATCGGGTGCCTGAGGTCCCCCAACCTGACCCAACCATTCTTGAGCATCCTGCCTACCAACAGCTTATTTGGCAGATGATGGCTACGATGAATCTCATGGTTGAGCGATTACCAGTGCCTCCTCCGCGAGCACAGGTTCCCCATGGTGAATCATCGGGTATTGGGAAGACCTTCGAGCGGCTTCACCGAGTCGGAGCTTCAGATTATGCTGGAACAGCTGATCTAGTGGAGATTTGTGGCTAACAAGTCTTGAGAAGGCTTTCCGGATCCTCGACATCCCCGAAGTAGACAAAGTAAAGCACGCTGTCTACCATCTAAAAGGTAGTGTTGGTCACTGGTGGACCATCGAGGAAGAGAAGCGGCCTGGTGAGGTGATCTGTTGGGAAGTATTCCGGCGCGAGTTCGTCAGTCGATACTTTCCCAACGTATCTGGATATAAAGATCAGTCAGTTTGAGAGTTTGCGGTAGGGAACGATGAACATCACCGAGTACGAAGCCAAGTTTATGGATCTGTTGAGGTTTTGTCCTCACATGGAAACGACAGACAAGGAAAGGATCAAACGTTTTGAGAAGGGTCTGAGTGCTGAGCTGACGACACTGGTTTCTGTGTTGGAGAACTAGGAGCGGTTTGCGATGTTTGTGGAATCCGTTTGGAGGATCAAATGATCTGTAAGGGAGAAGAGGGAATCTATGGCTAAGAAGAGACCTGCTCAGTTCCAGGGTCAGAGGTTTGGTGGCTTCAAGAAGCCCAGGTTTTCAGCACCGGCAGCGATGAGAGGTTTTGGTAGACCGTCTCAGTGGTCTCTGAGTAGGGGAAGAGGTTATGTTTCTTCACCATCTAAGGCACAGAGTTCGACTTATGTGGCAGTGCCAGGGCCATCTGGGCCACGAGTTGATGTTAGGACATGCTATGCCTATGGTCAGATAGGGCATGTCAAGTCAAGTTGTCCCTACAAGGATGAAGAAGTGACACAACAGCCGAGACAGAACCTCCAGGAGTCAGAGAGACCACATCCCAGTAGTAGAAGAGTAAGAGGACGCGGTCAAGCGTCTCAAGCTGGATCGTCTGCTCAAGGAAGCAGAGGTCGTGGAGAGTAAGCGACGGCTCGATTCTATGCTATGAGTCAGCCGGAGGCGATAGTCAACCCGCGAGTTGTGACATGTCAGATGGAGTTATTTCATTCTAATATGTCTTCTTCTTGCCTTATATCTGTTCTGGTTGACCCGGGTGCTACGCACTCTTTTATCGCCTATAGTATGCTTGAGAACTATCGTTTACCTGTTAGTCATAAGAAGGATAGTTTGTTGTTGGAAACCCCTCTTGCTGGTCCCTCGTTGCTTCAAGAAGAGTGTCCATCTTGTGTCTTGTCTTTCTCGGGACACCTCATTCAAGTGGATCTCATACTGCTTGATATGCACGGTTTTACTCTATCCTTGGGATGGATACCTTAGAGAAGTATAAGGTTGTTCTGGACTGCGGTACCAAGCAGGTAGTATTGGATGATGCTGGAGAGAAGTGGACCTTCCAAGGAGATAGGAAGATTCTTCCGACATGTCTGGTATCAGCTATGGTGGTAGATAGGTTGTTGCGACAAGGATGCAAGGCGTTTTTAGGTCATGTGGTGGATACCGTTGTGGCTGCCAAGGTGAAAGGTCCTAGTCTTGAGGAGGTGTCAGTTGTCCGAGAGTTTGCAGATGTGTTTCCTGAGGAGTTTCCTGGTGTTCCTCCACCCTGAGAGATTGATTTCGAGATCAATCTGGTACCAGGGACGCAGCCAGTTGCACAAACACCGTACAGAATGGCTCCAGTTGAGATGGCAGAGTTGAAGAAGCAGTTACAAGAGTTGCTAGACAAAGGTTTCATCCGACCGAGCACATCGCCTTGGGGTGCTCCCGTGTTGTTTGTCAAGGAGAAGGATGGTTTGATGCGGTTGTGTATAGACTATCGACAGTTGAATAAGGTCACGATCAAGAACAAGTACCAGTTGCCAAGGATAGATGATCCGTTTAATCAGTTGCGTGGTGCTACAGTGTTCTCGAAGATCGATCTACGGTCTGGATATAATCAGTTGAGGATCAAGGCGGATGACATACCAAAGTCAACTTTTAGGACAAGGTATGGTCATTATGAGTTTGTGGTTATGCCGTTTGGGTTAACCAATGCACCTACTGCTTTCATGGACCTGATGAACAAAGTGTTCCATCCGTTCTTAGATCAGTTAGTTGTAGTTTTTATAGACGACATCCTGATCTATAGTCGAGACGGGCTAGAGCATGAGCAACATCTTCGACGAGCGTTGACTCTTTTTCGTCAACATCAGTTGTATGCCAAGTTCAGTAAGTGTGAGTTCTGGTTGGAAGAGGTGACTTTCTTGGGTCACGTGATATCTGCTGAAGGAGTCAAGGTAGACCCGAAGAAGGTAGAATCTGTTGCATAATGGGAACAGCCGAAGACGCTGACAGAAGTTCGTAGTTTCTTGGGTTTAGCAGGATACTACCAGAGGTTTATCAAGGACTTCAGTGCAATCGCCTTGACGATGACAAAGTTGACGAGAAAGGATGTGCCTTTTGTTTGGGATGATCAATGTCAGCAAGCTTTCCAAAGTTTGAAGGAGAAGCTGACCAGTGCTCCAGTGTTGATCTTGCCAAAGCCTGGGAAGGGCTATGTTGTTTTCTGTGATGCTTCCAAGAAAGGCTTAGGATGTGTGCTGACGCAGGAAGATCACGTGGTTTCTTTTGCTTCACGACAACTTAAGAAACACGAGGAAAACTATCCGACTCATGATTTGGAGCTGGCGGCGGTGGTTCATGTGTTAAAGATTTGGAGACACTATATGTATAGGGAAGTGTGTCAGATCTTTACAGATCATAAGAATCTGAAGTACATCTTTACGCAGCAAGAGTTGAACATGCGGCAGCGGCGGTGGATGGAGTTGATCAATGATTACGACTGCACTATCGAGTATCATCCTGGTAAGGCGAATGTGGTAGCGGATGCGCTTAGTCGAAAGTCTTCTTTTTCTTCCAAGAAGGCGCATCTGAGTTCTCTGGTATGCCATGAGCGAGATATGCTTCTCTCCTTGCGAAAGATGAATGTGCTGATGGAGGTTTCCTCGTTAGCTGGACTCTTAGCACAGATGCAAGTCAAGCCTACATTGAGACAGCAGATCAAAGACACACAACAGACAGATGATGCAGTACAGTTGATCAGATCAGAGTTTGGTAGTGAAAAGCGTGATGGGTTTCATGAGTCTGAGGATGGGCTAGTCTGCTATCGTGATAGGATGGTGGTTCCCGATGCTGATGAGCTGAGGAGGATAGTACTAGAAGAGGCACACACGTCGATGTATGCTATGCATCCAGGTGTCACCAAGATGTACCATAGTCTGAAAGACTTATATTGGTGGCCCGGTTTGAAGAAAGATGTAGCTGAGTTCGTGGCGAGATGTGCAGTTTGTCAGCAAGTGAAGGCTGAGCATCAGAAGCCGGCAGGTACATTGCAACCTTTGCCGATACCGCAGTGGAAATGGGATCATATAACCATGGATTTCGTAGTTGGTCTACCCAAGACAACTAGGAATCATGATTCCATTTGGGTGGTTGTGGACAGATTGACGAAGTCTGCCCATTTCCTACCTGTGAAGATGACATATACAGCTGAGAAGCTTGCTCGAGTATATGTGGATGAGATAGTCCGTTTGCATGGCGTGCCCGCAACGTAATATCTGACAGAGGTCCTCAGTTCATGAGTCATTTCTGGGAACAGTTGCATAGAGCGTTGGGAACACAGTTGAGGTTTAGTACCACTTTTCACCCTCAGACAGATGGACAGTCTGAAAGGACTATTCAGATTCTGGAAGATCCCCTTCGAGCTTGTGTTTTGCAGTTCTTAGGCAGTTGGGATGTGCATCTGAGTTTGATAGAATTTGCCTACAACAACAGTTATCAGCAGAGCATCGACATGGCTCCTTATGAGGCTTTGTATGGGAGGAAGTGCAGATCCCCTTTATGTTGGTATGAGTCCGGTGAGTATCAGTTGTTGGGTCCGGAGCTAGTGAAGGAGACGAAAGAAAAGATCAAGGTGATACAACAACAGTTGAAAGTGGCACTATAGGCAGAAGTCTTATGCAGACAATTGCCGACGACCTTTGGAGTTCCAGGTAGGAGACAAGGTATATCTTAAAGTTTCATCATGGAAAGGTGTGCTGAGGTTTGGCCGGAAGGGTAAGTTGGCGCCCAGGTATATGGGGCCTTACCCAGTTATAGCACATGTTGGGAAGGTAGCTTACGTGATAGAGTTACCGCCATAGTTGCACATGTTACATCCAGTGTTCCATGTCAGTATGCTGAAGAAAAGCCATCTAGATTCAGGAACAGTGATACAACCAGTTGAAGTTGAGCTTGATGAAGACGTGACCTACAAGGAAGGTCCTGTGGCGATCCTTGATAGAAGGATTAAGAAGCTGAAGAAGAAGGACCTGGTTCTTGTGAAGGTTCTTTGGCAGCGTCGTGGTGTTGAGGAAGCCACGTGGGAGCTTGAGGAAGAGATGAGGAGGAAGTATCCCTCGCTTTTCTCTTTGGATTTCGAGGACAAAATCCCTTAAAGGGGGTTAGATTGAAAGGACCCTGACCTTCGTTTAGGGCTTACCCTATTTGCTTTGCTTAACCTTGGTGCTTTGATGCCTGCTAATCACCTTTAGTGGTGATTAGGGTTTGGTTATACTTTGTTGAGAGTTTAAGGTGCTACTTGCAAATAACCCAAGTCTAGGATTTTGTGAGCAAGTTTGCCACCTTGTGAGGTGTTTCTCTCTCTCTCTTTGCTTCCTCTATGGTTCAGAGGAAGGCTTGGGCTCGTTGTTTGAGCTTGTTTGGGCCTTGAGGTACCTTGTTTGGGCTTGGTTGAGCCTTGTATCGGCCTAGAGGTGCTTGTGTCGGCCAAGTTGGATGTGTGTCACCCATGGAGCAACATGTTGTGTCTCCCATGATGCTTGCCCTAGCTTGACCATGTCTGGTGGACACTTGGTGCACATCTTGGACATGTGGTTGAGGCTTGCTAGAGTGGTGGTTTGAGTTCTAGGACAAGTGTCCCTAGACAAGTGACACATTGCCATGCTCCACCTTGTTTTCTCCTCCCTTTTCTTCTATATAGGTGTGTCCTTCCCTTTGCTAGGAGTTCATTTGGTCCTTTGGTTCTTCACAACCTTGAGTGCATGACACACTCCCTTTTACCTTGCTTGTGTTGGCCGATACACCCTTGTAGGAACAGCTTGGAGGTCGACACACCTTGGAGAAGCTGGTGGTGGCTGATATACCTTGAAGCTCTCCATCTTCCTTTCTTGGTGGTGCGTGGAGATTGGAGTTCTTCTTCTTCCTTAGAGCTTGGAGCTTAAGGCGGGTTGCATAACTTCTAACCCTAGCTACACTACTCTCTTTTCATATATGTTGATTCCATAATCTTGCTTATATGCATGTGAGTAGCTTGGTTTTTGTTTAGCTTGCATGTTGGCCAATCCTTGTGATCTAGGGTTTGTAGGTGAGCAACAATCCTTTCTCCTCTTGGTCTAGAAGAGTGAGTTTGGGTCCTAGTGCCATGAGCAACACCCCTCTTTCCTAGTCAATTGAGGTGAGCTTGTGACCTAGTGGCTTGAGCAAGACCCTCTTCTCACCATGGGCTAGAAGGTGAGCTCGTTTTGGTGGTGACCCTTCTCTAGGGTTTTGGATGTTCTCGTGTGAGGTATTAGATGACCCTTGTTGAGGTGAACCTTGGGCGTTTAGTGCTTGTGGAGGTGCTGCCCAACTAGCCCTCTTGACCTAGTTTTCCTTTGCATGGTTTGTTCACCTTGATAGTCGTTGAGAGTTCTGTTTTGTGTGGGGCGCGAGCCGACCCTTAGTTGCCTGGCAGGCTGCACGCCTTGGAGCTGCTCGCCCGGTGAGGTTGCTTGCCCGATAGAGATGCTTGCCTAGCTGAGTGTGTAGGACCTTGCACGGATAACCCTTGTCAAGCGTTGAGATGTTGAGCGGGTGAGCACACTGTCCTGCACGCTCGGCAGCCCTGCTCGCCCAGCAAAGCGTGTTGCCACTCCTGCACGACACGTTTGAGTAGCCTCTCGGCCGATAGGGTTGCTCGCCCAGCAGAAGTTGCATGCCAGTTGAGTGCATCACACCTTTGCACGACACCCTGTGTCGCCCGGTACTCCTCTGCACGGCTCAGTGCCCGGCACACCTTGATCGCCCGATATAGTCAGCTTGTCCGACACATGATGCTCGCCCTGTTGCGTGTCACAACTACCCGATAGCGTGCACACCTAGGTGCAGGTTGTGCTGGCCGTTACACCCTGCACGACACAGCTGCACGGCTGACCCTTAGCCGTTGCTCGGTATGTGTTGAGTGCCTGACACACCTAATGCACGATACCCCTCTTGTGATGCAACGTTGCACTGCTGCACGCGGGTTGCCTTGGTGGCAACACGACGTCGTGTGTTGGCCTTTAGATGATGAGCTTTGGGTTAGGGCAGGTTGCCCGATACAGTGTTAGTGAGCCTTGCCCAACACATCTCTTTTGGTGAGGGTTTTGGTATCTTTTGTGAGGGATCCTTGTATCATGGAAACATCCTAAACAGTATATGTCCTTGATAACGTTGGTGACTCCTTGCTCACTTAATAATAATGATAGTGATAATGGTAGTGGTAATAACAATGTTTGTTCTGTATATTTAGCAGGATGTTGAAGCAAGGTGAAGTACATAAATAGTTGCTTAATAATGTGTCTTGCACACATGATCACCATTTAATGTATAGTTGATAATTATAACATCTTGAATGACATCTCATGATAGTAAGCATAGTCCTTATGTTGAACTATGATTATTGAATACTCTAACCATGCAGGTGATGCTTAGCTAAGAAAAGGCTATGAGAAATATGTGATGAGTAACATCACTCTGATAATTACTCTATTTAATGAGATTGCATGTATGATGTGTTTGTCTCATGATGATGATATAAGCCTTGAGAGGTAGTGGCACTATGTGATGAGGGATTGAGATCCCCTGGTATGTGATGATCCTTGAGATGGATCTGGATGATTGGCAACAGGCCAAGTGATAACATGTGATGTGGAATTCTTGTGATGGATCTATGATGTGAATTGTAGTGAAAGCATAATATTGAGTTTATGTTGTTTGTTTCCTTTTATAGCTTGCATGTTATGCAACTTGGTTGAATTTTGCAATCCATCTAAAAGATACTAATTAATCACAGTGAAATCTATCATGTAGTTTACCCTGGCCATAGATCCATCATCGTCATGACTTGGTGATGGTGAAATAGGTTCTCCTGTGGGTTAACCCAGAGTGCATATTTTTGAATATGCGAGGTTTCTCCTAGCCTCAAATAGAGAGGTGAAACGAGTGCAGCTGCAGTTGCAGACTCGGATATGTGATGAGCATGGTGAACAGGCCCATGGCTCCGGATATGTGATATGAAGAGCATGAATGAGTTCATGGCTCATAGCACGGTGATTAGGCCCGTGGCTCAGTTTTACTAGAGACGTGACCTGTACCAAGGCGGGCTAGAGGAAGGGTAGCCTGAGGAGCTGACCCTGTGGCTTAAGACCACTTGAGCATGAGACTGAGGTCCTGCTATGTTTATCGTGTACTGACCACGAGGGGTGAGGTCGTGGATTCCGACTCTTCCATTGACCTTGTATGGCACCGGTTATGGGCTTCACAGCTGAAGGTTGGATTTGAACGGTACGGTTCACTTCCTCAGGGCATAATAAAACGTAATCCAGCCATTTAGTATAGACTGCTTAAGACAAACACGAAACATTGGTTGAGGCCTTGTTTGTGTAGTTACTCTCTTTACATATTGCAGTTATTTATATGTTCTTCTATGGCAGTAGAACTTGGATATCCTGTCTTGTTAATTATGTTCCGCATGTAATACTTGGATATATCTGGTAATCTTAGGTAGCTTTATTTCATATGCTGTTCTTGCTATATTTTTTATCAGTTAACTGCTTAATGTATATGATCTTATGAGGTTTTGTAGTTTTGGCGGGGAGTTATGCCTCCTGTTGGGACAATGTTCAATTGTCTCTTCCTGCTGGTTTACACCCTTTTTAGGTGGTCGAGCTAGACGTGGTGGTGGTCACGGAGTTGTGGCCGAGCAGCAAGAAGATCAGTAGAAGGCAAGCATTGGATATGCTTCTGTTGGGTGTTTTGTGATAGTGTCTACAGTCATCCCTGTACTCTCAGGTCCTTGGCGGTGTTTTGATGCTGTTTCATGATGAACCTCTATGGATGTTTTGTATATCCTGCTGCTGGCCAAATATGGGCCTTATGTATGTAAACAGGTGATGAACTTATGATACGACAAGACAACTGTTGTTCTAAGCTGTGGACATGTGTTGAGGCTTGTATGGATATGTATATAACCTGTTTTCTTGTAGGATATGGATTCGAATGTAAATGTTTCTCAGTTTATCAACCTTCCGCAATCGGTTTTAATTAACCCATGTTTTTGATAATCTGTGGTTATGGTGATTTCCGCACGTTTTCGCGTAACACCTCACTGTCTGTGTGATAGTGGGATGTGTTGCCACATTGGTGGTCTAAACTTTAAGGTCTCGATCCACACTCTGGAAATCCTTCTCATAATTCATCGATTACTGTAAGGAGATCCATTTTGTTTCCCCAGTGTGGTCCTCGGGGGAACTCACGGTGTTCAAGGCACCTAACTAGATGTTCCATCATTTCACTTGTTATTAATCTCTTTTACTCATCTTACAAGAATTCAAAACATCATATATCATATCTGTGTGTTCTCACATAACTAGAATAACATGAAACAGATCAATTTTATCAATAAGGAAAATGATCAAAGCAAGAAGCACAATAAATATGTATATTGCAACACATATGAGTATTTCTATCTTCTACTTCATCTCATATCAATCATAAACAGTGGGCCTTCAGCCCAAGACATAATCTTATTGTCCATCATTTACCCCATCAGGGTTTTATCATCATCAGTGGGCTTTAAGCCCTAGACATAATCTCATTATGCAACGTTTACCCTTATCAAGGATTCTCAATCTAAGGAGTGCATATTAAATTCAATTTCAACATAAATCTTATCAGTTCATTGTATATCATAGTTTTGGACAAATATTAGCAGAGGCATTAGAACTAGCAACAGTAAAAGCATATAGATATCATGTATCATTCCTCATACCCAGAATAGATTTATCATATGACAGATGCTTGTTCGATCCAATCTGAATACATGCCAATAAATTTCATGCATATACATGCATAACAGACTTAGTTCTCTTCTTCTTTTATTACACATTCTTCATATGGATTTATTAATCAACACATGTTGATTATCATTTGAATTCCCTCAAAATAGTTCATTCTCGTAGTACAAGTATTCTATCAAACAATCACAATACAAGAACACATTCTTGTAAATCAATTCAAATGCTTGAACCTCATCTTTTAATTGAATTAAACTACAATTATGTGCATCCCTTAATCCCTCATTTGAGATTGTCATTCATTAGCACCATCTAGCTCAACATTTTAGGGTTAGAGTTTGTTTATTAAATTCATCTACTAATTCTCATCTTTTTCCTTCAATTCATATTCATTAATCTCAACTTCTCTCATGTTATGTTCATTAAATTACTAGAACCAATCATTTTTAACTCACTTGATATACAATACTTATCTATTCATTGATATCCATCAAAGTATAGTTTTCGTATATTCTGATCAATTCATCTCAAGCCACATGTAATTAAAATAAAGGATTAAACACTTCATCATAATAACTTCATTTGTTTCATCTTTAACTTGCCATCACCATCAATACATTTTCTTCTTCATATCATTTCTTACATTTAGATAAGTGTACCATGTCATGGACTTCTAATGTCATTCCCATAATCAATAATGATCATTCTTTATTATACTAAAACAAATGCATTAGACTTAGATGATATTAGTAAGACTCATCATATTCAATTGAAGTATTAATACTTTCTACTTCAACATTTGATCACATTTACAACATCATATACAAGTTCTAGCTTTATCACTCATAATCATCTTAATAATAAACTTTTAGGGTTTTCAAGAAGTCATTCCTTAGTTCAACATATCATATCATTCTAGTAATCCAATCATGACTCAAGGGTTCATTAGGGTTATTCACAAACATGGAAACCCTAGTTTCCATTTTCACACATTTCATTCATCAATCATAAGTATACTTTGATTAATTGACTCATTTGATTCACTTCCTCAACACAAATCCTAATCAGGATATGTGGTCATTCAATTCCATTAACATTCAACAATACACTTGTGTAATACAATCTAGTACAATTCAAATATCATTTATACATGTCAATTCAATTCCAAGCATATCGGCCATTGGGCTGATTTTTAGGCAAAATTCACATAAAATAGCATAGTCATCCACCCATAAGAAAACCCATAGATCCCCAATCAATATATATGGAACTAATCAAGTTCCAATCAATGAGGAATAATCAAAATCAGTAGAAGTTGATCCTTTAATATCTTTCCCAAATCAAATCCTATCACATACATATACAAGCAAGATTTTTGATTGTTTTAGCCGGATATAATTATGCTTTCAACATGAATACAAATCTTAGGAGGGAGAAAAACACTCAACTCAGGTGCCAAGAACCTTAAAAACGTAGGTCAGCCTCCGAATTTTTGGAAACTTATCAACTCTCGCAAAAGAATCCAATTATTTCTCCTCTCAACTCGGAAACCCTAGAAATGGGAATTATAAGAGAAAGAGTGAGAAAATGGGGATATTTGATGTGATTTCGAATCAAACAGAGGAGGGATGGAATCTTGACATGTGAGAGAAGATTCACCATGAAATTATGTGCAAAGAAGCTAAACTTACTTGATTTCATCATATCTTGGATAGAGAAACCCTAGGTCAACATCTCCACCACTTTCTCTACTCAAAACCCTAGCTCTCCTCTCTCTCAAGAATTTCGTTTCTTTGACAATAAGGACGAGTTATGATAGCTCCTTGTGTGTTAGGTTAGTCATATAGATGAATTGAGGTGCTTAGAACAATTGCAAACAAGCCCCTCAATGTATTTTTATTTTGCTCAGACTGGTTGGTCGGCCAAGTTATAAACTCAACCAAAACCACACTTTTCAGAACTCAAACCTCATCCAAAAATTATTAAACATTAGCGCAATTTATGAAATTTAGTTTATAATAAAAAGTGAAAATTTTAGATTATTTGGTGTTACCAATAAATAAATAAAAATCAATTACTACACTGCTATATTGCAGTCAGCAGCATGGTCGGTCGAGTTTGTCCTTCACAGAACTCGACTGACACCCCTCTCTGTAGAGATCAAATATCATCCAAAAATTATGCCAATTTAATATTATATCTATAATTGGGTTTTCAAACCACAGTTAAAATTTGAGATCAATTGGATATACCAATAAATGATAAAATTCAATTACCACACTGCTATATCAATATGAAAATATGGTCGGTCGAGTTTGAAACTCGACCAACAAACAGGTCAGCACATTCTTCAAAAATTCTGATATTTGTCGATAGTGTTCAAATTTTATATATCCAAATCATATCCAAATTTGAATTAAATCAGAGTTACACATAAAATACTAAAAATCATTTAGTGAGACACTATACTTATCAAATTCTATATTCATATGTCATCAAAACCCTAATTTGGGCCGATTAGGGTTTCCAAATCTTAACCCTAATTATGTGAATCAAAGTATGATTAAACCTTCTCATTATATTTAAAACATCAAAAATTATGTACCACCACTAATCAAGCTTTAAACAATGATCTACTTAGTTAAGCATACAATCATCCAAGTAAACCCTAATTAGATGACATTTGAAAATGGGTCATTACTTTGATAGTTGTGTTTAGCATGCTAGCCATGCCTTTGAAACTAGAGATGCATATACTGCTAATGATGCTTATCCAGATAGTTGTGCTTATGTTTTTAGCTCTTCTTATGATGTTGATATGTTCATCCAATTATACATGCTCATGTTGTTAGCTATGCTATGTTACTAGACTTGCTCATGATGCTAGATATGCATATGCTACTGAATTTCTTATATTGTCAACAAGATAAAGGATGATATTATGGCTAGTGATGATAGTTATTATCTACTCCTTTATGTATTTTGTTAATCATCAATACTACTGATCTTATTTGTTATATCTAGTTAAACATCTTAATTGTTTAATTACTTAAAAATGTTGTAATCAATAAATGTTGTTGGAGGATATATCTCTTGCTGGGACATGGGTCTCACCCTTGTGGTTCGCCACATTTTTTAGGTAATAAAAAGTGACAAAAACAAACATGTGGTGGCTAAGAGGATCTATATTAATGAATCTTTTAGAAAGTTGATTAGATGTCTAATGTGTCCTAGAGTCTTCCCTGTACTCTCAGGTCTGGGCGAGAAAAAGTTTGTATATGGTGTTTCAAACGAATCAGACTTTTGTTAGCATATTAATGTTTGTTGTGTGGCATATACAAATATTGTTCTCCTGTGTATATATGTTGTAGATAAGATGATAGAACAATTTGTATCAAATTCTTGGCATAGTATGGATATAAGAAAGATTTTGGGCTCTTATGCAAATGTTTCTGAGCATGTGCTGATATTGAAATCAGTTTTAATTTACCCATATTTTTGGGTATGTGGTTAATTGGTGATTGATTGTGTTTAATGCTTTGAGTAATATCGTTTAGTGTAATGGGTTCTCACACAGTAGATGAACTAGATGAAAATAGAGAATCACAAGTGGTTGTAGAATCTCAAAACCCTCAAGTAACTCAGGAACCTCGTAGATCTAGTAGGACACGCCTTGATCCAGATAGATTTGGTAATCTTGTGACTCAAGAAGGTAGTGAGTTGTTCATATATGATGATCCAACTACATATCTACAAGCTACAAAGCGACCAGATTATGAGAAATGGCTTGAGGCCATGAGATTTGAGATGGAATCCATGTATACCAACAAGGTTTAGACCTTGGTGGATCCACCTGAAGGTGTAAAACCCATAGGGTAAAAATGGGTCTTCAAGAAGAAGACTGATATGGATGGAAATGCGAAAAATTATAAAGGTAGATTGGTTGCTAAGGGTTTCAGAAAAATTCAAGGTGTTGACTATGACGAAACCTTTTCTCCAGTTTCCATGATTAAGTCCATCAGGATCATGCTTGCTATTGCAACCTACTATGACTATGAGATTTGGCAGATGGATATTAAAACTGCATTCCTTAATGGGAATCTTGTCGCGGATGTGTACATGACACAACCTAAAGGTTTTATAAATCCAAAGAATGCAAATAATGTCTGTAAGCTACAAAGGTCAATCTATGGATTGAAGCAAGCATCTCAGAGCTGGAATCTTTGATTTAACGAAGCAGTCAAAGAGTTTGGCTTTAGTCAAAATGAAGATGAACATTGTGTGTACAAGAAGGTTAGTGGGAGCATGACTACATTCCTCATATTGTATGTATATGACATACTATTGATGGGGAATGACATCCCTACTTTACAAAAGGTAAATACATGGTTTGGAAATACATTCTCAATGAAATACTTAGGATAAGCATTCTATATCTTAGGAATCAAGATCTATAGAGATAGATTGACCGGCTTAAATCATGCGTCTAAAATGGAGCAGATCCATAGTAGTCAGACTCTTAAGATAGTAACCCGCCACTCAAGCCCCCACAACTATTATACAGGGTCTGACATTGTAATCGAGGTCAAATCACATGGACAAGGTTAGTAGGTGTTAAGTACTCAGGGTCTCACGCTCATATACTCTGGATAAACAGATGGCTTAGAAAGGTTGTTCCCTAAGGAATGAAGGTGCTCAAACCAAAACAAACAAAGTTAAAACAAAGAAGGAAAATAAGAATAAGAGAAAACAAGGACAAACGGTGAGGAACAAAGATAAGGAAGGGAACTTGAATCGAGTTTCACCTACTAAGGTCTCCCACCAACATGCAAACTCAACCCCCTTTGTATACTCCTATCAAGATCACAAGCAGTCATATAAGTGTCTATTCCATCCTCTCTCGAGATAATGATAGATCTAGGATCAAAGGTGGCCTCCCTCTTGAGATAACAACTTACAACCACAAAGAAAACTATATGACCATAAGCCTTAGCAATCCAACATTTTCATGCATTCATACTACTCCATAACACCAAATAAAGAAGATACTACTCTTTCGAGGTACCAACGATCAAACATCATAAGATGGTAGCTAAGTATGCATGTGAAGCATTAATAACAAGCATATGGATATAATCTTGATAAGATATATATATATATATATATATATATATATATATATTCAAAGGGAAGCAATAATCTACATGTTGAGAGAGCCTTAGTGGCTACTCCCAACCCGAGTTAAGTGTTTAGCCACACATGTTAACGGGTGGCATAAAGTTATTACAAAATGTTACATACATCATAACCACAAAGAGGGAAGGGGTACAACGTAATGTTGATGATAGATCTAGAAGAGAGAGAAAATGGCAATACTCCACTATACTCCTTCAGATCTAGATATAGATGGACGGTGTGGAAGCTCTCCTTCTTTCGAGGAAGAGGGGCCTTCAGTCTTCTCCCTCCTCAACTTCTGCCTCTAGAGATCCAAGACTGATCTGATGGATGAGAGTGGATGTGGAATTTTATAGCACTTCGTGGTCCTTGATGATCTGATGATGTGACAAGTCGAGGTGGGTGGCCTATTTATAGCTGTTTCCCATTGAATTAACCACCCACACTGCGGTCGAAGCTGGGTACCGATCGAGGCTTGATTGCGGTTGATTAGGGCCTCTCCTCGGTCAAGGTCACCACAATAGTGGGTCGAGTCAGTACCTCAGTCGAGGTATTGCTCCACCTCAGTCATGGTCCTTCCTCGGTCGTGACACTCTCTTTCCTTGGTTGTGTCCCTACTTCAGTCACGACATGGCATTTCCTTAGTTGCGGTAACACATTGGTCGCGGCATGGCATCGCCTTAGTCGAAGTGCTACCTTGATCGAGGTCAATCGAGGTAGAGATGGATGGGTTGTGGGCCACGACCAAAAGGGGCATGCTACACCGCGGTCGTGGCATCATCGGTGTGATTGGTGGCATCGACCGTGGTGTGAGGGTCCTCTTTAGTCGACTATCCGTGGTCGAGGTGTTGATTGCGACCGTGGCTTGATGTGACCCTACAAGGATGGAAAAAGTGTACAATTAAGATTCCTGTCATAAAAGGGCTATAATAAGTGGAAGAGTATATAAAGGATAGATTTGGAGAAGTATAAAATAAGTGCAAAAAGTGTATAAAATTAGATGTTATTAACTCCCCCAAACTTAGAATCAAGCCTGTCCTCAGGCTAAGGGTAGGTTTGAAATCATAGAGAGAAGAGAAATTTGGTGATAAAATTTTGCAAAACTTAACATTGCCGACTTATCTCATTCTTACACCAAAACACATATTGTATGTTTTCTCAATCCTAAAATCTCATTCCTCCCCATTCACAACTAGAGTTGCACAACTTTGAGTTCTTGCCATAGTTTTTGGTAGTAAAAGGTCTCTCCATCGCAACGTATCACCCCTTCCTGCTTTAGGTTACTAGCCATACTAATGCAACATCTCCTAGAGGGGTAGCTTTCACACTCTTCCTTTATTTTTAGTTGGCCCAATGCTAATGTGTTCGGGTAGGGTTCAAGTTAAAAGTGTTTTCCTTTTCTCTTGAACTTCCTTCACCGACAACTGTCTTAAGGATAGTGTTGCCCTTAGGGCTCCTGACTTTTAGTCAGGTGGTTGCATGAGGCTCATTCAGGATTGGTTAAGTTTGGCTTCAATGTTCCACTTACAGGCATGCCATAACTACATTCATGATTGCAACAATACACCGGCCGTGTGGAACTCCTTGGCATCTTTTGGGCACAAATCTTGTTTTATATATATATATATATATGTATATATATATATATATATATATATATATATATATATATATATATATATATGGTTTTTTATACCTCCTCTTTGGTTTGGGTGAGTGGGTTTTTTACTTGATCTTCTGGGCGGCCAAGAAGCCTTTCATCCCAAAGCGGGGATACTTAACCTTGAAAGGGGTAGCTGTTTCCTTCTCGGGGAAGGTGATGATTTTCAGGCTGGAACCGTCAGGTTAGGGTGGTTGGTCAGGAGTATGGCTCGGTGAAGTTCTCCAGTTGCTAAGGGTTTCGTAAGTTTAGGATTTTTACACACACAACGTTTTATTGTAAGAATGAGATTAAATTATATTGCTATTCTTCTTGTTTTACTTTTATATGCATTAGTTGCTCATATATTCCTCTCTAAAAATGATAGCACTACAACCCTTAGCAAGGGAATATACAAACTAGAAGGTATCTACAAAAAATGTGACTTATAACATAATTTCCTTATAGCATAAACTTTTTTTTGCAAAATTAGTTTGGCGGGAGCTAAAAAAATGTACAACTAAGAAAATTTTCAAGTAAGAAAAATTTCAAAATTTTGCAAATTTTGGGATGAAATGGTACCTCTCACGCCTGTTCATAACTCCTCCTCCAAACTTATCATTCACCCCGACTCGGGGTGTCAAAATTATAGTTAGGTGTATATATGGGCTTGCTTTATTTCTGCTAGATGGTCTTGGTGGCCCACTTTGACACGAGGAGCATGCTAGCGTACACTCCGTGTAGTTGGTGGTACTGCTCATACTGCATTCCTTCCACCTTCTTATTCAAAGTGGCTAGGGAATCATCTAGGCTAGACAGTATAAGATAGTCGATGGATAGAGACACCTGTTGAGGGCTCCTGTGGTAGAACTATGTCTTCTTGAAGTCTTTGACTTCTTTATATTTGTACCCTTTGTCGTGATTCTTCAGCATCTCAACAATCGCCTCTGCACTTGTGACTGCCTTCTCTTTTGTAGATGTCTTTGTAGTAGTCATATTTATTTTCTTGTTTAGATCGAAGGCTGCATCTGAGCTATTATATAATACCACAGTCTTTTTTATTACATTAACTACCAGTAAAGAGGCTGCATCTGAGCTATTATATAATACCACAGTCTTTTTTATTACATTAACTACCAGTAAAGTCCAATGGCTGTCATGGAGTATCAGTAGGAATATGTAGTCTGGGAGAGATGTCTCCAGGCATTGTTGTAGGCATTCCTTTTCACCCGATATATGCCATGTGCACATTTGGCATGTTGTCATTTAGTAAAGCTTGATAAGCAAACATTGTGCTGACTGAGAGGTACCCTCCTATTTTCAATGTATCACAGAGGTCGTCCTTCAGCATGCAGATGCCATCTCTTTTGAAGACTGCCTCTACTGGTGCGTCATCTTCCTTCAAGGATTTCGTTAATACATTGAGGGCTTCTAAAGATAGACTCACGCAGCCCCATCTGTTGAAATCCTTGAAGGTTGACATTATTTCTCCAACCGGCCCATCTGGTTCATCCTCAGGCATATCTTCTTCTTCAATCTCACCTTCTTCTGGCTGTCCTGGTAGAGGTTGTTCTTCTTTGTCTTCTACCACCGGAGGCTGCTCTGGTTTTGATTCTGGTATTCTTTGTGCACCAGTATCAGCTGTCCAACCTTCCTTCCAGGCTGCTATTCTGGTTAGCTCTGTAGGGTTGATCCATAGTGTTTTGAGTTCCTCCCTCCATATCTACTTTTCTAGGAGGGGGATTTCTTGATGAAGCCTCTGCAGTACTGATTCTGAAGGCATTGTCGGGTCGTTGAAGAAGCGACAGTCGTAGATGACCTTCATTGTGTACATACTGCGCAATCCATGTAGATCTTTCATACAGAGATCTTCCAATGGGACACCCTCATTTATGAATTTTATCATTATTAGCACGATGAAGGCACAATACCCTGTTCCATCCTTCTCTTGGGGGGCCTTCTTTGTTACAACTCGTTCCTAGCTTTGCTGGTAATCCTAGAGTTTTAAGATAATCTTAATGCTTGACATACTTTTGTTAGTAATATTCCATATTGTACTTTGTCTTAACTTTGGTAACCTTAAATACTTATTTGTGCAACTCATAATCATGACATAAGCATACTATAAAGATCCGAGTTGGAGTTAATATAGCATTAACCATACATGTGTGCAAGAAGAGAGTTAATGACATTGGAGGAAATAATAAATAAATGATTTTTGGATTTGAGAATATTATCAAAATAATATTTTAGTATTATATAAAATGTAATTATGAACCCAACAAAAAAAATAATGAACTAAATCGGAGTTAAAATGAGAGAGTTATGCCCTTTTTAGTAAACATACATTGAGGACCACGACCGCGGCCGATGCCGCCCAGGATAGGAAATCATAAAATGATCATACCTCGAGCAATACTTATATGTATTCAATGAACCAAAGTGTGTTAGAACCACCATTCAATCCTCTATCATCCTACACACCTTTCTCTAAGAGAGGGCAACCTAGAAGGTGATTTCTGTGGTGAATTTTGGGGAAGAACGTGAAGAACGACAAAAATCCAAAAGGGTTGCTATAGATTCAACTTGGTAAATAGTTTTAACCGTTAATTCTTCCTCCTCCTCATTTCTTCTTACTCAGAATCCCTGATCCAATGAATTTGAGGTTTTTATTAGCCTCTGTCCTTCATCTTATACCTACAACAGACCTCGTTTAGGGTTGAAAGGAAGAAGAAACCATTGAATTTGCTAGAGTTTTGATATGGATTCGAGATTTACAGAGATGTGCTGCATTTTTAAGGTGTTTTCTCACCTTAGGATGAGTGGTTACTTCTTTTACATAGTATATTTCATTAAAATAAGTTAAATTATCAATAATCTTCAATTGTTTAGTATGCGAGTACAAACCCTAAGTTGACTTTTTGATCTAGCTTTTGCAAGATGATATGATATGGATTATTTCTATATTGTGATGAATTTTAGATTATGAAATCACATTAGAAATGATCACGATGCATCTAAATGAGAATTTTTAAATTAATTGTAGAGGTTACATGATTATACTGAAATGTAGGATTTTCAACTATGACTGAAATTGTTGTATAATTGAATAAAGAAGTTTGCCTAGTTGAATCTCCCTGATTACGGATGATTGTTTTATTTGTATGCATATTACCAATATCTCAGATTAGATCTTGCATTTCATTTGATGATATCAATGTTTGCTTGATATATCAGTAAGGAGGGTCGAACCCGAAATGAATGGAAAGTTGGAGGTTTGCAAATAGAAATCTTGATTCAATGTTATTCTTGATGTATGATGCTTTAGTAAATGGCGTGGAAACCCTAGTTTAGTTCATTATAGGATTTCATATATATATTCGATTATATGTGAACTATTGAGGTAAATTCTTATTGAATGATGTTATGATGTATTCAATCCTTATGTGAAGTATGTGATAAGTGAATCAGGTAAATGAAACCCTAATGATAGGGTGTTCAATGAAACAAGTATTGTGATAATAATGTTTCTTAGTTTGGGATGTGGTGATGCTTAATAGTTTAGTTGTGGTAAATGTTATCAAATGGTTTATGAAATGAACAGTTTACAAAGCTGAACAAAGATATGTTGATGTGATGATTGGATTGTAAATTTAAAGAGTGAATTAGACATGTAGATGCCCTGAACACTGTAGAATCCTCACAGGATGAGGCCTGCACTGTGAGGAGGAAATGGTTTTCCGACTGGAGGTAGTCTAGATCGAGGTAAGACGGAGCACTCCAGTAGGGTGCAGGGGTCTTGACAAATAGGGCAAACTCCTTACAATTGTGTGGTAACCAACACCAGCCGGGGATGCTAGTGGCACCTGTGTTACATGTTGAGTGATTAGTGGTCAGTAGGTCCACTGATGCACAATAAGCTTGAGGGATTTGAATCACCGCCTGAGTACCCAGGTTGAGAGGTGGATTATAAGATATCTGGTCGCTCCCATTAGATGCCGAGAGGCAGACGTGCCGAGGCCCGCTGCAGATGAGGACTTACTCAAGAGATAGGCTTAGGAACCCGGGCATGCTTCTAAGCCTTGTAAAGTGAGATCATAACTTTTTGGAATTCTTTCACATGTTGTGGTACACCTCATGTGGGTTCAGGGAATAATAAGATGAATGAGATTTTAAACAAGTGTATGCATTTATTCAATTACTCTTTTTATGTTTTTGAATTATTAGTTCTCTTTGTGATCAATCAAGCTTGTTCATATATTGATTCACTCTTGTGGATATCTAGAGTATCTTTCCATATTTATGTTTGTGAATGATTAGTCTCTTTAAAGCTTACTTCTATTATAATTGACATCAGTTGCTCAAAAGTATATCTGTAATTATATCAATGCTTTAGACAGTTTCTTTGAAGTACTCATTCACTGAGCAAGTAGGCTCACCCCTATACTCACAATTTTTAGGTAAATCACATGGACTTGAAGAAGGTCAATGCATCAGATTAGATCTACCACATGAGTTAAGTATGAGATCAGTTAAGTTCCATCAGTCCCTATCTCTCTAGGTCCTTGTATAGATGTGAGAGAGTTGTAAATGATGTTTTGTTTCTTTGTTTCCTTAATAAGAGAGAATGCATCTGATTAGCATGTCGTATGTACATGGAAGTGTGAGAAACAGAATGAATGTATGGATGTACATCATTAATGTTGAGATCATATTAGAGTAATAAAAGTTTAATTCTCCTGTAAAGCTTGTTTATGTGATTGGATGCAAGAAAACAAAGAGTTTGAAGTAGAAGAAAAAAAGATAAAAAGTTGGGAGTGAGCTTTGTATTAAGTATAATCCTCAAACTTATACCCTAATCTCATGATTAGTGGTAATCGTGGGATGCTGTGATGTCCCCAGATTTTCTAAAACTTAATCTGATGTGTGACGTCCAAATTGAAACCCTCACCACAATGAGAATCCCAATTTAAACATCACACATTAGGCTAAGAAAGAGAAAACTAAGGGAGTCAGAAGGAAACAACGAGTAGTACATGCACATGAGCAATAATAAAACTACAACACATGTTCACCATTCAACATATAATTACAACATGAATTATTACAACATTTGATATTACACATTGAACAACAAACTTCTACATATACATGTACTACCACTAAACTACAGGATCTTAAGACAACATGTCCACCTGTACATCAGCTCGCCACACAACTCACACTATCCTGGATCTTCAAGAGCATGACCAAAACCTAAACAAAGATTACATGTGGTACACATTAGCACAATATTCAAGAATATTGTACTGAGTACGGCTACATGTTTTTTATATACCTCTTATCATATCTTGGCAATAAGATAAAATTAATACTTGGCATAAATGGAAGAATATAAGAAAAGCGTATATTTGCACAAAGATATTCATTAGAAAAAGAGAACACATATATTTTAAGTACATTTCCATCATTTATCTTGCACATCTGCCCCCAAGGGGCTTTGATGTTTTTTAGGCCTTATGATGTACCACCAAGTGGTTTGTGATCATTATACAAACATCATATGATCAACCACCAAGTGGTTTGTGATCATTATGCATGTGCTCTACCACCAAGTGGTTTATGAGCTATCTTATGATGGAACATATATATTATGTTTGTAGGTGTTCATATCCATAAGTATGGAAATTCAAGCAATATATCATAATGTATAATAAGCCAAGCAAGATCTAATGGCGTACCTTCCAAAGAGACATCCTAATCACATATTCCTCATGTCAACTGTAACCTTGGTCAACCCAAATTAAGACAAGATCATATATCACCATCATGTACTTATCATCTTACATCTCATCTTAACCCTAATCGTGTTCATTATGGTTTAGCTTATCTCATTAGGATATTCTCATTATTACTTGTATTCTTGTCTTATATTTATCTTACTGATGTCATATTCCATATTACAGTTCATCAACTGGATATACTCATGTATCACATTATTATGTGAACATACTTACATTATGTTACTTTCATTAACCATATTAGGGTTACATCACATGTATTAAGGGTGCTCTTTGTATAACATGAATTCTATGCATATAACTGATATCAGAGTTCCACATTAGCTTCCAGTTACATATATGAGGGTATTCCATGAATTTCATCATTTATTGATCATGTATGCATTAATTGCATTATCTTTAGTGTTATTAGCCATAATTAGCCATATTAATCAAATTATATGCTTTCATGCATCAACATGACCATATCTGACATCATATGCACTATAAACATGATTATAGACTTACTAAAATTTTATCATGATTTTAGGCCATTGTTTGATATTTATTATTCATCAAATGAGCATTTCACAACTTATAAGATACAACTGATATTAGTGCACACAAAGGCGAGCTATTTTCAATGATTTATTGAAGATATGTACATTACTAGGGTAATTACCTGCTCAGGCCAATCAGAATCGGCCGCGTGTCAACTTTGGGTAGCATAGCTGCTTTGCTTGCGGTTGTGGGCCGGTTCATAGGATCCAGTTTAGGGCACTCTTTTCTTGGTTCACTTGAGCCAAGGCGGATCTGTGGTCTGGGCTAGTTCAGGATTTGGACCGATTCCTCTTCTTTTTCTTCCTCCCATGCATCGCGTAATGCAGACTCCACATTTTAGATCCTGAGGATGCCGCCATAAGGGAAGACATCGACAAGGAGTCATGCAGTGCCCCCTCCTCCTTGCCAACTGTTATGGCCTTCAAAACCTCCGACTAGTCTCCCTCCATACCGCCAATTTCATGGGTTGCTACTGGATCCTCCCCCTGGAGGTCTGGTTCAGATCGCCATTGCTATGAGGGATGACTCCGATAAGAATCGACGGGGTCCCTTTGCTCCTCACCTCTTCCATTAACCACATCACCACTCTACTGATCTTGATACATGCCACTGAGAGATTGATCTGGCTCTGTTCCTTGGCCTTGAGGCCACCTCCACTGTGGTGGCTCCTATCAGATGGGGAAGAACGCCGCCGCTATAGGGGGAACTCCGACGAGCGAGCAACAGGTGCCGCCTCCTCCTCATCAACTTCTAGGGCCACCAACATCTTCGGGATTCAACCAGAAGTGCCTCTGGCTTCTCTAAAATTGCCACTATCAGCTTCACTGGTGTTGCATTGTGGATCTCCTGGTTACGACCGCCACCATGGAGGATTTGCACCTGTGAGAAACCAATTGTGTGGCGCTGCTCCTGATTGTTTCCTAGGGATAACACTGGATCTGGAAGTAGAGCTCCTTCTCCAGATCTGGCTAAGGTTGTCTCCTCGACTCCAGAAGCTCCCTCGACGTTGATCTCCTCTATGAGTGGTGGTGATTGATTCTCTCCTCCTCAGCACGTCAATGAATTCGTCTTCTTCGTTCCTCCTGCACTTTGTGGTGGGGGGATAATGAAGAGCAGGCGCTCCACCTCGTTGCACCTCATTTCGTATTACATGGACCGAAAGGAACTACCCCGTCTCTTGCTCCTTGTATCACACGATCACTGATTGTGGGTGTGTGGAACGTGCTGGTTTCTCACTCCATTATCTGAGAATGTTTTAAGGGATGCGATGATCTTGCTGTGGTACGATCACTCCCATCAAAGGGCAGACAAAGACCCCACACCAAACCGATCTTTGGCTCACCGATGCTACAATTTGCACCACCTAATCAAAGTTGTGCATGACACATCATGTACCTTGTTTTGTATTAAACTTTGATCAATCAACCATCGATAATGCACATCATTTCACAATTTTCAAACCTAAATAGCTTCTCCTAGGATCCTCCAATCTTCATGAAACTTAGATCATAGCTCAATCACAATTTAAGTTACATTCTACTCAAATTTGGTGCCAAAACTCAACTCTTTGTCCATTCAATTAAATTCCTCCAAAAAGGCATTAAAAAGAGAGATCTTAATCATGATATCAACCTCACATCAACACACCTACTTTATAAAAAGCTTGGCACTCTCAATCCAACTGAAGCATATGCTTTCAATTAAGTCATATAGATATTCAAGGATTCTAAAAGTCCACTCCATCACATCCTACACATCTTAAAATAGATTTCATCCTCAAAATTAAGCTAGAAATCCAGTCTTTCACGTCATATACATCTTAAAAGAACTTTCTTCCTCGAAAGTAAAATACTCATACTTCTAGGGAAAACCTTATCTTGCCTTCATCCACATGTAGGCACTATTCTATGTACAACATAGACAAAAGCTTCAGAACTATATCCAAGCTACTAGGATATTTTACAAGATCTCGGGTGAAACGTCACTTCATAGAAAGCTCAAACAAGGGTTTAGAAGCTTAGGTTATGTCACGACATATTTCATATGTTAGAGTTGCATCCTTATTTTTACCCATGCATTAGGGTTCCGTCATTATATTACCATATTCTAAAGGATTTAACTAAAGTTAACCCATTATATCAAGGTGCCATCAACATTTTATTGAGCTAATTGTTAGAACATGTTCAAAATTAACATATGCCTTTTAGGAGGGAGTTAACTATAATTAACCCACTTTATCCATCTAGATCATATCAATGTTTCATAATCGTTATGTTGTGCTAACTATCAAACTATATGTTTTTTTTCTTTTTCTTTATTAAGCACTAAGATTAACACCTCATGTAACAAGTTTCATTGATATGATCTTATTTCATTGTTCATACTAAACTGCATCATTTACTAGTGAATTCCTCACAATATTAAACAACATTTTCACATTAATCATCATTATTCATGTATGTGGTTAATCATTTATACATTGATATTTATTAAGCCATCTCTAGGTTTTCATCATATCATGTCTATATATCACGTATCAAGATTAGATCACATCCTTACATATATTATATCATGGTTGTGCTAAACCAACTTATGTGAGCAGCTTTTAAACATATATCAAAGCTTTATCTAGTCCAAGTGAGGTTCTCCCAACCCATATCATGAGGGTAGTGTCACACTCAGTCTCTCTGATCTAACTCAACTCTATGAGTATCTCATATGCATATACTTTATCCTCCCTCCTTGGTTTAGGGTTTCCAGGTCTACCTCATTGGCACTAAAAATAGCTTTACAAGATCTAGCCACATAAGCACAAACCAAAACATGCTATGTGATTCTCTTCATAGGTCTTCTACCCATGAAACATCTTACCCAAAACTCTCTTATATACACCACTAGATTCCTATGTGCGAAAACACAAACCCGAGCATGAGGCTTCACAAAAACTAACATAGATACCTCCTCTAGGGTCTTGGTATCTTTCCCTCACTCAGATGGTAGACACTCATATTCATGTTCACATATGCACATATAGCTAGCCTCTCTTTCTATCCCTAGGGTTTGGTCCTCCCAAGGACATATATGGTTCAAGAAAACTATAGGAATCATGCATAAAGCGACTCAACTCAACCACTTAGGAGTATTCTAGTTTAGGACATATCATATCACATATTTCTCATATTTCTCATATCACGATGTCTCAGTTCTCTGACCTTCTCCCTGTGGGTCTCACTCTCTCTTGAGCTAACCCCAAAGCTGGTCCTAACACTAGAGGTCCTCCTTTGTAAAAGAGCTTGAGGCTCATGCTGACTCACAACCTTGACTTAACTTATCTTAGAAAGGCATATATATACTAGCATCATCAAAACTTATCTCAAATCCTCAAAACTGGACTTAAGTCCTCAAAGACAAACATATATTATCATAAACCATCTTATATCATCTATATAAGACTTACAAAACATCATCAAAACTTATTTCATCTATTCAAACTATCGTATATTCCAACAAGGCTCTAGACATCTAATCTAGAACTATCTCTCTTCTAGATTGATGTCATTCACTTTCACTTAGGATACACGATCACCTCCTACTCGTACATGTGTGGGGACACATTTTTGTAATACATATACCTAATAAAATATTATATAGTTTTTCTCTGATAAAACAAGTGTTAGAGAAAACTATCGAGGTTCGATCCGTTTGGAATCAAAAACCAAATCCTGAGAATGAGTGTCCAACACATAGTAGAGAGTATAGTGTCATGAAAACTAGTGAAAAGGGTGAGAACAAGAGACAAACTAGTGTAGCTACTCTAGACAACGTGTGCAATATGTCTAGGGTTTCTCTTCCCTCGGTGCACATCATTTCCAAATAGTACAACGTCCCATACCGCTGCACTACAAGGAAAGAACCACATCTAAGGACTTGCTACTCAACAAGCACCAGTCTAGACCTAGTTCTCGGACATCTAGGTGCTAACCTAGAGGCTAGGTCAGATCTAGTCTCTAAAAGATGACTAATCTAACCCTAAAGATTATTAAGTTCAAGGTTTTCTAGTTTTGAGTTGCATAATGAGTAAATGTCAGGCTTTGCTATTGTTCATGCTCTGATACCACCTGTAACATCCCCATATTTTCTAAAACATAATATGATGTGTGGCGTCCAAATTGAAACCCTCACCTCAGTGTGAATCCCAATTTAAATATCACACATCAGGCTAAGAAAGAGAAAATCAAGGGAGTCAGAAGGAAACAACCAGTAGCACATGCACATGAACAATAATAAAACCACAACACATGTTCACCATTCAACATATAATTACAACATGAATTATTACAACATTTGATATTACACATTGAACAACAAACTTCTACATATACATGTACTACCACTAAACTACAAGATCTTAAGACAACATGTCCACCTGTACATCAGCTCGCCACACAACTCACACTATCCTAGATCTTCAAGAGCATAACCACAAGCTAAACAAAAGATTACATGTGGTACACTTCAGCACAATATTCAAGAATATTGTACTGAGTACGCCTATGTGTCTTTTATAAACCTCTTTTCATATCTTGGCAATAAGATAAAACTAATACTTGGCAGAAATAGAAGAATATAAGAAAAGCATATACTTGCACAAAGATATGCATTAGCAAAAGCGAACACATATATTTTAAGCACATTTCCATCATATATCTCGTACATCTGCCCCCAAGGGGCTTTGATGTTTTCTTAGGACTTATGATGTACCACCAAGTGGTTTGTGATCATTATAAAAACATCATATGATCTACCAGCAAGTAGTTTGTGATCATTATGCATGCGCTCTACCACCAAGTAGTTTATGAGCTATCTTATGATGGAAGATCTATATTATGTTTGCAGGTGTTCATATCCATAAGTATGGAAATTCAAGCAATATATCATACAAGACAATCATTTCAATCAATACCATATGCCAAGTCTTTACTACCATATAACACAAGCATAATGTATAATAAGCCAAGCAAGAGGTAATGGTGTACCTTCCAAAGAGACATCCTAATCACATATTCCTCATGTCAACTCTAACCTTGGTCAACCCTGATTAAGACAAGATCATATATCACATCAGGTTCTTATCATCTTACATCTTATCTTAACCCTAATCGTGTTCATTAGGGTTTAGCTTATCTCATTAGGATATTCTCATCATTACTTGTATTCTTGTCTTATATTTATCTTACTGATGTCATATTCTAGATTATAGTTCATCAACTGGATATACTCATGTAACACATTATTATGTGAACATACTTAACATTATGTCACTTTCATTAACCATATTAGGGTTACATCACATGTATTAAGGGTGCTCTTCATATAACATGAATTCTATGCATATAACTGATATCAGAGTTCCACATTAGCTTCCAGTTACATATATGAGGGTAGTCCATGAATTTCATCATTTATTGATCATGTATGCATTAATTGCATTATCTTTAGTGTTATTAGCCGTAATTAGCCATATTAATCAAATTATATGCTTTCATGCATCAACATGACCATATCTGACATCATATGCACTATAAACATGATTATAGACTTCCTAACATTTTATCATGATTTTAGGCCATTGTTTGATATTTATTATCCATCAAATGAGCATTTCACAACTTATAAGATACAACTGATATTAGTGCACAAAAAGACTGATATTATGCCTTCCCTATGTTCTACACATTTTTCTGAGAATTTTGGTATATTATATGTATTTTTCTGATAATGAGCTATTTTCTACGATTTATTGAAGATATGTACATTACTAGGGTAATTACCTGCTTGGGCCAATCAGAATCGGCCGCGTGTCCACTTTGGGTAGCACATCTGCTTTGCTTGCTGTTGTGGGCTGGTTCATAGGATCTAGTTCAGGGCACTCTTTTCTTGGTTCGCTTGAGCCAAGGCGGATCTGTGGTCTGGTCCGGTTCAGGATTTGGACTGGTTTGTCTTCTTTTCCTTCCTCCCGTGCGTCGCGTAACGCGGACTCCATGTTTCAGATCCCGAGGATGCTGCTACAAGGGAAGACATCGACAAGGAGTCGTGCAGTGCCCCCTCCTCCTTGCCAACTACTATGGCCTTCAAAACCTCCGACTAGCCTCCCTCCATACCGCCGATTTCATGGGTTGCTACAGGATCCTCCCCCTAGAGGTCTGGTTCAGATCTTCGGTGTCGTGAGGGATGACTCCAGCAAGAATCGACGGGGTCCCTTTGCTCCTCACCTCTTCCATTCACCACATCACCACTCTACTGGTCTTGATACATGCCACTGAGAGATTGATCTCCCTCTGTTCTTTGGCCTTGAGGCCACCTCCACTGTCGTGGCTCCTAGCAGATGGAGAAGAATGCCGCCGCCATAGGGGGAACTCCAACGAGCGAGTAGAAGGTGCCGCCTCCTCCTCATTGACTTCCAGGGCCACCAACATCTTCAGGATTCAACCAGAAGTGCCACCGACTTCTCCAAAATTGCCACTGTCAGCTTCGCTGGTGTTGCATTGTGAATCTCCTGGATATGAATGCCACCATGGAGGATTTGCACGTGCGAGAAACCAATTGTGTGGCACTGCTCCTCATCGTTTCCTAGGGATAACACTGGATCCAGCAATAGAGCTCCTTCTCCAGATCTGGCTAAGGTCGTCTCCTTAACTCCAGAAGCTCCCTCGACGTTGCTCTCCTCTGTGAGTGGCGGTGATTGATTCTCTCCTCCTCAGCACATCACTGAATCCGTCTTCTTCGTGCCTCCTGCACTTTATGGTGGGGGGGGATAATGGAGAGCAGGCGCTCCACATCGTTGCACCTAGTTTCGTAATACATGGACTGAAAGGAACTGCCCCGTCTCTTGCTCCTTGTATTACACGATAACTGATTGTGGGTGTGTGGAACGTGCTGGTTTCCTGCTCCATGATCTAAGAACAGTTTAAGGGATGCGATGATCTTGCTGTGGTACAATCACTCCCATCCAAGGGCAGACAAAGGCCCCACACCAAACTGATCTTTGGCTCACTGATGCTATAGTTTGCACCACCTAACCAAAGCTGTGCATGACACATCATGTACCTTGTTTTATATTAAACTTTGATCAATCAACCATCGATAATGCACATCATTTCACAATTTTCAAACCTAAATAGCTTCTCCTAGGATCCTCCAATCTTCATGAAACTTAGACCATAGCTCAATCACAATTTAAGTTACATTCTACTCAAATTTGGTGCAAAAACTCAACTCTTTGACCATTTAATTAAATTCCTCCAAAAAGGCATTAAAAGAGAGATCTTAATCATGATATCAACGTCACATCAACACACCTACTTTATCAAAAGCTTGGAACTCTCAATCAAACTGAACCATATGCTTTCAATTAAGTCATATGGATATTCAAAGATTCCAAAAGTCCACTCCATCACATCCTACACATCTTAAAAGAATTTTTTTCCTTGGAATTAAGCCAGAAATCCAGTCTTTCACAGATGCAGATGTGAAAGCTTGTACAATTGATATATGGTGATATGGGTTGAATAATGATGGAACAAATGGAGGGTTACCCTGAATAAGGTAGTCTTACCTATTCAATCATATGAATAGAAGAGATTATAACCATATTGTATTGATTTGTAACCCTAATGAGGTATAGCTATACCTATCTTTAATATAACTAAGTGTTGGTACGCATGAATTGTCCTTGAATGACTAATACAATCATGGAGTACTCTGTTATTGTTGTTGAAACCCTAGTATGCTATAACTCGATGGTTACACCTTGATTTATATGTGGGTTCATACTTGATAATACTAAGGAATGTGTTGGTGGCACTTCACTTTATGCATCCATGATCCAATGGGGATTCCGTGAGTAAGGGTTTGTGTATAAGTGATGATTAGTAATATTAATATAATTTATCTTGTTGAACCTAACTCTAATACAAATGGATAAAGATGAGTATTCATATTTAACATTCTTATATGATGGAATGATGGTGGAATAACCTCCTTAATATGATCATAACCTTAATATGTTAATTGGTGGTTATCATAGCCACATGGTTGATACTTTCTTATGATAAACATGTGCATTATGAATATGATGAGGGTTAATAATATCTAGATTCCTTGCATTATGTAATAAAGGAATGTTCTTAATGTTAATATAACCTTGCTATGATTGTTTATGAATATCTCCTAGCTCATTAATGCAATATTATGTTGATCCAGTGTATTATATGTAAGTGATATTGTTGATACTTGTTATAAGGCATGCAAAGATAACGATGATCTTGTAGGGAATAGTATGATGGTCTTAATGACCTTTGGGCATGGTTGAGCCCTGGATGAGGTGTAATCCTCTTGTGTTGATAAGGGTTGATACCCTGTGATATTGTGAAGAGGATTTATATGATGACTAGGGTGATCTCATGAATGGCAAGTGAATAGTGCCATGTTATGATGAGATGAGAAATTATGTTGCACACATTTTATATATTTTAAAAGTTGTGATTTGAAGAGGAACAAATGACTCAATGTTGAAAACAAAATTCTAGACTATAATATTTGAAAGCTTAAAAGGAGAGAGATACCCCTAGTAAAGGTTCTTTGGAGGAATCATGTATAGAAGAATTTAGAAAGTAGAATTAGAGATGTTTAACAAGTATCTTTTCCTCTTTTATAAATTTTGAGACGAAATTTTTATTAGAGGGGGAGAATTGTTACAACCCATTCCTAGCTTTGTTGGTAATCCTAGAGTTTTTGTTAGTAATATTCCATGTTGTGCTTTGTCTTAAATTTGGTAACCTTAAATACTTGTTTGGGAAACTCATAATCATGACTTAAACATACTATAAAGATCCAAGTTGGAGTAAATGTAGCATTAATCCATACATGTCTGCAAGAAGAGAGTTAATGACATTGGAGGAAATAATTAATAAATGCTTTTTTTATTTGATAATATTATAAAAATAATATTCTAGTATTGTAGAGAATTAATTATGAAACTAAAAAAAAGAATGAACCAAATCGGAGTTTAAATGAGAGAGTGATGCCCTTTTTAGTAAACATGCACTGAGGATCGCGACCGACGCTGCGTCAGCACCGCGATCGTGACCGACGTTGCGTCGACACCGCGGCCGCGGCTGATGCCGCCCAGGACAGGAAATCATAAAACGATCATATCTCGAGCAATACTTATTCATTTTCAACGAAACAAAGCGTGTTGGAACCATGATTCTATCCTCTATCATCCCAAACACCTTGCTCTAAGAGAGGGTGAACTAGAAGGTAATTTTTGGGGTAATTTTTGGGGAAGAACGTGAAGAGCGATGGAAATCCAAAAGGGTTTCTATAGATTTGACTTGGTAAATAGTTTTAACTACCGATTCTTTCTTCTCCTTATTTCCCCTCACTCGAAATCCCTGATCCAATGAATTTGAGGTTTGTATTAACATCTAATTTTCATCTTATACCTACAACAGACCTCGTTTAAGGTTGAAAGGAAGGAGAAACCGTTGATTTTGCTAGAGTTTTGATATGGATTTGAGACTTTCAGAGATGTGCTGCATTTTTAATGTGTTTTCACACCTTAGTGTGAGTGGGTACTTCTTTTAAATAGTAGATTGCTCAAAAATGAGTTAAATTATCAATAATCTTCAATTGTTTAGTATGCGAGTACAAACCCTATGTTGCCTTTTTGATCTAGCTTTGCAAGATCATATGATATGGATTATTTATCTGTTGTGATGAATTTCATATTATGAAATCACATTAGAAATGATCGCAATCCATCTAAATAAGAATTCTTAAATTAGTTATAGAGGTTACATGATTATACCGAAATGTAGGATTTCTGGCTTTGATTGAAATTTTTATATAATTGAATAAAGAAGTTTGCCTAGTTGAATCTCCCTGCTTTCAAATGATTGTTTTATTTGTATGTATATTACATATATGTCAGATAAGATCTTGCATTTCATTTGATGATATCAATGTTTGCTTGGTATATCAGTAAGGAGGGTGAAACCCTAAAAGAATGGAAAGTTGGAGGTTTGCAAATAGACATCTTGATTCAATGTTATTCTTGATGTATGATGCTTTAGAAAATGGTGTGGAAACCCTAGTTCGGTTCATTATAAGGTTTCATATATATACATATATATATATATATATATATATTCAATTATATATGAACTACTGAGAGAAATTATTATTGAATGATGTTGTGATGTATTCAATCCTTATGCGAGTTATATGATAAGTGAATCAGGTAAATGAAACCCTAATGATAGGGTGTTTAGTGAAACAAGCATGTGATATCAATGTTTCTCTGTTTGAGATGTGGTTATGCTTAACAGTTTAGTTGTGGTAAATGTTATCAGATGGTTTATGATATGAACGGTTTATAAAGATGAACAAAGATATGTTGATGTGATGGCTTAATTGTGAATTTAAAGAGTGAATTAGACATGTAGATGTCATGAACACTGTATAGTCCTCGCAGGATGATGCCTTCCCTGTGAGGAGGAAACGATTTTCTGACTGGAGGTAGTCTAGATCGAGGTAAGTCAGAGCACACCAGTAGGGTGCGGGGGTCTTGACTAGTAGGGCAAACTTCTTACAGTTGTATGGTACCCAACACCAACCGAGGATACCAGTGGTAATTGTGTTACATGTTGAGTGAACAATGGTCAGTAGGTCCACTAATGCACAATAAGCGTGAGGGGTTTGACTCACCGCCTAAGTACCTAGGTTGAGAGGTGGAGTCTGAGATATCCGACCGCTCCCATTAGACACCGAGAGGCAGACAAGCCAAGGCCCGCTGTAGACAAGGTCTTACTCAAGAGACAGGATTAGGAACCTAGGCATGCTTCTAAGCCTTGTACATTGAGATTGTAGCTTGCTGTAATTCTTTCACATGTTGTGGTACACCTTATGTGGATTCATGGCAAATAAGATGAATGAGAGGTTAAACAAGTGTGTGCATTTATTCAATTATTTTTTGTATGTTTTTGACTGATTAGTTCTCTTTGTGATCAATCAAGCTTGTTCATATATTGATTCACTCTTATAGATATCTAGAGTATATTTCCATATTTATGTTTGTGAATGATTAGTCTCTTTAAATCTTACTGTTGTTATAATTGATATCAGTTGCTCAAAAGTATATCTGTAATTATATCAGTGCTTTACACTGTTTCTTTGAAGTAGTCATTCACTGAGTGAGTAGGCTCATCCCTCTACTCTCAAATTTTATGGAAATCATGTGGACTTGAAGAAGGTCAATGTATCAGAGTAGATCTACTACATGAGTTAAGTATGAGATCAGTTATGTTCATTCAGTCCCTATCACTCTAGGTCCTTGTATAGATGTGAAAGAGTTGTAAATGATGTTTTGTATCTTTGTTTCCTTAATAAGAGAGAATACATCTGATTATCGTATCGTATGTACATGGAAGTGTGAGAAACATAATGAATGTATGGATGTACATCATTAATGTTGAGATCATATTAGAGTAATAAAAGTTTAATTCTCTTGTAAAGTTTGTTTACGTGATTGGATGCGAGAAAACAAAGAGTTTGAAATAGAAGGAAAAAAGATAAAAAGTTGGGAGTGAACTTTGTATTAAGTATAATACTCAAACTTATGCCCTAATCTCATGATTAGTGGCAATCATGGGATGTGCATGTGAAAGCTTGTACAATTGTGGTATAGTGATATGGGTTGAATGATGATGGAACAAATGGAGGGTTACCCTGAATAAGGTAGTCTTACCTTTCACTCATATGAATAGATGGGATGATAACCATACTGTATTCATTTGTAACCCTAGTGAGGTATATCCTGTTATACCTAGTTTTAATATAACTAAGTGATGGTAATTGGGCATGAATAGTCCTTGAATGACTAATACAATCATGGAGTACTCTATTACTATTGTTGAAACCCTAGTATGCTATAACCCGATGGTTATATCTTGATTTATGTGTGGGTTCATACATGAGAATAGTATGGAATGTGATGGTGATGCTTCACCTTATGCATCCATGATCCAATGGGGATGTCGTAAGTAAGGGTTTGGGTATAAGTGCTGATTAGTAACAATAATATAATTTATCTTGTTGAACCTAACTATAATACAAATAGATAAAGATGAGTATTCATGTTTAACATTCTTATATGATAGAATGATGGTGGAATAACCTCCTTAATATGATCATAACCTTAATATGTTAATTGGTGGTTATCATAGCCACATGGTTGATACTTTCTTATGCTAAACATGTGCATTATGAATATGATGAGGGTTAATCATATCTAGATTCCTTGCATTATGTAATAAAGGAATGTTCTTAATGTTAATATAACCTTGCTATGATTGTTTATGAATATGTCCTAGCTCATTAATGCAATATTGTGTTGATCCAGTGTATTATATGTAAGTAATGTTGTTGATACTTGTTATAAGGCATGCAAAGATAACGATGATCTTGCAGGGAATAGTATGATGGTCTTAATGACCTTTGGGCATGGTTGCACCCTAGATGAGGTGTAATCCTCTTGTGTTGATAAGGGTTGATATCCTATGATATTGTGAAGAGGATTTGTATGCTTACTAGTGTGGTCTCAGGAATGGCAAGTGAATAGTACCATGTGATGATGAGATGAAAAATTATGTTTCACACATTTTATATCTTTTAAAAGTTGTGATTTTAAGAGGAACAAATGACTCAGTGTTGAAAATAAAATTCTAGACCGTAGTATTCAAAAGCTTAAAAGGAGAGAGATACCCCTAATAAAGGTTCTTTGGAAAAATCATGTATAGAAGAAGTAACTTGGAAATTAGAATTAGAGATGTTTAACAAGTATCTTTTCCTCTTTTAGAAATTTCAAGGTGAAATTTTTATTAGAGGGGGAGAATTGTTACAACCCACTCCTAACTTTGCTGGTAATCCTAGAGTTTCAAGATAATCTTAATGCTTGAAATACTTTTGTTAGTAATATTCCATGTTGTACTTTGTCTTAACTTTGGTTACCTTAAATACTTGTTTGGGCATCTCATAATCATGACTTAATCATACTATAAAAATCTGAGTTGGAGTTAATATAGCATTAACCCGTGCATGTGTGTAAGAAGAGAGTTAATGACATTGGAGAAAATAATTAATAAATAACTTTTCATTTGATAATATTATAAAAAATAATATTATATTATTTTATATAATTTAATTATAAATCGAACAAAAAAATAATGAACCAAATCGGAGTTAAAATGAGAAAGTTATGCCCTTTTTAATAAACATGCACTGAGGACTGCGACCGATGCTACGTCGACACCGCGACTGCGGCCGATGCCGCCCTGGACATAAAATCATTAAATGATCATATATCGAGCAATACTTATCCATTTTCAATGAAAAATGTGCGTTGGAACCGCGATTCAATCCTCTATCATCCCAAACACCTTGCTCTAAGAGAGGATGACCTGGAAGGCAATTTCTGGCGCACTCTTTTCCTTCGATGTTGCTCCTGCACCAAATCTCCAATGTCATTGTCATCTTTTTCGGGGCTTGAAGATCTTGAGGAAGCATGTGATGTGGAGGGGCTCGTTAGATGCCTGGTCTTCTCTATTTGGTGCCATTCGTCAATTTCTTAGTGTTCGGATTCTAGCTGACATCGTTCTTTGTCTAAGCGTTGACACTCCATCTTGAGGTCATCCATCGCTGCTTTGTACCCTTTCCTCATCAGCTCCTTATCTTCCCACATGGTGTCTCTTTCCTTCCTAAGGTCCGTCATTTCCTCAATGAGAGTTTTTAGCACCCCCATTAGCACGTTCTGGGTGCTGATCACCCCTTACATGAATTGGGGAAGCACTTCAGTCCTCTCGTTCATCGTTTTTACCTACGTAGTTAGCGTACCTTGGATGGAGGTAATATTTTTATTTAAAATAGAAGTTTGATACATGTGTTCCACATGACATCAAATTTGTTGCCCAATACATCACCAAAGGTGTGCGGGCGATGTTGTTATGGCTCCACAGGTGTTGTAGATGCTCTTGGATCCTTCAGTTGTGGAGCTGGTATAGATGAGTTGGGGCGCTTTTCTCTGGATGACCCTACATCTGTAGGATGGTTTCTAGGATTATGGGGTCGGGTACAACCTCGTTTTCCTCGCATGCCTGGTTGATTTCTTGGTCGACCTCTACACGTTGTTCTATTGAAGCTTCTAGTCATGCATATTTTACCTCTTCTATGATTGTATCTTCAGGTTGACACCCCTCACTTGTTGTCGTCTCGTCTGAGAAGCATGACAAGGGCGGGCTTGGGGCGACCGTCTTTTCAATTATCTTCTTCTTCTTCTTTCTTATTGCCAACTTTTTCCTTTCCTATGGTTTCTTTATTTCTTTTTCTGTAGATTTAGCTTAATCACTTTTTCTCAGTAGCTGTTGACAACTGATCCGCGTAGTGCGGATGACTCCTGAGTACATTTTGTCAACAAACTCTTGAGAGGGCCACAACTTATGGGCATCGTAGTATGCCATTTTTGGGAGGGGAGCGTCTTGGAGTAGGTTTGCCTGTAGAAGAACTTGTTTCCCTTCTGCACCAAGATCCCCGTGTTGATGAGGGACTTTATGTCGATCTTCGTGTGCCCCTTCATCTTTTTGTATCTCATCAATAGGTTTGCATCCATTAATATGCAACCTTCATGATTTGACCATCCATGTATAACTCCTTAGTCTATTTTCCTTCCCCTCCCACTGTTGTAGATAGTCATTTGATGAGAATCCTGCCTATAGTCACTGGCCTTTTATTCAGGATGGACCAGATAACAAAAAGGACTCCTTTCGTCACACCTCCGGTCTCTGATATTGTAAATATAGTGTTGGTAGTGATCTTCTACATCACTTGAATGAAGCACGTGTGATAAGGGTCGCCTTGGAGTTCTTAGAGTTGTGTTTCTGCTCACTATCAACTTTTTCCACATCATGTGGTTGTTGTACTCGATCGTTTCCTTCTCTCCAGGCACGGCAGTGTAGGCATGTGCTTCCCCCATCGTTCTTGTAAATATAGTGTTCACATTGCCTCTGTGATTGTGTGAGTCTTCCCCCTGAGTTTCACTTCCAGCTTGAAGTTGCTATCACCCTTTTTGTATTCCCCGTCACAGATCGGGAATTTCTCCAGGGATGACAGGAACTCTGTTGTCAGTTGTGTTAAGGAGGGGGCTTCAAAGGTGCATAGGGTACATAGGTTCACACCCTCTAAGGAGTTGACTACCCTATCGTAGATTCCCATCTTTTTGAAGTCTTCTATGTCTAGGTATCTACTGGGCCTGAATCCCTTGGCTTGCAGCATCCAGTCGATCTGTGACTGGTGTATAGAGTCTCTAGGCACAAAAGATGGTCTTTTCTCAACTAGGGCCACCTCCTCATTCTCTTCCACCTCTTCATGAGTTGTTTCTTTCTCCCGCCCCTTCATTTTCTCCACAACAGTCACCTTTCTCTATTTGCTGCCCTATACTTCCTTGGATTCAGCCTTCTTTTTCTTCAGTTTGTTCAGTTCAGCTGGTGAAGGCTGATATTCTGAGGTCTCCGTCTTAGATGTACTAGGAGACTCCTCTGACTCTTCTGGCGTCTTGTGGGTCAAGATGTAGTCGTACTTCTTTTTCAACAGTTGTAGCTGGAGTCTCTTTACTGGGGAGAGGTTTGGATTGTCTTTTAGTGCATTAGTGATCTTCTCAAGGATTTCCTCAACCCCCTTTAACGAAGTCACTTTCTTCATCAAGGTATCTTCAGTCGAGGTAGACATTCTGAAAGTTTCACATGAATTTTGTTGTTAGCAAAATTGAATTAACTCTTAATTAAACATTATCAATTTTATTTTATTGTCATGTATATGTGTATGTCCTTATATATTTCTAGTTCAAAATTTCCTTTCTTTTCATAGGACCACGATCGCGGCCATAAGCAAGAGATGAGCCACAACCGCGAAAGGTGGTGCGATCGCACCCTCACAGAGCATGAGTATCAACAAAGAAAAGATAGGTTGCGACCACGACATGGGGTGCCGCAACCACAGTCGTTCACACTTAGAAACAAGGGATGACACGACCGTGACCAAGAAACACCGTGATCGTGAAAAAAAACACCGTGACCGCGATTGCGGTTGGTTGATACTCGAGCGATCTCATTACGCTTAAGGAGCACCGCGACCATGACCAAGGACAGGATGCTGCGACCGTGGCTCAAGGTCGACTGTTCGATTAGAGAAGACGACAGGTCTAAGACCTAATTCAAGGAATCATCGATCGAGGCTATGGCGCAGGGTACCATGATCGAATTGTGTGCCCACGATGTTAACCTAGTGCTGCAAAAGTCATGAAAAAAATGTCGGCAAACATCTTTGAGCCAAATGAGGCAGAGCTGCGACGATTGCCATGACCTTCACTAACCAATAGGTCTCTAAATGTAAGAGAAAATGGATAGGCATGAGAAAAACACCGATGAACAATCAATGATAGTTGAGAAATTATCGGGTGAATACCTTGGTTTATATAAACAACACGAAATTGCGTCAAAGGCAGATGCAAGGCTTGCTGCGTCGGAGGCGTAGCTTCGTTAGTGGAGGTCAAAATCAGGTTAGGTTATCTTCTCGTGCAGCCAAATTGAGTATCTCCTTTGAACGATTTGGGAATTCTTAAAGATTAATGGAAAGAAAAATCCTATTCCGAAGGGTTTAAGGTTATATACCATATCGGTTCCACAACCTCAGCATGATGACTGTCGCGACCGCAGCCAAAACCCTTCTTTGCATATGCATGACTGCAACCCATTACTGAAAGGAGCGGGTACTGTGACCGCGGTGTATCCTTCCTCGACTGAAGTTCAAGCCACGATCGTGGTTCAGGCCACAGTTGCGGTCCTTCCATCCCAACATAACTTGAAACCAAAATAAAGCAAAGCTTGTTCTTCCAAACAACCCTCTTAGGTAGAGAAATACTAAAAACTGAGAAATAATTACATCTTACTAGAAAAAGGGAAACGGAGATATAGGAAAATGAGAGGTATATAGCTCATAGTACTAAAATATGATATAAAGAGAAACATGAACTAAAGAAAATAGCAAAAAACTGAGGTTGCCTCCCAATAAGTGCTTGTTTAAAGCCTTTAGCTCAACTTTCTCTCTCATCTTATCTTCATTCTCCTTCCACAGGTGTAGTTGTTGCCTCATTCATTCCATTTTTTGCTGAGTTGGCTTCCCCAAAACTGAGTTGTGTTCTCCTTACAAAGGCTTGGTCTTCATAGTATCTTTCACTCTTTATCTATTTACCTTGAAAGTTCCCGTCTTTTCTCCTGCTATCTCCATTACTCCCAATGGGCATATTTTCACTACAAAAAATGGACATGACCACCTAGTTCTCAACTTCCCTGGAAATAACCTGATGCTGGAGTTGAACAAAAGGACCTTGTCTCCTTCATGCACATCTTTGTTCTTTATGTGGGCATCATGCCAGACCTTTTTCCTATTTTTATTAATTCTTGCATTTTTATAGGCATGCAGCCTTAGCTCTTCGAGCTCTTGGAGCTGAAGGAACCTTTTCTGACTAGTTTTGTCGAGATTCATATTCATGAACTTTATGGACCATAGGGATTTATGTTTGAGTTCGATCGGTAGAAGACAAGACTTTCCATAGATCAACCTGTAGGGTGTCATGCCTATTGGTGTCTTGTATGCTATGTGGTACGCCCAAAGCGCATCATCTACTTTCATGGACCAGTCCTTTCTTATACGAATGACAATCTTTTCTAAAATTTGTTTGATCTTCCTGTTCGATACCTCAAGTTGCCCCGATTTCTGGGGGTGGTATGGTGTTGCGACCTTATGCTTCACTCCATACTTCCTTAGTAGAGCTTCAAACTGCTTCTCACTGAAATGCAACCATCTGTCACTTATGACAGTGCATGGCACTCCGAAGCATTGGAAGATATTCTTCTCAAAAAGCTTAATGACTGCCTTGGAGTCGCATGTTTGGATCACAACTGCCTCAACCCATTTGGAGACGTAATCCATAGCAACAAGAATATACTGATTTCCTTTTAACGACGGAAAAGGCCCCATGTAGTTGATTCCCAATACGTCGAAGATTTCCACTTCCACCCAATCTGACATTAGCATTTCATTTCTTCGGCTTATGTTCCCCGTGAGTTGGCATTCCTTACATGTTTTGACAAATGACACGACATCCTTGAAAACGTGGGTCAATAAAATCCTAATTGCAGAACCTTTGCAACCATCCTTTCCCCTCCATGGTGTCCTCCATAAGGTGAGGCATGCCACTCTTTGAGGATTAGAGACACCTCTTCTTCAGGTATGCATCGACGATATAGGTTATCAGAGCATCTCTTAAATAGTAATTGTTCAACTCAGAGAATAACTTATTCTTCTGATTATATGTTATCTCTGGTGGAAGTTTCCCACATGCTAAATAATTATAGATATCGATGAACCAAGGTAATTGAGCCGTTAGAAGAGCTTCGTCGGCATAGTTGTCATTCATAGGTAGTTGATTTTCTTCATCAAAGATTATTCACAACAGGTGGTCTGCGACCACATTTTCTTTCCCTTTCTTATCAATGATTTCATGATCAAACTCTTGCAGTAACAATGTCCATCTCAAAAACCTTAGGTTGGTGTCCTTTTTCTGCATTAGGTACTTTATTGCCCTGTGATCGGTGGACACTCTTACCTTCGATCCTACTAGGTATGATCTAAACTTGTCGAAAGAAGATACTATAACCAACATTTCCTTCTTTGTGGTGGTGTATTTCACCTGGGCTTTGTCCAAGGTTCTGCTTGCATAGCAAATATGATGTTTTCTTCTCTTTCTTATGCCCAAGGACTACCCCGATGGCATAATCACTGGCATCACACATGATTTCAAAAGGCAACTCCCAGTCAGGTGCTTGTAGGATAGGCATTGTCGTTAATGCTCTTTTGAGGGTGTTAAAAGCATCTAGACATTCAGTGGTAAACTCAAACTCAACATCCTTTATCACCAGATTTGATAATGGCTTAGCGATCTTAGAAAATTCTTTTATGAACCTTCTACAGTATCCTGCATGTCCCAAGAAGCTTCTCACTCCAATAACTAACTTTGGTGGTGGGAGTTTTCATATGGCTTCAATTTTGCTTAAATCCACTTCAATTCCTTTCTTTGAGACCTTATATCCAAGCACGATACCTTCCTAAACCATGAAGTGACACTTCTCCCAATTTAGGACAAGGTGCTTCTCTTCACAGTGGTGCAACACCAAAGATACATTTCTCAGGCAGGCTTCAAAATCCATCCTGTATATAGAAAAGTCATCCATGAAGACTTCTACAATGTCTTACAGAAAGTTTGAAAACATGGATATCATACAACGTTGAAAAGTCGTTGGTGCGTTACATAAACTGAATGACATTCTTCGGAAGGCGTAGGTGCAATAAATGCAGGTAAAGGTGGTCTTTTCTTGATCATCATGGTGAATAGTTACTTGGTGAAATCCCAAATATCCATCTAGAAAGAAAAAGTAGTCATTGTGAGCTAGCCGCTCTAGGACCTAATCGATAAATGGTAAAGGGAATTGATCCTTCTTGGTGGTTGTATTTATCTTGTGATAATTGATGCACATGTCCCATCCTACCACTATCATCGTGGCGACTGCATATCCATCTTCCCCTTGTATGACTGTCATTCCACCCTTCTTGGGTACCACATGGATAGGACTAACCCAATTACTGTCGCTTATTGGATAGATGATTCCAGCATCTCGTAGCTTTATAACTTCTTTCTTCACAACCTCTTTCAACATTTGATTTAGCTTCCTTTGTGGTTGAGCTAGGGGCTTGGTTGTCTCTTCAAGGAAAATTCTATGCATGCAAAAAGCTGGGTTAAGACCTCTGATGTCCTCCATAGAATATCCTATGGCTTTTCTACGTAGCCTCAGCTCATCTAGAAACTTCTCCATCTGTTCATCTGTTAAGCTGGCATTGACAATAATTAGATTCCTTTCTTCCATATCTAATAATTCATATTTCAACCCATCTGGAAGAGGTTTCAATTCTGGATTGGGCTTCGGTGCTTCCTTCTCCTCAGTTGTTTGCTCCAACAATTCGTACTTCACTGTCTCAATTATCTCTTCATCGTCACTGAGTTCTTCTTCGGGTTGGTTCAATTAATCCAAGATTTCTACAACCTCTTGGCCCTCCATGGCAGGATCCTGGCTATTTAGGGCTTGCATTAGGGGATCTATGATTGCTTTATCTTCTTGTACCTCTTCACAATACTGGTTGTAGCTATCCCGCATGGCATCTTGTACTCAAAAATCCAAGTGATCATTCCCTACTCATAATGTGATGATTCCTTCAGCAACATCTATTAAGACTCTCCCCATTGCAAGGAAAGGACTCCCGAATATCATGGGGCATTTGGAGTCTTCGACCATGTCTATTACCACTATATCACGGGTTATGAAAAATTGTTCAACTCGTATCAAAACGTCTTCAACTATTCCCACTGACCTTGTGAAGGTATGATTGGCTAACTCGATCCTCATTCCCGTCTTTACCATGTCTATGAGCCCAAGCCTTTGGGCTAGAGTCAACGACATTAGACTGATGCTTGCTCCCAAGTCAGCTAATCATTTTCTCTCCACATTATCTTTGACGCAGAAAGGTATGTTGAATACTCCAGGGTCCTTCTACTTGGTAGGTAACTCTTCTTGAAAAAAAGCACTTGACCTTTTTGCTAACTGGACAGTTTCAATGTGATCACCTCTTCTTCTATTCGTAATCAGGTCTTTGAAGAACTTTGCATAGGTTGGCATTTCTTCTATTGTATCGAGAAAGGGCACATCCAAGTGTAGCTTCTTGACAACCTCCATGAACTTCTCGTATCTCTTCTTTAAGTGTGCTTTTATTAACTTATAGGGGAAAGGAACTCTTGGAGCGTAGGGATTTTTCTTCGAAAGGACATCTCCATGAGGATCTGAATTCTTTTCCTCTCCTTCCTTCCTTTTTTCATATAGCCTTGCTTCTTTGCCACTTACATCTTGTGCTTTCCCTTTTGATTCTTCTGTTGCCTTCTCATTCTCACACTACTGATTAGCACGACTTCCTCCTTCTTTGGTCTTGTTAGTATTATCATTTTCCAACATCCTCCCAGATCGGAGAGTAGCCATTTTGACAGTCTTAGTATTTGATGGGATCTTCCCTGAAGGATTTTTCATGAGTTCAGCTAGTTGTACAAGCTGATGATCAATCTGTCTCTGGTGAGTTTGCATATCCACCATTTGAGTCTACATGGTAGTTAGCACACCCAAATTTGTGAGCGCACTTTGACCGAGTTGATTGTTCATCGACGCTTGCCTTTTTGCGAAGTCAAGTAGTTGAGTAATCATGTCAGCTTGGTTGTTGTCTTTGGCTTGGCTCGGACTTGGTCTTTGTCCTTGCCCTTGTCAGCTCACATTTTTGTTCTGACCTTGATAGTTGTTCTTGTTCGTCTAGTAGTTGGTAGTCTTGGAGTATTGGGTTGGCACTCCTTTCTTCTCAAATCCTGGGGGAGGTTTAGACAAATTACCCAGTTGAGGCACATTCTCTACAGCTTCTTTGTTTCCATAATAAAATCCAAGATGGTCTTGTTGCTTGAAGTTAACATAAGAGACATTCTCTATTTCTTCTTCACTTTCACTTTCATCATTCTCATTGGGCCGGGTATAGATACAGTTGTCAATTCCATGTCCTCCTTCTCCAAAGGTAACACATTTCATGACTTTCTTGGTATGGTTCTTGCCCTTGGCTCCAATATCTTTCAGTTGTTTGACATCAGTGGCTATTTTCTGAATTTGATCTGTTATGGTCTCTAAGGCTTTGGCTTCAATAGATGGTCCTTCAGACTCTACTTTTTTCATCGAGCCTCTATCATTCCTGTCGTAATCCATGGATGCTTGTAGTGCAGCCATGTTGTCTATTATCTTCATAGTTCTGCTTGGCTTCTTTCCAAGAATGTCACTTCCAGTAGCTGCATTCAGTGAGGTCTTCTCAGTAGGAGTCAACCCATTGTAGAAGGTAGTTACTAGGAACCCCTTATGGTAATTATGGTGTGGACAATCCCTCTAATACTCTTGAAAGCATTCCCATGCCTCGTGCAAGTTTTCTCCCGACTTTTTTTGCAAAAGAAGTGATCTTCTGCATGTTGTGGATAGTTCTCTCAATAGGATAAAAGTTAGTAACAAAGGCATCTGCAAGGGGCCTCCACCCATCTATGGACTGGTGAAGAGGCTGATGTACTAGGATAGAGCCTTATCTTCAAGAGAGAAGTTGAAGCCCTTACAATATATAACTTCTTGAGGGACTCCCCTCATCTTAATGGTATCACAAATATTTTTAAAAGCATCGAGGCGATGGTATGGATTTTCACTTCTCAAATTTCCATGGAAAGGTTTGTTCTAGATCATCAAGATTACATCTGGTTTCAACTCGAAGTTTGCTGCATTGAAGTGCGAGATGACGAACGGGCATCTAGATTTGTTAGAACTAGTTGCTGCCAACTCTCTAAGAGACTTTCCTTCTTCATCATCTTTACTTTCATTGTCACAGTCATCGCGCTCACGTTCATTGTCATGGCAATTGCAATGTGCCTTATACGGTGATGGTAGTGTTGTTTTTTGTCACGTTGTTCATCTTTGCGTCGTTCTTCTTCATGAAATTCTTCCTCACGTTGATGACCGTCCAAGTAACAACCGTATCTATCTTCGTCCGTACCTGGTGGTGGGGGTCATGTTAAACTCTTGTTTACCATTTGTCCCCAGTGAGGGTACCGTCCACACGAGGCAGCATGGTGACTCGGGGTTAAGGTGAAAAGTCGAATGGATCTGCTTCCCTCTCGGTTCCCTGAATAGATTACACAGTTGAGTTAGAAAACTAGACATGTCAAAACAAACTATTCTACGTAGTCATATGGTAGAAGATTTAAGGTTTCTATGCAGTCAAGCTTATTATAGCGAGTGGACTCAAGTTCGTAACAATGTCATTTTACCTTGTCCTTGGCAACAATACCAAAACATTGACCGGCCTAAATCACACGTCCAAAATGGAGCGGATCCAGAGTAGCAGATTCTTAAGATAGTAACCTGACACTCAAGCCCCCGCAACCATTATATGGGGTCTGATATAGTAATCGGGGTCAAACCACAAGGACAAGGTTAGCATGTGTTAAGTACTCAGGGTCTCACACTCATATACTACAGATAAACAAATGGCTTAGAAAGGTTGTTCCCTAAGGAATGAATGTGCTCAAACCAAAACAAAGAAAGTTAAAACAAAGAAGGAAAATAACAACAAGAGAAAACAAGGACAAATAGTGAGGAACAAAGATATGAAAGGGAACTCAGATTGGGTTTCACCTACTAAGGTCCCCCACCAACATGCAAAACTCACCCCCTTTGTATACTCCTATCAAGATTACAAGCAGTCATAGAAGTATATGTTCCCTTCTCTCTCAAGATAAGGATAGATCTAGGATCAAAGGTGGCCTCCCTCTCGAGATAACAACCTTACAACCACAAAGCAAACCATATGACCATAAGCCTTAGAAATCCAACATTTTCCTGTATTCATACTACTCCATAACACCAGATAAAGAAGATACTACTCTTTCGAGGTACCAACGATTAAACATCACAAGATGGTAGCTAAGCATGCAAGTGAAGCATTAATAACAAGCATATGGAGATAATCTTTATAAAATCACAACACATTATATATATATATATTTTCAAAGGGAAGCAATAATATACATGTTGGGAGAGCCTTAGTGGCTACTCCCAACCTGAGTTAAGTGTTTACACACACATGTTAACGGGTAACATAAAGTCATTACAAAATATTACATACATCATAACCACAAAGAGGGAAGGGGTACAACGTAATGGGGTGATAGATCTAGAAGAGAGAGAAAATGGCAATACTCCATGTACTCCTTCAGATCTAGATCTAGATGGACAGTGTGGAAGCTCTCCTTCTTTCAAGGAAGAGGGGCCTTCAGTCTTCTCCCTTCTCAACTTCTGCCTTCAGAGATCCAAGACTGATCGGATGGATGAGTGGATGTGGAATTTTGTAGCACTTCGTGGTCCTTGATGATCTGATGATGTGACAAGTCAAGGTGGGTGGCATATTTATAGGTGCTTCCCACTGACTTAACCACCCACACTGCAGTCAAGGCTGGGTATCAATCGATGCTTGATTGCAGTTGATCGAGGCCTCTCCTTAGTCGAGGTCACCACAACAGTGGGTCGAGTCACTACCTCGGTCGAGGTATTGTGCCACCTCGGTCACAGTCCTTCCTCGGTCGCAACACTCTCTTACCTTGGTCACATCCCTACTTTGGTCGCGGCATGGCATTGCCTCGATCACGATAACACATCGGTCGTGACGTGGCATCACCTTAGTCAAGGTTCTACCTTGATCGACGTTGATCGAGGTAGAGATGGATGGGTCGTGGGCCGTGACTAAAAGGGGCACGCCACACCGCGGTCGCAACATCATTGGTGTGGTTGGTGGCATCGACCACAGTGTGAGGGTCCTCTTTGGTTGATGAGCCGTAGTCGAGGTGCTAACTGTGGTCGTGTCTTGATGTGACCCTACAAGGATGGAAAAAGTGTGCAATTAAGATTCTTCTCATAAAAGTCCTAAAATAAGTGGAAAAGTCTATAAAAGATAGGTTTGGAGAATTATAAAATAAGTGCAAAAAGTGTATAAAATTAGATGTTATCATATATCCAGAAGGCTTCTTGGACTAAGTCAAAGCACATACATTGAGAAAGTGTTGAAGAGGTTCAACATGGAGAACTCAAAGAAAGGAAACATACCCATGGTACATGGAGTTCCCGTCTCTAGAGCTCAATGTCCCAAATCTTGTGAAGAGAAGGAACACATGAAAGTGATTCCATATGCATCTGCAATTGGGTCCATCATGTACACAATTTGTGCACCCATCTCGATGTTTCGTATGCACCAACATGATGAGCAAATACCAGTCAGATCCCCGAGATGCTCACTGGACAGCTGTGAAGAACGTCCTAAAGTACTTGAGAAGAATTAAGGATCACTTCCTCATCTACGGTGGTTAGGAAGAGTTGGTGGTAAAGGGTTACACCGATGCAAGTTTCCAAACTGATAAAGATGATTACAGATTGTAGGTAGGATTTTTGTTTTGCCTCAACAACAAAACAGTGAGTTGGAATAGTTCCAAGCAAGAAATAGTTGCAGATTCTATGATAGAGGTCGAGTATATTGCTTCATCCAATACAGTGAAGGAGGCTATGTGGATCAAGAAGTTAGTCTCTGAACTTGGGGTGGTTCCTAGCATCCGTGATGTGATTGAGCTTTATTGTGACAACAATGGAGCTATTGCACAAACTAATGAACCAAGATCACATCAGTGGTCTAAGAACATACTGAGGCACTTCCATTTCATATGAGAGATCGTACATTGAGGAGATGTGAAGATTTGTAGAGTACCACCGAAGACAATATTGTTGATCCCTTGACTAAGGAACTTCCACAACAGAAGCATGATGGTCATGCTAGATCACAAGGATTGAGATTCATGGGTGATTGGCTCTAAGTGCATGTGGGAGTCTGTTGGTATTATGCCTATAGGGCTAGTCATATGATGATTGTAATGACATACTTTGTAAATGATTTGAATAATAATAAGGGCAATTTCCATCTATATGTTTTAACTACTTTTGAGATAATTGTATAATATGTTAGATGTCTAGAGAGTGACAATACTCAATGATGTATGTCTTCAAGCATGTAACTTGAACAATGTGATCATACAGATGTTAGAGTATGTACATTCTCACTATCTTACCTAGTTTGTTGTTATTGTGGAAATAAACAAAGACATCAATAACATAAAAGACTAGAGTGTGTGTTGGTTGATGACAAAATCTCAGCAATCATGATTTATGATGTCAAACTAAACACATAGATGCATGTTAGAGAACAGTGTATCAAACGGACACACCATAAGAGTGATGCATGGAAACCACACTTGGTTAGTCATGATCATCTCTTATTGTATTGGTGGTGACTTTGGTTCTTAAACCTAAAATTACTGCACTCATTACATGTCGTTGGGTACACCTTGACATCATCAAACACAGTTTTGAAATATGGGTTGTTATAAAGGTGAGGATTGGGTGACTTTGACACATGGGGTTTTGACTATGAGTGATAGATATGGAATTTGTCCCTCCTAAGGGAGTATTATATCATGTCCCCTTGATAAGAGAGACTGAGAAATGCATGGTCGTGCACATGTGAGTCAATATATGATATTGACCTTACAAATATCTCAGACAGTCTACTCTAGTTCAAGGAACATGAATTGAGCATATGTAGAGGATGACAAGTCCATGCCTCAATTTCAAATTTAGATATCAGTGACAAAGGGACTATACATTCACTGTAACACTAATCACAAATTGTAGGTTGGAAGTTGTTCTCCAACTTTCCTTTTCACTTAGGTAGCACTGATGTGTGACTAGGTACTACTCTTTTCTTATGAAGTCACAAGTAAGTTATGGACATTCACTGCCAACGTGAAATAGAACCTATAGGGTCACACACATAGAATTAACTTGGAAGAGGTGTTTATCTAAGAATGTTGTTTAGATTTATTACTAAAGGGTTTAGGTACTCAATTAAACATTCAATCGATAGACTTGACTTAGAATCATCAAGTTCAAGTGTTGAACCAACTTATTAGAGTGTCTGATTAATTGAGAACTGAATGAATGAGTTCTTCACAACCTGGACCACCAACTATTTATTTCACTGGGTGAACCAATCGGCTCATGGTCAGTGAGATGACCAGTTCACTCTGGTGAACTGATCGACTCATCAAGACCAACCAAGCAAGTGTTGGGTTTCCCGATTCATGAGAAAAGTTTCCCATTTCACAAGTCTAATTCGATTGGGACAAAAATTAATCTTTGCATTAATTTGAAATAAAATAGGAAAGTCAATAGTAGGCAAGTCTTGGAAGTGAAATGATCGGTTCACTAGGTGAACCAATCGACTCACCTGGCCAGTCGTTCAATTCAGTTATGAACCGACTGGTTCGCCTGCCGCAGTGCAAATAGTTCATGGAAAATTTGGACCCTTCTACTCCCGCACATACTTGGAACCCTGACCCTACCCTCTCTATAAATAGAGGGGTACATGGGGATTCTCAGAACACACAACTTAGACCATCAGTTTATCTACAATGTTGTTGTCTTCTCTAGTTCTGGTAACCAAGAGAGCCCGAGCAAGTGCCGCCCGAATAGGGAGGAAGCACAACATGGGAAAGACAACTGAAGAATAACAACTGGTGGTGGGAGAGTGTGTCGGTGACTAGTACACCAATAGAAGGGGACAACTCCTTCTAGTTTATTCAACTAGAATGAATGGAGTTCCTGGTGGTCCGTGTGGACTATCTATAGAGGAGGGAGGTTTCTACCGCTCAGGAGGACGACGTTCCACCACAGTCTGGGACAAGACCAGGAGCTGCATAAATGTCGTCAAAGAATAGGTGGTTGAAAGCCGCACTAGCTGTGAGGTATTGTCACTGAGCAAGCCTCAGGACCATGTATATCTCGTTAAACCATCCTTCCTATTTCATAGTTGTTGATGCCATCTATTGGTTGAGGGTTTGTGGTTAGATAAAAATTTTGTTTCTGCTGCCTATTCTGTCCCACAAAACCCAACATCTATCACTTCCCTCCTGCTAAGAACTTCGTCCCCTCTCTATTTGGCCACATAGTAGCTGTCCAAGGAAGAAGAAGGTGCCAACCTTCTTGGTGGAAGCACCTAGGGTTTTGTTTTGCTTCCTTTAGGGTTTCTAAAGCTTCCTTTTGGTGATCTTGACCTAAACAAGTAAGTATATATTTCCTTCTTTCCTCCATTTATTTTACTGTTCTTCTTCCTCCTACCTTTCTCCATGTTGAAACCGCAGCCTTCCATGGTAAAATGTGTTCTAGAGCTCAAGAACCTACTTTCTTGCTTCTCCTACTAGGGTTTTACTTCCCTTGTGAAGAAAGGTGCTACTTGGCCGAGTTCAAACCTAAAGCTAGGGCTTTCCTACCTTCTTTGCTCAAGTTTCTTACCGCAAGAAGTCTTTTCTTCTACCGAGAGGTGAGTTTTATAGCCCTCTTCACTTATATTTCTTACTATAATCCTGTTAGCTCATGTTCTTGCTTAAAAATGATGATCTAAGAATTAAGAAGCTATGTTTGCTTGGGATTTCAATTTTTATGGTGTTTGTTGTTTTGTTTCCAGTTCTAGATGAACCTGTAAACATGTGCATGTTCTTTCTAAGGTAGAAGATGGCTTAGGTCAGGTTGGTGCAAAACACCTATCAAACAATGGTCCATATTAGGGTTTCTAGGTTATTTTCTTCTCTAACCCATGATCTGCTGGTGTCGTCATGTACCAATCGATGGTGGTGACTAAGGGTGAAAAACAGTGGTGCCAACCGATGGTCACACCTTAGCTAAGGTTTTGGCTTTGTTGGAAGCTTAGTGATCAATAGTTTGGTACCCTAATGATGGTATCAACCAATGCTGTCATTAGTTCAACACCTGATGGTGAAAAATGATAGTAGTGTTGACCCTATCAACCGATGGTGGATTAGGTCACCACAACTGATGGTGTGTCAAGAATTTAAATGTAGTGTCAATTAATCCCTAAACCAATGGTTACTTAAGTCAAGTGATTCAAGGATTTGACCTATACTCCAAATGATGGGTTTGATGATGAACTTGATTCAATGGTTCATATTGGATGCTTCAACATCCAATGGTTTATAATGAATATTATTGTATAATATATTGGTTCTAATAATGATAATTTGATGGTACAACACCCTTGAACTTGTAGTCTTACCTTTGCCCTCATATGGTTATATTTGATAAATCACCATAACAAGTGATGTGTAACTCTAATGTGATATAGCTTGTTACATCTACCTTGATATGACTAAATGATGGTGATTGGTTATAATTAGCCCTCTTGAATGATTAATTTGACAATGTCACTCTTCTTGTATTAAAAACTCAATGTAGTACTAATTGAATATCATAGTGCCTTGCCATGTAAAAATCTATGGGACACTTATGTGCTGATGATCGTTTTGAGCCTTATTTAAGGCATAGAATGGTAATGGTGATCTTGTAGGGATTCATGTGATGGTCTTAATGACCTTTGGACATGTTGATCCCTAATTGAGGTGAAATCCTCTTCATGTTCCAATAAGGGATGAAACCCTAGAACTTGTGTTTAGAAATGGATACCTTGTAATGGTATGATGACAAATGTGGTCCATTAATTTGCAATGAATGATAGCATGTGGTAATGTGATTACGATTTATACCTCAAATGTTTTATATCTTCTAAAGTTGCAACACTTATACTCTTATTAGAGATAAATTAGGGTTTGTATGTCCATTTGAATGATGAAGCCTTAATTCACTCAGTTGGCAATAATTAATCAAATAAAACTCTAATCATGTAGTGCCATGTGCCATTGAACAATCTTCAATGTCAGAACTTGTTGGATGGTGAAACAAGTATTCCTAAGGGAAACTCGGAGCACATATTGTTGAATATGAGGGGTACTTGATATCCTGACCCCAATTGTATAGGGAGGATGACTGCGGTCATACCTAGCCCTCAATTTGAGAATGGATATGGTCGTATCCCGATATTTAGTTATGAGATGAAATTGAGGAAAACTTTAATTGTAGCTTGGATGGTAGGGTTTCCATACCCACCTCCTATCACTAATGTTGTGACCTGTACCAATGACAGACTTGGTTGTTAGTAGCTTGACCTAATGTGTCGCTGTGGTGGACTTGTACTGACCGAGGGAGGAGAATAGCTTAGGAATCTAGTTCTCCTAGATCTTGAATGGCACTGACTTTGACTTAGTAGTGGTCAGTTGGGACTTGAGTGGTATTCCTCAAATCCCTCAAGGAAATATAATAAATGATTTAATACAAGTCGTGTAGTATATTTTCTAGGGTTAAATATGTTTCACATTGGTTGAATAGACTTTGCTTTATCTATATACTACATAACTTGTTACAACCCACATTGAGGTTAGTTAGTAAGTACCTTCAATGGCAAGGAAAGTTTACGATCAGATCGGCCAAGAAGATTTTTTCTGGATCTACCAGTGCTACTCATAGCAAGCTTGGGGATATTTGGTGTTTGGGCGCTCCTAGAGCCTCAACTTTAATCTGGAAATTTGCACGTAGAGCTACACCAACTGATGACAACGTGAGGAGATGCAACATTCAGATTGTTTCTATGTGCAACTGCTGTGAGAATCCTCAGACTGAAGATGCTACTCATCTTTTATTTCAGGGACAAGTTGCATCTTTCTTCTGGGACAAGTTCACTTATATCATGGACATGGAAGCACCAGGCGACATTCAGTCCTTAGTGGACGCGTGCTCTCGTTGCACATCTAGTTCCTTCAGGGTCTGGTTAGCAGCAAGAATGGCTGCGCTTATACCTTGCAGCGTCTGGAGGATTAGATGTGCAGCCAGGTTCGAAGGCAACCGAGTTCCATTGCCAAAGGAGTGGAATTACCTAGTTTTTAGGTTAAATTAGATGCTGAAGGGACGTGCCTTTAAGATGATTCCTGATGGTGCTTTTTACGATAGGTTGTATACAACAAACATTGAGGAGCCTAGACATCGCCTTAAAAAAATTAACCTTGTTAGATGGACACCTCCAGGTTTATTCAACCTTAAGCTTAACATCACAACTGGAAGATGCATAGCACCTGATGGCAGGAAGAGGAGGTGGGCGACGGGCATTGTGCGCAATCATGAGGCAGCCATATGTCTAGTATATAGAACTTGGCTCACAGCGGAAGATTATGACACATCATATATACATGCGTTCATTATAGGCCTAAGGATGGCATCTGATCAATGCTTATCTATCTCGTGTATAGAGATTGATGATAGATGGACTTTTGATATGTTATGGGGAAAAGCTTCGGTACCTTGGAAGATCCTACCTTATGTAAAAGTGCTGAAGAAGATGATAGAACAGGCTAACGTTTTTGGTACTCTCGTTCATAAAATGGTCAATTCTATACCTAAGGAATTAGGTAGCTGGGGCAAGATTCTCTATGGATCGTACATTTGCTCGGACCACAGGGAGCTTCCTAGGAAAATTAAAGGCATGGCTCTTTTGGAGAGGAATAAGACTCCATATGTGTTCTTTTCTTGGGCTGATGCGATATGAGTTGGTTTAGGGTTTTGTTTGTACGATGGGGATCATACCTGCATTTATAAGCAGGAGCTGTATTATTTTTGGATGATTTTGCCTACACGAGGAGGGTAGGATGAATAAAAATACCTCCTGGCTTCTTAAAAAAAAGTAAGCACCTCGATTAGCGTGGAGTACCTTAATTAGTGCTAAGTACCTTGTTAAACATTGTGGTTAATCAAGATAAGATAAGATGTGAATCATTAGTTGAGATTGATTCATCTGTTGTAATTAATGTTAACTACAATGTTGATCATTAAGTTAATTACCTAAGATGTTTAACCTAGCTAATATGGTTTAGTTATTGTTTTTTATGCCTTGAGGTTGTAGTAGATCTCGTGCTTGAAATTTTGCAAAATAAATCATTCAAATCGGACCTTCGAGGCAAAAGTTACGATGTTTTCAAGGCTTTTGGACTTGGCTGCAATTTTTCCATTAATAGCTTTAATATCCTTTTCCCTTATCTTCCTTTCCCCTTTAACCCGATCAGTGCAAGGCACCGCTTGAGCAGCGCCTTCCCGACCAATAGAGGGAGAGGAGCGGGGGCGATTAGGGCTCCTTGAGCTGACCTACCTTGGCGATGTCCTCGTTTCTTCTTCTCCTTCCTTCCTTCTCATCCTCGCCCAAATGTGGTGCCCCGACCAGCTAGGCCAGTGCCCTAACTAGTAGTAGGTGTGGTGCCGCCGCCAGCACGGCCAGGGGCCCTTCTGGCGGGAGCAACACCCCAAATCGCTGCCCTTGATTCCGGCCTTCAGGCCTAGACTTGATTCTGCAGCTCCTAGCCACAACCAACACCTAACCGAGTTCTCTCTTCCTCAACTTGTGCAAGAATAGAGCTTCTTGCTTGCAGCAGGTCCAAACCAGGGCAAACTAAAGGAGGAAGATGACCCAGTGGCGCCTGGAAGTAGATTTTTGGGCCCAGTAGATTTTGGCCACCACGTTTCTTAGTGAGTAGAAACTCACCCCTGTCGCTGATTCAACTTCAACAAAAAATGGAATTTTGATTACATCTATTGTTTTCTTATAAGGAAGCTGCTAGCCAGTAGCTCACGTTTGGGTTTTCCTTGCATACGATTTGGAAGAAGTCACCTGTACATTTTTATCTAAATTCATATGCACGATCTCAAGGGATAAAGGGAAACACATGGTTTCACTATTAGACTTGCACGATTCGAACATATAATCCCAACAACAGTCCTAGCTGCAACGCACGGTTGCATGGTTGAAGCCAACCTGCTTGTTTCCAGTACAATTAGATTCATTCCAGGGCTAATGATGTTTGCTCGAATTCAAAAAAAAAAAAAACAAGCACTGAAGTTTCATCACAGCGAGTGATGATGATAATCCAACTATGTATTTAGTCTCTAATTAATTAATAAGGCACACGACTAAGGGTTAAGGTTGATTTGTACATTTTCCAAGAAAAAATATGAGTAATTTCACATTTGTTAATAATGATTGTTCTTATGCCAAATAAATAGTCCTGATCAGTATAATCAGTAGTTTTATTAAATGATATGAGTAAATATCAGTGTCAATTGACATGCACTCTGTATATTTAAGTATTTCAGTCTACCTGCCTGCATAACCAGTTGAAATTTCAGTATATTACAATGTTGTTAAATATACTGCTCTGTCAAGTTAAGAAAGTACATGCCGTATTTTTAAGCTTCAGATGAATAGACTTGGTACCCTAGATATACCAGAGTCAAGAATAAGTAATAGAAAGATACAATATTGTAAGAGCTTTCCAAGAATATTAAAATAATAAACTTAGGAGTCCTGAACACCATAGATTCCCTATGAGAGGTTTGTGTCATAGGGATGAAATGACCTAACCCTGGAAGTGCCCAGTATACGGGGGTCAGATTGTACTAACAGGTGGTACGGTGACGAAGCCCTTGTGGAAGTCTCCTTAAATTACATCATGTAGTGTCCAACATCAACCAGAGGTCCCGGTGGCACTATAGTACATAAAAGCCAATAGGTGGCTTGACTCTCCGCCTGTGTGCTCAGGTTCGAGGAGGAGTCTAGTTTTACGGCCCACAGGTGTGCCGAGGCCAAAGTGCCATTTTCCTATTGCAGACTAGTGACATAGTCAGGCTTAGCATCCCGGGTGTGTCAGCTAAGTCTTGTACGGTGAGATCGTAGTTCACTACGAGTATTTATATGTGGAGTACGTTGCATATGATCATGGCATAAGCTAAAATATGTTCATATAGGTTTAAAGAGTTTCTTATAAGTAAGAAAGGTTAAGAAAGATTCGGGTACAATTTCATAGCAGTTGTTCTTTTAATGTAATATTTACATTCCCTATGATATTAATTGAAATTGTTAGATCTGCTTAGTATAGTAATTCTTATATTATATTTCAGTTTAATAATCATAAAATGAGTTATCTGTGATGGTTGGGTGAAATTCTATTCACCGAGCCAGTAGCTCACCAACCTACTAAATTTTTTTTCAGGTAAATGTCAGCACAATGAAGCTGAAGGATCTTATTGCCCAGGATCTTAGAAGGTAGTTCATAGATAGATAGAGGTCTCTTAGTCCTTTCCCCTCAGTCCATGGGGCATGTGGTGTGGTAGAGAGAGAATGTAATGTAACATGTAGATCAGTTTTAAGTTATCTATTGTGCTTTATATTCCGTATGAAAAATGTAATATGTTGTGTAAATTTGCTTTACCTACCTAGTAAAGTAAATAGTAGTTGCTTCCGTAGTTTATTAAGATTTCAATTCATTTCAAGTTATAAGATTTTCTTTAGGGTTAATTTTAAGTGATTAAGAAAAGAAAAAGTTAAGGGTGGTTTACCAAGGTTGACTCTCCTGTCTTCGGGGTCATTAGAGATGGCACAATGATCGACGTGTCATAGTGATTTTGGTATCAGAGCAAGGTCATGAGAGCCTATGTTGAGTACATAGTTACTCTAAGACAAGGTCAGGGGACGATAAGAGACCAATAGGATTAGGACTTAGGTGTTTTCCTTCTAACTACAATTTTCTAATAGATGTGTTTGTTATGGAAATGCAGATGGAAGGAAGAGGACGTGGACATGGTGAGGAACAAGCTAAGAACCATTACGGTCATGACCCTCACATAATGGCTCAAGGTGAAGAGGATAACGAGGAAACAAGGATGTGTCATATTTTTCTGGAGATAAAAGAAAAATACAAGATGGACAAGAAGTCTTCATCTTCTAGGAAGAATTTGATGAGATCCTATGAGTTGGTGAAGAAGCTTGGTGAAATTGAATTTTTTGGAACAGTAGATCCAGCTGTGGCGAAGGTGTGGCTTTGACAACTGAAAAGGTCATTTGTTTAACGGAGTTATCAGAAATAAGCAAATCAATCATGCTGTCTATTTACTAAAGGGAGATGTTGAGCTGTGGTGACGAGGAGTAGAAGATAAAAGGAGAAATGCAGAGATGATCTAGAAGGACTTTGTGGATGAGTTTCACCTTAGGTATTATACTCCTACCTTCCTAAGTGATAAGATTAAACAATTGGAGAATATCAGATAAGGAAATATGACAATTGGTGAATACGAGACACATTTCACAAGGTTGGCAAATTTCTATCCGCATCTTGTGCCAGATGATGTAGAAAAGTGCAGAAGATTTCGACAAGGATTAAGATCAGAGATTAGACACACTGTGTCAGCCATTGGTCGAAGAGACAGAGAAAACTTTGGGGAATTTTTGGAAGTAGAGAGACATGTAGAAGAGTCAGTTAATGCTGATAAGCAGTTTGAGAGTAAGAAAATATCTGGAGACTTTAGTAGAGGGGGACAAAGGAGTGGTGGATATAAAGGAGGTGGTGGTTTCTTTTCTAAGATAGGACAAGGACTTGGCTGTTTTGGGAGATAAGGATATAGGTTTTCACCAAGTGGAGGAAGGCCCAAGTCCAGTAGATCGAATACACACTCTACACGGACACCTCCAACTAGGTCTTCGGGATCTTCAATGTCAGTGATAGGTCTGCCAAGGAAAGAGATATCAATGTGTGATATATGTGGAAAGTCACACTCCTGTCAGTGTTGGGGTGCATATTTTTAGGGATGTCACATTTGCAGAAAGGTGGGACACTTTAGAAGGCAATGTCCCCAATTACAGTAAGTGGAAACACAGGATTCCCAGTCACAATACCAAAATGTTCTGAGACAGGCTCCAACTGGAGGAGCGGGTTCTTCAGTGGCTTCAGGTTCCCAAGGAAGAGGAGCACCCAGTGGAATGGAAGGACAACGGGGACATCATGGGAGAGGAAGAGCTTCATGACGCTTCTTCTCTCTAACACAACAAGAAAGTATTGTTTCTTCCCGAGTAATTACAGGAGAAATGCTTTTCTTTAATAGAATTTCAATTACAGTTTTTGATAGATCCGGGTGCTACTCACTCGTTTATACAGAGTTCTTTAGCTTGTGAACTTAACCTATTAACCCAGGAGTTACCGTTTGAGTTGTTTTTGAGGGTTTCGTTAGGTAAACTGACAGTGTTGACATAGTTTTATCCCAGATGTTTATTGACCTATGGCGGTTACACCATCGCGGTTAATCTTATACCCCTAGATATTAACTCTTTTCAAGTTATCTTAGGTATGGATTTCCTAGAGATGTATCGAGTTCAACTCGATTGTTGGAAGAAGGAGGCTATATTTCAATAGGATGGACTTTCTTGTGTCTTTTCTGGAGATAGGAAAGTTTTGCCTACGTGTATCATATCAGCCGCTGTAGCTGATAAGATGTTGCAGAAAGGTTGTGAGGCGTTCTTGGCACATATAGTAGATACCAGAGAAGAGAAGAGCATAGTCATCCTATGGGATGTGCCATTGGTCTGTGAGTTCCCAGATGTTTTCCCAGATGAGTTGCAAGGTCTACCTCCTGAAAGAGAGATAGACTTTGAGATTCAGGTGTTGCCAGGTCGTCACCCTGTAGCGCTTCCAGCTTACAAAATGGCACCTACAGAGTTGAAGGAACTAAAAATCTAGTTACATGAGTTACTAGATAAGGGTTTCATTCGACCTAGTTCTTCACCATGGGGAGCTCCAGTATTGTTTGTGAAAAAGAAAGATGGTACTATGAGGTTATGTATAGACCGCAGACAGTTGAATACGATCACCATCAAGAATAAGTACCCGTTGCCAAGGATAGATGATTTGTTGGATCAGTTGTGTGGAGCGACGATCTTTTCTAAGATAGACTTGAGATCTGGATATCATCAGTGGAGAATAAAGGCTTCAGATATTCCTAAGTCAGCTTTTAGAACAAGATACGGGCATTATGAGCTTTTGGTCATGTTGTTTGGACTGACTAATGCCCCAACAACTTTCATGGATATGATGAACCAAATTTTCAAGCTTTTCTGGGATCAGTTCATAGTAGTTTTCATAGATGACATTCTAATTTACTCCAGAGATGATGAATAGCATGAGAAACATCTGAGGATAGTGTTATAGTTGTTGGGTCCGCACCAGTTATATGCTAAGTTCAGTAAGTGTGAGTTCTGGTTAGCTAAGGTGTCTTTTCTTGGACATGTCATCTCAGGAGATGGAGTAAGTGTTGAACCTAAGAAAGTTGAGTCTATTCTACAGTGGGAGCAACCTAAGAATCCTACTGAGATCAGAATCTTCTTAGGATTGGTAGATTATTACAGGAGGTTCATCCAGAATTTCAGTGTTGTAGTGTCACCTCTGACATGCTTAACAAGAAAGAATGCACCGTTTGTCTGGTCTGACAACTATGAGAAGAGTTTTTAGATTTTAAAGAAGAGGTTGACTACAACACTGGTGTTGATCCTGCCTGAGGCAGATAAAGGCTACACAATGTTTTGTGATGCTTCAAGGAGAGATTTTGGCTGTTTGTTGATGTAGGAAGGCAAAGTAGTAGCTTATGCATCTAGACAGCTTAAGAAGAATGAGGAGAATTACCCGACACATGATTTGGAGTTAGCTGCAGTAGTTCATGCTCTTAAGACATGGCTCCACCATTACACCCTGATCTCACAATTTCCACTAATCATGAGATTAGGGTATAAATTGAGGATTTAACGTAATAGAAAGATCACCCTTAACTTTTTCTTCTTTTTCAAACTCTTTGTTTTCTCACATTGAACCACATAAACTAACTTTACAAGAGAATTAAACTTATATTACTCTAATATGATCTCAACATTAGTGATACACATCCATACATTCATTCTGTTTCTCATACTTCCATGTACATATGACATGACAATCAGATACATTCTCTCACATCATTAATACCTCCATCATGTTATAAAAGAGGTAAATGAATGCATCATAACCCCTTAATACCTGGATGCTTGATAATAAAGAGAGGAAATATGACATTAATACCTCCATCATGTTATAAAAGAGGTAAATGAATGCACCATAACCCCTTAATAAAGAGAGGAAGTAACAGTTCTACGAAACCTAAATCCATATGAGAATATGATGAGATAAGTTCTTGAAACTGTAATCTCAAGATCTACATCAAGTAAAAGATAGATTAACATGTGGTAATAAGGTGAGTTAAAGCTTAAAACTTACACAAGATGAAGAAAATGCCTAAAAACAAAGATAAGGTTGAAAGGAAGAGAATAACAAATGATGAGTAAATAAGATGGAACTTGAGTTAATCTCATACCAACCAATGAACGCAAGAAAAAATAAGAAAGTATAAAGTGCAAATTCATGATAAGTAAAAGGGAACAAGGGAGATGATCCATGTTCAATAAAGAATAAAGTGAAGAGTAACGATCTTTTCCAGAAAGAGAGAACCAAAAATGTGATATAATCAAGAAAGGATCATGAAAATGATAGAACAACAATAAGGGAAAAAGTGTAATGACATGTAATGGTCTTGATGATTCCTGTGTTGATTGCAAGGAAACCAAGAAGAAGCAAGATAAAACCAAATGGAACAAAGTTTAATGATGCATAAACAGTTGCAAACTCATGTAAGGATAAAAGAAAGTGATAATCTCCTCCCCTTAATATGAAACCATAGGTGTTGATGGGGTGATAGGAGAAGTTTGTTCCCTTGTGTTCCTTCCTTTTGAGGGAGTGGTAGTTAAGTGGACCTTGTGTCACTTGATATGTATGCTTTTGGAGCATCTCTGGTTGGATACTTTGAAAAGTATCAATTGATCTTGGACTTTAGTTTCCAAGATGGAGATGCCTATGGTAGATGATGACGGTAGGATCTTCCTAATGCGTTTTGATTTGGTGAAGGCGGTAGATTATGGATGTGATATCAGAAGTGATGTGTTTTAGTTCATGAGATGGATACCAAGGTGAGGAATCCTAGTATACAAGAAGTGCCAAGTGTATGAGAAGGTGAGAACATGCCTTCTAGTAAGAGAGTTAAGAAACCTGGATTGTGGAGGTATGGTGGTGAACAGTCTTGATAGATCATCCTTGACCTTGAACTCATAAGCTTGAAGCTTGTTTTGGAGTCTGGATCTATGTGGTGAACCTTGAGGCAGCAGTTCAACATCCCAAAGGATTACTGATGAGGATAAGCAAGTGAGGACCGAATGGTTTGACCAGGAAGTGGAGGGCAACAGGCAACAATTAGATCTTGTGACATGAGCTGGCTAGAAATGATAGGATGACCAGTGTGTGGTGGCAGGTTGAATGGAGTCACTCCATTCTGCTTTGTCTTCTTCTTGCCTCTTATCTGTCTCAGTTGATCTAGTTTAGGATGTACCCTCCTTTGCATGCTTGTAGTATGTTTGGCAGATGTTTCCTTCTTGTTAGTCAGGAGAGAGATAGCATGTTGTCGAGCACTTTGTTGGATGACCTGGTTGTGTTGGATGAAGTATCCTTCTCGTATCCTTCATTTTCCAGGACATGACAGTCAAGTGAATCCATTTCCACTTGACATATTGAGGATCAAGATAACCCTGGGAATGGATATCCTTCAAAAAGGTGAAGTAGTCTCAGATGGATAAGTTGACTTTGGTTCAACCTGGCTAAGTGCTTACAATATGGGTATCACCTGTTAGGGGTTTATGCTCCACTTAAACATGATGACGGAAGGTACGCATCTAAAAAAAGGAACTAATTTAAGATCGTTGTGGGAAAAGTTCATCAAGTTAAGCCTGATTCCTTGGAATACTCCTAGCTAAGTCTTGAGTGAAGGGAGGTCCAGGCAGGATGTGCATCGGTTAAAGACATATGAACAAGGTTTGTAATCCCTATCTAGACCAGTTGAGAATAATGCATACATGTTACAACTGTGTTGACACGTGTTGTGTCCTTGGGAACCAATACAAAGTTGTGGCAGCCTTGCATCTAAGATGATGTGGTGTATCTTACCCTGATGTTGCTGATCGAGATGTTTAGTTCCTCAGTTACTCGATGGCTCCTTTATGTTACATATGAAGCAAGACACAGTGAAGTGCTTTATGAGTTTTGTTATGTGTATGCACATGTTTATCTTGTGACAATCCCTTCTGAGATAGATCTCCCTTATATTAGAGACATCCTTTATGGAAGGAGAAGGAATAGTTGGAATGTTTATAGAAGAAGGATAGTGATACAATTTATGTGAAGCTTAAGTGTTGAGACTGTGAGATCAGAGTAGCGCAGCGGAAACATAACACGGAAGGCAATATATCAGTAAAAGGAACTGATACCTGAGTGATACAAGTTGATCGAGATGTTCCAGTATCTAAAGAGTGTTATCAGACAAAGAATGATGAGACAGAGGGTTGAGCTTGTGACCAGTATAGGAAACCATGTGATGGCTTTGGAGAAAGAAAAAGTATGTTGGTCATAGATCTATGACACCCAAGAGCTTTTGTGGAGTTGTATGATGCAATGCGTGAGTAACACCCGTCTTGTTAGGGGTTTATGACTTGTAAGGACCCTGACCCACGTTTTGGGATAACCCTATTTGTTTTGCTTAAGAAAGGTTCTTAGAACCTTAATCTAATCTCTCAATAAGTTTTGATATCATGTGACAAGCTTATGTTTATAGTTTGGTCCCGTTTGGATGTTGTTTGAGCAATTTTTGCTTGTTTTGGACCAAAGTGCAATTTACCCAAAGTAAGGGGTTATATTGAAATATGTCACATGTAGAGCATGACTTTAGTTCTATAGGATCATTAGAAAGAGAATGATGCTGTGGGGTTCCTTGTGGAGGGCCTATGTTCCAAGTTTGAGCTTGGTGGGATGATGCTTGTGCTTTATGTGCTAGTTTTGGTGTAAATTGCAAATTACCCAAAGTAGAGGGCATTTATGCAACTTACCTGCTCTCATGTTTTCTTGGTTCAGTTTGGCATCACCTAGTACGTGGATGAAGGCTTGGGTACCTTGTTTGGATGATAGTTGAGGAGTGACATCTCTATATGGTTTTTACGCCTTATATGTCACATCTGTTATCTTGTCCTTTAGTGTATCAGGTAGAGCTTGGAGTGTGTATCAGCCAAGAAGGTGTATCATCCATGGGAAATGATCAGATGCACGATACAAAACCTAGAGTGTATCACCAGGCTGTGCATGTGGAGTTTGGGTGGCAACAAGTGGCGTTAAGAGCATGGCAAGTGGCGTCTAAGTTCATGTGGTTATGACACCTTTCCTTTTCTACCTCTCTCTTTTTTGGTGTATATAACTCCCTTCCTCCTTAACCAAGTGATCCTTTTCAGCCACCTCGTTCCCCTTCCTGTACGGGACGAGCTTGGGAGCTTTGGGAGCTAAAGGAAAGCGCCCATGGAGCTTGGGCAGCCGAGCTCCTTGCCCATGGAGTTTTCTTGCTCAAGATCCGACCTTGGTGAGTCATGCTTCTTTACTAGATTTTCCTTGTGCTTTCTTCTTCACCTCCTTCCTCCCCTCTCGGCCATGGATAGACCCTTGATGAGAGTAGGCAAGGCCATGGTTCTATCCCTCTTTACTTCTTCTTGAGCTAAGCATAACCACAACTTCTTCTTCCTCTTCTTCATCTTTTATTTCTTGAGGTGATGATGATGGAGCCGAAGGCAAGTTTGGAACCTGGGATGGATGATCTTCATGGTGAGGAACGTGGGTTTGCTTCTTGGATCAGGAAGCTTGATTCCTTTCATGGAGATCCTCTTAAGGCGGGTTACATAACTCTTAACCATCTCTATTATGTTCACTCTCCATATGTGCATACATTGATTCTTATCTTTAAATCGATACCCTTCTCTATGATAGTTGTGTATGAGGAACTTGAGATCTATTATAATGGAAATGGTCACGTTTTATTACTGTCCTTATCTTGTTCTCCTTGTGTGAGTTGGTGAAGGGTGTCTTGAGGTTGAAGATGACCAACCCGATATGCATAGGTTGCCCAATATAGTGTTTGCCCGATATAGTGTTTGCACGATATAGTGCTTTGCCAAATAGGACATGCTTTGGCTGATGGATCATGAGAAATACCCCTTTCTCTCCTTGGACTTGAGAGGTGAGCCTATGCTCTAGTAGCTTGGGCAAAACTCCTCTCTCTCCTTGGTTGTTGAAAGGTGAGCCTATGGCCTAGATGTTTGGGCGATATGTTGAGTTGATTGGCCGATAGGGTGTTTCTCTACCCTTGTTTCCCAATATGCTAGAAGTTGTGAAAACCCCTCTCACTTGGTTGTTGAGAGGTGAGCCAACACTCTTGGTATCCTTGGGCAAAATGGTGTGGTGATCGATATCCTTTTTCCTACCCTAGGGTTAGGGTTTGGTGTTATGGTTGGTTGACACCTAGTTGGTCCCTTGGCCGATAGAAGTGCTGACCTTAGTGTTGAAATGATGATCTACCCTAGTTGCACGACATGTTCTTGGGGTCGAACCCTTGGTTAGTACCTTGATGATATGGGGTGGTTATGCCTTTGGTGATGGGTATCCTTGGTTAGGTATAAGGAACTCGATGGGCTGATCCTTTGTTTGGGTGATATGTTGAGTTGGTTGGCCGATAGAGTGTTGTTCTACCCTTGTTGTCTGATATGTGATTTGGAGGAGTTGAGCTCTTGGGTGATATCTCCCTTTGGCATTGACTCCTTGGTCATTATGGCCTTTCCTTGCACGACACCCATGATGGGTAGTGCTGCCCGACATCCCTTGAAGGCATTGGCTGATGTGGTGCTTTGATGGGTGTCTTGACCATCGTCTACCTTGGATGTTAGAACTGAACCTTGGATGGGTTGTTGCCTGATATCCCTTTCTTTACCTTGAGCTAGGGTTGGGCGATACAGTAGGTGGTTGCCTTATTGTCCCCCTTGGGCGATATGGGGTTGTGTTGGGCGTTAGGGCTGTTGGTGCCTTGCACGACATCCTCCCGGATGGTGCTACCCAACACTCTGTTGTGATGCACTGCCTGGCGTTGCTGTTGCCTAGCATTGTTGTTGCTTTTTACCATTCCCCCTTGGGTAGTACTGCTCGTTACCCCATGTAGGTGCGATGCCCGCCATGGTGTTGCCCGATAAAGCGTTTCCCATCATAGCATTGCTCGGCATGAGATGTCACCTGTTGTGACGCATTGCCCGCTGTGAGGCGTTGCTCGACACAACGTTGCACGTTAAGATATGATGCTAACCCGATATGAGCATGTTGTGTACATGATTTCTTGGGCGACACAAGGGTTGAGTGTTTGGCCGATGTCCTATATGAAGTTATGATGTGTTTTCTTGGTACATGTTTAGTTACCCGACACATAGGGAGGTATAGGTTGTTATATTTCTGAGGTTGGGCGATATAGTGTTTAGGGCAGCACACGTTGAGAGCTTTGGGAAATAAGGTTATGTGGCTCTTGACCGACATGGTTATCAGGTTGCCTAACCCATTATGAAATGAGACATGAGTTGCCCGATATCCTAGAAGATGGTTCCTTGACCAGGATGGGCTGAGGTGTGTTTGGACGATATGACCTTGGTGGCCTCCTTGCATGGCATGCTTTGCCCCACATCAGGCATAAGTGGAGTTTGTGGGTCTTACCTGATATCGGCTTGCTTACTGCTCTCTCTGATATTGGTGTTGACCGATATGGCAGGTTGTGTTTGTTGCTGGGTTGAATACTGACACCAATAGTGTTCACTGGCTTTTAGTGAGGGTTTGTTTGGTCACTGCCCAATTTTGGTGAGGGTAGGCGACACCTTTAGTGAGGTTTGTGTCCTAACCCGATAACCCTAAGTGTTGCCTTGAGCCCTAGATGTTAGTATTATATCTTGTTACCTTGGACCCATATTTTTGACCATGATGATAAGGTATGACGAATGGGTTGTGAACAATAGAATGGTGGATTACCTATGGTTGATGGTAGGTGAACCTTTGATAAGGCATGATGGTAGATCATGGTTGTATGATCCTTAAAGATGAATACTTAGCAATGGTGTGCCTAATGGTACGAGGTGTAGGGTGTGATGGGATACCCATAGTATGGTACCAGAAATGTGTATTGTTTAATGCACCATCTATGGCATTATGCTTCATGTGTTCATAATAATGGATGATTGTTCCAAACCTATAAGCCTTAATCTTAATGACATGATATGTTCTTTAAATATTTGTATGTGGTGATCCAATTATCTCTTTTGCTTTGACTCTCTAACCATGCAAGTATTATCAATTGAATTCATAGCCAGGTAAGAGAAATGGTGATTATATGATTGTGTGCTTTGTGTAGCACTTGGTATATGCATAATATCTGAGCAATGATGATGTGCCTTGTTGATGAGATAACATGTATCACCATATGATGAGAAAGGTCTGGTGACCTGATAAAGGTTGAGTGCCTGATTGAGGTGTTATCCTCTAGTTGTGATATGAGGGATTGCTATCCCATGATGATGTATGATGGTGAAGCCTTGAGAGGAAGTCACATTATGTGATGAACTGAGGGATTGATATCTCATGGAAATATGATGATTGTTGAGGGCATTGAGAATAACAGTAACAATGTGTCATAAGATAATGGAATTTAATGTTTTTAATGTTTTATATATGGTTGTTTAATACAACTTGGTTGCCCCAACAATCCACTTAAAATGCATTAACTAAATACAAATGAACTATCATGTAGTTTTCCCTGGCCATAGATCCATCATCATCAGTAGTTCATTATGGTGAAACGGGTTCTCCTGCGGGTTAACCCGGAGCGCATATTGTTGAATATGTGGGGTTTCTCCTAGTCGAAAATAGGAGGATTAGAGAGAAACTGTGGTTGTAGACTCAAGAGGTGTATAAGAGCATGGTGAACAGGCCCATGGCTCAGTGTGATAGAGAATGAATGCGTTCATGGCTCAGGGAGCACGACGAACTGGCCCTGGCTCAGATCTACTAGCGCTGAGACCTGTACCAAGGTGGGCTAGAGAAAGGGTAGTCTGCGGGAGTTGACCCTGTGGCTGAGGCCACTTAAGCAAGAGACTGCAGTCCTGCTTTGGATATAATGCACTGACCATGAGAAGGTGAGGTCATGGAGTCCGACACTTCCATTGACCTTGTATGGCACCAGCTTTGGGTTTCGCAACTGAAGGTTGGATTTGAGCGGTACGACTCATTTCCTCAGGGCATAATAATTCATAATCAAGCTGTATAGTGTCTTTGCTTACGGTAAATACAAAACACTGGTTGAGTCCTTGGATGATGTAAGCTTTCTCATATGTTCTCTATATACATGTTCTTCATATTCCTTCTTGTATAACTGGTTAGTTATTACATGTTGTTTAAATTGATCTATCTGCTCAGTTATCTATGATAAAAATATAGTTGGTAGAGGGTTATGTTCTTGTTGGGACTGTGCGGCTCACCCCACTGGTTAATAACCTTTTTAGGTGGACATGCCTAGCGAGATAAAGTTCATGTGGCTGAGATTATATGTTGAGGTATCATATCTAGTGGAATAGATAGTGTCTAGCAGTAGAGTCCTATGTGTCTCCCCTGTACACTCAGATCTTTGGGAGAGTATTTCGATGTTTTTGATAAGATGATCGATATGTGGTTTTTGGCTTCTATACATTGATGTAATAAATCAACATGTGGAATAGTTCTTTCATGTAACACAATTATGGGAAATTATGTTGTAGCACCTTGAACATATGTTATGAAAAGAAAGTGTTGGCTCAGATGCAACATCTCTCATCTTATGGTGCTTGTTATAAATCGGTTTTAATTTCCTATGATTTTCGGTAATCCGCTGGTTAGTATGTAATCATGTTTTGTTCTAGATGGGATGTTTCAAGAATCATGCATATCAACCCAAATCTTGTGTTGTGCATCTCATAACTCAATTAAGAGTTAATTACTTATCATGACAAGAATTATTAATAATAACTGAGAACATTTATATCACAATACTTGATTCATTGAACACCCTACCCTTAGGGTTTCATTTAATCACCACACATGCTACAAAGAAAGATGTAATACATCTATCATGTACTTTTCAAATATTTAAAACACATGATACCTGGGATCTCAATCCCTTATCACATTACTGGGAATTCTCATCCCTTCACATCATTATCATGATTACTGGATCTGGGTATTCAAACCCTTAGATCATCACATAGCATTGTTACCTCTATAACAGGTAACCATTACTTCTAGGTCCTTAGACCAAGGTATTCATTTCACTGGTTGTACAAGTATTCTCATGGCTCACAAGGCCATCACACATCTTGTCACCTCTCACTAGGCAACATCTTATTCACATGGTTCTTATAAAGATTTCATGCGACATAAACATTCATTGAATAAAGACTACTATCAACAAATCATATAAAATCAATATATGTATGAAACCTTGGAACTGAGTTGAATTTGGGCTTCCATGCCATTCACTAGGATATCATGCATCAATAATAACATTGAATAAATAAATTCTATCATGTCAAGAAAATCCCTTCAAATGGATTTCACAATATCTATTCGCAAATATCCAACTTTCCTCGCATCTAGGGTGTCACCCTCTTTACTGAGATATCAAACAAATACTATTCACTTTATATGAAATCCAAGACAGTATCTGACATATATGTACTATGAATTTAGATAATCAATCACTCATAACCAAGGGGATCTAGATAAGCAATTTTCTCTATTTACTTATACAACAAATTTCAGTCATAGACAAATTCCCTATATTTCAGTTTACTCTTTAACCTCTGTGAATACTTAGAGAATTCTCATTAGGATGTATTGTATACATTTATAATATGATTTTATCATCTAAACTTCATCCAAATAGAGGAAGAATCCATTTCATATCATTTTGCAACAACTTAGAACAAATAGACAATTTAGGGTTTGTAGTCACATACTAGCAATTAAAGATTATGGATGAATTAACCAATTTTTGTGCAATATACTGTTTAAAGGAAGTTCCCACTCATCCTAAGGTGTGAAAACACCTTAAAAATGTAGCTCATCCCTGAAAATCTCAATCTCATATCAAATCCCTAGCAATTCAACCAATTCTTCTTCCTTTCAACTCGGAAACCCTAAAAATGAGGGATTATGAAGAAAGAGTGAGAAAAGGGGAAGTTTTGATACTATTTTGGATCAAATCAGAGGAGGGACGGAATTTTGACATGTGAGAGAATATTCACCATGAAACTATATCCAAAGAAGTTAAACTTACATGATTTTATCATTCCTCAGACCGCAAAACCCTAGGTCAGCATCTCCAACAATTTCTCCTCTCAAACCCTAACTCTCTCTCTCTCTAGGATTTCATTTCTCTGGATTGAATTACGAATTATGAGAGCTCCTTGTGTGTTAGGTTGACCATATAGAGCAATTGAGCTGCTTGGGTCAATTGCACTTTGACCCCTTACTATACTTTTTCTTATTTCAGCAAATTTTTTTCTGTCATAAAAAGGTTTCTATAAATTCGTGTATTTCAGAGATCATACCTCCTCCAAAAATTATGAGTCCAAGCTTCCATTAAATAATTAAAAATCAAATGGTGCACTGCTATCCAGAATTCTGCAAAAATGACAGTTACTGTAATTCGTCTACTGATAAGGTCTAAATGCATCCAAAAATTATGAAAATTTTACATGTTGTTTATGATAGAGTTTCAGATCTCCAGTTAAAATTTTAGATCATTTGGAGTTACGGAATATAAAATACTACATTTATGAAAATCACTCTATCAACATTTTGGTCGAAGTATAGTGTGACCGAGAACCACATTCAAAGAACACTCAAATATTCTGAAAATTTTCTACAATATGCATGATTGAGTTATCTATATCATATCCAAAATTCAATGAAATAAAAAATTTGTAGAAAATATGAAAAATCATTTACCACACTGCTATCCTGATCAAATTCCATATTCATGTATTATCAAAACCCTAATTTTTGCCGATTAGGATTTACATTTCTCAAACCCTAATTCTTCAAAATAAAATCATAGTTAGACTTTCTTCTTAGGTTTGAAACATCACAATTGATCTACTATCATTAATCAAGACTAAATGATATTCAATCTAATCAAGCATGTAATCATTCAGGTAAACCCTAGTTTACCAATTAAGAATAAATGTGGTCATTACAGCCACTATCTTTATGGTGAGGCGTGCCAGGTGTTTACGAATCATAAGAGCTTGAAATATATCTTCACCTAGAAGGATCTGAATCTAAGATAGCGGAGATGGTTAGAATTGATCAAGGATTATGAAGTGACGATAGATTATCATCCTGGAAAATCGAATGTGGTAGCAGATACTCTGAATAGGAAGTCAAGTTCAACAGTTGATATATTCTCTATGGCATGTTTCAGGAGAGACATGCTAGTAGAGATGTAGAAGTTGAACTTAGAGTTGGGAGTGACAGAACAGAGTGGTTTGATTGCACAGATGCAAGTCAAGCCTACCCTTTATGACCAAATCAAGGAACTACAATAGAAAGACAGTGAGTTACAACAGATCATGCAGGACATGACAGGGGGAAAAAGACTAGAGTTTGGGTTTTTAGATGATGGTTTGTTGTATCAGCATGACAAGTTGTGTGTACCTGGAGACAATGATTTAAAAGAACTGATTCTTGAGGAAGCACATGCATCGATGTACGCTATGCATCAAGGAAACACTAAGATGTACATGAATCTTAAGGAGTTGTACTGGTGGTCAAATATGAAGAAGGATGTAGCTGAGTACGTGGCTAGGTGCAGTGTGTGCTAGCAGGTAAAGGATGAGCATCAGAAACCTGTAGGTACCTTGCAATCTCTTCCTATAACAAAGTGGAAGTGGGAACATATCACAATGGATTTTGTGGTAGGGTTGCCCATGACATCTAGAGGTTGTGACTCAATATGGGTGATTGTGGATTGGCTGACTAAGTCTGCTCACTTTCTTCCTGTTAAGTCAACCTTTGATATCCCGAAATTGGCTAAGATATACAAGGATGAGATAGTCAGGTTACATGGTATCCCAGTTTCAATAATATCAGATAGACATCCTAAGTTCACATCCAGGTTTTGGAATCAGTTGCATCATGCTTTAGGCACAAAGTTGAGATTCAGTACAACATTTTACCCGCAGATGGATGGTCAGTCAGAGAGGACCATTCAGACTCTTGAGGACATGCTGAGAGCATGTGTCTTACATTTCATAGGAAGTTGGGAAGAAGACTTGAGCCTTATAGAGTTTGCATACAACAATAGTCACCATTCCAGTCTTGGTATGGCTCCGTATGAAGGTCTGTATGGCACAAAGTGTAGATCACACGTATGTTGGTACGAGGTGGGTGAAAAAGATATTCTTGGACTAGAGATAGTGGATTTGACTATAGAAAAGATTAGAGTGATCAGAGAATAGTTGAAAGCTACACATGACAGGAAGAAGAGTTATGCTGACAAGAGATGTAGACCTCTGGAGTTTGAGGTTGGTGATGAAGTGTATCTAAAAGTTTCACCATGGAAAGGAGTGTTGAGGTTTGGTAAGAGATGCAAACTGACTACTAGGTTTATGAGCCCATATCCTGGCATTGAGAGGATTGGACCTGTAGCCTACATGTTGGATTTGCCATCTGAGTTAGCTAAATTACATGATGTCTTTCATGTATCGATGTTGAAGAAGTGTTACCCTGGTACAGAGAAGATAATGAACCCAGAACCTGCACAACTCAGAAAAGATGTCTCCTATGTTGAAGGACCAGTACAAATAGTTGATCGGAGAATTAAGAAGCTCAAGAATCGAGAGATATCATTAGTGAAAGTTTTGTGGAGGAACCACAACCTAGAGGAAGCCACGTGGGAGCTTGAGTCAGAGATGCGTAACAAATTTCCTTTTCTCTTTTAGGAATTTCGGGACAAAATTCTTTTAAGGGAGAGAGATCGTTACAACCCACATTGAGGTTAGTCAGTAAGTACCTCGATTAGCGTGAAGTACCTTGATTAGTACTAAGTACCTTTTTAAACATCATGGTTAATCAGGATAAGCTAAGATGTGAATCATTAGTCGAGATTTATTCATCTGATGTAATTAATGTTAACTGTAGTGTTAATCATTAAGTTAATTACCTAATATTATTAACCTAGCTAAGATGGTTTATTTATTGTGTTTTTATGGCTTGAGGTTTTAGTGGATCTCGTGCTTGAAATTTTGCAAAAGAAATCATTTGAATCGGACCTTCGAGGCAAAAGTTATGATGTTTTCACTTTTGGATTTGGCTGCAATTTTTCCATTAATAGCTTTAATATCCTTTTCCCTAATCTTCCTTTCCCTTTTCACCCTATCGGTGCAAGGCATCGCTTGAGCAGCACCTGCCCGACCAGTAGAGGGAGAGGAGCGGGGGCTGATTAGGGCTCCTTGAGCTGACCTACCTTGGCATCGTCCTCCTTTCTTCTTCTCCTTCCTTCCTTCCTCCTCATCCTCGCCCAAACATGGCGCCCCGACCAACAGCAGGTGTGGTGCCCCCACAAGCATGGCCAGGGGTCCTTTAGGTGCGAGCAGCACACCGAATCGCTGCCCTTAATTCTGGCTTCAGGCCTAGACTTGATTCCGCATCTCCTAGCCACGACAACCACCTAGCCGAGCTCTCTCTTCCTCAACCTGTGCGAGCGTAGAGCTGCTTGCTTGCAGCAGGTCCGAACCAGGGAAAACTAAAGGAGGAAGATGACCCAGCGGCGCCTGGAAGCAGATTTTTGGGCGGAATCCAGTAAATTTTGGCCACCACATTTCTCAGTGAGTAGAAACTCACCCCTGTCGTTGATTCAACTTCAACAAAAAATGGAATTTCGATTGCATCTATTGTTTTCTTGTAGGAAGCTGCTTTCCAGTAGCTCACGTTTTGGTTTTTCTTGCGTATGATTTGGAAGAATTCAGTTGTACGTTTTATCTAAATTCATATGCACGATCTCATATGATAAAGGGAAATGCACCGTTCACTGTTAGACTTGCACGATTTGAATAAATAATCCCAGCACCAGTCCCAACTGCAACGCACGATTGCATGGTTGAAGCCAACCTGCTTGTTTCCAATACAATTAGATTAATTCCAGGGCTAATGATGTTGGCTCAAATTTAAAAAAAAATACAAGCGCTGAAGTTTCATCACAGCGAGTGACGATGATAATCCAGCTATGTATTTAGTCTCTAATCAATTAATAAGGCACACGACCAAGGGTTAAGGTTGATTTGTACGTTTTCCGAGAAAAAATATGAGTAATTTCACAGTTGTTAATAATGATTGTTCTTATGCCAAATAAATAGTCCTGATCAGTATAATCAGTAGTTTTATGGCATGATTTGACTAAATATTAGTGCCAGTTGACATGCACTCTGTATATTTAAGTATTTCAGTCTGCCTGCCTGCATAACCAGTTGAAATTTCAGTATATTACAGTGTTGTTAAATATACTACTCTGTCAAGTTAAGTAAGAAAGTACATGCCGTATTTATAAGCTTCAGATGAATAGACTCGGTACCTTAGAGATACCAGAGTCAAGAAAAAGTAATAGAAAGATACAATATAGTAAAAGCTTTTCAAGAATATTAAAATAATAAACTTAGGAGCCTTGAACACCGTAGATTCCCTATGAGAGGTCTGCGCTGTAGGGATGAAATGACCTAACCCTGGCAGTGCCCAGTATATGGGGGTAAGATCGTACTAACAGGTGGTACGGGAGACGAAGCCCTAGTGGAAGTCTCCTTAAATTAAAACATGTAGTGTCCAACATCAACCAGAGGTCCTGGTAGCACTAGAGTACAGAAAAGCCAATAGGTGGCTTGACTCTCCGCTTGTGTGCTCAGGTTAGAGGAGGAGTCTAGTTTTACGGCCAACAGGTGTGCCGAGGCCAGAGTGCCATTTTCCTATTGTAGACCAGTGACGTAGTTAGGCTTTCATCCCGGGTGTGTCAGCTAAGTCTTGTATGGTGAGATCGTAGTTCGCTACTAGTCTTCATATGTGGAGTACACTGCATATGATTAGGGCATAAGCTAAAATATGTTCATATAGGTTTAAAGAGTTTCTTATAAGTAAGAAAGGTTAAGAAAGATTCAGGTAAATTTCATAACAGTTGTTCTTTTAATGTAATATTTACATTTCTTGTGGTATTTAATTGAAATTGTTAGATATGCTCAGTATAGTAATTCATGTATTATATTTCAATTTAATAAACATAAAATGAGTTATCTACGATGGTTGGGTGAAATTCTATTTACTGAGGCAGTAGCTCACCAACCTACTGAAATTTTTTCAGGTAAAAGTCAGCATGAGGAAGCTGAAGGATCTGATCGCCCAGGCTCTTAGAAGGTAGTTCATAGATAGATAGAGGTCTCTTAGTCCTTTCCCCTCGGTCCTTGGGGCATGTGGTGTGGTAGAGAGAGAATGTAATGTAACATGTAGATTAGTTTTAAGTTATCTGTTGTGCTTTATATTCTGTATGAAAAATGTAATATGTTGTGTAAATTTGCTTTACCTACCTAGTAAAGTAAATAATAGTAGTTGCTTCCGCAGTTTAGTAAGATTTCAATTTATTTTAAGTTACAAGATTTTATTTAGGGTTTATTGTAAGTGATTAAGAAGAGAAAAAGTTAAGGGTGGTTTATCAAGGTTGACTCTCCAGTCTTCGGGGTCATTAGAGATGGCATGGGGATCAGGGTGTCACATAACTCTTATATGATATAAACTCATGATATTTGAGTAATTACTTGTTGTTAAGTTATTTGCTTAACTTTCTTAGTATGCTTAAATTATTAAATCTATTTCATTGCTTATTCAATACTCAATCTACTTACTGTCAATTAATCTGTTGCAATCAATATTTGTTGCAGATAGTTATATCTCTCACTGGGACATGGGTCCCACACGTGGGTCACCACATCTTTTTAGGTGGTTTCCTACAACGTGGTCGAGGTTGCGTAGTAGAAGGGATCAGCCCAGTGATCAGTAATCTCAGAAGGTTAGATAGTTGTAGATGTTAGTAATAGAGTCCTAGTGTCTTCCCTGTACTCTCAAGTTTGGGTGTGGGATGTGTTTTCTAGATGATATACATGTATCGACATAAGATTTTGGTAGTATGCCAGTGTTTGTAATATTATATGTACATGTTGAATACCTTTTGTATACAAAATGTGGCTAAGGCCAATGGATACAGATGTAAATACCCATCATGGTATATGAGTTATGGAAATATGGACCTTTATGGAAATGCTTCAGAACTTGTTCATGATGTAAATTTTAGTTTTAATTCTTCCACTTTTTTGGATATGTGATTAATTAGTAGTTAATTGTATTTTATGTTTTGAGTAATCTCATTTTACGTGATGAGGTGTCACACAAATCTACACCAACAATAGGTTTCCGCATGAGATGTGGACCCTAGGTTGAAGTAAGTCCTTGTGGCTCCAAGGAATTATAGTAGTATGGCCATAACCATCACTTTTTGGTTTTATATTGGATGTTTACATTGTGGTATATAACATGTATATGATACATACTATATATATGTGGTGATTGGATAAAGTATATGTATATACATAATTCTTTCAAATATAATATTAAGTCTAAGATGCTTTCCATAAGCAACACACATGAAAAGCTTAATCGACCAAGCATAGGTTACACTAAAGCAGGGTGCGCTGACTATGTCATAGAAGTGTGATGGTAGATATGTAGGTTCTGCCAAAGTAGGGTGCATATCTATTGTGTTGGCTTTTGGGTCAGAATTAACTATGTGATCTTAATGAGATTAAGCACCAAAAACATGCAGATGCATATGGCAAGGAGTTATGCATATCATCTATCCAAGAATTGCATAAGATGCAATTGATAATAGTTGTCTACCTTATCATTGACGATAGAAGCTGACGTATTGGTCGGGTGATAGTTGAATTATTTTGGATCTTGGCTCAAATTGATATTTGAGGGCTATCAATTTGAATAAAATAGTGAGAGTAATAGTTAATTAAAGACCTAATAAACATCTCCAAATCTTACACAAATAAAATCAAATCAAAAATGAGATTTTGACAAATATTGCAAATTCTTTTGGTAGAATCAAATGGCAACACACAACAACACCTTTTCTTTGTGGTCGGTCCTTGAGAAGGACATATTAAATGGGAACAACTTCCACGATGGATACATGATGTTGAAAATTGTTCTCACACATGAGTGTAGGATCTACGTCCTAGAGACACTGGTGCCAGAAGAACCTCTTCCTAATGCTCCCAGGGATGACATGGATGCTTACAAGAAGCACACTGAAGATGTCATGGATGTCAAATGCCTAATTTTATGCTCAATGAACTATGAGTTGCAAAGACAACAAGATAATATGGAAGTTATGGAGATGGTCACACATATCAGGAACATGTTCCAGGTTCAGGAAAGATAGGGGCAAAAGCACTATTCAAATGTAACATGGTAGAAGAAGATCTGATTCCTCATGTGCTCAAGAAAATTGGGTATGTGGAGAATCTATCAAGATAGGGATTCCCATTTGGTCAAGAGTTGATGTGATTCTACAGTCTTTTCTAGAGTCATTCAATCAATTTATCATGAACTACAACATGAATTACTTTGGCAAGCTATTGATAGAGTTATTGGGCATGTTGAGAACAGGCGAGGCACAAGTGAAGAAAGACAAGCCCAACTTTGTGATGATGATCAACAAGATAAAGGGAAAGTCTAAATAAAAAGGAAAAGCTAAGAAGAGTTCTAAAGCTATCCAGAAGCCCAAGTCTTCAGACCTCAAGGCAAAAGGAGGAGTAAAGAAGGGAGGAAAATGTCACCACTGTCACCAGGATGGACATTTGAAGAGGAATTTCCCCCTCTAGATGGAGGAACTAAAGAAGAAGAAGGAAGAGGCAGAGGCATCCACTTTAGGTATAAACATTATAAGATAATTATAATTTACATCTTCATCTTGGTATGTGATACCAGATGTAGATCTGACATACGTTGATGTGCAAGATCTGATAAGAAGTAAAGACTCTCCAAAAGGACAAAGATGGACTATGATGAGAAAGATTTGTTGCAACTTCAGTCTAAATTTAGAATTTATCTTAGCCTAAATGGAAAGTAATAGAGTTAGTTGAATTGTTATTTCATTATAATAATAAATAGAAACATTTTATTTCCTACATCATGTAATGAGAAGGACGATCATGAATAAATACTTAGTGTTCTATTTTAAAGATATGATCTTGTATTGCAATGCCATACGTATCCTATGATCTTGGATAAACATATAACAACATAAATACCTAAAGGATTATGAATTATAAATCAAACAATTACCAATCTATAACATTATCATCTGGAGCACATATGTGAGAAATGCATATCTAGAATTCATGTTGATTTTTATCTAGACTCTATTGGTTACTGAGCCAACAAGAGACATGCAAGCCTTAATTGTGCGCAATAAGATAAAAAATCCTTTACTAGATGTAGTGGAAGGATACACATTCTATTAGAGCTTATAAATGTTGATGTGTGAAGACCTTTGGAATAAATGCTAAAGATAGTTGTTCATACTGATAAAACATCCTTCACTAGATGTAGTGGAAGGATAATCATTCTATTAGAGCTTATAAATGTTGATGTGTGAAGACCTTTGGAATAAATGCTAAAGATAGTTGTTCATACTTCATGTTATTTATTGATAATATAATGATATGCACTTAGTAAGAATACAAGTCTCTTGAATTGTTCAAGAAGATTACATGAATGAAGTACACAACTTCCTCAAAGATATTAAGATACTTTGATATGATCAAATATTAAAATACTTTATAGAAAATGTTTGAGAACCTTCTAGAGAGAATATGATGAAGTACACAATAAGAGAATTAAAAAAAAATGAAGTACACAATAAGTCCATCTGAACATGATGATGTGTCGGAAAAAAGGAATCACATCATGATGAGTCATGATATGCTTATCATTTAATCTACCTTCTAACTTCCTTCAGAAACATGCTTAGCACTAAAATGACTACCGTCCAGAATGGTTTAGAAAGACACCATATGAGATACGAAATATGGGAATGTCCTGATATGTCTTATGGATTAAAACCTACATAAAGAAAGTAGTTTCTTGGAATAGGTCTATCTATAAATCATAATTGTTGAATAATGCCTTTAATCCCAAGCCAATAATAAAAGTTTTTTGTTACCAAGATAACTGAGTTCAAAAAGAATCAGTGGGAGTACAAGTAGAATTCCAAAGGTTTGAGGTCAAAAGGGAGGTACAATAAGACCAAATGAGAATATCAATTTGTTGTGGGATCTCAAACTCTTTATGTAACACAAAACCTCATACTTCTAGTAGATCATATCTGAGATTGAAAGATCGTGAATCCGATAACTCGAATAGTTTGGTCATAATATGATGATCCAACAAGTCAACTAGAAGCTATTGAGAGTCAAAATTTGAGAAATGGCTTAAGGACATTATGGAGTTCATGTAAATTTACAAGGTATGACCTTGATAGTACTACCTGAAGGGATAAAACCCAAAATGTGAAGTTGGAGTTTTTTGTTCGAAAGACCTACATGGATTACATAAAAGGAAAAAATTTGTTATAAATGTTTTCAAGTTAGTTCAAACTGGTGAACATGAAGAGATTCCTTAACCAATTATCATGGTTGTTGTTGCAAGCTAGAATAGACCATAGAATTTGGAAAATGAAGCTTAAAACCAGATCCTTAAAAGGAATATCAGAAGGGATGTGTATGGGGCACAACCGAAAGGTTTTTTTTATAAATTCATTAATGCAAATAAAGTCTATAAGCTACAAGTTTCAATATAAAGATTGAAACAAGCATCACAGAGATGGGATCTTTTGACTTGACAAGATAGTCAAAGAGTTTGACTTGAATCAAGAAAAGATGAAATATGTGATTACAAAAGACTTCGTGGGAGCATATATGAATATTGCACATATTGATGGGGTATAACATCTCAATATACAAATATTGAGAGCTGGCATGAATATACCTTCAACAATGAAGGATTAGGGTTAAAATCATGTGAGATAGGGATTGAGATCCATAGAGATAGATATGGAAAGTTTGTTAACCTAAATACAAGGGCATATACTAGAAAGATACTAAAAGAGTTTAGTATGAAGGATTCTAAGAGAGAGAATATGACCATTTGTCAAATGTGATTAGTCTCTCATGAACCCTATGTTCTAATTCTTGTGAAGAATGGAAAAAACATGAGTTGGATGCCATATGCACTATAAATTGGATCTATCTTGTATGCTTCATAAATGTACTCATCCCATATTCTTGTATGCACTCGACATGACAAGATGATATTAGTTTCCAATGAAGGTCATTGGAATGTCATTCAAAGACATCCATTAGTATTTGAGAAGCACTAACAAATAAGTTGATAGATGATAACAACAAGCAAGAGTTGAGTATAAAGATTTACACTAATGCAATCTTCCGAAATGATAGAAATTGAACACAATATGAAAGTTGTGTGTCTAATCGTAAGTGAAGAGATAAGAGTTGGAAAGAGTTCTGAACTATAAGACCATTAATTTGCAATTCTATGATTGAAGCCGAGTATCCTAGTTTTATGAACACAAGAATGGATATTGTACGGATCCACAAGTTCATATGGATGAACTTAAAGATGTTCCAACCATTGATGATGTAGTAGTGATATTGTGACAACAATGGAGATACTTGTTAGGAAAGGAATATTAGATAACATATGATGGTAGTTCCATCTCATACGATAGATTGTACAACAAAGAGTCAAGGAACATGCAATATACCGACTAAAAGAAACTTGCTGCTAATCCACTGGATTAGCACTTACGTAGCAAAAACATGGTGGACATGTTTAGATCACTAAGGATGAGATCCGTGGGTGATTGTCTCTAAGGAAATGAGAGTTTGTTTGTAAGATGCCCAGAGAGAAAATCATATGATGATTGCAAAGGCATATTACATAAAGGATTTGATTAATAATAACAAAGGCAAGCTTCCAATTCATCCCGATTCACTAAGTTATGAGATAATGAGGAAACATAATGAATATCTAAAGAATGAAAATTACTCAATGACATATTTCTTCATGTACATGACTTAAACAATGAGATCATATGGATGTTAAGAGTGAGTACATTCTTGATAAGTCCTTGTGCGGTTGTTATTGTGTAAGGTAGGTAGACAACAATAACATATAAGACTGGAGTGTGAGTTTCTTGATGACAAAATCTCATTAGCCATGATATGCTATATCAATCCAAGCTCACAAATACATGTTAGAGAACATTATATCAGACAGACCCATCTTGACAGTAACACATGGAAACTATATTTGGTTTTCATAGTCATCTCTCATAGTGAAGGTTGTAACATCCCATCTTGAACAAAACACGATTACATACTAACCATCGGATTATCAAAAATCATGGGAAATTAAAATCGATTTACAACAACCACCATAAGATGAGACATGTTGCTTCTGCTACCAACACTTTCTTTTCATAACATATTTTCAAGGTACTACAACATAATTTCCATCATATCATTACATGAAATAACTATTCCACATGCTGATTTATTACATCAAGGTACATAAACTGAAAACCATACATCTCATCATATGAGAAACATCAAAAACTCTCCTGAAGACCTGAGTGTATAGGGACGACACACATGACTCTACTACTAGACACTATCTATTCCACCAGGTACGATACCTCTTCATAACATCTCACTCACATGATCTTTATCTCGCCAGGCACGTCCACCTAAATAGGGTTATTAACTAGCGGGGTGAGACACATAGTCCCAGCGAGAAACATAACCCTCTACCAACTTTATTATTGTCACAGATAACTAAGCAGATAGATCAATTTAAACAACAAGTAATAACTAACTAGTTATGCAAGAAGGAATATGGAGAACATGTATATGAAAAACTTATACAAAGGTCATAGAAGAACATTAAAAGGCCTCATCCAATGTTTCATATTTTCCCTAAGCAAAGATACTATACGGCTTGATTACGAATTATTATGCCCTATCGAAGTGAGCCGTACCGCTCAAATCCAACCTTTGGTTGCGAAACCCAAAGCTGGTGCCATACAAGGTCAATGGAAGAGCCGGACTCTATGACCTCACCTCCTCGTGGTCAGTGCACGATATCCAAAGTATAACCATAGTCTCTTGCTTAAGTGGCCTCAACCACAGGGTCAGCTCCCGCAGGCTACCCTTTCTCTAGCCCGCCTTGGTACAAGTCTTGGCGTTAGTATATCTGAGCCATAGGCCAGTTCACCGTGCTCCCTGAGCCATGAACACATTCATGCTCTATCACACTGTGCCATGGGCCTGTTCACCATGCTCTTCTACACCTCTTAAGTCTACACCCGCAGTTGCTCTCTAATCCTCCTATTTTTGGCCAGGAGAAACCCCACATATTCAATAATATATGCTCTGGGTTAACCCGCAGGAGAACCCGTTTCACCATCACCAACTACTGACGATGATGGATCTATGGCCAAGGCAAACTACATGAAAGTTCATCTGTATTTAGTTAATGCATTTTAAGTAGATTGTTGGGGCAACCAAGTTGTATTAAACAACCACATATAAAACATAAACAACATTAAATTCCATTATCTTGTGACACACTGTTATTGTTATTCTGAATGCCCTCAACAATCTTCATATTGCCATGGTATGTCAATCCCTTAGTTCATCACATAATGCTACTTCCTCTCAAGGCTTCATCATCATACATCATCATGGGATAGAATTCCCTAATATCACAACTAGAGGATAACACCTCAATCATGCACTCAGCCTTTATTAGGTCACTAGACCTTTCTCATCATATGGTGATACATGTTATCTCATCACCAAGGCACATCATCATTGCTCAGATATTGCACATATACCAAGTGCTACACAAAGCACACAATCATATAATCACCATAGCTCTTACCTGTCTATGAATTCAATTGATAATACATGCATGGTTAGAGAGTCATAGAAAAAGAGATAACTGGATCACCACATACAAATCTTTAAAGAACATATCATGTCATTAAGATTAAGGTTTATAGGTTTGAAACAATCATCCATTATTATGAACACATGAAGCATAATGTCATAGATGGTGCATTAAACAATACACATTTTTGTTACCATACTATGGGTATCCCATCATACCCTACACCTCATACCACTAGTCACACCATCCCTAAGGATTCATATTTAAGGATCATACAACCATGATCTACCATCATGACTTATCAAAGGTTCACCTACCATCAACCATAGGTAATCCACCATTCTATTGTTTACCACCTATTCATCATACATCATCATCATGACCAAAGATATGGCCCAAGGTAACAAGATAAGCATACTAACATCTAGGGCTCAAGATAACACTTAGGGTTATCGAGATACAATACAACTTTGCCTAAAGGTGTCACCTACCCTCACCAAAAGCAGGCAGCGACCAAACAAACCCTCACTAAAAGCTGGTATCAGCTACAAAGCTTCAACACCAAAACCCAAGGTGATATCAGACAAGATTCATATCGGGTAAGACCCACAAGCTCCACCTATGCCTGGTATGGGGCAAATCATGTCGTGCAAAGAAGACACATAACCTTATAGTAACTAAGGTATCCTCTAGGTCAACCCCAACATGGTCAACTCCCTTTTACCTCATCCATGATCATTGTTATTATGCATATTATATAAGACAATAAACTTCAAACCCTAAGCTGCATATTTACATAAGGATGAGTATATGGATCTCATATTTAATGTCATACCATTAAAGCTCTCAACATGCATCATCCTAGACACCATATCGCCCAAGCTCAGAGATATAACAACCTATGCCTCCGTATGTGTAGGGTAACCAAACATGTACTGGGAAAAGGCATCATAACTTCATATAGGGTATCGGCCAAACACTCAACCCTTGTGTCGCCCAAGCTATCATGTACACAACATGCTTATATCGGGTTAGTGCTGATGATATCAGCCAAGGCCTCTATAGGTGTGTGTGTCGGGTAAGCAAGGGTGTTGGGTTAGGTCCTTCACCAAGGCATATAGGGCAAGGGATACTCAGTATCGCCCAAGAGATTACTCAAGGGTAGGGCTCTCATCCAATGTATCGTGCAAATCACACCAAAGCCATATCGCCCAACGCATCATAACAGGCAACGCCTCATATCGAGAAATGCCTAACTAACCCAACTATCAAGCACCATATCAGGTAAGGGATCAATAAGGCATCTACCATGTAACGCCCAAGCCTCATGCTACTGTACCGCCCAAGCTATGGCTCAAGTAAGGAGAGGGATATTGGGCTGAACTACCTCTAAGGTATCACCCTCACTAGGGATCGACCTATCGGGTTTCCTATACCAAACCAAGGATACCCATCACCAAGGCATAACCACCCCATACCGCCCAAGGTACCAACCAAGGGTTCACCCCAAGAACATGTCATGCAACTAGGGTAGATCATCATATCAACACTAAGGTTAGCACTTCTATCGGCCAAGGGACCAACTAGGTGTCAACCAACCATAACGTCTAAACCTTAACCCTAGGGTAGGAAAAAGGATATCAATCAACACACCATATCGCCCAAGGATACCAAGAGTGTTGGATCACCTATCAACAACCAAGTGAGAGGGGTTTTTCACAACCTCTAGCATATCGGGCAACAAGGGTAGAGCATCACCCTATTGGCCAACCAACTCAACATATTGCCCAAACATAGGCTCACCTTTCAACAACGAAGGAGAGCGAGGAGTTTTTCGCAAGCTACTAGAGAATAGGCTCACCTCTCAAGTCCAAGGAGAGAAAGGGGTAGTACTCATGATCCATCAGCCAAAGCATGACCTATCGATCAAAGCACTATATCATACAAACACTATATCGGGCAAACACTATATCGGGCAACCTATGCATATCGGGTTGGTCATCTTCAACCTCAAGACACCCTTCACCAACTCGCACAAGGAGAACAAGATAAGGACAGTAATAAAACGTGACCATTTCCATTAGAATAGATCTCAAGTTCCACATACACAACTATCATAGAGAAGGGTATCGATTTAAAGACAAGAATCAATGTATGCACGTATGGAGAGTGAACATGATAGAGATGGTTAAGAGTTATGTAACCCACCTTACGAGGATCTATATGAAAGGAATCAATCTTCCTGATCCAAGAAGCAAACCCACGTTCCTCACCTTGAAGATCATCCATCCCAGGTTCCAAACTTGCCTTTGGCTCCATCATCATCACCTCAAGAAACAAAAGATGAAGAAGACGAAGAGGAAGCCATGGTTATGCTTAGCTCAAGAAGAATCAATAAGGGAGAGAACCACAGCCTTGCCTACTCTCATCAAGGGTATATACATGGCCGATAGGGGAGGAAGGAGATGAATAAAGCACAAGGGAAAGCTATCAAAGAAGCATGACTCACCAAGGTCAGATCTTGAGCAAGAAATCTCCATGGGCAAGGAGCTCGGCCTCCCAAGATCCATGAGGATTTTCCTTTGCTCCCAAAGCTCCCAAGATCATCCCATACAGGAAGGGGAAGGAGGTGTCCGAAAAGGATTACTTGGTTAAGGAGGAAGGGAGTTATATACACCAAGGAAGAGAGAGGTAGCAAAGGAAAGGTGTCCTAACCACATAAACTTAGATGCCACGTGTTCATGCTCTTAACGCCACTTGTTGCCACCCAACCTCCACATGCACAGCCTGGTGATACACTATAGCTGTGTATAATGCAGCTGGTCATGTCCCATGGACGATACACCTTCTTGGCCGATACACACTCCAAGCTCTACCCAATACACTAAAGGACAAGATACACATGTGACATATGAGGCGTAAAAACCATATAGAGGTGTCACTCCTAAACTATCATCCAAACAAGGTGCCCAAGCCTTCATCCACGTACTAGGTGATTCCAAACTGAAGTAAGAAAACTCTAGATCAGGTAAATTGCATTTTGGCCCTTCAATTTGGGTAATTTGCAATTTACACCAAAACTAGCACATAAAGCACAAACATCATCCAACCAAGCTCAAACTTGGAACTTAGGCACTACACAAGGTGACCCACAACATAACTCTCTTTCCAATGATGCTAGAGAACTAAAGGCATGATCTACATGTGACATATTGCAATATAACCCCTTACTTTGGGTAAATTGCACTTTGGTCCAAAATAAGCAAACATTGCTCAAACAACATCCAAACGAAACCAAACTGTAAACATAAGCTTGTCACATGATATCAACACTTCTTGAAGGATTAGATTAAGGTTATAAGCACCTTACTTAAGCAAAGCAAATAGGGTCAGCCCAAAACATGGGTCAGGGTCCTTACAAGTCATAAACCCCTAACAAGGATTTCGTCCCCGAAATCCCGAGTGAAATGAAAATGGGTGTTACTCCCGCATCGCATCATACAACTCCACAAAATCTTCTGGGTGTCATAGATCTATGACCAACATACTTGTTGTTCTTCCAAAGTGATACCACCTGTGACGTCCCCGGATTTTCTAAAACTTAATCTGATGTGTGACGTCCAAATTGAAACCCTCACCTCAACGAGAATCCCAATTTAAACATCCCACACTAGGCTAAGAAGAAGAAACTCAAGGGAGTCAGAAGGAACATACATCAGTATCACATGTACATGAACAATAATAAAACCATACACACATGTTCACCATTCAACATATAATTACAACATGAATTGTTACAACATTTGATATTACATATTGAACAACAAACTTATACATATACATGTACTACAACTAAACTACAGGATCTTAAGACAACGTGTCCACCTGTACATCAGCTCGCTATACAACTCTCAACTATCCTGGATCTTCAAGAGAATAACCATAACCTATACAAAAGATTACATGCGGTACACGTCAACACAATATTCAAGAATATTGTACTGAGTACGCCTACGTGTCTTTTATATACCTCTCATCATATCTTGGCAATAATATAAAACTAATACTTGGCAGCAACAGAAGAATATAAGAAAAGCGTATACTGGCAAAAAGATATTCATTAACAAAAGAGAACACATATATTTTAAGCACATTTCCATCATATATCTCGTACATCTGCCCCCAAGGGCTTTGATATTTTTAGGCCTTATGATCTACTACCAAAGAGTTTGAGATCATATCACGTGTGATCTACTACCAATGAGTTTGAGATCTAACACATGTGATCTATTACCAAAGAGTTTGAGATCACTTCAATGCACTGTACTACCAAAGAGTTTAGTGTTATCATATGATGGATCAGATATCTTATGTTTCATGTGTTCATAGCCATAAGTATGGAAAATCAAGCAGGATATCATACAAGAACAATCATTTCATCCAATACCATATGCCAAGTATTTTACTACATATAACACAAGTATAATGTATAATAAGCCAAGCAAGAGGTAATGGCGTACCTTGATCAAGACCAACCTAATCACATTCTTGATATCATCTATATCCTCATGTCAACTATAACTTTGGTCAACCCTGATTAAGACAAGATTACATATCACCATCTTACATGTTCTCATCATCTTACATCTCATATTGACCTTAATCGTGTTCATTTCAGGGTTTACTTAACTCATTAGGATATTTCCATTATTACTTGCATTCTCATCTTAGATTTATCTTACTAATCTTATATTCCAGATTGTGGTTCATTATCTGAACATTAGGTTCCATATCCTGATATGAGCTTACTCTGTAAATTTCATCATTTATTGAGCATGTATGCATTCATTGCATTTTAATTAAGGTTATTAGCACTAGGCACACGAATTAGCTGGCTCAAGCAAACCAAGCAAGGAGCCGCCCCCCCAACTGGACACGTGGTGGCTTCTAAGTGGCCACAAAAGGTAAATATTTCGGTAAATCTACAAATCTTTGATAATTCATAGTAATTAGTACATTTGTCTGAAAAATAAAAACAAGGTACCAAACTTCTCAGAAAAATGAGTAGAACACATTAGAACTATAATGTCAGGAATTTGAAGCATTAATCTTAGTGGTATCATGTAATATGTGTAATGCTTAGTTCTTGAGTAATAAATATTAAATGATGACATAAAATTATGGAAAATGCCAGTAAGTCTATAATCATGTTTATAATGTATATGATGTCAGATATGGTTATGTTGATGTGTGAAAGCATATAATTTTCTCAATATGGCTAACTAGTGCTAATAACCTTAATTAAAATGCAATGAATGCATAAATGCTCAATAAATGATGAAATTTACAGAGTAAGCTCATATCAGGATATGGAACCTAATGCTCTTATAATGAACCACAATCTGGAATATAAGATTAGTAAGATAAATCTAAGATGAGAATGCAAGTCATAATGGAAATATCTTAATGAGTTAAGTAAACCCTAAAATGAACAAGATTAAGGTTAATATGAGATGTAAGATGATGAGAACCTGATGGTGATATGTAATCTTGTCTTAATCAGGGTTGACCAAAGTTATAGTTGACATGAGGATATAGATGATATCAAGAATGTGATTAGGTTGGCCTTGATCAAGGTACGCCATTACCTCTTGCTTGTCTTATCATACATTATGCTTGTGTTATATGTAGTAAAATACTTGGCATATGGTACTGGATGAAATGATTGTTCTTGTATGATATCCTTCTTGATTTCCATACTTATGGCTATGAACACATGAAACATAAGATATCTGATCCATCATATGATAGCACTAAACTCTTTTGTAGTACAGTGCATTGAAGTGATCTCAAACTCTTTGGTAGTAGATCACATGTGTTAGATCTCAAACTCTTTGGTAGTAGATCACACGTAATATGATCTCAAACTCTTTGGTAGTAGATCATAAGGCCTAAAAATATCAAAGCCCTTGGGGGTAGATGTACGAGATATATGATGGAAATGTGCTTAAAATATATGTGTTCTCTTTTGTTAATGAATATCTTTTTTGCCAGTATACACTTTTCTTATATTCTTCTATTGCTGCCAAATATTAGTTTTATCTTATTGCCAAGATATGATGAGAGGTATATAAAAGACACGTAGGCGTACTCAGTACAATATTCTTGAATATTGTGCTGACGTGTACCGCATGTAATCTTTTGTATAGGTTATGGTTATGCTCTTGAAGATCCAGGATAGTTGAGAGTTGTATAGCGAGCTGATGTACAGGTGGACCTGTTGTCTTAAGATCCTGTAGTTTAGTTGTAGTACATGTATATGTATAAGTTTGCTGTTCAATATGTAATATCAAATGTTGTAATAATTCATGTTGTAATTATATGTTGAATGGTGAACATGTGTGTATCGTTTTATTATTGTTCATGTACATGTGCTACTGATGTATGTTCCTTCTGACTCCCTTGAGTTTCTTCTTCTTAGCCTAGTGTGGGATGTTTAAATTGGGATTCTCGCTGAGGTGAGGGTTTCAATTTGGACGTCACACATCAGATTAAGTTTTAGAAAATTCGGGGACGTCACACAAAGCCAACACATGGTTTCCTGTACTGGTCATAGGCTCAGCCCTCTGTCTCATCATCCTTTGTCTGATAACACTCTTTATATACTGTAACATCACATGCAACTTGCATCACTTAGGTATCCGTTCCTTCACTATTATATCGCCTTCCTCGTTAAGCTTCTGTTGTGCTACTCTGATCTTACAAGCTCAACACTTAAGCTTCACATAGCTTGTATCACTATCCTTCTGCTATACACATTCCAACTGTTCCTTCTCCTTCCATAAAGGATGCCTCTAATCCAAGGGAGATCTATCTCAGAAGGGATTGTCATAAGATAAACACGTGCATACACATAACAAAACTCATAAATCACTTCACTATGTCTTTCTTAATATGTAACATAATGCAGCCATCGAGTGACCGAGGAACTAAACATCTTGATCATCAACATCAGGGTAAGATACACCACATAATCTTAGATGCAAGGCTACCACAACTTCATATTGGTTCCCAAGGGCACAACACGTGTCAACACAGTTGTAAGATGTATGCATTATTCTCAACTGGTCTGGATAGGGATTACAAACCTTGTTCATATGTCTCTAACCGATGCATATCCTGCCTGGACCTCCCTTCACTCAAGACTTAGCTAGGAGTATTCTAAGGAATCAGGCTTAACCTGATGAACTTTTCCCACGACGATCTTACAATAGTTCCTTTCTTTGGATACATACCTTCTGTCATCATGTTTATGTGGAGCATAGACCCCTAGCAGGTGATACCCATATTGTAAGCACTTAGCCAGGTCGAACCAAAGCCAACTTCTCCATCTAAAACCACTTCACCCTTTCCAAGGATATCCATTCACAGGGTTATCTCGATCCTCAATATGTTAAGTGAAAAGAGATTCACTTGACTATCATGTCCGGAAAAAGAAAGGATACGAGAAGGATATACTTTATCCAACACAACCAGGTCATCCAACAAGGTGCTCAACAACATGCTATCTCTCTCCTGACTAAGAAAGAAGGAAACATCTGCCAAACTTTCTACAAGCATTCAAAGGAGGGTACATCCTAAACTGAATCAACTGAGGTAGATAAGAGGCAAGAAGAAGTCAAAGTGGAATGGAGTGACTCCATCCGACCTGCCAGCTCATACTGTTCTGGCCAACTCATGTCACGAGATCTAACTGTTGCCTTCTGCTTTTTGGTCAAACCATCCGATCCTCACTTGCTGATCCTCATTGTTATTCCTCTGTGATGCTGAACTACTTCCTCAAGGGTCACCACATAGGTCCAACTCCAAAACAAGCTTCACGCTTATGAGTTCAAGGTCAAGGATGATCTATCAAGATGATTCACCACCATACCTCCACGATCTAAGTTTCTTAACTCTCTTACCAGAAGGCATGTGCTCACATTCTCATACACTTGGCACTTCTCGTATACTAGGATTCCTCACCTTGGTATCCATCTCATGATCCAAAACACATCATTTTTGATATCGCATCCATAGTCTACTACCGTCACCAGATCAAAATGTGTCAGGAGGATCCTACCTTCATCATCTATCACAGGCATCTCCATCTTGGAAACGAAAGTCCAAGATCAACTGATACTTTTCAAAGTATCCAACCAGAGATCGCTCCAAAAGCATACATATCAAGTGACACAAGGTCCACTTGGCTGCCATTCCCTTGGAAGGAAGGAACATAAGGGAAAAACTCCTCCTATTACCCCATCAACATCTATGGTTTCATATCAAGGGGAGGAAATTATCACTTTCTTTGATCCTTACATGAGTTTTCAACTGTTTATGCATCATTAAACTTTGTTCCATTTGGTTTTATCTTGCTTCTTCTTGGTTTCCTTGCAATCAACATAGGAATCATCAAGACCATTACATGCCATTACACTTTTTCCCTTATTGATGTTTTATCATTTTCATGATCATTTCCTGATTATATCACATTTTCATTTTCTCTTTACGAAAAAGGATCGTTACTCTTCACATATTATTTATTAAATAGGTATCATCTCCTTTGTTCTCCTTCACTTATCATGAATTGCACTTTATAATTTCTTATTGGTCGATCTAATATTATCTCAGGTTCCATCTGGTTTACTCACCACTTGTTCTTCTCTTTCTTTTAACTTTATCTTGGTTTTCAAGCATCTTCTTCATCTTGTGTAAGTTTTATGCTTTAACTTACCGTGTTATCATAGGTTATTCTATCTTTTTCTAGGTATATCTCTTGAGATTATAATTTCAAGAACTTATCTCATCATATTCTTAAATGGATTTGGGTTTCATATAACCGTTACTTCCTCTTTTTATTACCAGACATCCATGTATTAAGGGGTTATGGTGCATTAATTTACCTCTTTTATAACAGGATGAAGGTATTAACGTCATATTTCTTGATTTGTTATGCTCTTTAGATTACTCTAGAATGACTACTTGATCAGAGTAATCAAGGAGGAAACCATCTAATGCTCCATACTTACCTTTGTCTTCAATATTTGAATACCTGGCTAGGGCATCAAGTACTAAGATTAGGTAGTATGTACCATATTTTATGTCACGGTCCAACCTTAGACACCATCCTAATCCTAGTCCTAGTGTCCCTGTAGACTCAGCGAACCTAGAGCTCTGATACCAACCACTTGAAACATCCCATCTTGAACAAAACACAATTACATACTAACCAGTGGATTACCAAAAATCATGGGAAATTAAAAACAATTTACAACAAGCACCATAAGATGAGACATGTTGCTTCTGCTGCCAACACTTTCTTTTATATGACATATTTTTAAGGTACTACAACATAATTTCCATCATATCATTACATGAAATAACTATTCCACATGTTGATTTATTACATCAAGGTACATAAGCTGAAAACCGTACATCGATCATCATATGAGAAACATTGAAAACTCTCCTGAAACCTGAGTGTACAGGGACGACACATAGGACTCTACTACTAGACACTATCTATTCCACCAGGTACGATACCTCTGCATAACATCACAGCCACATTATCATTATCTCGCCAGGCACATCCACCTAAATAGGGTTATTAACCAGCAGGGTGAGACACACAATCCCAGCGAGAAACATAACCCTCTACCAACTTTATTATTGTCGTAGATAACTGAGCAGATAGATCAATTTAAACAACAGGTAAATACTAACCAGTCATGCAAGAAGGAATATGGAGAACATGTATATGAAAAACTTATACAAAGATCATAGAAGAACATTACAAGGCATCATCCAATGTTTTGTATTTGCCCTAAGTAAAGATAATATACGGCTTGATTACGAATTATTATGACCTGTGGAAGTGAGCCGTACCGCTCAAATCCAACCTTCGGTTGCAAAACCCAAAGCCGGTGCCATACAAGGTCAATGGAAGAGCTGGACTCCATGACTTCACCTCCTCGTGGTCAGTGCACGATATCCAAAGTAGGATCGCAACCTCTTGCTTAAGTGGCCTCAGCCACAATGTCAGCTCCCGCAGGATACCCTTTCTCTAGCCCACCTTGGTACAGGTCTCAGCGGTAGTATATCTGAGCCACGAGCCAGTTTCCCGTGCTCCCTGAGCTATTAATGCATTCATGCTCGATCAGACTGAGCCATGGTTCTATTCACCATGCTCTTATACACCTCTTGAGTCTGCAACCGCAGTTGCTCTCTAATCCTGCTATTTTCATCTAGGAGAAACCCCACATATTCAACAATATGTGCTCTCGGTTAACCCGCAGGAGAACCCATTTCACCATCACCAACAACTGACTATGATGGATCTATGGCCAGGGGAAACTACATGAAAGTTCATATGTATTTAATTAATGCATTTTAAGTGGACTGTTGGGGCAACCAAGTCATATTAAACAACCATATATAAAACATAAACAACATTAAATTCCATTATCTTGTGACGCACTGTTACTGTTATTCTCAATGCCCTCAACAACATCATATTGCCATGGGATATCAATCCCTCAGTTCATCACATAATGCTACTACCTCTCAATGCTTCATCATCATACATCATCATGGGATAGCAATCCCTCATATCACAACTAGAGGATAACACCTCAATTAGGCACTCAGCCTTTATCAGGTCACCAGACCTTTCTCATCATATTGTGATACATGTTGTCTCATCAATAAGGCACATCATCATTGCTCAGATATTGCGCATATACTAAGTGCTACACAAAGCACACAATCATATAATCACCATTGCTCTTACTTGGCTATGAATTCAATTGATAATACATGCATGGTTAGAGATTCATAGCAAGAGAGATAACTGGATCACCACATACAAATCATTAAAGAACATATCATGTCATTAAGATTAAGGTTTATATGTTTGGAACAATCATCCATTATTATGAACACATGAAGCATAATGTCATAGATGGTGCATTAAACAATACACATTTCTGTTACCATACTATGGGTATCCCATCATACCCTACACCTTGTACCACTAGGCACACCATACTTAAGGATTCATCTTTAAGGATCAGACAACCATGATCTACCATCATTCCTTATCAAAGGTTGACCTACCATCAACCATAGGTAATCCACCATTCTATTGTTTACCACCTATTCATCATACCTCATCATCATGACCAAATATATGGCCCAAGGTAACAAGATAATCATACTAACATGTAGGGCTCAAGATAGCACTTAGGGTTATCGAGCTACGATACAAATTGCACTAAAGGTTTTGCCTACCCTCACCAAAAGCAGGCAGCAACCAAACAAACCCTCACTAAAAGTCGGTATCAGCTACAAAGCTTCAACACCACAATCCAAGGTGATATCAAACAAGATTCATAATGGGTAAGACCCGCAAGCTCCACCTATGCCTGGTATGGGGCAAAGCATGTCGTGCAAAGAAGCCACATAACCTTATAGTAACTAAGGTATCCTCTAGGTCAACCCCAACATGGTCAACTCCCTTTTACCTCGTCCATGATCATTGTAAGAAAATATACTTGAAACCCTAGGCTGCATATTTACATAAGGATGAGTATATGGATCTCATATTTCATGTCATACCATTAAAGCTCTCAACATGCGTCATCCTAGACACCATATCACCCAAGATTAGAGATATAACAACCTATGCCTCCCTATGTGTAGGGTAACCAAACATGTACCGGGCAAAGGCATCATAACTTCATATAGGGTATCGGCCAAACACTCAACCCTTGTGTCGCCCAAGCTATCATGTACACAACATGCTTATATCGGGTTAGTGCTGATGATATTGCCCAAGACCTCTATTGGTGTTTGTGTGTCGGGTAAAAAAGGGTGTCAGATTAGGTCCTTCACCAAGGCATATCGGGCAAGGGATACTCAGTATCGCCTAAGAGCTTACTCAAGGGTAGGTTTCTTATCTAATGTATCGTGCAAAGCACACCAAAGGCATATCGCCCAACACATCATAACGGGAAACACATCATATTAGGCAACGCCTAACTAACCCAACTATCAAGAACCATATCAGGTAAGGGATCAACAAGGCATCTGCCATGTAACACCCAAGTCTCCTGCTACTATATCACGTAAGCTATGACTCAAGGAAGGAGAGGGATATTGGGTAGCACTACCTCTAAGTGTATCACCCTCACTAGGGATCAGCCTATCAGGTTTCCTATACCAAACCAAGGATACCCATCACCAAGGCATAACCACCCCATACCACCCAAGGTACCAACCATGGGTTCATACCAAGAACATGTCGTGCAACTAGGGTAGATCATCATCTCAAGACTAAGGTCAACACTTCTATCGGCCAAGGGACCAACTAGGTGTCAACCAACCATAACGTCCAAACCCTAACCCTAGGGTAGGAAAAAGGATATAGATCACCACAACTTATTTCCCAAGGATACCAAGAATGTTGGATCACCTCTCAACAACCAAGTGAGAGGGGTTTTGCACAACCCCTAGCATATCGGGCAACAAGGGTAGAGCAACACCCTATGGACCAACCAACTCAACATATCGCCCAAACATCTAGGACATAGGCTCACCTTTCAACAACCAAGGAGAGAGAGGAGTTTTGCCCAAGCTACTAGATCATAGGATCACATATCAATTCCAAGGAGAGAAAGGGGTATTTCTCATGATCCATCAGCCAAAGCATGACCTATCGGGCAAAGCACTATATTGTGCAAACACTATATCGAGCAAACACTATATCGAGCAACCTATGCATGTCAGGTTGGTCATCTTCAACCTCAAGACACCCTTCACCAACTCGCACAAGGAGCAAAAGATAAGGATAGTAATAAAACGTGACCATTTCCATTAGAATAGATCTCAAGTTCCACATACACAACTATCATAGAGAAGGGTATCGATTTAAAGACAAGAATCAATGTATGCACGTATGGAGAGTGAACATAATAGAGATGGTTAAGAGTTATGTAACCCACCTTAAGTGGATCTTCATTAAAGGCATCAAGATTCCTGATCCAAGCAGCAAACCCACGTTCCTCACCAGGAAGATCATCCATCCCAAGTTCCAAACTTGCCTTCGGCTCCATCATCATCACCTCAAGAAACAAAAGATGAAGAAGAAGAAGAAGAAGAAGCCATGGTTATGCTTAGCTCAAGAAGAAGTAAAGAGGGAAAGAACTAAGGCCTTGTCTACTCTCATCAAGGGTCTATATATGGATGAGAGGGGAGGAAGGAGATGAAGAAGAAAGCACAAGGGAAAGCTAGCAAAGAAGCATGACTCACCAAGGTTGGATCTTGAGCAAGAAATCTCCAAGGAGCTCGGCCTCCCAAGCTCCATGGGGGTTTTCGTTTGCTCCCAAAGCTCCCAAGCTCGTCCCATACCGGAAGGGGAAGGAGGTGGCCGAAAAGGATCACTTGGTTAAGGAATAAGGGAGTTATATACACCAAGGAAGAGAGAGGTAGCAAAGGAAAGGTGTCCTAACCACATAAACTTAAATGCCACTTGCTCATGCTCTTAACGCCACTTGTTGCCACCCAAACTCCACATGCATGGCCTGGTGATACACTCTTGGCTGTGTATCGTGCAGCTGGTCATGTCCCATGGATGATACAAATTCTTGGCCAATACACACTCCAAGCTCTACCCGATACAGTAAAGGACAAGATAACAATGTGACATATAAGGCGTAAAAACCATACAGAGGTGTCACTCCTTAACTATCATCCAAACAAAGTGCCCAAGACTTCATTCACGTACTAGGTGATGCCAAACTGAAGAAAGAGAACTTTAGAGCAGGTAAATTGCATATTGGCCCTTCAATTTGGGTAATTTGCAATTTACACCAAAACTAGCACATAAAGCACAAACATCATCCAACCAAGCTCAAACTTGGAACTTAGGCACTCCACAAGGCATCCCACAACATCATTCTATTTCCAATGATTCTAGAGAACTAAAGGCATGCTCTACATGTGACATATTGCAATATAACCCCTTACTTCGAGTAAACTACACTTAGGTCCAAAACAAGCAAACATTGCTCAAATAGCATCCAAACGGGACCAAAATGTAAACATAAGCTTGTCACATGATATCAAAACTTCTTGAAGGATTATATTAAGGTTCTAAGCACCTTTTACTTAATCAAAGCAAATAGGGTTAGCCCAAAATATGGATCAGGGTCCTTACAAAGGTGGTGATTGTGATTCTTAGACAAGAAGTCACTACACTCATCACATGTTGCTTGGTACAATTTGACATCATCCAATGTAACCCTGAATAAGGATTGACATAACAATGATGATTGGCTGGCTGTGAGATATGGATAGACTGTGAGTAAGGTAGATGGGATTTGTCCCTCCTACTAGAGTTTAATATCCATTGCCACTTGATCAGTGAGACTGAGAAACACATGTGCATGTACATGTAAATCAATATATGATATTGGGGTCAAATATATCTCAGACAGTCTGCTCTAGGTTCAAGAAACATGGATTAAACCTTGAAAGGATGAACATTTCATGTCTCGAGTTCATTCTGGATATTAGAGACAAATTCAATCGCATCAAGGATTAGTGTTGAAGTCATGTCATGCGTTAATTTGATTTGAATTGTCAAATCATGTGCAATTGAGAAGCATGTTGAAACAATCGGTTCACTCTCTGAGTCGATCGGCTCACATGTGAATCGATCGGATTGGTTGCCAACTGAGCAGTTTACCACTCGTAGGTTGCAAAAATTTATGATCTTCCAGTACCTTCCACTCCCACACATACTGGGAACCCTGGCCCTAACTACTCCTATAAATAGAGGGATACAAGGGGCTTCCCAACACACACAGTTGAGAATCAGTTTCTCTAACAATTGTTGTCCTATATGGTTATGGTAACCAAGAGATACCAAGTAAGTCCTACCCGACTAGGGAGAGAATAAGTGAGAATCATTGTGTGAGAGAAGATTGGTGACTAGTACACCAACGACATAGATAACTCCTTCCTCTCCATTCTAGTAGGACGAAACGAGTTCTGGGTGGTCTGTGTGGATTTCCACAGAGGCAAGGTGGCTTTTTCCTGTCATTGGGAGGACGCCGTGAACCCGCAGTCAGTGGCAAGACCAAGAGCCGTTAAAAACATTGTTTGAGTCGATTGTCCAAGGAGGAGATGCAGCAGATGAGTCCCAGTGCAACTAGGAGTGCATGACTATTGCAATGAGTTATATTCGCTGGACTTACTCGAGGATCATGTCTGAATTTGTTAAACCATCCTTCTCATTACATAATTGTTGATGTAATCTTACTATTCTGGGAATATGGAAAGATAAATTTTTATTTCCACTTCCTACTTGTAGGAGTGCCCATATTTCCCTATAATCTAACCTTGTAGAAGAGGATACATCAGCCCCCACATTGATCATGTAAACTTCTACATTCTTAGGGGCCTGGTAAGTTTGCTTCCTTTGAACCTTACAGTCCCTACAAACATTTGTAAGATGGTCGAGCTTGCTACATGCATAACAAATGTGTTGGCTCCTAGAATCAGAGTTCTTATTATGATCGGGTTTCTTGCCTTTCTTGAAAGATTTCTTAGACTTAGGATTGAGCTTGTTTGGTTTCTTCTTGGGTTTGACATCATCTACTAGACTGATAGGAGTGTTGACCTTGACATCCTTTTCTCTATGATGGAATTTAGCTTGAAGAGATTTCACTAAGGAAGACATGGTTAACCCTACACTTAGTTCGTGGAGAAATTTAATCGCATCAAGGATTAGTGCCTGTCGTGCATTAATTCAATTTGAATTGTCAAATCATGTGCAATTGAGAAACATGTTGAAACAATCGGTTCACTCTCTGAGCCGATCGACTCGCATGTGAATCGATCAGATTGGTTGCCAACCGAGTGGTATACCACTCGTAGGTTGCAAAAATTTATGATCTTCCAGTCCCTTCCACTCCCACGCATACTAGGAACCCTGGCCCTAACCACTCCTATAAATAGAGGGATACAAGGGGCTTCCCAACACACATAGTTGAGAATCAATTGCTCTGACAAATGTTTTCCTCTATGGTTGTGGTAACCAAGAGAGACCAAGTAAGTCCTACCCGACTAGGGAGAGAACAAGTGAGAATCATTGTGAGAGAGAAGATTCGTGACTAGGACATCAACGACAGGGATAACTCCTTCCTCTCCATTCTAGTAGGACGACATGAGTTCTTGGTGGTCTGTGTGGATTTCCACAGAGGCAAGGTGGCTTTTTCCTATCATTGGGAGGACGTCGTGAACTTGTAGTCGGTGGCAAGACCAAGAGCGGTTGAAGACATTGTTTGAGTCGATTGTCCAAGGAGGAGCTTCCACAGATGAGTCCCAGTGCAACTAGAAGTGCACAACTACTGTAATGAGTTATATTTGCTGGACTTACTCAAGGATCAGGTAGGAACTTGTTAAACCATCCTTCTCATTACATAATAGTTGATGCAATCTTACTATTCTGGGAATATGGAAAGATAAATTTTTATTTCTACTGCCTATTTTGTGCCCATATTTCCATACAATCTAACCTTGCCGAAGAGGATGCATCAACCCCCACATTGATTATGTACACTTCTACATCCTTAGGGGCCTGGTAATTTTGCTTCCTTTGAACCTTACAATCCCTACAAACATTTGCAAGATGACCGGGCTTGCTACATGCATAACAAATATGTTGGCCCCTAGAATCAGAGTTCTTATTATGATTGGGTTTCTTGCCTTTCTTGAAAGATTTCTTTGACTTAGGATTGAGCTTGTTTGGTTTCTTCTTGGGCTTGACATCATCTACTAGACTAATAGGAGTGTTGACCCTGACATCCTTTTCTCTATGATGGAATTTAGTTTGAAAAGATTTCACTAAGCAAGACATGGTTAAACTATCATGTCAATGACGAATAGACTTGGCAAAGTCCTTCCAGGATGGAGGGATATTTCCAATAAGGGTTGTCACTTGTACAATTTTCTCTTGCTTATAGCCACTAGCAATAGAATTTGAGATGATGTTTTGGTACTCAAGTACTTGGGCTCGAACATGCTTATTATCCATCATATTATATTCGTACCATCTCACCCAAGCATATATTCTAGCCCGACGTCTTGCATTCCAAACTTGTCGTCCAAAGTTTGCCAAATATTAAGGGCAGAAGGTTGCTTGCGATAGATGTCATAGATCCCATGTGAGAGAGCAGACAGGATCCTACTATGACAAAGATAATCTAATTTTTTGGATATTTTGGTAGGAGAAGAGTATATGGGAGAGGTTGGATCGTTGTATGTATGAATCAAGGTATCAACAACATTAAAGGATGGTTCACGTTCCTTAGGTGGTGTAATAGAAGAAATTGAACCTAAATAAGTGAGCTCAAACTTCATCTTTTGTTGCCAAAGATAGAAATATGAGCCCATAATTTTTTCAGGCCTAAACTAGCTATGTCTTCCATGGTTCTAGGATCCATATTATGCAAATAATAATAGTCGGATTAACAACAAATAAGCAGTAACTAAAAATGGATTTTTCACTAACGTTGGGAAATATTTGATTTCTAGATATTGGCTAAAATAATGCTTTGAATATGTGGCAACAATATAATCCAATCAATAATAAAGAACATAGAAAGAACAAAGTTTAGATGAGCATGTGACTGAAGGCATGTCACAAAGATAACTGTCGTGAACAAAGAACGAACAACCAAGTCTTCTTCAACAATTATTAGGTACCAAGTCTCTGGATAAAATGGTTCGTTGGGTGCACCCAAACGGAACCGAAGAGACATAACGACTAGAGAATTATAGGTGAATTTAATTTATATATTTTATGATTTGAATGACTTAACACAATTACTTTTCAAGGCAACTAAAAATGGAAATTTGTTCATCTTCAGATTTCCAAACGACATAATTATAACGCCATTAAACAAAATAAAATAAAAAAATATTCATTTAATGAAAATGTTAAATCACACATGCTCACATGAGAGGTTTGAAATACAACTGTAAAATATGGATGGAATACAACATTGTCTCCCAGATTCAATCACTCCCAACTCAAATATTGCATCTCAGTGCTAGCAAGAGGAGAATGTCAAACAATTCATTGACCCTCGTACGTCATCGGAAAATCACTTCACAGTAATCTCACTAAGATGCACAACAGCGGATAGTAGCATGTGGTGGAAGAAAGAAGAAAACGAGCTGAAAGAATGTTGATGTAACATGCAAAAGTGAGGTATAACAAGGACTGCACATAGCGGCAGCGAACAACACACAAAAAGAGTAATGCTCGCATACATCAACTCTTGTTGTATTGTTTCTATCTTTCAGTGTATTAGAAATAACTCAAACTCATCCCTTTTATTGATGGATGCAACCATCCAAACTCAAAACAAACAATCAATGTGTTGGGTATGCACAATTTCTAAAGTAATGATTCGTTGGACGCACCCAAATTGAAATGAAAAAACATGGAACAACCTTCTTATGGTTAATGATTTTGGACAGAAAAATGGAAAGATTTAATTCAAAAGAATAATGAATTTTGGGTGGTTTAAGACAATTGCTTTTCTTATTTAGCTCTCGCTTCGTCCGGTTCAATCGGAGGTTGAACAGATGTAAAACCCGAACATTACTACAGCGAGCAACACTCTCGATCGCGACTTAGGGCATGTTTGATTTGCTGTATCTAGTTGGATTTACAGGAATGCAGCATTTAGCAAATCCCTGTATCGGTGAATTTCTGATTTTAAATATTCATGCAGCATCATACTTGATGTTTGGTATGCCTGCACTTCCGTCACGGGCGCGGGACAGTTGACCGCGTTTTATCACCGAGCAACAGCGCGAGAGCATGGACGGCCGTGCTGGAGCTCGGCGCCCAGCAGATTTGAGATGGATAGATCCGTCCCGCACTTACTGCTTGTCTCCGAAATGCAGGATTGTTCTTATTTCTCCACTCCTGTAAACGAAACATATTTTATCCCCTGTTGAATCATCAGATACAATCCAATACAGTCAAACTTGACAAACCAAACATCCCCTTAGTGTTACTGCCTGTTGTTGGTCACTGCGTATGTTTAAAGTGGGTATATTGATAGATATGAATGGCGTTTGCGTGCGGTTCACTGGCCGTCAGACGCCGATAGTTCCTTCAGTCGTGCCTCGTGCGTTTTCTCTGACGCGGCAGGCTGAAGATTATCTCGTTGGCCGTTGATGATGATTGGAATTCCCTCTCCAGAGGTACCTGCATGCCGCGCGCGGATCAGTTTCAGACCATCTAGGATGATTGGATGCATTCCGTAAATGTAATCCTGTTTGTATTTATGGATCGCTGCCGATCACTTTTTCATCAATTGATGCCGTCGTAGCTTCTGTAACATATTTAGCTTAATTATTAGTCCACACGGAAATTTAGGTAACTGAACTTGTTCACGCAGTAGCCATGGAACGTGCTGGAATTCTTTTGTCCGTGTTAGATTCAGGTCTAACTATATATATAGAATTACGCTACCTACAATCAGTTATAGACCCGGCAGCCCACTCTATTCCTTGGTCACCTGTAAAAAATCTACAATCAGTCATTTTTGATTAATATCAATCTTCTGCATACCTCGGAAGCCGAAAAGACGTTCAAGACTCCCAAGCTTCACCCAACTACTCTCTGTTGTCCAAATCTTTGTTAAAATGAATTTTTTTATTATTTGAGTCTCTTCTGGTCATATTCCACACCCCTACGTTCTCGCGGAAGTATAGTATAAGAATAAGCTATAAAATGAATCCATAAGTATTATACCTAGCAAATTACAAAATCAAGCATAATTGTATAACGAGTCTAGAAGCATAAGCACAATACCTATAGAATCTCATATCAACATTGATAATCTGGATAAATCTTTTGTACAAAATGTGAGTACCCACTTGTTAATGACCTCAAAAGTACAGTAACATCTGGTCAAGAATCAACTATAAAATGTATCCATAAATATTGTACTCACTTGTTAATTCCAACCTAATTTCTCAAATATAAGTACGATACCTACCAAATTATAAAATCATGCATAATTATATAACTAGTGTAGAAGCATAAGCACAGTACCTACGGAATCCCTAACAACATTGGTCATCTGGACAATTTTTTTTACAAAATGCAGTCATAAATTGAGTACCCACTTCTTAATGATCTCAAAAGTACAATGCAAATCAAATCAAGAATCCGTCATAAAATACAACCATAAGTACTATACCCACTTGCTAATTTCAACTCAATTACTGACGCATAAGTACAGTACGGTACCTAGTAAATTACAAAATCAAACATAATTGTATAACTAATCTAGAAGTACAAACACAGTACCTACAGAATCCCATAGTAATATTTATCATCTGGACATATTTTTTTTACAAAATGCAGACGTAAGTTGAGTACCCACATGTTAATGATCTCAAAAGTATAGTCCACACCAGATCAATAATCAGCTATAAAATGCATCCATAAGTACGGTACCCACTTGTTGATTTCAACTCATTTACTCAAGCATAAATACAATACTGAGCAAATTACTAAATCAAGCATAATTGTATAACTGGTCTAGAAGTATAAACACAGTATCTACAGAATCTCATAGCAACATTAGCCATCTGGACAAATATTTGTATGAATGCATTTTATAGCTGATTCTATTTAGTAGTATATTTGCGTCCAATAAATAAAGTAGATAATGCATACGTAATAATAAATAAAATAATATTATGATAGTCATAACAATATAAATAAGATAGTTCAATATAAAGGATAAAAGTACAGTACTCACACATTTATGAAAGAACACAAAACGAAGGAACAGGAAGACAACATAATTTAATAAAAATTTTGAAAATTGAAAAGTTGTACGTAAGAAATTAAATTTCAAATAAGAGTGTCTGTCAGATTTTGTGGAGCAGTGAGACATCACAGTTGTACTTTTGCATGACTTTTGTATGAACAAGCATGTCAAGTAATATACCCACTTGTTAATTTCAACTCAATTACTGACGCATAATTACAGTGCCTAGTAAATTATAAAATCAAACATAATTGTATAACTGATCTAGAAGTATAAACGTAGTACCTACAAAATTCCATAACAACATTTGTCATCTGGACATATCTTTTTTACAAAATGCAGACGTAAGTTGAGTACCCACTTGTTAATGATCTCAAAAGTACAGTGCACACCAGATCAATAATCAGCTATAAAATGCATCCATAAGTACGATATTCACTTATTGATTTCAACTCATTTACTCAAGCATAAGTACAATACTTAGCAAATTACTAAATCAGGCATAATTGTATAACTGGTCTAGAAGTATAAACACAGTACCTACAGAATCTCATAGCAACATTAGCCATATGGACAAACATTTGTATGGATGCATTTTATAGCTGATTCTATTTAGTAGTATATTTGCGTCCAACAAATACGGTAGGTAATGCATTCGTAATAATAAATAAAATAATATTACGATAGTCACAACAATATAAATAAGGCAGTTCAATATAAAGGATAAAAGTACAGTACTCACATATTTGTGAAAGAACACAAAGCGAAGGAACAGGAAGGCAACATAATTTAATAAAAAATTTGAAAATTGAAAAGTTATACCCAATAAATGAAATTTTAAATAAAAGTATCTATCAGATTTTGTGGAGCAGTGAGACATCACGGATGTACTTTTGCATGAACAAGCATGCACAATTTATAATGTATCTTAATACATCTCGGAACGCCCAACAATTTTGTGTTCTCGATAACCGAGTGTGCCAACAGGTGGGTGGCCGGTTATGTCAAGAATATATATATATATATATATATATATATATATATATATATATATATATATATATATATATATATATATATATATATATATATATATATATATCGTTGGGCTGTTTCATACAATATTGCCATGTTAATTCCGTGAAAGATATTGAAAGTTGAGTATATATTTTCTATTTCCCCCATCAATAACGGTAATAATGACTCTGCCGCTATTGAAAAGGGACAAGTCCTTAACTCCCTGATTGACTCCGTTTATTTGGTTTATTTTTGTACGCAAGTACGCCTGTGAAAATATCTCCGCGCGACGGTTGCGTGCCGATCACCGGGTCCCAATGCCCAGCCGTGTGGGCTTCCACTAGAAACCTATGCCACTAATAGACCCGCATCAGATCCGCATGTGGTTTCCATAGCCTGATAGGCCCTCACCACAACTACTTCCATCAGGTTCATGTTTAAAGACTGGGAAGTTTGCCGTCCGTACGTTCAATTGCGTGTTCATTACATCAGACACATGTTGTTCGATCGCCTACTTTACTTATGCCAACAAGTGTACGGTGTTAATGTTTGTACGGATGTGGTTGGCTAGAGACAGTTTCCCTCCATTTAGATCATACGTGCCGGCTTCATGATTACGTGCACTTCAACGCAATCGGAACATTTCTATAGTCGTCAACTAGTTTTATCATACAACTAAAACAACTAATATCTTTTTCAATAATACAAAACAAATGAACTAGCATACTTACATAATCAATTCCCAAACCAACACATTCTCGAGGTGAATACACAGACACATTCACTTTTCCAGGGTCACGCCTGGTTGTTTGATTATTATGTGCACTTCAACACATTTTCGAGGTGAATACGCCATCACATCTATTTTCCCTGCACTTGGATCATACATGCTGGTTTGATTATTATGTGCAGTTCAAATACAAAACGAACATATCTGGTCGTCGTCAATTAGTTTCCGTACAATCTAGAAAAACTAATATCTTTCTCGCACTAAACTAACACTAGCACCCTTACATGGTCAATTTCCAATTCGATACAATTTTTAGGTGAAATGTGTCAAAAAATTTGGCATGACTCACTTGTTGTTCATATTAGTTAATGTCTTTACATGCAATAGCAGCATGTGCAAATTAATTAACAAGTTCAGGCAGATCCAAATAAGAAACGAAGATCAAACAAAACAGGAGAACAAAACTAAAAGGAGTCAGAATTCGCAAACCAGATCGTTCGTTGAGAAACGAACGTGTTATTTAAAGAAACCAGTACCCGACAATCCTCGCGGACAGACATCGTTCTCCCAGACTCGATCTGGCACGAATCTGGAGTAGATACGTCTCGCTCGCACTCGACGTCGTCTCGCTGCACCACCACTAGTGCAGCACAGTAACTGCATGAACCACCGCCTGACAGCTGTGTCTCGGTGAAGGGAAGGAGAAAGCAAGCCACACTTCGTACATGAGAAGATCTCCGCGAAAATAGCTAAGGAACGAAGGTTGTCACTCTCTGGATTAGGGCTCTCAAAGCGCACGTGTAAACGATGGCTGAAGATCGTTAGATGTGTGCTTAACCCTAATAACGGGATGAGTATATATAACCACGCACGTCCCATATTCCTAATCTCATTAAGATGCAAACACTCGGTCGCTCATGTACAAAATAGAATAATCCATGAGGCAAACACTTTCTAAATAGGATTAATAAATTTAGTTAGGAAAGACATAATTAATTTTGCAATTAATTAAATTCGTAGTTGTGTCCTTGTGTAAAAAGAAGACGGAAGACAATTCCCACAACCCACAAGCTACAACCCACAACCCACAAGCCACAAGCCCGAGCCCGTGCCCGGTCCGGCCAGGCTAGGCGAGGTGTGGCGTGGCATGCGCACGCGCGCATGCGTGCATTGTGATGTCACTAGTACAGAAATGGGTTATAACGTCACTACATGTAGGGTCGGTTTTACCAAATAACCGACTTTATATGTCTAAAAAAAACACGGACACCACTTAAGACCTCTTAGGTCGGTTTTTTTTTAAATAAACCGACCTTGTAGTGTAACTCTATAAGGCCGGTTTTCGAAATAACCGACCTTACATGTCTATAAAAAACGTGGGCACCACTTAAGACCTCTTGGGTCGCTTTTCTTAAAATAGCCGACCTTGTAGTGTATCTCTATAGGGTCGGTTTTCCAAATAACCGACCTTATATGTCTATAAAAAACGCGGGCACCACTTAAGACCTTTTGAGTCGCTTTTTTTAAACTAACCGACCTTGTAGTACATCTCTATAGGGTCGGTTTTTCTAAAATAAGCGACCTTATAGACAATTTTTCCCGCGGCAAAAATTTGGTTTTCGCGCCTCGATCTCTAGCGTCGGTTTTTCCTTATAACCGACCCTAAAGGGTACTCGGTCGACAAATTTTTCGACCGAAAACGAGCTGAATTTCACGTATACAAGCACCTATAGGGTCGGTTTTTTTCTTTATAACCGACCTTACAGTCCTCTTCGGTTCAGCACCTCTAAGGTTGGTTACTTCTACAAAACCGACCTTAAAGGCATCCTCGGTCGACAAATTCGTCGACCGATATTTATTCTGGATCAAAATAGTTCACGCATGTATAAGCACATCTAGCGTCGGATTTGCACTTATAACCGACCTTAGAGCCTTTCTCGGTCGACCAATATTTCGACCGATACACTCGGTCGACAAATTTGTCGACCGATATTTATTCTGGAACAAGATAGATAACACATGTATAAGCACATGTAGCGTCGGATTTGCACTTATAACCGACCTTAGATCATTTCTTGGTCGACAAATTTGTCGACCGATAAGGAGTCAGTTTTCAAGTGTATAAGCAACTTTTAGGGTCGGTATTTTCTTTATAACCGACCTTAGAAGCACATTTAAACTAGGATCCACTTTAGTATTTTTCACACATGAATAAGTACCTGTAGGGTCGGTTTTAACCTAAAAACCGACCCTATAAGTAGTTAAGCGAATGAATTCTGGCTCAATCTCGGTCGACGAATCGTCGACCGAAACATATCGGTCGACAAATTTGTCGACCGATATTTATTCTGGATCAAGATAGATAACACATGTATAAGCAAATGTAGCGTTGGATTTGCACTTATAACCGACCTTAGAGCATTTCTCGGTCGACAAATTTGTCGACCGATAAGGAGTCAGTTTTCAAGTGTATAAGCAACTTTTAGGGTCGGCATTTTCTTTATAACCGACCTTAGAAGCACATTCGGTCGACAATATTTTCGACTGAGATAAACTAGGATCCAGTTTAGTATTTTTCACACATGAATAAGTACCTGTAGGGTCGGTTTTAACCTAAAAACCGACCCTATAAGTACTTAAGCGAATGAATTCTGGCTCAATCTCGGTCGACAAATCGTCGACCGAATCATATCGATCGACTAATTTGTCGACCGAATAACGTCTAGAAAAACCAACCATCACAACGGCTAGAAAATCAACCGTCGTAACGGCTAAAAAAATCAACCGTCATAACGGCTAGAATTTCAACGGTCGTAACGGCCACAAATACGACCGTTGGGCGACCAGGAGAACGATCCAGAAAACGACCGTTGGGGGCGTCGGTCGACAAATTGTCGACCGAAATGGGGTCTGTTTTGCTATAAATAGCACCCAAACCGATCCATTTCTTCACACCTTCACATTCTCACTTCTCTAGGTCCTCTCTAGTGTATTCTTGTGAAAATCTTCAGCTTCTTTACATCCAATTCTTGCAACAAAATGACTTCATCATCTGCGCACGGAAAGAAGCAAGTTGCAGGTAGGAAAGGAAGGACGGGCGTTGCACCGCTGCCGTTCATCAACGACATCCCTTTCATTGACCAAGCTACAGGCGACCGCTACCTCAGGCTCTCCACAAAAGCTCCTCCCCCACGACGGCCGGTCGACGTCGTGGACTTCCAAAGCATTGTCGATTTGGAGGAACTGTTTGAGGTGCAACATTTGACTGATTTTCTAAATCCCTCCTTCCCTTCCTACTCCTCCAAAGTAGTTAATGAATTCTATGCCAATTTAGTCGAACATCCTGACCATGATTTCTTCTCCTCTATGGTTGGTGGGTATGGATTCCATTTCACTAAAGAGGGTATTCTTGATATGCTTGACATAGATATAGAAGAATATAAAAAATTTATTGATCTCACTAGAGGAACTCCACTCAACAAACTCTCCCAAGATAACACTGCAATTAGCCTTAGTGATGTCAAAACAACCATCTTTCAATCCAATACGACTTGTCATGAAGATAGGGGTACCTATTATGCAATAAATTTAAAACCTGAAGCTAGGATCATAAATCTCATAGTTGCCACCAATATCCATCCTAGAGCAAACAAATCCGAGGTACCCACCTTTCGTATGTACCTTATCTATGCCATTCCCAAAAGTATTCCCATAAACTTTATTCGTATCATCATTAAGAATATGTTTGAGTTTTCTGGCAATCCACCATATGCCGACTTTGTATGCCAAATCACTCAACATTTTCTTAAGAAGAATATTGAGGACGACTTAGGTTACACATGGGATAGAAAAACCCAAAAAATAAGTAAAAATACGGTGGAAAAGATGGGAATTGACTTTGGCCACAAAAGGGCTAGGACTGAAGGGGAGACATCCACCCAAGACATACCTCCACCACCTCCTCCTACTAACCTACCCCATGATCCTATTACAAATACCTTGACATACATTGCTGGCTCCCAATATCACCTAAGTAGGCAATTGGATTATAGTCACCATGCCATGACTTATTTAAGCCAAAGGATGCAAACTCTCTCTCCTAACCAACATGATGAATATCCCTATTCCCTTAATCCTGGTATGATAAATCCCTACAATCCTTCCTACAACTACTATCAAATTCCACCTCCACCATCTCCTGATCTCACACATACTCAATTTTCCCCAATTCAACTTCAAGACATTGCTTCCCACTTTCGCTTTGATCGTGTTCCCACCTTCTTGGAGGCTTATGCCTTAACCATGACAGGTGCCTTGGAGTGGCAGACACTGGTCAAATATTATGGAGCTGAGCCCTTTCTTAGAAAAGACCCAGACATTGATGTAATCCTTCGGTCTTTCCAGTGAGATTATGAGATATCTATGTAATGATGTAATGTTTATCTTTTTATAAAGCAAGTATGTAATGTTTCATCTTATAAAGTGTATGGGCATTAAATTGTTATGAATAAAAGTGTTTTCCATGGCTTCATTTGGACATATACATGTTATATAAGAATATTGTTATTTCAAATGATTGAAAAATAAATTATGGCTAAATTTGACAAAGCATCACTTGGTTAATATCATACACACACACTTGATACTTAATTTAAAACATTGAAACAGGGTTAATTTCGGTCGAAAATATTATCGACCGAGACAAATCGGTCGATAATATTGTCGACCGAGGATGACTTTAGAGCTCTTTCGTTTGACAAATAGTCGATCGACAGAATTTTTGAATAGAGTTTAGTACTTTTCAAAACGTTATAAAGCATTGGGATCTCAATCTTTTGTCTCATTGTTGGGAATTCACATCCCTCAATACCACCATCATCACATTTGCTGATTCTGGGTATTTAAACCCTTAGTTCATCACTAAACATGGTTATCACTTATCAGGTAACTATTACCTTCAGGTCATCTGACCAAGGTATTCAGGATATTTGTTACACAATCATCTCAATTTCATATCAAACATATCAATTTCATATCAACATCATGCAATACAAAAATAACATCTCTATTACCTCATTAGGGTTAGAGTTTCCCATCTTTATCAATTAAGGTTTCACATATCAGCATCCCATATTGAAATTTCAAATAACATTATCCCATATTAGGGTTTTTACACAACACCACCCTATATTAAGGTTTCACATAAAATTTCCATGTTAGGGTTTCACATGACATCATTCCATATAAGGGTCTCACATAACATTATCCAATATTAGGGTTTCATACGACATCACCATATATTAAAGTTTCACATAACATCATTATTAGGGTTGTCTAAGCACTTTAGAGCTCCTCGGTCGACGAATTTGTCAACCGAGTTAGAGTCAGATTTCACGTGTATAAGCACTTATAGGGTCGGTTTTTCCTTTATAACCGACTCTAGAACGATACCCGGTTGACAATTTGTCGACCGACATGAATTTTTGATCCAAGTTTTCACGCATCTTCGGTCGACAAATTTGTCGACTGAAAACATTCAGTCGACGAATCTGTTGACCGAATGAAGCCAGATTTCTTTTTTAGAAGCACCTCTAGGGTCGGTTTTTCTAAAACTGACCCTATAATTGTTTCGGTCGACAATATTCTCGACCGACAATATCCAGTTTAGTTTTTCACACATGTGTAAGCACCTCTAGGGTCGGTTATACAAAAAAACCGACCCTAGAGGTGCTTGTACGAAGGAAGTCTTGCTCCTTTTCGGTCGACAAATCGTCGACCGAAACCAACCAGATTTCTTCGTATTAACATTTGTAGCGTCGGTTTTACATAATAACTGACCCTATAGATCGTTTCGGTCGACAAATTCGTCGACCGAGTGTGCGATTGATTGAACCTGACACGGGCACCGTTTATATGTAGAGTCGGTTTTTGGTTGTTAACCGACGCTAGAGTTTTTTGCTCCGTGCAAAAAGCCAAAATTTTAGTCTTTCTTCCTCCCGCGAAACCCTTTTCTCTTTTCTACTCTCTCCTGCGGCGCCGCGAAACCTCTTTTCTACTCTCTCCCGCCGTTGCCGCCTCTCCACGCCGCCAAAAGGATCGTGAAGCTCGTCGGCGCCGTGAAGAAGATCGTGAAGCTCGTCGTCTCCGCCTTCCATTCTTACTCCACGAAGCCCGTCGTTGCCGTGAAGCTCTCTTCTTTGCCGTGAAGATCTCTTCCTTGCCGTGAAGCTTTTTGTTGTCGTGAAGCTCGTCGTCTCCGCCTTTCACTCTTCCACGAAGGTCACCGCCTCTCTGTGAAGTTCGTCTCTTCCTCCACGAAGCTCGCTGCCATTTCCAAGTAAGTTCGAGCTTTCTTCTCCTTGTTCCCTTCATTTCCGCCCGCCGCCATTGCTGCTTCCAGGTCCATCTCGGTCGACAATTAGTCGACCGAGAGGCCACCTGCGCACAGCGTCCAGGTCCACTCTCGGTCGACAATTTGTCGACCGAGAGTGGACCTGGATGCTGCGCGCAGGTGGGCTCTCGGTCGACTAATTGTCGACCGAGATGGACCTGGAACTTATTTATGTTGGAGCTATAAATGTTTTAATCATATTTGCTGTAATGTTCACAAATAGTTCTGAATATTATAATGATTTCAATCTTTGAACTGTTGGAAACGACCTTACTTCGCTATGTAATCATTATATAAATTTTAGAAATTAATACTAGATTAGACATGTGTACTCCTAGATTGACACTTTAGGGTTGATGCATGATGTTTAACTTAATATATAAATATGAAAATAATGCATTTATATATTAACTTAGAAACCCGTTCAAAATATACTCATTAGGAGTAAACTTTGGATAGTCCCCGGTTTGGGACTATTTTTGGATATTTTAATCTCACTTAGGATGTACCTGTATAATCTCGCCTTTAAGCCAAAAATTGATGTCATGTCATATGAAGGTTATGACATTAATGGATTTTCATACTACACAAAGCGTCAAGATGAAAGTAGTGTAGTTCAAAATAGCGGGGTCACTGTTAAATCTTGTTCATTGTATTTTGCTAGTGCCAAATATAAAAGACCACGCGAAGCTGAGATGTCATATTACGACGTCATTGAGGACATATGGGAAATGGACTATACAAATTTTCGAGTTCCTATATTTAGGTGTAATTGGGTTGACAACAACAAAGGAGTTTTAGTGGTTGAGTTGGGTTTCAAATTGGTGAATTTTGAAAAGATTGGTTTCAAAGATGAGCCATTCATCATGGCAAACCAAGCAAAACAAGTATTCTATATTGATGACCCGACAAATAAAAATTGGTCTGTCGTTCTTAATGGAAAAAGACAGTTTACTGTAGATCCTATAAATGAAGAAGAATACTACGAAAAGTATGATGATTCCAGTCCATTCTCAGTTGGTTTGCCAAGTGTAAATGTTGAAGATAACACCGATGAATATTATAAATGTCAAGACCATGCTGAAGGAATTTTCCTTGACTAACAACTCAACCAATACTAAAGGCATGTATTCTTGTAATTATTTATTTTATCATCATGTATACCTTATCACTTGTGCTTTTATTATCACTTATTTTATTTATCATGTATACTTGCAGGTTCTAAAATGGCGAGTGAAGATGAACATTTTGAGCAGAGCACCATGAAGATGAACATTCTGAGCATGAGCACCATGAGGATGGTAGTGGTGATGCTAAGAACTGTAGAGGTCCTACATTGATGCGTAGGCTGCAGGAGCTCAGGGCTAAAGGGGAAAAATTGCCAGTCTAGTTTGATATGACAGGAGCACTTGTTGGGGAACATGCTAGTGCTTTCAAGCATTACGTAGGGGCGACCGCGCGCAGTAAGGTGCCAATAGATATAGAAAATTGGCATGATGTTCCTAATGCCAAAAAAGACCTCATATGGATAGATATATCTGTGAGTGGAAGTGATATGTTTTTTATCTAATGATTCTAATTTAGTTTGCTTGGAATTAATTCCTTTTCAAAAAAACATTATTAATTGCTTCTTTTGTATGTATATGGTGTTTTTCATCTAAATGAAAAAGATAACAAGAAAAGAGTGCTACAACGTTGTGGTGTACGATGGAGGGGTTTTAAGACATATCTTGTAAGGGAATTTATAAATAATCCTAAACAAAAGAAGAAAGCTACAGATGTATATATTTTTATTGATCGTGAGGTGTGGGAAAGATTTGTTGCAGCTAGGAGATCGGAAGAGTTTCAGGTAATAAAGATTGTGATGTATTGTATGAAAATTTAATTTTATACAATTAAGGAGGTGAATCTTTTTATACATGTTTGCCAAGTCTAAATTGCAATACCTTATTTTAAATGATCAGGCTATTCACCAGGCTCAAAAGGAAAGACGGGCTAAAAATGTGCATGACCATCGTTTGGGGCCCGGTGGTTATGCCTTCTGCCGCCAACTACAAGAGAAGCAATCATCTTCTAGAGAAGAATCTAGTACAACTCAAGTTGAGCGACCACCCCGACACATGACATGGATTGATGCTAGAAAGAATCGAGCCGGTGAAATTGTCAACCATGCAACTAAGGAGGTGGCACAAAAGATGGTAGGTTTATCCCAACTACGTAAAGAGTAACTTCCACAAACTTAGATTTATTTATATCTAATTGATATTGTGATTTAATATTTTTATTAACTATGAATAGATTGATCTCCACGAGTAAAGGAAGGAAGGAAAGTTCATCCCAACTGGCTACATGTATGAACTAGCAGTTGCTCTTGGTACGAAGGAGCATCCTGGCCGTGTTAGGGGATTAGGAGCTGGCATAGGATTCAAGTCTTATTTTGGCCCTTCGCAATCTAAAAGAGGTCGTGCATGAGGTCTTACACAACAGGATGTTGAAGCATTAGTAGCGCAAAAAGTAACAGAAACAATGTCTTCATATCAGCCTACTCAACCTTCTCAACCTATTCATACTGCACGTCTCTCAAGTGATGAGGTACAAGCCCATGCTACAGCTGTAGAAGGTCATGGGAGCACTCCCAATGAACCACCACAACAATCTGCAGTAAGTTTTTGTTCTATATGTTGTGTTATTAGTATGATAAATATATGATAATATCTAGTTGTAACATGTATTTGTTCTATTGTTTCTTATATAACTTATATTATTTCAATCTAGGTTGGTATGAACTGTAAACTTGCAGTGGAGGTTCCAGAATATAATGTTGTGGCAGCGGGCAAGGTGTACAACCTTGGTGGTACATTGCATTGCCAACAAATTACTGATGACATCTGTCGTGTGTCCATCCATCTTGTGTATGACGGAATGGGGGACAAACCACTACCCATACCTAACCCTGAATATAGTACAGTTGAACAAGCTGAGGGTGCTATGGTGGGTTGACCTAGACACTTGGTTATCAATGACAATGTATACCTTATTTCTACCATATTTTTCATATTTGACTGCATATATGAACTCATGTAATATAAGTATGTAATTTAATTAACATGTTTGTAAACCAAAAAGTAAAACTTCTGCTAGTCGTCCTCCTATGCCCAAGCCATCTTTCATTCCCGAAACTACATTCGACTAATTGGGAAGCAAATCTAAATGTTTGTGTCGATACTTAGCTAACCAAAGATCGGGATCAAATATGATGGTCAAGTTAACAGAAGATGCAGTTGGGAGGGACTTTGAGAATTTTATTTTTCTTGATGATATTATAGAGTTGTTCCGGTATGATTGGCTGAACACTTCGATAATAGAAGTATGGATAAGGTAAGGATCTATCAATATATATAGAAAATTCAAATACAATTTTTTAGCTTATTTCTACATATGAAAATAATTACAAATGTTTAACAGCCATTTATATGCCGAGGTCACCAACTTTGATATAAAGAATATTGCATTCTTAGTTCCTTCGGTCACTATTCAGGTGGAGACAAATATTGAGGAAGTGAATGAGTACTTCTCTGATGCATTCAAATATTTTTCTAGTGAGGGGAAGGAAATTATCCTAATTCCTTTTAACGTCCAGTAAGTATTATTATTCAATATAATTTTAATAATGAATGAAACTATTTATTTTAATGTTTGTTTTATTCTTACTCAGAGCTAGACATTGGGAATTACTGGTGATTGTCCCAAAATTGATGACTCTTTATTATCTTGACCCAATGGGTAAAACAACAAGGAGTCACAAACTGAAATTGTCAGCTATGGAGTAAGCATAAATTTAATCAATTGCTTCAACATGATATTTTATTTAGAATTTCTATTTTACCAACTATCGTTTCATTGATAGGGGTATAAAGGCTTTTCGTGAAGCTGGAGGAAAAATACCCACAAAATTAAAGACATTGACTTTGAAAAATGTCAAGGTAGCTACTTTGACAACTTCTTAGTCTTATATGTATTAAATTTTCAATTCTAATATGTCAACTATTATAGTCTTATCTCAACTGCTGTTTATAGTAGTTTACTAACATTAAGTTTCATTATTTGTAGTGTCCTATGCAAAATAATGACTGGGCTTGTGGCTACTATGTAATGAAATACATGCAAGCTATTGTAAAACAAGCATCACATGACATTCAGATTATAAGTCAGGTAATAAAGAATAACATCATAAATTTACAAGTGATTGTAGTTATTTTTATAAAATATTAGCATGTGCATTTTATGTTACAGATCTTTACAACTCAGCCTTACACACATGTGGACTTGAATGAATTCTAAGAAGAGTGGTCAGAGTGTTTTATAAGTGAAGTCGAAATAGCATTGGATTAAATATGTCGGCTCCATTTATGTATGTGGTTTAAGTACGTACTCTTTCATTTTTTTACTTTTGTAATATGTCATCTCAGACTTGCACTCTATCATTTTGTAAAATTATGATATTTATTATCATTTTTGTTATGAATGTGTGGTTTTGAATGGTGACGGTTGAGCATCAATGCTCCCCTCTCGCAGAATATATGAATCTTCTTGTTCTTCTGTTCTATATCAATTTCTGCAGAATTTTTTTTTAAAAAAATCGTAACTTCTAGCGTCGGTTTTTTAAATAACCGACCCTAAAGATTGAATTCAGTGTACTCTTCGGTCGAGAAAATTTCGACCGAAAGATAACTTCTACCTTCGGTTTTTGTAAAAAACCGAGTCTACATGTCCTTTATAAGGTCGGATTTTTGAAAAAACCGACCCTAAAGATTGAATAAAATATTTCAGTGTAAGACTCGGTCGACAAACTTCTCGACCGAAATACTATCGGTTGAGAAGTTCGTCGACCGACACTTACACTGAAATGTTTTTATTCAATCTATAGGGTCGGTTTTCTCAGAAAACCGACCTTAAAGAGAGTTCTCGATCGAGACCGAAATGTTTTCGGTCGACAATTTTCTCGACTGAGAGTTACCAAAGAAATGGTATTCAATCTTTAGGGTCGGTTATTTCATAAAAACCGACCCTGTAAACGTTCTCGGTCGACAATTTTCTCGACCGAGAACGTTTACGGGGTCGGTTTTTATGAAATAACCGACCTTACAGGCTCCTTTTTTCTCACCTAGGTCAGAATTTTTATAACCTATTGCATTGGTGTTTACTCTGTAAGGTCAGTTTTATTTGATTAAATAATCTGACGCTACAGACCAAATTCTGTAGCGACGCCCACCTAGGCGTCGGATAAAAAGTGACGCTGCAGGCTTTAAAAAACCGACGCTACAGACCATTTCTGTACTAGTGTGTGGTAACCCTACCCACCAAGGAGGTGAGCATACCCTCCTCCTAGGACCCCTTGAACACTAGTGCCCCATGTGATCCTACATATGAGGATCACAAAAGTTCTAAGAGTGAGCAATGTGGGACTAAAGATCTTTTCTTTTTACACAAGACACAAAACTACATTTCCTCCATGTACTAGTTGCACTACATTGGGCTTAACCCATGCTAAACAAATGGGTAACATCCATTTATCTAACAATCCCCACAAAGTCCAATGTGAAGTGTACTCTGCCAGTCAGTCCTCCATATTATGTTTTCAGTAGATACCTTTCAATTTAAATCTGCCTGAGTTATCCAACTATGACTCTTGCAGAAACTAGGTGAACAAAAGACTTGAACCTGAGCCTTGGGTACAAGAGTATAGGTTGGTAACAACACAATAAAGACATGGCAGAAAAGAAAAACAATGCTATAAAGGCCATGCATTCAAATATAAAACTCATGATTAATATCAGGGAATAACCCACTTCCCCTGTTGCGGCCTACACAACATTAATTATTTAGTTGCAGTCTCCAAGGATGCACTACTAACATCCTGTCCTAAGACTTGACACCATTTAGAGACTAATCTCTTACTAACTTGCAGTCATGACTAACAGGTTTCCCAGGGGATAGACACACATATGCAAGAAGCATCAAAGAAGGTTACATAATGTCATCCAATTCACCCGACAACTTGTTATTACCACATTGAACCTAATTTGTGGGATCTCCACTCTGTTGGGCTGGGTTGCTACTGTTTGTGAATAATGAGGGGTTTCAATCTCATCCCCAACTTGGATTTTTCCACTAAGGCTAAAGCAAGACCTTTAGTGAATGGATCAACTGTATTATCTTTGGTACCGACGTAGTTCATAGCCACGACCGCATTAGACACTAACTCCCTTACAGACTTGAGTCTGACTTGGATGTGTCTAAACTATTTTTTATTGTACTTGGAACTCTTTATCTTAGCAATAGTTGTAGTGTTGTCATCTAAAGCACACAACTCTGCCTCAAAAGTGGACCGAGACAATATAGTCTGTTTCTTAGACCTCCAGAAAACAACTCCTCCTCCTAACAGGAAAACATATCCTGAGACGCCATTACTCCCAGAGTTCATAGCAATCCAGCTTGCATCACTATATCCTTTGACTACAGAATGATGTTTACCATAATGCAGCTCAAGAGAACAAGTTCCCTTGATATACCTTAGAACCCTATCAAGAGCTTCCCAATGGGTCTTGTCGGGACAACTGGTGTATCTACTCAACTTGCTCACTGCAAACGCAATGTCTAGACGTGTGTAGTTCATAAGATACATCAGACTTCTGATAATATGAGAGTATCGTAATTGAGACACTGGAACTCCAATCTCATTCTTGAATAAAGGCTTGGATGAATCATATGGAGTCTTAATAGATTTACGTGATGTGTACTCAAACCTCTCCAGTATCTTCTCAACATAGTGAGACTGAGAGAGAGTTATACCATCAGTAGACCTTGTGATTTTAAGCCCTAAAATCACATCAGCGACACCCATATCCTTCATCTCAAACTTGCTGCACAAGAATGACTTTGTCTCACTTACTACTTTCATATCGGAACCAAAAAGCAAAATATTATCGACATATAAGCATAACAGAATGAATCCATCATTGACAATTTTATAGTAGAGACACTTATCAAATTCATTAGAAATAAAGCCAAACAATGATATCATAGAATCAAACTTCTCATGCCATTGCTTAGGGGCTTGTTTCAAATCATATCATGATTTAACAAGTTTACACACTTTGATCTCATTCCCACGACCCACAAATCCCTCAGGTTGTTCCATATAAATCTCTTCCTGAAGATCATAGTGTAAGAATGCGGTCTTCACATCCATCTGATGGATACCGATATTATAAATGGAAGCCAATGCTATAAGCACTAGGTATCACAATAATCGATTCCTTCTCTCTATGTGTAACCCTTAGAAACTAACCTAGCCTTATACTTATTGATTGTCCCATCTGCATTAAGTTTCTTCTTAAAAATCCATTTGCATCCAACTACAAAAAAACCAGGAGGCAAATCCACCAATTCCCAAGTTCTATTTGAAAGAATTAATTAAATTTCATCATTAACAACCTCTTTCCAAAAATTAGCTTCTCGAGAATCCATAGCTTGTTTGAAAGTCACATGATCAACCTCAATATTGTAGGTGAGAAACTCACTTCCAAAATCTTTGGATGTCCTAGGCCGTTTACTTCTCCTTGGTTCAACCATTTATTCAGAATCATCAGATTCAGAAATAGACTGTTCTGAGTGCCCCCCACATTTGTCATCCTTTTCACATGCTCAAGAATGGAACCTGTGGTGAATGGATCCTCTTGAGATACTTCATTGGGCACATCAGATTTCATAGGAAATACATCCTCAAAGAATGTTGCATCACATAATTCCACAATTGTATTGACCTCAATGCCAGAGATATCTGATTTTACAATCAAGAATCTATAAGCATAACTTGTCTCTACATACCCCAAGAATATGGCATCAACCATTTTCGGTCCCAATTTCCTCCTTTTGTATTCATGGATAAGTACCTTAGCAAAGCACCCCCACTCTCGAAGATATTTAAGGCTCGATTTCCTTCCTCTCCATAACTCAAACAGACTACTATTTGAATGCTTATGGGAAACTTTATTCAGAATATGGCAAGCCATATTCAAAGCTCCCCCCACATAAAGTTGGGTAATCCAGTTGTTTGGAGTAAGGTATTTACCATATCTATTAATGTTTGGTTTTAACATTTAGCTATCTCATTTGATTGTGGTGAATAAGGGGCAGTGACCTCATGAACTATACCATGTAATTGGCAAAATTCTAAAAACAAGTTTGAGGTATACTCTCCTCCCCCATCAGACCTTAATCGCTTAAGTACTTTACTGGTTTGAGTTTCAGCTTCTTTCTTATAAATTTAAATTTATCCAATTCTTCATCTTTACTTTTCAGCAAATAAACATAGCAGATTCTACTACAACCGTCAATAAAAGTTATAAAATAATGCTTTTGATCCCTCGTAGCAACACCATTAAATTCATAGATATCCTTATGCACAAAATCTAAAATTTACGAATTCCTATTCACAAAATGAAAGGGTTTCCTAGGTAATTTAGCTTGCACATAGATTTCACATTATTGTTGCTAATTTCTAATTTAGGGATTAAATTCAGATTCATCATATGCTTCATGGAACCAATATTTACATGTCCCAAACATGAATGTCGTACATCAGATGAAACAAGATTCAAGCAATCAAAACTATTATCATTCAAATTAAGAATATAATTTGAAACCGGTTCAATAAGAATCCTAAACAAGTTCTCCACATCACATAAGTACCCTTTGCCAAAAAATAAAGAATCTCAAAGATGAGTAATGATAGCTTTATTACATTTGCAATCTATACAAAAATCATCTCTAACTAAAACTGCGCCACTAATAATATTGCGTCGTATTGATGGAACATGTCTGACTCTGTGAAGTGCCAGAACCTTTCTCGAAGGAACTTCAAGTCCATCTATCCTTTACCCTTGACTTCTATAGTGCTATAATCGCCCAAAGTCACTGATCGACCTCTGGAGTCCTGGTAAGACACAAACATGGACTTGCCAGTACAAACATGTACATTAGCCCCAATGTAAATTATCGAATATAGTGGTTTAAAAATAGAAATAACTTCAGGTTTTATAGATACGTACCCGTCATTGACGTACAAGGATATAGTCATCATGTTTACCACAACCTCCTCAGTTGCATATGTGGCATCTTTCTTCGCCTTCTTTGAAGGACAATCATTGTTCCAGTGGCCAACCTATCCACAAGTCCAACAAGGTTTGCTCTTCAATTTCTTTTAGATCTTGCCTTTGGGTTTTAGTGAGTTCTTTGATTTCTTATATTTGTTCTTAGCAGTGGTTAAATTGACAGTAGCATTAACATTTGTGGGCACCTTGATAGTCTTCTCTTTCAGGTGCTCTTCCTGAATGTTGATATCCATCATGAGATTGTTCATTGACATATCTCCCTTGCACTACTTAAGAGACATGCTAAACGACTCCCAAGACTTTGGGAATTTCTCAATAATATACATAGCAACAAACTTTTTCGGAAGAACCATGCCAGCATCAGCAAGCTCTTGCACCAAGAGTTGAAAATCATGTGTCTGATCAGATACAGACTTACCCTCACTCATATGAAACTTAAGAAATTTTGAAACATAATATTTTCCACTTACCTGATTTTCAGTATTGTATTTCTTTTCTAATGCCCCCCAACGGAACCTTGGATGTAGTGACAGGCGGTTTGGAATATTAATCATATGGTATTTAGAGCAAATAGAATCAGACCCCTACACATTTTGTCACCCTTCTTCCAGGTTGCAATTAAACTAGCATTTTCAGGGACTTTTTCATCAAGTTTAGGTTCGTCTTCCTCTAAGTACTGATCATAACCTACCATGTTAATCCATATAGCCATCCTACTCTTCCAGCGAGCAAAATTAGTTCCACTAAATTTTTCAGGCATACTGGAAGTGTCAATTTTCATGCTAGAACCTTGACCGACCATTGTTAATTAATGACAGAAAAGGTGATTTCTTTAAGACTATTGTTAATATTAGTTAATGTCATTACATACAACAACATCAATTGCAAATTAACAAGTTCAAGCAGATCCAAATAAGAAACAAAGATCAAACAGAGCAGGAGAATAGAAATAAAAGGAGTCAGAATTCACAAACCAGATCGTTCGTTGAGAAATGAACGTGTTAAAGAAATCAATGCCCGACAATCCTCATGGATAGACACTATTCTCCTAGACTCGATCTGGAACGAACATGGAGCAGACACGTATCACACGCATTTTATGTCGTCTCATTACACCACCACCAGTGCAACACAATAACCGTAGGAACCACCGCCTGACAGTTGTGTCTCAGTGAAGGGAAGGAGGAAGCAGTCTGTGCTTCGTATAGGGGAAGATCTGCGTGAAAATGGCTAAGGAACGAAGGTTGTCGCTCTCTAAATTAGGGCTCTCAAAGCACATGTGAAAACGGCGACTGAAGATCATTTGCTATATACTTAACCCTAATGACCAGATGAGTATATATAGCCATGCACGTCCCATATTCCTAATTCCATTAAGACGCAAACACTCAGTCGCTCATGTACAAAATGGAATAATTCGTGAGGCAAACACTTTCCAAATGAGATTAATAAATCCGGTTAAAAAAGACATAATTAATTTCACAATTAATTAAATTTGTAGTTGTGTCCTTGTATAAAAAGAAGGCTGAAGACGGAAGACAATTCCCACAACCCACAACCCACAAGCCCAAGCTCGTGCTCGGCCTAGCTAGGCCATGCCAGGCCAGGTGAGGCGTGGCGCGGCGCATGCGCGTATGCATGCGTTGTGATGTGGTCACCCCACCCACCAAGGAGGTGAACAAACCCTCCTCCTAGGACCCCTTGAATACTAGTGCCCCATGTGATCCTACATATAAGTACCACAAAAGTTCTAGGAGTGAGCAATGTGGGACTAAAGGTCTTCTCTTTTTGCACAAGACACAAAACTACATTTCCTCCATGTACTAGCTGCACTACATTGGGCTTAACCCATGCTAAACAAATGGCTAACAACCATTTATCTAACATCACCTTTCAGAGTGAATGTAGAAGAAAGGATGTCACATACCCCCGGAAACAACGACTAGTATGCCATTGTACGGTGGTATCCGTTTGATGAGGCACCAAATATGCCAAATGGTTTTGCACATTCAATCACCATCTTTTGCAGTCCCGTCACCCACCTTACCCACAATACCACCACACTTTATAGGTTCATCTTAATTCATCCCACCACCACCCTCCTACACCATCCCACTGCCACCACCCTTTACATGTACATATTCTAGTTTAGACCCACAACCATACTCAATCCCACCCCCTGCACATTCTCACAACATTGCAATTTACCTTCACAATCAACCTTGAATCATTTTTCACACCTACCAACATTAGCACTCAACTTATTCTTACACCTCCCCCCCATGTGGGGAAGACTGGCCCTAATATATTTTTGTGTACTTAGTTGAGTCCAACTGACCCTACATTAGATTTTTTTTTCCTAGGATGCTAAGGCACTGACAGAGGCAAGTGAAATACCTAACTAGGTTGAGAATGAGCCTACCCAGGAGACGGTTAACCTTCAAGGAAAAGCCCCAGTTTTATTTCTTACTCCTGAATTGAAGACAATTCTTCTTACAAAACTTCTTCTCAATATTGAACCCTTGACCCTCACCAACTGATATAAATAACCTCCCCCCCCACCATATTGACCATCAATTGATGCCCCTTTTGACTCTCTAGAAGATAGAGAGCAATTACCACATCTTGCTAATACTCCATCAATGATTGTTTATGAGATCGTTCTTCTAGAATGACAATTCTGGTATGTTGAGAGGTTACAATAATGATAAGGAGTCACCAAGGGCCTCTATATTTATTTGAACCATTGTATTTGTTACACCACAATAATTGATTTTTCATAATATGACAACTACTTATCAACTTGTTCATGACCTAACTTGTAACACCCCTGACCTGGGTTATGACCTAACCCTGGAAGTTTTGCCTAAATATGTAATTAATATACTTGTGAACACTCCCTGGCATGTAATTAAGTTCCTCAGGAACAATTTACTTTCAATCTTGCTCATTTTTTTGTATAAAGTTGTACCATTGTGTTCTATGCAGGGACCTTTGTGCAAATTACCCAGTTTAAGGGTTGAACTTGCAAAATTCACAATAAAAGATGTATCTCTGATGTTGAAACATCATGAGGATGGTTATGATGAAGTTTGAGGGATTTCCCAAGCTTGAGCACCAAGGTGCAGCTGTGGAAGCAATTCCCATGCTTAGAAACCCTAATTTGGGGTAAAGTGCAATTTACCCAAATTTAGGGGACCAAGTTGTAATTCTTAATATCTAAAACATCTTTTAAGACTCTTGTCATCATTTAGAGTGGAAATGATGAAAGGGGCACATCAAAGATTGATCAGATAAGAAAAGATGAACTTTGTGGTAAAAGACACCTAATTTGGGTATAGAAACCTTTCATGGATGTACCCTAGTTGTAGGTTGGCTTCCCTTACCCTTAGATCTTGAGATTTCATGAGATTTGCATAAGGATAGATGAGTTTGGACGAGCCTTTGAGCAAGGAAGGACCTAGATGTGATTTCCAATCTTGTAAGGTCCTTAGGGTGTAAAAGGGGCTAAAGTATATAAGCCACCTCTTTACAAGATAAGTGAACGATCTTTTCTTTCCCTCATTCTCTTCTCTTCTTGCTCAAACGGCCAAGGATAGCTCTGGAGCTCAGGGGGACGACCAACCTGTTCTAGGTAAGAAAACACCACCTTCTAGCTCGAATTCATGGAGGAATTCACTTTCTAAGGTTGGTTTTGTGGTTAGCTTACTTAGTTTTCTTGTTCTAGCCAACCAAACCAACGTTTCCTTGGAGAATTCACCTCTGACCAAGTTGTGGAAGCTCAAGGACGCCATTAAAGCTTGGAGCTTGAAGGCTTGGAGCTCTAAGATCAACCTTTAGGCGGGTTTTATAACTCTAAACTTTTGCTTTATATGCATGCTTTAATTCTTACAATTTACTTGGTAAATTCTCCTTCTACCTCCCTTCTTCCTTGCACGTTTGGAAGCAAATCAGTGGAGAAACCGACCTTGCTAGAGGTTGAAGATGAGGGGCGTGATTCCCTATGTTACTTTTTCAAACGACCTTGGACCCTTTTGGTCCAAACGGTTGCAAACCGTTTGGGTTCAAACGGTTTCAAACCGTTTGCTCTCAAACGGTCTTGCAAGACCGTTTGGATTGAAACGGTCTCAAGACCATTTGAAAGAGTTGACCAAGGGACGACCATTTGAGGGTCTGTTCCTAATATATTGAATTTCATCTCTGCAAAGAATCAAAGTCTAATTCTTAACCAATTGGGAGTTGAAGCCACCTCAACATGAAACCCTAATCGGGTGAAAAAGTGCTGATTTGGAACATAGATCTTGTTGAGTTTTGGGTTGAAGGACCCAAACGGTCTCAAGACCGTTTGGGGATTCCTCCAAACGGTCCTAAGACCGTTTGGGCACAACCCAAGACCGTTTGAAGGTCTAGGGTTAAGTTAATCTAATGGTTTGAGGGTCCAATTGTAGGAAATTGATGAATTGATGAAAATTGCTGATTTTGACCTAATTGGACTTCAACCTTAGTCAAAACGACTGGGATTTTGGTCAAACTTTGGACAAACGGTCTCAAGACCGTTTGGATGATGTACAAACGACCTCAAGACCGTTTGGGGCAAGTTTGAGCCCAATTGGAGGTCAATTGATAGGTTCAACCTTGAATTGATTCACATTGTTGAACATTGATGACCAATCGATTTGAAACCCTAATTGAGGAGGATTGAACCCTAATTGACTTGCAATTGAGGGTCAATTTGATGTCTAAGTGGTTAAGGCTAACCCTAATTGACTCAATTTATAAGTGGTTAGCATAGCTTTGACCGATTGAGGGCTTCAACACACATATCCATGAACATTGGTGACCTTTGAACCCCTTTGGAGGTCCAAACGGTTTGAGCCCATTTGAACCAAACGGTCTCAAGACCGTTTGGGGCCAAACGGTCTCAAGACCGTTTGGGCTCAAACGACCTCAAGATCGTTTGGTCCAATCGATCTCAAGCAAGTTTGATCAAACGGTTTCAAACCGTTTGAAGCTCCAAACGGTTTGGAAGTCAACCCTTCCAAACGGTCTTCACCTCCAAACGGTCTCAAGACCGTTTGGGTGGTTGAAACTGTTTGAAGGTTGAAACCGTTTGGAGATTGGTGATGGTTTGTACTTAACCATTTGAAGATGTAATTAGTTCAATGGTGATCCAATCTAAACCCTAATGGTAACCTAGGTCATTAAGGGACTATGTGATTAGTGAGTTAACCCATGATGGTGATCATGTGGCAAATTACCAAAATACCCTTGAGGGGTCTAAAGGGGTAAAACCTTGTTCTAATCAAACCCTAAACATATGATGTTGATGTTTTGGCTTATGTTAGTCAATGGAAACTTATCTCAACCTGATCTAGAGTGGTGTTGCCACCATCTACTAGTGAGAGGAGAGAGAAAGTATCCTAGAGAGAGAAAGTACCCTTTTAAGGTGGAAACTCTAGTGAGATACTTCAATTACACATGAATGTGCATGATTAGGGAATGACCCACCTATGTGAGGTCATGGAAACCCTAATTATGATATCTAATGGATCTTAATCTTAATTAAGAGCCTTAATGATGATGTTTCTCTTACATGATGATGTAATGAGTACAATTCACCATGGAGTGAATAGTAAACCCTAATTTTAGGGTGATGACTTGAAAGATGAATAGTAAACCCTAATTGTTGAATTGTTTACTATTATCTGTTGAATTAACCATGCAGGTTATTATGAGATGATGGTCACACCCAGGTATGGAATACCATGTTATATTCATTGAAAGCATGTCTTAAGCTTTATGAATAGTGAATCATCTTGATGCACTGCTAAGTGACATCTTTTGTGATTTATGGGCTGTAAGAGCCATAAACACCATCAAGGTCATGCTTGACAGATGACTTGTGATGAGATAATTGAGAACTGGTGATTGAAATGAGTTAGGCCTGCTACATTTTAGTATTCTCATATATAGCTGTGATGCTAATATTTTTGTATGATGATATGAATACTGAATGTACCTAACTAATCAAGTGTAATGTAGAGCCCTGATCATAGATCCATCATTGTCAGAGTCTAAATGATAGTGAAACAGGTTTTCCTCAGGGAACTCCTGGATCACATACTTTTGAGTATGTGGGGTACATGGATGTGTAGAACCTTACATCCTAGTGTAGGTATTTGATGTAGATTCATGTAGTCCGTCATACCTTCACTAAAAGAGAAAGGGTGAGAGGATTTGATGTAGATTCATGTAGTCCATCATTCCCCACCACAAAGTCTAAAAGGTGAGATGTATCACTATTTTCCCTTACAGACACAAACACCGCATCGATAAAAGATAAACAAGAAATCTTCTGATGACGAAGAGAGTACAGAACGCCACTGTAACTCTAAAATAGCGAAGGTCCAGTTTACCCTGGAGAGCTATAACAAAAGATATCCCGCCAGATATCTAACATTCGATCCTCTAACTGACTGAGGAAGATGAGGTCATAAGAATCCGGCTCTTTTAATGACCTATGCATGATACTGATGTGACTTCTTAGCGATCAGTTGGAGTATGAGTGGTAAGCCTCATCTCCACAGGGCATAACAATAATGTTTGAAAAACATAATCAACAGCGTAGTATATCTGTTAGAGTTATCTATGAGTTATTTGACTGATGTTACCTTGAATAGCATAGATGTTCTCATATTTTAATATTGATTGAACTCTTGCTTATCATCAGAACTGCTAGTGAATATCTTAAAGGCTCTTATTGCTTTAGTTATTCCTTGCTTTGCTTATAAATCCTAGTGAAGAGTTATAACTCTCGCTGGGGCAATTATGTATAATTGTCTCACCCCGTAGACTTGTACTTTTTAGGTGGTCGTCGAAGACGGAGGAACAAGAACACAGGTGACCAATCCCAGCAACAGCAGCATCAGGAGCAGTAAATATCTCAGGTGGAGATCTAGCCTGCTTCATGGTGTAGTTAGAGTCAAGTCCTATGTGTCCTCTGTACTCTCAGGTCCTGGAGTGTTTTGGAGTATGAATTCTTGAGAATTTTTGTATCATGTTGTATATAATTACTCAATAAGTAATTGTCAGTGATGTAAACAGTTAAATCCTTTTTCTATGGAAAAGGTTTGTGGTTTCAGGCTCTTGTCTCGAAAAGTTTTAATTTCCCGTGATTTTTGTCTTCCGCTGTTTACCGATTGCTTCCGCACATGTTTAAATCGGGATTAATTCGTGGTTTGGAGATCGGAGCCCACATAACTGATCATGTACTCAACTATCATGCAACAATGACATTTCTATGCTTAATTGAACTATATATTGCCTTGTCATCTCATCCCATCTCAAATATTATTGCATAACTAGATCATTGGCATGTCTATCTAGTTGTCTCCTTTCATATTTTCTTGTTTGATTAAGAAAGTATATCTTGCTCATGATTGATTCTTCCCTAATCATCACTCTCTCTATATTCCACAACTCATCCAAATGATATCCATTGTAGGAGATCTAAAGGTGATTGGGATCCCTTACTCAAGCTAGAGTTTTTGGTGATGGTGATTGGAAGTCCAAGACCATTGTAAGTCCCCATAAACCTACACACCTTAGTCATTGATTCTTGGTTTTTCTTTATTTTGTTTTTGTAACCATCCAAAATCAAATGATTGTCACAAACTCAAAAATTTGAACATAATACAAATTTCCCAAGCAATGTTGGGATGTTTAACACCTTTGTTGTACATAATTTGATTTTCATTACCAATTTCATAGCTACAATTTTATACTCCTAATTACACTCATATGGAGTCCTTTTTAGTCAATTAATTCTACAATTTCCTACTAATTTATATGCCCACCCATACTTTTCTTTCCAAAATAAAGTGATGACCCAAAATTTCTTATCTTTCATTTCTTTAGTTTACCTTTTATGACAACCACTAAGATTAGTATTTCACATAGTTATATTCATGGTTAACATGGCTCCGTGACTACATTGAGGAGTTCTCGAAAATCCTTGTTGTTCTGTAGTTTCTCAAGTTTCCTATTCTTATTTGATTTCCACTACAACTTCCTTTTTGTTGCCCTTTTGTTTTGTGATTTATTGCAAAACAAATAATAAAAAAATAGATTCCTTCTATCATGATCTAGATACTTTGTTTCCTTATACAACTATGACGTCTTTCTTATATGGTTGATTAATTTTGGGAAGGTGAGGAACACTGGATGTTTGCTTGGGGGTTTCCTGCTTACTCTTTACTTATTCTATCTCTTTCTCATGTAATTATAATTGAAAACATAAAATGTGAACACTTGTAGTTTAAACTCCTAAAAACCCATGAGTATGTGAAATGGATGCCAACACTCATGTTAAATCTTAGGATGAGGTGAGGGTGTTTATTAAAGGTACCCACATAGTACAATGTTGGAAATCCATAACCCTTAAGGGCACCCCCTCTCCTAGCACTAGTGATTGATTATCACTATTGTACCACTAGTTGTATTAGAGTGGTACGATAATCTGAAGAAATTGGGTTACCCTCTCATGAATGTATCACACTATAGAGTAGTTAAGGATTGACTCCTCCAATACAAGTCATGCCTGAGTGTGGATGTAGATTACATCTTATCTTCCACACTTATAGCTTACAATTGTTACTCACTTTACATTCTAACATTGATTTTTGGTTGCCTTTTGAGATTGTTTCTAGTTCATAATATGACAGAGATTATGCATTGCTTGATAACATGCTTTTGGTTACAAAATAAGCAAGCCAACCAATATTGATAATCTACCACATATCAAACAATCTCCCAAAAAATCTTGCACTCTACCCTATGTTGTTAGGTTGTTACTACATCATCAAACAATTTTACCAAAACTTCCACAACATATGTCATGTCTTTGGACTGTAAAATTTAGCATTGCATCTATGATTACTTTGGTTGTTAATCAACATATTCCAAGTTGCTACTTTACTCCATAGGGCTTCTCAAATTAACTCTCAAAGAATCAAATGATTTGGAAACCCTTTTTAGAGATTTGTTGACATGATACACATTGGAAGGATGTATGATTTTATTCTCATTTCTTGATTCCACCATTTATACCTAATCTACAAGAACTTGTTAAAACATAGTTAAAATCTCAAACCAAACTCCTAGGGACATCTTTCAATCTTGATAGTTGATCAAACACACTGAATGGGAGTTCAATTTAAGGAACTTTGTTTAAGAAACCTCGACCTTTTGAAAATTAGATTCCAAGCCTTCAGTAGTTACAAAAAGATTACTGAATTTTACTATAACGCTCACTAGTATTGTTCTTTCATGAATAACAACAACACCAACTTTGTGTTAGATGGTCCATGGTCTCACACATGTACTTACAAGAACTATCCTCTTAAAGGGCCTTCCATGTCAACTTCATCCTTTCAAGGATAGATCTTCTTAATTACATTATAAGTATATTAACTGAATATGGGAATAACCTTGCAACCTTAATCAACTACTAATCCTTTCTCCATGCATATTGACCATCTGTGATATATAATATCTCCAACATGACTAACAAGTCACCCAATAGCGTCCACCCATTTTTTTCCCACACCCCAACCCGTAGTAGACCTTGACCAAAAGATAGATCATCTTTTTAGGGTTTAATATCCTAACGATCCTAGTATATGACCTTAAATTAGACCACATGATTACACTAAGGCCCTTAAAAAAGGCCCTTGATTTTTCTCTTACTTGTCTAGTTAAATATAGGCACACAACTATAAATGATGTCATCCTACCTACCACCCCTCCACCTTTACCTGATAAGGGCATGGATCAACAGTTGAATTGGACACATATTGAGTAAGAACTAGATTGATGCCTTGCTAAACTTGAGAATGAGAGCATCTTAGAAGGAATGCACTCCCATGGATAGCCTTGAAACACCCAGGGGAATGCGGTTAACTAGGAACTTTCCATGGCCTCAAATAGACTACATTGAACCTTAATATCATTTCATGTCCAACCTTACCCTTTCTATAAATGGTTGTCCCACAAAAACATCCCTAAAAGAGAAAGAAACCCTACATTATACATCCCCATGGAGCTACTAGGAGCATCCTATGATAGTTGGAGATTTCTTTCATATTATTTGATGTAAGGGAAGGCATCCTTTCTACCTATTTTGATATTCTCAATACCCAAAAAGACGGATCTTCTTACAAGTTATCTCATTGAAGGACTATGGAGTGCCAAGCATATATTTTTATAAACTCCCACAATTGAAGCCCTTTAATTTTTCTAATATAGTTGTGTGCTAAGTACTTGACCCTTAGGAAATATACTCTTATAAGTTTGGATTAATCCTTATGTTTGAAATATGTTATTCAAACTAAATAAGTCATCATGAAGTCTTGTAGAAGTCTGTAGAAGACTTAATCTTTCAAGTGCTTAATTGAGATGGGTAAATTGAGCTATGGGTAACATACCAAAACTTCAACATATTCTCTTTTTGGCCCTTTCCAAATATTTTTCTATCACTTCTATCCTTTTTGGCCTTGATGCTTAAATTGTGGAATTTATAGTGGTTTGGGGAACATTTCTTCAATAATTATACCATTAGAAGGGTTTATGCACAAATACCTAGGTGAAATCTTATTTAAGGATCTAAAGTGTAAAATCACCACTTAAGTGGAATAATGGTAAATAAATCCATGTTAGAAGTGTAAGGCCCCAAACCTTACTTAATGTATTGAATAAGATTAACTACCATAATTAAGTACTCTAAACCTTAATCTAACCTTTTGAGGTGTTTTGAAATCATGAGACAAGATTAAGTTTCAAGTTTGGTGCAAGTTATGCAATTATATGCATATTTTGGACTTTTATACAATTTACCCAATTTGGAGTGTTTCTTTGTAAATTGTCACATGCATTATAATCTTTAGTTATTCCCTTACCATTCTCAAGTTTTTGAACCATGGGGCACCTAGTTGCACCTTGGTTTGAAGGTGTTACTTTCCAAGGGCATCATAGGGATTACCTTCTTTATAAATGAGGTTATCTTTAAAAGCTATCAACCAATGGGATTATTTCTTTGATTGGAGGACGGTGAAGATGGCCTAGAAGTCTCAATGTGCTGTTAGGACAGACCTTGGATATACAAGAGGTCTCTATGAGCTGTCCTTTTGCATGGCCATGAAGCCTTAGCCTAAGGACACATGGAAAGTCCCATAGACACCTCATGCTTGCCCCCTTCTTTATAAAGCCATGCCTACCCCTTCCCACCTCCCAATCCAAGAAGAAATCATATCCTTATCTTTCCCACAGATTAGAGCATCTTCCCATCTATGTTTGTCCATGATGTTGCTATCCCAAGGTAAAAGAGGGTGCCTACCTTGGTGAAGAAGGCTCTTAGGGTTCAAAATTCTCTATTTAGGATTTCTTAAGCTCCTCCTTGGTGATTTTGATTAAAAATAGTAAGTATCCTCTTTTCCTTCCTTGTTTTCATGTTGTTAGTCTTCCTCCCACATTCTTCTAGGTCAGAAGCATGATCTTCCATGGTAAAACTTCACCTAGAGCCCTAAAACATCTCATCTCCATGCTTTTTTGCTAGGGTTTGCACCTCTAAAGTGGAGAAGGTGATCTTTGCTCAAGAAAGAAGCTTAGCTTTAGGCAACCATACCTTCTAATCTCGGTATGTTTTCTATTTGGACCTTCTTACCTTCCTAGAGGCGAGTTTTGTGAGCCCCCTTATCATATATTGCTGACTACATGCTTAAAACTCATGCTTCTATGTTTAAAATCGATCATCTCCATCTCTATTTACCATGTTCTTCTAGGGTTTTGGTTTCTTACTGTTTTACCTTCTGTAGAAGCTCTAGTTCGGTTACCTATGCAACTTAAAACCTGATCTTAGGTCAAATTGTGTTTTCTCCCTCTCCCTCTCTCTTCAATTATCTCGATCGGTTTGATGATGTGGCAATTTCCTATTAGTCAATATTGAAAAATTCATATCTGCTAATCAGCTTATCCAAATTTGACAAATAAATATGTTTTAGAATTGGAAAAGTAATATATATATATAATAAAAATATTTTCAAGGCCTGGTTTCATGGTTTGACTAAGGATGGTTTTTGTAAACAGAATTTGATGCATAAAACCATAAAAATTACATCTTAATCAGCATAACTGCAAAATTAACATAAAATATGTTTTCTTCATCAGGAGATCCTAATGAGTTCATTGGTGATATTTTCAAAATCTAAATCTGAGTTTTGTTATGTTTTTTTTTAAATTAGGGTTTCTATGTATTAATGTGCACAATGTACTCTAATACATGTTAATACATTGAAAATGGGTAAAGTGGAACTTGGACTCAATTAAAGTGGTGAAAGTTAGTAATCGATATCAGTAAGAGAGGTATGTGAATTTCTTACACCCTACGTTGGGATATTTGCAAACCAAACCCTATATTCCCTAGTGAGCCACTATATGAACCATATTTCATCTACTCATGATTCTTTTGTTAAATTTCCTTAAAATTAGTAATGATATTCTTTTTCTTAGGTCTTGTACCCCACTGCCATGTTTTAATTGATATGATGCTTTTACTTGCCATGAATTCTTTTCTAGCATATTGAGTTTATGGACTATTTAGCTATAGTAGTGGTACTTATGTACAACCACCCATAGATAGGGAATCTATTAATTTGCCCTGAGGAATGTCTTATTCTCCCACATAAAATTTAGTGTAGGTGACTGGGAATGTATTAATTCTCCCTTCACCTATAGGTTGAGGTCCGATAGGTGCCTCAACCCTACTTAGTTAATGTAGTCATAATTATCATACATGCAACCTTTTATTATATTTTGTTTATGGAAAGCATCTATTTAAAAATAGTCTCATACTGTTGAAATTTTGATCTTATGATGAAAACTAGCCTTTGTTTACATATTTTCTTTTACTTGATATCCTATTCATATTTGTTGACACATACTTTTTTTCCTTTCCCTTTTGCTGGGTGTTTTTCCAACCACCCAGGTTTAGATCGAGGTGTTGAACATGACCAAGGAGAGCATAGCTTCCAACATGGACCTAGGTCTTGTAGATGTTGCTTGGAGACATATTTGAAGTAGTTTAGATTTCCCTCTATCTAGATCCTTTTTGTTGTACCTTGTTGTAAACCCTAATGGGAGATTTTGATGTACTTGTGTAATCTTTTATGAAAGTTGAATATAGTCTATTCCGCTGCTATACTTTGGTCTTTTGCATACCATTATAATAAAATTGGAAAATTTATACCTATTCTGACATACCTTTGAGTGTGTTTGGAATGGATGTTAATTCTTCAAAAAAAATTTGAAAGGGGGTGTGATCCCGCCTCCTTACAACATGGTATCATAGCCCATGGTAGTCGGAATCTGACTATTTCAATTTTGTCTCCCTAATTAGAACCATTGCCTCATATTGTTTCTATTTAAGTGACATGTTTTCCCTAGAGTTTATTACCAGATGATGAAGGGTTGATTTAGGATCCTATAGTTTCACATTAGAATAATGATGAATAGATCCCTAAAATACTTACAGCTAAAAGATGCATAAGTAACCATAGTAACATGAGGTTGTTTAGCTTGGCCTTTAGGCAACTACTAGGACATGAAGTTTAAAGCAAAGGTGTCTAGAAAGGATCAGGATTCGGGGGCTGGCAAGATTTTCCTCCGCACCACTAGCTTGGTTTACGAGGATTCCCGAATCCATATGATACCGGCCTGGTCTGAGCTGATATGAATTGTCTGAAATAGCATGCTTTTAGGTAATAGTAGCCTTAGATATCTATATTATTTATCTTTAGGTACCCTAATATGTTGAACTAGCCTCCCAGGTGTAATGACTTGTTTGAGGATGGATACCCAATATAGTTCCTTTATGACCCATAGAACCACATGTTTGGATAGTTATCCCTAGAACCTAGACTTTGAAGTTTGGTGTTTAGTAAGCAATCAGAGTGTGCAGTGAAGTGTGATGGATCTTGTATATGGTCTAGTTAGACTCACCCTTTCACCTCTAGATTAGTTTGTCTTGGTAGGTCAAGCCTTTTAAGGGGTGGAGAGTAGTTGGTTTGATGATGTTTGGGTAGGTAGATTTTGAGGATGAAATCCTTTACAAGGGGATGGAGTCATGTAACATACAGAAATCTAGCTACTCTGACTTTAGAAACCCTAACTCCCTAATCAAGAAGTTAGTGTGCTTGAATCCTTAGTTTTGACCAAACAAGTTATAGTTGTAACTACATGTTTCTTGGTAACAAAAAAATATAACAATCATCTAATGAATATTTCATAACCCTAATGAATATCTAATGCACATAACAAGAGTAACTCACATTTTAATACTAATAGTGGATGGGCATGATGTTACCCATGTCATAAACTAATAAACCCTAATGATATGAGGGGTTAGATAATTGTAATCTAACCTTGGACTTAATGCATCCTAAGAAGGTATATATGAAGAATAATGATCATGTTAACCTAAACCCTAAGTTTTAATCATCTAACCTTAACCTGTACATCCTTAATGATTCATGATACATTAGTGTCACTAGGTGTCATCATCTGATAACATACTTTTATACACATAAATCATAGATTAATCAGGTCATCAATATGAAATGCATATCACCTTGTTCTCTAATGCACAACTAATTAATCACCTAATGACTTAGTATGTGAATCAAATGATTAATATGTAATATGTCCCACCTTGATCATTAAATATATATAATGACTTCAATATGGATAAGAAGTAATTCATTCACACAAGTGTTCATAATCAATAATAAGAAGTGAATAAATATGAGATAATGATTAATGATGACATTAATGTGAGCAAGAATGGTAAAGTAACAATGTCTAAGATACATGTAAGTAATTAATGTGAAATTATTTGGATTAATTGTAACAAATTGGATAAAGTGTCCTATTTCATACAAAATTATTGATACAATTGATAATGGAGTCTAAATCCAAATTATTAAAGATAATGGTCAGATATTATAATGCATATTAAGATAATTTAGTATAACTCTAGTTGAGTTAAAATTCCTAATGAGATAAATGAGAAATATATTGGGTTTGTGCATAATAATGAAATATAACTCTTTTGGAAACAAAGTAAATATGACATGATACAATTAAAAGAATATAATTATAATGTAATATCCTAATGAATATAATTATATTAAGCAAAAAATTTTAAAAAGAAATCATAAAAGTGGAACCTTTAGGTGATCCATGAGAACCTGGCCTATGTGAAGTTTCTTGAGAATATTTTGACTCCCAAGTTAATCAGTTGAAAAATAAGGAGTTTAAGTTAGTATAAGTTTTGGTGGAACTTAATGGATTCAACCTGGGAGTTTAGTGGTGAGATGTTGCATACTCACCCTTCTCACTTGTATTTAGATTTTGAGGACGAAATACTCTTTAAGGGGTGGAGTGTTTTAACATACCAAAACTTTGACATATTCTCTTTTTTCCCCTTTCCTAATATTTTCCTATCATTTCTATCCTTTTTGGCCTTGATGCTTAAATTGTGGAATTTATAGTGGTTTGGTGAACATGTGTTCAATAATTATACCAATGGAAGGTTTTATACGCAAATACCTCGGTGAAATCTTATTTAAGGATCTAAAATGTAAAATCACCGCTTAAGTGGAATAATGGTAAATAAATCCATGTTAGAAGTGTAAGGCCTGAAACCTTACTTAATGTATTGAACAAGATTAAATACCATAATTAAGTACTATAAACCTTAATCTAACCTTTTGAGGTGTTTTGAAATCATGAGACAAGATTACTTTTTACGTTTGGCCCAATTTGAGTGGTGTTTGTGCAAGTTATGTAATTATATGCATTTTTTGGAATTTTATGCAATTTACCCAATTCGGAGGTTTTCTTTATAAATTGTCACATGCATTATAATCTTCAGATATTCCCTTACCATTCTCGAGTTTTTGAACCATGGGGCACCTAGTTGCACCTTGGTTTGAAGGTGTTACTTTCCAAGGGCATCATAGGGATTACCCTCCTTATAAATGAGCGTATCTTTAAAAGCTATCAACCAATGGGGTTATTTCTTTGATTGAAGGACGGTGGGGATGTTGTAGAAGTCTCCATGGGCTTTTAGGACCAACCTTGGATATACAAGAAGTCTCTATGAGCTGTCCTCTTGCATGGCCATGAAGCCTTAGCCTAAGGACACATGGAAAGTCTCATAGACACCTCATGCTTTCCCCCTCTTTATAAAGCCATGCCTACCCCTTCTTACCTCCCAGTCCAAGAAGAAATCCTTGCCTTATCTTTAACCTATTTTAGAGCACCGTCACTTCTATGTTTGGCCACAAAGTTTCTGTCCCAAGGTAAAAGAGGGTGCCTACCTTGGTGAAGAAGGCTCCTAGGGTTCCAAATTCCTCTATTTAGGATTTCTTAAGCTCCTCTTTGGTGATTTCGACCAAAACTAGTAAGTATCCTCCTTTCCTTCCTTGTTTTCATGTTTTTAGTCTACCTCCCACCTTCTTCCAGGTCATAACCATGATCTTACATGATAAAACTCCACCTAGAGCCCTAAAACATCTCATCTCCATGCTCTTTTGCTAGGGTTTTCACCTCTAACGTGGAGAAGGTGATCTTTGCTCAAGAAAGAACATTGTCTTGAAGCAACCAGGCCTTATAATCTCAGGATCCTTTCTGTTTGGACCTTCTTACCTTCCTAGAGGCAAGTTTTGTTAACCCCCTTCTCATATATTTCTTACTACATGCTTAAAACTCATGCTTGTATGATTAAAATCGATGATTTCCATCTCTATTTACCATGTTCTTCTGGGGTTTTGGAAAATTGTTGTTTTACCTTTTGTAGAAGCTCTAGTTTGGTTACCTATGCAACTTCAAACCTGATCTTGGGTTAAATGGTGTTTTCTCCCTCTCCCTCTCTCTTCAGTTATCTCGACGGGTTTGATGATGTGGCAATTTCCTATTGGTCAGTATTGAAAAATTCATATCGTCTAATTTGCTTATCCAAATTTGACAAATAAATATGTTTTGGAATTGGAAAATTAATCTCTACCTAATAAAAATCTTTTCAAGGTATGATTTCATGGTTTGAAGAAGGGTGGTTTTTGTATAAAGAATTTGATGCATAAAATCCATTCCAAAATTAACATAAAATATGTTTTCTGCATCAGGAGAACCTAATAAGTTCATGGTGATATTTTCAAAATATAAATCTGAGTTTTGCTAAAAAGTTCTGAAATTAGGGTTTCTATACATTAATGTGCACAATGTACTCTAATACATGTTAATACATTGAAAATAGGCAAAGTAGAACTTAGACTCAATTAAAGTGGTGAAAGTTAGTAATTGATATCAGTAAGAGAGCATTTCTTACACCCTATATTCCCTAATGAGGCACTGTATGAACCCTATTTTCTCTATTCATGATTCTTTTGTTAAATTGCCTCAAAATCAGTAATGATATTCTTTTTCTTGGGTCTTGTACCCCACTACCATGTTTTAATTGATATGATGCTTTTACTTGCCATGTATTCTTTTCCAACATGTTGATTTTATGGACTATTTAGCTATAGTAGTGGTACTTATGTACAACCACCCATAGATAGGGCATGTATTAATTTGCCCTGGGGAATATCTTATTCTCCCCCATAAAAATATGTGTAGGTGATTGGAAATGTATTAATTCTCCCCTCACCTATAGGTTGAGGTCCGATAGGTGCCTCAACCCTACTTAGTTAATGTAGCATAATTATCATACATGCAACCTTTTATTATATTTTGTTTATGGCAAGCATCTATTTAAAAATATCCTCATACTCTTGAAAACTTCATCTTATGATGAAAACTAGCCTTTATTTACATATTTTCTTTTCCTTGATATCCTATTCATATTTGTTGATACATACTTTCTTTCCTTTCCCTTTTACTGGGTTTTCCCAACCACCCACATTTAGATCGAGGTGTTTAACATGACCAAGGAGACCATAGATTCCAACATGGACCTAGCTCTTGGAGATGTTGCTTGGAGACATATTTGAAGTAGTTTAGATTCCCTTTATCTAGATCCTTTTTGTTGTATGGGAGATTTTGATGTACTTGTGTAATCTTTTATGAAAGTTGAATATAGTCAGTTATTTTTATTCTGCTACTACACTTTAGTCTTTTGCATACCATTATAATAAATTTGGAAAATTTATACCTATTCCGACATACCTTTGAGTGTATTTGGAATGGATGTTAATTCTTCAAAAAAAATTAGTAAGGGGATGATCCCACCTCCTTACACTATGCCAAAAAGTAACCTAAGGGTGGCCCCACCTTAGCTGGAAGAGACAATCCCATAGGGGAGGATACCCCTCAAGACACCTTGTAGGAACAAGAAATCCCTGCAACTACCTGTGTGGCTTTAGACCAGGCTCCACTTGAGAAACTATCTGATGTCGTACATATGCCTCCATTCAACTTCAACTATTATTTGACCATGTATCATCCCCGATCATCATGTTATAGAGGACCCTATGCCATGTAACCCTTATCTGCTCAACCAAGTCCCTTCCAACCATGACTATATCAATATCTACCACATGCAAGCTCACACAACGCTTCAATACAAACATTGCCTAAGAAAAAGACTCCAAATCATCATCCGTTCAGGGGGAGCTGAAGATGAGGTCAAATTCGAAACAAAACAATAGTAGTGAAGAAGAATCTAAGTTTTCAGAAAAGGGAAACACCTCCAACAACATCAATCATGCCATCATGGGAATGCATGCGGGGTCAACACCTACAACCATGCTTATTACCCACCACCTCCTCTCAGGTAAAACTTATACATGAGAGTACCTTATAGTTTCCCACCACCAGTATATACAGTACTTCCATTGACAATCAATATTCTACCTATACTAATGAATGTAGAATTTGAAAACAAGCAGGCTCAACATGCACCCACCACAAATGTAAGACCCCTGACCTAGGTTTTGCTTGATCTTGCTTCTTAACATAATAAGATGCTTGAAACCTTATTCTAATCATGCGATGTGCCTTAATAACATGTGACATGCTTGTTTTTTAAGTTTAGTCCAATTTGGATGATGTTTGAGCTAGTTATGCTATATGAGTGCTTTTTTTGGGTCAAGTTGCAATTTACTAATGCTTAGAGTTTATCTTGTAATTTGTCACATGTTTGATGTGCCTCACATTCTTCACATCATATTGGAGATATTAGATCCCTTGGGTGCTTTGTTGCACCTTTGATGTGATGAAGAGAGAGGTGTTTACACCATGTGTTGATGTTTAGGGTTGCCCGAATGCCCTAGTCTTGGTGTTGACTTCAAGGGTTGACCAATGGGCTCCTTGGTTTTCAATGACCATCGTGATATACTTTTGTCTTTGGTTTCTTTGGTCGATGAAGTTCTTGAATGTACCTATGGTTCCTTTCAGTCGATGAGACAAAAAGACCTAGATAGGGTTCTATGTGATCGATTGACTTGGTTTTCTCTTCGGCCTTTTGAGTTCTTCAATCAGTTTTCCTTCCATCAATGGCCCATGTAGACTAGGGTGTTTGATGAGCTTCCTTGGTATTAATGAACCTTGATGCTTGCATGAGTTTAGTGCTTGAATGGCCGAGTTTTGATGGACATGTGTCACTTATGTGCATGACACCTAACCCTCTTTACCTCTCTCTACCCTTAGGTATATAACCCTTCTTTTGCATGCAAATGATCTCTTTACACCCAATTTCCATCTCTCATCCTTGGAGATCGTCCCCTGTGATCTTGGTGTTGGAGAAGAGCTAAACCTTGGACCAAGTTGACCGCACCCATGTGTGACCTAGGGTTGGAGAAACTCCCCTTTGGTGATCCTTTAGTGTTCTTTGATCTTGGTGAGTGATTTATCCTTCTTGGTTTCATTTTCTTACAAACCCTACCCCTCTCTTCTTCCTCTTGGCTGAACCCATGGTCCTCCATTATGGTTCTGCTTGAGGAACTCGTCTCTCCTTGGGCAAACCCATGGTTCCCCATGGTAGTGTTGAGTTGAATTAGAGATCTCCTCTCCCCCTCTTATTCTTTTTGACCTAGAAGCGTTGGATCTCTCTTTATTGTTCTTTAACCTAGGGTTTGCTTATCTCTTTCGGTGGTGACTAGCTTGGTTGTGGAGATAATCAATCTGAGTTTCTCTCTCTCTTCTTTGGATCTTCTTTGCTTGGAAGTTGTTTCATCATAATCCAAGGCGAGTTAAATAACATTCTTCTCAATTATTATTGCACTTATCTAGGATGTTAATGATCTACACTAAAATCGTGATTATAAGTAGTTTGGTGATAATATATAGGGTTTCGTGTTCATGACAATATTCAATACATAATCTCCCTTGATAAACCTTAATCTATGTGTCTGAATTCCTGTTTGATGGTCGAAGTGGTGATCCTTCCAAGCATGAGCTTAACCTTGGTGTCCTTCCTCATAATAATGGTTTTGTCTTTTGCTTAGTGATGGGGGTATGAATTCTTTCATGCATGTTTTTAATAATGGTTTCCCACTCATACATGAATTTTCCTAAGTCTTGATGATGATCATATTTAGGGTTTATTGATGTTTTTCTTTATGAGGTTACACCTTGATGGTTCAGTTTCCTCCCTATTTGATGGTTTGATTTAGGGTTTTTGGATTTTTCTCTCCCTCTTGAGGTTTATCCCATGATGTTTCAATTTCATGATGTTATAGGACCTATGAATCATGTTGTTGAAGTGTTCTTCTCTCTATGGATGGTTTCATGTTGTGTCTTGTGCGTGTGTTTGGTTTGGATGACTTTTAGTCACCAAGGATGGATTCCTTGAGTGGTCGAAGGGGTGACCTATGTCATTTAGTCAGCGAGGTTTCTCTTTGTCTTTTTTGGTCATAGATATTTGTTTCACGTGGTTGTTTATGAGTTGAAATCCTTCTTTGGCCGATGAAGGGGTGAGGTTCTCTTCAGTCGCTTAAGTTCTCTTCGACCTAGCTTCTTCGGTCTAAGGCTTGATCCTTACTTTACAATCACTAGGGTTGAAGATTGTCTTTGGTAACCATGGTTTATTTCTCTTTGGTCGTAGAGGACATGTGACCCAATTTTCACTTTGGTCAATGAGAATCCCTAGACAGGTGTTCACCATATGTTGTTACCTAGTGATGATAATAATTGACCTAATATGGTTCTAAGAAAGTTGGAAATGGTGATATCTAGGGTTAAATGCTAATTGTTGTATTGAAATCCTAAATCTAGTTATAGTGTGAAACTTAACTCTAATTTGAGTATATGGTGTTAATTCTTAGTTTGCTTAACTATTTAGTGAAAACTACTAGAGGGGGGTGAATAGAGTTTTATAGATAATTTAACAATTATTGAACTTAAACAACCACAATGAAAATATTGGACAAGGAGACACAAGGTTTAGAGTGGTTCCAACTATAGCAAATACTATAGCCGTCAATCCACTACCCGGTTGCTTACCCAACCGGGATTTGAAAAGAAATTTATTTTATTACCTCTTCAAGGAATTTACATAAAATACAATCTCTTTTCCTAAACCCTTCAAGCAGCCTTCACCTAGAAGTAATCGCCAACCTTGAAGCAGCCTTCCCTTGAAGTAGATGCACCAACTCCCGTTGCACCAGCCTTCTGAAGTAGCTTCCCTTGCGATAGCCTTCTTGAAGTAGCTTGAAGTCCCCTTCTCCACCTGAGAAGTCAACCCTCTCCAATCCGCAGCCTCCAACCCTAGGAGTAGCAAGGAGAGTACAAAAGATAAACAGGAACAAGAAAGGAAACGGAAATTACAACTTATCCTTTAAGCCCGAGGCTTGATATGCCTAGATCAAGCGTAAGATCTCCTAGACAAGTATGTGAACTTGTGATTGCTGTGGATAGGAGAATCTAGCCTATAGGACACGAGATTGAGCTAAGGAGAAAGTAGACAAATGATCACAGTGCTCAAATTGCTTGCAAAAGATTGCTCAAGTATGCTCAAGTGTATTCTCAAGTGTAACAAGTGAATTCTAGTGTCCTATGGCTTGTCCTATTTATAGGAATGGCCTAAGTATGCTTAAGGACGTTCTAGACAACTTCTAGGGGTTTCTAAGTGCTTAACTAGCCGTTAGGTACAAAGTTGTTGCTTTAACAACGGCTAATTAATTTATTCTGCAGTTGTTGTCAGAGACCATCTCGGTCGACAAATGGTCGACCGAGACACCTACTCGGTCGAACTTTTATCGACCGACAGGCTCTCTGGAACAAGTGATTTGCAACGTCTTTCTTCAACTACCAACTAACTTGTTTGTTGTGTCTAACGGCTACTTTTGATCTTTCTCGGTCGAGAGGTTTGTCGATCGAGAGTGTCTCGGTCGAGGAGTTTGTCGACCGAGAATGATCCTGTTTCAAGGTTTCAATTTAAGCATTAATTATATGTGTGAGTGTGCAAAGATGATCCTAATTAAATGGGATGACATGTCTAACTATGGTGTTTGGCTAGGGAAAATCTAACGCTTGATTTACATGCAATTCTAAGTACTTGTACATTATATATTTGTACAAGTTTTACAACATTGATTACATTGCATGAAAATATAACTAAGTAAGCTCTTGGATTTTCCCTTGTTGCTTTGCCATCCATCTTAGTCCTGCACACTCAAGTAGCTCGTTAGATTAATAAGAATGAAATGTTTGTCATCATCGAAACAAAGAGATTTATCATAATATCCAATTTATCCAACAATCTCCCCCTTTTTGAAGATGACAAACATTTCCTAAATATGAAATAAGGAAATATAAAGCATGTGAGTTTCATACCTGAAAATTACCTTTTGTAGCCATTTATGTTTTGCAAGTGAGTGCTGGCCAAGATGTGATGAAACTCATTTATATTTTTGATTTTTATATTCTTTCTCCCCCTTTGTCATTTCAAAAAGATATCCAAGTTGAGTATTTTATTTTTCTTCTCCCCCTTAATATAATGCTCCCCCTTAACTAGATATCCTTTTAGAAGCATGGATTTTTATCTAATTTATCCACAATTTATTTCTCAATCATTTGCAAAGGATGTTAAGCCTTGAAATGATATGAGATTCCCTTAAGCGTATGATGAATGTATATTGATTTCTCATTTATCAAAGGATGTTAAGCCCTAGATTAAATGAGAATCCTCTAAGCTTAGAGTACATAAAAATGTCTCCATCCAAATGCAAGGGATGTTAAGCCCTGTTTTGGGTAGAGAGTTCCTTCAAGTACAAGATACCATTTTCAATAAATTCATAAATTTCTTGACAATTTTCAGCTACACATGGTGGTTACAATGTTTTTGTAAGCTTCTTCAATCAAATGGTCAAAGTTTTTATGATCTCCCCCTTAGTCTTATGCTTTGCTCCCCCTTAGATAGATATCTCAAATGAAAGTTTGAGTACTAAGAAAATATATAAAATGTTGTAGATGATCTCCAAGATTTAACAAATATGTATGCAATTTATGTCAGTCTGGAAAATAGAAACCCGGTCGGTCGACAACTGCTCGACTGACAGTGTTCTCGGTCGACTAGGTGCTCGACCGAGGATATTTCTGGAGAACTGTTTTGTCATTTGTCAATTTAGCCACAATTTTAATAGTTGCATGTTTTAATTATTACTCCCGTTATTTATTATGCTCTACAATAATGAACTTATAATCCATATTTTTGAAGATGTCTCATATGCCTAAAAAAATAACCATTTGAATCAAGCAAAGATGGCAAACTTCTTTCAATAGCATGGAAAATATTACAATCATATAGAAATGACCAATTTATTACAATCATTGTCATTATAACTAGTACAACTCAACACTTCACTGGAAAGATTTAAGAATTACATCAATGTCCGGATCTTTCCCAAGGAATGGCTCGGCTCCATAATATTTGACCAGAGTTTGCCAATCCAAAGCACCTGTCGTAGTTAACGCATATGCTTCCAGAAATGTGGGAACTCGGTCAAATCGGAAGTGAGCAGCTATATCTTGCAATTGCATGGAGGAAAATTGAGTATGTGCAAGATCCATTGATGGTGGAGGTGGAGTTTGATAGTAGTTGTATGAAGGGTTAAATGGGTTGAGCATGCCAGGATTTAAGGAATGCGGATATTCATCGGTTTGGCTCGGAGAAAGCTTTTGCATTCTTTGATTCAAGTATGTCATGGCATGGTGGGTATAGTTGAGTTGGTTACTAAGATGATATTGGGAGCCGACAAGATAAGTGAGAGTATTTTGAATGGGATCAACAGAAAGATTAGTAGGAGGAGGGGGTGGTGGTATATCTTGATGTGATGATTCTCCTTCTACTCTTGCCCTTTTATGACCAAAGTCAATCCCCATCTTCTCTACGGTATTCTTACTTATCTTTGGTGGTCTACGCTCCCATGTATACCCCATATCTTCAATTTGTAACTTAAGACAATGTTGAGTGATCTGGCATACAAAATCGGCATACGGTGGATTGCCAGAAAACTCAAGCATGTTTTTAAGTATTATGCGAATGAAGTTTATAGGAATTTCTTTTATGATAGCATAAATTAGACACATGCGGAAAATAGGGACCTCAGATTTATTGGCTCTAGGATGTATGTTTGTGGAAACAATGAGGTTTACTATCCTACATGCAGGTTTCAGGTTTATTGCATAATAGGTTCCCCTATCTTCATGACAAGTGGTATTGGTTTGAAATATGGCTCTTTTTATATCACTAAGGCTAGTGGAGTGGTCATCATGGGATAATAAATTTAGTGGATTGCCGGTGGTAAGGTCAAGGAAATCTTGGTATTCATCTATATCAATTTCTAGCATATCAAGACTATCCCCTTCGGAAAATTTAAAACTACGCCCATTGACCATGGTGTAGAAGAATGTGGTTTCATTTTCGGTGTGGGATAAGAGATTGGCATAGAATTCGTTGACTACCTTAGTGGAATAGGAAGGAAAAGAAGGATTGATGAAGTCCTTCAGCTTTTGCACTCCAAAGAGATTCTCCAGACCGACTATGTTGATGAAGTCCATAGCTTCGACCGGGCGTCGGGGAAGAGGATCTTTAGAGGAAAGTCGTAGATATCGATCTCCAGCATCTCCGTCGACGAAGGCGATGTCGTTGATGATCGTCAGTGGTGGAGTGGCTTCCCGATCTTCTCTTCTTTTTCTTCCGGCGACTTTCTTCTTCCCACGGGCAGCTGAGGATGAGGCCATTTGTGTTTCTTGAGTGTGGAGAAGAAGCAAGGAAGATTGGAGGATAAGAATGCTGAAGGGTTGCACGAAAATGCACTAGAGATGGACTATGGAGGCAAGGAAATGCAAGTGTGAGTAAGTGACTCGTTTTTACTCCTATTTATAGCATTCCAGCGACCTGGTCGGTCGACGATTCGTCGACCGAGCGTCCGCAACGGTCGAGTTGCAGACGCGCCACATGGTTCCCCAACGGTCAAAAAAACGGTCATAACGGTCCGTCCGCAACGGTCATATCCAACGGCTATTTCTCGGTCGAGCACTTGTCGACCGACGTTGTCTCGGTCGAGCATTTGTTGACCGACAGTTCGTCCGATATTGAGTCTGTTTAGTATTTGTCGGTCGAGAGAGATGGGCTGACCGAGAGGTTCTCGGTCGACGAATTCGTCGACCGACAGACTTACTGAGTACAACTTTTAAAGCTGATTTTTAAATGCAGATGGTAGATCATTTTTGTAGAGCATTTATATGGATATTCTAAGGGAGTAATATTGGGATAATTCAAGGCTTAAATGATAACAAATGATTTAATTTTCAAGAAAAATTTATATTAAGATTAGGTCCAAAGAGAGAATTTCCAAAAATAAGCAATTTTTGTCGAAGCTTATTTTAGGTCGCCCTTGACTACGACCATAGCGCCCCTTAGTCAAGTTTTATTTTGACCAAGAGGCAAATTTTGCAGATATTTTTCAGATTTGAATATATTGAGTCTAATATCTGCATAAAATTTAAATATCAAGTTGAAGCATACTACTTAATTGGAGACATAATTAATTATTTCAGAGATACTGAGTTAGAGATTTTGTTGCAAGCAATAACATATAACTAATAAGTTATTTTGCTGTCTTGCAAACAATTTTCTATACGCACCCAATGATGAAAGCATGGTATAAAGCATACAATGATAATTCCAGTATATGTATAGACCGGAAAATACTTTTACGAAAAATCATATGAAAATAGGAATTTTCTTTTCATTTGACTTAGACTTTAAATCATCTAGGGAACAAACTAATATTAATTTCATTTACATTTGTAATTATGTAGAGTTGAGATAGACATAGGAATATGCAACTAATGTCTTTGGTCATATCTCAATTTGATTTTGTTCATTTAGTTTGGAGGTTTTGGAATCCAAACTAACTCTACATCTTTTCTCTTATACGGACATGAAAATGAATAGTGACCAAGGCGCAAACAGTAATGACAACATATTGAGTCAACTTCATATCTTTTTCTATGGTTGTGTCCTATGTTGTCATTGGGTGAGGATGTCCTTTTAGGTACATATATAGATTGGGTTTGTGACTTTCTCTGACTAGGTTGTTGATGAGATTTTCCTTTAGGCTTGTAACCTAGTCCCCTTCTCCCAATTTGTTGATAGGGATTATCTAGAATTTGATCAAGAATGCCATGGTTATTCAAACTACGAACTTGTTGTTGTAGCTTGGCAATCTCATCCATTCTTTTCTTAATGTCTATTTTTGCTTGGTCTAGATTGGATGACAATGAATTTCTTTCTTTAACAATAGTGTCATAATCTATATGGGTGCACAATAATGGTTGTTTTTGAAGATCGTTTACTTGAGTCTGTAAGTTTGAATTTTCAACAGAAAGGAGCTTGCAATCGGCTTCCATAGATTTTACCTTAAGATCAGAAAATTTATTTCCCTCTTTAAGATTCTCATTTTCAGATGCAAGAGCAAGAAGTTTAACATTTAGATCATCATTTTCCTTATTTGATTTCCTTAATTTCTTTTTGCACTCAACATATTTATTATGTGTTTCTTCAATAATAGCAACTAGTTCTTCTTTAGATAAATCAAAAAGACTTACCTCTTCTTCTTCTTCTTCTTCACTAGTTGTAGCAATAAAGCATTCTTTGTGCTTATCCTCTTCCTTTGATCTCCATGGGCATCTGGTTGTTTTGTGGTTTGTTCCTAAACACCAATTGCAGCATGTAGTGGTTTCGTCCAAGCACTTTTCACCATTTCCCTCCATTCTTCAAGACCTGGTTAGGGTTCCTTGAAGCCTGCTCTGATACCAATTGAAAACTACTAGAGGGGGGGTGAATAGAGTTTTATAGATAATTTAACAATTATTGAACTTAAACAACCACAATGAAAATATTGGACAAGGAGACACAAGGTTTAGAGTGGTTCCAACTATAGCAAATACTATAGCCGTCAATCCACTACCCGGTTGCTTACCCAACCGGGATTTGAAAAGAAATTTATTTTATTACCTCTTCAAGGAATTTACATAAAATACAATCTCTTTTCCTAAACCCTTCAAGCAGCCTTCACCTAGAAGTAATCGCCAACCTTGAAGCAGCCTTCCCTTGAAGTAGATGCACCAACTCCCGTTGCACCAGCCTTCTGAAGTATCTTCCCTTGCGATAGCCTTCTTGAAGTAGCTTGAAGTCCCCTTCTCCACCTGAGAAGTCAACCCTCTCCAATCCGCAGCCTCCAACCCTAGGAGTAGCAAGGAGAGTACAAAAGATAAACAGGAACAAGAAAGGAAACGGAAATTACAACTTATCCTTTAAGCCCGAGGCTTGATATGCCTAGATCAAGCGTAAGATCTCCTAGCCAAGTATGTGAACTTGTGATTGCTGTGGATAGGAGAATATAGCCTATAGGACACGAGATTGAGCTAAGGAGAAAGTAGACAAATGATCACAGTGCTCAAATTGCTTGCAAAAGATTGCTCAAGTATGCTCAAGTGTATTCTCAAGTGTAACAAGTGAATTCTAGTGTCCTATGGCTTGTCCTATTTATAGGAATGGCCTAAGTATGCTTAAGGACGTTCTAGACAACTTCTAGGGGTTTCTAAGTGCTTAACTAGCCGTTAGGTACAAAGTTGTTGCTTTAACAACGGCTAATTAATTTATTCTGCAGTTGCTGTCAGAGACCATCTCGGTCGACAAATGGTCGACCGAGACACCTACTCGGTTGAACTTTTGTCGACCGACAAGCTCTCTGGAACAAGTGATTTGCAACGTCTTTCTTCAACTACCAACTAACTTGTTTGTTGTGTCTAACAACTACTTTGGATCTTTCTCGATCGAGAGGTTTGTCGACCGAGAGTGTCTCGGTCGAGGAGTTTGTCGACCGAGAATGATCCTGTTTCAAGGTTTCAATTTAAGCATTAATTATATGTGTGAGTGTGCAAAGATGATCCTAATTAAATGGGATGACATGTCTAACTATGGTGTTTGGCTAGGGAAAATCTAACGCTTGATTTACATGCAATTCTAAGTACTTGTACATTATATATTTGTACAAGTTTTACAACATTGATTACATTGCATGAAAATATAACTAAGTAAGCTCTTGGATTTTCCCTTGTTGCTTTGCCATCCATCTTAGTCCTGCACACTCAAGTAGCTCGTTAGATTAATAAGAATGAAATGTTTGTCATCATCGAAACAAAGGGATTTATCATAATATCCAATTTATCCAACATTTAGCATGTTAATAAAGTATTTCTCCCTCCTATGATGTAACCCTAATTGGTGATCTTGTGGACGTTATAGTTATTAATTGCAAATGCTATGTCAACTCAGGTAACATATGTGTGTAATATGGTGATTATGAGCCATGATGTGGCATGGAGAGATCATGATATTCTGTAGGCAATTAAGTGAATGGTCGTATAACCTTGGCAGTGGATTTTGTGCTGTAAATTAGGTGATGAACCCTGTGTGATGTGATAAAGGAGTATTATCCCATGATAGAGTGATAATTGTGATAGCCTTGTGAAAGGCATCGAGACAATATCATGTGGTAATGTGATCAACTTTACATCTTATACATTTTATATCTTCAAAAGTTGCAAGCCGCCCTTATATTTTTAGAATATTTCTATGGTATGTGTGTAACTTGATTGATGCAGTATAAAAGAAACCCAATTGGCTTAACTAATAAAGTATAACCCTAATCATGTATTGCCATGTGCCATAGATCGATCCTAGTTCCAAAACATGCTAGATGGTGAAATGAGTCTTCCTAAGGGAAACTGAGAGTTCATATTATTGAGTATGTGAGGTACAAGTGAGTGTGTGTTCTTTTCATCTTGACATCAATTGTTTGAGAATGGCTATGGTCATGTCTCAATGATTATATATATGTGAGATGTGATTGGATGACAAATATGATTTTACCTTAGTGATTGGGTTAATCTATTTTGGTTTCTATCATCATGACTTGTACCAATTGTTAGTAAGGTATGCCCATAGAGCCAATCATGTGATGATTGACATGGAATTACCATAAAGGATTTTATTACTAACTAATAAAGGCAAGCTTCCAATTCACTACGTTTCATTTAGTTATGAGATAATGAGGAAACATTATGAATGTCTAGATAATAATACTACTCAATGATGTTTGTATTCAAGTATAGGACTTGGGAATTGAGATCATACAAATGTTAAGAGTATATATACATATTTTCAATATGTCCCTAGTTGGTTGTTACTGTGGAAGGTAGATAGAAACCAATAACACTAAAGACTAGAGTGTGGGTTGGTGGATGACAAAATATCATTAGTTGTGATATGGCAATATCAAACCAAGCACACAGATACATGTTAGAGAACAATATATTGGATAGACCCACCTTGAGAGTGAGACATGTAAACCACCATTGGTGGTCATAGTCATCTGTCACGTTGAAGATGGTGATTGTGATTCTTAGACATGCAATCACTACACTCATCACATGTCGTTGGGTACGCTTTGACATCATCAAACACAGTCTTGAAACATGGGTTGTCATAAAGGTGATGATTGGGTGACTTTGACACATAGGGATAGACTATGAGTGATAGAAATGGGATTTTCCCCTCCTACTGGAGATTTATATCCTGACCACTTGATAAGTGAGACTGAGGAAACACATGTGCATGCATATGTGAATAAATATATGATATTGAGGTCACATTATCTCAGACAGTCTGCTCTTGGTTCAAGGAACATGTATCGAACATTGAGAAGATGATGGTTCCATGCCTCACGTTCATCCCGGATATTAGTGACAAAGGAAGGATACAATTATTGTAACAACTTACACAAATTGTAGGTTGAACTTGTTCTCAAACTTTCCATTCACTTAGGTAGCATTGATGTGAGTCTAAGAACCACTCTCTACTTGTGATGTCATAAGTTAGTTATGGACGTTCACTGTTAATGTGATATGGGACTTATAGGGTCACACACAAAGTAACTCATCTAGACGAGGAGTATAATCTTAAAATGATGAATGGATTAATTAAATAGTAGATTGGCTAACTGCGCTGCCAAATGATCATCTCAAATGTTAATATGGCCATTTGGATAAGACATATAGATGTCTCAAATGTTGAGATGTCTGTTTTGGTAGTCAGGCTAATCAGAAGTCAAATTAGCTAAGATCTTTCCAAACTGAGGTCTAAACCGATCGGCTCGACTCAACTCACCAGACGACCATCTGGGTGATCGAGATAGGTGTCTCACATATGTGAGATGGCTCGGTTGGGGCTGAGTAAAGATTTTAGAAGTTTCCCAAACTCATTTCATTTGCACAATACTTGTGGTGCAACAAATTAATAGTCAATATTAATTGGAAACAAATTGCCAAGTTCGTGTGCAATTGGGAAACTTCCAGACAACTGTCTAGAAGGACGAGATGATCGTCTCATAGTGCCCGGCATTCGTGTGGACTGCCATATGATTGTTTCATGTCTTGCATGTTGTGAAAATTCAAGATCTTCCGGTCCCTTCCACTCCCCCACGGATCTCGAACAAACTGAGAACCCTGACTCAAACCCCGCCTGTAAATAGAGGGGTACTAGGAGCTTCCCAGCGAACAACAATGAAATTGAGAATCCATTGCTCTGATAATTGTTGACCTCTCTGGTTGTGGTAACCAAGAGAGCCCAAGCAAGTCCTACCCGATAAGGGAGGGATAGAGATGGGAGAGAACAACTGAGAATCATTGTTGTGGGAAAGAATGCTGGTGATTTGTACACCAATAGGAGGGACAACTCTTTCCTGTCTATTCTAGTTGAATGACAAGAGTTCTAGTTGGTCCGTGTGGGCTACGTTAGAGGAAGGAATCCATTGGGTGCTGCTAGGAAAGCAAAGTCAACCTACAGTCCGTGGCAAGACCAAAAGAGTCATTGCAGAAGTTGTTCTATTTGTTGTTCATGGTGAAGACCAGGAGCTCCACAGTCACCATCCAAGAAAAATTAGTTGATAGTTGCATTGAAGTGAGTTGTTCTCACTGGACTTGCTCTAGGACCAAGTATAACTCATCAAATCATCCTTCCTATTTCATAGTAGTTGATGTGATCTTACTGTTATGGGAATATAGATAGATAAAATTTTTGTTTCCACTGCTATACTATGTGCCTGTATAACCCAACACCAAGGTAGGATAAGTTTTTTTAGCTTGACTATATGTCGTTGTTGATAGTTTGACTGATATGTTAGTGTGTTGCAGATTGCACTGATCGAGTAGTGTTGGAGAAGATGTTGGAGTCTGACTCTTCCTTGATCTTGTATGGAACTGGTTGCGACCAAGTAGTGGTCAGTTGGAATTTGGGTGGTACGACTCAAATCCCCCAAGGATTAATAAAAGACGTTATACAATCGTGTCGTATAATTGTTTAGGTTTAAACACTCTTCATATTGGAAGTTACAGTTACCTTATTTATTATACTTATTAGTTGTATTATAATACAGTAAGAGAAATCAATTGTTATACATGTTCTTCATATTCCTTCTAAATGCATGACTTGCCCTACTTAACCATTGTAGCTGCTTAACTCGCTTAGTATGTGTATTCAATTCTATGTTATTCATTTAACTGAATATGTTCATCTTGTTTAATAATGTTATTTCCTTCCTAAGAATAATTAGTGTTTACAATAGTTGTTGGCAGAGAGTTATATCTCTCGTTGGGCCATGGGTCTATCCTTGTGGTTTGCCACATCATTTTAGGTGGTCGTGTGTGGTGTGGTAGAGATCATGTTATTGAGAACGAGTAGCTCAGATATCAGTGAATACAGAAGGTTGGATAAGCTGATAGTGTTGTAATGGAGTTCTATGTGTCATCCTTGTTCTCTCAGGTCTGAGAGGGTTGTGTTTTGTAGATTATATGTACCTCAATAACATGTTTTGGCAATACTCCTTGGTTGTATATATGGCTCGTACATATGAACATGTTATCTTTTATAACAGTTGTATGGCCGTTTTACACTATATAGATGTACATAAATGTGTTGATATATGATATGGTACTACTTATGGACCTTATGTAATATGTTTCACACATAATGGTTATATAAATTTGGTTTTAATTTACCTTATTTAGTGATAATGTGCATGTTTAGTAGTTAATAGCACACTTTGGGTTTGAGTTATCTCATCGTGTGGCATAAGGTTTTCACATGAGAAGGTTGGTATTAGATCTCTAGGTTCACTGAGTTACAGGAACATTGGACTAGGGTTTGTGGATATTTTTGAGTTATGCAATATATATGATTGTAGTTCTGCTTATGTAGAAAAAGAAGATACGTCTGGAGAACATGAAGAGCATGTTGAGAGTAGTGTTGCTGCACCAGGAGGTAGTGCCAGGAGGCGGGAAAGAGTAGACAGAGTGCCAGAAGTTCCTAAGTTTGACCAAGCAACTATGTCCAATCCCACTTTTTCAGTCCATGTTCAGACAGTTTATGGCTACAATTTTGCATAAGGAGGATAGGGTGACATACCTCAAGCAAGGGAAATTGTCCCCAATGAAGAATCTCAGGGTTTTGGGAAGACTTTTAAGAGGTTGCAGCATGTTGGAGCATTGGTGTACGCGGGTAGTAGAACCAATAGATGCAGACATTTGGCTGACTGAGTTGGAGAAGGCCTTTAAGATACTCAATATCCTAGAAGAGGATAAGGCAAAATATTACGTTAACTTGTTGAAGGGTAGTGTTGGACATTAGTGGGCCATTGAGGAGGAGACGAGGCACGATGTAGTGATCAGTAGTGTGGGCTCTGATCTCCAAAACACGAAATAAACTTAGAGGAAACAATTTGATTAACGGAGGAAAAGCAAAAAATCATGAAAAATTAAAAATTTTCGAGCAAAGATCTTGAAAACATGAGACACCTTTCATAAAAGTACGATAAACAGTCTACATCTCTGTTAAGTCACTTCTTGAGTGATCATATACAACCATGTACAAAAATCTCAAGACTCAAAATTCAAAATCTCAGATTATCGAACTCCCGGGACCTGAGTGTACAGAGACGACATAGGACTTTCTAACTAACCGACTGAACAGCCAGTGTATCCACCTGAGGCTCACTGCTGCCCCTGATACTGCTGCTGCTCCGGGAACTGCTCTCCTGCAGACTGGTTCCTTCATCCTCGACGACCACCTAAAAGGTTGAAGTCTACGGGGTGAGACAATTACAAATAATTGTCCCAGTGAGAGTTATAACTCTTCGCCAGAAGCTTACTAGGAAAAGGGAAACAACATAAACAAGGTAGTTTATCCTGCAAAAGCGGGTTTAGGAGTAGATAAAGCAGCATTTACTTCTAAGTAGAAATCAAGAACATGCAAGCTAGATATTTTAACTGAAAACATTATAAATGATGTAGTACCAAGCATTGTTTCTCGTGCTTCAACCAAGGGTACCATTAGGGTTTAGATTAGACCACCATTGGACCAATTACACCTTCAAACTACTAAGCAAAAACAACCCTAAAAGTCCCCAAACAGTTTCACCCCTCAACCTCCAAACGGTCTTGAAACCGTTTGGGGGAATTGACCGTTTGGGCACTTTGACCTCCAAGACCGCATGGTCACCAAGACCGCATGGTCACCAAGACCGCATGGATGCGTTGACTTGAAACCGTTTGAAATGAAATGACCTTGAGATCGTTTGGATCCAATTAACCTTGAGATCATTTGAGCCCAAACGGTCTTGAGACCGTTTGGTCCAAATGGGCTCAAAACCGCATGGACCTCAAAAATGCATCCAAGGTTGCAATCGATTAGGGTTTTCCATGTTGAAGCCTTCAATTGGCCACATCCTTGATAATCACTTGTCAATTGAGTTAATTAGGGTTATCCTCCACTAATTGGACATTCAATTGACCCTCAATTGCTAACCAATTGGGGTCGAAGCCGATTGAATTAGGGTTTATAAGCAATCAACCATCAACATTGATAATCATGAGTCTAATTGGAGTTGAACCTATCAATTGGCACTAAAATGGGCCCAAACTTGTCCCAAACGGTCTTGAGACCGTTTGGTCCCTTCAACCCAAAGTTCACCAAATTGGTCATTGAAATCAGCAATTTCAACCGATTAGGGTTTAGAGGGTTGAGGTGCCTTCAACTTGTGATTGGTTTGCATTTAGGTTTCAATTCTTTGTAGGTGTTTAATTCAACATGTGTACAATAGATCTCCGAATGGTATTCCCTTGGTAAACCCTACCAAACGGTCTTGAGACCGTTTGATTCCAAACGGTCTTGCAAGACCGCATGAAATCAAACGGTTGTGAGACCGTTTGATTTCAAACGGTTTGCAAACCGTTTGGACCAAATGGTCCAAGGTCATTTGGTAAAGTTACCTAGGTATTCATGCCCAACATCTTCAACATCAAGACAGGTTAGTTTCTCCATGGTTTTGCTTTCAAGAAGGCAAGGAAGGTTGGGGAAAAAGAAGAACTAACTACCACATGCAAGAATAAGTATATGCATTATGAAAGCAAGAGGTTTAGAGATATAAAACCCGCCTAACGGTCATTCCTAGAGCTACAAGCTTCAATCTCTCAAGTATTTAATGGCACCTTGAGCTCCACTGGTCGGCCAAAGTCTTTTCTCAAAGAAAAGGTTGGGGAAGATAGGCTAGAACAAGAAACCTAAGTGAGATAACCACAAAACCAACCTTATAATTCACTTTCCTCCATGAATCCGAGCTTAGAAGATGGTATGCCTTACCTTGGAACAAGTTGGTCATCTCCTCTAGCTCCTAAGCTCTTCCTTGGACGGACCAAACAAGGTGACAAGAGAAAGAGTGAAGGGGTACGTTCACTTGGTTGTAAAGAGGGTGGTTTATATAGCTTGGGCTAAGTTTCATCATAAGGACCTCTAGTTTTCTCCATTTACTTATAACTTGGTGATTCCAATACAAAGGTTGTTTATCTTATCTGATTAGTTAATTGGAGCGCCCCCTTCATCATTTCTACTCTAAATGATGTCAAGAGTCACACAAGATACTCTAGAAGATGTATTTTACAAGTTGCACCCCACATTTTGGGTAGACTGCACTTTACACCAAAATTAGGGTTTCAAGCACAAGGATTGCTCCACAAGCTGCATCTTGATGCGTGAGCTTGGAGAATACATCATACCTCATCACATTCATCCATATGATGTCCCATCTCTAGTGGAACATCTCAACATGTGAAAATTGCAAGTTAACCCTTTTAACTGGGTAATTGCACATGGGTCCCTGCATAACAAAACATTACTAAAACATTGTTTAAAAAGGACAAAATTGGGAATGTATGTTCCTCAGAAACTTAATTACATGCCAGGGGATAATCACAAGTGTTTAATTACATATTTAAGCAAAACTCCTAGGGTTAACTTATAACCCAAGTCAGGGATGTTACAAATCATCCACCCCTTACAAGGATTTTGTCCCCGAAATCGATAAGACATATTAAGAGAAAAGAGCAGGGTATTTCCTCCCCATTTCTTCCTCTAGTTCCCAAGTGGCTTTTTCAACACCACGATGATTCCAGAGGACTTTCACAAGGCTTATATCTTTCTTCTTTAGCTTTTTAATTCTGTTATCAAGGATCGACACTGGTCCTTCTTCATAAGATATATCAACATTCAATTCTACTTCCATAGGTTGTAGAACTGACTCGGTATCCGGGTGACATTTCCTCAAAATAGAAATGTGAAACACAGGGTGTAACTTCTGCAACTCTGGGGGTAACTCTAGTCTATAGGCTACCTTCCCAACCCGTTCAATGATTGGATAAGGCCCCATAAACCAAGGAGCTAACTTCCCTTTCCTCCCAAACCTCAGGACTCCTTTCCAAGGCAAGACTTTGAGATACACCCTGTCTCCAACCTGGAACTCTAAGGGTCTATGACGTTTATCGGCATACGACTTCTGTCTATCCTGTGCAGTCTTAATCTGTTGCTGAATTACTTTTATCTTCTCTGTAGTCTACTACACAAGATCAGGACCTAACAATTGATATTCACCCATTTCATACCAACATACTGGTGATCTACAACGTCTACCATACAAAGCTTCATAAGGTGCCATGTCAATGTTATGCTGGTAGCTAATGTTATAGGCAAACTCTATCAAGCTTAGGTGTAGATCCCAACTCCCAGTAAACTGGAGAACACATGCTCTCAACAAGTCCTCCAAGGTCTGTATAGTCCTCTCCGACTGCCCATCAGTCTGTGGGTGAAAGGCTGTACTAAACCTCAACTGGGTGCCTAAAGCTCTGTGCAGTCGTTCCCAAAAATGACTCATGAACTGGGGACCTATGTCAGATACTATGGTAACAGGAACTCCATGTAGCCTCACTATCTCCTGACCATACAACTGTGCCAACTTCTCAGCAGAATAGGTTGTTTTGACAGGCAAGAAATGCACTGTCTTGGTCAGCCTATCAACAATTACCCAAATGGAATCATGTCCTTTGCTGGTCCTGGGTAGGCCAACAACAAAGTCCATGGCCACATGGTCCCACTTCCACTGTGGTATGCATAAAGGTTGCATTGTTCCTGCAGGCTTTTGGTGCTCAACCTTCACTTGCTGACACACAGGACAACTCAGAACAAACTCAACAACATCCTTCTTCATCCCAGGCCACCAATACATATCTTTTAAGTTTCGATACATCTTGGTGCTCCCGGGATGCATGGCATACATTGAAGAATGAGCTTCCTCCAAGACTAAATTCCTCAATTTATCCACATCTGGTACTATCATCCTCCCATGATAGCATGCCACCTGGTCATCTGAGTCATGGAAATCATCTCTTTTCCCGTCACCATACTCCAACCTAATCTGCTAAACCGCAACATCAACTAGCTGTGCCTCTCTAATCTGCTCTCTCAGGCTAGGCTTGATATGCATCTCACCCAACAACCCGACTAACCACGACACCTTCAGCTGTACATTGTCTTGTCTTAAAGAGATGAGCATATCTCTCCTAGGGCATACCAAAGAGTTTAGTTGTGCCCTATTAGAGGATGATGTTGCTGATTTCCTACTTAGAGAATCTGCTACTACGTTGGCCTTCCCTGGATGGTAATCTATGGTACAATCGTAGTCCTTGATTAACTCCATCCAACGACGTTGCCTCATGTTAGTTCATGCTGTGAGAAGATGTACTTAAGATTCTTGTGGTCTATGAAAATCTGGAACGTCTCTCCATAGAGATAATGTCTCCAGATCTTCAAGGCATGAACTACAGCTGCTAACTCCAGGTCGTGTGTCGGATAGTTCTCCTCTATTTCTTAAGCTGTCGGGAAGCAAAAGAAATCACTTGTTTATCCTGCATCAGCACACACCCGAGTCCATTCTTGGAGGCATCACAAAAAACTACATATTCCTTGCCTTGCTCAGGTAGCACAAGTACTGGTGCACTTGTCAACCTCTCCTTCAACAGCTAAAAAGACTGCTGGCATTTATCATTCCAAACAAAGGGAACATCCTTCCGGGTCAACTTTGTCAAGGGTAGGGCTATGGAACTGAAGTTCTTAATGAACCTCCGGTAGTAGCCAGCTAACCCTAAGAAACTACAAACCTCCGTCGGGGTCTTCGGTTGTTCCCACTGTAGAACAGATTCTACTTTTTTGGGGTCAACACGAATTCCTGAGGCAGATATCACATGTCCAAGGAAAGATACTTCCGGCAACCAAAACTCACACTTGTTGAACTTAGCATATAACTTATGTTCTCTTAGCAAGGTCAAAGCTTGGCGAAGGTGCTGTTCATGCTGCTGAGCATCTCTACTATAGATCAGAATGTCCTCTATGAATACGACAACACACTGATTAAGAAAAGGTCGGAAGATTCTATTCATGAGTTCCATGAATGCAGTTGGTGCATTAGTTAGTCCAAACGACATAACTGTGAACTCATAGTGACCATACCTTGTCCTAAAGGCAGACTTGGGTATGTCACTGTCCTTAATACGGAGTTGATGATAACCAGACCTCAAATCTACCTTCGAGAAGACGGATGCACCACACAACTGGTCAAAGAGATCATCAATCCTCGGTAGAGGGTACTTATTCTTTATTGTTACTTTATTAAGTTGTCTGTAATCAATGCATAACCACATTGATCCGTCTTTCTTTTTAACAAACAAGACCGGAGCACCCCAAGGTGAAGTGCTCGGTCGGATGAAACCCTTCTCAAGCAACTCTTGAAGCTGTTTCTTGAGTTCTGCCATCTCAGCAGGCGCCATCCTATACAGTGTCTGGGCTATGGGTTGTGTACATGGGATCAAATTGATTTCAAAATCAATTTCCCGAGGCGGTGGTACAATGGGATGTTCTTCAGGAAATACGTCTTCGAATTCCCTGAGAACAGGAACTTCGGCAAGGGCGGGACTCTCCATGGTAGTATCTACCACGTGGGCCAAGAATGCATGACATCCTTGCCTCATCATCTTCTTAGCAACCATAGCTGACACTAGACATGTGGGTAGAATCTTTCTCTCTCCTTGAAAGATCCATGTGTTGCTATCATCAGCAAACACATCCTGCTTGGATTCACAATCCAAGACAACCCTATACCTTTCCAAGGTATCCATCCCAAGGATTATATCAAATCCTTGCATATCAAGTGGTATAAGGTCCACTTGAATGTGATGATCGGAAAAGAAAAGGATGCAGGGAGAGCATACCTCCCGCAACACAGCAGACCCACTCAACGGAGTCTCAAGCAACAAGCTATCTGCCCTACGTCTAACTGTCATATAGCAATTATGAATCACTCTTCAAGTGATAAAGGAGTGCGTAGCACCCAGGTCAATCAAAATAGATACAACACATGATTTAGATATATCAGAATATAAAAGTTCCATCTGACCTTCCACAACCCGTGGATTGACCACTGCATCTAGTGGGTTCATAGCATAGAACCTCGCTGTTGCCTGAGGTTGAGTTGGTGCTGACGATCCGGCTTGGGAGGATTGTCCACGTCCCCTAGATGCTCCATGGAACTGTCTTCTCTGTGATCCTTGTTGACTCTGTTTCTGAGGTTGTGTCACACTAACAGGCCTAGACCTACAATCCTTCATCAGATGACCTACCTTCCCATAGTTGTAGCAGCTTCTGTCTTGCTGTGGCCTAGGTGGTCCGGTGACTGACACCAATGCTGAACTGTGAGTCTCTTGTGGCGGTAGACTCCGTCCTCTACCTCTACTTGGGGACCACTGAGTATGAGAACTAGATCTGGGTGGTGGAGGGTTAGGTGCATAGGATCTAGGCTTCTTAAAGTCTCTAGATGAAGATGCCTGGAACTACAAATATCTCTTATGGGTTTGCCTCTTCTCAACTACCGATCTTTCTATCCTTCAGACTGACTCAACGAAGGTAGTGAATCTCTCCTGGTTCTCTAGAGAAGACACAGGATTAGACAAGTCGGCATTCAGACCCTTCTCAAACCTCCTGATCCTTTCTTTTTCCGTGGCAGCCATGTGCGGACAGAACTGTAGTAGCTCCATGAACTTAGCCTCGTACTCACTAACGTTCATCATACCTTGTCTCAATCTCTCGAACTGAGAGATCTTCTTGTCCAAGAAGGTCTTTGGGAAGTATCTGTTAACGAACTCCCGGTGGAAGTCTTCCCATGAAACCTCTACTCCATGCCTCTTCTGCTCTTCCATGTTCCACCAGTGACCAGCACTTCCTTTGAGAAGATAGACATCATGTCTCACCTTCTCAGCTTCAGGGATGGTTAGGATTCTGAAAGCCTTCTCCAACTCGGTCAACCACAGATTCACATCTGCGAGGTCAGTTGTGCCAAAGTATTCGGTCGCCCCGACTCTACAAAGTCGCTCGAACGTCTTCCCGATACTTTGTCCTTCATGCTGAGCAGGTGCCCTAGGTGTAGGCATGGGCATCCTGTCAGTGATACGTGTCATGGCAGCCAGGAACAACCCAAACATAGCTTGAACAACTGGGTTTGCCATATCAGCCAGGTCAAACTGGGGTGGCTGGACGGGTGGCTCCGGTACGGGCTATTCCATCTCTGGACTCCTTGCACCATCTCGAGGTGCAGCTACGCTACTCTCGCCCTCATACTCCTCATGTGGCTCAGACATCCTTATATATCTTCTTCTCCTGAGGAGCAGAAGACTCTATTAGATAAGAAGGAACACTAAGGATAGACTCGACATCCTAAGTCCTATGTCTCTGTAGACTCAGCGAACCTAGAGCTCCGATACCACTTAATTGTGGGCTCTGATCTCGAAAACACGAAAAAAACTTAGGGGAAACGATTTGATTAACGGCGAAAAAGCGAAAAATCACAAAAAATTAAAACTTTTCGAGGAAAGATCTTGAAAACATGAGACTCCTTTCATAAAAGTGCGATAAATAGTCTACATCTCTGTTAAGTCACTTATTGAGTGATCATATACAACCATGTCCAAAAATCTCAAGACTCAAAATTCAAAATCTCAAATTATCCAACTCCCGGGACCTGAGTGTACAGAGATGACATAGGACTTTCTAACTAACTGACTGAACAGCCAGGGTATCCACCTGAGGCTCACTGCTGCCCCAGATACTGCTGCTGCTCCGGGAACTGCTCTCCTGCAGACTGGTTCCTTCGTCCTCGACGACCACCTAAAAGGTTGAAGTCTACGGGGTGAGACAATTACAAATAATTGTCCCAACGAGAATTATAACTCTTTGCCAGGAGCTTACTAGGAAAAGGGAAACAACATAAACAAGGTAGTTTATCCTGCAAAAGCGGTTTTAGGAGTAGATAAAGCAGCATTTACTTCTAAGTAGAAATGAAGAACATGCAAGCTAGATATTTTAATTGAAAACATTATAAACGACGTAGTACCAAGCATTGTTTCTCGTGGTTCAGCCTAAGAAGATATGCTACTCGGCTGATTACGTTTTACATACAACATTATGCCCTATGGAGATGAGGTATACCACTCATACTCCAACCGACCACTGCTAAGTCGCCTCGGTATCATACTAGGTCATCAAAAGAGCCAGATTCTCATGACCTTCAACTTCCTCAGTCAGGTTAGGGATCCACATGCAGGACATCTAGTGTCTCTGCTTCTATAGCTCACCAGGTATTCTGGTCCTTCACTATTAGAGTCACAGTGGCATTCTGTACTCTCTTCACCATCGAAAGATTTCATGTTTATCTTCATCGATGTGGCATAACAGATTCCTCGGGCGATTAGTGATACATTAGCCCGGCATAAACACATAGTGTAGTGCTGATGGATTATGATACATCTACATCAACCCCTACACTAGGACGTCAGGATATGCGCATCCATAACCCCCACATACTCAAAAGTATGCGCTCCAGGAGTTACCTTAGGAAAAACAATTTCACCATCATTTAACACCTGACAATGATGGATCTATGATCAGGGCTCTACATTATATGGTTATACTTGATTAGTTAGGTACATTTCAGTATTCTTTTATCATCAAGCAGGTTTCCAAGCAATTAACTACCAAACACAGTAATGGCAGAAGAACACTACATGTATCAAGTTTAGTACACATCAACTATCAACAGGATGTCAAATCATCGCAGGTCATCTAGTTAGCATGACCCTGATGTTACTCATGGCTCTCAGAGCCCATCATTCTCATATGTGCCACTTAACTCAGGCAATCATAACATATATCATGTTCTCGAAGCCTAAAACATGCTTTTGATGATTATAGTGTCATAACCCTCACTGGGTCATGATTACCTCTTATAAGAACCTGCATAGTCAATTCAACTGATAACAATAAACACTTTATCTCCAGGACATCAATTTATAAAGCAGAAATAACATTCATCGCATCATCTTCAATTAGGGTTTACTATTCATTCAACATGTCACAACTCTAGAATTAGGGTTTACTATTCATTTCATAGTGATTTCGGCTCATGGCATTACCATGTATGAGGTTATCATCCTTGATGCCTTCAAATTAGGTTAAGATTCATCAATTATCATAATTAGGGTTTTCATGATCTCACATAGGTGGATCATACCCTAATCATGCACATTCATGTACATTGAAGGTACTTTACTTGAATTTCAACTATACATGGGACCTTCTCTCTCCTCTTACTAATAGGTGGTGACTACATCACTCTAGGTTAGGTTAGATCAATTCAATTTTGATTAGCATAAGCTAATTCACTACTATCAAGTCATTAGGGTTTGGTTGATCAAGTGTGTCACTTACTTGAACCCTTCAAGGGCATATTGGTAATGTACACCTTCAATCACCGCATGGTTCAATCCATTAATCACTTAGCCCCTTAATGTCTTAGGGTACCATTAGGGTTTATATTAGACCACCATTGGACCAATTACAACTTCAAACTACTAAGCAAAAACAGCCCTAAAAGTCCCCAAACGGTTTCACCCCTCAACCTCCAAACGGTCTTGAAACTGTTGGCGTTGACCGTTTGGGCACTTTGACCTCCAAGACCGCATGGTCACCAAGACCGCATGGATGCGTTGACTTGAAACCGTTTGAAATGAAATAACCTTGAGATCATTTGGATCCAATCGACCTTGAGATCGTTTGAGCCCAAACGGTCTTGAGACCGTTTGGTCCAAATGGGCTCAAAACCGCATGGACCTCAAAAATGCATCCAAGGTTGCAATCGATTAGGGTTTTACATGTTGAAGCCATCAATTGGCCACATCCTTGCTAATCACTTGTCAATTGAGTTAATTAGGGTTATCCTCAACTAATTGGACATTCAATTGACCCTCAATTGCTAACCAATTGGGGTTGAAGCCGATTGAATTAGGGTTTATAAGCAATCAACCATCAACATTGATAATCATGAGTCTAATTGGAGTTGAACCTATCAATTGGCACTCAAATGGGCCCAAACTTTGCCCAAACGGTCTTGAGACTGTTTGGACACCCTCCAAACGGTCTTGAGACTATTTTCCCAAAGTTCCACCAAAATCTAGGTCAAGTTGATGCGGGTTGAACCCTAATTAGGTCTAAAATTAGCACTTTTATTCAATTCATCAACCTACTGTGATTGGACCCTCAATTGATCAAATTACCTTAACCCTAGACCTCCAAACGTCTTGGGTTGTCACCAAATGGTCTTGAGACCATTTGGGCCCTTCAACCCAAAGTTCACCAAAATTGGTCATTGAAATCAGCAATTTCAACCGATTAGGGTTTAGAGGGTTGAGGTGCCTTCAACTTGTGATTGGTTTGCATTTAGGTTTCAATTCTTTGTAGGTGTTTAATTAAACATGTGTATAACAGACCTCAAAATGGTCTTCCCTTGGTCAACCCTACCAAACGGTCTGGAGACCGTTTGATTCCAAACGGTCTTGCAAGACCGCATGAAATCAAACGGTTGTGAGACCGTTTGATTTCAAAAGGTTTGCAAACCGTTTGGACCAAATGGTCCAAGGTCGTTTGGTAAAGTTACCTAGGTATTCACGCCCAACGTCTTCAACCTCAAGACAGGTCGGTTTCTCCTTGGTTTTGCTTGCAAGAAGGCAAGGAAGGTTGGGGAAAAAGAAGAACTAACTATCACATGCAAGAATAAGTATATGCATTATGAAAGCAAGAGGTTTAGAGATATAAAACCTGCCTAATGGTCGTTCCTAGAGCTCCAAGCTTCAAGCTCTCAAGTCTTTAATGGAACCTTGAGCTCCACTGGTCGGCCAAAGTCTTTTCTCCAAGAAAAGCTTGGGGAAGATAGGCTAGAACAAGAAACCTAAGTGAGATAACCACAAAACCAACCTTATAATTCACTTTCCTCCATGAATCCGAGCTTAGAAGATGGTATCCCTTACCTTGGAACAAGTTGGTCATCTCCGCTAGCTCCTAAGCTCTGCCTTGGACGGACCAAACAAGGTGATAAGAGAAAGAGTGAAGGGGTACATTCACTTGGTTGCAAAGAGGGTGGTTTATATAGCTTGGGCTAAGTTTCATCATAAGGACCTCTAGTTTTCTCCATTTCTCATCTAGGTCCCTCCTTTATTCCTTGCACGTCCCTCCTCCTTCTCTAGGTGAGAATCTTATTAAAACAAAGGTCCAAAGCCAAGGAAAGTCATCTTATCACTAAGGTGCACATATATAAGGGTTTCTTTACTTATAACTTGGTGATTCCAATACAAAGGTTCTTTATCTTATCTGATTAATTAATTGGAGCGCCCCCTTCATCATTTCTACTCTAAATGATGTCAAGAGTCACACAAGATACTCTATAAGATGTATTTTACAAGTTGCACCCCACATTTTGGGTAAACTGCACTTTACACCAAAATTAGGGTTTCAAGCACAAGGATTGCTCCACAGGCTGCATCTTGATGCCCGAGCTTGGAGAATACATCATACCTCATCAAATACATCCATATGATGTCCCATCTCTAGTGGAACATCTCAACATGTGAAAATTGCAAGTTAACCCTTTTAACTGGGTAATTGCACATGGGTCCCTGCATAACAAAACATTACTAAAACATTGTTTAAAAAGGACAGAATTGGGAATGTATGTTCCTCAGGAACTTAATTACATGCCAGTGGATAATCAAAAGCATTTAATTACATATTTAAGAAAAAATCCTAGGGTTAACTTATAACCCAGGTCAGGGATGTTACAAGTAGGGAAGACTTTTAATGAGAGTTTGTGAGTCGATACTTCAAAGAGACGTACCTTGATGAGAAAATCTCTCAGTTTGAAAAGATTCGGCAGGGATCAATGACGATCGTGAGTATGAGGCCAAGTTCATGGAGTTGTTGAGGTTTTGTCTGCATATGGCCATGACAGATAAGGAGAGGATTCGACGTTTGAGAAGGGTTTAAGTAAGGAGTTGGCAAAAACAATATCTACTTTGTAGAATTGGGAGAAGTTGCTACCTTTGTTGAGTATGTGATACAGATAGAGCGATCAGCTATGGGCAGACTTCTAGAGGCTTCAATAAGCCTAGGTTTTCTTTACCTCAGTTGCATCAGAGATCTAGAGTGCCATCACAGTGGTCACCGAGCAAGGGTAGAGGTTTTACCTTTCCACCTCCAGGAGGTCATAACACAACATCAGTTTCGGTGACATGCCGTCTAGGGAATGGTATGAGAGTAAGACCTACTTCAAGTGTGGACAGACATGGATACAAAGTGGTATTCTTAATAAAGGATGAGGAGGTTACGTAGCAACCAAGGTAGAGTCATTAAGGGTCTCAACGACAATAGTTTAGCAGTGGTGGTGGTAGAGGAATCCGTCAGGCATCACTACTACAGAACATGCCTTTAGCGTCGGTTAATTAAGGAATTTAGTGTAAGTTTCCAAGCGACACCCAAGTGGGCACCGCTAAAGGTGGACCCCTTCTGCGTAGGTTCCCAATCGATGCCAAAAAGCTTCCCGCCACCAAAAATGTGCCAGCAAAGGGACTATAAGCATCAGTTTTTTAAGAACATCGACACTATAGAATTGTTACAAACGTCGGTTATTAAAAGAAAAAGGAGTGGTAAATACATGGGTTGGGTCTTCTGGGAAGGCTAGTAGAGGACAAGGATGACAATAGGCAATGACTTGATTCTACACCATGAGTCAGCCGTATGGAGTGGTAAATACATGGGTCATGACATGTTAGATAGAGTTAGTTCATTCTTATTTGTCTACATCTTCCTTTTATCTATTTTGGTTGACCCGGGTGCGACCCACTATTTTTTCATTAGAGAGTGGATATATAGTTGTTCTATACCTTTTAGTCATAGACCTAATAGTCTTCTTCTTGAAACCCCTCTGGTTGGTTCCACTGAGCTTTTAGAAGTGTGTCCATCCTGCATTCTTTCTTTCTTAGGATGTAGCATTCAAGTGGATTTGATGCCACTTGACATGAATGGATTTGATGTGATCCTTGGAATGGATGTTTTGGAGAAGTACCGGATGGTCTTGGACTGTAGTTCCAAGGTAGAGATGTTCTTTGATGGTGATGTTTTGTGGATCTTCTAAGGATATAGTAAGATTCTTCCGACATGCTTGGTGTCTGCGATGATAGTAGAGAGGCTGATGAGATAGGGGTGTGAAGCTTTTCTGGCACATGTAGTAGATACCAAGGCGAGGAGTCCTAGTATTCAGGATATGCCCATTGTTCGAGAGTTTGAAGATGTTTTTCCCGATGAGTTTCTTGGAGTCCCCCATCTTAGAGAGATTGATTTTGAGAATAGTACACAACTGATAGCATAGTCATCATACAAAATGGCATTAAAAAAGATGTATAAGTTGAAGAAGCAGTTGCAGTAGGTGTTAGAGAAGGGATTTATCAGACCAAGAACTTCCCCTTGGGGTTCTCTTGTGTTGTTCGTGAAGAAGAAGGATGGTCCCATGAGGTTGTGCACAGATTACCGACAACTGAATACAGTGACGATCAAGAACAAGAACCCATTCTCAAGGATAGATGACCCATTTGATCAATTGAGAGGTGTTGCACTATTCTCAAAGATACATCTGAGGTAAGGATATCATCAATTACGGATCAAGGTGAATGACATACCCAAATCTATTTTTAAGATTCCATATGGTCACTTCGAGTTTGTGGTTATGTCTTTTGGGCTAACCGATGCACCAGGAGTGTTCATGAACCTAATGATCAGGGTGTTCTGGCCATATATAGATCAGTTCATGGTTGTGTTCATCAAGAACATTGTGGTATACTCCAGAGACAGCCAACAACATCTACAACATACATTAATATTGTCGAGTCAGCATAAGTTGTGCGCTAAGTTTGGCAAGTGCGAGTTTTCATTGAAGGAGGTGTCTTTTCTTGGACATGTGATATCTGTTGGCTGTGTTCTTGTGGATCCTAAAAAGGTAAAGTCCATGTTAGAGTGGAATCATCCTAAGACACTGACGGGGGTTTATAGTTTCATAGGCCTGGCAGGATATTATAGGATTGTATATCAAGAACTTCAGTGTTGTGGTGTTACCCCTAAGTAATCTAACCAGGAAAGGAGTACCATTTGTTTTGCATGACAAGTGTCAGTGTTCTTTCCTATTTTTTAAGGAGAAGCTAACGAGTGCACTGTTGTTAGTGTTTCCTAAGCAAGGGAAAGGTTATACCATCTTCTATGATGCAACAAATAATGGTTTGGGATGTGTGCTAATGTAGGATAAGAACGTGATTTCTTTCATTTTGCGACAGGGTAAGAAACACAAGGAGAGTTACCTGATGCATGATTTGGATCTTGTAGTTGTGGTCCATGCTTTGAAGATTTGGAGACACTACCTTTATGGCGAGAAGTGTCAAATCTTCACCGACCACAAGAACCTTGAATACATCTTCTCAAAGCAGGAGCAAAACATGCGACAGTGATACTGGATGAAGTTGATAATTGATTATGATTGTACTATAGACTACTATCAAGGGAAGGTGAACATAGTGGAAGATGCGCTTAGTAGGAAGCCTTCTTTGTCATCATATATTAATAAGGAATAATTTAGTTCCATGTTGTGCCGTAAGAGAGACATGTTGGTGGTGTTGCGTCAGATGAATGTGAAGTTAGAAGTTTCCTTGTTGGTAGGCTTGTTGGCACAGTTACAAGTGAAGCCCATGTTGAGTCAGTAGATCACATATGCGATGGGAGAGTTAGTTTCTATGGTAGGATAGTGGTCAATGACGTTGATGGTTTGAGGAAGTTGGTTGTTGAGGAGGCTCCCTCTTTGATGTATGTGTTGCATCCAGGAAATACCAAGATGTATCATAACTTGAAGGATTTGTACAGGAGGCTCAGTTTGAAGCATCACAGGGTTGAGTTCATGGAAAAGTGCCATGTGTGTCAACAGGTCAAGGCTGAGCATCAAAAACCTACATGATCGTTCCAATTGTTACCTATACTGTAGTGGAAATGGGATCATATCACGATGGACATTGTAGTTGGTCTCCCTAAGATAGCCAAAGGACATGATTCCATCTAGGTGACAGTTGACAGGTTGACCAAGTTAGCACATTTCCTTCTTGTGAAGACAACCCTACAATAGAGAAGTTGGTACAAGTGCATGTTGATGAGATAGTCAGTTTGCATGGTATCTCAGTGACAATAGTATCTGACAGAGGTCCCCAATTTACCAGCCATTTTTGGGAGTGTATGCACCAGGCCATGGGTACGTAGTTGAGGTTAATTACTACATTTCACCCGCATACAGATGGTCAGTTAGAAATGATCATTTAGATTTTATAAGATCTGTTGAGAGTCCATGTCTTACAGTTTTTGGGCTGTTGAGACGTGCACACGAGCTTGATAGTGTTTTCCTAGAACAACAATTATCAGAAGAGTATCATCATGGCACCTATCAAGCCTTTTATGGGAGGAATTTTAGGTCTCCACTTTGTTGGTATGAGACCTATGAGTATCAACTTTAAGGCCTTGAGCTTGTACATCAGACTACAAAAAAGATCGAAGTGATACATCAACAGTTGAAGGCAGTCGAGATAGTTTTGTCATATACCTAATAACCATCACAGGCCTTTGGAGTTCGAAGTGGGATTCAAGGTGTATCTTATGGTTTCTCCTTGGAAAGGCATGTTGAGGTTTGGCAAGAAGGGTATTAGCCCCCAAGTTTATGGGACCTTATCGTATGATAGCATGTGTGGGAAGGTGGCCTACAAGTTGTAACTACCTCCAGAGTTGCACATGTTGCATCTAGTCTTTCATGTTTTGATGTTGAGGTAGTGTGATTAAGATATTGAGTTAGTGTTGCAGCCTGTAAGGTCGAGTTGGAAGAGGATGTATTGTACGTTGAAGGTCCTATGTTGATCTTGGATCGGAGAGTGAAGAAGTTGAAGAACAAGGATATAGTTCTTGTTAAGGTTTTTTGGCATCACCGCAGTGTGAAGGAATCCACATGGGAGTTAGTGGATAAGATGCATAGGAAGTACCCATATCTTTTCACTTAAGATTTCGGGAGAGAAATCCTTGTTTTATGGCTGTAAGACCCTTGACCTATATTTTGCTTGGTATTGCTTGCTTAACATAATAAGATGCTTGAAACCTTAATATAATCATGTGATGTGACTTAATAACATGTGACATGCTTGTGTTTTAAGTTTAATTAAGTTTGGGTGATGTTTGAGCTAGTTATGCTATATGAGTGCTTGTTTGGGGCCAAGTTCCAATTTACCTATTCTTGGGATTTATCTTGCAATTTTTCACTTGATTGATGTTCCTCACATGCTTTGGCATCGTGTTGGAGAGAGTGGATCCTTTGGGTGCTTTACTGCACCTTGATGTGATGAGTAGAGAAGTATTGACACCATGTGTTGATGTTTAGGGTTGCCCAGATGCCCTAGTCTTAGTGTTGACTTCAAGGGTTGAACAATGACCTCCTTGGTTTTTGATGAACATCATGATATAACTTTGTATTTGGTTTATTTTATCAATGAAGTTATTTAATGTTACTAGGGTTTTCTTTAGTCAATGAGCCAAGAAACCAAACATAGGGTTCTATGCGACTAATTGACTTGGTTTTCTCTTCGACCTTTTGAGTTCTTGGATCAGTTTTCCTTTGCCGATGCCCCCCTAGGCTAGGGTGGTTGATGATCTTCCTTGGTCTTAACAACCCTTGATGCATGCATGAGTTTAGTGCTTGCATGGCTGAGTTTTGTTGGACATGTGGCACTTATGTGCATGACACCTAACCCTCTTCACCTCTCTTTGCCCTTGGGTATATATACCCCTTATTTTGCATGCAAGTGATCCCTTTACACCCTCTTTCCCTCTATCATCCTTGAAGCTCATCCCTTATGATCTTGGTTGTAGAGAATAGCTCAACCTTGGAGCAAGATGACTGGACCCTTGCATGTGTGACATAGGGTTGGAGCAACTCGCCTTTGGTGTTCTTTGATCTTAGTGAGTGATCTATCCTTCTTGTTTTTGTTTTCTTGCAAACTCTATCCCTCTCTTATTCCTCTTGTTAGAACCCATGGTCCTCTGTGATGGTTCTTCTTGAGGAAATCCTCTCTTCTTGACAAAAACCATGGTTCTCCATGGTGGTGCTGAGATGAGTTTGAGATCTCCTCTCTCCCTCTTGTTCTTTTTGACCTATAAGCTTTGGTTCTCTCTTTATTATTTCTTTAATGTAGGTTTTGCTTCTCTTTATTGTTCTTTAACCTAGGCCACAGAGGAGATTAAGGTAGGTTTCTGTCTCTTATTTGGAGCTTCTTTTCTTGGAAGTTGTTTCATCATAATCCACGACGAGTTACATAACTTTCCCCTCAATTGTTTTCGCACTCATCTTGCATGTTAATGATCTACACTAAATTGTGATTATAAGTAGTTTGGTGATAATATAGATGCTTGGGGGTTTAGTTTTCATGCTGATCTTGAGTAGATAATCTCCCTTGCTAAGCCTTAATCTATGTGGCCAAATTCTTGTTTGATGGTGGTAGTGGTGATCCTTTCAAGCATGAGCTTAACATTGGTTTCCTTCCTCATAATCAAGGTTTTGTCTTTTGCTTAGTGATGGAGGTATTGATTATTTCATGCATGTGTTTAACAATGGTTTCCCTCTCATACATGGATTTGCCTAAGTCTTAATGATGATCAGATTGAGGGTTTGATGATGTTTTCCTTTATGAGGTTACACCTTCATGGTTCATTTTCGTCCCTATTTGATGGTTGGATTTATGGTTTTTGGATGTTGTTCTCCCCCTTGAGGTTTATCCCTTGATTTTTCGGTTTCATGATGTTAAATGACATGTTGATCATGTTGTTGAAGTGTTCTGCTCTCTCTTGATGGTTTCTATTGTGTCTTGTGTGGGCATTTTGTTTGGATGACTTTTCATTGCCAAGGATGGATTCCTTGAGTGGTCGAAGGGGTGACCTATGTCCTTCAGTTGATGAGGTTTCTCTTTGTCACCTTTGGTCACAAAGATTTATTTCATGTGGTTGTTGATGTATTGAACTCCCTCTTTAGTCGATGAAGGGGTGAGGTACTCTTTGGTCGCTTAAGTTATCTTCGACCTAGCTTCTTTAGTCAAAGGTTTGATCCTTACTCCTCGATCACTAGGTTTGAAGATTGTCTTCGGTCACCATGGTTTGTTCCTCTTCGGTCGTACTGGATATGTGACCCAGTTTTCCCTTTGGTCGATGACAATCCCTGGACATGTTTTCACCTTATATTGTTACCTGGTGATGATAATGATTGACCTAATATGGTTCCAAGAAAGTTGGAAATGGTGATATCTAGGGTTAAATGTTAATTGCTTTTTGAAATCCTAAATCCGGTTACAATGTGAAACTTAAATCTAATTTGAGGATTTGGTGTTTATGCTTATCTTGCTTGACTAGTTAGCATTTTAATGAAGTACTTCTCTCTCCTATAATGTAACCCTAATTGGTGATCTTTTGGACATTATAGTTCTTAATTGCAAATGCTATGTCAACTCAGGTAACATATGTGTGTAATGTGGTGATTATGAGCCTTGATGAGGCATGAAGATATCATGATGTTCCGTAGGGAATTAAGTGAATGGTCTTATGACCTTGGTAATGGCTTGTGTCCTCTAAATCAGGTGATAACCTTTATGTGATGTTATAAAGGATAGTTATCCCGTGATTGAGTGATAACTGTGATGGCCTTGTGAAAGGCATTAAGATAGTATCATGTGGTGATGTGCTCAACTTTATGTCTTATATGTTTTGTATATTCTGAGGTTACAAGCTACCCTTATCTTTGTAGAATCTTTTTAGGGTTTGTATGTAACTTGATATATGCAGTATAAAAGTTGCCCAAGTGTCTTAACTAATCAAGTGAAACACTAATCATGTAGTATCGTGTGCCATAGATCCATCCCGGTGTCATAACTTGTCAGATGGTGAAATGAGTCTTCCTAAGGGCAACTCTGAGCGAATATTATTGAGTATGTGAGGTACAAGTAACTATGTCTCCCTGTCATCTTGACCTCAATTGTTTGTGAATGGCTTCAGTTATGTCTCAGTGATTATATATGTGTGAGATGTGATTGGAGGAAAATCGCGGTTGTACCTTAGTAATCAGGTTTATAGGTTTCTAGTTATGTGACCTGTACCAAGGCGGGTTAGGTGTTTTCATCTTGACTATATGTTATTGTTGGTAGTTTAACTAATATATCACTGTGTTGTAGACTCGTACTGACTGAGTAGTGCCGAAGAAGATCTTGGAGTCCGACTCTTCCTTGATCTTGTATGGAACTAATTGTGACCAAGTAGTGGTCAGTTGGAATTGGTATGAATCAAATTCCCCAGGTCTTAGTAAAAGACATAATACAACGTGTAGTATAATTGTTTTGGGTTAAAGACGCTTCACATTGGATGTTCACCCTTACCTTATTTCTTATACTGCTCATTTGGACTATAATACGGTAAGAGAAGTCAACTATTATACATGTTCTTCATATTCCTTCTAAATGCATAACTTGTTCTTCTTATCTATTGTAGCTGCTTAACACTCTTAGTATGTGTAATCAATTCTAAGTTATTCACTTAGCTGAATCTTCTCATCTTGTTTAATAATGTTATTTCCTTCCTAAGAATAACCAGTGTTTACAACATTTGGTGGTGGAGAGTTGCATCTCTCACTAGGACATGGGTCTCACCCTTGTGTTTTGTCACATCTTTTTAGGTAGTCGTGTGCAATATGGTAGAGATTATGGTGTTGAGGAAGAGCAGCTAAGATATCGATGAGCGTATAAGGTTGGATAAGCTTCTAGTGTTGTAATAGAGTCCTATGTGTTGTCCCTATACATTAAGGTCCGGGAGGGTTGTATTTTGTAGATGGTATGTATCTTGATACGTGTTTTGGCAGTATGCCTTGGTTGTACTATGGCTTCTACATATGAACATGTTATCTTTTGTAATAGGTGTGTGGCAGTTTTCCACTATATAGATGTACATACCTATCCTAATATGTGATATGGTACAACTTGGGGACCTTGATGTAATATGTTTCATACATGATGGCTATATAATTTCTATTTTAATTAACCCTATTTTCCGATAAGGTGCTTGTTTAGTTGTTAATAGTGCATTTTGGTTTTGAGTTATCTCGTCATGTGTCATCGATTTGTCACAACAAAACCCCCATGATGGAGATTCTCCAAAAGCTCAGATAGCTAGATACAAGAGAAGGACAAATAAACCAAGACCTCAGTGACTATTTCCATTTCTAGATGTAATGCTTCCAAACAACTCCAGTATTCCAAAATTAATGACGGTTTGTGCTCACATCAAGTCTTATGGCTCATATATGGTTGATGTATAAGATGATTAAAAGGTGACGATCCTATGCTTCGCTAGAGATTTTATAGGGACCACCCTGGCTTGGTACAACAAACAAGATCGACCACCATTTCCCACCTAGGCACCATTGGAAAAAAATTTATTAATCAATACCCTTGGAATCTCAACCAGGTACTAACCAAGGGGGATGTGGAAGAATTACTAAAAATAGATAAAAGCTTTGTTGAGTTTCTAGGAACATAGTTGTAATTAGAAGCACAACTTAAATTCAAGTTAACTGTAAGGAGTGGGAGCCTCATAAACTTGAAACCTAAGAAAGACGGCCTCTTTTATCATGTAGAATACGAATTTAGAATTATTTTAATTTTTTGAATAGTTTTATTATTTTATTTAATACATTTAAATTTTATAACTTATTTTATCCATTTTAATAAATTAGAGGCATCGAAAAACTATCCAAAAATATGAAACTTGGCCTATAAGAAATACTACACATGAGGAACATGTTTTGAACATTAATTAATTTTTTTCAACATATTATGTTGGTATTTAAATGATTTTCTCTCTCCTGGATAAAATAAAATATTTTGAGATTGTCCAAATTAGATGAAAATTCACACATAGAGTTATTTTGACATGTAGATTATGAATTTCAAGTTTGTTTCCACTTTTCAAGTTATTTAATAATTTATTTAATAATTAGGGAGTGAATCCCCTCTAGGTCTTACTCCATACAGCATGATATCAGAGCCCATGGTAGTTAGAATCTGACTATTTCAATTTTGTCTACCTAATTAAAACCTTACCTTGCTTAGTCACCCTTTAGTGAGATGTTTTCCCTAGATTTTGCCTAAGTTTTTTTTATAAGATGATGGAAAGTTGAATTAGGATCATATGTGTTCATGTTGAGTAAACCCTAAGGTGATGAGGCTATAGATGGTCTTACCCTACCATATAGATTGATGATTATTTGTATCTCTTGATGATATGAGGTTTGACTTGAGGATGCAATTAGGTTATGAAGAGCTACAAGATAAGGAGATCATATTATAAAAAATTGTGACTTGGTTTCCGCAATTGATATTGGATCCATCTTTTTCTTTATGTTGAATAGATTTTATCACCAAAACTTACTTTCCATTATACAATTATACGTACAAAGAAATATTTTTTTGGATTTGATTGAAGTTTTCATGCACTAAGTCACAATGAAGATTTTTAGAAGTATGGATAGTGAAACCCTAGTATTAGTTGGAATAGAAATCTTAAACCTTAGATTGGCTATGAGATGTGACTAGGAATATGTGGAATAATATAAAGGTGTAGTGGACCTACCGTTTGTACCCTAGTTTATTTTTGGATGTTTTGTAGGGTTGTTAGGTTAGAGACACAAGGACCTAAAGCTCAATCCTAGGTTGGTATGACTTGTTAGTTGGATACATGAACAACAAAACCCTCTAAAATATTCACAACAAAAATATTCATAAGTAACATTTGTACCTTGAAGTTGTTTAGTTTGACTTATTAGGTTAAACCTTTTACGGGGTAGAGAGTAGTTGGTTGTTGATGAATGCATAATTACATTTTGAGGCTAAAATCCTCTTTAAGGGGTAGAGTTCTGTAACATACCAAAACTTGGGTATATTCTTAGTTTAGCCTTAGTCTAAGTTTTTCATAACCCTTGTATCCTTCTTGGCCTTAATGTTTAATTTGTGGAAATATTAATGGTTTGGAATATAATTGAACAGTAATTATGACAATATAAGGTTATACACATAAATATCTTAGTGGATGAAGGTCTAAAATGCAATTTAACCAATTAAGTAGGATAATGATAAAATAAATTTGACATAGAACTTTCTAGGCCTTTTGGAATAAGAAAGAGAAAAAAGAATAAATAGAAAAGCTACAATAATGACAATGTGGCATTAAATAATTTAATTTGATAAGTGATGATAATGTGAAGTAAATTGTCTAAATTTCATAGAAGGAAAACTCAAAAGATAATTCTAAGCCCAAATTCGTTTTCCTTGAGTTTGAGTTTGCTTGAATGACAAGTTCCACAATTTTAAAAAATTAATAATTATCTTTGCATTGATTGGAATTGGAAAATATGAGTTTTTCTCCAAATTATTAAATAACTTGAAAAGTGGAAACAAGCCTTAAATTCATAATCTACATGTCAAAATAAGTCTATGTGTGAATTTTCATCTAATTCAGACAATCTTAAATATTTTATTTTATATATGGAGATAAATACCAAAAATATTAAATACTATGTTGGAAACAATAATTAATATTAGGATCATGTTCTTCACGTAGTATCGCTTATAGGCCAAGTTTCATATTTTTTTGGAAAGTTTCTAGATGCCTCTAATTAATTAAAAAAGATAAAATTTGTTATAAAATTGAAATATATTAAATAAAATAATAAAACTATTCAAAAAATAAAATAATTCTAAATGCGTATTCTACATGCTAAAATACACATCTGATTCAATTTTCACTCAATTCGGAAAATATTTGATAAAAAGGTGAATTTAGGAGAGAGAAAGTATGTGGAACCTTCAAATCATAAATTAAAATACCAAACAACTTTTAAAAAATAAAGTTTCATAAATTTTGGAGTCAATAATTCATGAGGAAAGAGAAAATATGAATTACTTTAAAAGAATTAAATAAAACATCGAAAATCTTCAAAAGCAAAAAATAAGACCATATTTGGATTAAGCATGTCCAAGTTATCTTAGGTGTCAAATTTAGTCCGAGTTAGATTTGACAACTAATTAAATGGCATGCTTCTAAGATTTTGCAAGTACATTCTGGGCAAACGACCACCTTTACGGGTGATCTAAAAACGGTATTTGTCTCTCGTTTCTTAATATTTTCGCTCGATTTCTTCGCCAACATATTCTTGGAAAGTTTCCGCACCGTTTGATCCATTACTCGAGACCTATGGTAGTGAGATTAGGAAATGCCTAATTCTCGTATCCGAGCTTCTCGAAGCTCCTTCCTTTCTTGGAACTATATGCATATACGCCTATATATAATTAACCCCAGACTTCCGCAAGCAGGGTCCAAACTTTATTCTTTTCAAATTGCTCCAACGCTTCTTGCATATATCAGATCCATTCTTTATCCCCAAGAGCTTCCTTGACATTCTTAGGCTTGAGTTGTGAGATGAAGGCATTGTTGGCTTGATATTTGTGGAATGTAGCCCGCGTCTTCACTCTTTTGAACGGATCACCTAAAATGAGCTCCTTTGGATGATTCTTTGCAAAATGGGCGGTTGGATCCTTCTTCTCATCATCTTTTCCTTCTTCTTGAGTGGCCACCTCTTTTCCCTTGTAGGTGATGTTGAGATCTTTAAGAATAGGAATTACTTCACCTGCAACATCATCATTTGGAACAATATCTTTGGGGATAGAGAGGTTAGTCTCAATAAACTTAACATTTATGGATTTTACTAATTTAGCAAGATCAATATTAAAAACTTTATAAGCTTTGCTAGTAGTGCTATAGCCAAGAAACAAAGCCTTGTAAGATTTCAGATCAACCTTGTTGAGAGAATATTTCATATTTAAAATAAAACAAGGACATATGAAAACATGGAAATACTCGACAGAAGGCTTCCTACCAAACCATAGCTCATAGTGTGTTTTCTTCAAAGAAGGATGAGTAAAAACCCAAATTTGCACAAAACATGAGATAGTGACAGCTTTAGCCCAAAACATCTTAGAGCATCATACTCTAGAAGTATGGTCCTAGCCGTCTCCTATAATGACCTATTCTTCCTCTCTACAACCCCATTTTGTTGAGGTGTTCGAGGTGAAGAGAAATTATGTGCATAACCAGATTCTTGACAAAAATGCTCAAAAAGCTCAATTTTAAATTCTCCCCCATGGTCACTACAAATAGAAACAATGCAACAAGAAGTTTCATTCTCAATTTGTTTACAAAAGCTTGAGAAAACATCAAGAGTATCACTTTTAGAAATAAGAAAGAAGGTCCAAGAATATCTAGAGAATTCCTCAACAATAACAAGGCAATACTTGAAGCCACAAAGCGATTGGGTTCTCATTGGTCCAAATCGATCAATGTGAAGAAGCTCAAGAGCTCTCTTGGTTATAAGGACTCCTTTACATTTGAAGGAGTACTTGGTTTTCTTTTCTTGGGTACAAGGTTGGCAATCCTCATCCTTTTCATAATTCAGTTTGGGAAGTCCCTTAACCAAGTCCTTTTTGCTCAACTATTTCAATTAATGCATATTTACATGACCATGCTGACGATACCAAAGAGAAATATCATTCGAGTTGACTACTAGACATCTACCAACAACAAGCTTAATAGAGTCAAGAACAATAACATAAAGATTACCACTTTGAATTTCCTTATATATAACATAGTAGGTGAGTGAATCTAGAATAAAGAATTTAAAAGAAGTATATAACACAAGGTAACCATTGTCACATAGTTGACTAACACTAATTAAATTGTGATATAGGACATCCACAAAAACAACATTCTTGATACACAAGGATTCACCTACATCACCCTTACCTTTGACTTTACCTTTCTTGTTGTCCCCAAAGGTGACCGATCCTCCTTTCTTTTTGGTGAAATTGTTGAAATGGCTTATATCACATGTCATATGCTTAGTGCATCCACTATCAACAATACATTTTACATTTTCCTATAAGAAAGGAGAATATTGGTTCCCAACTCAAACTTTGGGATCTGGAGTTAGCTTGGGGACCCATTTCATCTTTGGGTTGGTTGCCTTAGACTTGTAAGGACAATAAGTAGAGTAATGATCATCACATTTTCCATAAGAACAAACCATAGGATTCTTAGAGCTGAAATACTCTCCTACAAAGAAAGTGGTAACCTTGCTCTTTTTCTTACCTATGGCTTTTCTCTTGCCCTTAGATGCTCCTCCTACAAATCCCAAACAACTAGTACCACTTTGTTTGGAAGAATGGTCAAGGATTTCATTCAGGGAGTTCTTCCCTTTGAGGAATTTCTATAGGGATGCACTCAATCTATGGTTTTCATCATTTAAGGAAATAATGGTAGAAGATAAACCAGATATGTCATCCCTAGCATGCACAAGATCAACCTCAAGACATAAAGCTTTATTTAGATATGAATCATTTTCATGAGAGATAGAAGCAACATTAACACTAGGTAATAAAGGTCGAGAAGATAGATCATTTACTTGACTAGGTACTAGCATTTTCAGATTTAAGCATTTGGATTTGTTTAATATATACATCTCTTTCTTCTCTAAGAGCATTAATAAGGAGCTTAAATTCAACATTTTAAGTTTCAACAATTTCAATCTATTTAAGGCAATTTTGGTTTTCTTCCTTAAGATTCTCAATATTCTTAAGGTGCATACCATTCTCAAATTCAACCCCATTGTATTCCAGCTCATATTATGGGATTGCCCTGGCAAATTATTAATACTCTCAACATTGGTTTTCTCATTCAATTCAAGAATTTCAAGTTTAGCATATAGATCTTCAATGATTTTTCCTAACCATTTTCTTTTATATTTACATTTAGCAAAAGATGAATGGGTATAAATAAGCATGTCAATAATAACTTCCTTAGATAAATCATGAAATCTTTCCTCACTTACCTCATTTACCTGACCAACATCTTCACTAGTAGAGGTCATGAGTGCAAGGCTACACTCTCCATCTTCCTTAGAGGATGAGCTACTTGTAGATGAAGCTTCCCTAGATGCATGATTTGCATTCTTATATCTTTTCTCCTTGTTGTCCTTCCTCTTGTATTTTCTCTCCTTCTTGTACTCTTCTTCCTTCTTTGATCTACCCTTGTGGTGTGACTTTCTTGACTTGGGACATTCACTCTTGTAGTGCCCCTTTTGCCCACATTTGTAGCATCTCAGAGTGGAAGAGAAGGAGGCTTGCTTTCCCTTAAAGTGTTTTCCTTGGATGTAGTTGGCTTCATGCTCACTTGGGCCTTCATATTCACTAGAGGACGTGGGAGAAGTCTAACAAGAAAGTTGTTGTTGAAGGATGACAACCCCACTTGTGCTTTGAAAGCACGATCTTTGATCTTTTGGCTTCCTTCTCTTCTTTCTTGGCTTCTTCTTCTTTCTTGTCAAGCCTAGGCTCATGGGCTTGGAGGTTTCCAATGAGCTCTTCAGTTGGGATGTCACCAAGGCTCCTCACTTCTTCAATGGAGGTGACCTTTGACTCCCATCTCTTTGGTAGAGTCTTCAAGATCTTGGAGTTGATTACACCTCTATACAAAGTGTTTCCCAATGCAGCCAACCCATTGATGATGACATTGAGTCTTGGGTACATATTCGCAATACCTTCTTTCTTACCCATCTTGAAGTTCTCTAGAAGGCTATTCGACATGTTTATCTTTGCCTCCTTGACTTGCTTTGTTCCTTCATAGGTGATACACAATTTGTCCCAAATCTTATAGGAGGTGTCCCAAGATGAGATCCGATTGAACTCTGTTGGGGTGAGAGATGTGTAGAGGATGCTTATGGCTTTGGCATTGAGTTGGGATTCTTTGATAGCAACTTCACTCCATGTTGCAATAGCTCCGGTTGGCTCCTTGTAAGGTGTGACCATCACCTTCCACATGTCAAAGTTCATCCTTGAATGTAGAACTGCATACACCTCTTCCAATAGAGGAAATTAGTTCCATCAAAGACAGAAGGACACATGGAGAAGCCTCCCTCGAGGTTGAGAGAACCAAATAGATTGTCACCCATGTTCTCATCTCATGGGATTGTTGGAGAAGATCCTTGGCTCTGATACAACTTGTTGGATCTAGGGCTCTAGGGGGGGTTGAATAGAGATACAAAATCTCTTTCAAGATAGATTAGACCTTCTAATTATATCAAATCGAAACAAATAGATTAAGTGAAATTTGAAGTCCTAACTAACAAGAATAGCAAGGATGAGAGAGATTGATAATAAGCACTTAACAAGGTCATGTAGAGTGGTTCCACTCTCCAAACAAGGAGAGATCAGTCCACTACCTAGAGAGGTCAACTTCTAGGACTTTGCATGTGCTTTTCTCTATATTATCACCAATAAGAGTTACAACACAAGACCACCAAAGGACTTACCCATCAAAGCACAAAGAATATCCCACCTTACCAAGGACTTACCTACTTTGTAAGAGTCTTTAGCCTTCTTCCAAGGTCTTACCCAATCTAGCACAAGTCTTCTTCCTTCAAGAACTTTTCCACTCTAATTGGATCTCCAGCCTTTTTCCAAGGTCTTACCCACTCTAGCAAAAGTCTTCTGCCTTCAAGAACTTTTCCACTCTTCATGGATCTTCAGCCTTCTCCTTCACCTGGAGAAGATCATAACCTCTTCATCATCCTTGAAGAGGAACAACAACACCACCACCTTCACTCGAAGTAGCTTGTTTCACCCTTGCTTCATGGAGGAAAGGGATAGGGAAGATGGAGAAGATGAGAGATATACATGCACAAGGGTGTCTCTTACATCAGGCCTATCTCATTCATATTCATGACATGAAGTGGAAAGTAGAGAGATAAAGGGGCTCAATGAGTTGCAACACACTCAACTATAGTAAGGCCTTAGAATAGCATGAATGAGAAAACTTGGAATGAACTCCAAGGGGTCCTATTTATAGATGGGGGTGCTCCCTTGAGTTGTGGATGAATTAGCGTCAAAATATATCCATTTTCCATAATGAAGCAGATCTATTTTCACCCAAAAAAACTCACCAATGGTTATTGTGACGACCGTCTCACGAAAATAGGATTAACTAATGCGGAAGCATTCACTAAGCAGCGGATTACCAAAAATCACTAAAAATTAAAACCTTTTTATCAAAAGATCCATCAAAGGAAAACATTCTCACATAGAACCAAAGTAACGAATTTACATTTTGGTCTAAAGGTACATGTCATGCATCATCTCTTTCTGAGAGTTACAAGCATCAGCTATACTAGTAAGCTCAACACAGGCAGTATAAAATCTCGAGGCACTGAGCCAAAATCTCAAAAGCACTAACTACTACTCCGAGGACCTGAGAGTACAGAGACGACACATATGACTCTATTTACATCTATACAAGGCATAACAGCCAGTGTCTCCACCTGAGACTTCACTGCTGTCTCTGTTGCTACTGTAGTTGTCCTTCACCTGCTGAAGGGTTTCTGCCTCCTCGTCCGCGTCCACCTAAAAATGTGGTTCCCACAGGGGTGAGAAAATTGTAAATTGCCCCAGCGAGAGATATAACTCTCCTCCAGTAACATTATTATTGCAGCTTAAGAGGATAAATTTGAATAGAGAAATCATATTTATTTGGCAACAGATATTTTAATGTTTAACATATTAGAACATTATTCTTATCAAAAGCATTGCAGCTATAACCTGATAGAACAATATGTCATTTATTCTTTAAGGAAGATTGGAGAACATGTATAACATTTATTCATTACAGAATCATTATCACAACATTAACTCTCTTCAGGCTTAGATCATATATCTAATGCCTGGCATTGTCATTGTGGAGTCATGGCCTGTAGCCATACTCTTTTCCACAAGCTATTGGGATCTTAATCCCTTAACTCACCAAGTACAATTCCACTTCTTAGCAAGTTCATCACCATTATTACAACATCTGGGTATTTAAACCCATAACTCACCATAGGATACTTATTACCACTTGTTAGGTAACTTAATACCTTCAGATCATCTGACCAAGGACATCATAATTCTTGCTACACAATGTATTGCACATAGTACACAAAGCTCATTGATTCATATTACACAAAGCATATGAAGGCTTACAAAGCCTATACAATATTCTCAATAACAAAGCATCATATCCCATACCTGGCTATGCTCATCTTCTCAACATATCTGCATGATTAGTAATCATGATACAATTACATATTAGTACCATGCAATACAAGGGTTATCCTATTACATTCATAGCCCATTAGTTTGTGTTTGAGCTTCACATAGGATTGCTTTGTATTAGAACCTCACATAGAATCACCTTGTATTAGGGTTTCACATAGCAGTACCCTGTGTTAGGGTTTCACATAACATTGTCCTGTATTAGAGTTCACATAGTAAGGAATCAATATGAATAACATAAGTATTCAATCATACTTATTTATTCTCATAATTCATCATTAAATGAAATATTAACACATAGCATGAGTTTCTCTCTCATCTTTGCCAGAATATGGTTACATCATAGTTTCTCTGTTTGAACTAACCCCTTCATAAGGCATGCTAGCCTACATTCAATAGAGTGTATTACATTTCAATGTAACCATTGACATGATACATCTCATGTATCTTTCATCCAATTATATTGGACTTATAACACATCAAGGTATACCAGTATTTGGGGTGTTGGATGTGATATCTATCATATATTGATGCATCACTTTCCTCAACACCTTTATCTTACTTGGGTTCATAAACTTAGCTGGTATTAGGGTATTTCCCATCCTAATACTTTGTGCACATGTTCATCACATTTTTCATAACATTAATTACTATTCAACTATTAGGAATAATATTCTCCATACTTATAATTTGAGGATTCACATAGCATATTCCATATATTTATGGATTTCACAACACATCACCCAGTGCTAAATCTTCACATAGGATTAGTGGCACTACCCTATATTAGGGTTTCATGCACCTTACCCCATTTTAGGGATTAAGGTTTTCTATTCATATCCAAGTAAGGTTTCTCATACCTCATACCCAAAATAGGGTTAGGTTATACAATTCCCATTAAATTAGGGTTTCCTTCATTGTTACACTAAGTTAGGATTACATCATCACCCTGGATTTATGATAGCACTCAGCTTTGCCCTAGATTAGGGTTAGGGCTCATTGATTAGGGTTTCATGATCTCAATATTATGGATAAACCCTTATCACATAGTTTACTCATAATGAGATAATTATGGCTTAACTATATAAGCATTCATCCTTCTCATTTCCTCTCTCATCCTCTTAAGGATGTTAACTACTCCAAGATTAATCTAGGTTAACTCTTCACTTGAGTACACATAGCTAGGGTTAACGTTCACAATCATCATGGGTCTACATCTTTATTAATCACATAGCTGAACGACCTTTGATCATATTAGATGTCCAAATGGTCTAATCAATTAAACCATCAATTATATAAGGAATTCAAAAGAATTGACCAGTTAAACTTTCAATTCCACAAAGTGGTCAATTGGGTTAACCATTGAAATCTTCAATTACATTAAGTGTCCAAATGGGTTCACCATATTGGACCTTCAATTACTTAAGATATTCAAATGGATTAACCATGTTGATCTTCACAAAGTTAATTACTTAGACCCTCAATGATCTTGGTTCTCATACATCAATTGGTTGAAAATCATTTAAACAAGTTGTACTTGAAATTGAGTAGACAAAGTCGGTATTGAAACCGTTTGCACTTTGGGTCCCCAAACGGTTTGAGATCATTTGGTCCCAAACGGTCTTGAGACCGTTTGGTCCAAACCTCCTCAAAACTGCATGGACCAAATATGGTCTCAACCAATTGAATTGGATTAGGATTCCCAATGTTGATTCCTTCAATCATTGAATTCATGGAACCAATCATCAATTGGACCTATCCACATTCTTCAATTGAGTTTAATAGGACATTCAATTACATAAGATATTCAAATGTATTAACCATGTTGATATTCACAAAGTTAATTTCTTAGACCCTCAATGATCTTGGTTCTCATACATCAATTGGTTGAAAATCATTTAAACACGTTGTACTTGAAATTGAGTAGACAAAGTCGGTATTGAAACCGTTTGCACTTTGGGTCCCCAAATGGTTTGAGATCGTTTGGTCACAAATGGTCTTGAGACCATTTGGTCCAAACCTCCTCAAAACCGCATGGACCAAATATGGTCTCAACCAATTGAATTGGATTAGGATTCCCAATGTTGATTTCGTCAATCATTGAATTCATGGAACCAATCATCAATTGGACCTATCCACATTCTTCAATTGAGTTTAATAGGTCAACCTTCAACTGATTTGACCCTCAATTAACCCTCAATTGATTATCAATTAGGGCTGGAATCAATTGAATTAGGGTTTTGAATCGATGATCCTTCAACATTAACCAATGTGAAACTAGTTACTTTAAAACCATTGGACCATCATCCAAGTTGGGCATGACCTGACCCCAAACGGTCTTGAGGTCGTTTGTATGACCTCCAAATGGTCTTGAGACTGTTTGCCCATGTTAACATCAAAATCCAAGTCAGCCAACTAGGGTTTAGATCATTGGATTGATCACCAAATCAGCAATTGATTACACTCCAACATAGTATCTTTGGATCTTGACTTGCTTAACCATACTCAACCCTAGACCTAAAAACGGTCTTGAGACTGTTTGGATGAACTCCAAACGGTCTTGAGACCGTTTGGATCATCCAACCCTTGGATTCTAGTGAAAAGTCATTAGGGTTTGAGCTATTGAGTTGATCATCAAATCAACACTTGATTGCAAAGTGATTTGGTACCTTTAGACCTTCAATTGGTAAACCATGCTTAACACTAGACCTCCAAATGGTCTTGGGTGATCCCCAAATGGTCTTGAGACCGTTTGGGTGATCCCCAAATGGTTTTGAAACCGTTTGGGCCAATCCACCCAAACCATCAACTTATTTTAATGCAAAATCAGCACTTAGCCGATTAGGGTTAACACCATATCTTTTGTCCTTCAAACACTTAACCATATCCAACCCTAGACCTCCAAACGGTCTTGGGTGACCCGCAAACGGTCTTGAGACCGTTTGCGTAATCCCCAAACGGTTTTGAAACCGTTTAGGCTAATTAACCCAAAAAGTCAAATCAGCCAAGTTAAAAATCAGCACTTAATCCAATTAGGGTTTACCTAATTGATTAGCCTTCAACTTATGATTCCTTGGGAGTAAACCCATCAAATTTTGTGAGTCATTAACCAACATAATTAGGAACAGTAATATCAAACGGTCAACCCTTGGTCAACTCACTCAAATGGTTTTGAAACCGTTTTCTCCCAAACGGTTTCAAACTATTTGCTCTCAAACGGTTTGGTGAAACCGCATGAGCAATTAACTCAAAACCGTATGAACCATGATTTCTTTGGAAAAAGTATCCAATATGATGTCATAATCATCTACCTTCGTCCGTGAAGTTCTAACAACTTCTTATTTCATGAAATAACCATTTTCAACCAGCAATTAAACAAGATAATGAAGGAATCATTGAAATTGCAAGATTAATGGTTGAATAACAATGAAAAGGGTTCAAGTTATAAAACCCGCCTCCAATTGAGCTCCAAAGCTCCAAGCTCATGGAAACAATGGTGGATGCAACTCCTTTCACTATTTCAAAGGTCGTCCTCAAGCTTTGAGTGAAAAGAATTAGTTAGAATTGAAGAGGGGATCGAGTTATGAAGAATTCATGCATTGATGTGAAAACCATACCACTACATGATATTCATTCTTATGATGTATCAACACCAGAGGAACATCTTTTAATGCAACATTTGCAATTTAACCCTTCAACTTGGGTAATTTGCACTTTAGTCCAAAACAAGCAAGCATTGCTTCAACATTGTTCAAACATGACCAAAATTGAAACATAAGTTTCTCATGAGCCCTAATTACTTTTCCTAAGATAAGATTAAGCATTTACTCAACCTTATTAGGAAAAACATCTAGGGTTAACACATAACCCAGGTCAGGGATGCTACAGTTATAATCAATTTTTTTGTATTTTCCATGCAGTACATCCGGTCAAGTTTCAATAAAGGTAACTATACCGATCAACTAAAAGACAAAGCTAATTTTCAAACTATCGGTCAAGTTTGTTCTGGTAAACTCAATCGATGACGTAAAATTAGATTTTCTTAATAAGTCGGTCGATCAAGTTCTGTGATTGTACAACTCGACCGATGGGTCATCTTCAAAAAATCCATCATAGGATCGGTTGAGTTTCCAACTCGACCAATGAACAACATGGGAAATTTTTTCTAAGTTTACTTTTTAGTATTTAAACATTGGTATTAAGTGTCCCTCAATTTTTTCTCAACTTAGTTACAAGTCAAATTATCAATACAAGTGATTACAAAATTCTTCTTAGGTCGTTTGGAGTGATTTCCCAAATTGAACACTTGTGTTGCATTTGACTTGAACTTGAACAAGCTAGGGCTTGTGTAATTTGATCCTTTTTATGTACCTAAATCCTGAAATCAATCTTGAACAAGCATATTAGATGCATAGGAATGGAATGGTTAAGTCATTATCAAAATATGGACAATGTAGAACTCTCAAGTCCACATAGATATGTCCTCAGGGAAAAATAACATGGCACAAAGTTGTATTATCTGATCCAACTGTGTGATCATATCTACCTTATGGGTTTGTGAGGGATTAAATCCAAAGGATAGTTACTTAAAACCTATATCTTCAATCAACAAACCCTCATTTATTAGATATCACAAGTTTATCTAGGATAGTAACTAACCCTTGGATGGTGAATCTCAAGCAAAACTATGTTGAGATAATTCCATCTTACATGGAATACAAGCCTAACCTTAAAGGATCTAGTTCGTATCATATTTTACTATATAGAGAAACTCAAACTCTAAAGCTCATATCAATATTATAAGTTTGTATCCATGCATCCTCATTCCACATAATGTTTAGATCATAGACATTCTAGAAAACAACAAAAGCAAAAGGTTAATGAATTATACTAGAGTTATGAAAAATTATGTGAGTTTAATTCAACCTACTCTCTATAGTAGATGAGTTGTACTCTCCTAAGGTGGAAGGTAGAGGCTGCTTCCTTGGAGAGTCAAACTTTACATAAAGAAATTTATGCCTATGCAAAGAGGGAAAGATTGATAAGATTTTACCCAAAACTATGTCATCCACATACTTTGTTTGGGGTACACATATAACACCAAATTGGATAGTGGGTGAAACCCTAATTGATAAACATGATTTAGGTTTAGGTATTACAACAACCTCTAAAGGGTCACCTACCTATTAAGGAACATGAAATTGTCTAGTCACCGTCTGCTTAGGCTCTGATACCATTTTGTAAGGAGTCAAACCCGGTAGTGGTCCCACTTAATGGTAAAAACATAATCCATGAATTATTTAAGCAGTAGAAAACATAACTATTTACGAAGTAACAAAATGTTTCTATGTACATAACTTTCTCGCCCAAAGGGTGGTACATAAAATGAAAATGTTACATCTACATATGTATAATCCCATATGCAGAGAGTAACAAGGCTATATCAATTTGTCCTTAAGTTCACCAATGAGCTCATGATCATCCTGAGTCTCTTCCCTATAAAGCAGCTACACTTGGGTGGAGGGAACACCAAGAAACATAGGAAACAAATATGAGTCAACAAAAGTTGAGTACTTACATTTAACAATATTTTGGGCATTTAAATAGGTTAAAAGAGAAAATGATATAATACCTTTAAAAGGAGCAAAGGAGGTTCATCAAAAGATAAGTAAGTTCCAATTAGAGTTATATCAAGAAAATTAATTCCAAAACAAAGAGACATATAAACAAATAAGCGAGATAACACATCTTGACATTAACCATTCACAATATCACAACAACCATAATCATTCGCATGTAGATATATTGGACTAAATTAACTAATAGTAGGGCCAAGACACCACTGAGTCCTTGGACTAAGTAAAATGGGTGGAAAAGAATGCCTCTTTATATATAGAGGTAGGAAAGCATACTCCAGGTGGAAAAGCTCACCCTAATGGTTATGCATAAGTTTCTATAATAGTTATCTAGTCAAATTGTCTAACATGCATAAATAGAGTGACAAGATAGTAACGTCCTACGAGTGTTATAGAGATGAAATGGGAGTAGAACCCCGTGTTTAAAAGGTCAAAGAAAATTTTACTTTTTAAATGAATTACTAAATGTATTTTTATGTGTTCAACTTCAATTCAATAGGCATGGAATTTTATGAGTAGCCTAACTAAGCCACACTGAAACTAATTTTAGCTTCTATTTTATTTTTTAGAAATATTGATAACATATTTCATAAATTGGGTGTTAAGCGTCTAATTAAAGAAATTAACATCTCTAGTTGTGACACTATAATTTACCAATATTCAATTCCTTTCATATTTTACTTCCTAGAAGATTTTCAAGAGTCAAACAAGAGTTATAATTATTACTTGATGAATATGAGCATTAAACCTTGTTATTGAATTTAAAATTTTATTTCACCTTATTACCTCAGACGTAAAGGATATTTGTAAGTATAATATTTGTTTTTTCTCCAGTTAATCTTAATACATTTTGAATTAGGAGGAAGGAAACTAGTTTTAGTTTTTGTCAATGAGTTTATGAAAGTGAGATGGCTGCTTAAGGTGATCTAGATTCATATATATTACAAAACACTTCGTTGTCAGATAGGGAATAAAAGTAATATGCTTTGGTTTCCATAGGATATCCAACAAAATAACATTTGTCTAATTTAAGTCCAAGCTTTTTAGGAAACTTCTTTCTCATAAAAGCTCCACAACCTTAAATCTTCATAAAGGACTCATTGGGATGCATCCCATACCATTATTCATATGGTGTCTTTTGAACCAATTTAGATGGTACACCATTTAGTGTAAACACAAAGGTTTCAAGAGCAAAAACCCCAAAATATAGTCAGAAGTTCAACTAAACTAATCATCAATTGCACCATATGTAGAAATATGTGGTTCCTTCTTTCTAATACACCATTATGTTAAGGCATTCTTGGTGGAGTCCATTGTGATATGATACCATAATCTCACATAATATCGTTAATCTAGGATTAAGTATTTTTGTCTCGAGTGGAATGATGTGCCTTAAACTGTTTCCAAGTTGTTGTGAGATCCTTGAATTTTTCAAGGGTTTCTGACTTATGTTTCACCAGGTAAATGGAACCTTATCTACTGAAGTCATCAGTGAAGGTAATGAAGTACTGAAACCCACCTCCAGTGGTTGTTCTAAAAGTGATGCATACATCAGTATGTATGAGTCCTAATAGATCTCCCATTGTTACCAGTGAAAGGGGTCTTGTTCATCTTACCCAACAAATAAGATTCACATATCTCTATTGATTTGAAATCAAAAGAGTCCAGATAACCATGTTTAAGAAGTCTAGATATGTGATTCTCATTTATGTTCCCTACACAACAACACCAAAGATACATTTTGCTTGAGTTGTTGAGTTTTAGTCTTTTGGTATTCACAAAATAAACATCTCTCTTTTGATTTAGCAAATAAAGATCATAAGACATTAGGGAACTTTCATAAAAGATCCCAACTTTAGAAATAGAACATAGGCCATTCTTATTATGAATTCCTATTCATTCTTGTCTATACAAGATACATAAATGATATTTCTATTTATGGAAAGTACATAATAGTAGTTCATTAACCTTATTATGATCCCATTGGGCAGAGATAAATTATAAGTTTCAACTATAGTGGCAGTAACTCTTACCCCATTTACAACTCACAGTTCATCCTTGCCCTTACTTAAAGGCCTACTTATTTATAGATCATGAATATTCAAGCATATGTGAGATCTAAATCGGGTATCTAGTACCCAAGATGAAGAAGTAGATAAGTTTATCTCAATAATGTATATACCTGATGTGGACATCTCTATCCCCATCTTCTTCTTCTTGAATGGCTCCAAGTACAAAGGATAAATTCCTTTTGTACTTATCTTTCACCTTATCTTGAGAGTTGAAGATGTTTATTCTCAGAACTCTTCATGGCCTTAATTTCATTCTTGTATTCCATTCTATTGGTTATCATCATGAATTTTTCCTTCTTCATTCTTGTTTTGCATTTGTCAGCATGCCAAGAAAAATCTAACAATGGTGTTTCCATGTTATTCTAGTGGTAACTGTTGATAAAATGGATTGTAGAATCATATTGGTAGCCAACTCTTGGCTCAAAGAGAATTCCAGTTCTTCTAGATATTGCACATGTCCAACCATATCGAGCACACTGGTCTCTACTGAGTATCCCTCTATCATCTTACATTCAAAAAGCGCCTTTGAGACATTGTACCTTTCTTTCTTTCTATGATTATGGTTCATGTCCTTAAGATGTAATATCATCTCAAGGACCCTTCTGCTCATCAAACTCATAATTCATAACTTAGCATAAGGTGTTTAATGTCCAAGGCATCACTGTCATTCTTCTAGTAAGCATCCACCTCAGCCTTAGGCACATCAGGAGTAGATATTTCTGGCACTGGTGTTTCTAGGACATAGGGCTTACTTTCATCGTTAAGAACCCTTCTCAAAGTCAAAAACCAGTCATGAAAATTTCTCGTGTTAAGTTTGTCCTTCCTTAGGACTGATCGCAATGATGATTTGATTGTCATTTGATTCTACAAGAGAAAAAATGTATTTTGTTAAAATATTTTTATTGGATTTGATTTGAATAATATTTGATGATATTTAATTAGGCCTTTCATTAATTATGGCTCCAATTATTTTATCAAATTGATAGCCCTCACATATCTATTTGGAAGATTGTATTGTACAACCTTCTAGTGAGACAACATCCAAACAATTGAATTATTACCTGGCCAATGGTAACTTCTATAATCAATTATTAAGGCATGCAACATTTGTCAATTGCATCTTATGCAATTCTTATACATATGACATGCACAACTCTTTGCCATAGTCATCTGCATGCTTTTAGGTACTTAATCTCATTAAGGGCACCCAGTTAAGCTTGACCCTAAAGCCAACATGATACTAATGCACTCCGTTTGACAGACCCATGTAACTACCATCACACTTACAAGAGATGGACATTGCATCGTGCTTGGCATGCCTATGCATAGTCGATCAAACTTTTTATGTGTGTTTCAAATAGAAACATCTTAGATTTAATATGTTTATTAAGAGATTTTGTATATTCATATACATATTCAGTCACCACATATTTATAATATGTATCATATACATGATATATTTACAAACGAAAATCTACTATTCTATTCTAATAAGCATGAGGACTCGTTTCTATCCTCACACTTCCCAATGTTAATTGGACTCTTGAACTAACAGATTTTCCGTCCTCTAATAAATTCTATCACCAAAAAATACCAGTTTCATATTCACCTAGCGTACAAACCCTAGAATAAATACCAGTCCTGAAAACCCAATATCACTGCTATATGCGGCTGTCCATCTTTGTCGCTTCTACCCATCTCAAGTTATGTCAACGGCAGTGTATGGTCCTCTAGCGTCGAGTGCATCCAGAGCTCTTGGTCTTCAGCCAAGTCAAGCAATAGAACAACGTCAATGTTCTTGTTGTCTGTCGGTCGTCATTGCATACAGTGGTTTTCATCACTTCTAAGGATGTCATAACCAGACGGTACGAATCACGACTCATTTCCATCCAGTCACGGATATACATGAGTTCCATATTCACTTAGTGAACAAACTTTATAATCAGTACAGTGTAGGAAACACAATCTCGTTGATATTTGGCCATCCATATACCAATGAAAGTATATTGTTCTCCACTATATTGTGAATCCAGAGCTCCTGGGTTTCTATCGGGTCAAATTAGAGAACAACCAAGTCACCCTTATCTGTCGTCCTTTCATACATGAACAACTTTCCCTAGGTTGTTTTCCATGAGTTGGAAAATCGCGGAGCTACTACATATCGTTACTGTCGCTACTAAGGATATCAGGACTACACGAGATATTCCTCCAATTAAGCATGTTTGTTAACTCTTCCATAGCCTAAGCATTATATTCTACTTATCATCTGGGGTCACGGTGTGGAGTCCATTCCTGTCGTCATCCATGACTAGTACAAGTTCTAGATTGTTGATATTATTTATCATCGCATCTACGTAATTGCAGGATCTTCGTCAAGTACATGTGCATTGCAACAACCTTCTCGTTGCTACCTCCATGGGAGTAATCATTGTACTGGTTCGAAGATTTGATACTATATGACTACCTATTTTAAATTTTTATACCCTTTTTCCATTGCTTATCAGTTTGTTCCACATGCCTTCTCGGATACTCTTATAGTGTACAAAATGTAATTACCATGATGTCTCTCTTAAAGGTATGTTTTATGATTAATAACCCTGTGTCTTGTGGTTTGAGTTGTGTTAAAATATTCATGTATAGAGTCCAATTAACAATGTACAATGACCTGGCTCGCTTTTACGCTTTCTTGTTTGGAAAATCTTGACGTTCGCTTTAAGTGCATACAAAATGTAACTGCCATCATGTCTGTCTTAAAGGTATATTTTATGATTAATGACCTTGTTTTGGGGACCCTTACCCATAGTTTTCACACAACGTATGCTCATGAATGTATAGTTGGATTGATATCCCCATTTCACACCATTATCCAAAATCAAGTCATTTATGCAGCAGTAAAATTGGAAACCGTGAAATGACCTTTGCCTAGCAACCTTGCGGCGAAGTTCCAAAAATCATTTCCAGTTATCACCCATCCATTCAAGTCATACCAATCTATTGTTCCTCTATTGTGTTGCTCTACTTGTTGTTGTCGTTGGAGCTTTCCCAAATGTATGAGACCCTCACTTTCAATTTTTCACAATTGATAACCATATTATCATTCGGATCAGGTGTTATTTGAGTTCTTATTTTTGTTCAATCTCATTTCACATTTTGGATTAAAATAAGCACCTTTCTATAGATTTTGTGATCCAACGTTATTCAACTACGTCACGTATGCCATAGCATTGTCACTCCCTATTTACTATTTAATATTATTCATAACATCTTATTTTTCCTTGGCGAACTAGCTACATCATTGAATATGCTTGGCCCTCTCAAATTGCCAAAATTGTTTGGACATGAAATTTAGGTTTGAAATTTATCGTATCACCTTTTGAAAAATTAATTACAAGATATTGTCATAGAATTGAATTTATTTTTATCATTTTACCATCAATTTGCAAGAAACTAACCTTTCTTCGGTGGTATTTGTTTATGTGTCTTATATTATGAAAGTATTTTAGCAAAAAATATTACTACATTTCTATTTCAGATTGTAAATTAAACTTTCCACAAATCCTTAACCTAATTTAAGAAAATTGAACATAAGGTTATAGTTCCACAAAGACACACAATCCACCATAAAACTTGAAACCTAAACTCATAAGAGACATTCATGAATGAAGTCTTTAATATTGTTAAGGTGTAAATATTATGTTATTGTAGTTTGATTCCACTTTCTAATTACCTATTTGTTTCTGCAAATTGAAGTTAACTATTTGTATGCGAACAACTCAACTATGTAGCTTATTAATTAACATAGATTATGTAAAAATGTTGACATTGCAAGAACATAAATGAAAAAATTAATACATGTTAATGAAAACTTTAATTCCAATCCTTACGTAAGAAATATAACTATTCAAGATGTAAGATCCACAATTTTGTTTTAAATGCTTCAGTATATATGTTTATATAAGTTTTTTATTGGTTAATATAATAAATAAATTTTATTGCATAAATTTTCCATGAGCTGATTAACATGTCACACTTAATGTGTTATTGCATTTTTTAGTTATTTATATTGTATAACATAACATTTTTTATAAAAAAACTCATGATAGTTATTTATATATCATAGAAAACTATAAAGATAGGATAAACAACATGATCAATGCTTCAAATAGAATTATAAGGTCTTCAAGATCTTATTCATAATTATAACTTCACATAACAATATATCATTTTTATTATATCTAGAATTAAATATTACTAAGAATGATAGGAAAACTATGTTTGGAATTCATTGTATCACACAATCAGAAAATCATATTTGTTTACACTATCACAAATGATATATTGTTAAGTATTGTGTGTGTCATCAATATAAATCATATCTCAAATTTGGGAAAATCTTAAATTCTTACTTGCAAGGTTGTTGTCACTTTTTTAGTGTTTTTAAAAGTGATGTGTATAGCTAAATAGAAAACTGATGTCCATAGTAATATGAATTTATATATGTAGTCAACTAAAAATTTATGAATAAACTACTACAAACTATTTAAAAATAAGGAACTAATCATTAACATGACAATAATTCATACCAAAACTGGCTTTAGTAACTTTATAAAATTAGTATGCAATAGGTGAATAAAATCATATTGGTAACAATTGAACATTTCGGTCAATATTCATTCCTAGATTTTTAAACTTGTAAATTGTTTTTATATTACAATTGAACTACATACTACTTATTTGTTGTGTTTCCTATCTTATATAATTTTTTGTAGTTTCCCATGAAAAATTTAATCTAATTAAATAACACGCCACAAAAGCATTTTATAAAATATTTAAGTATAGTGAACATTCAACACATAACTGTAAAGTTAACTAACATAGTATACTATACACATTGTTATGTAGATTTTCATAGTATAAGGACTTCGACATACATATATTATTAAATACATCTATTTTTTATGTTGTCAAAGCATGCTATATAGCAATATTTTCCATGTGAAATATGTTATTAAGAGTGGTATTATTACAAATTCTAGACATATTCATTTTCCCCTACCTACATCTACGTAAAATTTATATTTGAAGCATATAGACTTTATTTAGTGATGTAGTTAATATCCTACAATATATGCTTCTAAGTTATTTAGTATTGTATGCAACTAGCTATATAAAACTAATGAGAGTGAGAAATTGTCCAAACCATAAACATTATAAATATTTTATTAATAGAGGAACACTTGATTTTTGACGTTAAATCTTATAGAATATTTTACATTTTATTTATTGACATCTAATTGTCTAATTCTTATGCAATCTAATTGATTAAAATTACTAAAAATCAATGAGCAACTACTATCATGCTCACCATTAACATTGTATGAAGATAAACCATATTACAAAAGAAATTCACTAGAGAAGTATGTGAAAATTGAATATCCCTGGAGCAATTCCAAAATTTCTTGTAACATAAAGAATTCATTGCACAAATTATCTAATACTATATCATGCTTAAGTGTGTTCCTGTAAAAGAGGCGGATCACCCCCTACTAAAAATTTGAAGAATTGACATCCATTCCAAACACTCTCATAGGTATGATGGAATGAGCATAAATTTTCTAAATTTATTAAACATTGGTATACAAAAGACCATTACAAAGCAGCAGAATAAAAATAAGTGACTTTATTCAATTTCATAAAAGGTTTACAAAAATACATCCAATTCACCCATTAGGGTTACATCAAGACACACAATCAGGATCCAGATAGAGAGAAGTCTAGACTACTACAATCTAGTCTCCAAGTAGCATCTCCATCAACTGAGTCCAAGTCAAAAGCTAAGATCTTCCTTGTTTTGTCCATCACCTTGCTCAACACATGGGTGGTTGGGAAGGCACCTGGAAAAAGGGAAAGGGAAGAAAAGTATGTTTCACAAAACTAGTCTAGGATATCAAGACAAGTAAAGCAAATAAAAACATGCTAGGGTTTATCATATGAAGAAGATAACAAGAGTATGAGGTTATATATCAAAGAATATTGCCGTTAATAAATATATAAAGAAAATATTTGCATGTAAGATAATTATGTCTACCTAACTAAGTAGGGTTGAGGCACCAGCCGGACATATAACATTCCCTATGGCAATTAATTACATGCCCTTTGTGGGTGGTTGTACATAAGTACCACTGCTTTAAATTAAACAGATCATAAATCCACATGCTATAAAAGTAGTCATGGCGAGAGTAGTCATAATATTCAATAAGCATGGCAGTGGGGTATAAGACCCAAACAAGAAGAAATTATAATCAGATTTGAGGCGTGAACAACATTAGGATTTAAGAATAGAAGATTTAGAGTTCATTAAAGCCTCATTAGGGAAATATAGGGTTTGGCTACAATTATCCCAACATAGGGTGTAATGAATGTGTTCGTATGTATGCCCTGAGAGCCAATCATGGGATGATTGGTGGGATACATTAAGATTGATTTGATAAACATCAAAGGCAAGCTTCCAATTCTTTCTGGTTTAGTCATTTGAGATAGTGATAGAACAGATTGAATGTCTAGAGAATGAAAGTACTCAATGACGTATGCTTTCAGGTTAAGGACCTGAACGATGAGATCATACGGATGCTAAGAGTTTGTACATTCTTGTTATTTCCCTAGTCGGATGTCATTGTGGAAGGTAGATAGACAACAATGACACACAAGACTAGATTGTGGTGTTGGTTGATGATAGAATCTCATTAGTCATGATATAGAGATATCAAACCAAACACATAGGTACTTGTTAGAGAACAAGTGTACCGGACAGACCCACCGTGAGTTTGACACATGGAACCATGATATGGTATTCACAGTCAGTACTCAAAGTGATGGTGGTGAGTGTGATTCTTAGACCCAAAATCACTGCACTGAACACATGTTGTTGGGCACACTTTGACATCATCAAACGCAATCCTGAAACATGGGTTGTTATAAAGGTGATGATTGGGTGGCTTTGGCACATGGGGCTTTTGAGGGGTGAGTGATAGATATGGGATTTGTCCCTCCTGAGGGAGTTTGATATCCATGGCCACTTGATGAGTAGGATTGAGAAAGGCGTGCACGCATGTGCGAGTCAGTATAAGATATTGATGTCATAACATATCTCTTCCAATCTACTCTGAGATCAAGAAAGTGAATGAACATTGACAGGATGACTGGTCCATGCCTCGAGTTCATTCGGGATATCAGTGACAAAGGAATTTTACATTCACTATAACACCATTCACGGATTGTAGGATTGAAAGTTGTTCTCCAACTTTCTACTTTCACTTGGGTAGCACTAATGTGTGACTAGGCACCGCTCTTTGCTTGTGAAGTCATAAGTGTTATGGACTTTCACTGCCAATGTGAAATGGACCTGCAGGGTCACACACATAGGATTTAACATGGAAGAGGAGTTTTGTCTACAAGCAATGTTTAGATTGATTACTAAAGGAGTTTAGTAGTTCAATTAAACACTCAATTAATTGATAGCTCAAAATCATAGTGTTCAAGGTGTTGGACAGCTTGATTGGAGTATCGGATTGATTGAAATTGCAATTGACTGATTCTGCACAACCTGCACTCCCAACCGATCGGCTCATGTGATGAACCAATCGACTCAGCTGGGTGAACCGGTCGGCTCAAGTGTTGAGTCGATCGACTCATGTACAGGGTGAAATGACCAGTTCAAGTGTTGAACCGATCGGCTCACTGGTCGGCCCGAGCAAGTTGGGAAAGTCAGGTCGGTGAGAATTTTCCTTTGGTTTCAATTACCCAATTTGATTGGGAAATAGGATTGGTATTTGATACCAATTAGAAACAAAAGAAGGAAAGTCTTTTTGAGTTGGATCAGGACCGTGAACCGATCGGTTCAGGGCACCAACCGATCGGTTGGGGGGGCCCAAACGATCGGCTCAGGTCCCAGTCGATCGGCTCAAGGGACGAAACGACCGTTTCAGTTGTGAAACGATCGGTTCAGGTTCCGAGTTGGTTGCTTTTTGTGGAAAATCTCGAACCCTTCTACGACTGCTTTTAGTCCCGCATTGCCCAGGATATAGAACCATGTCCCATGACCCTCCTATATATATAGGGGTATTGGGGGCTTCTAAGACAACAACTCAGTGCAACCAGTTGCTCTGTAAAGTTGTCCTTCTCTCTGGTTTTGGTAACCGAGAGAGAGCCTGAGCAAGTGCTTATCGCAAAGGGAGGTGCAGCAAGGGAAAGACAATTGCAGTTGGAACAGGAGGCAGGCGATTGTGTTGGAGACTAGTATGTCAAAAGGAGGGTGCGACTCCTTCCACTTCCTTGTGGGACAAGGAGTGTGGAGTTCCAGGTGGTCCGTGTGGACTACTTCATAGGCGGCATGTTTATGTCGCTAGGAGGACAACCTTCAATCCTGTCAGTCCCGGTGCCACCAGGAGCTGCACAGACACCGTCCAAGATCGGAGGTGAAGACCATGCAAGGCACGAGGTATTATCGCCGAGCAAGCCTCGAGACAAGGTATGATTCCACAAACCATCCTTTCCTATTGTATATACGTTGACGCGTTTCCTTGTTCTGGGTTTGGGGGAGAAATTTTTTTGTTTCCGATGCCTTCTCTGCCTCCCCTAAAACCCAACAGTGGTATCAGAGCCACGTCAACTGCTCTATACTTTGGGAATATCGATATGATCGATTTTGGTTTGTCGCCTTTATTTATTGCATACGATGCGAATAAAACTGTCTTTATGCATGTACAATCTTAAATCTACAAATCCCAATTACATATATGATATGTATTATTAATGCACTCGATACGCGTCGCCCTTAAACGAGTTTTGTGGTGGATATATAGCGTGGTTATGGCCAATAAACCCTATCTATGTATGGTTGTGTGTGGTTGCTTACATCTCGGTCTGCACATCGATCTTCCTTCTCCTATTCCTGATGTAACTCGAAATAATTTGAGATTCTTTCCTACCTTTGCTCCCCTCGAATGTAACTCAAGGTTTCTCCTTTTTCAATGTAAAATAGGATAGTTTTTATTTCCTGTTATGTCAAAGAATGGAGGACATCAAGACGACAGCTGAGACGATCGGTTCAAGGAGTGAACCAATCGGTTGATGTTCCAGATGATCAGTTCAAGGAGTGAACCGATCAGTTGATGACCAGTTCGAGGAGTGAGACGAGCGAGTGGCGGCCAGAAGGAGATGCACGACGACCAGGTGAACCGATCGGTTGGAGGAGCCAACCGATCGGCTGGTGGAACCCAGACGACCGACTACAGAGAACAGATCATTCATATGATGAGTTGATCAACTCGGAAGGCAAAGCATAGAGTTCATCTTGTACAGGTTGCATGTGATGTAGACCTAGATGACCATGATTCCTCTTGGCTCGAGGAATCACATTAGGACGGCCATAATCATCGCTTTTATCATTTCACGTGTTTTCTGTGGGGTATAGCATGTATATGATACATACTATGTATTGTGGTGATTGGATATGTATATGTATATAAAAACCAAATCCCTCATTAAAATATTAAGTCTTATATGCCTTCCATTAACGACACACATGTAAAGCTCGATCGACCAAGTGTAGGTTACGCCAAAGCGTGGTGCGCCGTCTATCTTGTGGAAGTGTGAAGGGTAGAAATGTAGGTTCTGCCAAAGCAGGGTGCATGTTACCGTGTCGGCTTTTGGGTTAGACTTAACTAGTGATTCTTAGAGCGTCTAAGCCCAGAGGCAATGAATGTTCATGGCAAGGTGTTGCGCATGTTCATTCAACAAGAGTTGCATATGATGCAATTGGCAAAAGTTGCCTCCCTGAGAGATCTAAGTTATGGGTGACAGCCAAAGCTGGTCCATGACTTAGAGGATTTCAGGATCTTGCCCACTAGAAGGTTGTACGCTGCAATCTTCCGAATTGATAGTGAGGGCTATTAATTTGAATTAAAATAGTGGGAGCGATAATTAATTAAAGGCCTAATTTTATCGTCAAATATTCGAATCAATCAAATAAGTCAAAAATGAGTTTCTTGGACTAAAATTGCATATTTCCCTTTGTAGTGAAAATGACAACAAACAACAATCACTTCTCTTTGTGACCGGTCCTTGAAAAAGATAGACTAAATTGGACAAACTTCCATGACTAGTATAGGACATTGAGAATTGTTCTCACTCAAGAGCGAAAGCTCTATGTCCTGGATACTCCAATTCCAGAGGAACCGGCTCCTAATGCACCAAATACAGAAAGGGATGCTTACAAGAAGCATTCTGATGATGCCATTGATGCAAAGTGCTTGATGTTGTGGGTGTCATTGAGATGATTCAGCATCTCAGGAACATGTATGAAGATCAGGCACGACAAGAGAGATATGATGTCTCAAGGGCACTGTTCAAGTGTGTCATGACAGAAGGAGATCCAGTTGGTCCTCACACACTCAAGATGATTGGGTATGTGGAGAACCTGCAAAGACTGGGATTTCCACTGAGCCAAGAGTTGGCTACTGACCTGATACTGCAATCGTTGCTAGAATCTTACAGTCAGTTTGTGATGAACTACAACATGAACAACTTTGATAGGCCACTGTCAGAGTTGTTGGGCATGTTGAAAATAGCCGAGACACAGATGAAGAAGGACAAGCCTAAGTCTGTGATGGTGATCACAAACAAGAAAGGCAAGTCCAAGCGCAAGGGCAAGGGCAAATCTAAGAAAGGTTCTGATGCTAGCCAGGAGCCCAAGACGACTTCAACTCTCAAGGCCAAGGGAGGCATGACCAAGAAAGGAAATTGCCACCATTGTCAAAAGCCAGGACATTGGAAAAGGAATTGTCCTCTCTATCTGGAAGAACAAAAGAAGAAGGAGGCAACTAAAGTCTCCACTTAAAGGTGTCATGAAAGTAAACTTGTAACACTTTTTGAGGTATATGATACCAAGATGTAAAGTGTAAAGCACTCATTATTGGGGCAAGTGTTGCCGCCATAGATAGGAGTACTTTAGTTTATTTTCAGCCTACAAGGCATGTAATACAGTTATGATCTGCTATTTCATATTTTCCAATAGATAGAAACACTTTATTTTTGCATATTGTATGGCAATGATGGCAATTAATAAAGAGATGTTTCAATTTATAAAGATATGATCTTTATGAAAATGCCTTGTTTATCTTGTGGTATTTGATATGCATAAGATAAAATGATACATAAAAGTTATAGATAACTCAAACAATCAAATTAGCATCAATCATGAGATATTCATTTCTAGTGTCCATGTGATGGATAAGTCTAGACTCTTTTGGTTAGAGAACCTGTAAGAGACATGAATCTCTTATACATGATTAATCAATCTTCACTAATGGTAGTGGAAGAATGATTATCCAATTAGGTATAATACATGTGATGTATTTACATACCTATTGGAGTGAATGCTAATACTTCAAAAGGTGTTTAGGGAAATACCAATATAAATATCTTGAAGTGTTCAAGATTATCATAGATGAAGTACGAATTTGGTAAAGTGTTTATTCTTGATGAGATCAATGAATGAAATACTTGGACCAAATGTTTGAGATCCTTATGAGTGATTATGATAGTGTATCATAGTGAACTCATGATTAAGGCATGATGATGTCTAAATCAAAAAGGAGTCATACTCTAAGGAGTTAGAGAATGATTATCAAATAACTAAATTCTTCTTAATAAATGAATACCCCACACTAATAAAAGAAATTAAGAATCACAAGGGTTATGAGTTCTTATATCCTTGACAGGTACACCTCAATTATCTATGTGATGAGTTGGTCATGTGATGAGTCAACTATCTAGATGATGAGGAACCGAATTTTGAGTTATGGTTTATGACCATTTCATCCTAAATGACATCCATGTGAACCATAAGGTATGACCTTGATGGTAGCACCCATTGGATGGAAATCCATAAGTGCAAATAAGTCTTAAGTATTAAGACACATGGATAACATTTTGAGAAGGATGATGCTTATAGATTGCAACTTAATGACTAAGACATTTGGCATATGGATACTAAAACCGCATTCTTATGAGAAATAAAACAAGGATGTGTACGTGACACAACCTATAAGGTTTATGAATCCACTAATGCAAATGAAGTCTATAAGTTACAATGGACTAATCAATGTGATTGATTGAGTACAAGCAGCTCAGAATTGGAACTTTACTTTGATGATATAGTCAAAGGGTTTGACTAATATGTCAAAGATAAAGAAGGGATTTGTGATTTAGTGGGAGCATATTCACATTCCACATGTTGATGTGAAATGGAAATGTTCTGGAATGGAAATTCAAAAGTGGAAATTATCTTTAAAGAAGATAGAGATGTTTCCTGTGTGATAGGAATAGAGATCTATAGAGATAGTTCCTGAAAAACTCTTGACCTGAAAAGAGAGAGAATACATTGGCAATGTGTACTAAAGGATTCAGTATACACATATTTAGTGGGAGAAAACTTGTCCATGTTACATGGAGTTAGTATCCCAAGGCCAAGTGTCCAATTCTTATGAAGAATGGGAACACTAAGAATAGATATGGATCTATCATGTATGTAATCATCCCATTATCTTGCATATATTGACATGGCAAGAATAAAATGCTTTCATCATCTTGTATGTAGGACATGACAATATGATGTGCTCATCCTGTTAACTCATATGTGGGACATGACGAGTGGATGTTAGTCTACTTCCAGTAAGGGTTACCGGAATACCATGAGAACTTGATAAGTACTTGGGAAGTACTAGTTCTATGGAAATAAGGAAGAGTTCAATGTAAAGAGTTACATTGATGCGAACTTCCGAAAGGACAAAAAATTAATCGCAAAATATATATAGGATATATAAAAGTGAAAGTTTGTTGATAATTGGAAGTGTTCCAATAAAACCATTTAAAAGGAAATGCCAAGTATCCGTGTGTTAGAGAACCGCAGTGGATACTATATGGATCTGGAAGTTCATGAGATGAACTTATAGATATTCTGCTCATTTATGACAAGTATGGAATCCTTGATCATGAAATGTGGCTAAAAGTTAGCAAAGGAATACTAGATCACATATTACGACGACTCCATCTCATACGTATGACGTACAACAAAGAGATGAGAGACATGCAATTTATACTGACTTTGGCAAGGTGTTTCCATTACTCACTATGTTGGCACTAGAGCACAGTAACATGTGGGACATGTTTGAAGATCACTATGAATATGATTCAAGGGTGATTGGCTCACAGTGCAAGTGGGAGTCTGTTGGTATGTATGACCTGAGATACAATCATGGGATGATTGGTGGGATACATTAAGATTGATTTGATAAACATCAAAGGCAAGCTTCCAATTCTTTTTGGTTCAGTCATTTTGTTGGTATGTATGCCCTGAGAGCCAATCATGTGATGATTGGTGGGATACATTAATATTGATTTGACAAACATCAAAGGCAAGCTTCCAATTCATTCTGGTTCAGTCATTTGAGATAGTGATAGAACAGATTGAAAGTCTAGAGAATGACAGTACTCAATGACGTATGCCTTCAGGTTCAGGACCTGAACGATGAGATCATATGGATGCTAAGAGTTTGTACATTCTTGTTATGTCCCTAGTCGGATGTCATAGTGGAAGGTAGATAGACAACTATGACACACAAGACTAGATTGTGGTGTTGGTTGATGACAGAATCTCATTATTCATGATATAGAGATATCAAACCAAACACATAGGTACTTGTTAGAGAACAAGGTACCGGACAGACCCACCGTGAGTTTGACACATGGAACCATGAGATGGTAGTCAAAGTCAGTACTCACAGTGATGGTGGTGAGTGTGATTCTTAGACCTAAAATCACTGCACTCAACACATGTCGTTGGGCACACTTTGACATCATCAAACGCAGTCCTGAAACATGGGTTGTTATAAAGGTGATGATTGGGTGGCTTTGACACATGGGGCTTTTGAGGGGTGAGTGATAGATATGGGATTTGTCCCTCCTGAGGGAGTTTGATGTCCATGGCCACTTGATGAGTAGGATTGAGAAAGGTGTGCACGCATGTGTGAATAAGTATGTGATACTTATGTCATACATATCTCTTCCAGTCTACTCTGAGATCAAGAAAGTGAATGAACGTTGACAGGATGACAGATCCATGCCTCGAGTTCATTCGGGATATCAGTGACAAAGGAATTATACACTCGTTGTAACACCATTCACGGATTGTAGGATGAAAGTTGTTCTCCAACTTTCTACTTTCACTTGGGTAGCACTGATGTGTGACTAGGCACCGCTCTTTGCTTGTGAAGTCATAAGTGTTATGAACTTTCACTGCCAATGTGAAATGGACCTGCAGGGTCACACACATAGGATTTAACCTGGAAGAGGAGTTTTCTCCACAAAGCAATGTTTAGATTGATTACTAAAGGTGTTTAGTAGTTCAATTAAACACTCAATCAGTCGATGGCTCAATATCATATGGTTCAAGGTGTTGGATGCATTGATTGGAGTATCGGATTGATTGAAATCGCATTTGACTGATTCTGCACAACCTGCACTCCCAACCGGTCGGTTCATGTGATGAACCGGTCGGCTGAGGTTGCTAAACCGGTCGACTCAAGGGTTGAGTCGATCGGCTCATGCACAATGTGAAACAATTGGTTCAAGTGTTGAACTGATCAGTTCAACTGGTGCAATCGAGCAACTTGGGAAAGTAGGATTGGTGCGAATTTTCCTTTCGTTTCAATTTCCAATGTGATTGGAAATAGGATTTCCAATTCGATTAGGAATATAATTGGTATTTCGATGCCAATTGGGAAAGAAACAAGGAAAGTCAATTTGAGCCGGAATAGGACCATGAACCGATCGGTTTAGGGCACCAACCGATCGGTTGGAGTGCCCCAAACGGTCAGCTCAGGTCCAACCGACTGGTTCAGTGGCTGAACCGACCGGTTCAGTAGTGAACTGATCAGTTCAGGTTGCGAGATGGTTGCTTTTTGTGGAAAATCCCGAACCCTTCTACTCCTGCTTTTAGTCCCGCATTGCCCGGGATGGAGAACCCTGTCCCATGACTCTCCTATATATATATAGGGGGTACTTGGGGGCTTCTCACAGTACAGCTCAGTGCAACCAGTTGCTCTGCGAGTTGTCATTCTCTATGGTTTTGGTAACCGTGAGAGAGCCCGAGCAAGTGCTTCCTGCAAAAGGGAGGTGCAGCAAGGGAAGGACAACTGCAGTTGCAACAGGAGGCAGGAGAGCGTGTTGGCGACTAGTACGTCAACAGGAGGGTGCGACTCCTTCCACTTCCTTGTGGGACAAGGAGTGTGGAGTTCCAGGTGGTCCGTGTGGACTACTACGGAGGCGGGAGGACACTGCCGCTTTGGAGGACAACTGTCATCCGACAGTCCGGTTCGAGTAGGAGTTGTGAGTCCCGGTGCGACCAGGAGCTGCACAGACACCGTCGAAGTCCGGAGTTGAAGACCGCGCATTGCGCGAGGTATTGTCACCGAGCAAGCCTCGGGACAAGGTATGATTCCGCAAACCATCCTTTCCTATTATATAGACGTTGACGCGTTTCCTCGGTATGGGTTTGGAGAGAAATTTTTGTTTCCGCTGCCTTCTCTATCTCCCCTAAAACCCAACAGTGGTATCAGAGCCACGTCAGCTGTTCTATATTTTAGGAATATCGATATGATCGATTTTGGTTTGTCGCCTTTATTTATTGCATGCGATGCGAATAATATCGGCTTTATGCATGTCCAATCCTAAATCCACAAATCCCTAATTAATATATGATATGTATTATTAATGCACTCGATACGCGTCGCCCTTAAACGAGTTTTGTGGTGAATGTGTGTAGCGTGATTATGGCCTATAAACCCCTATCTGTGATTGGTTGTGTGTGGTTGCTTGCATCTCGGTCTGCGCACCGATCTTCCCTCTCTTATTCCTGATGTAACTCGAAATAATTCGAGGTTCTTTCCTACCTTTGCTCCCCCTGAATAAAAATCGGGGTTTCCCTTTTAAAGCAATGTAATAAATAGGATAGAATTTTATTTCCTGTTATGTCATAGACCGGTGGACATCAAGACGACTGCTCAGACGGTCGGTTCAAGGAGTGAACCGATCGGTAGATGACCGGTGCAAGGAGCGAGACGAGTGGGTGGCAGACATGACGAGATGCACGACGTCCAGGCGAACCGATCGGTTGGAGGAGCCAATCGATTGGCTGGTGGCACCCAGACAACCGGCTAGAGAGTACAAATCATTCATGTGATGAGTTGATCAACTCGGATGGCAAGGCACAGAGTTCATATTGTACAGGTTGCATGTGATGTTGACCTAGATGACCGTGATTCCTCTTGGCTCGAGGAATCACATTAGGATGGCCATAATCATCGCTTTATATCGTTTGTGCATGTTTTCTGTGGGATATAGCATGTATATGATACGTACTATGTATTGTGGTGATTGGATATGTATATATATAAAACCAAATCCCTCATTAAAATATTAAGTTTTAGATGCCTTCCAAATGCGACACACGTGAAAAGCTTGATCGACCAAGTGTGGGCACGCCCTAGCATGGTGCACCATCTATCTCGTGGAAGCGTGAAGGATGAATGTGTGGGTCTGCCCTAACAGGGTGCATATTCATCGTGTTTGCTTTGGGTCGGACTTAACAAGGTGATCTAGATGGGATCTAGTACCTTTAGGCATGGAGATGATCATTGCAAAGAGTTGTATATGACATCTTATCAAGAGTTGCATATGATGCAATTGGCAAAAGTTGCCTACCTGAGAGATCTATGTTGTGGGTGACAGCCCTAGCTGGTCCATGACTTAGAGGATTTCAGGATCTTGCCCACTAGAAGGTTGTACGTTGCAATCTTCTGAATTGATGGTGAGGGCTATCAATTTGAAGTAAAATAGTGGGAGCGATAATTAATTAAAGGCCTAATTATATCGTCAAATTTTCAAATCAATCAAATAAGTCAAAAATGAGTTTTTGGACTAAAATTGCATATTTTCCTTTTGTAGTTCAAATGGCAACAAACAACAACAACTTTTCTTTGCGATCGGTCCTTGACAAGGACAAGCTAAATGGGACAAACTTCCATGACTGGTATCGGACATTGAGAATTGTTCTCACTCAAGAGCGTAAGCTCTATGTCCTGGATACTCCAATTCCAGAGGAACCCGCTCCTAATGCACCAAAGACAGAAAGGGATGCTTACAAGAAGCATTCTGATGATGCCATTGATGCAAAGTGCTTGATGCTATGTTCAATGAACCATGAGTTGCAAAGGCAACATGAGAACATGGGTGTCATAGAGATGATTCAACATCTCAGGAACATGTATGAAGATCAGGCACGGCAAGAGAGGTACAATGTTTCTAGGGCGCTGTTCAAGTGCGTCATGACAGAAGGAGATCCAGTTGGTCCTCACACACTCAAGATGATTGGGTATGTGGAGAACCTGCAGAGACTGGGATTTCCACTGAGCCAAGAGTTGGCTACTGACGTGATACTACAATCATTGCCAGAATCTTACAGTCAGTTTGTGATGAACTACAACATGAACAACTTTGATAGGCCACTGTCAGAGTTGTTGGGCATGTTGAGGACAGCCGAGTTACAGATGAAGAAGGACAAGCCTAAGTCCGTGATGGTGATCACGAGCAAGAAAGGCAAGTCCAAGCGCAAGGGCAAGGGCAAAGCTAAGAAAGGTTCTGAAGCTAGCCAGGAGTCCAAGCCATCTTCATCTCTCAAGGCCAAGGGAGGCGTGACCAAGAAAGGAAATTGCCACCATTGTCAAAAGCCAGGACATTGGAAAAGGAATTGTCCTCTCTACCTGGAAGAACAAAAGAAGAAGGAGGCGACTGAGGCCTCTACTTAAAGGTGTCATGAAAGTAAACTTGTAACACTTCTGAGATATATGATATCAAGATGTAAAGTGTAAAGCATTCTTACTTGGGGCAAGTGTTGCCTTTATAGATAGGAATACTTTAGTTTATTTTCAGCCAATAAGGCATGTAATACAGTTATGAACTGCTATTTCATACTTGCCAATAGATAGAAACACTTTATTTTTGCATATTGTATGACAATGATGGCAATTAATAAAGAGATGTTTCAATTTATAAAGATGTGATCTTTGTGGCAATGCCTTATTTATCTTGTGATATATGATATGCATATGATAAGATGATACCTAAAAGTTATAGATAACTCAAACAATCTAATTAGCATTGATCATGAGAAATTCATTTCTAGTTTCCATGTGATGGATAAAACTAGACTCTTTTGGTTAGAGAACCAGTAAGGGACATGAATATCTTGGACATGATTAATCAATCTTCACTAATGTAGTGGGAGAGTGATTATCCTATTAGGTATAATACATGTGATGTATTTACATACCTATTGGAAGAAAATGCTAATACTTCAAATGGTGATTAGAGAAATACCAATATGAATATCTTGAAGTGTTCAAGATCTTCATAGATGAAGTACAAATTTGGTAAAGTGTTAATTCTTGATGAGATCAATGAATGAAATACTTGAACCAAATGTTTGAGATCCTTATGAGTGATTATGATAGTGTATCATAGTGAACTCATGATTAAGGCATAGTGATGTCTAAATCAAGAAGGAATCGTACTCTAAGGAGTTAGAGAATGATTATCAAATAACTGAATTCTTCTTAATAAATGAATACCCCACACTAATAAAAGAAATTAAGAATCACAAGGGTTGTGAGTTCTTATATCTTTAACAGATACACCTCAATTATCTATGTGATTAGTTGTTCATGTGATGAGTCAACTATCTAGATGAATAAGAGGAACCAAATCTTGAGTTATGGTTTAAAGACCGTTACATCCTAAATGACATCCATATGAACCATAAGGTATGGCCTTGATGGTAGCACTCATTGGATCATATACATAAGTGCAAATAAGTCTTAAGTGTTAAGACACATGGATAACATTTTGAGAAGGATGATGCTTGTTGATTGCAACTTAATGACTAAGGCATTTGGCATATGGATACTAAAACCGCATTCCTATGAGGAATAAAACCAGGATGTGTACGTGACACAGCCTATAAGGTTTATGAATCCACTAATGCAAATGAAATCTATAAGTTACAATGGACTAATCAATGTGATTGATTGAGTACAAGCAACTCAAAATTGGGTCTTTACTTTGAAGATATAGTCAAAGGGTTTGACTGATATGTCAAAGATAAAGAAGGGATCTGTGATTTAGTGGGAGCGTACTCACATTTCACATATAGATGTGAAATGGAAATGTTCTAGAATGGAAATCCAAAAGTGGAAATTATCTTTAAGGAAGATAGAGATGTTTCCTATGTGATAGGAATAGAGATCTATAGAGATAGTTCTCAACAAATCTCTTGACCTGGAAAGAGAAAGCATACATTGGCAATCTGTACTGAAGTGTTCAGTATGCACAGATTAAGTGGGAGAAAACTTGTCCATGTTACATGGAGTTATTATCCCAAGGCCAAGTGTCCGATTCTTATGAAGAATGGGAACACTAAGAATAGATATGGATCTATCATGTATGTAATCATCCCGTTATCTTGCATTAGTGACATGGCAAGAATAAAATGCATTCATCATCTTGTATGTAGGACATGACAATATGATGTGCTCATCCTGATAACTCGTATGTGGGACATGACGAGTGGATGTTTGTCTGCTTCCAGTAAGGGTTACTGGAATACCATAAGAACTTGATAAGTGCTTATGAAGTACTAGTTCTATGGGGATAAGGAAGAGTTTGATGTAAAGAGTTACATTGATGCGAACTTCTGAAAAGACAGAAAATTAATCGCAATATATACATAGGATGTATAAGAATGAAAGTTTGTTGATAATTGGAAATGTTCCAATAAAGCCATTTAAAAGGGAAATGTCGAGTATCTGTGTGTTAGTGAACAGTAGTAGATACTATATGGATCTAGAAGTTCATGAGATGAACTTATAGATATTCCACTCATTGATGACAAGTCTGGAATCCTTGATCATGCAATGTGGCTAAAAGTTAGCAAATGGAATACTAGATCGCATATCACGGCAACTCCATCTCATACGTGTGACGTACAGCGAAGAGATGAGAGACATGCAATTTATACAGACTTTGGTAAGGTGTTTCCATCACTCACTATGTTGGCGCTAGAGCACAGTAACATGTGGGACATGTTTGAAGATCACTATGAATATGATTCAAGGGTGATTGGCTCACAGTGCAAGTGGGAGTCTGTTGGTATGTATGCCCTGAGAGCCAATCATGTGATGATTGGTGGGATACATTAAAATTGATTTGATAAACATCAAAGGCAAGCTTCCAATTCATTCTGGTTCAGTCATTTGAGATAGTGATAGAACAGATTGAAAGTCTAGAGAATGACAGTACTCAATGACGTATGCCTTCAGGTTCAGGACCTGAACGATGAGATCATACGAATGCTAAGAGTTTGTACATTCTTGTTATGTCCCTAGGCGGATGTCATAGTGGAAGGTAGATAGACAAATATGACACACAAGACTAGATTGTGGTGTTGGTTGATGACAGAATCTCATTAGTCATGATATAGAGATATCAAACCAAACACATAGGTACTTGTTAGAGAACAAGGTACCGGACAGACCCACCATGAGTTTGACACATGGAACCATGAGATGGTAGTCACAGTCAGTACTCACAGTGATGGTGGTGAGTGTGATTCTTAGACCTGAAATCACTGCACTCAACACATGTCGTTGGGCACACTTTGACATCATCAAACGCAGTCCTGAAACATGGGTTGTTATAAAGGTGATGATTGGGTGGCTTTGACACAAGGGGCTTTTGAGGGGTGAGTGATAGATATGGGATTTGTCCCTCCTGAGGGAGTTTGATGTCCATGGCCACTTGATGAGTAGGATTGAGAAAGGCGTGCACGCATGTGTGAATCAGTATGTGATATTGATGTCATACATATCTCTTCCAGTCTACTCTGAGATCAAGAAAGTGAATGAACGTTGACAGGATGATGGATCCATGCCTCGAGTTCATTCGGGATATCAGTGACAAAGGAATTATACACTCCCTGTAACACCATTCACGGATTGTAGGATGAAAGTTGTTCTCCAACTTTCTACTTTCACTTGGGTAGCACTGATGTGTGACTAGGCACCGCTCTTTGCTTGTAAAGTCATAAGTGTTATGAACTTTCACTGCCAACGTGAAATGGACCTGCAGGGTCACACACATAGGATTTAACCTGGAAGAGGATTTTTCTCCACAAAGCAATGTTTAGATTGATTACCAAAGGTGTTTAGTAGTTCAATTAAACACTCAATCAGTCTATGGCTCAATATCATATGGTTCAAGGTGTTGGACGCATTGATTGGAGTATCGGATTGATTGAAATCGCATTTGACTGATTCTGCACAACCTGCACTCCCAACCGGTCGGTTCATGTGATGAACCGGTCGGCTGAGGTTGCTGAACCGGTCGACTCAAGGGTTGAGTCGATTGGCTCATGCACAGTGTGAAACAATTGGTTCAAGTGTTGAACCGATCGGTTCAACTGGTGCAATCGAGCAACTTGGGAAAGTAGGATTGGTGCGAATTTTCCTTTCGTTTCAATTTCCAATGTGATTGGAAATAGGATTTCCAATTCGATTGGGAATATAATTGGTATTTCGATGCCAATTGGGAAAGAAACAAGGAAAGTCAATTTGAGCTGGAATAGAACCATGAACCGATCAGTTCAGGGCACCAACCGATCGGTTGGAGTGCCCCAAACGGTTGCCTCAGGTCCAACCGACCGGTTCAGTGGCTGAACCGACCGGTTCAGTAGTGAACCGATCAGTTCAGGTTGCGAGATGGTTGCTTTTTGTGGAAAATCCCGAACCCTTCTACTCCTACTTTTAGTCCCGCATTGCCTGGGATGGAGAACCCTGTCCCATGACTCTCCTATATATATAGGGGTACTTGGGGGCTTCTCACAGTACAGCTCAGTGCAACCAGTTGCTCTGCGAGTTGTCATTCTCTCTGGTTTTGGTAACCGTGAGAGAGCCCGAGCAAGTGCTTCCCGCAAAAGGGAGGTGCAGCAAGGGAAGGACAATTGCAGTTGCAACAGGAGTCAGGAGAGCGTGTTGGCGACTAGTACGTCAACAGGAGGGTGCGACTCCTTCCACTTCCTTATGGGACAAGGAGTGTGGAGTTCCAGGTGGTCCGTGTGGACTACTACGGAGGCGGGAGGACACTGCCGCTTTGGAGGACAACTGTCATCCGACAGTCCGGTTCGAGTAGGAGTTGTGAGTCCTGGTGCGACCAGGAGCTGCACAGACACCGTCAAAGTTCGGAGTTGAAGACCGCGCATTGCGCGAGGTATTGTCGCCGAGCAAGCCTCGGGACAAGGTATGATTCCGCAAACCATCCTTTCCTATTATATAGACGTTGACGCGTTTCCTCGATATGGGTTTGGGGAGAAATTTTTGTTTCCGCTGCCTTCTCTGTCTCCCCTAAAACCCAACACATTTGAGATAGTGATAGAACAGATTGAATGTCTAGAGAATGACAGTACTCAATGACGTATGCTTTCAGGTTAAGGACCTAAACGATGAGATCGTACGGATGCTAAGAGTTTGTACATTCTTGTTATGTCCCTAGTCGGATGTCATTGTGGAAGGTAGATAGACAACAATGACACACAAGACTAGATTGTGGTGTTGGTTGATGACAGAATCTCATTAGTCATGATATAGAGATATGAAACCAAACACATAGGTACTTGTTAGAGAACAAGTGTACTGGAAAGACCCACCGTGAGTTTGACACATGGAACCATGATATGGTAGTCACAGTCAGTACTCACAGTGATGGTGGTCAGTGTGATTCTTAGACCTGAAATCACTGCACTCAACACATGTCATTGGGCACACTTTGACATCATCAAATGCAGTCCTGAAACATGGGTTGTTATAAAGGTGATGATTGGGTGGCTTTGACACATGGGGCTTTTGAGGGGTGAGTGATAGATATGGGATTTGTCTCTCCTGAGGGATTTTGATATCCATGGCCACTTGATGAGTAGGATTGAGAAAGGTGTGCATGCATGTGTGAGTCAGTATATGATACTGATGTCATAACATATCTCTTCCAATCTACTCTGAGATCAAGAAAGTGAATGAACGTTGACAGGATGACTGGTCCATGCCTCGAGTTCATTCGGGATATCAGTGACAAAGGAATTATACATTCACTGTAACACCATTCACGGATTGTAGGATTAAAAGTTGTTCTCCAACTTTCTACTTTCACTTGGGCAGCACTGATGTGTGACTAGGCATCGCTCTTTGCTTGTGAAGTCAAAAGTGTTATGGACTTTCACTGCCAATGTGAAATGGACCTGCAGGGTCACACACATAGCATTTAACCTGAAAGAGGAGTTTTGTCCACAAGCAATGTTTAGATTGATTACTAAAGGAGTTTAGTAGTTCAATTAAACACTCAATTAATTGATAGCTCAAAATCATAGTGTTCAAGGTGTTGGACAACTTGATTGGAGTATCGGATTGATTGAAATCGCAATTGAGTGATTCTGCAGAACCTGCACTCCCAACTGATTGGCTCATGTGATGAACCGATCGGCTCAGCTGGGTGAACCGGTCGGCTCAAGTGTTGAGTCGATCGGCTCATGTACAGGGTGAAATGACTGGTTCAAGTGTTGAACCGACCGGCTCAGTGGTCGGCCCGAGAAAGTTGGCAAAGTCAGGTCGGTGAGAATTTTCCTTTGGTTTCAATTACCCAATTTGATTGGGAAATAGGATTGGTATTCGATACCAATTAGAAATAAAAGAAGGAAAGTATTTTTGAGTTGAATCAGGACTATGAACTGATCGGTTCAGGGCACCAACCGATCGGTTGGGGGCCCCAAACGATCGGCTCAGGTCCCATCCGGTCGGCTCAAGGGCCGAAACGACTGTTTCAGTTGTGAAACGATCGATTCAGGTTCCGATTTGGTTGCTTTTTGTGGAAAATCTCAAACCCTTCTACTCCTGCTTTTAGTCCCGCATTGCCGGGATAGAGAACCCTGTCCCATGACCCTCCTATATATAGGGGTATTGGGGGCTCCTCAGACAAAAACTCAGTGCAACCAGTTGCTCTGTAAAGTTGTCCTTCTCTCTGGTTTTGGTAACCGAGAGACAGCCTGAGCAAGTACTTCCTACAAAGGGAGGTGCAGCAAGGGAAAGACAACTGTAGTTGCAACTGGAGGCAGGAGAGTGTGTTGGCGACTAGTACGTCAACAGGAGGGTGCGACTCCTTCCACTTCCTTGTGGGACAAGGAGTGTGGAGTTCCAGGAGGTCCGTGTGGACTACTTCAGAGGCGGGAGGTTTCTGCCGCTAGGAGGAAAACCTTCAATCCTATCAGTCTCGGTGCGACCAGGAGCTGCATAGACACCGTCCAAGACCGGAGGTGAAGACCGCGCTAGGCGCGAGGTATTGTTGCCAAGCAAGCCTCGAGACAAGGTATGATTCCACAAACCATCCTTTCCTATTGTATAGACGTTGACATGTTTCCTTGTTCCGGGTTTGGGGGAGATTTTTTTTTGTTTCCGCTGCCTTCTCTGCCTCCCCTAAAACCCAACAGAATGCACATACATAAATAAGGATTGTGCATACATAAATAGGGATTGCAAATACATAAACATGGATTGCACATACATAAAGATGGATTGCACATACCTCTCTTACTGGTATCATTTTCTAACTTTCACCACTTTAATTGAGTCCAAGTTTCACTTTGCCTATTTTCATTGTATTAACATGTATTAGAGTATATAGTGCACATTTTTTATTTATTTATGAGTGAACCGCTCCCACAGAAGTGCCGCAATCGTGACCCCCCCCCAGACAGCATAAACTCTCAAGGTATGAGAGGGTGAGTGGTCCGGTCACCCCCCTCCCATGCCCAATCAGCTCCGTGTTACTTTTCACAGAGCGCCTTTGGCATGATTCAAACCCGGGTCCTTCATTAATATAGTGCACATTAATATATAGAAACCCCAATTTTTAGACCTTTTTAGAGAAAACTCAGATTTAGACTCATACAACATCACCAATAAACTTATTAAGTTCTACTGATTAAGACAACATATTTTTATATTAATTTTGGAGTTATGATGATTAAGATGTAATTTTTATGGATTTTATACATTAAATTCGTTTTACAAATATCACCCTTTGTCAAACCATGAAATCAGACATTGAAAATATTTTTATAGATATATATTAATTTTCCAATTCCAAAACATACTTATTTGTCAAATTTGGATAAGCGGTTTAGAAGATATGAATTTTTTAGTATTTACCAATAGAAAATTGCCACATCATCAAACTGATCGAGATAATTGAAGAAATAGGTAGAGGGATAAAACACCATTTGACTTAAGATCATGTTTGGTTACATAGGTAAGAAAACTAGAGCTTCTAGAGAAGGTAAAATAATAATAAATCAAAACCCTAGAAGAACATGGTAAAAAGAGATGGAAATCATCGATTTTAAACATAGAAGCATTAGTTTTAAGTATGTACTAAGCAATATATGAGAAGGGGGTTCACAAAACTTGCCTATAGGAAGATAATAAGGTCCAAGGAGAAAGGATCCTGAGATTATAAGGTCTAGTTTCTCCAAGCCAAGCTACTTTCTTGAGCAAAGATCACCTTCTCCACTTTAGAGGTGCAAACCCTAGCAAAAGAGCATGGATATGAGATGTTTTAGGGTTCTAGGTGGAGTTTTACCATGGAAGGTCATGGTTACGACCTGGAAGAAGGTGGTAGGAATACTAACAGTATGAAAATAGGGAAGGAAAGGAGGATTCTTACTAGTTTTGGTCAAAATCACCAAGGAGGAGCTTAAGAAATCCTAAATAGAGAAATTTGGAATCCTACGAGCCTTCTTCACCAAGGTAGGCACCCTCTTTTACCTTGGGACAGAAACTTTGTGGACAAACATAGAAGGGATGGTGTTATAAGATGTTCTAAAGAGAAGGAGAGGATTGATTCTTGGATTGGGAGGTATGAAGGGGTAGGCATGGCTTTATAAAGAAGGGGGCAAGTATGAGGTGTCTATGCAATTTTTCATGTGTCCTTAGGCTAGGGCTTCATGGCCATGCCAGAGGACCGCACATAGACTCTTATTGTATACCAAATCTCGGTACTAAGATCCCCTGGAGCCTTCTAGTACATCCCCACCGTCCTTCAAACAAAGAAATAACCCCATTTTTGATAGCTTTTAAAGATAAGCACATTTATAAAGAGGGCAATCCCTATAATGCCCTTGGAGAAATCACCTTCAAACCAAGGTGCAACTAGGTGCCCCATGGTTCAAAATCACTAGAATGGTAAGGGAATATCTAAGGATTAAAATTCAGGTGATAATTTGCAAAGAAAACCTCCCAATTGGGTAAATTGCATAAAAGTCTAGAATGTACCTAAAATTGCATAACTTGCACAAACAACATCCAAATTAAACAAAATTTGGAACTTAGACTCGTTTCATGTTTTTAAATCACATCAAAAAGTTATATTAAGGTTTATAGAACGTAATTATGGTAATTAAGCTTGTTCAATACATTAATCAAGGTTTTGGGCCTTGCACTTCTAACACAAATTAATATACCATTATTCTACTAAAGTGGTGTTTACATTTTAGATCCTTAAATAAGATTTCACCAAGGTATTTGTTCATAAACCTTTATATTTGTATAATTAGTGAATATAACTAAACCACTATCAATTCCACTAATAAAATAGAAAGGTCAATAAGGATAGAAATATAAGGAAAAGATGGGAAAGAGGGTCAAAAGACAAAATTCATGAATTCGATATGTTACAACACTCCACCCCTTAAAGAGGATATCATCCCTGAAATCACAAGTAAGAAGGGAAGGGTGAGCGTGCAACATATCATCACAAAACATCAAGTTATTTCTCCAACCTTAACTTCCACCAAACAACTCATCAACATATACTCCACAAGCATCTCAACATTGGTCAGGTTCTCAAGGATCACCTAGGTTCTATTATTTAGATATTCTTTTTAGGAGATATAACATTATTAACATTTTTGGCTCATTAACATTATATTAATTATGATATCACATTATCACCATTAATTTAATTATGTGATGTCATAATCACTTTATTACCAAGGAAGTTATATTTCATTATCATCCGTGAAACATCGTATATATATATATATATATACATATATATATATATTTATATATATATTTCATTTATCTTACTAAGAATTTTGGAAAAATTATGGATTAATCATATCACTCAATATACTTGATCATTATCCTTAATATTTTGAACCTCGACTTCAATATCCTTATACTATCACCACATTAATTTATAATGAATTATTTTGCATGAAATATTCAATTTTTCATTAAGTCTTCATTCAATCCAAATTATGTCACATCAATTACATAAATTTATATTAAATGTGATCTCATTACCACATTATCTTTATTTCTCACATTAATGTCATCATTAATCATTTTCTCATATTTATTTATATTATTAATTATTTTCACATTTATGTGAATCGAATCACTTCATATTCAAATTGAAGCCACTCCATGTGTTTTAATGATCAAGGTGAGGCATATTACGAATTGATTCAAATTAAGTGACTAATCATGTGTGTATTAGATAACAAGGAAACATACCATGCATTTCATATTGGTGACTTGATTAATATGTGATTAGACGATTACATATATCATTTATGTGTATCAACGTATGTAACTGATTATGGCACCAAATGTCATTAATGTATCATGAAAGGCATTAAGGATGTATATGTTAAGGTTATATGATTACAACTTAGGGTTTAGGCTAATATGGTCACTATATTTCACTTAGCATGTATTAAGTCCAAGATTAGGTTACAATTATGTTGCTTGTCATTTCATTAGGGTTTATTGGTTTATGACATGGGCAACACCATGCATCTCCCTTAGGATTAATATGTGAGTTACTCATATTATATGCATTAGGTATTCATTAGGGCTTGAACATATAAATTATTCCTCAAATGATCATCATATGTTCATTAATATATGAACAAGCACGTTAGGATATAATTATTACTTGTTTGGACCACACTGAGGTTTCAAGCACAACAACCTCCTAAGTATGGGATTAGGGTTTCTAAAGGTAGTGTAGATAGATTTCAGGATGTCATAAGGCTGCATCCCCCTAAAGTGGATTTTGTCCTCTAAATCTAACCACCCTCATCAAACTAACTATACTCCACCCCTTAAAGACACTAGGGTTAAAAGATGAGTCTAACTAAACCATGTACAAGATCCATCACATTTCCACTATGCACTTTGATAGCTCACTTAACCCCAAACTTCAAAGTCTAGGTTCTAGGGATAAACTATCCAAACATGTGGTCATATGGGTCATAAGTAGACTATCTTGGTATCCATACTCAAACAAGTCATCATAAACCTAAAACTTAGGGTTCCCAAAGATATTCAACATAGATGTCTAAGGTCACTATTACCTAAAAGTAAACTATTTCAGACAATGCAATTCAACTTAGGCCAGGCCGGTATCAGATGGATCTGGGAGTCCTCATAAACCAAGCAAGTGGCACGGAGGAAAATATTTCCATCCCCCAAAACTTGATCCTTTCTAGACACCTTTGCTTCAACTTTATGCCCTAATAGTTTCCTAAAGGAAAACCTAAACAACATTAAGTTATGCATATTTTAGTTATGAGTATTTTAGGGTTCTATTCATCAAGATACTAATGTGGAACTATAGGGTCCTAAATCAACCTTTCATCATTTATAGATCAACTCTAGGGCAACCATGTCACCTAAAGAAACTATGTAAGGAAGAGTTTCTAATTAGGGAGAAAAAATTAAATGGTTGTATTCCGAGTATCATGGGCTCTGATACCATGCTGTAAAAGAGGTGGGATCACCCCCTTACTAAAAATTTGAAGAATTGATATCCATTCCAAATATTCTCAGAGGTATGATGTAATGGGAATAAATTTTCCAAATTTATTAAACATTGGTATACAAAAGACCATTAGAGAGTAGTAGAATAAAAATAACTGACTTTATTCAATTTCATAAAAAATTTACAAAAATACATCAAATTATCCCATTAGGGTTACATCAAGACAAACAATTAGGATCTAGATAGAGGGAAGTCTAGACTACTACAATCTTCTCTCCAAGCAACATCTCCATCAACCGAGTCCAAGCCAAAAGCTAAGATCTTCCCCGTCTTATCCGTCACCTTTCTCAACACCTGGGTGGTTGGGAAGGCACCCAACAAAAAGGGAAAGGGAAGAAAAGTATGTGTCACAAAACTAGTCTAGGATATCAAGTTACGTAAAGCAAATTAAAACAAGTTAGGGTTTATCATATGATGAAGATAACAAGAGTATGAGGCAATATATCAAAGAAGCTTGCCATTAATAAATATGATAAAGAAAAATATTTGCATGTAAGATAATTATGTCTACCTAACTAAGTAGGGTTGAGGCACCTACCAGACCTCAAACCTTAGGTAAGGGAAGAACAAGACATTCCCAGTCACCTACAATATTATGGGGAGAATAAGACATTCCCCAGGGCAATTATTTATATGCCCTCTGTGGGTGGTTGTACATAAGTGCGGCTACTTTAAATTAAATAGAGCATAAATCAACATGCTATAAAAGTAGTCATGGCATGATTAGTCATAATATTCAATAAGCGTGGTAGTGGGGTATAAGACCCAAACAAGAAAAAATTATAATCTGATTTGAGGCATGAACAACATTAGGATTTAAGAATAGAAGATTTAGGGTTTATTTAAGCCTCATTAGGGAAATATAGGGTTTGGTTTCCATCATCCCTACATAGGGTGTAAGGAATGCACATACATAAATAGGGATTGCATATACATAAATAGGGATTGCGCATACATAAAGATGGATTGCACATACATAATGATGGATTGCACATACCTCTCATACTGATATCAATTACTAACTTTCACCACTTTAATTGAGTCCAAGTTCCACTTTGCCTATTTTCATTGTACTAACATGTATTAGAGTATATAGTGCACATTAATATATAGAAACCCTAATTTTTAGACCTTTTTAGAAGAGAAAAAACTCGGCTTTAGACTCATAAAACATCACCAATAAACTTATTAAATTCTCTTGATCAAGAAAACATATTTTTATATTAATTTTGGAGTTATGATGATTAAGATGTAATTTTTATGGATTGTATGCGTTAAATTCATTTTACAAAAATCACCATTCGTCAAACCATAAAATCAGACCTTGAAAATATTTTTATTAGATAGATATTAAATTTTCAATTCCAAAACATATTTATTTGTCAAATTTGGATAAGCGTTTTAGAAGATATGAATTTTTTAATATTGACCAATAGGAAATTGCCATATCATCAAACCGATCGAGATAATTGAAGAAAAGGGAGAGGGAGAAAACGCCATTTGACCCAAGATCAGGTTTGAAGTTGCATAGGTAACCAAACTAGAGCTTCTAGAGAAGGTAAAACAGCAAGAAACCAAAACCCTAGATGAACATGGTAAAAAGAGATGGAAATCATCAATTTTAAACATAGAAGCATGAGTTTTAAGCAAGTACTAAGCAATATATGAGAAGGGGGTTAACAATACTTGCCTCTAGGTAGATAAGAAGGTCCAAACAGAAAGGATCTTGAAATTAGAAAGTATGGTTTCTCCAAGACAAGCTACTTTCTTGAGCAAAGATCACCTTCTCCACTTTAGAGGTGTAAACCCTAGCAAAAGAGCACTGAGATGAGATGTTTTAGGGTTCTAGGTGGATTTTTACAATGGAAGGTCATGGTTACGACCTGTAAGAAGGTGGGAGGAATACTAACAACTTGAAAAAAGGGAAGGAAAGGAGGAGTCTTACTAGTTTTGGTTAAAATCACCAAGAAGGAGCTTAAGAAATCCTAAATAGAGAAATTTGGAACCCTAGGAGCCTTCTTCACCAAGGTAGGCACCCTATTTTACCGTGGAACATCAACTTCATGGACACAACATAGAAGGAATGATGTTATAAGCTATGGTAAAGAGAAGGAGATGATTTCTTCTTGTATTGGGAGGTGGGAAGGGGTAGGCATGGCTTTATAAAGAAGGGGGCAAGCATGAGGTGTCTATGGGACTTTCCATGTGTCCTTAGGCTAGGGCTTCATGGTCGTGCAAGAGGACAATACATAGACTCTTATTGTATATGAAAGTCAGTCCTAAGAGCCCCTGGATCCTTCTAGGCCATCCCCACCATCCTTCAAACAAAGAAATAACCCCATTGGTTGATAGCTTTTAAAGATCAGCACATTTATAAAAAGGGTAATCTCAATAATGCCCTTGGAGAGAAACACCTTCAAACCAAGGTGCAACCAGGTGCCCCATGGTTTAAAATCTCTATAATAGTAAGGGAATATCTAAGGATTAAAATTATGGTGATAATTTTCAAAGAAAACCTCCCAATTCGGTAAATTGCATAAAACACCAGAATGTACCTAAAATTGTATGACTTGCACAAACAACATCCAAATTGAACCAAATTTGAAACTTAGGCTCATTTTATGTTTTCAAATCACATAAAAAAGTTATATTAAGGTTTAGAGAACTTAATTATGGTAATTAAGCTTGTTTAATACATTAATTAAGGTTTAGGGCTTTGCACTTCTAACACAAATTAATATACCATTGTTCTACTAAAGTGGTGCTTTTACATTTTAGATCCTTAAATAAGATTTCACTGAGGTATTTGTGCATAAACCCTTCCATTGGTATAATTAGTGAATATCACTAAACCATTATAAATTCCACTAATAAAATAAAAAGGCCAAGGATAGAAATGTAAGGAAAAGTTGGGAAAGTGGGTCAAAAGACAAAATTCATGAATTCGGTATGTTACAGTTTCAGTGGTGAGATATTTTTAAATTGTGGCTAACATCTAACTAACACGTATTCAACTCTACTTATTTTGACTTACGCACCTATATTTTTGTCTCATTAGATTCCTTTGTCATATTAACACTAGATGATTTTATCATTCATGATATAGAATAAGAAGAACATATTAATGTTAGATTGGTAACTTACACAAGAAGCAAATATTTTTGATGGAGGACGCTTTTCACTTAATTGAGTATTTTGAACAAGACGTTAATGTAGTTTTTTCCATAATCATTCATCAAATTGTAGTTCTTTAGAAATGAAATACTATCACTTAGTAGTGAATTCCAGGATCAAACAAACAACATCAACATATCCTCAGCTACTAAGGTTTAATGCATCATCAGAGATAGTATTCTACTATAGAGTAGTCAAACAAATGTAACAAATTGATAAAACATGAATATTAGGTTGTTGTGTTTCTTATGAAAAATGATTTTCCCCCATTGTGTTGTGGTTTTTGTTATATTTCAAAGAAAAACCGTTTGTCTCATATTGCTAGTTTGAGGTACTTTCGTGGGTTTGATATATGTCTGCTAGTCCATGTAATATTTAAGGAATAAAATATAATGTGGGCTTCACATTTGCATGTTGGGACAGCCCAAGAGGGTTTCATCCGGTCCGGTCCGAAAACCCTTTAATCGGGCGCACATCGCATCCCACGCGCAGGGGGGTGCAAATCTGCCCTCCCAGAGTCCCTTGTGCAGGAACGCCCCCGAGTTGGTTTTGTCGTTTGCTACACTTGAGGTTTCCAACATGTGTCGCAACTCTTTCGAGCTACGATTGAGCTGATGTCTCTTCGGTTGACAACCGGTTACATCTGTTGATTTAGCACCTCCGTCGCTGTGTTTTTATGAAACAGGACACATTCATTTATTTTTAATGCGCACAACATACAACTCCAGATGCTGCTTTTTCTTGTTCTTTGCCATTGTTTCCAACGCTGCTTGAGTGATTGCTAGAAGAAAAACCAAAGACCTTTCGTCTGAGGAGGGATTTGTGGGTGCACGCTTCTTGTAACGACCCCGCCTCCAGGTAATTTCCCAATTAAGGGAGACCAAAAGGTCGGTGCCGTTATCCCAATTAACAGGATCAAAGGTTCGACAATTAATCAATAACAATTATCAAATTTTACCAACTAAACTGAAAACGGGCACAAAATAAAACTTTGCATACCTTTTTCAAAATTGGGATATATACATCTATCTGAATAAGGAGTCTACTCTAACTAATCCTCCTTTGTACTTTAACTCTTAATTAATTTCACATATGCCACCTTATAGTTTGTCCTTTTCAAGCTTGTACCTAAAACACTGACAAACAAAACTTCGGTCAGCATATCGGAATATGTTGGTATGTGGAGACAACCAAAAGTTTGCACATATTGATAACATTCTAATTATCACAATCAAGTTAATTAACAAGCCAAATTACACTTTTTAGTATGACATTCTCCACTGCTTTTGCCCTAACCCTGGCATACCCACCTAAGGGTTTCTTTTGCCAATGACTTAAGGCCACCTTCTCAATCTCAAGATTGGTGCTTGGGGTCACCCTTCATAGTGTCTGTTAGTCATTCAATATCATAGGCCACCTTCTCATTCCCGAGCTTGGTGCCTGGGGTCACCACTCACGGTGCCCATTGGTCTACCCATCTGGGCCTGACCTTTGGCATCATCCATCAGGGTGGCATGTAGGTGCGAGAATACATACTTCAATATTTGCATGTATGAACATCCAAACTGATAATTTGCATTCAATATGATTTAACGATCTGAAAAATCCTCGGGAAACTAAGGCAGTTATTCATAATTAACCACATTACCTGTCAGGAAGACTCAGATGCAGGATAATGCAAGTAATCCAGAATCAAGTAAGCAAGCACACAATTCAGTCCTGAAATATACATCCAATATTTTTCTATCATGGATCATGGTATTCAAATCTAATAGGCCTAATCGAGCCCTAGGGTTACTAGCCCTTTTTAGGGTTTTGACCATAATTAGGGTTTCACTTTCTTTTTACCATTTTTACTTTACTTTTATCAAAATATCCATCAAACCCTAATTATCTTGTCCTATTTTCCATTAAGATCCTAAGATCATCTTTTAGCAACATGAAACCCTAATTTTGGATTATGAGCACTTTTCTTTTTCTTTTTCTCTTACTTAGGGTTTCTAAGCATACTAATCATCATATTAGGTTTAAACCCTAAACTTTGCAATTTCATCTTCAAAACAGGTTCAAATCTATATTTATCATTAAACAAGTCAACCATGCTTGAATTAATCCAATTGCAATATTGAATCTATCCTTGATTAACAATTAGGGTTTCTAACCACAAATTAACACCTTTTTCATCAAAATACTACACTTATGTTAAAGGAGACAAATTTAGGCATGAAAACATTTTTTACTTATTCCTTGTATTTTTTTGATCAATTTTCATGTATAAACTTTTCTCATCCGAGTTTTCTAGCTCAAGATATGATTTTTGTAAGAAAATCTCTTTCTATTGATTATTAGCAAATTTCCAGAAAAATACCAGGATCATCAGATCCGTGGCCCACTGCTCCACTCAGGATCCAACGGCCAGGGACATACGCACTTTATCTTGTGATTAAAAGGGAGCCAAAGGACAAGCCTGCCCTTACCTTACTGAAGACGCCATAGGGGTAGTTTAGTAAAAGCGTCGCTTATCATCTTCAAGCTCGCGTTTCCCCTAGTTCACGATCGAGGCTTGCCGCGGTCAACCTCAGGGTTGACTTTGGGCAACTTGCTCCCCCAACCGCCAGTGGAGACCGTCGCACCACCGCCAAGCCCTACCGAACTTGAGGGTGCCCTTGGATTTGCCAGTGTTGGCTTCAGTTGACGGGACGAAGAAGCCCCCTCTCCGGCGGGAAGCGGCTCAAGGTTGGAGGTGAAGGTCGAGGTGTTTCTACCAATAGAATGTGCTAGACCACGCACTGTCATCCCTCACACTTGCACGGATGGTCTGTGTACTTGTGGGTGTCATGGGTAGCCCCCCTCCTTATATGCAGGGTTGGGGTGTGATCCATGTTTGGGGAAAACTCCCTTCCAACACATGATCCCCACAAAGTCAGGCTGGTTCAACTTGGGAAAGTCTCCTGAATTCAATGGAAAACATGGTTGGCTCGCAATTACCCTGGATCACAAGGAAATCGGAGAGGGAAATCCTCCCTATAACTTGCAACTTCCCAGTCCGTGTGGGACTTAGGAGATGAGCGATCAGTGTTGGATTGAGATCCAACGGTCCTCAAAGCACACGTTCTAACAAAAGGAAACCTATTTTCCCTATTTCAGAATAATTTCCCAATTTTGGCAAAATCTTGAGAAATTCGTATCTCCCAAATCCTTGCTCCTTTTTAACTCAAATTTTAAGGGAAGGTTTGTCTTGGCAATATCTAACTATATACAAAATTTGGGAATCAAATTGCAATGGATGAGAAGTCTTACTTCTCTCCCAAGTTATCTCATTAATTAAACCAAATTAATTTAATAATCATTTTCCCTTTGCCATTATCTTTTTATCTTGGGTCCCTTGGACCTCAAGAAATCCTCAAGTCACGGATTCCCTCATTGGGGAATATCTACTTGCTTTTATCCTTTTATTTATATCTCTTTCACATATTCTCCTTATCTTTTTATTCCTTCATTTAAATATCTCTTTTTGAGGATTTCTCTTTATTTTTCTTTTATTTTCCTTATTGGAATTCCTTTTAATATTAGAAATCTCATGGATATGAAAATCCACCAAGTGATAACTCAATTATGCCTCTTTTCACTTCTTTCCCACATTTATCATTGTTTTCAATTTCTTTCTTAATAAAGAAATACTTAATTGATCTTTTTCTTTTCTTATTGCATTCTCTATGCAACTTTGGACTCCTTGGAACCCAAGGAACCCAACAGGCATGAAATCCCTCTTTGGATTTGCCTTCTAGAGGTTTCCACATTTTTCTTTTCTCAAATATTCAATTATTCATTTACTAATTGATTTTTCTTATTATTTGGGCCCAATAGCCAATAAAGCCCACAAAGTAATCATCAAGGCTTATTGTAACAAAATTCATGTATTCAATCAAAGACATCATTATTTGTTCATTTATCTTTAATATGAGAAATTACATTTCTCAACAAATGAACCCAAAATTGGGGTTGTAACATCCTTCCCCTCTCATAAGAATTTTGTCCTCAAAATTCCATCAAGCAAGCAAACAAACAGGATAATCCTTTCTTATGTCCATCAGGGCTCCCATGTGGCTTTACCCTTTCCATGGTTCTTCCCAAGAACCTTCATCATCTCATATTTTTCCATCTGAGTTCTTTCTTACCTTGGTATATCGTACCCTCATAGGTGACTCAGGACATTTTAGCCTCTCATAAAGATGAATAGGTTCAGGGCTCAGCACATGGCTTAGGTACCTCACATAGTGCTCTAGATCAGACTCATGGAACACATTATACATCATGTTATCCTAGGGGTAAGGTTAAACCTAACCATCTCCACCAATCCATCTCCAATAGACCCATATATTGGTGACTCATCTTTCTCAGCTGTAGCTTAGAGGGGTCATATGTTCACATCACATACTTTCCTACAGTGAATTGCATGTCAGTCTGCTTTGCATCAGCTCACGACTCATGTCGTCTCTGGGCTCTCTCTCTCTCAGCCATTCCATGATCAAAGCGACTTCATCTGCACCACTGTGGTTCTTTTTTGACCTTCATGAGGCCTCCTTCACTAACATCATCTTAATGAAGTGGTGACTGACACAACCTCCTTCTATAACTTCTTGCGTCCCGATAATGGCTATGGTGGTTATCATAACCTATTAAGAACTGTCTCTTTGTATCACCCTAAATGAGCACACATGCTCTCATTAGACCCTCTAGTCTGGATCATACTAACCATTGGTAAGGGGTGATTAATTGTACTAACATCGAGTTCTTCACGCATCTGCTTCAACATTATGGAAGTGAACCTTTAGGTCCTACTCAAGAACTTTTGAACTCGCATCATGTTGTAGTTGAACCATCTCGCTCTCATATGTAGTTCCACCGGATATGTCCCTTGACAGACCTCTTTCTTTCTCATGTCATATAGGTAAGGTGATCTACCATAACCCATTTTGCATATTGACCTCCCTTGGTCTAGGGGAGACTCACAACATCCACAGTGATGAACTCCCATTCCCTCTCAGGAACTCTTTATACTTTATATCCATGCATTGGGTTACTAGTGTTTGTACTTCACCTCCTGGCTTGCATGCTATATGCGTCTTCACATTAAGCAGCTAAAGTGCTACTATCACTTACTGTCTTTGTAGTATCACAGTGTTTGGTGATCTTAGAACCATGATTTTTGGTGTGTCATGATTCCTCAAGATCGATACTTCAGAAACCCTAAACCAGGGTTTCATCACTTTCCTTTCCAAAGAAGTACATCTGAGGTTCGACAACCATCCTTTCATTATCTCACGGACTAGACTGGCAATCAACCAATCATTTACTTGATTAACTGCTATTGATACATCTGGGTGCTAGCCAAACTTATCCCATTTTCCCAACTTAAGGTTAGCCTAGCAACCTCAACTTCTTCTAGCTTCCAGCTAAATTAGGCAGCTATATCTCAATCAGAGCATTCATTACCACTTCTTATCCTTAGGTGTTAGGTATTGTTGAGGACATATACCTCCATGTATTATACTTATCATCTCATCTCAAACTCTTAAGTCTATCTTCATCAAGAACACTCTGAGCTCATCCTCTTAGTTATCAGACTCCTCCTTGTGGTTCCTTGTAACACTTGCAAAAATCCACCTAGTTCAAGATAAAACATCCTCACAAGATGATTTCCTTAATACTATTAGTGTTTGTAGACCATCCATGTATCATTCGCTCCACAAAGGTATGTTATCATCTCTATCCTCATACCTTGTGGCAACTTTCCAACTCACATCATCTTTATCCTTGGGGTATGGCATGCGTACTTTCCTATCCCTCACTCCCATAACAACAGGAAATAAGCATTTGGCTGCAGTCCAAATACAAAGTTCTTCATGTTCCAAGAGTAGATATGGTACAACCCACCTTGAAAGTACACTTTTAAATCTAAGTCTAAACGTGCCACTTATGTCTCTACAAACATCACAATATCAAAATTTACCTCCATGGTAAACTGATCTGGAACCTACTTGGGTCACCACACAATCCTTGGTCATCTCCTCTAGGTCTATAGGGTGTCGGCACTTTTGGGGTCATCCTGTTATAACCTCATTTTTCCAATACATGTAATGAGATTTGTAAATCTCTTCTAAATAAATAAATAAGACCTATGTGTGATTTCATGGTTTGTTTTGAATGAATTTTGTATATAATGGCCTTGCATGCTTTATTTATGGGCCTTATTGGCCATTAAGCCCTTTTGAAGGAGAAATAAAAAGAAATGAAAAAGGGAATTCCATTTAATTAAAAGAATACAAGGGAATAATGGAATATATAAGAAAATGATTAAAAGTAATCAAAAGGCTAAAAAATAATTTTCCATAATAGAATTTCGTGTTATAAATATCCTTGGGGTTCAAGGAACTCAAAATAATTGAATAATGGCCAAGAAAATAAAGAATATGTGGAAAATACCATTAAAATAAAGGATAACTTGAAACTAAAGAAAAGAACACGTTTCCTTTGGATAATGACTCTTATTTTTGGCACAATGCGAGATAAATATATGAACGACTTTCCTTTAAATTTGAGGTTAAAAGGACTTATGGTTTGGGAGTTATTAAATTTTCAAGTTATCTTTAAAAAAGGGACTTTCCTTGTTTTATTGGGAATTCTTTCCCTTTTTAGTTTGAACGTGGATGATAAGAGCCGTTGGATCTTGATCCAACTGGCCCGGCTATAGTCCAGAGTCCCAAAGGGACAAGAACAGTAGCACATCTATGGGGGATTTTCCCCTCGATTTTCCGCTCACCAGAGTGCATGTGCACTTGAGATGGTAGTCCCATCGGGTTCGGGAGTCCAAGGCGAAGAGCTTTGACCCCGGTTTTGCCAGCTTTGGTAGTGTATATCCAAAACGCCCAAAAGGGCTAGAACCAGGGTTGGCGGCGAAGTCTGAAACCCTAGAAGAGACCTTCCACTAGCCTATAAATAGGCCTCGGGTGGTTTCCCTCACCCTAACGCATCCAGGCGGCTACTTTTAAACCCTCAAAGCTCCCCATCGCGCTCGATTGCTCGCACTCCGGCAAGGTTGCTGCCGCGGCACCTCTGTGTTCTAAAGATCAGGAGGGAAAGGAGATGACGACCAGCGACCCTCCGATCTTGGACCAGCGTAGATCAAGGCGCGATCCAACGAACCTAGGGCGACGCGCTTAAATTAGGAGACGCTTGAAGCGGAGCGTTTGATCGGGGATCCAACGGTTGAGGGCGAACAGCGGGGTGCGCCACTTAGTTAGTGGAGACCTCTGACGCGGAGCGTCGGATCAATGCGTGATCCACCGGCGCACTGATCGAATGGCCCAGGATCTTTGGTAAATCCTTCTCTCTATCAAATAATCAAGAAAAATGTTTTTCCTTGCTAAAATCCTAGTAATTGCTAGGAATCTCGTATAGGGAAAAGTTATATATGAAAGTTGGGTAGAAAATTACAAGGAATCTGTTAAAAATGATTATGTAACCTGATTCCAGTTCGTTTTGCAAAAGTACTTGAATGGTTAGTAAAATGCATTTCAAATTAATTGGAAACCCTAATTGCATGAAAAAGATGTTTCTTTGTAACATAATGGGTTAAGTTGAGGGTTATGAACCTGTTAATTAATAATATGAGGTTTCTATTCGTTTCTGAATACCAATATGGCTAAATTAGGGTTTATGTCTATGAATGAAAGATAATGTACATGAAAACCCTAATTTAGGGTAAAAGAAGAAGGAAACCTTGTTATTTTGATAAATTGCTAAATAATGATCCTAAAATTGTTAGGACTATTAAAAGGAGATAATTTAAAGGTTCTACATGGATTTGATGAATTAGGGTTCATAGCAATTGAAAACGAAATCAAAACACTAATTTTCAAGAAAACCCTAAAATTGGATAGAAACCCTAAGGGACATAATGATGCTGGATAAATATTAATAAAAGTAAATTTGTACTTTTATTTCAGGGTTTCTGTGCCTTTGCTTGCTTACTTGGATATTATATTTCTTCATTATTGATTCGGTATCTGAAACTGCAGTAAGAGGTATGTGGTTACGCTTATGGCTATACCGCTTAGTTTTCTGAGGTTTTACCGACGTTTCCCTAAATGTGTGAAATAACTGTTGGATGTTTTAATTCCTTCCTCTATAAAGTGACTATGGCTATCACAATGAATATATATGTATGACTAGCTAGATCTGAGTCCACCCATGTGGCTATGTCAAGGCTAAGGATAACCTAGAGCAAGGTCTAGGTATCATGAGTCAGAAACTGGGCTACACATGTGTAGTGCCATGAGACTCTTAGCATACCATGAGTTAAGGAGTGGGCTACCCAAGCGTAGTGCCATGTGACTCAGCCCTAGAAATTGATTCACCTATTAGGTAAAGTCATGAGGGGTAAAATGGGAATCTACCGTAAGGGAGGTAGTATCCAGGTCCACTGCAGGGACAGCGCAGGGGATAGGGTACACATGGATCGCGTAGTTATACTTAAAACATAATACTGTTTGTTAATTGATAATTGGTTGCAATAATTTGGTATAGATACTTGCACGATTAGTGAATCCCCCACATACCAGCATTGGCTGACCGACATTTTGTTTGTCGGCATTTTAGGTACAAAATAAAAAGGACAAACAGTAATCTGTCATAATGTGAATTACACTAATTAAAGTCCAAGGAGGATTAGTTAGTTAGCCAGAGTTCTGGACAGAAGTATTATAATTCCAAATTTTCAAAGGTATGCAAAAGTTTTATTTATTACAGCTTTTCAGTTTAGTCTAGTAGAATTTATTAATTGTTATCAATTAATTGATGAACCTTGATCCGGAAATTATATGTGCGGCTTCGACCTCTCGGTCTCCCTTAATTGTGGGTTATCGGGAGGTGGGGTCGTAACACATCCCTTTTCCCTTATGCATCCAGAGAGTGACCTACTCATCTGCCCTTTGGGTCCCATGAGTTCATGAAGGTGATCAATCTACCTAACCCATGGCCCTCAGACAATGATAGATGTTACCTCCTGACCCTATGGTCATGTGCAACTAGGGAATTAGGAAACTCCTTCTTCCATCGGTCTTATCCCTACCTGACCCTAGGATAGACTTAGGATTCTATTAGTACATGTCCAACATAGAACCTTACCCAAGCCTTCATCATCTCTCTCTGCATTCTTGGGTTGTCTTTCATCCTTTCACATGGATCATGGTGACCTACCTACCTTGGTCAGGCCTCATACCGGTTACCTTCATGTAACACATCCACATGCACGTAGAGATGGTAATCCATGGGTCTACATGTTCATTCTCATGCCATGTACTTTTCACTTAGCTTCTCAAGATCCTATGAAACCTCTTTAGGTTACCTCAAAACCAACAAAACTGGTATACACCCTACAAAAGGGTCCCTCTCCCAGGATGGGAGGAAACTACACCTTGATAACAAAGGTCTCAAGTTTCCTTAGGGTTTTCATTCACATGAGCATGCCTAACCCAACAACTACTAAGGCATAAGCTGACCACCTATTAAACCATGCTAGGTCATGCTTGTTCTCTCTCCTCAATAATAGATCAACTTAGTTGTGAGGGGTTCATCAAACATACCCTTAACTTAAGGGGTTTCGTTTACCTCTACACTTGAGGAGTGCCATGCTCGAAACTATAGAGACACAAATCTCATCATGAGCATCAGATACACTGCTTCCCCTCTTAGGCCTAGGAACCCTAGGTCCACCTTTGGGTGTCCAACTGCAAGCTCAATCTCTTAATCTACGAATCAAGCATGTCCAAGGTATCTCATGTACTCCCATGATCCTTTTATATGAGAAACACCTAGGAGTTGGGTCCTCCTCAAAGACAACCAACTAGGTACAAAGCCTCACAACTGGTTACCTAAACCTCCTCTAAGGCACTCTTTGTCTCATCTCAGCAGGTAAACATTTATACCATAGGCACATAGGTACCAAAAGCATCATCCTCTCTCTAGGGTTTGGTTCCTCTAAAGGTAACCAAGATATCATCAGCCTCCAAGGATCGAGCATGAGGCAACCCCTATCATCCACTTAGGTCGCATCATCTTCAATTCCCCATTGTTCCTCATGTCTTGGAATCTAAGCTTCCAACCTTTTTGCTTGGGTCCTGCTTTCTCTCTCCAGAGCTAACTCCACATCCAGCCTTCCTACTAGAGGTCCTTTCTTCATGAAGGCTCAAGCTCACAAGCATACCTCTACGCAGGTGAAACCTATGCTCAAACTTATGTTTTCTCATGTTTATCCATAACCCCTTATGCTTATCTCATAAGACATCCATCCTGTCCATCTGGCCTCGATTTAACTTACTGCTCGTACTACTGATGTACTCTAGGTGTAAGCTATATCCTACTTGCAATAGCCCATAAGGTTTCTGTATGTTCTTCTCTAACCTCATCCATGAAGGAGCTATCTTTCGCTCAAACATGCACGGCCCTTCCCAGGGTTGGGTTGCCAAAGGTACTCAGTCATCAACTTCTCATGGCTCATATGGAAATCCAAAGGCATCTCCCTCCAAATACCTAGTCAACCATGACATATAACTCATCATGTCATCTCTCTTTCTAACCTCCACTTAGGGTTAGGGTTAACATCATCCTTAGAGGATGTGCTAGGTCTCTACTTTTAATGGAGATCTCTACCTCCAAGACTAACTTTCTCTACTCATCCTCCTGATAAGAAGGTCTAGCCTCAGGTCTCTCCTGAGGGCAATGACAACTTATGTCATACGACCTAAGCATGTATCTATTCTTTTACGCTTACTCTAATAAGCTTATGTCCATGAAATCTTATTTACATGCTTTTTATTAATTTGGTGGAGGATTCCTTAATCCTTATCAACCTTACCCATATCTCAAGAGGGTGAGGAGAAGAGAGGAAACCCTAATCCTTAAGGTCCTTAACAGAATTTGAGTTGAGAAGGGATGAACAAGATAAGAGAGTCCTAAAGATATCTTATTTTGAGACATATCCTCAGACATCATCCAGGCAGTCACACAATCTGGGAGTCCTCATATTCCGACTAGCAGCGCGGAGGAAAATATTTCTAGCCCGCAGACGTGGTTCTTTTCTAGACACCTTAGTCTTTCAGACAATCCACTAATAACTCCCTTGGGTTCAACGGAGTTTGTAAAATTTAATAATTATTAAAGATTAAGTGATGAACCTTCACTCTGATACCAATTGTAACGACCCCGCCTCCCAATAATCCCCCAATTAAGGGAGTCCAAAAGGTCGGTGTCGTTATCCCAATTAACAGGATCAAAGGTTCGACAATTAATCAATAACAATTATCAAATTTTACCAACTAAACTGAAAACTGGAACAAAATAAAACTTTGCTTACCTTTTTCAAAACTGGGATATCTACATCTATCTGCATCAGGAGTCTACTCTAACTAATCCTCCTTTGTACTTTAACTCTTAATTAATTTCACATATACCACCTTACTGATTGTCCTTTTCAAGCTTGTACCTAAAACGCTGACAAACAAAATGTCGGTCAGCATATCGGAATATGCCAGTATGTGGAGGCAACCAGAAGTTTGCACATATGGATAACAATCTAATTATCACAATCAAGTTAATTAACAAGCCAATTTACACTTTTCAGTATGACGTTCTCCACCAGTTTTTCCCTAACCCTGGCATACCCACCTTAGGGTTTCTTTTGCCAATGACTTAAGGTCACCTTCTCAATCCCGAGCTTGGTGCCTGGGGTCACCCTTCATAGTGTCCGTTAGTCATTCAGTATCATAGGCCACCTTCTCATTCCCGAGCTTGGCGCCTGGGGTCACCACTCATGTTGCCCATTGGTCTACCCATCTGGGCCTGACCTTTGGCATCATCCATCAGGGTGGCATGTAGGTGCGAGAATACATACTTATATTTTTAATGTGATAATCATAGTGACTTTATGATTTGCAAATATGAACATCTAAACTAATAATTTGCATTCCATGCGATTTAACCATTCGAAAAATCCTCAGGAAACTAAGGCGGTTATTCATAATTAACCACATTACCTGTCAGGCAGACTCAGGTGCAGGAATAATCCAATCAAGCAAGTAATCCAGAATCAAGTAAGCAAGCACACAATTCAGTCCTGAAATATACATCCAATTTTTTCTATTATGGATCATGGTATTCAAATCTAATAGGCCTAATCGATCCCTTGGGTTACTAGCCCTTATTAGGGTTTTGACCATAATTAGGGTTTCACTTTCTTTTTACCATTTTTACTTTACTTTTATCAAAATATTTATCAAACCCTAATTATCTCATCCTATTTTCCATTAAGATCCTAAGATCAGCTTTTAGCAACATGAAACCCTAATTTTGGATTATAAGCACTTTTCTTTTTCTTTTTCTCTTACTTAGGGTTTCTAAGCATATTAATCATAATATTAGGTTTAAACCCTAAACTTTGCAATTTCATCTTTTCTTTGTTGTTGCATCCTGGGAGGGTAGCCACCATGGACTACTACTGCACTGACATTTGTCGTCGAGTAAGGCAGAAAATACTCAAACGGACAGTGTGATTGTGCACGCCTCAATAGTCTGGTACTACTTTCTTGTTTACATTTTGTCTATTTAATACCACCGGAGATTACAATCTTAAGAGTATTTTTCTACTTCTTTGATGGTTAACAATATGGAAGGATTCAAAACTTCTTACACACCGGTAACGTTATCTACTTCAAACAACCAAGTTGTTACTATTTCGACTATGCCACAAATGCGTCGACCTGATGTTTCTAAAATTGAAATGTTTGACGGTGTTCATTACAAATGATGGCAAGAAAAAAAAATTACTGCCTTAGAAGTTTCGAACGTTGCCTTTGCTTTATCCAAACTAAAACCTGAATCTGACTTTGTTGAATGGGAAAAAGCAAATAGGATTTGTCATCATGTTATTCTAAGCACTATTTCTAACAAGTTATTTGATGCATACTTTCCTGTTAAATTTGCTTCTGAATTCGGGAAAATATAAAGAATAAATATGTTTTAGAAGAGGCTTCTATGCAAAAATTTACTGTTACTATTTTTTTTGGAATTTCATATGTCGGATGATAAAGAAATAACAACTCAAATTCATGTTTTTTAGATTTTACTCAATGTTTTGAAAAATGAAAAGATAGATCTTCCTGAATCATTTATTGTTGGTACTTTAATTGAAAAACTCCCCTGTTCTTGGAAAAATTATAAGAACAATTTAAAACATAAATGAAAGACGATGTCTCTAGATGATGTGATCATACACATCTGAGTGGAAGATAAAAATTGTATAAGAGAAAAATCTGATATGAATAAGGAACTAGTTTCTTCTGTCAAATTTGTTAACACTGATGTTAAACAAAATAATAAATCCTCTGATCATGCTAAAAATCGTTGGAAGAATAAAAAGGATAAAAGAAACATCCATAAAAATAAAGGCTGCAAAGACATAGATAAAAATAATGTTTTTTTTGTTATGCATGTGGAAAACCTGGTCATACTTCTCCTAAATGCAGGCATAGGAAGAAACAAGCCGTCCAGGATTCAAAGGAACCTTCAACCAACCTTGTCACTGAGGACGTATTTGTGGAATTTGTCAGGATTATTAGCATGGTATCTTTCCACCAGAATGATTGGATCATTGACTCAGGGGCTAGTCGCCACAATAGTGGCAACATAGATGCTTTCGTGACCTACACTGAAGTAGGTCAGGAGGAACACTGAGTTGTAATGGGCAACTCTAATTCTTCTCATTTCACGGGAAAGGGCAATGTCATGATCAAGATGACTTCTGGAAAAATTGTGCTGATCAAAGATGTGTTGTTTGTCCCAGATATTTGTGCTAATTTAATTTATGTCTCTCAACTACTTAAGTTTGGGGTGAAAGTGTCCTCTGAATCAAACAAGGTCATTCTCTCCAAGTCTGGGGACTACCTAGGCATGGGCTACTGCTCAAATGGGCTCTTTCTATTTAATGTACCAAACCCTTATGTTAATAAATAATCCCTTCTGCTTATATCATTGATTCTTTTGATATATGACACAATAGATTAGGACATGTAAAATTTAAATACTTACAATGCATGAAATATTTAGGTTTACTAAAGGATATTAATGGTGTTTCTAATTTAAATAATAAATGTCAAATATGTGCTGAGACTAAATCTACCAAGAAAGTGTGTCCTCAAATTCTACATAGAAATTCTGAATTATTGGAATTGATACACACCTATCTTGGAGATTTAAAAGGAAATCTATCTAGAGGTGGAAAACGTTTCTACATTATTTTTGTAGATGATTTCCCATTATATACAAAATTATATTTACTACAGTCAAAGGATGAAGCTTTTGAAATATTTATTAAATTTAAAATAGAAGTAGAGAATCAACTCATAAGAAAATGAAACATCTTCACTCAAATTGGGGTGGTGAATATGATTATTCTCCTTTTAATGACTTTTGTGTAAACCATGGAATTATACATGAATACACACCTCCATATTCTCCTCAATTAAATGGAATTGGTGAACTTAAAAATAAAACTCTAAAGGAGATGATGAATTCAATTTTAATCAATTCACGAGCATCCAACAACTTGTGGGGGGAAGCAATTTTTTCATCTTGTTTTCTTCAAAATTGAATCCCTAGTAAGAAGAAAAATAATACACCATATGAACTATGGAAAGAATATCCTCCTAATTTGAAATATCTCAAAGTGTGGAGGTATTTAGCTAAAGTCTTATTAACTGAGCCTAAGAAATTAAAATTGGGATCTAGAACCCTTATGGCATTTTTATATGATATGCTCAAAATAGTGCCGCATATAGATTCATGGTTCTTAGAAGTAGCAACAATGTTGTAGAACCTAATACTATTGTTGTTATAACCTCAAATTTCTGAAAATATAATGAAAAGGCATTTCTCTTTTAATGACTAAATGAGATCGTTTTCTTTGAATTGTGATGATTTTCGTATGAGATGGCTTTGATTGATTGATTGTGGGCCTTGTAGGCCATTAAGCCCAATTGAAAAGAAAAAGGAATTAACAAGGAAAAGAAATTGACTAATAAAAGGGAAATATGAGAAATTGATAATTAAAAGAAGATAACAGTAAACTAATATTCCCCAATATGGGAATCTGTGCCTTTGGGTTTCCTTGAGGTCCAAGGACCCAAAATAATGAGATAAAGGCAAAATAAATAAGGATAAGAATTAATTGGGAGTAATTAATAAGAAAACTTGGGAGATAATAAATCCTTTTCATACATTGCTTTTTGCTTCCCAATTTTCGTACAAAGATAGGGAATATTAAAGGGAACTTTCCTTCAAAATTTGAGACCAATCAGAGTTATGGTGTGAAAAATATAAATTTTGCAAAATATAGTCAATTTGGGAATTTCCTTGAATTAAAAAAAGGGGGGGGGGATTCGCTTTCCTTTGAACGTGAGCAATCCAGCCCGTTGGATCTTGATCCAACGATGACCGCTCATCGTCTAAGTCCCGCTGGGACTAGGACTCTGATGGTTACAGGTTGATTTTGTGATCCTTGTTTCTCGCGATCCATTGATCATACCAACTGGGTGTTGGTCCCTTTGGACTCGGGAGAAGGAATCGTGAAGATTCCTCCCTATTTTTGCTGAGTTTCATCGTCGTTTTGGGAAACCCCCAATTCGCCCAAACCTTGCCCCGGCCCTATATATAGGGGAGGGCTATGGAGGGAACCCGCATCCCTAACTACTCATCCAAGCTCTATGGAAGGAAGCAAGGAGTGCTTCCGTGCATCCAATTACTCAATCCGTCTCGATCTTGACCCTCGTCGACGTAGGAGACTCTGCCGGAATCCGGCAAACAAGGGGGTGGACTTGGAGAGGTTTCGGTGGCCAATTGAAGGCGTCATCAGGTTCGAGTGAGGGAGGCGGAACTCCCTGGACCATCGGCGTGAGCAGGGGACGGCCGGAGCTCGAAGTCAACCATCAGGCTGACCTCCTCGAGCTGTTGCTCTGTGCGCAAGGTTAAAGAAGGGTGGTCCAGCGAAATTACCGACTTGGCCCTCGCGTCCTTCAATCGCTTAAAGGTCAATTTTGACCTTTGCTTCTGATATTTGCAAACAAAGGGGTGCGCATAATCATGGCCGCTGGATCCTAAGTGGACCACCGGACCATTGATCGAGCGATCCACGATTTTCCTAATTAGTTGATAAATTGATAAAAACGAGTTATCTTAGAAAAATTGTATCTGGAGATAGAAAACTCGGATGCAAAAAGTCAATACATGAAAAATGATCAGAAAAATATGAGGAACACGCTAAAAATGGTTTGGATATATGAGTCTGTATATTTTTGCAAAAGTGCATATTTGGATGGAAAAAGAGTTAATTTGTAAAAAGAAAACCCTAATTGATTATCAAGGATATATTTAGTTTTGCAATTAGGTTAATTCGAATATGTTTATCCTGATTAATGATTAAGATGGTTTTTAACCTGTTTTGATGATAGAATTGCATGTTTAGGGTTTTTAATTCAATATGTTGATTAAAATATTTAGAAACCCTAAATTAGAGAAAAAGAAAAAGATATTGCAATCTGAAAATTAGGGTTTATATGGTCCAACCTGATCTTTAGGACCTTAATGGAAAATAGGACAAGATAATTAGGGTTTGATGTATAATTTGATAAAAGTAAGGTAAAAGCAATAAAAAGGAAATAAAACCCTAATAATGGTCAAAACCCTAAAAAGGGCAAATAACCTAGGAAACCCTTAGAATTATTGAATCATAATGGCATGATTAATAATAGAAGAATTAAATGCCTTTTTCAGGAGATTGTGTGTGCTTGCTTGATTTCCTGGTTGATTAAGTTAATTCTGCATTCAAGTCTTCATTAATAGGTATCTGGTTAATTATGAGTAACCGCTTTAGTTTCTCGAAAGATTTCCAGATGTTTAATCGCATTGAATGCAACTAAACTGTTGAGATGTTCATATTGCAATTATAAAGTGACCATGACTATCACCATTTAATATAAATGTGTAAATCTTGCACCTACATGCCACCCTGATGGAAGATGCCATAAAGGTCAGGCCCAGGAGGGTAGACCAATGGGCACCATGAGAGGTGACCCTAAACACCAAGCTCGGGAATGAGAAGGTGATTGATGAGGCAAGACTAAGGAGCACTATGAGAGGTGACTCCCAGGCACCAAGCTCGGGATTGAGAAGGTGGCCTTAAGTCAAATCCAGGGTTAGGGCAAAAGCGGTGGGGATTGTCACATGGAAATTGTAAATTGACTTGTTAATTACCTTGATTGCAATACTTAAATTGTTAGACCTAATTGTGAAATTTTTGGTTGCCTCCACATACCAGCAATTGTTGATCGATGTTTTGTTTGTCTGCGTTTTAGGTAACATCCTGAAAATCACAAATAGAAAAGTGGCACATCGTGAAAATAAGAAATAAAGTGCACGGAGGATTAGATAGAGTACTTCAAGCTGTGGATAGTTAGATTTCCTAGTTTTATAAAGTTAAGTAAAAGTTTTAATTTTTGTACCCAATTCCAGTTTAGTTAGTAGAATTTTATAATTATTGTTGATTATATGTTGAACCTTTGATCCAGTAAATTGGTTAATGGCTCCGACCTTCGGGTCTCCCTTAATTGGGGGTTACCAGGAGGCGGGGTCGTTACTATTAGTATCAGAGCGTAGGTTCTCCATCTAATCATCAATAATTATTAAATTTTACAAATTCCATAGAACTGAGGGAGTTATTAGAGGAGTGCCCGAAAGACTGAGGTGTCTAGAAAAGGATCACTTCTGGGGGCTAGCAAGATTTTCCTCCGCACCGCTAGTCGGAATATGAGGACTCCCGGATTGTGTGACTGGCTGGCCAAAGTCTTAGGGTATGAATCGAAATAAGATACCTCTAGGACTCTCTCATCTTGTTCATCCCTTCGCAACTCAAATTTTATTAAGGACCTTAAGGATTAGGGTTTTCCCTCTTCTCCTCACCCTCTTGAGGTATGAGTAAAGATAACAAGGTCTAAGGAATCCTCCACCAAATTAATGAAAAGCATTTAAATAAGATGTCATGGACATAAGCTTAATAGATAAAGCGCAAAGAATAGATACATGCTTAGGTCGGATGACACGAGTTGTCATTGCCTAGGAGAGACCTGAGGATAGACCTCCTTGTCAGGAGGGTGAGTAGAGAGAGTTAGTCTTGGAGGTAGAGACCTCCATTGCAGGTAGAGACCTAGCATATCCTTTGAGGATGATGTTAACCCTAACCCTAAGTGAAGGTTAGAGAGAGAGATGACATGATGAGTTAGATGTCATGGTTAACTGAGTGTTTGGCTGGACATGCCTTTGGGATGCCATAAGAAGGTTGATGACCAAGTACCTTAGCAACCCAATCCTGAGACGGGTCATGCTTGTTTGAGAGAAGGATAGCTCCTTCATGGATGAGGTTAGAGGAGAACCTATAGTTACCCTATGGCTTATGCAAGTAGGGGATAGCATGCACCCAGAGTACGTTAGTGGTACGGTAGTAGGATGAAACCCTAGCCAGAAGGGCATGATGGATGGCTTATGAGATAAGCATAAAGGGATATGAATAATATTGAGCCAAACATGAGTTGAGCATAGGCTTCAACCACATAGGGGTTTTCTTGAGAATACGAGCCTTCATGGAGAAGGGACCTCTAGTAGGTATGGTTAGAGGTGGTTTTAGCTCTAGAGAGAGGAAGCAGGACCCCAACAAGGAGGTTGGAAGTCTAAAACCCCAAAACTTGAGGAACAATGGGGAGTGGAGAATGATGCAACCTAAGTGGATGATAGTGGTTTCCTTATGCTTGATATTTGGAAGTTGATGATATCTTGGTTGCCTTTAGAGGAACCAAACCCTAGAGAGAGGATGATGATTCTAGTACCCATGGTATAAGTGGTTACCTGTTTGATGAGAGAAAGAGTGCTTTAGACCCTGAGGGGGTTTAAGTAACCAGTTGTGAGGCTTTATACCTAGTTGGTTGCCCTGGAAGAAGACTCAACTCCAAAGCATTGCTCGAATAGAAAGATCATGAAGGTACATGACATACCTTGGACATGCTTGATTCGTGGTTAAGAGGTTGAGCATGTAGTTGGATACCCAAAGGAGAACCTAGGGTTCCTAGTCCTAGGAGGGGAAGCAGTGTATCCGATGCTCATGATGAGATTTGAGTCTCTATAGTTTCGAGCATGGTACTCCTTGTGTGTAGAGGTAAAGGAAATCCCTTAGGTTAAGGGTGTGTTTGATGAACCCCTCACAGCTAAGTTGATCTAATGTTGAAGAAAGAGGACAAGTATGACCTAGCATAGTTAATAGGTGGTCTTCTTGTGCCTTAGTAACTGTTAGGTTAGGCATGCTCTTGAGAATTTAAACCCTAAGGATGCTTGTGACCTTTGTTATCAAGGTGTAGTTTCCTCCCATCCTGGGAGAGCGACCCTTTGGTAGGGAGTTTACCAGTTTGGTTGGTGTTGAGGAAACCTAAGGAGGTTTTATAGGATCTTGAGAAGCTAGGTGAATGGTACATGGCATGAGAATGAACCTATAGACCCATAGATAGACATCTCTATGTGCATACGGATGTGTTGACATGGAGGTAACCAGTATGGGGTTTGACCAAGATAGGCAGGTCGCCATGATCCCTGTGAAAGGATGAAAATCAGTCGAGAATGCAGAGAGAGATGATGAAGGCTTGGGTAAGGTTCTATGTTGGACATGTACTATGTTAGAATCCTAAGTCTATCCAAGGGTCAGGTAGGGATAAGACCGATGGAAGAAGGAGTCGCCTAATTACCTAGTTGCACATGACCATGGGGTCGGGAGGTAACAACTATCATTGTCTGACGGCCATGGGTTAGGATTGATCACCTTCATGAACTCATGGGACCCAAAGGGCAGAGGAGTAGGGAACTCTCTGATACATAAGGGAAAAGGGATGACCCCAAAAGTGTCGGCTCCCTATAGACCTAGAGGAGAAGACCTAGGATTATGCTTGGACCAGGTAAGTCCGAGACCAGTTTTCCCTGGAAGTAGTATGGATATCATGATGTTTGTGATATAGAGACATAAGCTGCATGTTTCAACTTGGATTTGAAAGTGTACGGGCAAGGTGGGCTGTACCATCTCTACTCTTGGAACAGGAAGAACTCTGTATTTGGACTGCAGCCAAATGCTTATTTCTTCTTGTTATGGGAGTGAGAGATAGGACAGTATGCATGCCTTACACCAAGGATAAGGATGATGTAAGTTGGAACGTAGCTACAAGGTATGATGATAGAGATGATGACATACCCTGGTAAAGTGAATGATACATGGATGATTTGCAAACACTAAGAAAGGTAGTGTAGTCAGCTTATGAGGATGTTTTATCAGGAACTATGTGGAATTTGCAAGTTAACCAAGGTCGAGTTCGATCACAGTGAGGATGAGCTCAGAGCTTCTTGATGAAGATAGACTTAGAGTTTGAGATGAGGTGATAAATATAATACATGGAGGTGTATGCTACCTAACACTTAAGGATGAGAGGTGGTAATGAATGCTCTGGTGGAGATCTAGCTGCCTAATTTAGTTAGAGATTAGAAGAAGTTGAGGTCGTTTGGCTAACCCTAAGTTTGAGAAGAAGATGTGTTTTGGCTAACACTCGGATGTAATAAGATATGTTGAACAAGTTAATGGTTCTTTGGGTAGCCAGTTTAGTCCTTGATGTAGTAAAAGGATGGTGATAGAACCTCAGATACACTTCTTTGGATAGGAAGGTAATAAAACCCTTTTGGAGAGTGGTTTAGGGTTTCTGAGGTATCAAGCTTGAGGAATCATAACAGGAGGTCATGATATACCTTGATACTACAAAGATAGTAAGTGATGGTAGCATTCTGGATGCTTAAAATAAAGTTGCATGTAGCATGTTGCCATGCAAGCCAAGAGATGAAGGACGAACACCATTACCCTAGTGCATGGATATAAAGTATAAAAAAGTTCTCAAGAGGGAATGGGAGATATTCACTATGGATGTTGTGAGTCTCTCCTAGACCAAGAAGGTCAAGATACAATATGGGTTATGGTAGATCGCCTTATCTAGATGACATGAGAAAGGAAGAGTTCTGTCAAGGGACAGATCTGGTTGAACTACATATGAAAAGAGATGGTTCAACTAAACCATGATGCGAATTCAAAGGTTCTTGATGTGACCTAAAGGTTCACTTCCATGAGGTGGAAGTAGATACATTAAGAGCTAAGTGTTGGTACAGTTTATCACCCCATACTAATGGAAAGTATGATCCAGACTAGAGGGTCTGATGAGAGCATGTGTGCTCATTCAAGGAGATACAAAGAGACAGTTCTTAAGATGTAATGTTAACCACCATATCCTATCGGGATGAAAGAAGTTCTATGAGGAGGTTGTGTCGGTCACCACTTCATTATGATGATGTTGGTGAAGGAGGCCTCGTGAAGGTCAGAAAAGAACCACAAGTGTGTGCAGATGAAGTCGCTTTGATCATGTAATGGCTAAGAGAAAGCCCAGTGGTGACATAAGTCACAAGTTGATACAAAGCAGACTGACATGCAGTTCACTGTGGGAGAATATGTGATGTAAAAATCCGACCCCTCTGAGCTACAGTTGAGAAAGCTGAGTCCCCGATATATGGGTCCATTTGAGATGGATTTGTGGATATGGTTGTGTTTAGCCTTGCCCCTCAGGATAACATGATGTATAATGTGTTACATAAGTCCGATCTAGAGCACTATGTGAGGTACCCAAGCCATGTGTTGATCCCTAAACCTATTCAGCTTTTGAAAGGCTGAAAAGTCCTGAGTCACCTATGAGGGTACGATATACCAAGGTAAGAAAGAACTCAGATGGAAGGAAATGAGATAATGAAGGTTCTTGGGAAACACCATGGAAAGGGTGAAGCCACATGGTGGCCCCGATGGACATAAGAAGACTTATCTTGTTTGTTTTCTTGCTTGATGGAATTTTGAGGGTAAAATTCCTATAAGGAGGGGAGGATGTTATAACCTCAAATTTCGGAAAATATAATGTAAAAGGCATTTCTCTTTTAATGACTAAATGAGATCTTTTTCTTTGAATTGTGATGATTTTCGTATGAGATGGCTTTGATTGATTGATTGTGGGCCTTGTAGGCCATTAAGCCCAATTGAAAAGAAAAAGGAATTAACAAGGAAAAGAAATTGACTAATAAAAGGGAAATATGAGAAATTGATAATTAAAAGAAGATAATGGTAAACTAATATTCCCTAATATGGGAATCCGTGACTTTGGGTTTCCTTGAGTCCAAGGGACCCAAAATAATGAGATAAAGGCAAAAGAAATAAGGATAAGAATTAATTGGGAGTAATTAATAAGAAAACTTGGGAGAGAAGAAATCCTGTTCATACATTGCTTTTTGCTTCCCAATTTTCGTACAAAGATAGGGAATATTAAAAGGAAATTTCCTTTAAAATTTGAGACCAATCAGAGTTATGGAGTGAGAGATTTTAATTTTGCAAAATATAGTCAATTTGGGAATTTCCCTGAATTAAAAAAAGGGGGGGATTCGCTTTCCTTTGAACGCGAGCAATCCAGCCCATTGGATCTTGATCCAACGGTGACCGCTCATCGTCTAAGTCCCGCTGGGACTAGGACTCTGATGGTTACAGGTTGATTTTGCGATCCTTGTTTCTCGCGATCCATTGATCATACCAACTGCGTGTTGGTCCCTTTGGACTCAGGAGAAGGAATCGTGAAGATTCCTCCCTATTTTTGCTGAGTTTCATCGTCGTTTTGGGAAATCCCCAATTCGCCCAAACCTTGCCCCAACCCTATATATAGGGGAGAGATATGGAGGGAACCCGCATCCCTAACTACTCGTACAAGCTCTACGGAAGGAAGCAAGGAGTGCTTCCGTGCATCCAATTACTCAATCTGTCTCGATCTTGACCCTCGTCGACGTAGGAGACTCTGCCGGAATCTGGCGAGCAAGGGGGTGGACTTGGAGAGGTTTCAGTGGCCAATTGAAGGCGTCATCACGTTCGAGTGAGGGAGGCAGAACTCCCTGGACCATCGACGTGAGTAGGGGACGGCCGGAGCTCGAAGTCAACCATCAGGTTGACCTCCTAGAGCTGTTGCTCTGTGCGCAAGGTTAAAGAAGGGTGGTCCAGCAAAATTACCGACTTGGCCCTCGCGTCCTTCAATCGCTTATAGGTTAGTTTCCACCTTTGCTTCTGTTATTTGCAAATAAAGGGGTGCGCGTAATCATGGCCGCTGGATCCTAAGTGGACCACCGGACCATTGATCGAGCAATCCACGATTTTCCTAATTAGTTGATAAACTGATAAAAATGAATTATCTTAGAAAAATCGTATCTGGAGATAGAAAACTCGGATGTAAAAAGTCAATACATGAAAAATGATCAGAAAAATATGAAGAACACGTTAAAAATGGTTTGGATATCTGAATCTGTATATTTTTGCAAAAGTGCATATTTGGATGGAAAAAGAGTTAATTTGTAAAAAGAAAACCCTAATTGATTATCAAGGATATATTTAGTTTTGCAATTAGGTTAATTCGAATATGTTTAACCTAATTAATGATTACGATGCTTTTTAACATGTTTTGATGATAGAATTGCATGTTTAGGGTTTTTAATTCAATATGTTGATTAAAATATTTAGAAACCCTAAATTAGAGAAAAAGAAAAAGATATTGCAATCTGAAAATTAGGGTTTATATGATCCAACCTGATCTTTAGGACCTTAATGGAAAATAGGTCAAGATAATTAGGGTTTGATGTATAATTTGATAAAAGTAAGGTAAAAGAAATAAAAAGGAAATAAAACCCTAAAAAGGGCAAATAACCTAGGAAACCCTTAGAATTATTGAATCATAATGGCATGATTAATAATAGAAGAATTTAATGCCTTTTTCAGGAGATTGTGTGTGTGCTTGCTTGATTTCTTGGTTGATTAAGTTAATTCTGCATTCAAGTCTTCATTAACAGGTATGTGGTTAATTATGAGTAACCGCTTTAGTTTCCCGAAAGATTTCCAGATGTTTAATCGCATTGAATACAACTAAACTGTTAAGATGTTCATATTGCAATTATAAAGTGACTATGACTATCACCATTTAATATAAATGTGTAAATCTTGCACCTACATGCCACCCTGATGGAAGATGCCATAAAGGTCAGGCCTAGGAGGGTAGAGCAATGGGCACCATGAGAGGTGACCCTAAAGACCAAGCTCAGGAATGAGAAGCTGATTGATGAGGCAAGAATAAGGAGCACCATGAGAGGTGACTCCCAGGCACCAAGCTCGGGATTGAGAAGGTGGCCTTAAGTCAAATCCAGGGTTAGGGCAAAAGCGGTGGGGATTGTCACATGGAAATTGTAAATTGACTTGTTAATTACCTTGATTGCAATACTTAAATTGTTAGACCTAATTGTGAAATTTTTGGTTGCCTCCACATACCAGCAATTGTTGATCGATGTTTTGTTTGTCGACATTTTAGGTAACATCCTGAAAATCACAAACAGAAAAGTGGCACATCGTGAAAATAAGAATAAAGTGCACGGAGGATTAGATAGAGTACTTCAAGCTGTGGATAGTTAGATTTCCCAGTTTTATAAAGGTAAGTAAAAGTTTTAATTTTTGTACCCAATTCCAGTTTAGTTAGTAGAATTTTATAATTATTGTTGATTATATGTTGAACCTTTGATCCTGTAAATTGGTTAATGGCTCTGACCTTCGGGTCTCCCTTAATTGGGGGTTACCGGGAGGCGGGGTCGTTACAATTGTAGAATCTAAAAATGCTAAAATTTTTGAGCATATCTTTCCTATGAAAACTCCCTTGGAAAAATTATCTAATACAGCTAATAAATTTTTGGAGAATATACCAAATACATCCAATTTTAATGATGTTTTAGAACCTTATGATATAGAACCTAGAAGATCCACTAGGATGAGGATGGAAAAGAATCTTGGAGATAATTTCTATTACTTCATAGTGGATAATGACCCTCAATCTTACAATGATGCTATTAATTCAACTAATTCCTCTTTATGGAAGGAAGCAATTAATAGTGAGATTGAATCTATATTATCTAATCACACATGGGAATTAGTGGATCTTCCACCAGGTACCAGACCCATAGGATGTAAATGGATATTTAAAAGAAAATTGAAAATGGATGGGACTATAGATAAATACAAAGCTCAATTAGTTACCAAGGGATATAAACAACAAAAGGATATTGATTATATTGATACCTTGTTCCTGTAGCTAGAATCTCTTCAATCAGGATTTTAATTGCTTTGGAATCTATTAAGAAATTAAATATACACCAAATGGATGTTAAAACTACTTTCTTGAATGGAGATTTAGATGAAGAAATTTATATGGATCGACCCGAAGGTTATGTAGTTCCAGAAAAAGAACATATGGTATGTAAACTAATCAAATCTTTCTATGGCTTGAAATAAGCACCTAAACAATGACATGAGAAATTTGATAAGGTCATTGTATCATATGGATTCCATTGAAATGAAGGAGATAAATGTATATACTCTGAAGTCAATAACCAAAGTTGTGTTATTATATGTCCCTATGTAGATGGCATGCTTATTTTGACATTAATATTGATATAATAAATAGTACAAAAGGCTTCTTGGCTTCCAATTTTGACATGAAAGATATGGGTGAAGCAGATGTAATCATAGGAATTAAAATCCTTAAAATGATGATGACATCATGCTAACCCAAGAATATTATGTTGAGAAAATCCTCAAAAGGTTTTCCATGTTTGATTGTAAGTCAGTAAGTACATCTTTTAAATTCTAATTGCAATCTTAATAAAAATAAAAGTACTTGTAAAGGAGTGTGAATGACATCACCCCCTTACTAAAATAAAATTTTGAAGAATTGACATCCATTCCAAATACTCTCAGAGATATGATGGAATGGGCATAAATTTTCCAAATTTATTAAACATTGGTATACAAAAGACCATTAAAAAACAACGAAATCAAAAATATGACTGACTATATTCAATTTTTGATAAAAGGTTTACAAAATACATAAAATTGCCCTATTAGGGTTTACATCAAGACACACAATCAGGATCTGAGTAGAGGGAAGTCTAGACTACTACAATCTTGTCTCTGAACAACATATCCATCAACTAAGTCCATGCCAACGCTTAAGATCTTCATGCTTTATCCATCACCTTGCTCAACATCTGGGTAGTTGGGAAAGCACCCAGCAAAAAGGGGAAAGAAAACAAGGTATGTGTCACTAAACTATACTAAAGGTGACAAGAAAAATATAACAAGTAAATTAGGCTAGGGATTCATCATAAGATGAGACATCAAGAGTATGAGGCTTTAAACAAAGAAACTTGCCAATAAAAAATGTAAATAAAGGATTTGCATGCAAGATAATTATGTCTATCTAACTAAGTATGGTTGAGACACCTATCGGACCTCTAACCTTAGGTGATGGGAGAATAAGACATTCCCAGTCACCTACAATATTATGGGGAGAATAAGACATTCCCCAGGGAGATTATTTACATGCCCTATGTGGGTGGTTGTACATAAGTACCGCTATTTTATTTTAAATAGAACACAAATCTACATGCTATAAAAAGTTGTCATGGTAAGAATAATCATATGAATCAATAAGCATGACAGTGGGGTACTAAGACCCAAGAATAATGTTCCAAAACTAATTTATGAGGTAAGTATGGTATGAACAAGATTAAGATTCAAGAATAGAAGATTTAGGGTTCATTTTAGCCTCGTTAGGGAAATATAGTGTTTGGTTGTGATTATTCCAACATAGGGTGTAAGGAATGCACATACCTCTCTTACTGATATCAATTACTAACTTTCACCACTTTAATTGAGTTTGAGTTCCACTTTGCCTCTAGGAAGGTAAGAAGGTTCAAACAGGAAGGATTCTGAGATTAGGAGGTATGGTTGCCCCAATTCAAGCTCCTTTGTTGAGAAAAGATCACCTTCTCCACTTTAGAGGTGCAAACCTAGTTTTGGTCAAAATCACCAAGGAGGAGCTTAAGAAATCCAAAATAGAGAAATTTGGAACCCTAGGAGCCTTCTTCACCAAGGTAGGGACCTTCTTTTATCTTGGGATAGAATCTTCATGGAAAAATAGAGTAGGAATGATGTTCAAATATGGAGGATAGAAAAGATAGCAAGGTTTTTCGAATTGGGAGTTGGGGAAGAGGTATGTATGGCTATATATAGAAAAAGGTCAAGCATGAGGTGTCTTATGGGACTTTCATGTGTCTTTAGCCTTATCTTTATCATTATCTTTATCTTTATCGTTATCTTTATCTTTATCTTTATCCATATCTTCACTTTATCCTTATCTTCACTTTATCTTTATATTTATCTTTATCCTTATCCTTATCATTATCCTTATGCTTATCATTATCTTTATCTTTATCTTTATCTTTATCTTTATCTTTATCATTATCCTTATCCTTATCATTATCCTTATCTTTATCCTTATCCTTATCTACATCCTTATCCTTATCTGCATCCTTAGCCTTATCCTTATCTTCATCCTTATCCTTATCTTTATCTTTATCATTATCTTTATCTTTATCATTATCTTTATCTTTCAAAGGGGAAAACCTTAAAATGTCCTTAAAGAGAAATACTTCCAAAGCAAATATGAATAGGAGCCCCAAAGCCCAAAAAATTCGAAAATGATAAGGAAACCTATAAGGATAGTAATGCTTGTGACAATTTACAAATAAAACCTCCCAATTGGGTAAATTGTCAAAAATTCCAGAATGTACCTAAAATTGCATAACTTGTACAAACAACATCTAAATTAGATGAAATTTGACATGTAGGCTAATATTGATATGTAGAATTCTAATTTGAAGTTTGTTTCCTATTTTGAGACTTCTTTTTATGAGATATGTCATACGGCCCATTAACGACCCATTATCTAAATGGTTCATCGAATTAAGTTTCTTATCTTTATATTACCACCAAAATGAGTTATGTGGCATATTTTATTTATCTATTATAAACCTAAGATGAATGTTAGAACATTAGGTTACATTAAGGTGATCTATACATACATTATCTTATTGGGATTATACTAAACATCTATTTAGGTCTAACCTTCAACTATGTTTGTCTAAGTCCAAAGCATCAACTTCTAGGGTAGGGTCAAAGATCTAGTATGCTACAGCACACCACTCCTTAAAGGGATTTTGTCCTCAAAATCAAAACATCCATATATAAGTGATTATTATTCACCACCCCTTAAAGGAATCATCCTATTAAGCCAAAATTACTCTTTACCGATTAAAATGTCTAACCTATCAAGTCAAACTAATCTATAGGTGAGCATGTTACTTAGAGGAAACTATGCAAGTCTGAGGTTCTAACTAGGGAGACAAAATTGAAATAGTCAGATTTCGACTACCATGGGATCTGATTCCATGTTGTAAAGAAGTGGGAATGAAATCACCCCCTTACTAAAATAAGAATTTGAAGAATTGACATCCATTCTAAATACTCTCAGAGATATGATGGAATGGGCATAAATTTTCCAAATTTATTAAACATTGGTATACAAAAGACCATTAGAAATTACCGGAACAAAAAATATAACTGACTATATTCAATTTTTGATAAAAGGTTTACAAAATACATCAAATTGTCCCATGAGGGTTTACATCAAGACACACAGTCAAGATCTAAGTAGAGGGAAGTCTGGACTACTACAATCTTGTCTCCGAGCAACATATCCATCAACTAAGTCCATGCCAATACTTAAGATCTTCATGCTTTATCCATCACCTTGCTCAACATCTGGGTGGTTGGGAAAGCACCCAGTAAAAAGGGGAAAGAAAACAAGGTATGTGTCACTAAACTATACTAAAGGTGACAAGATAAATATAGCAAGTAAATCAGGCTAGGGATTCATCATAAGATGAGACATCAAGAGTATGAGGCTTTAAACAAAGAAACTTGCCAATAAAAAATGTAAAAAAAGGATTTGCATGTAAGATAATTATGTTATCTAACTAAGTAGGGTTGAGGCATCTACCAGACCTCTAACCTTAGGTGATGGGAGAATAAGACAATTCCAGTCACCTACAATATTATGGGGAGAATAAGACATTCCCCAGGGCGATTATTTACATGTCCTCTGTGGATGGTTGTACATAATTACTGCTACTTTATTTTAAATAGAACATAAATCCACATACTAGAAAAAGTAGTCATATCAAGATTAATCATATGAATCAATAAGCATGGCAGTGGGGTATTAAGACCCAAGAATAATGTTCCAAAACTAATTTATGAGGGAAGTATGGTATGAACAACATTAAGATTCAAGAAAAGAAGATTTAGGGTTCATTTAAGCCTCATTAGGGAAATATAGTGTTTGGCTGTGATTATCCCAACATAGGGTGTAAGGAATGCACATACCTCTCTTACTGATATCAATTACTAACTTTCACCACTTTAATCGAGTCTAAGTTCCACTTTCCCTCTAGGAAGGTGAGAAGGTTCAAACAAGAAGGATTCTGATATTAGGAGGTCTAGTTGCTCCAATCCAAGCTCCTTTCTTGAGTAAAGATCACCTTCTCCACTTTAGAGATGCAAACCCAGTTTTGGTCAAAATCACCAAGGAGGAGATTAAGAAATCCAAAATAGAGAAATTTGGAACCCTATGAGCCTTCTTCACTAAGGTAGGGACCTTCTTTTGTCTTGAGACAAAACCTTCATGTACAAACAGAGTAGGAATGATGTTCTAAGATGGATGAAAGAAAAGATAGCAAGGATTTTCTAATTGGGAGTTGGGGAAGGAGTATGTATGGCTATATATAGAAAAAGGTCTAGCATGAGGTGTCTTATGGGACTTCTATGTGTCTTTAGCCTTATCTTAATCTTTATCTTTATCTTTATCTTTATCTTTATATTTATCTTTATCTTTATCCTTATCTTCACTTTATCCTTATCTTTATCTTGATCCTTATCTTTATCTTTATCTTTATCCTTATCTTCATCTTTATCTTTATCATTATCTTTATCTTTATCCTTATCTTTATCTTTATCCTTATCCTTATCCTTATCTTTATCCTTATACTTATCTTCATCCTTATCCTTATCCTTATCCTTATCTTCATCCTTATCCTTATCTTTATCTTTATCTTTATCTTTATCATTATCTTTATCTTTTAAAGGGGAAAAACCATAAATGTCCTTTAAGAGAAATACTTCCAAACCAAGTATGAATAGGAGCCCAAAAGCCCATAAAATTCGAAAATGATAAGCAAATCTATAAGAATCGTAATGCTTGTGACAATTTACAAATAAAACCTCCCAATTGGGTAAATTTCCAAAAAGTCCCGAATCACTACTACAAAAAATGATTTTTACAACGGGAGATAGACAACAGTTTTGATGATTGTGTTGTAGTTAACATACTTAACACAACAAATCTGCTTTCGTGTTGTATATTGTATATTTTATACAACACAAGTCATTTACAACATGCCAAACCCGTTGTAGTATAGGGGGATACTACAACAAGGGCTAAAGTGTTGTAATAGGCTGTAGTATCACAACATAATCAAACCTGTTATAAAATATGTTAATTACACAACATATTATGACCCGTTGTAACAGTCACATGTTGTAATAGAGCACCATTACACAACACAGACTGACCCGTTGTAATATGTATTAATTACACAACATGACTTCACTTGTTGTATTTGGTACATGTTATAATAGACTACGATAATACAACATATTGAAACTCGTTGTCATATACCAAGATCACACAACATAATCCAACCTGTTGTTATATATTATATTTACACAACATGTTGTGACCTATTGTAATATCCACACATAAAAAATCATTGTAATAGACCACCATTACACCACATTAACTAACCCATTGTAATATACCATTATCACACAACATGTGATGACATGTTGTAATAGTTATATGTTGTAATAGACCATAGTCACACAACACGCTATAACTAGTTGTTACATGCCAAGATTACACAACAGACTCTGACTTGTTGTTATATAGCCAGAACCGACCCAAAACCAATTTCTTATTAGAGAATTCTATCAGGAATATGTAATCTCATAATAATTTTTTCATATAACATTATTATCAAATATAGATCTGAGTTCCTTTTGGACATTTTTCACTATGGGTAGATGTTTTGACCTGGAACTAGTCCCAATCCCAATATTATATAACATGAAATATAATCCGGAAATTAGATAAATATTTTTTCTAAATTGATTATCAAATATAGGTCCAGATTTTGTTTCGAATATAATTTTTTCAATCGGGTCGTTCTCAATTGAGACACTAATCAAACAAAATCTAGTTTCAAATTTGGGACCGACTTGGTTCTGGATTTGGTTCGGATATTAGAGTTTTAAAACCCGACCGAACCGGCCGGTTCAACCGGTTGAACCGTCACCCGGAAGGTGTGGCAGTTCGGGTGGGTTACAAACCCATTTTTAGGCATTAAAAAAAACCCGCCAACCCACCAGGTTGAACCACAAAAACTAGGACATTTTTGTAGATATTGGACGACACAACTTTGTACTAGTGATATTTTCTTTTTCTAATTGGTAACAATATGAATAAAATTCCAAGCATTAACTAAAAAATAGAGGGATGCACCCCCTCAAAGGCAGTCAAACCCACGAAAAAGGAACCCTCCAAACTGCATCCCCCAGTCACCCGTGGGTCCCCCAGGGCATGAACCCCCTGCCCCCTCCGTCGGCTTCTCCTCGCCCGCATTGCCATCCATAATCTAAGATTCTTCACCCATCGACACACTCCCCGCCCCCCTCTCGCCTGTCGCCGGCATTGAAGACCCACAAAAACCAATGACTGGCAGCAGCAGCCCCCCAAGGTTAGCTCCTCAAGCAGCAACAAGCAACCGCCAAGGAGGACAGCAGCTGCAAGCAGCCACCGAGGATTACAACAGCTGCCGAGGAGGACAGCAGCCGCAAGCAGCCGTCGTTGTTGCCACATCCAGTAGCTGCCGCTCCACTAGAATCCCCAGCTGGCACTGCAAAGACACCTCCTTCACCCTCCAGTCATCTCCTCTGACGTTAGGTACCCCTTTCCCGCTTTTTTCTACTATTTTATTTCTTCTTCTTATTTCCTTCACTTTGTACCCATTCTCCATTTCCTCGTTTCCTTCAGTCCCCATTCTCCCTGGTTCTTCCTCCACTTCCAGTTCTCCCAAACTCTACGTTTTCTTTCTAATTCTAAAGAACCTTTTTTTCTTCTCCTAATCTCCTGCTCTTCGTCCCCTATCTTCCTCCTCCACTTCCTCACTCCATATTCTCCCGATTTTCTTCATCCTCCACTCCCTATTCCCCCAATATCTACCTCCTCCACTTCCACCTCCACTCCCTTATTCAGCATGACCGGCTGCCCCAATTCTCTTCCCTTTCTCATCTCACCTTTCTTCTCCTTATACCACTGCTGCAACCATCGTCCAATTTAATACCCCCTGATCCCCTCATTCTTATTCAATTATCAAAATTATGAAATTGGAGTCTACTACTGAATACTGATTAGTACGATTGCATTTAAATTAATTAAGTATACTATTTGCATAGAATTGAATTACGAAATTAGAGTTGTTTAAAACTGATGTGCATTTAAATTAATTAAATGTTGTTTGCATAAGATTGAATTATGAAATTAGATTTTACTGCTGATTGATCTGATGCATTTAAATTAATTAAGTTTACTATTTGCATAGAATTGATTGCTCAATTTTAATCTATACTCGGTTGGTCTGATTGCATTTGAATAGAATTAAGTTTACTATTTAATCGAGTTTACTATTTAATTCTCTATACTTGCCAAATTGCCATCTTTTATTTGATAATGATTTTATGGATGATTGTATGCTCATCAAGTGAATGAAATATAAATTTTACAATTTCGTTTCCATGATTGGACATATTTATATTTTGAAAATGCATATATATATATATATATATATGTGTGTGTGTGTGTGTGTGTGTGTGTGTGTGTGTATAAAAAATTGTCGTGTTCGCGTCGTGCTCGTGTCCTAAATTTTTAAAAATCATTGTGTCCCGTGTCCCCTGTCGGTGTCGGTGTCCGTGTCTGTGTCTGTGCCTGTGTATGTGTCCGTGCTTCCTAGGTGTGGATCTTCTTAGAGTTGAAGGCCAATCTGGAGACTCACTGTTGAAACTACTGTGGCATCACTCTGATGCAATTATTTGCTCGTCATTCAAGTCCAATGCTTCATCTTCTATCTACACTTTTGCTAATCAAGCCGATCTTGACATGCTAAAGATTACACTGGTAACTTTGAAGACTTGATCCTTGAAAAAATACTTGATGAAAGTGGATAGAAGATCCTCTTTTCTGAGTTCCCAAAGATCATGCAACAAGGTTTTGCCTACATGCCATTTGGGCTTTGCACCTCAAGCATGGGGAGGCCAGTTTCTTACGAGCAGGTAGTTTCCTGGAAAGTGGTGAATGATGAGGGGTCATACCATTACTTTGCTTTCCTATTCGTGTATTGGTCCTTTGTCTAAGTGTTGGGTTTTCAAGCACGTTAGTTTAGCACATACATAGGCTTGCCCAGTAATTTCCTATATTTATGGTGTTTTGAAAGACTTATGAAGTATCTAATTAGAAACCAAGGAAAATATGTATCATGTTGACGTCTTTAGACTGGAGGTGCACTGATTCAAGTGACTAATGTTTGTTTCTTGGTCAAACGTGCTTCTAATGTCCTGCAACAATGTTTTAGCATTTGCAGTTAGGGTGCTATTTCCAATATTAGTTACATGTGCCATTGATTTTGTGTATTTTCAGCTAGAGAGATTCTCTTCAGAGCTAGATTATGTGAAAATGCCAGAAAGGATCGATGAGACCAAACTAATATATTTAACTCCTACAGATTCATAGGAAAATTATTTTCTAAAGTTTTGTTGTTAAGAGAATATGAAATAATTTTGAAAAAATAGCAGGATGGAACTAGGGAATTACAGACGGATATTTCCATCCATCTCAGCCCTTGTACAAAATTCACAGCATTGCAACATACGCATAATGTGGTGGATTATATGTTACCATTAACCCAAGACATCGGATCTTCCTCATGCTAGCTATCCAAACTAGGGTATCTGACTAGTTGTTCTACATTTTTTTAGGATATCTCTATCAAAGTTTGTAGCTATTCCATTATTCAGATTCTTTTGAAACCCAAATATGCTAGATGTTGATTGGTCCAAGAGTGCAATTAACAATTTAGTATTTGGGATTTATCATAATCATCGAGCCCTCAGTCACAATCATGTTAGGATCAATTATAATCACGAGGATCTATCAGAAGCAGTCTTTCTACTCTAGAGAAATATTAAACATACTAATGTTTGTTAGTATCCTAGGCGAGCTGGGAAGTCACGAATGCATTTTTGTCGGTTGTTGAAAGACAGTTGTGTGTCTTTGGATTTCCGCGATGGTGGCAGAGCAAGAAATCTTTTCAACTAGGAACTATAATCGTATAGCTCACCCACTAATTACGTTTTGAAGCCATCCATATTCACAACTACACAAAATGCTTTTTACAACGGGAGATAGACAACAGTTTTGATGATTGTGTAGTAGTTATCATACTTATCAATAAAAGTCTATTTTGGTGTTGTATATTGTATATTTTATACAACACAATCCATTTACAAAATGCCAAACCCGTTGTAGTATACGTTAATTACTCAACATAGTGTGACACGTTGTAATAGATTGTAGTATCACAACATATTCAAAACCGTTGTAAAAGTCATTAATTACACAACATATTATGACTCGTTGTAATAGTCACACATGATAATATGTTGTAATAGACTATCATTACACAACATAGACTGACCTGTTGTAATATGTTGTAATTACACAACATGCCTTCACATGTTGTATTTGGTATATGTTGTAATAGACTATGATAATACAACATATTGAGACTTGTTGTTATATACCAAGATCACACAATAGATTCTAACCTATTGTTATATATTTTAATTACACAACATATTGTGACATGTTGTAATATCCACCCATAAACTAACCCATTTTAATATATCATTAATACATATTTTCTTTGGTTCACGAAAATTCTCACGCGCATGTCAGTACCAACTTTTCCCCTTTTTCCCTATTTCTCACAACCTATCGCTCCATCCCCCTCCCCATTCTACGAATACCACAGTCTTCTCTCTAACTCCTCCCAAGTAGTCGTGATCCCTATGGTTCTTCCCTTCCAAACCTTGATCACCCTGCACATGCACTCAATGCTGGCGTCCGATGACGGGATACTTGTCGTTGAACTTCTCCCAGTCCTCAAGTACGCCTATTTCCTTCTCAGTCAGACCAAACAGGTCACCGTTCACATCTGTTGGATCCTTGCTCATCTTGCCTAGGGAACGACTAGCTTCCTTCCCAGAGAACATGGCGTAGGAGCCACTTGGGTTGTAGAACCCCTTGTCGGATGAGACGTCATAGATGGTGCCCTTCACAGACAGGTAGATCGGATTCAGGTTAGATCTTTTACCTTGTTGAATGTACTGCACATTTTATACGCAGTGTAGCATTTTTTCACACTTCCTCACAACTTTTCACATTTTAGCTATATTTTTGTGTTTGAGACGTCCCAGGACACAACTGGTTTCTCTAAACCAGTTGTTTGTTGAATCGGTTACCCTTCTTCACCACCACCCCCGCACCCCCCAAACACTCGACTACAACAAATCCCCCCACCCCCCCAAGAAAAAACCCTCCCGCTCCTAGGCGCTGTCCAACGACTTAAGAAGCATCATCGCCAGCCAGTGAACCTTATCTCTTCGAGCTAAGCAACCAACATCAGCTCGGCTGCAACCTACAACCACAAGCAGGCAATAGAGCTTGGCAGTAAGCAGCTGCAGAGCTTGAAAACAAGCAGTCGCAGTGCTCGTCATCCCTTGTAGAGCTCGGCGGCCCAATGAAGGTCAATGTCATCATCCTTCATGTTAGATCCTCTTTCTTGCATTTCTTTCTCAATCCCTCAAAACCCAGAGTGCTGCTTTTAGCCTTGGGCATTCTTGCTTCACCTACATTAACCTCGACTTCTTTATTTTTTTGTTTTGTCTATTCCTCCTTCACCTACTGTACATCAAGCTTCCTGCTCACTTACTGATTTCCTCGTGAGATGAATCCTACAAACCCATAATATTATCAAAGAGATTGAGGCATCTAAGGTAGTTAGCTGAGTGATTTCCTATTACATCTCTATAGTTTATAAACCATTTAATGTTGTCACATGTAGATGTTTCAATTGTTTGAACCATGTACAAAGAATGGACCCTTCTAGATTGAGGATATTGGTATTCTTCCTAGGGCCTTTTATTATCAACGTCTGCAACTTGGTGTAGCTCCTTAATTTGTCTGACAATTCCTTGCTAAAATACTTCCCAGAATCTACGAACAAATGTCCAAGGTGTTTTTCAAAATGAATCTTAATGTTTTTCTCATTCAAGATGTCTCTTCCAATCGACATTTCCATGTCATGAATCATATTGTGCATTTTAATACATCATGCAACCTTAAGTCTTAAACATATGCTCACATTTATTCCTTCTTATGTTATGTAGAAAAATAGGATAAGGGTAGGATTCAACCTTATTCAAGTGTTCAATGATATGGTTAGGATGTGCCTCTCACCAAGCTTGATTAACGAGATTTTTCCAAACGTTCATGAAACCTTCCTCTAGAAAAATTGAATTCCAAGCTTTTGAAGCACATGTCGACTAGATTGCAATATGAGAAAAACTCTAGAAACTCTCATTGAGGAGGTAACATATATTTTTGTATACCAATCTTGAATTATTAGAATGTTGGGACATTTAAAGGTTATTATACTCTGTGTGTTAGTATCTCATCACCTCCATGGGGACTTGTCCCTCAACTTTTGTTCTATGGCCATTTAATATATTGATCTGAGTGCTACAAACGATTTATTTTCCTTTCAATACTCTAAATTTCAATGTTGTTCCTTGTCAATAAACCATTGTATAGGAACCGACACTTGTATAGTCACATTTCAAAATACATAAATAGAGAGGCGCACTTCAACAATAGAAAAATGATTCGCCCAGTTTCCTATCTCATTTGATGTGTTTTCTTGCCGAATATTAATAACGAAAACACTCAATTGGAGATTTCAAAGTTAAAGATTTGTGATTCATTAAAGACTTTTCAGAATTCTAGTTCAAGCATATGTTTCTGGTGCATCAACTCTTTGATTATGCATTTATATTAATTTCTTGTAGGGATGCTTGGGATATGGTGGCTGAAATCTTCCTTTCTAAGCTTCCATTATTGATTAATGAACCAATCACCAAATTCCAGGTTTGATTTTTTCTACATGTCGATGTCTCATGTAAATTATATTATTAATATTTTATAGTTTACATTCTCATTTTGCTTTTGAAGAAATGTTGAAAGTGCATTTGCCTTACCATATCGATAATATACCCTGACCTCCTTGCTACTGTGTATAGCCCATGCAGGTTGCTTTCCACCATTATTTTTCTTTTCTTGGGTAGTTTATCCCCATCACTTGTGCTTCCTTCTGGACCAAAATATTCCAAAATGTCAAAACACTCCCTTTCCTTGGAGTTCAGCCAACCGGAATGTTGATCCAGAAAAATATCCTTTGTATTTTGTATTTCCCAATTTTAAGATGGCCGTGGAGTCCAATGATACCACTTTTTACCATGTAATTGAACTTATCACTAATTTCACATATATGTTCTTCTTTTCATAATTTTAGTAACTTCCAAATCAACACAATTTACCTTCCCTGGTCCTCCAAGTTTGGGCTACTTGTAATAAATTTATGTTGATAACCTAGATCATATAGAATGCTCTCCATACTTTAATATGTGCGTACACATCCTCATAAATTCTACTATTCTAGTGTGGTACCGATCAAACGGTTTAATGAGATTCTTCATGATGCTAAGATCCAGTGATAATTTATGACTCGATATTGCATGCTTCAGTTGGAAACACATCCTAGTTGCTCAAAAAAGTTTTGGATGCCATAAGAACAACTTGTCCTTTATGACATTTTAAAGTCACACCTAGTTAAACCTTGGGTTTGCATATGATAGCAACATTCACATTCATTTTGACTGTATTTTTAGGAGGTGCACCTGCTAGCATGGAAATAACTTAGCTAGGAATTGCTTTTGGTTGCCAAATTTTTGAAACATTCTTTTAGATTTAGAAGAGGATTGAAGTTTCTAACTTGCAACTCCAAAGGTACACTGATTATTTCCATAAAATCAATGGTATCTGTACTCTCTAAATCAGGGCATCTATTTTGCTAATAGTTTCAAAACAGCCTATGATTTTGATTACCTATTAGTCAATTATCTACTACTAATCACTTGACATAGTATAGATGTTATGGAAACTCATTTGATCGCAGATGGTGTTAAATAGATTGTTTTTCCCTATCAACAATTGGTATTCCCCTACTGCTATGTGACATATAATCTACATGATTTTAATTTGCTTATTGATTTTAATATATAATCTACATGATTGGATTTATGTTAATCTACTAATTTTCATAGATAAAAATGTTGTGTTGTAGGATACAAATTTGGACATTTTGTTTTCATTGAAGAAGGTTTGTTGTCTCTTGTTGTTGTAAATTTATAGAATAGCTAGAAGTAGAGTCATCCTTTCTTTAATGTGTACTTATTTTGACTCCTATTTGGCATCCATTTTTTGTGCCACTACTTCCAACACTTGGTTGTCTGATCAACCTAGACCATTGGTTCCCTACATCATTAATTTCAACCACAAGAGCAGTTCCTGTTGGTTTCAATTACAACCTACTAGTTTCTACATGTACTAGCTAAAATAATCCACCACCTTACCACCCTATAGGCCCTAGCCTTCTATCACCAATACTCAGTTATTGATTTTCATATACTGTCTAACCATGTAGAGGCTAGACACCTGGCACAAATTGTCAAGACCAATCTTTATCCACATCCAAAAACTAAAGCAGTTCAGGGAAGCACTAAGCTATTGAGTATTGTTAAAGGTCATCTCACATGAAGATGCCATAAGCAGACTTGGTTCACTGCCCAATATGAACCAATACAGGGCCCAAATCATGGTCGTGACACCTCTATCTATATGGAAGCATACTTGGTCATTCTTCCTCTAGCTTGCATCAATATTCATCTTTCATATGCAGGTGAAGTGCAGCTGATGCCAATGTTTCTTTCTCAAAGAACTACCTTGACATGAGGCTCACCGGTTAATCATATCAACTTTATCTAAAATCTATATCGAAAAATCACTATGTCAGATATGTGTTGCAAAGATTTTGACCAGGGGTTCAAAGTCAGAACTGAAGCATGATTGTCCTATAAAGGTTCATGGCTTAACTTCATCTTGTAGATAGATTTAGTCATGTTCAACTTAACTTCATCTTGTTTTAACTGATAATTGTGCCTAGCATTTATGTACCCTCTATAGTATGTTTCCTTCTTATGAGTCTTCTTCAATATAACAATAGTAGGTGCTTCCCCAATGCAGTTGTTGAACCTGAGGTAGAATTACATACAGTCTAGTTGCAATGTCTGCACTTTTAAAGAGGTAAACTTTAGTAATAGTTCTCTTTGCTAGTCATTTTTATTGCCTTTAGTTCATCTATAGAACTTTCTAGCACTCGATCATGAGTGATTGCAGAATATGGGACAATCAAAGAAAGCCTATCATTTTTTGTCAATGGTAGATAGTGAAGTTGAAACTTAGCAAATGATGGAGGCATCATACTCACATGATAGTGATGCAAATCATAGAATATTGAAGGCATCCTAGTGACTTGAAGAATTCTTTAATAGTAGGTTGCAAGCATATGACATTTATTTTACATGGGACCATCATGGGTATACTAGTCAGTCTTTTAGCAGATTCAACTGATGGCTGGAATTAAATTCATGTTTTGGCCATTAAGTAGACTACTGAATACTCACAGATAATTAATTATTTTGACCAAAATAAATTGTGTTAGGACTAAATTAACCTAAAGAGGCCAAAATTTATATAATACAGCCCTACATCTACCTGATGAGACCTAAATTGAGCCGATCTCTAATGGACCTAAAGACACTTTAAACTCACCTAGACTCTACACTCCAGAAAGCAACTTCCCAACCTGCAAGTGTAGAATGGTCAAATTCAGGATTTTGAAAGGTGCCAAAGCCCATGGCTCCATCACCCACCATCCATCAATATGGTAAGTACCCTCCATGGTGATGATGGAGGCAAAAAAACTGTCCAGTAAAAAACTAAGATAATCTGATAGAAAATTAATCAGATACTGATATAAATCTAAACTGAACCCAACTATAGTTGGAACCAGGACCAACTAGATAGAAGTAAACAATCCGAGATAATCTATACCCATCATATCACCCATTATAATAGTAATCATCATGGCAACCCGGCCCAATAAATTATCCTGGTAGACCCAACTTTGGTTCTGACTTGACCTGAACTGAACCAACCTAATAATATAAAATGGCCAGAAATGATATCACCCCATGAATAACCCTACTTGAACCCAATTCCACAAAAACTATGAAGTAGGCCAAACCCAAAGTGATCTGAGAGATAATTTCCATTTGATTGTTGGATCTAATGAAGATTCTGGTTATAGTTTAGACTCCTCACAGTCCAAGCATATTGATGTTATGAGTTCATATATGGGTGTGAATAGAGTATAGTGGATATCATCCCCAAAGGATAGTATCCTCCTTTTTTGTTATCCTCTATTGTCTATCATAGGGTGTCTACACTACTCCAGCTATCCTCCCACCTCTTTCTTAATTGCATGCTAAATAGATTGCTTTTCTGATCTCAAGCATGTATCTGAACTAGAATTATTTCCCAAGACTTGTGACATAAAAAGTGTTGGACCTAATATGGTTGCTATGTGCTTGCATTCTCAAATATTCTTGGGATGGATTAGCTACTATTGTCAAAGATAATGATTAATAGTTAATAGGGTATACAGTGCTTCTTTTGGTTCATTTTTTCTTAGGTTGTTAGTTGACCATATTGTTGCTGCATATGCTTATTGCATCCATGTGGAAGGCCAAACCACCTTTATATGGACTCCTCATGCATTAGGAGTAAGCTTTCCAATGAGATTTCTGTTCACTTGTTAGTTTCTTCCCTATCTATCACCTTTATTGAATTTCAAACTTCATTATATCAATGCCATATTTACAAATTATCTAAAGTTTTTTAGACTCATATTAATCTCTATTCTGAGGGGTTGTCTCTTCATGTTATTGGACCTTGTTGGGTCTGCTAGTAGCAAGAGAAAAAACCAATATTTTACTTGAGTTCGAAATGGATCTAGTGAAAAACTAGTACAACCATGGAATGGGACCCCAATCTGATGATACCATTCTACTGACCTCAAATAAGAAGACAAATTGAACACTGCTCAACTCAAGGCTGCACTGCTCCAGCCGCAGAATCATCTTTTTCTTTTGCTTTTACATCCTTTGCCCATTCTTTTAAATCAGTCATTTATGATCTCTCAGACCTGAGTCCTCAGGTTATTACAAAGGATACGTTTGTGGCAGTTAGCACGTGACTTCATGAATGAGCAAAGCCGCATAGAAGTACAACTTCTTCTCTGAATAGGGAGGGGGTGTGAAACCTAGATAAAATCTCAGAAATAGTATTGGAATGCAGACTATAGGTACGTCCAGCTGTAGTCTTCTGCTTGACGAGTTTTGTCTTATAATTACTCTACAGAATACCGATGAGCAGTGAACTTGGTACTATTGTTTCAGTACTAAAAAAAGACACCACAATCTCAAAGCACCTTTCCTTATGTTCCTTATCTCTTTATTAATCTTACATATTTAGTGTAAGAACCATTGATTTATTGTGGGATTCTAATGACTCTTATCTTGTTAAGTGACGACATATGACTAGGAGCGGCCTTAGATCGTGGAAGGCATAGGCCCTGCACAGCCGGGGATAACACTTCTTTTTTTCAGTTCTATTTTTGGTGCGATGGAGAGGGATTTCCAGCCAAGTGCGAACTTGGGATTTTTCACAGCAAGAATCTTCTTATGCTGGGAATCTGCCGTTAGCTCTATTTTTTTAATCTCGGGTTCCTTCTAGAAGTAGGGAGCCAAAAAATCTATATAGGCAAGGCACCATTAAGGTGAAGGCTTTGACAACCATAGAAGGTAGGGCACCATTAGTACTTTTTTCAGAAATATGAGTCAAGTATGTATTAATTAGTAAGCAATCAAAATCTTAGGTAAAGCACTAGCCCACCCAGGACCAAGTGTAGCTACACTACTTCCTGCTAGGCAAAGAAACCTAGGCTGTTACAAAGCTGTGGCATCCAGATGCAAGCCGCTTCTAAAAAATGGATTAACTCAAAATTTAAACTCTATACTATGTATCATGTGTGGTAGATCTATCAGTATATCTTTATGTGCCACTGCCTCATATTATCTATTTAGGGTTTTTTATAGATGTGAACTACTCGTAGTGATGGAGACATTATTAGTCGAGAGAAGTTATAATGATTTAGAAAACCTCCATATTTTGGAAGCCTACAAGCTATTCTGTTATGCTTTAATGCACAAGTTTGTAAGGCCAGCAGTTTTAGGAAAAAATGTTATTCCAAAACACCTTTTACATATTTTTTCATATTTAGTGGTAGGGGTGATTTTGACATTTGGTCTACCGCTATGCTAGTTGACATTGCAGACCTTTCTCTTTGGGGCCTTGGTTCCCTGATATTCAAGTTCTATGGGCATAAAAGTGTTTTCTGGGCTTAGGTTAGGCATGATCGACAATTTTAGATAGTGAAGTCGTGATTGCTCCATTTAGATACCATAAAGAATGCCACACTCAATTTAACATACCTATATCTTCCATTATCCAGACTTCTATCATTCTTACTAGTCTACATGTTCCTTAATCAAAGTAAGGGTATTCTGTGTGCAGAGTAGTTTATATTTATTGAATATTTGATGTCAATGAACGCTTTACTTAGAATTTGTACTAATGGTGTAAAATGTTCATATACTTGATGGATGTGGACTAATATAAAATTGAATAAACACTTCCAACCCTTCATATCATATCTATGTTCGAATACATGTTGCATCTTATGAACTGAATACGTTTGATCTTAAAATACAAAACATACAATCCATGCGATAACTGAAGTTTAGAGTATTTGTTTACTTTACAAAATTGAATAAAGTATATGATGTAGTTTATCAAGTATACATAATTAATCTAAACAATTGTATTACATTGCATCCAACTTCATCCAGAAAAAGCTACGGATGAATTAAATGTAGTTCAAGACCCAAATAATTTCATGCAGATGGCATGGGGTTTAATTTTTTTTAAAGAAAGTACAGTTGAAGGGAGGTCCATAACCCATCAGGTCATCACCACGAATCAAACCAAAAGCAACAACATGTACTGATGTACACTAATATAGCAACCTTGGTGCTGCCAATTTAATTCCAAGACAGCACCGTCAGTGTTAGATGTTGTGGCGAATTTGACAAATTCATAATACAACTGTAAGCAATGGCATGGACCGTCGATGCTGCTCAGAATGGCCGTCTCTCAGGTATCTTCGAGCATATTGTATAGGGTCTTGAAGTTTACATCCATATTGCCAACATATTCAAATGCCTTGTAGAATGAAAAAACATAAGAGAGGCAACAAGTCAACAACACTACTGATTGCAATCCAATTTTCCTAACTAAGGAGCATAGATCGTGGAGATGTTAATGTAAGACAATCAGTCTTAAAATCATGCATCAGGTCTGCTGACTTTACCAAACCAGAACCAACCAAGCATACAACTGACCATTCTTTCCCGCCCAGGCAGCAAGGATAAACAAGAGAGCAGGCTTGCAGTGTAGGCCATGTTCATATCAGTTCTCCAGCACCATAGGCATTGCAGAACCCAGAGCTGGTGCTAGGATGTAGACGATGAGGTCTATGACATTAACACCATAGTACCAATTAACCTCATGGAAAAGGTAAGGGATGTCAATACTAGAGATCACAGTGAAGATGAGGTATCCATAGGTTGTATATGAATATCGCTAAATAGGCCAACCAAGTTGACATGCTTCCTCTCATAAATAACTTGTCCTTTTAGATTATAAATGGATTGTGTCAGGATATTATTCAGATGAGAAATTGTCTTTCATGGGTCGTCATCTCTGCAGATTATAAATGGATTGTGTCAGGATATTATTTAGATGAGAAATTGTCTTTCATGGCATAACTGTCATCAGTACAACTGGGCGGGAAAGGATGGTCCATTGTCTTTCCACATGACAAACCAGTTGTATGTTAAATTTGGGTCCTGTGTTTTCCAGAGCTTCTTCAACTTTAGATGCCTTATTAATAGGAGCGGGAGCAGCAAGACGCTCATGTTATATAATGTGCTTGGTTTCTATAATGTCTATGTAGTATTTTTTATTGTTATAAGCTACCATGATACTGTCGCCAGTTGTCAAACACGAGTAGTTCCTGAGAGTTGTTTCCAAAATAGATTTGGGGTTTGATATATCTAAAAAATCTTTCGTGTGAGGTTGCAGTTTAACAAAGGTTCCTTTTGGAAGGGTGGCATTCTTCACTCTTACAAAATTCCCCTCTTGTAAGAGCAAGTTTTGCATCATCTAGTATGGCATATAAACCACACCTTCTTCAGCAATAAACCATGCCTTTTTCACTCTTGTAGCATTTTTTATTTTGTTTACACATACCTTTTATTGAGTTTTCTGGCTATTTATACCTTTCCATCCTCTTATTTGCTAACAAGTTCTCACAATTATTTAGATAACAAATTAATATTTATTTTGTACAGTGTCCAAAGTAGCCGAACGATACAGATTGCGAGTATTATGTGCTGAAGTATATGAAAGACATATTTGATGTGAGAAATAGAAATATTCCCGAATGTGTAAGCTACTTAACATTATATTCTTTTAGTTTGTTCAAATTTCTAAATAAATTGAAAAAATCACAATATGTTGATATATTTGTCATATGATTGCAGTATTATTCGAAGTATATTGGTCATTGCTTCAACCAAGAAGAAATCGATGAGGTCTGAAACGAGTGGGCGACATGTGTTCTTGAGCACACATAAGATTATGTGACATGTGGGGGAGACATTTGTTCTTTAGCATAGACCAATGTGTGAAACTTTTTTAGTTAGTTTACAATTCGATTCTAGAGTGGATACTTAGTACTTTGTATTATTGAATCGTTGTATGGATGATTTAATATTAATTAAATTCGACTTTCTTTCAAGGTTTGATGGAAATTTGTTCAACTATGTGTTTGTTTGTGAAATTAAAAAGTATAATTGCATATTTATTAAAATTTATTAATAATATGGTTAATTTGATCAATACAATTGGTTCGATATATGACCTGTCAAACTCTAATCAAAGACAGCAGTTAATGATATGTTGTAAAATGTATGATTCTACAACAAACAACACATGTTGTGTTATCCACACCTATTACAACAGGTTTGTCAGGAAAAATTACACCTATTACAACATGTTTCTAGTGAACTACAACATGCAAAACTTGTTGTTTAAATTGTGTATATTACAACAATCACACACCATGTTGTCTAAACAATCCTATTACAACGGTTAAATGTATGGAAAGACAACATACTCCAACTGTTGTATAAACATGTATATTACAACAGGTGCACTGCATCTTGTAATAGACCTACCTATTACAACGGGTGTGTTTAGTGAAAGACAACATGCTTCGACTGTTGTATAATATATATTACAACGGGTGAACCGCATGTTGTAAAAAATACCTCTATTACAACGGGTGTGTTTAGAGAAAGACAACGTCGTTCAACTGTTGTATAATATATATTATAACAGGTGCATTGTATGTTGTGTAAAATACCCATATTACAACAGGCCATTCCTTAAAAGACAACAGGTTTCAACTGTTGTATAAAATACATCTATTACAACATGCGATCACATGTTGTGTAAAGCACCCCCCCATAAGACCATGCGATCTAATACAACGGTTAACACCTGTTATAAATTGAGAAAAGGAACTGTTGTAAAAAGCATTTTCTGTAGTAGTGAATGTACCTAAAATTGCATAACTTGCACAAACAACATCCAAATTAGATGAAATTTGACATGTAGGCTAATATTGATATGTAGAATTCGAATTTGATGTTTGTTTCCTATTTTGAGACTTCTTTTTATGAGATATGTCATATGGACCATTAACAACCCATTATCTAAATTTTTCATCCAATTAAGTTTCTTATGTTTATATTACCACTAAAATGAGTTATGTGGCATATTTTATGTATCTATTATAAACCTAAGATGAATGTTAGAACATTAGGTTACATTAAGGTGATCTATACATGCATTATCTTATTGGGATTATACTAAACATCTATTTAGGTCTAACCTTCAACTGTGTTTGGCTAAGTCCAAAGCATCAACTTCTAGGATAGGGTTTGAGATCTAGTATGTTACAGCACACCACCCCTTAAAGGGATTTCGTCCTCGAAATCAAAATATCCATATATAAGTGATGACTATTCACTACCCCTTAAATGATTCATCCTATTAAGCCAAAACTACTCTTTACCTATTAAAATGTCTAACCTATCAAGTCAAACTAATCTAGAGGTGAGCATGTTACTTAAAGGAAACTATGCAAGTCTGAGGTTCTAACTAGGGAGACAAAATTGAAATAGTCAGATTTTGACTACCATGGGATTTGATATCATGCTGTAAAGGAGTGTGAATGACATCACCCCCTTACTAAATTAAAATTTTGAAGAATTGACATCCATTCCAAGTACTCTTAGAGATATGATGGAATGGGCATAAATTTTCCAAATTTATTAAACATTGGTATACAAAAGACCATTAGAAAGCAACAGAATAAAAAATATAACTGACTATATTCAATTTTTGATAAAAGGTTTACAAAATACATCAAATTGTCCCATTAGGGTTTACATTAAGACACACAATCAGAATCTAAGTAGAGGGATGTCTATACTACTATAATGTTGTCTCCCAGCAACATATCAATCAACTAAGTCCAATCCAACGCTTAAGATCTTCATGCTTTATCCATCACCTTGCTCAACATCTGGGTGGTTGGGAAAGCACCCTGCAAAAAGGGGAAAGAAAATAAGGTATGTTTCACTAAACTATACTAAAGGTGACAAGATAAATATAACAAGTAAATTAGGCTAGGGATTCATCATAAGATGATACATCAAGAGTATAAGGCTTTAAACAAAGAAACTTGCCAATAATAAATGTAAATAATGGATTTTCATGTAAGATAATTAAGTCTATCTAATTAAGTAGGATTGAGGCACTTATCGGACCTCTAACCTTAGGTGATGGGAGAATAAGACATTCCTAGTCACCTACAATATTATGGGGAGAATAAGACATTCCCCAAGGCGATTATTTATATGCCCTCTGTGGGTGGTTGTACATAAATTCCGCTACTTTATTTTAAATAGAACATAAATCCACATGCTAGAAAAAGTAGTCATGGAAAGATTAATCATATGAATCAATAAGCATGGCAGTGGGGTACTAAGACCCAAGAATAATGTTCCAAAACTAATTTATGAGGTAAGTATGGTATGAACAACATTAAGATTCAAGAATAGAAGATTTAGGGTTCATTTAAGCCTCATTAGGGAAATATAGTGTTTGGCTGTGATTATCCCAACATAGGGTGTAAGGAATGCACATACCTCTCTTACTGATATAAATTACTAACTTTCACCACTTTAATTGAGTCTAAGTTCCACTTTGCCTCTAGGAAGGTAAGAAGGTAAAAAACAGGAAGGATTCTGAGATTAGGAGGTCTAGTTGCTCCAATCCAAGCTCCTTTCTTGAGCAAACATCACCTTCTCCACTTTAGAGGTGCAAACCTAGTTTTTGTCAAAATCACCAAGGAGGAGCTTAAGAAATCCAAAACAGAGAAATTTGGAACCCTAGGAGCCTTCTTGTAAAGAAGTGAAACCACTCCTCTACTAGAAAGAAAAGATCACATCCCTTGAGCCAAACACCACATAAAATGTTTCACTAAAGGGATGGAGACCAATTCAGTCAACATGTATGTATCATTACACAATGAGTAGCAGTGGAAACAATCATTATCTAACAATTTACAAAGTTTAATATCATGATACAACACTTCACCACATATGGGTGTCCAAAAGGAAAACTAAACATAAAAGCCAAAGATCAAGATGAGGGTCATCTAACAACCTCTTCACGTCTCCCAAAAGCTTAGCTACAAGGTTGATGTCGAAGTTTGCCTCTCCTTAGTCAAACCTGGGGTTGGAAGCATACCCCATAAAAGAAGAAGAGAAAAGAAATACATCAGCAAAAAGATGGTATGTGTATGCTAAAGGAAACTTTGAGCAATTTAAGCAATAAGGACATAAAAAGTAAAATGTTTCCCATATAAGGGATAAGGACTACCCACATGGGCATAAAAGAGAAGAAACATCATAACTTGGTAAAAGAGGATACTTGCCATAAGCAAAACAAATAAGATTGTGCAATACTGGCACATAAGTAGGTAGTAGGGCACACACCCCTCAACATCATCAACCTGCATGCATGTGAGATAAACATAGCCCTAGAACAGTATAAATACAAAGGTGGCCAAGCACAAACTTGAACCTGATAGAGAAATGAATACTACCAATCTCCCAAATATATAAAATTGAGTATGGATTACTTCCACACTCGGGTATAGAGAAGTGGTATACTACCACCCTCCTTAATAAACAATAGGGGATTACTGCCTCAAAACCCAAGTAATTTACACTACTCTAGTGCTACTAAATCACATAGCATGTTTAATGTAGAGGCAAGTAGACAAGTATGATCAGAATAATACAATGTTGCCATCACACAATGAACAACAAAAACTTATAAACATCCACTTCAAAGTGGCACATATTAATATAAGAGACCAACATGCACCACGACACAAGATATGATATCAAAAAATTATCCAAGTTCATAACAATCAAGATAGTTCACATGAACCATGGTATCAAGAGAATAGACATATTGTGTAGGACAAATTCAAGAGAATGATAAAGTAGGTGAATTGCTCAATATGGATGAATAGGGAATACAACATACCTCAAATTAGAGTCTAAATCCCCAAGCACTATTGGATCCAAGACTAGGTCTCCAAGAACCTATTAGACACATATGTAGGGTTTATGTCAATTTCATGTACATTAACCAAACCCTAAAAAACATCTTTTTATTTATGTGTGAATTAGGTTATGAAAACTATGCCACATTTTAGTTTATATTATTAGGAGCATAAAACATATTTTATTATGTTTTTATGACTTATAAACATTTAGTTATGAGTTATACAAGTTATTATCTTATTAATTAGATCCATTAAAATCACCTCTTCAAAAAGTCAGATTCGGGCGGCAAAACCAATACCACTAGAAAGCTTGCATTTTTTTAATTCAATGACTATTTTTACACATTTTTCTTATAAACAAGTAATTAGTTATGAAATTTTTAAACACGGCCAATCAGATAATTCCACATAATAAATTTGCATCGAAAGTGGATAGCAGGAGAGGGGCCCACGTGACTTGGCCCGATCAGAACCGGCCAAGTCACAGGTCAATCCCTCGCAAGACTCCGACCAAAGGAGGAAGACAATATCCATGAAAAGATGAAAATACCCCTCTAAGAAAAATAAAGTAGAAGAGATAAGATCAGGGGGAAAAGGTGTTAAAGCACTCAGGGGAAAGATGTCCCCAACCCCGATACCTCTGCGTCCATGGTGAAGCAGATGCTTCAGAAACCTAGAATGAGGTTAGGATCATCACACAACGATCACTAAAGACATGTCCACTTAGCCAACCACATTCGTGAGAAAACAACGAGTTCCTGAGGTTAAAACGAAGCCAGCAACCCTAACCAAGGTCCAAAAAGGCAGCCGGAGAAGGAAGAAGCCACCTTCCGCCATGGACAGCAAGCCAGAAGACAAGCGAGGGAACCAGAGAAAACTGGTGGCAAAACAAGATGAGGAAAAACAGAGATCCAACTCGGCCAAAGCAACTCAAGCCCGAAAGAGACCAACGCACGAAGAGGGCAAGAAGGGACCTCGCCGGAAATGACCAAAAACCAAGCTCAAACCAAGCTTGTCAGCCGGGAGGTAGATCCATCCGCAGATGAAAGTTAAAGAATGGAAACGGTAGAGGGAAGTCCAAGGAAACTCACCGGCGAAACAATTGTACCCACAGCGGAGGAGAGAGAGTTAGAGAGGAGCAGTTTGGTGGAAACCAAACTGGAGTAGGTCTGGCACCACCACACAACGTTCGGTCCAATTGGCACGAGGGAAGGCCTTGGTTGGGGGCGAGGATGCTCTGGGGGTTCCTATATATAGAGGAGGAAGGGTGTAGAATCGATGAGAAACTAGGGCAGATGGAAAGTTTTTGGGGGATTTCGATTGGGAAAGAAAAAGTATAGGAAAGTTAGGATTAACTTGTTCACCACGATCTCCCGATCACACAGGGAAAAAAATCAAAGAAAATGGAGGCAAGGAGAGGGAGAACGATCAAAAACACGATCCCTGGTATAGCTCATATCCGAGTCGGTCTCCTACCCAAGGTAGGAGATGACCGAATGTCATCCAGAACCGATCTGAAAATCATGAACGATCCGCACATAAGATAACCGCGTGACAGTCCGACTTTAGGCAAATTCGATCAAATAAATAAAGTAATAATTGCATTTAATGTCCCATTTTCTCTCTCTTCAAATAACGGTTCAAACATTATCCAAATTAAGACAAATTTGGCTCATAAGTTAAATTAAACATGTAGATTCCGAATAGCCAATTAGATTTTACTTTTGGCAACTTTAGATATGTTATTTAATTTATTCTTTGTTTCTCTTTCTAAATGCATTAATGACTCATGGATTATCCAAATTGGATGAAACTTCATCCATAAGTCATTCAACAAGTCAAATATGCACAAGTAATTGGAAGCTTGATGTATTTAATGAATTGTACTTGTCCGGATCTAGCATATGTAGTGGGGAGATTAAGTAGATATTCTCAAAATCCTAACAAGGATCATTGAGATGCTCTACATAGGGTGTTAAGATACCTTAAAGGCATAATTAATCTTGGATTGTTGTTTTTTGTGGATCTCCAATTGTGCTAGAAGGAATTTGTGATGCTAATTGGATTTCAGATTCAGATGAATTGAAATCTACAAGTGGCTACATCTTCACTATGGGTGTAGGGGTTGTGTCTTGGATATCTTCCAAAAGCAAACATGTATAGCTCGTTCCACTATGGAATCTAAGTTTATTTCCTTAGAAAAGGCTGGAATTGAAGTTGAATGGCTAAGACATGTTCTAATGGATCTTCCCATTTGGGAGAAACCTTCTCCACCAGTGTTTGTACAATGTGATAATCAAGCTTCCATAGAAATAGCTAAAAACAAAGTTTATAATAGGAAGAGTAGACATATTCATCTACGTCATAACATTGTGAGGCAGCTTGTATGTGATAGCATAATCTTGATGGATTATGTAAAGTCAAAATTAAACTTGGTCGATCCTATGAAAAAGCCATTAATTCAAAGACTAGTGAGCGATACGTCAAGAAGAATGAGATTATGCTCATACCAAAAGTTAGAGTGATGGATACCCAACCTTCATGAACGGTGATCCCAAGAAGAAGGTTGAATGGGTAAAACTAAGTCACTACATGACTCAATGTGTTGTAATATTTGTATCTCATTCTTATGAAGTAAACCACAATTGCAATGATTTAGTTGAATATATTTTTCAATAGATTTCACAGCCATTAATGGTGTTGTATATACTACAATATATACTTGATAAAATTCCAACTATATGAGTGTGGAGTGGGGCAGCTCCTATTGAGATTTGGGCAGATCTCTAGAGTATTTATGAATTTTCCCAGTGGGCGCATGGCCTAAAGGTGTCAATACATAATAAAGGTAATTGATTTTATCAATGTCATGTGAGTAATGTATCTCTAATCAGACAAAGGAGGAATTGGTTCAAGAACATAGTTCTGCCAATCTTATACAGATGACATACATCTACTCTATTCTTTAGTTCGAAGAACTTAGTTCTACCAAGGCTTATGCATACCATTTATTTAAAGTTATTCCAGTGATCAACTCAAATTTTAGTTTAGTTTTGTTTTGAAATAGTGGAGGATTGTTGTGTTTTCTGCTATATTTCAAAGCAAAACCTTTTGTCCCATATTTCTAGTTTGAGGTACTTTTGTGGGTTTGATATACGACTGCTGGTCCAAGTAATATTTGAGGAATAAAATAGAATGTGGGCTTCGCATGCCCATGTTAGGGCAGCCCAAGTGGGTTTGGGCCGGTCTGGTCCGAAAACCATTTAATAGGGTGTGTCGGTGCACATCGCATCCCGCATGCAAGGGTGGTGCAAATCCGGCCTCCTGGAGCCCCTTGTGCGGGAGCAACCCCTATTTGGTTTTGTCATTTGCTACACTCAAGATTTCCCACATGTATCGCAACTCTTTAGAGCTGCGGTTGGGCTGATGTCTCTCCAGTTGGCAATCGCTTGCATCTGTTGATTTAACAACCTCTGTCGCTATGTTTCTATAAAACAAAATGCATTCTTTTATTTTGAATGCGCACAACAGACAACTCCAGATGCTACTTTTTCACTTTCTTTGTCGCTACCACCAACGCTGCTCGAGTGATCACTGGAAGAACGATCAAAGACCTTTCACCTGAGAAGCGATTTGCGGGTGCATGCTTCACTTCTCTGTGTTGTTGTATCTTGGGATGGTAGCCACTGTGGACTACTACTGCACCGACATACGTCATCGAGTAAGGCAGAAAATACTCTTAAGGACAGTGCGATTTTGCATGCCTCAACAGTTTGGTATTGTTGTCTTGTTTACATTTCGTCTATTTAATACCACCGGAGATTACACATTGAAATAGGTTGTTAAGCTCTATATGCTACGATGATAGGACAAAATGAAATTTATTCCAAATAAGGAATTGTGTTGGGTTGCATATTGAGAACATACTCTAAGTATCAAGAACATCTAGAATATATGCATACATGTTTGACATTCAAGACACTATGAATAAAAGTTTTCAACCATTGGGAAATGTTTGCTTACGGTCTATTCATATCATGTAGGGTACAATGATTCTTTGAGAAACTATATAATAGTCTTATCTATCTATCCATATCTATATATAATACTAAAACAACACAAATTTTTATGTATCCAAGATATTTGTTTAAACTAAATACACACAGTGTTTTATATTTATAGAATTACATGGATATAAATGTATAACAAAAAGGCACAATTTTTATGATATATGGGTATAAATTTGTAAGAATATTTCTAACATATTAGTGTCCATTGATAATATGTTAATGGTTTGTAAAATATGATGTCTTTGCAATACGACAAGGGTTAACATATATAACGCATGTCAACTTATTTTTATTAAGACATTTGAGTATCTCATTCTCTAAATATCAAGACTCTTTTAGTTGTCTCCTTTAGCGAGAACATAAAAATGCATCGCCTAGGAAATGTACATAACATTCCATTGTGTATAACCTAAAATAAGTCAAAATGAGATTTAAGTAAGATACTGCTTCACTTTCGTAAACATAACTAATGTAGTATGCGCATCTTGTACTTGACCCTAACTATCACTTGATAAATAAGTTATCAGAAGTAGTCATGCAAAGTTTTACATACATTGTATTTACCTTACATTATACTAAAAATGTGTAACAGTGTGTCTCACTCCAGATTAAATATAATGAACACATATTTATATTAACTATTGACACATAGTTAAAAAAACATAATTTAGCAATATATGTTCACATATTTCCTCAATAAATAAATTTAATACTTTCTATGTATAGTGAAAATTTATAGTGATAACACAAAAGGATGAAGAGTATTTTTATGATGAGACATACACAAATATTCGTATCACTTCATGGATAATGTTGAAATTAAGATTATTATAATAACAATATGAAAAAGGGACCAAAAAGTTAAAATATTTGGGATAAGGTAAAGTTTTACTAAAACACCAAAGTGAATATAGGGGACAAGTCACCCCATATAATGTACAAATGGGTCTAAACTACAAAACCCAACTGTATGAGAATCATGCCCCCAATCCAAACCCCAAGCTTAGGCTTGTCTTGAAGACCTCACCCAAATTATTTACAAAAAATTCAAAGAGATGAGGAGTATCTCTATCACCCATTCCATGAATTTTGTTGTTCCTTTTTTTCTTGATGAAAAAAATGAAGGCCGACCAGACATACACCAACAAAATCCCTAATACCATCATGTTTATCCATGATCCATGAAACACACTTTCTCATATTTGGGGGGGGGGGGGGGGTACCACCCCAACTGATCTCCAAGTTCAACTTGCACTAGAGGTATTTGATAGAGGGGCACTCAAAGAAGATTTTCCCGTGGGATCCATCATCTGACTTGCATAGTACACACGTTGTTTTCATACCCATGTACAACCCCGTGTTGTGCTTCTTCCCTTTGATAGTCTAACAAAGAGAGGTTGTGATGACATCATATATGTGTGTACCCCTCCTTGTGGAGTAGATCCCACATCCAACCAATTTTTTGACTAGGGAACGAGAGAATTCCCACTACCACTGGCATACACAAAGACCTAAGATGATCCAAGGTGTCCAACTTATGCATAATGCATTTGTGTGTTCATCGTTTCCATCTAGGAATGTGAAACTTATTTCATAGGACATTATACCATAGAACCCACCAAGTGAAAGAGGAGGTGATCGTCAGAGGCTTGAACCTGTCATCACATTGTTGTCACACGTTTAGGCCAAAAATATAACCACAAGAGACTTTAGTCTGTATCTTGATCATATTTGTCCATCTTCTGGATGAGTTCACCACTAGAGCTACATATAGACTATCATCCTAACTTTGAATCATCCACTTCCTTGAGTTGGGGTCTCTATTCCAAATGAAGTGATAGGTCCCTCTAAAGGTAGTCGTCGCAATGATGTCTGACATATCTAGGATGTTGAGGCTACTACCCTAGAACCTTTTAGCCAAGGAAGACCAGGTGATGGCATGGTATTTTCCCCTTCTTGGAACCTTATAGGATAGAAATGATTAAGAAAATATCAAAGATTGTACTGTTGGATAAATTGGACATTATGATAAATCCCTTTGTTTCGATGATGACAAACATTTCATTCTTGTTGATCTAACGAGCTACTTAAGTGTGCAGGAACAAGGTGATGACAAAGTTATAGGGAATCCATACGCTTGAATGCTTGTAAATGTCATGCAATGTAAATCAATTGTAAACTTGTACAAATATATAATGTACAAGTACTTAGACTTCATGTAAATCAAGCGTTAGATCTCCCTAGATAAACACCACACTTAGATAAGTCATTTCCTTCAAATAGGATCACATATGCACATTCATACACATACTTAGTGGTTTAATTAAAAGATTGAAAACAGGGTCAATCTCGGTCGACCACACTCCTCGACCGAGACACTCTCGGTCGACAAACTTCTCGACCGAGAATGACCCAAGTAGCCGTTAGACATAGCTGACAAAGTAGTTGGCAGTTGCAAATGAACGTTGATCCAGAGAGCCTGTCGGTCGACAAAACTTCGACCGAGTAGGTATCTCGGTCGACAAATTGTCGACCGAGATGGTCTCTGACAGCAACTGCAGAATAAAGTAACTAGCCGTTACTAATGCACCTAACTTATATCTAACGGCTAGTTAAGCACTTAGAAGCCCCTAGAAGTTGTCTAGAACGTCCTTAAGTATCCATAGGCCACTCCTATAAATAGGACATGCCTTAGGACACCAAAACACACCTAAGATATACTTGTGCTATACTTGAGCTTGAATACTCACTTGCAATCTGTTTTAGAGCAATAGAGCAATTCCTACTCTTGTCATTCATTCCTATTGCTCCCATTTCATGTCCTATAGGCTAGTATCTCCTATCCACTACAATCACATTGTCATACACATTGGTTAGGAGATCTATACGCTTGATATAGGCAAATCAAGCCTTGTGCTTACAACGGTATTGTAATTTCTATTTTCCTTCTTGTTCCTTTTTATCCTTTGTACTCTCCTTGCTACTCCTAGGGTTGGAGGCTGCGGATCGGAGAGGGTTGACTTCTCAGGTGGAGAAGGGGACTTCAAGCTACTTCAAGAAGGCTATCGCACGGGAAGCTACTTCAGAAGGCTGGTGCAACGGGAGTTGGTGCACCTACTTCAAGGGAAGGCTGCTTCAAGGTTGGGCGATTACTTCTAGGTGAAGGCTGCTTGAAGGGTTTGGGAAAAGAAATTGTATTTTATGTAAAGTCCTTGCGAGGTAATAAAATAAATTTCTTTTCAAATCCCGGTTGGGTAAGCAACCGGGTAGTGGACTGACTTCCTTAGTATTTGCTAAGGTTGGAACCACTCTAAACCCTGTGTCTCCTTGTCCAATATTTTCATTGTGGTTGCTTGAGTTAATTAATTATTAAAATCTCTATAAAACTCTATTCACCCCCCCTCTAGTAGTTTTCAATTGGTATCAGAGCAGGCTTCAAGGAACCCTAACAAGGTCTTGAAGAAATGGGTGATGGAATGCTCAACAACCTCAACATTGAAGGGACACTTGTTGCTAGGCCTCCAGCGTTCGATGGAACAAACTACCAATATTGGAAGAGAAGGATGCAGTTCTACTTCCAAGGCATCAACTGGGATCTATGGAGGATAGTGTCTACTCCATATGTGCTTCCTCAAAATGATTTTGCGGAATGGGATGCAAACACGGTAAAGCTGGCCCAAATGAATGCAAAAGCTGTAAGCATTTTATATTATTCTATTTCAGTAGGAGAATTTAATAGAATATCTAATTGTGATACAGCTTATGATATTTGGCACAAACTATCTATAACTTATGAGGGTACAGCCCAAGTCAGAAATTCCAAAGTTAGCATGCTTAAAACGAAATTTGAACATTTTCGTATGGATCCTAATGAGTCTATTAGTGAAATGTTTTCAAAATTCTCTACTATTGTTAATGGTTTAAGTGCCCTAGGAAAACCTGTTCCTGAGGAAGATCAGGTATCAAAAATTCTTCGATCACTTCCTCCGAAATACAAGCCAAAGGTGACAGCCATTGCAGAAGCAAATGACCTCACTCGACTCAAAATGGAGCAACTCATTGGCAATTTAGAAGCTCATGAGGCAGATCTAGAAGAGGAAGAAAGAAGAGAACATGAACGTCAACATGGGAAAAAGAAGGACATTGCATTCAAAGCTTCAACTAAAGACAATCATGACACAAGTGAAGATGATAGTGAAGAAGAAACTCTCGTTGTAAATGGTAAGCAATATAAAAGTTTTAAAACTAATAAAACTTCTAGTGTTTCTTCTTCCAGGTGCTTCGAATGTGGTAAGAAAGGACATATGAAAAATGATTGTCCAACACTCAAGAAAGGGAAGAAATCATCTCACAAAAAGAAAGAAAAAGCATATCGAGCTGCATGGGATGATTCAAGTGATGATAGCGATGATGAAGAAGTAGAATGCCTCATTGCTACAACAAATGAAGACGAAGAAGAGGTAAGTCTTTATGATCTACCAAAAGAAGATATAATTGCTAGTCTTCAAGATACTCATCAGAAATATATTGAGTGCAAGAAGAAACTTAAGAAAGCAAATAAAGATTTAAATGCTAAACTTCTTGCTCTTGTATCCAAAAATGAAAATCTCAAAAAGGAAAATGAAGATTATGCTCTTAAGTTAAAATCGGTAGAAGCTAATTGCAATCTTCTTTCCTTAGAGAAGTCAAATTTGTAAACTCAAGTGAATGATCTTCAGAAACAACCTATTCTATGTTCACATTTAGATTATGATGAGGTTGTCAAAGAAAGAAACTTTCTAGTATCCAATTTAGATCAGGCAAAGAAAGATATTGCTAAGTTACAAAGAAATGTAAATGAGTTAAGAGGAAATGACATGCTTGAAAACATTCTGAAAACTTCCTCTAGCTATAATGGAAAAAGAGGATTAGGATACGATCCAAGTAGAAATAAACACAAAAGAGCTAAAGCATCCAAGATTATACTTGTACCAAGGAACTCAATTTCTAGAAAGAGAAATGAAGTTGATGCTATTAGTTGTCATTATTGCATGCGTCTTGGACATTATTCATTTTCATGCCCATATAAGAAAAGGAATGATGAGTTAGCTTGGATTCCTAAAACCTAGTAGCTTAAAATTAACTAGTTGAGATTTGATCTAAACTGATTCTTGATATCATAATGTCTTATCTCAACACAATTGAGATCTAATTTGCATTATCTCCTTTTAATTGAAATCAATTAACAGTTCTGAACATATTCCAGAAACTTAGTCGGTCGAGAATTTGTCGACTGAGTGAACATTCGGTCGAGAAATTGTCGACCGAGCATGTCACTGATTTACAGACTGTTGTAAAATTGCTGAAATTGATCAAAATTGCTATCTATTTGTGATTAATGACTGTAAAATAAAGTATATATCATGGAAATTATCCTTGAAAGTCTACTTGAGATTAATTTGGTTTATTCTCTGAATAATTTAAGTAAAAAAAATTAAAAATATGCTTAGTTTTAAAGGAAATTTCTGTTTTTATCATTATATGCTTTTATTGATCTATCATTACATAGGCAAGCAAAATGATTCATTGGTGATATATCTCTTAGTAATGCTTGCAAAGAGCACATTGTAACAAAAAAAATTTAATTGATATCTTTAAAGGATTTGAAATATTCATCGTGATTTTCATGTTATTATCACTTAAAACATGCATCAAAATTGATATGAATGCTTAATTGGAAATCTGAAATTTCTGCCTCTTGGTTAAAACAAAATTTAGCCAAGGGGCGCTTTGGTCGTAGTCAAGGGTGACCTAAAATAAGCTTTGACAAGATGCTTATTTGGACATCAATTTATTGAACTTAATCTTAGTATACTTTTGATAAAGGTCAAAATCAAAATTTAAAATCATTTGTGACCTTAAAAGCCTTAAATTGCTTAAATTGTAAGATTAAGGGGGAGCTTATAAAAACAAATTTGATTATTTGATTATGAAGCTTACAAAAACATTGTTAACATCATTTGGAGTTTGTTATGACCTTCGGATTTTTTTAAAAAAAGTAATTTGTATGAAAAAGAATTTCATCAAAATGATATATCTTGCTCTTAAAGGAACTCTCTAAACAAATCAGGGCTTAACATCCCTTGTATTTGGTTGGAGACATTTTTTTTATGTACTCTAAGATTAAAGGACTCTCATTTAATTTAGGGCTTAACATCCCTTGATAAATGAGAAATAAATATACATTCATCATAAGCTTATGGGAATCTCATATCATTTCAAAGCTTAACATCCTTTGCAAATGATTGAGAAACAAATTGTGGATAAATTAGACAAAAATCCATGTTCCTAATAGATATCTATTTAAGGGGGAGCATATCATAAAATTAAGGGAGAGAAGAAAATTAAAATATTCAACTTGGATATCTTTTTGAAATGACAAAGGGGGAGAAAGAATATAAAATCAAAAATATAAATGAGTTTCATCTTGATGGCTAGCATTCACTTGCAAAAACAAGAATGGCTACAAAAGGTAAATTTCAGGTATGAAACTCACATGCTTTATATTTCTTTATTTCATATTTTAGGAAATGTTTGTCATCTTCAAAAAGGGGGAGATTGTTGGATAAATTGGACATTATGATAAATCCCTTTGTTTCGATGATGACAAACATTTCATTCTTGTTGATCTAACGAGCTACTTAAGTGTGCAGGAACAAGGTGATGACAAAGTTATAGGGAATCCATACGCTTGAATGCTTGTAAATGTCATGCAATGTAAATCCATTGTAAACTTGTACAAATATATAATGTACAAGTACTTAGACTTCATGTAAATCAAGCGTTAGATCTCCCTAGCTAAACACCACACTTAGATAAGTCATTTCCTTCAAATAGGATCACATATGCACATTCATACACATACTTAGTGGTTTAATTAAAAGATTGAAAACAGGGTCAATCTCGGTCGACCACACTCCTCGACCGAGACACTCTCGGTCGACAAACTTCTCGACCGAGAATGACCCAAGTAGCCGTTAGACATAGCTGACAAAGTAGTTGGCAGTTGCAAATGAACGTTGATCCAGAGAGTCTGTCGGTCGACAAAACTTCGACCGAGTAGGTATCTCGGTCGACAAATTGTCGACCGAGATGGTCTCTGACAGCAACTGCAGAATAAAGTAACTAGCCGTTACTAATGCACCTAACTTATATCTAACGGCTAGTTAAGCACTTAGAAGCCCCTAGAAGTTGTCTAGAACGTCCTTAAGTATCCATAGGCCACTCCTATAAATAGGACATGCCTTAGGACACCAAAACACACCTAAGCTATACTTGTGCTATACTTGAGCTTGAATACTCACTTGCAATCTGTTTTAGAGCAATAGAGCAATTCCTACACTTGTCATTCATTCCTATTGCTCCCATTTCGTGTCCTATAGGCTAGTATCTCCTATCCACTACAATCACATTGTCATACACATTGGTTAGGAGATCTATACGCTTGATATAGGCAAATCAAGCCTTGTGCTTACAACGGTATTGTAATTTCTATTTTCCTTCTTGTTCATTTTTATCCTTTGTACTCTCCTTGCTACTCCTAGGGTTGGAGGCTGCGGATCGGAGAGGGTTGACTTCTCAGGTGGAGAAGGGGACTTCAAGATACTTCAAGAAGGCTATCGCACGGGAAGCTACTTCAGAAAGCTGGTGCAACGGGAGTTGGTGCACCTACTTCAAGGGAAGGCTGCTTCAAGGTTGGGTGATTACTTCTAGGTGAAGGCTGCTTGAAGGGTTTGGGAAAAGAAATTGTATTTTATGTAAAGTCCTTGCGAGGTAATAAAATAAATTTCTTTTCAAATCCCGGTTGGGTAAGAAACCGGGTAGTGGACTGACTTCCTTAGTATTTGCTAAGGTTGGAACCACTCTAAACCCTGTGTCTCCTTGTCCAATATTTTCATTGTGGTTGCTTGAGTTAATTAATTATTAAAATCTCTATAAAACTCTATTCACCCCCCCTCTAGTAGTTTTCATGTACAATTGAATATTTACTTAATGAAATTATGATAAATATGGAAAATTAAAATGTGATGAAACCCTTTCATACTCATACATATTTTTACCCAATGTCATATGTCTTTAAACTATGTGTATCCTTGTTTTTTACATATATAGAACATGTATGGTCATGTTGTCGTTACATTTGACTAACTATCATCATGTGAAAAGCACATGATTAACTAGTATGCAATAAAACATAAGCCATTTTTATGGCCATTCTATTTTAATTCTTTAGAGCCACAAGGAATTACCACCACCTAGGGTCTGCATCTCTTATAGAAACTTATTGTTTATGAAGATTTGTTCTTTCCAATTTGTGTTGATCCGTTCAACCCCTGAACTAATTGGCTCACCTCTTAGTTGGTTGATTGGCCGTATCCCTAGTCGTCTAGTCTCTGATCCACCATCTTCTAGATCCTCCAATTGATAGGTTTGGTCTCCAGACAATTGGTTTGACACCTCCCTTCATTTGTCCTCCATGGTCCTTCAACTAGTCGGTTCGACTTTTTTATAGTAACAAGAATACCCTAATTCTATAAAAAATTACATATTATAGAGAAACCTCAAATTACATTGGATGGGAGCAAAGGTAGGAGAGAATAATAATTTTATATTTGGAAGATAAGGTAGAGGTTCGATATACAAACAAAGATAAAACAAAATAAACAAACACATCTGTCATGCACATATATTTAGGGCTATTGGCCATAATCACACAACACATCCCTCATCAAAACCATCATTTAGGGTGATGTGTGTAAACTGCACATATATATACATCATACACACACACACACTCACACACACACACAGATATATATATATATATATATATATATATATATATATATATATATATATATGTGTGTGTGTGTGTGTGTGTGTGTGTGTTTGTGTGTGTTTGTGTGTGTTTGTGTGTGTGTGTGTGTGTTAGTTTGGGCTTGTACACGGTATTTAATTGGATATGCACATTAATCAGTTTAAGTGTTGGCATCGTATGCAATAAATAAATGAAATAATCAAAAATCCAATCAAATTGATTATCTTAAAATATAGTAAATTGATGTGAATCTGATACCACTATAGGGAAATATGGTGGAATAGAAGAGAGTGGAAACAAAAATTTAACTACCATATTCCCCTTATAACATTTGATCACGTCAAGAACTATATAATGGGAAGGATGGTTTCGAGGATATACCTGGTCTTAGAGCAAGTCTTACGACAATATACTTATCATAGTCTACACCTTTCTATAGCAGCTCCTGGTTGATCACCACACATAGCAGCTTGACATTGTCCTCCTGGTAAGAAAAGATCCTCGGCACTAGATTAGTCCACACGGACCACCTGGAGCTCCTATCATTCTAGAAGAATAGACATGAAGGAGTTGTCCCTTCATGTTGGTTTCCTAGCACCAAGTTTCTATCCCACAATTGTTCTCCCTTTCTATCCCTCCCTTTATCAGGCAGGACTTGCTCAGATTCTCTCAATTACCAAAACTAGAGAAGACACCAATTGTCAGAGGCAATTGAGTGTTTATGAGAATCCCCCAATATCCCTCTATTTATAGTAGGGTTAGGGTCAGGGTTCCTACTTTGTGCGGGATTGGAAGGGACTATAATTTCACAAAATTTTGCAACCTACGAGAAAAAAATGATCGATTCTAGGTAAATCGATCGGTTGGTATGTGAGTTGATAAGTTCAACAGTTGAACTGATTGTTTCATCATGTTTCCCAATCATATTTCTTTTGGCAATTATAATTCAATTAATGCACAACATGATGTCAGCACTAATCCTTGATGTAAATGATACATGAATTAGACAATTTATCCCATGAATTGATGTTTGACAACCTTGAGTCCATCGGTTCACTCAGTGAACCAGTCGGTTCATGCCCTAGATCATCTAGTATTCAGTCAATACATTTTCTAATCAACTTGATACTCCAACTGATTGATCCAACACATGAATCGGTTGGTTCAGAGTTCATTCAGTCAATTGATGTTTAAGAATACCTAAACTTTTTATTAATTGAGTAAAATATCATTCATGAATAAAATCCTATTCCATGTGTATCCTAAGTGTGTGACCCTATCGGTTCCATGTTGTGTTGGTAGTGAGTGTCCATAACTTGATTATGATATCAAAAACAATGAGTGGTATCTAGCAAAACATTATTGCTACCCAAGAAAATGGAAAGTTGGAGAACAACTTCAACCTAAATTTTTTTATTGGTGTTACAATGTTTGTACTTCTCCTTTCTCATTGATATCCAAATTTAACTCAAGGGATGGAATAGTCACCCTAGTCAACATTCAATCTCCATTCCTTGAACAAGACATGTTGACTCACATGTGCATGGTCATGCATTTCTCAGACTCACTAATCAAGTGACCATGATATCATACTCCTATAAGAGGGAAAAATCCCATCCACATCACTCATAGTCATCCCCATGTGTCAGATTATATCTAATCATCACCTTTATGGCAACCCTTATTCCAGTTCACTATGGATGATATCAAAGTACACTGAACAACATGTGATGAGCGTAGTGATTTTAGGTCTAAGAACCACAGTAACCACCAACACTATTAGAGATGATTTTGACTATCATGTAATAGTTCCCATGTGTCACTCTCATGGTGGGTGTATCTGATACAATGTTCTCTAAAAAGTATCTATGTGATTGGTTTAATATCACATATCATGACTAGTGAGATTTTGTCATCGACCAATACACACTCTAGTCTTATGTGTAATTGTTGTCTATCGACAATCCACAATAACATCTGACTATAGATAATAACAAAAATATATTTACTCTTGGCATATATATGATCTCATTGTTTAGGTCATTAACCTAAAGATATACGTGAGTGGTTAATATCATTCTTTATATAGTAATTAGGTCACATTTATCTCATAACTGAATAAAATAGAATAAACTAGAAGATTGCCTTTATTTAATCTAATCATTTACAAAATATGTCATTACAGTCATCATTTGATTGGCTCTCTGGGCATACATACCAATAGAACCTCACTTGCACTTAGAGCCAATCACCAATGAAATTAATCCCAATTGATTTAACATGACCATCATACTTTTTTGTGAAAGTGATTTTGTAATGGGGTCACCCACATTGCTCTTAGTTGGTATTCTATAAATCTTCACATCTCGTCGTTGTACGATCTCTCAAATAAGATGGAAACACCTTTGTATATTCTTGGATCTCTGATGTGATCTGGGTTCCTTCAATAGTGTCGTAGCTCCAGTGTTGTCACAATATAGCTCAATTGCATTGTTGATGCTTGGAACTACCCTATGTTTTGACACAAACTTCTTGATCCAAACTGTAAGGGAGTGAAATCACCCCTTTACTGAAAATTTGAAGAATTGATATCCATTCCAAACACTCTCAGAGGTATGATGGAATGGGCATAAATTTTCCAAATTTATTAAACATTGGTATACAAAAGACCATTAGAAAGCAGGAGAATAAAAAAATAACTGACTATATTCAATTTCATAAAAGGTTTACAAAAATACATCAAATTCTCCCATTAGGGTTTACATCAAGACACACAATCAGGATCTAGATAGAGGGAAGTCTAGACTACTACAATCTTGTCTCCAAGCAACATCTCCATCAACCGAGTCCAAGCCAAAAGCTAAGATCTTCCTTGTCTTATCCATCACCTTTCTCAACACCTGGGTGGTTGGGAAGGCACCCAGAAAAAAGGGAAAGGGAAGAAAAGTATGTGTCACAAAACTAGTCTAGGATATCAAGATAAGTAAAGCAAATAAAAGCAGGCAAGGGTCCATCATAAGATGAAAATAACAAGAGTATGAGGCTATATTCAAAAGAAGCTTGCCATTAACAATTATATCAAAAAGGATTTGCATGTATGATAATTATGCCTACCTAACTAAGTAGGGTTGAGGCACCTATCGGACCTCTAACCTTAGGTGAGGGGAGAATAAAACACTCCCAGTCACCTACAATATTATGGGGAGAATAAGACATTCCCCGTGGCGATTATTTACATGCCATCTGTGGGTGGTTGTACATAAGTACTGCTACTTTAAATTAAATAGAACATAAATCCACATGCTAGAAAAGTAGTCATGGCAAGAGTCGTTATAATATTCAATAAGCATGGCAGTGGGGTATAAGACCCAAACAAGAAGAAATTATAATCTAATTTGAGGCATGAACAACATTAGGATTCAAGAATAGAATATTTAGGGTTCATTTAAGCCTGATTAGGGAAATATAGGGTTTGGCTGCAATTATCCCAACTTAGGGTGTAAAGAATGCACATACATAAATAGGGATTGCACATACATAGCACATACCTCTCTTACTGATATCAATTACTAACTTTCACCACTTTAATTGAGTCCAAGTTCCACTTTGCCTATTTTTAATGTATTAACATGTATTAGAGTACATAGTGCACATTAATATATAAAACCCTTATTTTAGACCTTTTTATAAAAACTAATATTTATACTCTTAAAACATTACCAATAAACTTATTAAGTTCTCCTGCTCAAGAAAACATATTTTTATGTTAATTTTGGAGTTATTATGATTAAGATGTAATTTTTATGGATTGTATGCATCAAATTCATTTTACAAAAATCACCCATCGTCAAACCATGAAATCAGACCTTAAAAATATTTTTATTAGATAGAGATTAATTTTCCAATTCTAAAACATATTTATTTGTAAAATTTGGATAAGCGGTTTAGAAGATATGAATTTTTCAATACTGACCAATAGGAAATTGCCACATCATCAAACCGATTGAGATAATTAAAGAGAGAGGGAGAGGGAGAAAACACCATCTAACCCAAGATCAGGTTTGAAGTTTCTTAGATAACCAAACTTGAGATTCTAGAGAAGATAAAATAGCAAGAAACCAAAACCTTAGAAGAACATGGTAAAAAGAGATGGAAATCATCGATTATCAACATAGAAGCATGGGTTTTAAGCATGTACTCAGCAATATATGAGAAGGGGGTTAACAAAACTTGCCACTATGGTTGCTCCAAGCTAAGCTCCTTTCTTGAGCAAAGATCACATTCTCCATTTTAGAGGTGCAAACACTAGCAAAAGAGCATGGAGATGAGATGTTTTAGGGTTTTAGGTGGAGTTTTACCATGTATGGTCATGGTTCCGACCTAGAAGAAGGTGTAAGGAAGACTAACAGTATGAAAATAGGGAAGGAAGGGAGGAAACTTAGTAGTTTTGGTCGAAATTACCAAGGAGGAGCTTTAGAAACCTTAATAGAGCAATTTGGAAGCCCTAGGAGCCTTCTTCACCAAGGTAGGCTCCTTCTATTACCTTGGGACAACAACTTCGTGGCCAAATATAGAAGGAAATATTATCTCATCTAGAGAAAAGAAAAGGGGAGCAAGAGTTTTCGAATTGTGAGTTGGGAAGGGGAATACATGGCTATATATAGAAAGAGGTGAAGCATGAGGTGTCTTAAGGGACTTTCCATGTGTCTTTAGCCTAGGACTTGATGGCCATGCAAGTGGACAACTCATGGACTCTTCTTGGATATCAAAACTCGGTCCTAAGAGCCCAAAGATCTTTCAAGGCCATCCCCACCATTTTTCAAGAAAGAAATAACCTCATTGGTTATTAGCTTTTAAAGATAAGAACCTTTATAAAGAGGGTAATCCCTATAATGCCCTTGGAAAGAAATACCATCAAAAACCAAGGTAAAACTAGGTTCTCCAATAGTTTAAAATCTCATTAATGGTAAGGGAATATCTAAGGATTAAAATTAAGTTGATAATTTGTAAAGAAAACCTCCCAATTGGGTAAATTGCATAAAAGTCCAGAATGTACCTAAAATTGCATAACTTGCACAAACAACATCCAAGTCGAACCAAATTTGAAAATTAGCCTCATTTTATGTTTTCAAATCATATCAAAAGTTATATCAAGGTTTAGAGCACTTAATTATGGTAATTAAGCTTTCACTGAGGTATTTGTGCATAAACCCTTCCATTGGTATAATTAATGAATAAATGTTCACTAAACCACTATAAATTCCACTAATTAAATAGAAAGGCCAATAAGGATAGAAATGAAAGGAAAAGATGGGAAAGAGGGCCAAAAGACAAAATTTCAAAATTTTAGTGTGTTACAAGACTCCACCCCTTAGAGGATTTCATCCCTGAAATCACAAGCAAGAAGGGATGTGTGGCGACCGTCTTGCGAAAACATGATTAACTAATGCAGAAGCAAATTGTTTGCAGCGGATTACTGAAAATCAATGAAAATTAAAACTTTTTCAAGAGATCCATTCATAGGGAAACTCTTTAACCAAGAACCAAAGTATTTCAAATTCATCCTGATTCACAAGTACACAACATGTACTATTCATTCTCAAAGATTACAACATCAACTATCTTATAAACATTATATACAGACAGTATACGAATTTCGAGGCATCAAGCCAAAACCTCAGATTGATTCATAAGACACTGACTAAAAACTCCGAGGACATGAGAGTACAAAGACAAAACATAGGACTACTATTTGTATGACTAGACAGACAATATCTCCACCTGAGATCTTATTGTTGTCCCTGCTATTGCTGTTGTTGTTGCTCTTTCCTTGTTCTAGGATTTCTGCTTTGCCTCCCATGCATACCTAAAAATGTTTCCCACGGGGGTGAGACAATTGAAAATTGCCCCAGCGAGAGATATAACTCTCCGTCAAAAACATTGTTATTGCAGTTTATTAAATTAAAAACTGAGCAGGGGTTACTTTTACATTATCAGGCAGAATTATTCATTATAGAACAGAATAAGATAATCTCCATTCTCAAGGAGGTCATTGCATCTACCCATGGTAGATAAGTAGTTCATTTGTCTACCTTGTAGAGAATATAAAGAAACATAATTAACATTTATCCACTAAGGAATGCACAAAGAAATGCAACATCAGCCAATGAATCTCCGTATTCAATCCTTAAGCAAACATGCGATACAGCTGATTACATTTTACAATCACACTTATGCTCTGAGGAGATGAGGTATACCGCTCATACTCCAACCGACCACTGTTAGGAGTCAAAATCAGTACCATACATAGGTCATCAAAAGAGCTGGATTCTTATGACCTCATCCGTCTCGGTCAGTACGAGACCACATGCAGGACATCTCGTGTCTCTGCTAACTAGCTAGCCAGGGTATACTGGCACCTTCTCTACAGAGTTACAGCGTCAACTGCACTCTCATCGTCAATCGAGAGATTTCTTGTTTATCTCCTCAATCCGACTTTAAGTATCATTGGGAGATTCGTGATACATCCATCCCGACATATTCATAAAGGATTGAGAGGTTTCTTGTTTACCTTCCAACAATCTCTTCAAGAGGACGTAAGGATGTTTTCGCCCATTTACCCCCACATATTCAAAATATGTGCTCCGGGTTTTGCCGCAGGCACCCGTTTCACCATCACCTATTCCTGATGATGATGGATCTATGGTCAGAGCACTACATGAATAGATTTCACTTGATTTATTAAGTACATTCTCATATTCTTTTAGCATCAGCCAAGTTCTCAAACATAACTTATTACAACAATGCTATAAAGAGACATGTACTACTTTCATCAGATATTTATCAGTCTTTCAAAGACCCTGGGAACTCAGTCCCTCCTTTCAATACTGGGAATTCTCATCCCTTTACATTCTCATCACCATAATCATATGGTTCTGGGTATTCAAACCCTTAACTCATCATTGAGCATTATTATACCTTTTTCAGGTAACTATCACCTTCAGGTCATCTGACCAAGGCATTCATGATACTTGTTACACAAGCATCACACATGGCTCACAAGGCCATGAAATATCTTGTCACCTCTCACTAGGTAACAACTTACTCATGTGACTCATAAAAGTCCATGCATATTGCTTCTTTTACTAAGAAACAACAACATTAAGGCACATAATGCCAATCAACATTTATTATATAAATGTCACAGCTCAAACTAGCTATATCACCTCATAATATCTGTATGGTTTTTAGGCATGATAACAGTCATACAGGATATTCATCACATCATGTGATGTAATAGTAACACCATTATTCCTCTACCAGGAATTAGGATTTACTATCAAATAGGGATTTTCATTCCCTTTACCCAAATTAGGGTTAGGGTTCCCCCATTTCTCATTAATAAAGATTTCATTATCTCATTATCTGTCCAACCCTTAATACATTATTCCATACCTCTGGGGCATTCAAGGATGTCATATTTGATTATTCTAGAACATTACTTTCATCATATAGCATTAATGATCATCAATTCAAGGTATGAATTCATTTCTCATCCTCATCATGGTATGATTATATCATACACATTATTTGGGCTTAACCCCATTCTCAAGGTACATTAATTAACACTCATCATGGTGCAACAACTCATTACATTTCATTGTAATAGTTGCATAACACACTCCATATGTTTCTTACCCAATTATATTGGATTTGGAGTACATCAAGGCATATAAACCCTGAAGTGTTGAATGTGATAACTATCATATTTTAATGTATCACTTTCTCATCACTTCAGACTCTCCTAAATTAGCCATCTTATCTTGTATTAAGGTATTTCCCTTCTTAATACATTCCATCACAAATCACTTAACTATAGCATATAATGCATAGGCCACACATTAGAGTTGTCCAACTATCTTTAATGATATGGACTTGTCTAATGGTAAATACATTGCTTACAATTAGGTTTCATATATTCAACCACATGAAATGTTTCACCTTTATAAGGCCATTCCTTCTATCTCATCATTAGGGTTTCTTTATACCCTTACTTAAGATTAGAATTATGATTCATTGTCATATTATCCAAGATTAGGGATTTATGTATTATGACTCCTCATTAGAGTCTCACATGCCTTCATCCTTCTTAGGGCCTTTATCACAACATAACATTAGTACGTCATGTGGTGTTAAGACTTAGATAAGGTTTCTCATGGAATCACCCTCAACTAGGGTTTTTCATGGAATCACCCTCAACTAGGGTTTCCACCATAGTTTCCCACAATTTGGGTCTACTATACATCTCTATTAGGATTTCATTCAATTATCCATAATTGGAGATTCACTATTCATCCCAATTAGGGATTTACATCTCTTTCCCTAAATTAGAATTTCACTTATGATTACCCTAGATTAGGGCTACATCCTTACCCTGGATTAGGGTTTCATTTAGAATTGCCCTCAATTAGGGTTACAATTCAATAACCCTGTCAATTAGGGTTTATGTTCATGATTAGGGTTTCATGATCTCTTTACTTAAGGATCATACCCTTAATCACCACATGAATCATATTCATGTTATGAATTCATGCTAACATCATCTCAACTTGATAAGGTCATATCATCCCTTCAATCAAGTACATACAACTATTAATGACATAGTGTACCAAGTCATTGATCCTATAAGCAATTAGGTTTCATCCCTTAATTGGCACTAATCACTTAGGTACTAATAGGGTTTCAATCTTTGTACATTCATTGATTATCATTACTAATCATCATTGGATCAATGAGTCATTCATCATCTCTATTCTCGAGAGATTCAATCACCTTGGACCTCCATTACATAAGGTATCCCATTGAATTGATAAATTGAATCTACAATCAACTTTGACTACTTGACCCCCAAATGGTCTTGGTCTTTCAAAGTTCAAACGGTTTGAAACCGTTTGGTAAAGGTGGTGCTTGAGACCGTTTGCCCAAGTAGGTGAAGACCGTTTGGCCAAGTAGGTGAAGACCGTTTGGCCAAGTCGATGAAGACTGTTTGCCCAAGTAGGTGAAGACCATTTGGCCAAGTAGGTGAAGACCGTTTGGCCAAGTAGGTGAAGACCGTTTTCCCATGACATCATCAAAATCCAAGTCAACCAATTAGGGTTTGGATCATTGCCAAATCATCAATTGATTACACTTTAACTTAGTATCATTGGATCATCAATTGCTTAACCATACTCACCCCTAGACCTCAAAACGGTCTTGGGTGACCTCAAATTGGTCTTGAGACCGTTTGGATGAGCTCCAAACGGTCTTGAGACTGTTTGGCTCATCCAACCCTTGGATTCTAGTGAAAAATCATTAGGGTGTGAGCTATTGAGTTGCTCATCAAATCAGCACTTAATTGCAAAGTGATTTGGTAACTTTAGACCTTCAGTTGGTCAACCATGCTTAACCCTAGACCTCCAAACGGTATTGGGTGATCCCCAAATGGTCCTGAGACCGTTTGGGATTTGAAACCGTTTGGGTCAATCAACCCAAAACATCAACTCATTCCAATGCAAAATCAGCACTTAGCCGATTAGGGTTAGCACCATATCTTGTGTCCTTCAAACACTTAACCATATCCAACCCTAGACCTCCAAACGGTCTTGGGTGACCTCCAAATGGTATTAAGACCGTTTGGGTAATCCCCAAATGGTTTTGAAACCGTTTGGGTTAAATAACCCAAAAAGTCAAATCAATCAAGTTGAAAATCAGCACTTAATCCAATTAGGGTTTGCCTAATTGATTAGCCTTCAACTTATGATTCCTTTGGAATTAATCCATAAAATTTGGTGAGTTTTTAACCAACATAATTAGGAACAGGAATCTCAAACGGTCAACCTTTGTTCAACCCTCTCAAACAGTTTTGAAACCGTTTGCCCAAAAAGGCAAATAAATCAAGTTGAAAATCAGCACTTAATCCAATTAGGGTTTGCCTAATTGATTAGCCTTCAACTTATGATTCCTTTGGAATTAATCCATAAAATTTGGTTAGTTTTTAACCAAAATCATTAGGAACAGGAATCTCAAACGTTCAACCCTTTATCAACTCACTCAAAAGGTTTTGAAACCGTTTTCTCCCAAACACTTTCAAACTGTTTGCTCTCAAACGGTTTGGTGAAACCGCATGAGCAATTAACTCAAAACCGTATGAACCATGATTTCTTTGAAAAAAGTATCCAAGATGATTTCATAATCATCTACCTTCGTCCCTGAAGTTCTAACAACTTCTGATTTCAAGAAACAACCATTTTCAACCAGCAATTAAACAAGATAATGAAGGAATCATTGAAATTGCAAGATTAATGGTTGAATAACAATGAAAAAGGGTTCAAGTTATAAAACCCGCCTCCAATTGAGCTCCAAAGCTCCATTTCCACGGAAACAATGGTGTATGCAACTCCTTTCACCATTCCAAGGCTCTTCCTCAAGGTTTGAGTGAAAAGGAATGGTTAGAATTGAAGAGGAGATCGAAATAGGAAGAAATCCATAATTTATTTTCGATTTCCACCATGGAATCAAGGTGAAATGGATCAAGAACCTTACCAACAGGTTGGGGGTCGTCCTCCTGATCCTACCAAGCTCCCTTGGTCGTTTCCCAAGCAAAGAGAAGAAGTGGGGTCGAGAAATCCTTCCATTTTTCTTGTAAAGGGTCTTTTTAATAAGAAATTCAAGCAGAGAGAAAGTGCCTTATAAAAATTCATTTAATCCCAAAACTGTGGCCGCCTCTTCCCCCTTATCTTCCTTAGGGACGAGGCTATATTGTTTGCCTTTTATCTCTCTCAATTCTCCATGATTTAAAGAAAAGCAAATCAAGCACCTTAAATCATATTATATTAATATCCATATGTGAGTGGATATTTCTTTTTCTTATAAAATTGTGTGTGAGTTATCCACTCCCTTGGATATTTTTGTGGTCCTTTAAAAGCTCAAGGACGTCACACATACATCTAAATCCAACCATTTTAATTTTTGGTTGAAGGCCCTTAAATTAATACATTTATTTTTGCCCTAAATCGAATTAGGGTTTCAATTAGGATTAAATCTTGATTATTTTAATATCAAGATTCTCTCTCCTCAAACTTAATTCAAATGAGGCTCCCCTCTCATTTTCTTTACTCTAAATGATTCCAATAAGCATTAAGGACCTTATTGAATTGGTAATTTGTATATTGAACCCTAGGTTTTGCGTAAATTGCACTTTACACCAAAACTAGGTTTTAATGCACAAACATTGCTTTATCAGCTCTTTCTTGGTATTCAGGCTTTCATAAGCCACACCTCAGCATCATATTTACTCTCATGATGCTTCAACACATGAGGAACATATTATCATGCACAATTTGCACTTAAACCCCTCAACTTGGGTATTTTGCACATGAGTCCAAAACAAACAAAACATTGATTTCAACAATGTTAAAAAAGGACTAGAATTGCAATATAAGTTCCTCTTGATCCCTAATTACCTTTTACAAGATGATATTAAGCATTTAATCATCTTTCTTAATCAAAACACCTAGGGTTAAAGTATAACCCAGGTCAGGGGTGTTACAGGAAGGGTGAGTGTGCAACATCTCATCACAAAACATCAGGTTATTTCTCCAACTTTAACTTCCAACAAACAATTCATCAACGTATACTCCATAAGCATATCAACATAGGTTAGGTTCTCAAGGATAACCTAGGTTCCATTATTTAGATATTCTTTTTAGGAGATTTAACATTATATACACTTTTAGCTCATTAAGATTATATTTATTATGATATCACATTATCATTATTATTCTTTTAATTGTGTCATGTCATATTTACTTTGTTTCCAAAAGAGTTATATTTCATTATTATCCATGAAACATCATATATATATATTTCTCATTTATCTTACTAAGAATTTTAGCAAAATTATGGGTTACTCAATTCCCTCAATATACTTGATCATTATCCTTAATATTTTAAACTTCGACTTCATTATCCTTATACTATCACAACATTAAGTTATAACGAATTATTTTGCATGAAATATTCAATTTGTCTTTAAGTCTTCATTCAACACAAATTATGTCACATGAATTACATATATTTATATTAAACGTTATCTCATTACCACATTATGTTTATTTCTCACATTAATGTCATCATTAATCATTTTCTCATATTTATTTATATTATTGATTTGCACATTTATGTGATATGAAACACTTCATATTCATATTGAAGCCATTCAATGTATTTTAATGATCAAGGTGGGGCATATTATGAATTGATTCACATTAAGTGACTAATCGTGTGTGTATTAGATAACAAGGTAACATACCATGCATTTCATATTGATGACTTGATTAATATGTGATTATAAGATTATATATATCATTTATGTGTATCAAAGTATGTTAACTGATTATGGCACCTAATGTCATTAATGTATCATGAAAGGCATTAAGGATGTATATTAAGGTTAGATGATTACAACTTAGGGTTCAGGTTAATATGATCACTATATTTTACTTAGCATGTATTAAGTCTAAGATTAAATTACAATTATCTTACTTGTCATTTCATTAGGGTTTATTGGTTTATGACATGGGCAACACCATGCATATATGTTAGAATTAATATGTGAGTTACTCATATTATGGGCATTAGGTATTCATTAGGGTTTAAACATATAAATTATTCCTCAGATGATCATTATATGTTCATTAATATATAAAGAAGCATGTTAGGTTATAACTATAACTTGTTTGGACCCCACTAAGGTGTCAAGCACAAAAACCTCCTAAGTATGGGGTTAGGGTTTCTCAAGATAGTGTAGATATATTTTAAGATGTCATAGGGATCCATCCCCCTAAAGAGGATTTCATCCTCCAAATCTAATCACCCAACATCATCAAACTAACTATAATACACCCCTTAAAGGGTTCAACCTATCAAGCCAAACTACACTAGGGTTAAAGGATGAGTCTAACTAGACCATATCCAAGATCCATCATGCTTCACTGTGCACTCTGATTGCTTACTAAACACCAAACTTCAAAGTCTAGGTTCTAGGGATAAATATCCAAACATGTGATTATATGGGTCATAAGGGAACTATATTGGGTATCCATCCTCAAACAAGTCATCATACACCTAAAACATAGGGTTTCCAAAGATATACAACATAGATGTCTAAGGTCACTATTGCCTAAAAGCAAACTATTTCGGACCACCCATTTCAGCTTAGGCCAGGCCGGTATCATATGGATATGGGAGTCCTCATAAACCAAGCAAGTGGCATGGAGGAAAATATTACCAGCCCCCAGAACCTGATCCTTTCTAGACACCTTTGCTTCAACTTCATTCCCTAATAGTTTCCTAAAGGAAAACCTAAACAACATTAAGTTATACATATTTTAGTAATGAGTATTTTAGGGTTTTATTCATCATGATACTAATGTGGAACTATAGGGTCCTAAATCAACCTTTCATCATTTATAGATCAACTCTAGGGAAACCATGTCACCAAAAGGAATTATGTAACGTAGGGATTCTAATTAGGGAGAGAAAACTGAAATAGCCAGATTCCAACTACCATGGGCTCTGATACCATGTTGTAAGAGAGTGAAATCACCCCTTTACTAAAAAAAATTGAAGAATTGACATCCATTCCAAACACTCCCAGAGGTATGATGGAATGGGCATAAATTTTCCAAATTTATTAAACATTGGTATACAAACCATTAAAAAGAAGTAGAATAAAAAAATAACTGATTATATTCAATTTCATAAAAGGTTTACGGAAATACATCAAATTCTCCCATTAGGGTTTACATCAAGACACGCAATCAGGATCTAGATAGAGGGAAGTGTAGACTACTACAAACTTGTCTCCAAGCAACATCATTATCTACCGAGTCCAAGCCAAAAGCTAAGATCTTCCTTGTCTTATCCATCACCTTGCTCAACACCTGGGTGGTTGGGAAGGCACCCAACAAAAAGGGAAAGGGAAGAAAAGTATGTGTCACAAAACTAGTCTAGGATTTCAAGATAAGAAAGCAAATAAAAATAGGCTAGGGTCCATCATAAGATGAAGATAACAAGAGTATGAGGCTATATTCAAAAGAAGCTTGCCATTAAGAATTATATCAAAAAGGATTTGCATGTATGATAATTATGCCTACCTAACTAAGTAGGGTTGAGGCACCTATCGGACCTCTAACCTTAGGTGAGGGGAGAATAAGACACTCCCAGTCACCTACAATATTATGGGGAGAATAAGACATTCCCCATGGTGATTATTTACATGCCCTCTGTGGGTGGTTGTACATAAGTACCGCTACTTTAAATTAAATAGAACATAAATCCACATGCTAGAAAAGTAGTCATGGCAACAGTAGTCATAATATTCAATAAGCATGGAAGTGGGGTATAAGACTCAAACAAGAAGAAATTATAATCTAATTTGAGACATGAACAACATTAGGATTCAAGAATAGAATACTTAGGGTTCATTTAAGCCTCATTAGGGAAATATAGGGTTTGGCTACAATTATACCAACATAGGGTGTAAAGAATGCACATACATAAATAGGGATTGCACATACATAGCACATACCTCTCTTATTGATATCAATTACTAACTTTCACCACTTTAATTGAGTCCAAGTTCCACTTTGCCTATTTTCAATGTATTAACATGTATTAGAGTACATAGTGCACATTAATATATAAAAACCCTAATTTTAGACCTTTTTATAAAAACTAATATTTAGACTCTTAAAACATCACCAATAAACTTATTAAGTTCTCCTGATCAATAAAACATATTTTTATGTTAATTTTTGAGTTATGATGATTAAGATGTAATTTTTATGGATTTTATGCATTATATTCATTTTACAAAAATAACCCTTCGTAAAACCATGAAATAAGACCTTAAAATATTTTTATTAAATAGAGATTAATTTTCCAATTCTAAAACATATTTATTTGTCAAATTTGGATAAGCGGTTTAGAAGATGTGAATTTTTCAAAACTGACCAATAGGAAATTGCCACATCATCAAACCGATCGAGATAATTAAAGAGAGAGGAAGAGGGAGAAAACACCATCTGACCCAAGATCAGGTTTGAAGTTTCTTATATAACCAAACTAGAATTCTAGAGAAGATAAAATAGCAAAAAACCAAAACCTTAGAAGAACATGGCAAAAAGAGATAGAAATCATCGATTATCAACATAGAAGCATGGGTTTTAAGCATGTACTCAGCAATATATGAGAAGGGGGTTAACAAAACTTGCCACTAGGAATGTAATAAGGTCCAAACAGAAATGATCCCCAGATTATAAGGTATGGTTTCTCCAAGCTAAGCTCCTTTGTTGAGCAAAGATCACCTTCTCCACTTTAGAGGTGCAAACCCTAGCAAAAGAGCATGGAGATGAGATGTTTTAGGGTTTTAGGTGGAGTTTTACCATGTATGGTCATGGTTCCGATCTAGAAGAAGGTGTAAGGAAGACTAATAGTATGAAAATAGGGAAGGGAGGAAACTTACTAGTTTTGGTCGAAATTACCAAGGAGGAGCTTTAGAAACCTTAATAGAGCAATTTGGAAGCCTTAGAAGCCTTCTTCACCAAGGTAGGCTCCCTCTATTACCTTGGGACAGCAACTTCGTGGCCAAATACAGAAGGAAATATTATATAATCTAGATGAAAGAAAAGGGGAGCAAGAGTTTTCGAATTGTGAGTTGGGAAGGGGTATACATGGCTATATATAGAAAGAGGGGAAGCATGAGGTGTCTTAAGGGACTTTCCATGTGTCTTTAGCCTAGGGCTTGATGGCCATGCAAGAGGACAGCTCATGGACTCTTCTTGGATATCAAAACTCGGTCCTAAGAGCCCACGGATCTTTCAAGGCCATCCCCACCGTTTTTCAAGAAAGAAATAACGTCATTGGTTGATAGCTTTTAAAGATAAGTACCTTTATAAAGAGGGTAATCTCTATAATGCCCTTGGAAAGAAATACCATCAAACCAAGGCAAAACTAGGTTCTCCAATGGTTTAAAATATCTTTAATGGTAAGGGAATATCTAAGGGTTAAAATTCAGTTGATAATTTGCAAAGAAAACCTCCCAATTTGGTAAATTGCATAAAAGTCCAGAATGTACCTAAAATTGCATAACTTGCACAAACAACATCCAAATCAAACCAAATTTGAACATTAGCCTCATTTTATGTTTTCAAATAATATCAAAAAGTTATATTAAGGTTTATAGCACTTAATTATGGTAATTAAGCTTTCACTGAGGTATTTGTGCATAAACCCTTCCATTGGTATAATTAATGAATAAATTTTCACTAAACCACTATAAATTCCACTAATTAAATAGAAAGGCCAATAAGGATATAAATGAAAGGAAAAGATGGGAGAGAGGGCCAAAAGACAAAATTTCATAATTCGGTAAGTTACACAAACAACCTCCTATACTACATTCTATGAAAAAATATACTTAGCCTCAGTTGTAGAATCCACAACTATATCTTACTTGGAACTTTTCACAGCTCACAGCTCTGTTGTCGAGGCAAAACACAAATCTTAATAGCACTTGGTAGTAATCTTTGTGAGTTTTTAAGATTGCATTAGTTTAACCCTTGACCACTAACTCTTCCTCTCTTCCATAGGCAAGGAATTTATCCATAGTTCGTCTCAAGTACTTAACGATGTTCTTCATGACTGTCTAGTAAGCATCACCTTGATCTGACTAAAATCTGCTTGTCATGCTCAAGGCATATGCAACTTCATTTTCTCATAAATGGATAAAATAGAATAAAATAGAATTTTGCCTTTATTATTAATCAAATCACTTACAAAATATTCCATTACACTCACCATATGATTGGCTCTCTGGGCATAATAACAATGATCTGTGATTAAAAGATTTGAGTGGGAGCAATTTAATATTCCACATAATGATGGGGAATAACATTATTATACTACAATATTAAAACCTGGATAGGAAAAAACGTCTCTATGAAGGATTTTGGCAAAGAATCTTATATCTTAGGAATCAATATCTATAGAGATGGATCTAGAAGGCTTACTGGCATATGCTAGAGTACATACATTGACAAGTGTTGAAGAGATTCAACATGAAGGACTCAAAGAGAGGAAATTTTCCCATATCACATGGTATTATCCTCTATAAAGCCCAATGTCCCATTGCATGTGAAGAACGAAACCACATGAGTAAGATTCCATATGCATCTACAATTAAATCTATCATATTTGCAATGTGATGCACTACTCCCAACATCTTGTATGCCTTGAGCATGATGAGTAGATATCAGTTATATCCCAATGAGAGTCTCTAGATTGCCATAGAGAACAACCTTAAGTACTTAAGAAGAACTAAAGATCAATTTTTTTATGAATTTGAGGTAGAGTTGGGTGTAAAGGGTTGCATTGATGTAAGCTTCCAAACTAACAAGGATGATTTCTAATAACAATCAGGATTTGTGTTTTGCCTCAAGAATGAAGCTATGAGCTGGAAGAATTCTAAGAAAGAGACAACTGTTGATTCTACAGTAGAAACCAATTATATATTTGCATCCAATGCAACAAAGGAAGCTATCTACATTAAGAAGTTCATTAGTGAACTTGGGATGGTTTCATGTATTAGTGATGCAATAGAGTTTAATTGTGACAACTATGGAGCTATTGCATGATCTATATAGAACCCACATTAGATAAACGTTCCAAGCACATGCTAAAGATGTTCTATCTCATACGAGAGATGGTACAACAAGGACATGTGAAGATTTATAGAATACCTACTGAAGGCAATGTTGCTGACTAAGCATGATGGACATGTTAGATCACTTGGAATAAGATTCATGATTGATTGACTCTAAGTGCAAGTGGCATTCTATTGGTGTGTATGCCCACAAAGTGAATCATATGATGATTGTAATGACATATCTTGTAAATGATTTGATTAATAACAAAGGAAATTTTCCAATTTATTCTATTTTGTTCAGAGTTGAGATAATGATGTAACATAATGTATTTCTGAATAATGACACGATTCAATGACGTATGTCTTTAGGTGAAGGACCTGAACAATGAGATCATACATTAGTCAAGAGTATATACATTCTTGTTATAACCCTAGTCAGATCTTTTTGTTGAAGGCTAATAGACAACGATAACATATAAGACTAGAGTTTGTGTTGGTTGATAACAAAATCCCAATAAGTCATTATATGTGATATAAAACCAAACACAAAGATACTTCTTAAAGAATAACATATCAGACATACTTAAGTAATTATGCATGGAAACCATTATTTGTAGTTAGAATCATCTCTTATAGTAATGGTGGCGATTGTGGTTCATAGACCTAAAAACACTACACTCATCACATGTATTTTGATGTGCTTTGACATAACCATAGTGGACTCAAAGAAGGGTTATTATCAAATTATTTCTCAAGTGCATTGTGACACATGGGGATGACTGTGAGTGACGTACATGGGATTTGTCCCTCTAAAAGGAGTAAGGTATTCAGGCCACTTGATAAGCGAGACTGATAAATGCATGGCCATGCTCATATGATTCATTATATGATACACATGTGTATATTGATAGTCTACTCTAGTTTAAGGAACATGGATTGAACATGCAAAGATGAAGACTTCATGCCTTGAGTTCAATCTAGATATCAATGACAAAGGAATGAATCAATCACTATAACTGCAATGATAGATTGTAGGTTGAAGTTGTTATCCAACTTTCTAATTACCTAGGTAGCAATGATGTCTTGCTAGAAACCACTCATTGCTTTTGATGTCATAAATCAGTTATGGACATTCACTTCCAACATAACTTGAAACCTATAGGGTCACAACCATAAGATACATTTCGAATGGGAGCTTATTCATGAATGTATTATAAACCTGATTACTAAAGCCTGAGGTATTCAATTTAAACATCAATAATTTAAAGTTGACTGACTAGAATGTGAACTGATCGGTTCACGTGTTCAACCAATCAATTCAAGTGTCAAGTCAATTTGAACCAACATTGTCAATCATAACTCTAAAATGACCAGTTCAACAAGTGAATTGATCGGCCCAGATCTATGAACCAACCGATTCTTGTTATGAATAAGATGTTTGGTTGATGAATATGATTGGATCAAGGATTGATTTTGACATCATTTTTTGTATTAACCAAATATTAGTTTCCAATACAATTATGATTGAGAAACATAGTGAAAAGACTGGTTAAAGGGTTGAACCAATCGACACATGTGAACCATTTGGTTCAGCTATGAATCGATCAGTTCATCATTCACAGGCTCCAAAAGTTCATGAAAATTCTATGTCTATGATTCTCGCTCAGACTAGAACTCCTGAACCTGACCCTTTGATAAATATAGAGGTAGTTGAGGCTTTCTAGAGACACAACAATATGTTGTGACAATTTATGTCTTCTCACATTTATTTATTTAGGTACTAATATTACAATTAATTGATATATTTTTGCATCTATAACTTAAGCTTTTGATGTTTATATTATAGGACATGAAATTGATATGTGACGTAGTCTAAAGGACTTTGGGGCACTCTATTATAATGGAATTATTCTATAGAATAGAATATATGACTATAGGATGACAATCATGTGGCCTCCAATTCATCTTCGACCTCCGAAAGTGTTGGACCACTACACTGGCTCGGACTCATATCATCCTATCGATCCTTGCAGAATCATGAGACAAATTAAGGTTGTGAGTATTGGAGTAGATATGAAATGTTAGGGGCTACTGAGCGACCCATTTAGTGGGTTGTGAGTTGGAGTAGGGAGGGATAACTAGACCATGCCCCCCCCAACACATTTCGATTCACTCCTAACAATGGGTCAAGTGAGGAAATAAAAAGCGGAGGATTCACTGACATAGTCCAATTATGGAATAGAAGCCCCATGCCTTTATGGTTTCCTATGGGGTAATCAAATCCTAGGAGCCAAGACCCACCAAATCCAATGAAGATGACGGATTTTGGGGATGACGACAGAGTCAATGGTAGATATTGAGGCATCCCTACTGAGTTTATAAGATATCTACCAGCTTGTTGAGACTCTATAGTTCTTTGAGTGTGATTGATTCAAGCATAAGGGTCACATGTACCTTTTCCCGCTTTTTTCTTCCTCCTTGTGGGTCTAGGGAAGACAACAACATGGAAATAATGGGGCTCTCAACTCTATACAAGGAGCTATGGCACCGAAGGGATTCTTTGAGTTCTGGTGAAGACGAGCTGCCAAATTATTGGAAAAGGATGCTAATAGAACATGAAGTTCCTAGCCAGGACCCTAGGAAAGTGTGATACCTAAAATAGGGGAACATCACATCAAAATCAAGAGTGTGAGGGCGAGAGGCAAAGAGGGTGAGATATCAAGTTCTTGGCCTAGTTTTGAACCCAATTAAACCAAGGGACCTAGGAAGAACCAACTTGCTCACTCTTGACCATGCCATTGAGATGGAAGACCATGGGAGAAAGGCCAGCCTGCATTGACCAATCCATGAGTACCACCTCAGGATGTGCAACCCATCTCATAAGATAAACCAACATTTAAATCCCAAAAATACAAATATTATTATAAAGTAGTTTGTCTTTAGTTGCTTTAATAGATAAGTTCTCATACAATATCAGTAGACTTAGGAAAATGTCTACTCTATTATGAAAACCCTAGTTCATACTTTTGGAACAACATTACAAATGGTTTTTAAGGTAGAAGTAAATGCTTCATTTTGGGGTCCATATAATTGGAATAACTATCAAAGATCAAGATTAAATATGGTAAAAATATATACCATATATTGAATCTTATCTGAGTATTACTCTTATTTATATCATACCTTTGATCATTAATGCCAAATTAGAAATTCAAAAACCATATTAATTCTAGAAAATAGACCAAGCCTAAAAAATTATCAAAATCGAACAAGACCGAAATTATGACATATAGGTCAGTAGAAAAATACTAGAGACACATTTTAGATTAATAAACCTAGATTCATCCTATACTCTCATTTGGATCTGAAAATGCTAAGAATAATGTTGATCATATATTAATGGTTCTTAATTGCTAGTAATCAGGTGATGACCGATGATCTAGATGGTCATAGAATGTTAGGAATCTCTCAATTAAGGTAAGTGGGTTTATTTAGTTATATTACTATGGTTTTATAGTTTGAATCATTAAATCTATGTATGATATTTATTTTTCAAATATTGTATGTAGTATTTTATAAGTACTCAATGTTTTGTCACTTGCAAACATGAATTATAACTAGATGTTTAGAGTAACTAAGATGTCGATTATCCCCCTTATGAGGGACTGGATAAATGTTTACTAGTCGTAGAGAACATGGTGTATAGGGAGATTCCACAGAGTACTTGGTACATGGGGTAGGGCCCAACATATATGTTTTGGTTCTAATACACCTTGATAATGCAACTGATCTAGAAAATGGTTAAAATCAACAAATTTGGCTTATTAACAAACTTTTTTCTATGGTCTTTATTTCTTTTAAAAATCTTTTAAATATTATGAAAACCATAAATATATGTATATTTTTTCCCTTGTACACAACACCTCGTGTGTTGATCAACTATTTCACATACTTTCCAGGTTCAGAGCTAGCATGGGAGAAGAGATGGGAAGTGAGCAATTACACCAGTTGTACCTATTGTGTAAGATCCTAGTTAGTATACATGTTCAAACTTATAAAATTATCTATTCATATTTGAAAAATAAGCTATAATAATTCATCTTGTAATCATGTACATGTATATGTTGAGAATGTTTTGGTGTATGCTTATAGTTGAATGTTCATGTATGCATATGCCACTTCCAAATTTTTCTCTGAGTAATATTTTTGAGTTCATCCTCGCGTCCCTATGGGATTTTTGGAAGGTAGAATCCTAGGACATTACAGTTGGTATCACAACATGAACATTAGATACATTTGAAAATTTCTCACCATGAAACACAAAAAAAAAACTAAATTGAACCTTTCACTTAAAACTCTAGAAACTTGGTAAGTTGTTTTGTAGGAACCCAGTTTGACTTTGCCTCTAGGATAGAACCTAGACGTTCAAGAACCATGTTTAGACAAATGTATGAAACCCTTTCCATATAGAGCTCATACGTATTGGGTAGCTACACTAGTCTACACCTTGTTCTCACCATTTCACTATGTGATATGGAACTAGACTATCTACTATGTATGGGACACTCAATCTTGTCGATTTGTTTTTGTTTCCAATCAGCTTGAGCCTTGACACTTTTCTCTAATGTTTGTTTTCTTTAAGAAATACTATATAATATTTTATTATATATATGTAAACATAAATGCATCGCTCACATAGGAGAGTAGGAGTTGTTCATATGACCTAAGTGAAAGAGAACAACATCATCTAGAAGAGAGAGTAGTTCTAGACTAGATGTTGGTGGTACGTATGCTCAGAGCCAACCATACGATGATTTTCATGGCATATCTTATAAAAGGTTTTGATTAATAATAAAGGCAATCTTCCAGTTAAAATGTTCGACTCAATTATGAGATAATGATATAACATAATAGATGTTCAAAGAATGATATCAATCATTGATGCTTGTCTTTGTGTTGAGGACCTAAAAAATGAGATCATACAGACGTCAAGAGTATATGCATTCTTGTAATGTCCCTAGTCAGTTGTTATTGTGGAAGGATGTTAGACAATAATAACACATAATACTATAATATGTGTTGGTTGATGTCATAATCTCATTGTCTTGATCTGTGATATCAAACCAAACACATAGATACTTGTTAGAGAATAGTGTATAGGAAATACCCACCTTGAGAATGATTCACAGAAATAATAACTGGTAGTCAGAATCATCTCTCATGGTGATGGGAGTGATTAGGTTCCTAGACCTAAAGTCACTACACTTATCACATATTCTTTGGTGAACTTTGACATCATCAAACATGACCTTGAATAAGGGATGACATAAAGGTGATGCTTAAATGCATTATAATACATGGTTAGTGAGTGTGAGTGATGTACTTGGGATTTGTCCCTCCTGTAGGAGTTTGATATCCAAGCCACTTGATGTGTGAGAGTGAGAAATGTAAGAAAATACTCATGTGAATCAATATATATATATGATATGTGAGCTCGCACACATCTTAGACAGTCTGCTCTAGTTTAAGGAACATAGATTGACAGTTGAAGAGGATGACGATTACATGCCTTGAGTTCAATCTGGATATCAGTGACAAAGCAACCATACAATCACTAAAAACACCAATGAAATATTGTAGGTTGAAGTTGTTCTCTAACTTTCTGAAAATTGGTATACAAATGAATTCTTGCTAGATAACAATCACTTCTTGTGGTGTCATAAATTAGTTATGGACCTTTATTACCAATGTGACTTGGAACCTATAGGGTCAAACACATACGATACAGTTGGAATAGGAGTTTATTCATGAATGTAGTTTAAACTTGATTGCTAAGGTGTTAGGTATTCAATTTAGATAACAATGGTTAAATATTGAGTGACTGCACTGTACCTTGCCCTCAATTATGGTTAGGATTCATTAACCTTCTTAATTAGGGTTCATGATCTCTTTTCATGGATCATACCAAGGTTGCACATTCATTCATGTTGAAAGTATTGAGACTTAACCACTAAATGATTATCATTCATGTAGGAAGTCCTCTTTCTCTCTCATCCTCTATAAGATGATGCTTACTTCAGACTTGATTAGATTAGGACAAATCAATCTTAAGTGAAGAGTTCACACATTGGATTATGTCATTACTTCCATAATCATTAAAGATTAATTATTCAAAGGGGTACTAATCACCCTATCTCATTAAGGGTACAATTATTATAATCATCTTTGATTTACATCATATAATGTTCAATTAAACAATTGATCCTTGATCACATTAAGTGTCCATATGGTTTTGGTTAATTACTTCCAATCGATCTTGGTCACTTAGACCTCAAATGGTCTGGACCAACCAGACCTCAAACGGTCTTGCTTGAAATACCTCCAAACGGTCTAAGACCGTTTAGACCTCCAAACGGTCTTGATCAAACACTTGAAATCATTTAGCAAAGTTGATACTTGAAACCGTTTGACAAAGTTGATACTTGAAATTGTTTGAGTCTCAATCGGTTTGGGATCGTTTGGTCTCAAAAGGTCTTGAGACGGTTTGGACTCAAACGTTCTTGAGACTGTTTGGTCCAAACCTCCTCAAAACTGACTGGACCAAAAATATTCTCAACCACTCCAATTGATTTAGGGTTTCCAAGATTGATTCCCTCATCAACTGAATCCATGTAACCACTCATCAATTGAGCCTAAGCATCATGCTTCAAGTGAGCTTAATAATTATCCTTCAATTGACTTAACTTTCAATTAATCATCAATTAGGGTTTTGAACCCAATTGAATTAGGGTTTGAAATTGATGAACCCTCAATGTTAATCATTGTGAAACTAATTTCTTTGAAATCATTGGACCACCATCCAAATTGGACATGACCTGACCTCAAACGGTCTTGAAGTCATTTGGATGACCTCCAAATGGTCTTGAGACAGTTTGCCCATTCCAACATGAAAACTTGTGAAATTCAACTAGGGTTTAGGTCATTGAATTGATTACCAAATCGGCTATTGATTACATTTCAATTTGGTATCTTTGGATCTTCAATTACCCAACCATACTCAACCCTAGACCTCCAAACGGTCTTGGTTGACCTCCAAACGGTCTTGAGACCGTTTGGGTGATCTCCAAATGGTCTTGAGACCATTTGGGTTAATCAACCCAAAGTTCTAAGTCAAACAATCACAAAATCAATACTTAACCCGGTTTAGGGTTTGGTAATTGATAGACCTTCAACTAATAAACCCTTTGGAATTAATCAATTCAATTTAATAGGTCATCAACCATCATCATTATCATCAAATCTCCAAATGGTCAACCATGGTCGACTCTTCCAAACGGTTTGTGATGACCCCAATTTTATGATTATGATACCCAATATAGTATTTGAAGACTGTGGGCATCATGTAGATGATGATACCAAATTAAGGAATCGGTTACTCAATTATTGTATATTTCCACCCAAAAAGTGTAACTATATATATGCAATTGACAATTAGAACATTAATTGAGTTCAAGTATGATGAATAGGTTTGATTAATTATTTTGTGTACATATGAGTCCATGGGACCCATTTAATACTACCAATGGACTCAAGTGATATATTAGTGAACTTTGAGGTATTAGTATCATAACAAGTGTTCTGGACTTGTAGGATCAAGAATTATGATGATTTGAATTGAATTCAAGGTTAATATGTCTGTTTATAAGGTTGTTCGAAGAATTTATTTGCACAAACAAATAATGGACTTTGAGTCTCAAACTTTGTTGGAAGACACTTTAGGATAATGTGAGCCTATGCTACAAATTTCAAGATTTATGGTTGTTGCTACAAAGAGATAAAATTATTTGAAATTGGGGACATTGATGATATTTTTCTTGATCAGAATTTGGTCTTTAGATATGTGACATATGAATGTCATGCTGCCTTTTACTGGCTGGGAGCCTTTGATCCCGGGAACTGGTCATCCCCAACCTCCGTCAATTACGGATCAAAGGGATATGACCAGGCTATGAATCAACCGCACCGGAGAGAGAACAAACAATAGATCAGCGTGATCTCCTAACTGAGAAATCCTCACCACCTCACTCCCAGAATCTCAACAACCCCTCACTCATGCTAAACTGTGGAATGATAAGAGAGGTCAAACGATTTTACTCACTACCCTCTCCACCATGGTTTGCAGGAGTCAAGAATAGGTGATAGTAGGAAGGGAGGAGGGAGAGTGGGTTCCAGATCTTGCGAGAGATATCCCCTGTGACCACAAGATTCCCCAGATGCCTAGTAGCTGACAGATCGGTTTCCCTGGAACTGACCAGTGCCGCCAGGACCAGTTGAAAGAGTAAGGGTTGGGAAACTAATGAGGGAGGTTGGTAGATCCTTTGTGATGCATGAGAAGCACCTCCGAGTCCCCAGTTCACCAGATGAACTCAACATCTTCGAGGAGGAGAAGTAGAGGTGGGAGTGTACCAGCCATGGATGGAGGAGGATGCCAAACCCAGGTATGTCCTTCTTAGAATCACCCTACCCACGAAGACCACCCCCAAGTTCGGGTCAGCTGCTCAAAGCTTCTGGTGATCTCAGATAGGAGAGGCAGTCACAGAGGTACAAGCACCCCTTTTCTATCGGCAATTTCTACGGCAAGCCCTATTGCGGCCTGACAGGGATCATTCGTGCTCCTTCTCACCATAGCACAACGCCACCTGGAGCTCCATCGCGGGTGGATCCGGGTGAGTTCCAGATACAACCAGGGACGCTCTTCTATACTCCCATCACTCGCCGAAGATGATTCCTTGCGGAGGAGCTCTCCGACGAAGACATGCCGCTGAGATGTATCGCAATGCAGGAGATCGCTTGATCGCAGGGGAAAGGTGGGAAAGACGAGAGAAGAGTCGGCTAGGCCCATTATGCCCAAACCAGTTGATGTGATGATTTTGAGTCGCATTTATAGACCTTTTTCATATGTGTTTTATGCTCTAATTAGTCATTTTTATGGATAATATTGCATAATTCACTCATTTCTGTCTTTGCCATCATATTATGTCAAATTCCCTTTGTTTTATCATTTTGAGCATTATGTATCATATTATCATAATTTGTGTGGATTTACTTGGTCTTGTTTTGGAATTTCAGGAAAAACAAGTATCTGCTTCCGTCGATACCATCGACGGAAGTCGATACCATCGACCAAGCCACAGGTTGCCAGCCGAGAGGAGCAGCACAGAGTCGATACCATCGACACCCAAGTCGATGGCATCGAGATCCCTTTAGGTTGCTGGCGAGGAAGCTGTCGATACCATCGACAGAAGTCGATGCCATCGACACATGGAGGCTACAGCGTCGCTAAACGACAAACCCGACGCTACAGAGAGTCGATACCATCGACATCCAAGTCGATGGTATCGAGATGACCATAGGCGCTCAGACGAAAAGAAAAGGAAGCTGCCGCTAATACGCTGGGTCGATACCATCGACCCGCGTCGATGGTATCGACGCCGGCAGATATGTGTTGGATTTGTTTTGTTCTCAATCGGACGGCTGGAGTTATTTGACGACCTAATTAGGGACTTATACCTAATGACGGCCGCCCACACGAGAGGATCATCTCATTTGGCATTGCACGAGTGCTGAGGAAGGAGAGAAAGGAGAACGGAGGCCAGAAGCTCATCCTGGTCAATTCGGACGCTGCCGAAGACGAATTCCACCATCGACAGGCGGGGAAGCTCGTGTTCTACGCCAAGGATCTACCGGTTCTTCTCCGTTCAGGGGTTTTCCCACTTATTTCACGTTTTTTTATGAATTCCCCTATTTCTACCATGTATTCGTGTGAGATGAACATGAGAGGCTAAAACCCTCCATCTTTAGGACCGGGAGTAGCCCGGGAATGCATTGTATGACAATTTTATATTGATAATTCATATTTTCTCTCTTAAATCCGTGGTATAGCTTCGTTTTCTCCATATATATTGTTATGCCTGATCACCATAATAATAACCTAATGCCCTTAATCACTTCGACAGAAGGATTAATGGTTGAAAAGAGACGAAACCTACATTAATCGATAAAACCCTTGACAAAGGAGTTGTAAAATTAATGGTGGAAACTGAGAGATCGTTCATAATGCGCTTAGTTTAGGGGAATGATTACTACGACGGTGGAATCAACCTAAACCTAAGTAGTGAATTGCACCACGACAGTGGGTAATTCTGTTTTCAGGCCACTACCCGGATAGAGAGAGAAGACTGAGGAATTATATAAAACCTAATACAATGTTGACCCGCGGTGAAACCGCAATCCTAAAGATACCCTTTTGAATTGATTAAATTAACCTTTAATCGATTGTTTTCTTTGTTTGATTTTTATTTTCTTTTAATTTCGACAACAAACCCTACTTTGTTATCCGGCCTAGCTGATTGCAATTAGTTAGTAGGAGTCTCCAATAATTCACGTATCCCTGTGTTCGACTCGGGCCTCACAAAGGCCTATATTACTCGACGCGTATACTTGCGTTTAAGCGCGTAGTAAAATACACGTCAAGTTTTTGGCGCCGTTGCCGGGGATACGGCGAATTGTTGGCACTTTGAGTGCTAAGAGCGACCACTCTAGGCCACATTTATTTTTTATTTTGAAACAACTTTAAATATTCCTAAATTTCTCTATAATTGTTTAATCTCGTCTAAGCATAGTATTGAACCCCAATTTTCTCATTTCAGGTACTTTGCATGGTGCATACACGTAGTATGGACTACGCTCATCGCACACCTGAGGTTCCACCTCCGGGACCTGAGGACGAGGAGTACTACGAGCAAGAGCACCAAACCGATATAGATTCTGAATCTGAGCAAGAGCAGGAAGAAGAAATGGCCGAGCCATAGACGATATGGGAGAAGATCAAAGCGTCTTCTTCATCAGCTTCAAAGGGGCCTATAAAGAAAAAGGGGATCGACATACCAACATACAAGATCGATCCGGCGTTGATCAACTTGGTAAAATCTAATGCATTTCACAGGCTGAAAAATGAAGATCCGGTTGCACACATCAGCCAGTTCGGGGAGAACTGTGATATGGTGAAGATAGACCGATTTCCACAAGATGTGTTGTACCTCAAGTTGTTCCCAAGTTCATTGGCGGGAGCAGCAAGAGAGTGGCTACATAACCTCGACGATGAGTTCATTGAATCATGGGATCATATGGTGGAGGTTTTCTTCGAGAGGTTTTTCCCTCCTGAGAAGACCAACGACATGATTAGAAAGATTCACAATTTCACCCAATAGGCGGGTGAAACGTATTCTGAGACCTGGGAGCAATTCCAGGTTATGTTGAGGAGGTGCCCACATCATGGGCTGGACAGGGAAACACAAGTGAAAATCTTTTATTTTTCTCTCTCCGAGCATGATAGAAGTAATCTTGATTCAGCGGGATCCGGATTTTATTTGAATAATACGGATACCAGATGTTGGGAGATATTAAAGAACATGGCTAGGAAACAGTCATGGGGTGACAGAGGTGACGTGGAACAAGTCAAGGCTGTCGGCGAATCCAGAATAGTTAGGGAGATTAACGATAAGCTAGATCTTCTAGCCAAGAAGCTGCTGACTAAGGAAGATGCATCTGAGGAGGAGGAAGCCCAAGTAAAATTCATGCAACAACAGGGCTATAGAAATAATGACTATGCATGGAAGAAGGATAAAAAGTTCTCATGGAAGGATCCGAACAATTTTCTGCAGGATCCGGATGCCAAACCACAGAAAAGATCCGAGGATAAGAACACTGAATTGCTAAGTCAAATGGTTCAGCAAAACCAAGAGATGATGGCCATGTTTGGTAAGCAATTGCAATCTCAAGGTGACATTCTAACCAAATTTGGACAGACGCTGCAAAGCCATGGCGCACAAATGCGGGCATTAGAGACCACCGTGGCGGAAATCAAGCACGCCAATCAACAGAAACCAGCCGAGAATGCGAACGTGGCCCAAGCACATCATCAGGTCAAGTACATGTCTGTGGTAAGAAATGAGGAGGAATCTCAGGTGCAAGAAGCTGTAGAAGAAAGAAAAATGACTTTCAATGTGAATGCAACACCGGCGATACCATATCCACGCACGTACTATGGATTGCCGGGTGGAAACCCTTTCTTCAGAAAATCACAACGAGTTGTGAATATTGTATCTCCATGTAGGCAAAAAGAAGAATTTCAGGTTGATTGTGCACGTGCAGAGGCAGCGGACGTGAGAGAGAAACCACAACAAGCTGCTACCATTGAGGATGTGTCGCCAAAGCCCACGTCGGAGGGAGTGATTGAAGCAAGCTTAGGGGAGGTGCCCCCAAAAAGCTCATATGTGCCACCTCACAGGCGTGTTGATGCATCTGATGTTTCAGATCCGGTCAATTCAAAGTCAAAGAAAGAGCATCATCATTTTAAGAAATTCCTGGAGATATTCCGAAAACTCCACATCAATATTCCATTAGTGGAGATGATTGAGAAAGTACCCGCTTATGGGAGGTTCATCAAGGAAATCATCAATAAGAAGAGGCGGATAAAAGACGATGAAATTTATTGGATGAATGAGACGGTGAGCTCTATGATTCACGGGAGTTCACCAAAGAAGAGAAAAGACCCAGGAGGTTTTTACATTCCGTGTTCAATAGGTGGTCAACATTTCCCTAAAGCGCAATGTGATTCTGGCGCTAGCATAAATCTCATGCCTTTGGTGACATTTCAAAAGCTGGGGTTAAAAGAGATAAAGAAGTTGGCTACAACAATTGAATTGGCGGATGGGTCTACAGTGAGACCCTATGGAGTATGTGAAGATGTTCTAGTCCAAGTGGATAGATTTATATTTCCGGTGGACTTTGTCGTCATGGATATGCCACCACTCCAAAGCTGTGAAATTCTCCTAGGAAGGCCGTTTCAAGCAACGGCAGATGTCGTGACTGCCTTAGGGAGAGGTACTCTGTCTTTGGGCATTGGAGGAGATCGTGTTGAATTCAAATTACCGAATGATCCTCCAAGTACAGTTCCCAAGGTGAAAAGATGATGATCGCCACATCGTCTAGCCTAAGACGTTAAATAAGGGCGTTTGTTGGGAGGCAACCCAACCATTGGTACATTAGGATAGTTTAATTATAGTTATAAATCGCTTTTATTTCGTTTAAATTCTAGTGTAAAGAAGATACCTTGATCCATTTGTTCAATGTGCAGGTTAAAGCAGGGTCGATACCATCGACACCCTGGTCGATGGTATCGAGATAGGTTCAGGTTGGCAACTTGAAGAATCGTTCTGGGTCGATACTATCGACACCCTCGTCGATGGTATCGACATACCCACAGGCAGGTCGCACAAAAATTGTCGACAGTATCGACACACCAGTCGATACCATCGAGATCTCTGGAGAAGTTCAGAACGATTTTACTCAGTCAACTCGATACCATCGACGGCCTCGTCGATGGTATCGACATGATCACGGGTTGAAATGAAAAAGTGGCGGTGTCGCAATGAAGCCAAGTCGATACCATCGACTCCCGTCGATGGTATCGACCATCCATGTCACCGATCCGTGCAAAGACATCGACGACGATCGCGATTCCACGTCAGCGATCTGGGTGTTGCGTCGATACCATCGACCCGCGTCGATGGTATCGACAGGTCAGCAATCCGGGTTTCCCGATCCAACAAACGTCAGCCGTCGATACTCGCGAGGGAGGCGGATACCAGAGAGACGTGTCGATACCATCAACCCGCATCGATGGTATCGACGGATCAATAGTGGCGCCGGCCAAGTCTATATAAGGAGAATTGCAACGTCATTTGACGTCACACCTTCAGAGCAAACATCCTCCTTTGCGTCGAGCACTTCCCCAAGCCCTCCAAGACTGAAGAGCAGCAACACCGAGCAAGGATCTTCACCGAGCGGAGAATCACTTCTCCATCTTCCCCGAGCTCTCTTCTTCTAATCTCATCCTTCTTGCAACCATGGTGCACATCGTCGGAGCATCATCCTCGCGCGCAAATCCCATGGAGATTGTGGAGTTTGTTCCACCCCCTACTGCTTCCGTACCTCGTCCGCGCCTGATCCACCCTTCTGCGGAGGCGAGGAAGGTCTATGAGGAGATCATGAAGCGGAAGTTTGAGCCGACCCGGTATGTGGACCGGGGTATGCTCCAGGAGCTGGGATTCGAGGCAAACTTGGCCTATGTGCTGGCCGGGAAAGCACGTCACACCGGCCGACGGGCCGACGAGCTAGAGTACATGCGGATGGGCAGCCATTCTTCGGAAAATGGCCCACCTACAAGGAATTGGTGGTGGAGTTTATGGCGTCCCTCGACGTCTGCGTCGTGCCCAACGACGTGGTGGCGTCGGATCGTGAGTGGATCAAGGGCAGGGTGTCCTTCCGACTGTTCAACAACAACTACAACATCACGCTGGACTAGTTCAATGCAATCTTCAACTGGAATCACGGTCGCAATGATCACCGACGCCCAGATGCCCGCACCGACTACGTCAAGATCTTCGCCGAGCTAGTCACAGTGCCGGCGGGAAAGACCGTAAGCTACCACAATGCTGCGGTAGCGGATTTTGAGCATCCGTTCGTCCGGGTCTTACACCGGATGTTGAGCCTTACGTTCTTTGCTCGGAGCGACCTAGCATTGAGCAAGTTTCAGGAGAGTGATCTTTTCTTCCTCTACATGCTCCTGAAACGACAAGAATGCAACTGGGGTGCGTTCTTTCTGCAGCGCGTCCTGGCGGTGAAGAGGAGTACAAGGAAGGCTCTGATCCATTTTGGTGGGCTCATCACCAAATTGGCGTCGTACCTGGGGCTGAATTTCCAGTCCATGACTCCGCTTTCCACGAAGAGTAAGGTGAACGTGCAACACTTGCACCATTCAAACCTTATCCTTCTCCGGGATGGGTTGGCGTACGCACACTGCCACGTCAACCATGCTTACCAGGAGCGCGCATTGTCAGACGATGTCTTCAACATCGAGGGCGCACAGCACTTCCGGTGGCCAATCATAGCCATCGAGTCCGATGAAGAAGAAGAAGACGGCAACGACGAACAAGAAGGTGAGGCTGAGGAGGAAGAGGAGGCTTTCACACCTCTTCGAGCATGGGTAGCACCCCGGAAGCGTCCTCGGATGCATCTGGGTGCGTCTTCATCATCACAGCCCCCACCACCATCACCACAGCCCTCGCAGCCAGGCGAGGATGTCTACTCAATGCAGGGAATGTACACAATGTTGCAGGATATACAGCAGACACAACAGCAGCATCTAGCCATGTATACCGGTATTCATGAGACTACGAACCGGTGACTTGATAATCAACGGGCAATGTTCGAGAATGAGCGTCTCATCCTCGCCAACCAAGAGCAGATACACAACCGGTTGCAAAGGATGGAGATGCAACAGGAGCCCTTTTACGACCATTAATGGAGTCAGAGCTACTTTGGAGGCTATCCACAGCCTCCGCCGAGGACTCAATATGATCCGAGCTTCCAGGGGGAGTATCCTTCTTGGGATCCTACGGCCCCACAGTACCCACCTCCGCCTCCACAAGAATGATCAGGGTATCTCTGTTCCACTCTTAAGTTTGTTTTTGACTATGAGGCCATAGTCGAATTCAAGCTTAGGGGGGTAGTTGGAACAGCTCTATCTTTTCTTTTGTTGTTTTTAGTTTTTAGCATTGCTATTTGTTTCTTGCATTTTTAGTTTTTTTTTAGGATCCACATCTATCTAGTGTAACTTTGGATGTCGTAAAAGTTTGTCATCTCGCTGTTATTCATGGGAAATTTAAGGGAATTTTAAAATTTTTGTGTCATTGGATAGCTTGACTTGGTTGTCCTTGGGGAACTTATCCTATGAAAATGATTTATTATGTCAACTTTAAAACAACATTGCACACCTATACTCCTATTGACTCATGAAAAGTGGATAGTAACGGTTGTTTGAGCCTAACCTAACCAAATGGTAATGAGACCTTAATTGGATGTAAGAGAAAGAACCCTCTAAACTACTACACATGTCAGTAAGGAGGGACACATAATATTTTTCTAAGGTTCAGTCATCTAATCTTGTGATCATTCCACTTCATTTTTCCATAATCCACCTAAGAATTGGAAGTAAAGTGCAGTTTTAATTTCTTCTTGCGTGCATAGCATTTAGATAGGACTTGCATTGATATTTTCCATACTTTTGCATAAAAAGAGAAAAAATATAGGGATTCATGCACATTACCTTTAGGTGCATGCCATGTAGTTGCACTCATGATTTTCATGCATAAAGTACACCATGTATCTCAATTTTTCCTCAAAAGTGATCTAAACTGTTCCATACCTTCGAAATATCGCAAAGATTTCCAATCATGAAGAAAATAGCCCAATACATGTGTCTCTAAGCAATTATGGATATGTGGGATAAAGAAAAGAAAAAATTCTGAAAATCTAGAAGAAAAAAAAAAGAGAATTTAGAAGAAAATGGAATAAGAGGGAGAAAGGAACATGATATCACTCGCATTACAGGAAAATTGAGTACATGATGTGGCTTAATTAGATTTCCATCTCATATTGGGGTGGAAGGTTAGTGCATACATCATTTTACCCAATTTTAGGCATTAGGGCATTTTAATGTGCATTTGCATCATTTAGGACATTTTGTTTTATGCATATTGAAACTGTGCAATACTTCCAAGTTCTTCCATGAACCACCCATTCCATCCACCCGTTGCTCGGATCGGTAGGCCACCGTGAATTTCTCCTCACTAACGATTATAAGGAGAACTGCTTCCATGTTGATGGTAGTTAGGGCGAGCAACGTAGTGTCGGCGATCACAAGATGCACCAATGCTGAATCGGCGAATTTTATTATGTTAACTGCCTTATGTGATAGTGTTCATCGGTTTGAAGGATAATTTCTCTTATTGATGATTATTGTCGCCTTTAGGGTAATTACTGTTCTGTGGTTAGAGAAGGCCGGTTTGAGAACGTTCAGTGGGAGTCACATCGGATGTGGGTTGGTGTGTTGATTTTTAGTTGACATCTGCAATTCTATTCTACGGATTAGTTGCTCGAGGGCGAGCAATGTTTAAGCTTAGGGGAGTTTGATGCGATGATTTTGAGTCGCATTTATAGACCTTTTTCATATGTGTTTTATGCTCTAATTAGTCATTTTTATGGATAATATTGCATAATTCACTCATTTCGGTCTTTGCCATCATATTATGTCAAATTCCCTTTGTTTTATCATTTTGAGCATTATGTATCATATTATCATAATTTGTGTGGATTTACTTGGTCTTGTTTTGGAATTTCAGGAAAAACAAGTATCTGCTTCCGTCAATACCATCGACGGAAGTCGATACCATCGACCAAGCCACAGGTTGCCAGCCGAGAGGAGCAGCACAGAGTCGATACCATCGACACCCAAGTCGATGGCATCGAGATCCCTTTAGGTTGCTGGCGAGGAAGCTGTCGATACCATCGACGGAAGTCGATGCCATCGACACATGGAGGCTACAGCGTCGCTAAACGACAAACCCGACGCTACAGAGAGTCGATACCATCGACATCCAAGTCGATGGTATCGAGATGACCACAGGTGCTCAGACGAAAAGAAAAGGAAGCTTCCGCTAATACGTTGGGTCGATACCATCGACCCGCGTCGATGGTATCGACGCCGGCAGATATGCGTTGGATTTGTTTTGATCTCAATCGGACGACTGGAGTTATTTGACGACCTAATTAGGGAGTTATACCTAATGACGGCCGCCCACACGAGAGGATCATCTCATTTGGCATTGCACGAGTGCCGAGGAAGGAGAGAAAGGAGAACGGAGGTCAGAAGCTCATCCCGGTCAATTCGGACGCTGCCGAAGACGAATTCCACCACCGACAGGCGGGGAAGCTCGTGTTCTACGCCAAGGATCTACCGGTTCTTCTCCGTTCAGGGGTTTTCCCACTTATTTCACGTTTTTCTTATGAATTCCCCTATTTCTACCATGTATTCGTGTGAGATGAACATGAGAGGCTAAAACCCTCCATCTTTAGGACCGGGAGTAGCCCGGGAATGCATTGTATGACAATTTTATATTGATAATTCATATTTTCTCTCTTAAATCCGTGGTATAGCTTCATTTTCTCCATATATATTGTTATGCCTGATCACCATAATAATAACCTAATGCCCTTAATCACTTCGACAGAAGGATTAACGGTTGAAAAGAGACGAAACCTACATTAATCAATAAAACCCTTGACAAAGGAGTTGTAAAATTAATGGTGGAAACTGAGAGATCGTTCGTAATGCGCTTAGTTTAGGGGAATGATTACTACGACGGTGGAATCAACCTAAACCTAAGTAGTGAATTGCACCACGACAGTGGGTAATTCTATTTTCAGGCCACTACCCGGATAGAGAGAGAAGAGTGAGGAATTATATAAAACCTAATACAATGTTGACCCGCGGTGAAACCGCAATCCTAAAGATACCCTTTTGAATTGATTAAATTAACCTTTAATCGATTGTTTTCTTTGTTTGATTTTTATTTTCTTTTAATTTTGACAACAAACCCTACTTTGTTATCCGGCCTAGCTGATTGCAATTAGTTAGTAGGAGTCTCGAATAATTCACGTATCCCTGTGTTCGACTCGGGCCTCACAAAGGCCTATATTACTCGACGTGTATACTTGTGTTTAAGCGCGTAGTAAAATACACGTCACCAGTCGGCTTAGAAATAAGCCAGAGCCAGGCTGTGAAGCACAGGTGGCAGTATTCTGGGCTTCCCAAGAGAAGGATCGGACGGCCCCATTAAACCTAGGAAGGTAATCATCTAACTAATATTCAATTCATGTATGAATCTTACAAATACAATTAAAAATAGCTCCCTTGGCTGATAATTCCTCAAAAATACCCCTAGACTCACAAAAATACCCTCTTTATTAATGGATCTCTATACCATCCCCTTGAACCACTTTGAATGATGATATTTAATTTAAACTACAAAGCTCCTTTTTAGGGTTCATTAAATGATAAAAAATAGTATCCAGATGATATTAATTCTCAGAAAATTGTGATAGAACTATAATAACAGTGGAAATCCATTTGTGGACTCCGATATGGGTTTTATCAATTTGTATCAGGCCTTTTTGAATAAAAGACTAATTAGGTGCTTTAGCCCTCCTATTAATTCTAGAAAATAGGAAAAGCCTCAGAAAAATATGAAATTCATACCAGACCTTAATTATGATATATATAGATCACAGTAAAAATACTAGACACCATCCTAACATCACATTGACCTAGATTTGGCTAAACCCTTAACTGGACCTAAATACCATTAATAATCGTGAACCTTATATTAATGATGAATATTTGTTATTAACCAGGTGATGACCAGATATCTAGATGAGAAAGAATGATTAGAAATATCTGAACTCAGGTACGTGGGATTTATTAAGTATAAGACTAGTTTTCTGGTTGCCTATGATATGTAATATCTTGAATGCTCATATTTGGATATGATTGCTTGGTTGAACTAGTATGAGTTATACTTCACCAAATCTAATAGATCATAAATGAGTATGATGGGTTGTAGCTACTAGAGCACATAGCCTGGTGTGGATGTATGTTGCCTAACATGGATGTATGATTCCTTGTCCCATGTTAGATGTATGATGATACTATATTTCCCACACTAGATGTAAGTCAAGTGCAAGTATGTGTAGTACAACCGCATCAAAGTGAATGCAATAAAAGGAATGTTTACCTGATTATCGCTTTAAATAGTGTTTTCTTTTAATCTTTCTTTCTCAAGTTATTTCAATTATGCAAACATATTAGTAGGTATCTTTCTACCCACGTTCACAACACCTTGCGTGTTGATTTGTTGTTTCACGTATGTTTTAGGTTCAGAGATAGCATGGGAGGAAAGAGATGGGAGTGAGCAGTTGAACAAGTTGTACCTATTGCCTAAGATCTTGTTAGCATACATGTTCAGACTTGTAGAATTCTCATTCAATATGTAACTGTAAATCATTTTGTAATAATTCATATTGTATAAATATGCATGTTGAATGTTGAGTATGTTATGGTTGTATGTTCATGTATGTGTAGCTTCCGCAACGCACTCTGATACAATTGCTTAACATTTTTGGATTTTGTCTTCTCATCTCCATGGAGTTTTGAGAAGGTGAAAATCCGGGGACATTACAGTTGGTATCAGAGCATGAACAATAGCTATACCTGACAATTTCTCACCCTGAAACATAAAACTAAATTTAACCTTTCACATAAAACCCTAGAAATTTAGTAAGTTGTTGTATAAGGACTAGGTTTGACTTATCCTCTAGGTTAGAACCTAGATGTTCGAGAACTAGGTTTAGACAAGTGTCTGAAACCCTTTGCATATAGAGCTCATATGTATTGGGTAGCTACACCAGTCTACATCATGTTCTCACCATTTCACTAGGTTACATGCCACCAGACTATCTACTGTGTGTTGGACACTCGATTTTGCTGATTTGGTTTTGTATTCCAATTGGCTCGAGCCTTGACAATTTTCTCTGACGCCTTCTTTCTCGGAGAAAAATTGTATAATATTTTATTAGATATATGTAAATATAAAAATGTGTCCATCACACAGAAGAGTAGTGGGTGTTCATGCAATCTAAGTGAAAGGGAGTGACATCGGTCTAGAAGAGATAATAGATCGAGATTAGACGTCTAGAGCCTCATAAGGTTATGTGATACATAGATAGACAAAAGAAAGATGAAGGAAATAAGCATATAGAATCGTATCTAACTGTGAACTATGATGGTATAAGTTTCCTTATTAAGATTTGAGTTGTATATGAGCCGAATCCACTCTTAGAGGATCTATGCTAAGTCATGATGATGAAAGTACATTCCCTTTTCCTACTTAAGATAAGCTAAGTTAAGATAGAGATGAGTATGCATGAGCCTCAAGCTCTTATACAAGGAGGATGTCTAGTGGTAAGATGAGATATGTGGTGAACTCTAGAGAGAGTAAGACCCACAGGGAGAAGGTCATAGGACCTAGCCTCCAATATATGAGATATGTGTTAAAAAAATGTCCTACACTAGATTACTCTTGAGTGTTGAGTTGAGTCCTTATGCATGATTCAAATATATAGGTGAGGATTGGGTAAAATAAAAGGATGGGTAGATGACCCATGTGATAAAGTCAATCCTTTAGCTGAGTTAGGTCCTAGCTAGAGTGATATATTTTGAGAATCTCATCATTAGTTGCAAGTGAGGTAATATATGAACTCTAGTTATGAGAGTATGATGCTTTGTGAAAAAGATACTCAAAATACATGTTCTCCCTTCTTCTTCTCTTTCTTAATATATGACGATAGAAACCTCACTTGAGCTATATAGATGACTTATATATGAGGATTCACTCGTATAAGCTTGACCTATTATAAATTTTTTTCCCCTATATCATACATTTAGCACCCAAGATTGAAATCATGATAAGTTGACTTTAAAATATTCTCTTCCCCTTCATATGAAACACGAAAGATATGATGATGAGATCATGGGATAAACTTAGTATATTCTCTTTTTCCCTTCACATAATTCATGCAAGACATAAAAAGTTGAACTCATGAACTTGATATAAAGATATTTTTGGATCATAGGATATATGATCAGAAATATAGTTTGTAACTTTGATCCTTCTCAATATATGCTTCTAAGTTGAGTATGAATATCACACCATGGGGTGAAACCTTAATGATCAAACATGTTGCGTATGCCCTTCTTAAGTAGAAGAATTCTAATGTCAAGGATGAAGATATATCTCCTCTAATGATGAAATCATTGTAAGATGTTGATCATAAAACATATTAATGATGTTAGATTTGAACGATCTGAATATCATGTCATATAAATGAATTCCTCCTGAATATTAAAAGTATGAACTTTAAAGGCATGAACAAAACTTGTATCCTTAGGGGTGATGTAATCCTAAGATATCATAATGTCATGTTATGGCTAAGACTTTAAGTGATGCTTTCATATATATATGGTAGGGTGGACACACCCAAGAATCTCTAGACCCTAAGCTGACAACTTAGAGTGCATGCAACTATGGTGGTTTTAGAACCTAAGGAATGATGATGTATATGAAGTTGAACTCCTAAATAGCATGTTAAGGATGAGATTAGTTGAATTTCGAGGACGAAATTCCATATAAGATGGGGTGAATGTGATGACCCCAATTTTATGATTATGATACCCAATATAGTATTTGAAGACCATGGGCATCATGTAAATGATGATACCAAATGAAGGAATTGGTTACTCAATTATTGTATATTTCCACCTGAAAAGTGTAACTATATATATGCAATTGACAATTAGAACATTAATTGAGTTCAAGTATGATGAATAGGTTTGATTAATTATTTTGGGTACATATGAGTCCATGGGACCCATTTAATACTACCAATGGACTCAAGTGACATATTAGTGAACTTTGAGGTATTAGTATCATAACAAGTGTTTTGGACTTGTAGGATCAAGAATTATGATGATTTGAATTGAATTCAAGGTTAATATGTCTATCTATAAGGTTGTTTGAATAATTTATTTGCACAAACAAATAATGGACTTTGAGTCTCAAACTTTGTTGGAAGACACCTTAGGATAATGTGAGCCTATGCTACAAATTTCAAGATTTTTGGTTGTTGCTACAAAGAGATAGAATTATTTAAAATTGGGGACATTGATGATATTTTTCTTGATCAGACTTTAGTCTTTAGATATGTGACACATGAATGTCACGCTGTCTTTTACTGGCTGGGAGCCTTTGATCCAAAGAACCAGTCATCCCCAACCTCCGTCAATTACGGATCAGAGGGATATGACCAGGCTATGAATCAGCAGCACCGGAGAGAGAACAAACAACATATCAGCGTGATCTCCTAACTGAGAAATCCTCACCACCTCACTCCCAGAATCTCAACAACCCCTCACTCGTGCTAAACTGTGGAATGATAAGAGAGGTCAAACGATTTTCCTCACTACCCTCTCCACCATGGTTTGCAGGAGTCGAGAATAGGTGATAGTAGGAAGGGAGGAGGGAGAGTGGGTTCCAGATCTTGCGAGAGATATCCCCTATGACCACAAGATTCCCTAGATGCCTAGTAGCTGACGGATCGGTTTCCCTGGAACTGACCAGTGCCGCCAGGACCAGTTGAAAGAGTAAGGGTTGGGAAACCAACGATGGAGGTTGGTAGATCCTTTGTGATGCTTGAGAAGCACCTCCAAGGCCCCAGCTCACCAGATGAACTCAACGTCTTTGAGGAGGAGAAGTAGAGGCGGGAGTGTACCAGCCATGGATGGAGGAGGATGCCAAACCCAGGTCTGGCCTTCTCAGATTCACCCTACCCACGAAGACCACCCCCAAGTTCGGGTCAGCCGCTCGAAGCTTCTGGTGATCTCAGATAGGAGAGGCAGTCACAAAGGCACAAGCACCCCTTTTCTGCCAGCAATTTCTACGGCAAGCCCTATTGCGGCCTAACAGGGATCATTTGTGCTCCTTCTCACCATAGCACAACGCCGCCTAGAGCTCCATCGCGGGTGGATCTGGGTGAGTTCCAGATACAACCAGGGATGCTCTTCTGTACTCCCATCGCTCGACGAATATGATTCCTTATAGAGGAGCTCTCCGACGAAGACATGCCGCTGAGATGTATCGCAATGCAGGAGATCACTTGATCACAGGGGAAAGGTGGGAAAGACGAGAGAAGAGTCGGCTAGGCCCATTATGCCCAAACCAATCGGCTTAGAAACAAGCCGGAGCCAGGCTGTGAAGCACAGGTGGCAGTATTCTGGGCTTCCCAAGAGAAGGATCGGACGGCCCCATTTAACCCAGGAAGGTAATCATCTAACTAATATTCAATTCATGTATGAATCTTACAAATACAATTAAAAATAGCTCCCTTGGCTGATAATTCCTCAAAAATACCCCTAGACTCACAAAAATACCCTCTTTATTAATGGACCTCTATACCAGCCCCTTGAACCACTTTGAATGATGATATTTAATTTAAACTACAAAGCTCCTTTTTAGGTTTCATTAAATGATAAAAAATAGTATCCAGATGATATTAATTCTCAGAAAATTGTGATAGAACTATAATAACAGTGGAAATCCATTTGTGGACTCTGATATGGGTTTTATCGATTTATATCAAGCCTTTTTGAATAAACGACTAATTAGGTGCTTTAGCCCTCCTATTAATTCTAGAAAATAGGAAAAGCCTCAGAAAAATATGAAATTCATATCAGACCTTAATTATGATATATATAGATCACAGTAAAAATACTAGACACCATCCTAACATCACATTGACCTAGATTTGGCTAAACCCTTAACTGGACCTAAATACCATTAATAACGGTGAACCTTGTATTAATGATGAATATTTGTTATTAACCAGGTGATGACCAGATATCTAGATGAGCAAGAATAATTAGAAATCTCTGAACTCAGGTACGTGGGATTTATTAAGTATAAGACTAGTTTTCTGGTTGCCTATGATATGTAATATCTTGAATGCTCGTATTTGGATATGATTGCTTGGTTGAACTAGTATGAGTTATACTTTGCCAAATCTAATAGATCATAAATGAGTATGATGGTTTGTAGCTACTAGAGCACATAGCCTGGTGTGGATGTATGTTGCCTAACATGGATGTATGATTCCTTGGCCCATGTTAGATGTATGATGATACTATATTGCCCACACTAGATGTAAGTCAAGTGCAAGTATGTGTAGTACAACCGCATCAAAGTGAATGCAATAAAAGGAATGTTTACCTGATTTTCGCTTTAAAAAATGTTTTCTTTTAATCTTTCTTTCTCAAGTTATTTCAATTATGCAAACATATTAGTAGGTATCTTTCTACCCACGTGCACAACACCTTGTGTGTTGATTCGTTGTTTCATGTATGTTTTCGGTTCAGAGATAGCATGGGAGGAAAAAGATGGGAGTGAGAAGTTGAACAGGTTGTACCTATTGTCTAAGATCTTGTTAGCATACATGTTCAGACTTGTAGAATTCTCATTCAATATGTAACTGTAAATCATTTTGTAATAATTCATATTGTATAAATATGCATGTTGAATGTTCAGTATGTTATGGTTGTATGTTCATGTATGTGTAGCTTCCGCAACGCACTCTGATACAATTGCTTAACGTTTTCATATTTTGTCTTCTCACCTCCATGGAGTTTTGAGAAGGTGAAAATCTGGGGACGTTACGCGGTTTGATGAAACTATTTAAGTTCAAACGGTCTTGAGGAAACCGATTGAACACCTCTATTGAAACTGTTTGGATTAGGATTTTCTTGGGAAGAGTGTCCAAGATGATGTCATCATCATCTTCCTTCGTTCATCCAATAACTACTACCATTTTCATGGGAATTGCAGTAATGAATCAAAGGAAGTACAAAATAGAATAAAATGAACAACCAATCATGGAGAATTGAATGCAATATCAATGTTTAAGCGTTTAAGTTATATAACCCTCCTTCTAATCTGATTCCAAGCTTCAAGCTCCACGTTCTCTAATGGTGGATGAGCTTTGACAACTGCCCAAGGTCCGTTCTCAAGCTTTTGGATGAAATAGTTGGCTAGAGTTGAAGATTGGATGGAGAAAACAAGAAATCAAGCATTGATTTTCGGCTTTCACCATGAAACCAAGGTGAAAGAAGGTTAAGAGATTACCAACAGGTTGGGGGTCGTCCTCTTCCTCTTACTAAGCTCTCTTGTGGTCGGCCAAAGCAAGAAGAGAAAAGGAATAACGAAAAAGATCCTTTTGTGGGTAGGAAATCAGATATGTATAACGAAATTCCAAGGAAAGAGAAAATGGAATTAATTCTTTTAATTTCCAAAATTGTTGGAACATATCCCCCTCAACTCCTTGTCCACGAAGCCATCTTCTTCCTCTTGCAAAACCTTTTCATTATCCAAGAATTAAAATAAAAGAAATTAAGCACCTTAATCATATTATACTAATATCCCACTTTTAGTGGATAATACTTTTTATTAACTTATTATGAGTGGGTCTTCCACTCAAACAAGATATTTTCGTGCCTTTGCAAGGCACAAGCTCGTCCAACAATTTACAAATTCATCCCTCAACTTTTGGTTGAAGGGATCTTCAATTAATATATTTCTTTTTGCAGTAAATTGAATTAAAGTTCCGCTTATGCATAAATCTTGATGATTTTAATATCAAGATTCTCTCTCCTCCAAAGTAATTCAAATGAGGTGCCCCTCTCATTTTCTTTGCTCTACATGATGCCAAGAAACATGGGGGACCCTCTATAAGTGGTATTTTGCACATTGAACCCTAGGTTTTGGGTAAATTGCACATTACACCAAAACTAGGTTTTAATGCATAAAGATTGCTCAACAAGCTCAATCTAGGTGCTCAAGCTTGTGAAAACCATACCAGTACATCATACTCACTCTTATGATGTCTCAAAATATGAGGAACATTTTATCATGTAAAACTTGCAAGTTAACCCCTCAACTTAGATAATTTGCACTTTAGTCCAAAACTAACAAAAAAATGTTTCAACATTATCCAAAAAGGATTGAAATTGAAATATAAGTTCCTCTTAAGCCTTAATTACTTTTAAAGAAATAAGAGAAAGTATCTAATCAACTTTATTAGGCAAAACACCTAGGGTTAGAACATAACCCAGGTCAGGGATGTTACAACTAGGGGCTTAGCTACACATGATCAAAGAAACTACAAAAGAGAGGGGAAGAAGAGGAAGAAACTCCATGGAGCTTGATGTAGAAGCCTTCTTCTTCACCTCCAAGCTGCTGTGGGCGGCCTCCCTCCTCCAAGGGTGCAAGGGAGCATAACGTATAGGGGATTATGGATGAAAACCTAGAAACCTAGGTTTCCATGGTGGAATGAGGGTGGAAATGGTGGATGGTGAGCTAAAATGCAAAGGGATTGCACTCAAAGCTCAAGGAAGGAGAATGGAGGAGTGTAGAAGTGGTGGGAGAGGCTAGCCTTCGTGCCCCAACCGCCACCTATGTATATATAGGTGGTGGGGAGGCACTAGGGTAAGTGGGGGGTAGTTTAGGAAAAATAATGTAAAGTAGGGTAGGGTTGGTGGATCACCACGGCCGTGTTGGATGGCCACGGCCGTGGTCAGGGTAGTAGGGAAAAATCGTGGGGTGGTAAAATGGTCATGGTATGGAGGGGGTGGTAAAAAGTTAAAGTATGGTGGTGGCCACGGCCGTGGCGGAGTATCACGGCGTGGTAGGTGAGTGGCACCACGGCCGTGTTGGGTAGCACGACCGTTTTGGAGGAGGGAGAGGTGATCGTGGAGCAGCACCACGAGTTTTTGTACTACATCGGCCATGGTCGTGGCAGAGGGCTACTGTTATGGTGATTTGGGGTGACAACCTATTGCATCTTTGTAATAAAATTACGACTGTGGCGGGTGGCCATGGCCGTCTTCAGTTCTCTTGGACACGACCATGTTAAGTGACCACGGCTGTGGCCCTTGGGATGCAAAATCACTGTTGTCCCTGTTGGAGCTTTGCAATAAATGCACGACCGTGGGGGTATTCCCACAGCCGTGTTGTGGTCTTCATCATTCAATTGTCCTTCAAACTTAATCAATTGTGGATGTCTTTGCTTGGTGATGACCCTTGGCCATTGGAGGTAGGTTGAGGGAGATGTGGGGTCCTTCTTTGGGTCCCTCCATGAGTGGGGGAACCCTAGAACTCCTTCTTTCTCTCTCATCCATCTAAGCATGGTCCAAGTACCTAAAAATAGTGCAAAGAACATCCATAAGAGTATTTGTAATGATAAGCATATTAGGGGAAAAAGGCTTTTAATCTACATGTTTAGATGTGATTTAAATACAAAATGGTACAGGATGGAGCCCTAAAATAGGGTTGCATCAATCACCATGGATAGCGGTTGGTTGTATCCTCCTAGCAGATGGCAAAGGCCTCCTGGCCTCTCTAATAATCCATACAGACTGTCGGGTACTCCTGTAATTCTAGTTGGATGGAGAAGAAGGAGTTGACCTTTTTAGTCAACATGTTAGCATCAACTTGCTCACTCAATCGTATCTCTCTTGTTGTTCCTCCCTATAATGGGTAGAACTTGCTCTGGTTCTAACGTTACCATAAATGTGAAAAGATAACAATTATCAAAGATTATTGTAGTGTCTTTGGAAAGCGTTGACTACCCCTCTGTATAAAGGAGAATCAGGATCAGGAGTTCTCGTCTGAGAGGGAATCGAGGAGATGAAAATTTTCATGAACTTTTCAAACATGCGAATGAATAATTGGTCGATGCACATCTAAAATGGTCGGTTCACATGTTCTTTGATCAGTTCAACCCTGGAACTAGTCATTTTTTCTATGTTTCTCTATAACAATTGTATTGGCAATCAATATTCAATTAATGAAAAACATGGTGTCATCATCAATTCATGATCCAATCATATTTGATCAACCAAATGGCTAATTCACAACCTGAACTAGATGGTTCACAGATATGAGCTGATCAGTTCACTTACTGAACCGATTGATTCAGAGTTTTGATTTCCAATGCTAGTTGAAGTTGGCCTGACACTTGAATCAATCACTTCAACATTTGAACCGGTCAGTTCACTGTCCAATTAGTCATTTTTCAGTAATTATTGGCAAAATTGAATACATAACACTATAGTGATCAAGTTTAAACTACATTCATGAATAAAATCCTATTACAAATGTATCCTATTTCTAAGTTAGATTGGTAGTGAATGTCCATCACTAGTTTATGACATCACAAGGAACGTGTGTTATATAGCAAGACATCATTGTTATCCAAGTAATTGGAAAGTTGAAGAACAATTGCAACCTATAATTTATGGTTAGTGTTATAGTTATTATTTAGTTATTTTTTCACTAATATCTAGTTGATCTCTAGTCTTGGAATTATCATCTCTTGACATTCAATCCATGTTCCTTGAACTAGAGTAGACTATTAAGATATCGCGACCTTGATATCATATATTAACTCACACGATCACGGCCATGCATTTCTCAATCTCTCTTATCAAGTCACTAGGATATCATAATCATGAAGGAGGGACAAATCCCATCTACATCACATTGTCACAATCCACTCAAGTACCACCTTTATGGTAACCCTTATTCAAGATCACTATGGATGATGCCAAACTACATCGAACAACATGTAATGAGTGTTGTGATTTCAGGTCTAAAAACCACAACCACCGCCATCACTATGAGATATGATTTTGACTACCAATCATGGTTCCCATGCATCACTCTGAAGGTGGTATGTCTGATACACTATTCTTCAACAAGTTATGTGTTTGGTTTGATATCACATATCATGACTTAATAAGATTTTGTCATCAACCAACACACACTCTAGTGTTATGTGTTATGTGTTATTATTATCGTTAGCCTTCCGTAATAACATCTGACTAGGGCCATAACCAGAATGTATATACTCCTGACATCTATATGATCTCATTGTTCATGTCCTCAACCTAAACACATACTTCATCGCATAACATCATTCTTTGGACATTTTTTTGTTACATTGTTATATCATTACTGAGTAAAATAGAATAAATTGAAAGATTGCCTTTACTATTAATCAAATCATTTACAAGATATGGCATTACAATCATCATATGATTGGCTCTCTAGACATACATACAAAAAAACTAGGTAGAAAACTATGCCATTACAATCATCACTTGTATCTTTTCACATGAAAAAAAAATCCAAATAATCATTTATCATAAGTATATATTCTTTCTCAACTAGAATGACATATTGGATCAACAAGAAAGAAACACATTATATCAAGAATTAGAACAATCTATGATTTACAAGATTCATGTTTTTTTCCCATTCCCACATCATTTCACATGATTTATCATCGATTGGTATCATCCTTATGACATCATCAACAGTTACCCTAAACATGGTTTCTTAAATGTAATTAATGCATATTAATTGAATCTCAACATATTTCTTATTAGTTCATTGCATATCAGAGTTCTCACAAGTATTAATAGAGACGTTAGAACTAGAAAAAGTATAATTATATAGACATCTTATGTCATTCATCATGCTTAGAAGAGGCTTTCCATACAAAATATACTTATTTAATTAATTCATATGAATAAATCTCAAAGAATAAACGATCATAACAAACTTATTCTCTTGTTATATTATTTAGCATTCTTCAATTATGGTTACTAATCAACACATGCTTGATTCTCATTTTAAGGCCATAAAAAGACCATTCTTAGAGTACATGTATTCTAACAAACAATTACAATCCAAGAACACATTCTTGCAAGTTTACTAAAATCCGTTTACCTCATCTTTTAATTGTATAAAATTATACTTATATGCATTCCTTAATCCCTCATTTGAGATCGTTATCCATTAGCATTACATAGGTCATCCTTTTAGGGTTAGAATTAAATTCTTAGAGCCATCTACTAGTTTTCATAGTTTCCTTTCATTTCATATTCATTATTCGCAACTTCTATCATTTCATGTTCACTACTACTCTTAGAATAATTCATTCTAAATTTATGTATGCATAAAGTTTCTCTCATTGGTATCCTTTATAGTTCTATTTTAATGTATTCCATTAATTTTAGGTCAACCGGAATATGTTTAAAGTAAAAACATAAAAGACTTGCTCATACTTGTTTTATTAGTATTACGTTCATTACATATCATCACAATTCATGCCACCCTTGTCCATTTCTTATTTTGCATTATACATGTACCATGTCATTTAACTCGTAATGGAATTCTGGTAAATAAAAGGAATACTTCAATTCCTTGTAACACTCTAAAAAAAGAGGGTATCACTAATTAGGGTCACTTCTTCTTACTCCTTATCATTATTCATCTCACAACTCATCATTAAGTGACGGGCATTAATGTCTAGAATTCATGTGAGGTTTGCTCATACTCCATATATTATACTAGAATGTATGCATTATGCTTCTATCATATTGAGAATACTTATCACCTTCTATTGAAGTAATAATGCCTACAATTGAGTATCTTTTTACATTCACAAGATTATATACAAGTTTGGCTTTATCTTTCATACTCACCTTAAAAATATATTTCAAGGGTTTAGGAAGTTATCTTAGTTCAAGACATCATAAGAATCATATTATTTAGTACTCTCACTGAAATGTACAAAGGTTCATTGAGAGGGGTCAAGACACATGGAAACCCTAGTTTTCATTCCCCACAATTAACCAAGCATACTTAACAAGCATACAAAGATTTAATAACTCATTTTATTTCATCTCTGAACATTAACCCTACCATGGATTTCCTCCACATCAAACCCTCATATATAGACATGCATGTACATAGGATATTCAACTCAAATAAGCATTCAAAATTTCAGTTGAGTAACTCATACTTATGAGTTCAAATATGAATACATATGTGTCAATTAAATTTCCAATCATATTGCCCATTGGGATGATTTTAAGAAAACTTGTTGTAAAAAGATATAGTTCTTTATCGATAAGACTTTCCATATAAACTAAATGAATATATTAGGAACTAATAATTACACATCAATGAGAAGGAATCCAAATCTTTAATATTTTATTCCCTAAAATCTTTCCCATTGGTTACCTAATTGGATAAAAATCCAAACATGAATTTGGATTAATTTGATTGAACATGATTATTATTTCCACATAATTAAAAATCTTAAGAGGGAATAAGAACTCACCTCAGGTGCCAAGTACCTTAAAAACATCAGATACAATCTGAATTTCTATAATAATATCAAGGTTCTAGCACTTGAATCCATTTCTTCCTCCTCTCAACTCAAAAACCCGAGAAAAGGAGAATAGGAGAGAAAGAAAGAGAAACTTGTGTGATAAGATGTATCTTTGATTCAAATAAGAGTAGGAACAAAACCTATGTGTGTGAGAGGATAATCACCAAGAAAAACTATCTAAATAGGATGATGTTACTTGATTCCATAACCTCTTGAAAGATGAAAACCTAGAACATCAATTGCACCATTTTCTCCTCTTAAAACTCCTAGCTAACCTCTCTCTCCTCTCTCAATTTTTGCTTCTTGGATAGGATCCACGAATTATGGGAGATACTTGGATAGGTTGATCATATAGATCAAACGCATGAATTATGGGAGATACTTGGGTGTTAGGTTGATCATATAGATCAATTGAGGTGCATGTAATAATTGCAAACAAGTACTTCATTGCATTTAATATTTATTCAGATCGGTTTGGTCATTGAGTAGTCATTGATAAAAAACTTGAACCATAATTTGTAGAATTGAAATATCATACAAAAAATGTTAAATGTATTGGACTGTCTAAAAATGAGTTACCAAGCTAAAAACTAAAATTTCAACTCATTTTGATGTACTAGTAAAAAGATTAAAATAAATGCCACACTTCTATATTTAAGCATGAAAACATGGTTGAGTGAGTTTGTGGTCAGGAAAATCAGTCGATAAACAATTCATAAATAATAATAAAAATATAACATATGTGAGAACACTTATATATGAGTCATCCAAACTATGTAAAAATTTCAACTAAAATAGAGTTATAAATAAAATACTAAAAATCATTTACTACAGTAGTGTACTTATCATAATTTGTATTCATAACTATCAAGACCCTAATTTTTAGCCAACTAGGGTTTTTTACTTCTTAAACCCTAATTATCAAAATAAAATCATTCTTAGATTTTCTCTATAAAACCCCTGACCTGTGTTTTGGGTTAGCCCTATTTACTTTAACTTGATGATATGCTTGGAACCTTTCTCAAATCCTTTAAGATGGTCTTAGAGCTTGTGGGGAGCTTGAGTCTCAAGTTTGAGCTTGTTTAGATGATGTTTACGCTTTCTGTGCTAGTTTTGGAGCAAATTGCAATTTACCCATTTTTTGGGATATTTTTGTAATTTTTCACCTATATAGTGTTCCTTCTCTCCCTTGGATCCATGAGAAAGAGTGTGTTTCTTTGGGGTGCCTGGTTTGACCTTTGGTTGAGTGATGGCATCACCTTGGGTGATTAGGGTTTCTTGGATTTGGTGTGCCTTGACCATGTGAACCTTGTTGGTTTGTCTCGACCTATGTCATGACTGAGGGATTTTTGGGAGGGTGTCATAGTCAAGACACCTCCCCTAGGTGTCATAGTCGTGACGTCATAGTCGAGACACCTCCCCTAGGTGTCATAGTCATGACCAAGATGGTCTTGGGCCAAGATAATGGCTTTGGTGTGGAGTGTCTCGACAAAAGGTGAGTGTGGTGACCTTTATGCCGCGACCTTGTTGTGTTTTTGGGTGTTGTTGCGAACATGGATATTTTCCATGGTGGGTCATGACTGTGACATAGGCGTTGGGTGATCAAGTGGTCTATATCCAATCTAGAGTGTATCACCATCTCATGCAAGTGGAATTTAAGTCATTCCATGTTAGTTTCTTGGGTGGACAAGTGTCCCTTGGAGCCCTATCTTGTTGACACCTCATCTCTTGCCCTACCTCTCTCCTCTTTTACTATATAAACCCTCTTTTCTCCATGCAAGTGATATTTTCCAGTCATAGTCTTCCTCTATTCCTTTGTTCTCGACCTTGGAACATGGTGGAGCAAGAAGGAGTTGTTCTTACTTCTTTCGAGGTGGTTCAACCTTGCATGTGGTTCTTGTGGTAATCCTTGGTCATCTTCAACCTTGGTGAGTGTGAATCTTTCCTTTATGGTGTTTTCTTGGATCTTCTACCCCATCTTCTTCTCTTTTCTTTGCCCTAGACCATGTTTTGACATGTTGGTCTTTCTTGAGAGTAAACCCCTCAATCACGAGGGTAATAGGCCATGTTTTGACAAGGAGACATCCATGTGAGAGGGAGTTTCTTCTCTCTTTTCCCCCTTCTTTCTTTTTGTTAAACCTTGAGCTTCTTAATCTCTTTTCTTGAGCAATCTTTTACCTTGGTGTCTTCTCTTTCTAGAGGTGATCTTGTGGTCGAGAGTGGAGCTTTTGATGGAGCTTGATCATCCTTGGTAATTGTGTGCTTGGAGCTTACTTTCTTGGAGTGATCTTCCTTAAGGTTGGTTATATAACTCTTAACCCTCTCTATTAATGCACCATTCCTACATGCATGCTACTATTTTCTCTCACTCAAATGTTTCCTTAACATGTTAGTACATGATGATAGACTCTAGAACTTTGATGATGTTGAGATCATGCTTGATTTGGAAGTAATTTGAAACCCTAGTTTTGTAATTGTTTTTTGTGTTTGTGGTGCAATGGTGGTTTTTACCAATTTCTAGACCATGGTTTTGGTTGCATGCATGATGATCGAGTGTTTTAGTGTTCCATTAAGTTTTTTTTTGGTTTTGGTGATGATGATCTTGGTTTCTCTCCCTTGTTTGAGGTTCATTTCATGGCGATTTCATGGCCCATGTGTTAGGGTTTTGGTAATCAATTTTTGGAGACATTTTCCTTCTTGAAGATGGTAGTGCTCCATGCCATTCTCTCTTATTTTAGACATGATTTACTTATGTTTTGATCTTGGTTAATATTGGTTTGATGAAGGTCATTTTCCATGGTAGTAGTTTGACCATTGGTGGTCACCACACCTTGATCTTTCTTGGGTCGTGACACTTTGATTATTGGGTTTGTTTGGGTCGAGTTACATGACCTAGTTCCTCACCCACGACCTAATTCTAATAGTTTGAGGACCATGGCATACTCTTAGTTCTTGAGTTCATGACACGGTTGGGTATTGAGGTCAAGACATGTTCCTCCTTGGTGTATTACAATCGTGACATCATGGTGTTGGCCGCGATTGAGACACCAGGGTAGTGATGATAGCAACCCATATTAGTGGTGATTGTGACTCATGTTAGTGGTGGTCTCAGCCCATGTTATTGGGTAGTCATGACACTTGGTTGAAGGTTGTTTGAGACACATGTTGTAGGGAAATATGGGCACATAGTATAGCAATGGAAACAAAAATTTATCTATGTGTATTCCCAAGTACAACAAGATCGCATCGCCTAGTATGAAATAGAAAGGATAGTTTTAGCGAGTTATACTTGTGGCATACAACTCATAAAAACATAATTAACTAATGGGGAAGCGTTCACTAAGCAATGATTACAAAAAATCACTAAAAATTAAAACCTTTTTATCCATGGATCCATCAAAGGAAAAATTTCTCACATAAAACCAAAGCAACATAATTACATTCTTATTCAAAGGTACATATTCTGAATCGTCTCCTTTTGAGAATTGCAAGCATTAGCTGTCCTATCAAGCTAAACACAGGCAGTATAAAATCTTGAGGCACTGAGCCAAAATCTTGAAAGCACTAACAACTACTCTGAGGACCTGAGAGTACAGAGACGACACATAGGACTCTATCTACATCTATACAAGGCATAACAGCCAGTGTCTCCACCTGAGACTTCACTGCTGTCCCTGTTGTTGTTGTTGCTGTCCTTCACCTACTGAAGGATTCGTTCCTCTTCGTCTGCGTCCACCTAAAAATGTGATTCCCACGGGGGTGAGACAATTGTAAATTGCCCCAGCGAGAGATATAACTCTCTGCCAGAAACAATATTATTGCAGCTTAAGAAGATAAATATGAATAGAGATATCATATTTATTTGGCAACATATATTTTAATGTCTAACAGATTAGAACATTATTCTTATCAATAGCATTGCATCTATAACTTGATAGAACAGCATGTCACTTATCATTTAAGGAATATGAAGAACATGTATAACAGTTATTCACTATAGAATTATTACCACAGCATTAACTCTCTTCAGGCCTAGGTCACATATCTAATGCCTGGTATTGTCATTGGGGAGTCATGGTCTATTGCCATACTCTTTTCACAAAGTGTTGGGATCTTAGTCCCTCAACTTATCAAGTACATTTCCACTTCTTAATAGGTTCATTATCATGATTATAGAATCTGGGTATTTGAACCCATAACTCACCATAGAATACTTGTTACAACTTATTAGGTAACTTCATACCTTCATATCATCTGACCTAGGGACATTATAATTCTTGCTACACAAAGCATTGCACATAGTTCACAAAGCTCATACCAGATCTTATTATCCCTTAATAGGCAATAAATCATATTATGTCTTATGAAGCTCATAAACAATCTAAGATAATTAGCACATCATGTGACACACAAGAGTCATTAATTGTAGGTTACCTCTCACTAAGCAACAAAGCATATGAAGGCTTATAAGGCCTATAGAACATTTTCAATATACAGAATATCATAGCTCATACCTAGCTATGTTGGGTTTTAGGGGAGACAGAGAAGGCAGCGGAAACAAAAAAATTTCTCCCCCAACTCATACCGAGGAAATGTGTCAACGTCTATATAATAGGAAAGGATGGTTTATGGAATCATACCTTGTCCCGAGGCTTGCTCGGCGACAATACCTCGCGCAATGCGCGGTCTTCAACTCCGGTCTTGGACGGCGTCTGTGCAGCTCCTGGTCGCACCGGGACTGACGACTCCTCCTCCTACCGGACTGTCGGATGACAGTTGTCCTCCTAAGCGGCAGTGTCCTCCCGCCTCTGTAGTAGTCCACACGGACCACCTGGAACTCCACTCTCCTTGTCCCATAAGGAAGTGGAAGGAGTCACACCCTCCTGTTGACGTACTAGTCGCCAACACACTCTCCTGCTGCCAGTTGCAACTGCAGTTGTCCTTCCCTTGTTGCACCTCCCTTTGCGGGAAGCACTTGCTCGGGATCTCTCACGGTTACCAAAACCAGAGAGAACGACAACTTCACAAAGCAACCAGCTTGCATTGAGTTGTACTCTGAGAAGCCCCCAATACCCCTATATATATAGGCGGGTCATGGGACAGGGTTCTCTGTGCCCGGCAATATGGGACTAAAGCAGGAGTAGAAGGGTTCGAGATTTTCCACAAAAAGCAACCAACTCGCAACCTGAACCGATCGGTTCACAAGTGAACCGGTTGGTTGAAGACCTGAACCGGTCGGTTGGAGCACCAACCGATCGGTTGGGACCCATGAGCCGACCGGTTCACTTCTGAACCGGTCGGTTCATGGTCCTGGTCGGTTCCCGATTGACTTTCCTTCTTTCGTTTCTAATTGGTATCGAATACCAATCCTATTCCCAATCAAATTGGGCAAGTGAAACGCAAGGAAAATTCTCACCGACCTAACTTTCCCAACTTGCTCGGTTGCACCAGTGGAACCGATCGGTTCAACACTTGAACCGCTCGTTTCACCCTGGGCTTGAGCCGATTGACTCAACACTTGAGCTGACCGGTTCAGCAACCTCAGCCGACCGGTTCAACACTTGAACCGATCGGTTGGGAGTACAGGTTGTGCAGAATCAGTCAAATGCGATTTCAATCAATCTGATACTCCAATCAATGCGTCCAACACCTTGAACCATATGATATTGAGCTATCAACTGATTGAGTGTTTAATTGAACTACTAAACTCCTTTAGTAATCAATCTAAACATTTCTTTGTGGACAAAACTCCTCTTCCAGGTTAATTCCTATGTGTGTGACCCTGCAGGTCCATTTCACGTTGGCAGTGAAAGTCCATAACACTTATGACTTCACAAGCAAAGAGCGGTGCCTAGTCACACATCAGTGCTACCCAAGTGAAAGTAGAAAGTTGGAGAACAACTTTCATCCTACAATTCGTGAATGGTGTTACAGTGAATGTATAATTCCTTTGTCACTGATATCCCGAATGAACTCAAGGCATGGAACTATCATCCTGTCAACGTTCATTCACTTTCTTGATCTCAGAGTAGATTGAAGGAGATATGTATGACATCAATATCACATATTGACTCACACATGCGTGCGCATGCCTATCTCAATCCTACTCATCAAGTGGCCTTGGATATCAAACTCCCTCAGGAGGGACAAATCCCATATCTATCACTCACCCCTCAAAAGCCCCATGTGTCAAATCCACCCAATCATCACCTTTATAACAACCCATGTTTCAGGACTGTGTTTGATGATGTCAAAGTGTGCCCATCGACATGTTTTGAGTGTAGTGATTTCAGGTCAAAGAATCACACTCACCACCATCACTGTGAGTACTGACTGTGACTACCATCTCATGGTTCCATGTGTCAAACTCACGGTGGGTCTGTCTGGTACCTTGTTCTCTAACAAGTACCTATGTGTTTGGTTTGATATCTCTATATCATGACTAATGAGATTCTGTCATCAACCGACACCACAATCTAGTCTTGTGTGTCATTGCTGTCTATCTACCTTCCACAATGACATCCGACTAGGGACATAACAAGAATGTACAAACTCTTAGCATCCGTATGATCTCATCGTTTAGGTCCTTAACCTGAAAGCATACGTCATTGAGTATTGTCATTCTCTAGACATTCAATATGTTCTATCACTATCTCATATGACTGAACGAAAAAGAATTGGAAGCTTGCCTTTGATGTTTATCAAATCAATCTTAATGTATCCCACCAATCATCCCATGATTGGCACTCAGGGCATACATACCAACAGACTCCCACTTGCACTGCGAGCCAATCACCCTTGAATCATATTCATAGTGATCTTCAAACATGTCCCACATGTCATTCTGCTCTAGTGCCAACATAGTGAGTAATGGCAACACCTTTCCGAAGTCAGTTTTTAATTGCATGTCTCTCTCATCTCTTTGATGTACGTCATACGTATGAGATGGAGTTGTCGTAATATGTGATCTAGTATTCCAGTGCTAACCTTTAGCCACATTGCATGATCAAGGATTCCAAACTTGTCATCAATGAGCGGAATATCTACAAGTTCATCTCATGAACTTCCAGATCCATATAGTATCTACTACTGTTCTCTAACACATAGATACTCGGCATTTCCTTTTAAATGGTTTTATTGGAACACTTCCAATTATCAACAAACTTTCACTTTTATACATCCTATGTATATTTTGCGATTAATTTTCTGTCCTTTCGGAAGTTCGCATCAATGTAACTCTTTACATCGAACTCTTCCTTTTCTCCATAGAACTAGTACTTCCCAAGTACTTATCAAGTTCTTATGGTATTCTAGTAACCCTTACTGGAAGTAGACAGACATCCACTCGTCATGTCCTACATACGAGTTATCAGGATGAGCACATCATATTGCCATGTCCTACATACAAGATGATGAATGCATTTTATTCTTGCCATGTCATACATGCAAGACAATGGGATGATTACATACATGATAGATCCATATCTATTATTATTGTTCCCATTCTTCATAAGAATTGGACACTTGGCCTTGGGATACTAATATCCATATAACATGGACAAGTTTTCTCCCACTAAATCTGTGCATACTGAACCCTTCAGTACAGATTGCCAATGTATGCTCTCTCTTTTCCAGGTCAAGAGATTTGTCGAGAACTATCTCTATAGATCTCTATTCCTATCATATAGGAAACATCTCTATCTTCCTTAAAGATAATTTCCACTTTTGGATTTCCATTCTAGAACAATTCCATTTCACATCAATATGTGGAATGTGAATACGCTCCCACTAAATCACAGATCCCTTCTTTATCTTTGACATATCGGTCAAACCCTTTGACTATATCATCAAAGTAAAGATCCAATTTTAAGTTGCTTATACATCAATCACATGGATTAGTCCATTGTAACTTATAGACTTCATTTGCATTAGTGGATTCATAAACCTTATAGGTTGTATCACGTACACATCCTTGTTTTATTCCTCATAGGAATGCGGTTTTAGTATCCATGTGCCAAATGTCTCAGTCATTAAGTTGCAATCAACAAGCATCATCCTTCTCAAAATGTTATCCATGTGTCTTAACACTTAAGACTCATTTCCACTTATGGATTTCATCCAATGAGTGCTACCATCAAGGTCATACCTTATGGCTCACATGGAAGTCATTTAGGATGTAATGGTTCTATACCATAACTCAAAATATGATTCCTCATATTCATCTAGATAGTTGACTCATCATATGAACAACTCATCACATAGATGATTTAGGTGTATCTGTTAAGGATATAAGAACTCACAACCCTTGTGATTCTTAATTTCCTTTATTAGTGTGGGGTATTCTTTTATTAAGAAGAATTTAGTTATTCGATAATCATTATCTAACTCCTTAGAGTATGATTCCTTCTTGATTTAGACATCACCATGCCTTAATCATGAGTTCACTATGATACACTATCATAATCACTCATAAGGATCTCAAACATTTGGTCCAAGTATTTCATTCATTGATCTCATCAAGAATTAACACTACCAAATTCGCACTTCATCTATGATAATCTTGAACACTTCAAGATATTCATATTGGTATTTCTCTAAACACCATTTGAAGTATTAGCATTTGTTCCAATAGGTATGTAAATACATCACGTGTATTATACCTAATAGGATAATCATTCTCCCACTACCATTAGTGAAGATTGATTAATCACGTCCAAGATATTCATGTCTCTTAGTGGTTCTCTAACCAAAAGAGTCTAGATTTATCCATCGTATGGAAACTAGAAATGAATTTCTTATGATATATGCTAATTTGATTGTTTGAGTTATCAATAACTTTAGGTATCATTTTATCTTATGCATACCATGTATCACAAGATAAACAAGGCATTGCCACAAAGATCATATCTTTAAGATTGAAACATCAACTTTATTAATTGCCATCATTGTCATACAATATGCAATAATAAAGTGTTTCTATCTATTGGCAATATATGAAATAGCACTTCTCAACTCTATTTCGTGCCCTTTAGGCTGAAATAAACTGAAAGATACTCGTATCTATGGCAGCAACACTTGCTCCAATGATGGGTACTTCTTTCTTGGTCCTTTCACAAAGGCCATCACTTCTTTGTGGATATTGCATATCATATATGACATATCCATATCTTGGTATCATATACCTCAGATAAAGAAGAGGTTCATTTCCTGATACCTTAGGTGGAGATCTCCATCCCCTCCTTCATCTTCTTTTGTTCTTCCAGATATAGAGGGCAATCCCTCATACACCCTTTCCCCATGTGCCTTGAGGATGAAGACGGCTTGGATTTCTGGCTAGCATCAGAACACTTCTTAGCTTTGCCCTTGTCCTTGCCCTTAAGAATTACCTTTTCTTTGATCACATCAAAGACTATGGTTTGTCTTTCTTCATCTTTGCCTCTACTATCCTCAACATGTCCAACAACTCTGTCAACGCTTGTCAAAGTTGTTCATGTTGTAGCTTATCATGAATTGTATGATTCTCACAACATTTGCAGTATCATACCAATAGCCAACCCTTGGCTCAGAGGGAATCCTTCTCATTCAGGTTTTCCACATACCCAATCACATTGAGTGTGTGAATCCCTTATTGGATCTCCTTCTGTCATGACATATTAGGATAGTGTCTTGGAGACATCATATGTCTCATGTTGTCTCTACAACTCATAGTTCAGAGAACACAACATCAAGCACTCCTCATCAATGTCTTTCTCAGTATGCTTCTATAAGCATACTTTCAGCCATTGATGTGGTGGGATTGAGTTCATCTGGATCTGGTATAACTAGGACTTGGAGCTTTCGCTCTTTGACTGAGAACACTTCTCATCATCCTAACCAATCTTGGAATTATTCCCATTTAATTTGTTGGTCTCAAAGACCGATCGCAAATAAAGTGATTTGTTGATTAACCTTTTATTTTAACAAAAAGGAAATATATGCAAATTTAGTCCAAAAACTCATTTTTGACTTGTTTGATTGATTTGAAAGTTTGACAATATAATTAGGCCTTTAATTAATTATCGCTCCCACTATTTTACTTCAAATTGATAGCCCTCACCATCAATTCGGAAGATTGCAGCGTACAACCTTCTAGTGGGCAAGATCCTGAAATCCTCTAAGCCATGGACCAGCTAGGGCTGTCACCCGCAACATAGATCTCTCAGGTAGGCAACTTTTGCCAATTGCATCATATGCAACTCTTGATAAGATGTCATATACAACTCCTTGCAATGATCATCTCCATGCCTCAAGGCGCTAGTTCCTATCTAGGTCACCTTGTTAAGTCCGACCCAAAGCAAACACGATGAATATGTACCCTGCTAGGGCAGACCCACACATTCATCCTTCACGCTTCCACGAGGTAGACGGTGCACCACGCTAGGGCGTGCCCATACTTGGTCGAACAAGCTTTTCACGTGTGTCGCATTTGGAAGGTATCTAAAACTTAATATTTTAATGAGGGATTTGGTTTTTATATACATATACATATCCAATCACCACAATACATAGTATGTATCATATACATGCTATATCCCACAGAAAACATGCACAAACGATAAAAAGTGATGATTATGGCCATCCTAATGTGATTCCTCGAGCCAAGAGGAATCACGGTCATCTAGGTCAACATCATATGCAACCTGTACAAGATGAACATATGTGTCTTGCCATCTGAGTTGATCAACTCATCACATGAATGATTTGTACTCTCCAGCCGGTCGTCTGGGTGCCACCAGCCGATCGGTTAGCTCCTCCAACCGATCGGTTCGCCTGGTCGTCGTGCATCTCGTCATGTCCGCCACCCGCTCGTCTCGCTCCTTGAATCGGTCATCAACAGATCGGTTCACACCTTGAACCAACCGTCTGGAATGTCAACCGATCGGTTCACGCCTTGAACCGATCGTCTGAGCAGTCGTCTTGATGTCTGCCGGTCTTCGACATAACAGGAAATAAAATTCTATCCTATTTATTACATTGCTTTAAAAGGGAAACCCTGAGTTTCATTTGGGGGAAGCAAAGGTAGGAAAGAATCTCGAATTATTTCGAGTTACATCAGGAATAAGAGAGGGAAGATCGGTGCGCAGACCGAGATGCAAGCAACCAATCACAGATAAGTGTTTATAGGCCATAATCATGCTACACACATCCACCACAAAACTCGTTTAAGGGCGACGCGTATCGAGTGCATTAATAATACATATCATATATGTAATTTGGGATTTTGTGGATTTAAGATTGGACATGCATAAAGACGATATTATTCGCATCGTATGTAATAAATAAAGGCGACAAACCAAAATCGATCATATCGATATTCCTAAAATATAGAGCAGTTGACGTGGCTCTGATACCACTGTTGGGTTTTAGGGGAGACAGAGAAGGCAGCGGAAACAAAAAATTTTCTCCCCCAACCCATACCGAGGAAACGCGTCAACGTCTATATAATAGGATGTTGGTATGTATGCCCTGAGAGCCAATCATGGGATGATTGGTGGGATACATTAAGATTGATTTGATAAACATCAAAGGCAAGCTTCCAATTCACTCTGGTTCAGTCATATGAGATAGTGATAGAACAGATTGAATGTCTAGAGAATGACAGTACTCAATGACGTATGCTTTCAGGTTGAGGACCTGAACGATGAGATCATACGGATGCTAAGAGTTTGTACATTTTTGTTATGTCCCTAGTTGGATGTCATTGTGGAAGGTAGATAGACAGCAATGATACACAAGACTAGATTGTGGTGTTGGTTGATGACAGAATCTCATTAGTCATGATATAGAGATATCAAACCAAACACATAGGTACTTGTTAGAGAACAAGGTACCAGACAGACCCACCGTGAGTTTGACTCATGGAACCATGAGATGGTAGTCACAGTCAGTACTCACAGTGATGGTGGTGAGTGTGATTCTTAGACCTGAAATCACTGCACTCAACACATGTCGTTGGGCACACTTTGACATCATCAAACGCAGTCCTGAAACATGGGTTGTTATAAAGGTGATGATTGGGTGGCTTTGACACATGGGGCTTTTGAGGGGCGAGTGATAGATATGGGATTTGTCCCTCTTGAGGGAGTTTGATATCCATGGCCACTTGATGAGTAGGATTGAGAAAGGTGTGCACGCATGTGTGAATCAGTATGTGATACTGATGTCATACATATCTCTTCCAGTCTACTCTGAGATCAAGAAAGTGAATGAACGTTGACAGGATGACGGATCCATGCCTCGAGTTCATTCAGGATATCAGTGACAAAGGAATTATACATTCGCTGTAACACCATTCACGGATTGTAGGATGAAAGTTGTTCTCCAACTTTCTACTTTCACTTGGGTAGCAATGATGTGTGACTAGGCACCGCTCTTTGCTTGTGAAGTCATAAGTGTTATGAACTTTCACTGCCAACGTGAAATGGACCTGCAGGGTCACACACATAGGATTTAACCTGGAAGAGGAGTTTTTCCACAAGCAATGTTTAGATTGATTACTAAAGGAGTTTAGTAGTTCAATTAAACACTTAATCAGTCGATGGCTCAATATCGTATGGTTCAAGGTGTTGGACGCATTGATTGGAGTATCGGATTGATTGAAATCGCATTTGACTGATTCTGCACAATCTACACTCCCAACCGGTCAGTTCATGAGATGAACCGGTCGGCTGAAATTGCTGAACCGGTCGGCTCAAGGGTTGAGTCGATCGGCTCATGCACAGAGTGAATCGATTGGTTCAAGTGTTGAACCGATTGTTTCAACTGGTGCAATCGAGCAACTTGGGAAAGTAGGATTGGTGCGAATTTGCCTTTCGTTTCGATTTCTAATTTGATTGGAAATAGGATTTCCAATTTGATTGGGAATAGTATTGGTATTTCGATGCCAATTGGGAAAGAAACAAGGAAAGTCAATTTGAACCGGATCAGGACCATGAACCGATCGGTTCAGGGCACCAACCGATCGGTTGGAGTGCCCCAAATGGTCGGCTCATGTCCAACCGACCGGTTCAGTGGCTGAACCGACCGGTTCAGTAGTGAACCGATCAGTTCAGGTTGCGAGATGGTTGCTTTGTGGAAAATCCCGAACCCTTCTACTCCTGCTTTTAGTCCCGCATTGCCCGGGATGGAGAACCCTGTCCCATGACTCTCCTATATATATAGGGGTACTTGGGGGCTTCTAACAGTACAGCTCAGTGCAACCAGTTGCTCTGCGAGTTGTCGTTCTCTCTGGTTTTGGTAACCGTGAGAGAGCCCGAGCAAGTGCTTCCCGCAAAAGGGAGGTGCAGCAAGGGAAGACAACTGCAGTTGCAACAGGAGGCAGGAGAGCGTGTAGGCAACTAGTACGTCTACAGGAGGGTGCGACTCCTTCCACTTCCTTGTGGGACAAGGAGTGTGGAGTTCCAGGTGGTCCGTGTGGACTACTACGGAGGCGGGAGGACACTGCCGCTTTGGAGGACAACTGTCATCCGACAGTCCGGTTCGAGCAGGAGTTGTGAGTCCCGGTGCAACCAGGAGCTGCACAGACACCGTCGAAGTCCAGAGTTGAAGACCGCGCATTGCGCGAGGTATTGTCGCCGAGCAAGCCTCGGGACAAGGTATGATTCCACAAACCATCCTTTCCTATTACATAGACGTTGACGCGTTTCCTCGGTATGGGTTTGGGGAGAGAAAATTTTTTGTTTCCGCTGCCTTCTCTGTCTCCCCTAAAACCCTACAGTGGTATCAGAGCCACGTCAACTACTCTATGTTTTAGGAATATCGATATGATCGATTTTGGTTTGTCGCCTTTATTTATTGCATACAATGTGAATAATATCGGCTTTATGCATGTCCAATCTTAAATCCACAAATCCCTAATTACATATATGATATGTATTATTAATGCACTCGATACGCGTCGCCCTTAAACAAGTTTTGTGGTGGATGTATGTAGCGTGATTATGGCCTATAAACCCCTATCTGTTATTGGTTGTGTGTGGTTGCTTGCATCTCGGTCTGCGCACCGATCTTCCCTCTCTTATTCCTGATGTAACTCGAAATAATTTGAGATTCTTTCCTACCTTTGCTCCCCCCGAATGTAACTCGGGGTTTCCCTTTTAAAGCAAATGTAATAAATAGAATAGGATTTTATTTCCTGTTATGTCAAAGACCGGAGGACATCAAGACGACTTCTCAGACGGTCGGTTCAAGGAGTGAACCGATCGGTTGATGACCGGTTCAAGGAGCGAGATGAGCGGGTGGCGGACATGACGAGATGCATGACGACCAGGCGAGCCAATCGGTTGAAGGAGTCAACCGATCGGTTGGTGGCACCCAGACGACCGGCTAGAGAGTACAGATCATTCATGTGATGAGTTGATCAACTCGGATGGCAAGGCACAGAGTTCATCTTGTACATGTTGCATGTGATGTTGACCTAGATGACCGTGATTCCTCTTGGCTCAAGGAATCACATTAGGATGGCCGTAATCATCGCTTTTATCGTTTGTGCATGTTTTCTGTGGGATATAGCATGTATATGATACGTACTATGTATTGTGGTGATTGGATATGTATATGTATATAAAACCAAATCCCTCATTAAAATATTAAGTTTTAGATGCCTTCCAAATGCGACACACGTGAAAAGCTTGATCGACCAAGTGTGGGCACGCCCTAGCGTGGTGCACCGTCTATCTCGTGGAAGCGTGAAGGATGAATGTGTGGGTCTGCCCTAGCAGGGTACATGTTCATCATGTTTGCTTTGGATCAGACTTAACAAGGTGACCTAGATGGGATCTAGCGCCTTGAGGCATAGAGATGTTCATTGCAAGGAGTTGTAGATGACATCTTATCAAGAGTTGCATATGATGCAATTGGCAAAAGTTGCCTACCTGAGAGATCTATGTTGTGGGTGACAGCCCTAGCTGGTCCATGACTTAGAGGATTTCAAGATCTTGCCCACTAGAAGGTTGTACGCTGCAATCTTCCGAATTGATAGTGAGGGCTATCAATTTGAAGTAAAATAGTGGGAGCGGTAATTAATTAAAGGCCTAATTATATCGTCAAATTTTCAAATCAATCAAATAAGTCAAAATGAGTTTTTGGACTAAAATTGCATATTTTCCTTTTGTAGTTCAAATGGCAACAAACAACAACAACTTTTCTTTGCGATCGGTCCTTGACAAGGACAAGTTGAATGGGACGAACTTCCACGACTGGTATCGGACATTGAGAATTGTTCTCACTCAAGAGCGTAAGCTCTATGTCCTGGATACTCCAATTCCAGAGGAACCCGCTCCAAATGCACCAAAGGCAGAAAGGGATGCTTACAAGAAGCATTCTGATGATGCCATTGATGCAAAGTGCTTGATGATGTGTTCAATGAACCTTGAGTTGCAGAGGCAACATGAGAACATGGGTGTCATAGAGATGATTATGCATCTCAGGAACATGTATGAAGATCAGGCACGGCAAGAGAGGTACAATGTTTCTAGGGCGCTGTTCAAGTGCGTCATGACAGAAGGAGATCCAGTTGGTCCTCACACACTCAAGATGATTGGGTATGTGGAGAACCTACAGAGACTGGGATTTCCACTGAGCCAAGAGTTGGCTACTGACGTGATACTGCAATCGTTGCCAGAATCTTACAGTCAGTTTGTGATGAACTACAACATGAACAACTTTGATAGGCCACTATCAGAGTTGTTGGGCATGTTGAGGACAGTCGAGTTACAGATGAAGAAGGACAAGCCTATGTCCGTGATGGTGATCACGAGCAAGAAGGGCAAGTCCAAGCGCAAGGGCAAGGGCAAAGCTAAGAAAGGTTCTGAAGCTAGCCAGGAGTCCAAGCCATCTTCAGCTCTCAAGGCCAAGGGAGGCGTGACCAAGAAAGGAAATTGCCACCATTGTCAAAAGCCAGGACATTGGAAAAGGAATTGTCCTCTCTACCTGGAAGAACAAAAGAAGAAGGAGGCGACTGAAGCTTCTACTTAAAGGTGTCATGAAAGTAAACTTGTAACACTTCTGAGATATATGATATCAAGATGTAAAGTGTAAAGCATTCTTACTTTGGGCAAGTGTTGCCTTTATAGATAGGAATACTTTAGTTTATTTTCAGTCAATAAGGCATGTAATACAGTTATGAACTGCTATTTCATATTTGCCAATAGATAGAAACACTTTATTTTTGCATATTGTATGACAATGATGGCAATTAATAAAGAGATGTTTCAATTTATAAAGATATGATCTTTGTGGCAATGCCTTATTTATCTTGTGATATTTGATATGCATAAGATAAGACGATACCTAAAGTTATAGATAACTCAAACAATATAATTAGCATTGATCATGAGAAATTCATTTCTATTTTCCATGTGATGGATAAAAATAGACTCTTTTGGTTAGAGAACCAGTAAGGGACATGAATATCTTGGACATGATTAGTCAATCTTCACTAATGTAGTGGGAGAGTGATTATCCTATTAGGTATAATACATGTGATGTATTTACATACCTATTGGAACAAATGCTGATACTTCAAATGGTGTTTAGAGAAATACCAATATGAATATCTTGAAATGTTCAAGATCATCATAAAATGAAGTACAAATTTGGTAAAGTATTAATTCTTGATGAGATCAATGAATAGAATACTTGGACCAAATGTTTGAGATCCTTGTGAGTGATTATGATATTGTATCATAGTGTACTCATGATTAAGGCATGGTGATGTCTAAATCAAGAAGGAATCATACTCTAAGGAGTTAGAGAATGATTATCATATAGCTGAATTCTTCTTAATAAAAGAATACCCCACACTAATAAAAGAAATTAAGAATCACAAGGGTTGTGAGTTCTTATGTCCTTAACAGATACACCTCAATTATCTATGTGATGAGTTGTTCATGTGATGAGTCAACTATCTAGATAAATATGAGGAACTGAATCTTGAGTTATGGTGTATGACCATTACATCCTAAATGACTTCCATGTGAACCATAAGGTATGACCTTGATGGTAGCACTAATTGGATCATATCCATAAGTGCAAATGAGTCTTAAGTATTAAGACACATGGATAACATTTTGAGAAGGATGATGCTTGTTGATTGCAACTTAATGACTGAGACATTTGGCATATGGATACTAAAAACCGCATTCCTATGAGGAATAAAATAAGGATGTGTGCGTGACACAACCTATAAGGTTTATGAATCCACTAATGCAAATGAAGTCTATAAGTTATAATGAACTAATCAATATGATTGATTAAGTATAAGCAACTCAAAATTGGATCTTTACTTTGATGATATAGTCAAAGGGTTTGACTGATATGTCAAAGATAAAGAAGGGATATGTGATTTAGTGGGAGCATATTCACATTCCACATATTGATGTGAAATGGAAATGTTCTAAATTGGGAATCCAAAAGTGGAAATTATCTTTAAGGAAGATAGAGACGTTTCCTATGTGATAGGAATAGAGATCTATAGAGATAGTTCTCGAAAACCTCTTGACCTGAAAAGAGAAAGCATACATTGGCAATCTATACTGAAATGTTCAGTATGCACAGATTCAGTGGGAGAAAACTTGTCCATGTTACATGGAGTTAGTATCCCAAGGCCAAGTGTCCAATTCTTATGAAGAATGAGAACACTAAGAATAGATATGGATCTATCATGTATGTAATCATCCCATTGTCTTGCATGTATGACATAGCAAGAATAAAATGTATTCATCATCTTGTATGTATGACATGACAATATGATGAGATCATCCTGATAACTCGTATGTGGGACATGACGAGTGGATGTCTGTCTGCTTCCAGTAAGAGTTACTGGAATACCATTAGAACTTGATAAGTGCTTGTGAAGTACTAGTTCTATGGAGAAAAGGAAGAGTTCGATGTAAAGAGTTACATTGATGCAAACTTCCGAAAAGACAGAAAATTAATCGCAAAATATACACAAGATGTATAGAATAAAAGTTTGTTGATAATTGGAAGTGTTCCAATAAAGCCATTTAAAAGGGGAAATGCCGAGTATCTATGTGTTACAGAACGGCAGTAGATACTATATGGATCTAGAAGTTCATGAGATGAACTTGTAGATATTCCACTCATTGATGACAAGTCCGGAATCCTTGATCATGCAATGTGGCTAAAAGTTAGAAAACGGAATACTAGATCACATATTATGGCAACTCCATCTCATACGTGTGACGTACAGCGAAGAGATGTGAGACATGCAATTTGTACAGACTTTGGCAAGGTGTTGCCATTACTCACTATGTTGGCACTAGAGCACAGTAACATGTGGGACATGTTGGAAGATCACTGTGAATATGATTCAAGGGTGATTGGCTCGCAGTGCAAGTGGGAGTCTGTTGGTATGTATGCCCTGAGAGCCAATCATGGGATGATTGGTGGGATACATTAAGATTGATTTGATAAACATCAAAGGCAAGCTTCCAATTCACTCTGGTTCAGTCATATGAGATAGTGATAGAACAGATTGAATGTCTAGAGAATGACAGTACTCAATGACGTATGCTTTCAGGTTGAGGACCTGAACAATGAGATCATACGGATGCTAAGAGTTTGTACATTCTTGTTATGTCCCTAGTCGGATGTCATTGTGGAAGGTAGATAGACAGAAATGATACACAAGACTAGATTGTGGTGTTGGTTGATGATAGAATCTCATTAGTCATGATATAGAGATATCAAACCAAACACATAGGTACTTGTTAGAGAACAAGGTACCGGACAGACCCACCGTGAGTTTGACACATGGAACCATGAGATGGTAGTCACAGTCAGTACTCACAGTGATGGTGGTGAGTGTGATTCTTAGACCTGAAATCACTGCACTCAACACATGTCGTTGGGCACACTTTGACATCATCAAACGCAGTCCTGAAACATGGGTTGTTATAAAGGTGATGATTGGGTGGCTTTGACACATGGGGCTTTTGAGGGGCGAGTGATAGATATGGGATTTGTCCCTCCTGAGGGAGTTTGATATCCATGGCCACTTGATGAGTAGGATTGAGAAAGGCGTGCACGCATGTGTGAATCAGTATGTGATACTGATGTCATACATATCTCTTCCAGTCTACTCTGAGATCAAGAAAGTGAATGAACGTTGACAGGATGACGGATCCATGACTCGAGTTCATTCAGGATATCAGTGACAAAGGAATTATACATTCGCTGTAACACCATTCACAGATTGTAGGATGAAAGTTGTTCTCCAACTTTCTACTTTCACTTGGGTAGAAATGATGTTTGACTAGGCACCGCTCTTTGCTTGTGAAGTCATAAGTGTTATGGACTTTCACTGCCAACGTGAAATGGACCTGCAGGGTCACACACATAGGATTTAACCTGGAAGAGGAGTTTTTCCACAAGCAATGTTTAGATTGATTACTAAAGGAGTTTAGTAGTTCAATTAAACACTCAATCAGTCGATGGCTCAATATCGTATGGTTCAAGGTGTTGGACGCATTGATTGGAGTATCGGATTGATTGAAATCGCATTTGACTGATTCTGCACAATCTACACTCCCAACCGGTCGGTTCATGAGATGAACCGGTCGGCAGAAATTGCTGAACCGGTCGGCTCAAGGGTTGAGTCGATCGGCTCATGCACAGAGTGAATCGATTGGTTCAAGTGTTGAACCGATTGGTTCAACTGGTGCAATCGAGCAACTTGGGAAAGTAGGATTGGTGCGAATTTGCCTTTCGTTTCGATTTCTAATTTGATTGGAAATAGGATTTCCAATTTGATTGGGAATAGTATTGGTATTTCGATGCCAATTGGGAAAGAAACAAGGAAAGTCAATTTGAACCGGATCAGGACCATGAACCGATCGGTTCAGGGCACCAACCGATCGGTTGGAGTGCCCCAAACGGTCGGCTCATGTCCAACCGACCGGTTCAGTGGCTGAACCGACCGGTTCAGTAGTGAACCGATCAGTTCAGGTTGTGAGATGGTTGCTTTTGTGGAAAATCCCGAACCCTTCTACTCCTGCTTTTAGTCCCGCATTGCCCGGGATGGAGAACCCTATCCCATGACTCTCCTATATATATAGGGGTACTTGGGGGCTTCTAACTAGTACAGCTCAGTGCAACCAGTTGCTCTGTGAGTTGTCGTTCTCTCTGGTTTTGGTAACCGTGAGAGAGCCCGAGCAAGTGCTTCCCGCAAAAGGGAGGTGTAGCAAGGGAAGACAACTGCAGTTGCAACAGGAGGCAGGAGAGCGTGTAGGCGACTAGTACGTCTACAGGAGGGTGCGACTCCTTCCACTTCCTTGTGGGACAAGGAGTGTGGAGTTCCAGGTGGTCCGTGTGGACTACTACGGAGGCGGGAGGACACTGTCGCTTTGGAGGACAACTGTCATCCGACAGTCCGGTTCGAGCAGGAGTTGTGAGTCCCGGTGCAACCAGGAGCTGCACAGACACCGTCGAAGTCCGGAGTTGAAGACCGCGCATTGCGCGAGGTATTGTCGCCGAGCAAGCCTCGGGACAAGGTATGATTCCGCAAACCATCCTTTCCTATTACATAGACGTTGACGCGTTTCCTCGGTATGGGTTTGGGGAGAGAAATTTTTTTATTTCCGCTGCCTTCTCTGTCTCCCCTAAAACCCTACATAGGAAAGGATGGTTTGTGGAATCATACCTTGTCCCGAGGCTTGCTCAGCGACAATACCTCGCGCAATGTGCGGTCTTCAACTCCGGTCTTGGACGGTGTCTGTGCAGCTCCTGGTCGCACTGGGACTGACGACTCCTCCTCCTTCCGGACTGTCAAATGACAGTTGTCCTCCTAAGTGGAAGTGTCCTCCCGCCTCTGGAGTAGTCCACACGGACCACCTGGAACTCCACTCTCCTTGTCCCACAAGGAAGTGGAAGGAGTCACACCCTCCTGTTGACGTACTAGTCGCCAACACACTCTCCTGCTGCCAGTTGCAACTGCAGTTGTCCTTCCCTTGCTGCACCTCCCTTTTGCGGGAAGCACTTGCTCGGGATCTCTCACGGTTACCAAAACCAGAGAGAACGACAACTTCGCAAAGCAACCAGCTTGCATTGAGTTGTACTCTGAGAAGCCCCCAATACCCCTATATATATAGGCGGGTCATGGGACAGGGTTCTCTGTGCCCGGCAATATGGGACTAAAGCAGGAGTAGAAGGGTTCGAGATTTTCCACAAAAAGCAACCAACTCGCAACCTGAACCGGTCGGTTGGGGACCTGAACCGGTCGGTTGGAGCACCAACCGATTGGTTGGGACCCATGAGCCGATCGGTTCACTTCTGAACCGATCGGTTCACTTCTGAACCGGTCGGTTCGTGGTCCTGGTCGGTTCCCGATTGACTCTCCTTCTTTCGTTTCTAATTGGTATCGAATACCAATCCTATTCCCAATCAAATTGGGCAAGTGAAACACAAGGAAATTTCTCACCGACCTGACTTTCCCAACTTGCTCGGTTGCACCAGTTGAACCGATCGGTTCAACACTTGAACCGCTCGTTTCACCCTGGGCTTGAGCCGATCGACTCAACACTTGAGCCGACCGGTTCAGCAACCTCAGCCAACCGGTTCAACACTTGAACCGATCGGTTGGGAGTACAGGTTGTGCAGAATCAGTCAAACGCGATTTCAATCAATCTGATACTCCAATCAATGCGTCCAACACCTTGAACCATATGATATTGAGCTATCAACTGATTGAGTGTTTAATTGAACTACTAAACTCCTTTAGTAATCAATCTAAACATTGCTTTGTGGACAAAACTCCTCTTCCAGGTTAAATCCTATGTGTGTGAGCCTGCAGGTCCATTTCACGTTGGCAGTGAAAGTCCATAACACTTATGACTTCACAAGCAAAGAGCGGTGCCTAGTCACACATCAGTGCTACCCAAGTGAAAGTAGAAAGTTGGAGAACAACTTTCATCCTACAATCCGTGAATGGTGTTACAGTGAATGTATAATTCCTTTGTCACTGATATCCCGAATGAACTCAAGGCGTGTAACTGTCATCGTGTCAACGTTCATTCACTTTCTTGATCTCAGAGTAGATTGAAGGAGATATGTATGACATCAATATCACATACTGACTCACACATGTGTGTGCACACCTATCTCAATCCTACTCATCAAGTGGCCTTGGATATCAAACTCCCTCAGGAGGGACAAATCCCATATCTATCACTCACCCCTCAAAAGCCCTATGTGTCAAAGCCACCCAATCATCACCTTTATAACAACCCATGTTTCAGGACTGTATTTGATGATGTCAAAGTGTGCCCAACGACATGTGTTGAGTGTAGTGATTTCAGGTCAAAGAATCACACTCACCACCATCACTGTGAGTACTGACTGTGACTACCATCTCATGGTTCCATGTGTCAAACTCACGGTGGGTCTGTCTGGTACCTTGTTCTCTAACAAGTACCTATGTGTTTGGTTTGATATCTCTATATCATGACTAATGAGATTCTGTCATCAACCAATACCACAATCTAGTCTTGTGTGTCATTATTGTCTATCTACCTTCCACAATGACATCCGACCAGGGACTTAACAAGAATGTACAAACTCTTAGCATCCGTATGATCTCATCGTTCAGGTCCTTAACCTGATAGCATACGTCATTGAGTACTGTCATTCTCTAGACATTCAATTTGTTCTATCACTATCTCATATGACTGAACCAGAAAGAATTGGAAGCTTGCCTTTGATGTTTATCAAATCAATCTTAATGTATCCCACCAATCATCCCATGATTGGCTCTCAGGGCATACATACCAACAGGCTATGCTCATCATCTCAACATATCTGCATGATTAGTAATCATGATACAATTACATATCAGTACCATGCAATACAAGAGTTATCTTATTACATTCATAGCCCATTAGTCTGTATTTGAGCTTCACATAGAATTACTCTGGGTTAGAACTTCACATAGCACCATCCTGTATTAGGGTTTCACATAGCAGTACCATGTATTAGGGTTCACATAGCATTAACTTGTATTAGGGTTTCACATAACATTATCCTGTATTAGGGCTCACATAGCATTATCTTGTATTAGTGTTTCACATAGCCGTACCCTGTATTAGGGTTCACATAGCATTATCTTGTATTAGGGTTTCACATAGTATTACCCTGTATTAGGGTTCTCATAGCAAAGGAATCAATATGAATAACATAAGTATCCAATCATACTTATTTATCCTCATCATTCACCATTAAATGAATTATCAACACACAACATGAGTTTCCCTCTCATCCTTTCCAGAATATGATTACATCATAGTTTATAGGTTTGGATTAACCTTTTCATAAGGCATGCTAGCCTACATTCAACATAGTGCATTACATCTCAATGTAACCATTGACATGACACATCTCATGTGTCATTCATCCAATTATCCTGGACTTAAAACACATCAAGGCATACCAGTATTGGGGTGTTGGATGTGATATCTATCATATCTTGATGTATCACTTCCCTCAACACCTTTATCTTACTTGAGTTCATACACTTAGCTTGTATTAAGGTATTCCCCATCCTAATACTTTATGCACCTGTTCATCACATTTATCATGTAAAGTATTGGTCATTAGTCACTCACTTAGATTATACAACTGTTGCCAATACTATGGAATCATCCTTGAGTTAGGAACTATTAATTTAATGATATTCATTATCAACCTTTATAGGTGTTACATTTTTCATAACATTAATCACTATTCCATTATTAGGAATAGTATTCTCCATATCTATAATTTGAGGATTCACATAGCATATTCCATACATTTATGGATTTCACATAGTATTACTCTTCAATAGAGTTTTTCATAATTATCCTTCTATATTAAGGTCTCACCTAGTATTATGTGAAATTAAGATTTCACAACACATCACCCAGTGATAGGACTTCACATAGAATTAGTAGCACAACTCTATATTAGGGTTTCCTACACCTTTACCCCATGTTTAGGGATTAAGGTTTACCATTCACATCCAAGTAGGGTTTCTCTTACCTCATACCCAAATTAGGGTTAGTATGTACAATTCTCATTAAATTAGGGTTTCCTTCATTGTTATACTAAATTAGGGTTAACTATTCCAAGATTAATCTAGGTCAACTCTTCACTTGAGTACACATAGCTAGGGTTAACCTTCACAATCATTATAGGTCTACTACTTTAATAATCACATAGATGATTGACCTTTGATCTTATTATATGTCCAAATGGTCTAATAAATTAAACCATCAATTATATAAGGAATTCAAAAGAATTGACCAATTAAACTTTCAATTCCACAAAGTGATCAATTGGGTTAACCATTGAAATCTTCAAATGCATTAAGTATATAAATAGGTTCACCATATTGGACCTTCAATTACATGAGATATTCAAATGGATTAACCATGTTGATCGTCACAAAGTTAATTACTTAGACCCTCAATGATCTTGGTTCTCATACATCAATTGGTTGAAAACCATTTGAACAAGTTATACTTGAAACCAATTGGACAAAGTAGGTTTTGAAACCGTTTGCACTTTGGGTCTCCAAACGGTTTGAGATCGTTTGGTCCCAAACGGTCTTGAGACCATTGGGACTCAAACGGTCTTGAGACCGTTTGGACCCAAACGGTCTTGAGACTATTTGGTCCAAACCTTCTCAAAACCGCATGGACCAAAAAGGTATTTCAATACTCAATCGACTCAAGGATTCAATCGGACCAACTATAAAATGAACCACTAAAGTATTCATCAATTGGACCACAGAATCACCATTCAATTAGACCTTCAATTTAGGGTTTTGAACCCAATTAAACTAGGTTTGATAATCAAGAAACCATCACTTAGGGTTTGAAATTGAGGATCCATCAATGGTTGACATTGTGGAACCAAATCAATTGAAATCAATGAACTAACATCATCACATGATATGACGTGACCTCAAATGGTCTTGGATGACCACCAAATGGTCTTGAGACCGTTTGGTTGATCTCCAAATGGTCTTGAGACCGTTTTCCCATTCCATCATCAAAATCCATGACATCCAATTAGGGTTTTGGTCCATTGGATTGATTATCAAATCAGCACTTAGTTGCAATTCAATTTGGTACCTTTGGACCTTCAAACACTTAGCCATACTTAACCCTAGACCTCCAAACAGTCTTGGGTGACCCCCAAACGGTCTTGAGACCGTTTGGGTCAATCAACCCAAAACATCATCTCAAACAATTTCAAAATCAGCACTTAGCCGATTAGGGTTTGCAATTAAGGAATCAATCACAATTGAAACCTTCAAGGTCAACCAATTGAAACCATTGGATCAAGATCTAAGTACCACAGCATATATCTTTAAATGTTCAACAATCTCAAATGGTCAACCATTCCAAACGGTTTGGAACTTAAACCACCAAATGGTTTGCAAACCGTTTGGTCACCAAACGGTTTGGTGAAACCGTTTGGACCCAACCTTTGAAACTGTTTTCCCTAGATATTTTGGGAGGTGTGTGCTTATGATGATGTCATCATCATAAAGCTCCAAACTCACGAAATATACTATGATTTCCATGGAGATTGCATCAATCAACCAAATTTAATTTTGGAAATGTCGAAATGATCACCAATTGATAAGGAATTGATTGCAATAATAGAATTAAGGGTTCAAGTTATAAAACCCACCTCCAATTGAGCTCCAAAGCTCCACACTCACGGCAACAATGGTGGATGCAACTCCTTTCACTATTCCAATGGTCGTCCTCAAGCTTTGAGTGAAAAGAATTGGTTAGAATTGAAGAGGGGATCGAGATATGAAGAATTCATGCATTGATTTTCGATTTTCACCATGGATTCAAGGTGAAAGGATGTCAAGAACCTTACCAACAGGTTGGGGGTCGTCCTCCTGATCCTCCACAGATTCCTTAGTCGTTTTCCAAGCAAGGGGAAAGAAAGGGATCCGAAAAAGCTTTTGTTTTGGCTTGGAAAGGGTACTTTTATAAGAAAATTGATGAGAGAGAAAATAATTTATAAAAGTCTTTTAATTCCAAATTTGTTGCCACCACTCCCCCCTTGGTTTCTTACATGCAAAGGCATCTCTATCCCACCGAGCTCCCTTCCATTATCCAAGAAGTAAGGGAAAAGAAATTAAGCACCTTAACCCTTATAATAAGAATATCCATATTTGAGTGGAAATTCTTTTTCTTATAATAATGGTGAGTGGAATTTCACTCCTTAGGATATGCTTGTGCCTTTGCAAGGCTTTAAGCTTATCCACACACATCTGAATCCAACTATTTTAATTTTGGTGGAAGGTCTTTTAGTTAATACATTCATTTTTGCCCTAAATTGAATTAGGGTTTCACTTAGGATTAAATCTTGATTATTTTAATATCAAGATTCTCTCTCCTCCAACTTAATTCAAATGAGGCGCCCCTATCATTTTCTTTGATCTACATGATTCCAAGAAACATTAGGGACCTTATTGAAGTGGTAATTTGCATATTGAACCCTAGGTTTTGGGTAAATTGCACTTTACACCAAAACTAGGTTTTAATGCACAAGGATTGCTTTACAAGCTTGTGAAAACTATACCACTACATCATATTCATTCTTATTATGTCTCAAAATAAGAGGAACATATTATCATGTAACATTTTCAATTTAACCCATCAACTTGGGTAATTTTCACTTTAGTCCAAAATAGGCAAACATTGCTTCAACATTGTTCAAACAGGACCAAATTTGAAACATAAGTTTCTCATGAGCCCTAATTACTTTTCCCAAGATAAGATTAAGCATCTACTCAACCTTATTAGGAAAAACATCTAGGGTTAACACATAACCCAGGGTAGGGGTGTTACAAATTATAACCCCTAACAAGGATTTCGTCCCCGAAATCCCAGGAAAAATGGAGGGACAGACTATTCATTAATCATGCCTTCAAGTCTCCACCTAATTTCTCAATGTTATGGAGATATCATTGATCTGTAATTCACACAAAGTTCCTTTCATTAATTCAACCTTATCAATGTTTATGTTTATACAAAGTATAAACCCCTAACATATGATGTCCATATTATTGAAAGGAAAAAAGCATAAAAGATCATACTTCTATCATCACCCAAGATTATTTATCAAAAGGAAAAACATATATATCTAACAGCGATAATTCACTAAGTAATCATTTATTCATAAAGTTCACTTGGCAAACTCTATGTAATTGGGCATGTTCACTTAGCTTTTCCTTTTTGTTGGGAATGTTCACATAGCTTTTCCTTTTTGTTGGGAATGTTCACATAGCTTTTTAGTTGGGAATGTTCACATATCTCTTCCTTTTAGTTGGGAATGTTCACATAGCTTTTCCTTTTAGTTTAGAATGTTCACATAGCTCTTCTTTTTAGTTGGGAATGTTCATATAGCTCTTCCTTTTAGTTGGGAATGTTCACATAGATTTTCCTTTTTGTTGAGAATGTTCACATAGCTCTTCTTTTTAGTTGGGAATGTTCACATAGCTCTTCCTTTTAGTTGAGAATGTTCACATAGCTCTTCTTTTTAGTTGGGAATGTTCACATAGCTCTTCCTTTTAGTTGGGAATGTTCACATAGCTTTTCCTTTTTGTTGAGAATGTTCACATAGCTCTTCTTTTTAGTTGGGAATGTTCACATAGCTCTTCCTTTTAGTTGGGAATGTTCATATAGCTTTTCCTTTTTGTTGAGAATGTTCACATAGCTCTTCTTTTTAGTTGGGAATGTTCACATAGCTTTTCCTTTTTAATTACATTATACTCTCTAGATTTTTTCAGAATGACTACTTGATCAGAGTAATTAATGGAGCTAGAACTTACACCAAAAGATTACTCTTCCAATGGAAGTCCTAATATGCACCAAAAACCCTAGGGAGATGATGTTCTCTCTAGGTTTACCTACAATTGGTGCTAGATAAATGCTCCAACCCCACAAGAGTGTGGAAGCCTTATCATAGTACAGATTTAGGATCGAACCCAAAGGACAACGTTAAGAATCTGAGTGTCTTTTTCTCATTTCATACCGATCTAAGTCAATCATCTAAGACCAAAAGTTTGATTTCAGTTATTAACCTAAAACAAGCAAAAGTAAAGGCCAGAATAAAAACTAGTTTAAGGATCAAAATCTAAGATTTAACAAATGATGATGGATCACTGGGGTGATGCGGGTATTCACCACCACTACACATGTATTGTACCTGTACCAATCATAGCAAGACTTGTAAGCAAAATACATGGATGTTATACAATACTGATGTCTTATAGGACAAGAGTAATGCACACATCCTTCACGGGTTGAGTAACCCTCATCCGGTACATATCTACGTGTCAAAGAAGATATGTAGTCTCCGAAGAGAGAAACTTACTCAACCTCGTGAAACGTGTATCGGAAAACTAACAAGCGAGCGATAATTACCAAATCGATTAGTATCTTTATAGACTATCCCTCTTTCGAGGATATAGCTATGAGAAACGTGGGAGTGTTGCAACGTCAGCCATTCCCGAACGAATGGTCAAGTACTTTGCACCACTCTCACCTCAGAATGTGTTCCTCGACCTATCAAGGTTGCACTTTTGTTCGTCAACTGATTCCATTTCATAGTACAAAAGCACAACGATGGAGGTGAGTTTACTCCACTCCTTAGAAAGCGTTCCTAGATACCGAAATAGATGCACGGTGGACACACACACCAGAAATCAACACTAAATTGGTATTCGAGTCTCAAGAGCGGTCATAGACAAACCACAACGAAAGACAATAGATGCATACAAGAACGGGGACAGCATTCAAGCATGTATGAAATGATTTAGTATTGAATCGGAATGATAACATCTTTTTAGTACATATTTCAAAACACGGGCAGCGGGGCTAGTCCCCGCACCCCAGTGGATGAAACTACTCACTCCTCATGCGAGAAACAAGAAGAATGAGAAAGAGGGAGAAATCCGCCATGGACTTGGTGCAGAAGGTAGTCATAGCTCGGTGAAGAAGAAGCGGTCTTCTACGTCGTGTCGGAGCAGATCTGGACACAGAACGAGAGACGCTAAGACAGTTCGGACAGTCTCTCTCGCTCTGTCTTCCTTCTCTTCTCAGTCTCCTTCCTTGCAATACGGGCAGTCGGTGGAATGGAACTGGCGTAGACGGGACTGGTTTTGGATCCAGCCTGTGTACAGGCAGCCTCCTAGCCTTCCGGCTCTGGTCTCAATCCGGCAGCCTTGGGCTGTAGTGAGATAGATGTGCAAGACCATGCCTCTACCCTTCTATTTATAGGCTTGCCAAAATATCTTAGGCTAAGGAGTCACACCTTATGCGTGTCCTTTTGTCCCATGTGGTTTGATCATGCGGTTTGCTCTCCGCAATTGCTTCATGTGGTTTGCTCATGCGGTTTGGTTGCTTCATGCGGTTTGCTCCGCAAGTGTGCATGCGGTCTTGCTTTGTTTATTCCAAACCATTTGGTAGTATGTGCAGCAATTCCATGCGGTCTCACATGGCAATTGGCCATGCGGTTTGCTTCTCAATCAGCAACTGGTCTTAGTGTTTTGGCAACTTCTTCACGTGGGCGCAGTAGCTTCTTCACGTGGGCGCAATAGCTGCTGGCCATTCAATTTTGAATGCAGCGCTCCATTCAGCTTGTTAAATCACGTGGACTCTACTCGTCTTGTAAAGGAATCGGCTCCATGTGTTCTCATGCCCATGTGGGGCCATGCGTTCTCATGCCCATGTTAAAGCCATCGGCGTTGCTGCTGTCTTTGCTCATGCGGTTTAGCTCTCGCAATTGCTCATGCGTTCTATTGCTTCATGCATTTTTCATGCAGTTGCTCATGCGGTTTGCCTTCACAGTCTTGCTGCACTTCTGAACTCCAAATGGTTTGGGAGTCCAACAGCAACATCAAACGGTTTCACACCAAGCTGCTGTGTGCCACTCAAACGATCTGCAGCTCAGCCACCCAAACGATCTTGCGCTGGCCGCCCTATCGGTTTCTTCGACCGGTTGCAAGTTGTTGTGTGCGGAGGAGTGGATGACGGTGGTGGCTGTTGGAGCAGCTCGAAGCACCGGTGGGGGTGCTAATTGCTGCTGCGATGGCGGAGACGAAGGTGGCTGCTGGAGCAGCTCGCAGCACCGGCGGAGGTGCTAGTTGTTGCTCTGATGGTGGAGACGAAGGTGGCTGCTGGAGCAGCTCGCAGCACCGGCGGAGGTGCTAGTTGTTGCTGCGATGGCCGAGACGAAGGTGGCTATTGGAGCAGCTCGCAGCACCGGCGGAGGTGCTAGTTGCTGCTGCGATGGTGGAGACAAAGGTGGCTGTTGGAGCAGCTCGCAGCACCGGCAGAGGTGCTAGTTGCTGTTGTGATGGCGGAGACGAAGGTGGCTGTTGGAGCAACTCGCAGCACTGGCGGAGGTGCTAGTTGCTACTGCGATGGTGGAGACGAAGGTAGCTATTGGAGCAGCTCACAGCACCGGCAGAGGTGCTAGTTGCTGTTGTGATGGCGGAGACGAAGGTGGCTGCTGGAGCAGGTCGCAGCACCGGCGGAGGTGCTAGTTGTTGTTGCGATGGTGGAGATGACGGTGAGGTAGACGACGTCGGCACTTGTGGCAAGCAGGCCGTCATGGGCAGCGGTGGTGTCAGCGAGCAGGTCATGGGTGCTACTTGCATGAGCTGCAGAGCGTGGATGTCGACGGCGTAGGTACGGAGCTTGTGATTGGAGGCAGACGAGCGGGCGGTGTCGTTGCTGCTAACGGTGAGGTAGACGAGCGGGCACCGTCGTTGCTGCTGACGGCGAGGTAGACGACGTCGGCGCTTGTGGCAAGTAGGCCGTCGTGGGCAGCGGTGGTGTCAGCGAGAAGGTCATGGGCGCTACTTGTGTGAGCTATAGAGTGTGGATGTCGACGGTGGTGCGACCTGGGACTGGTGATGAATTCAGACGGCGGCGACGCTGCTTGGTTTTGAGATCGAGAGAGCAAACGGAATGGAGGTCAATACCGCATGGAGGTCAAGACTACATGAGGTCAAGACCGCATGGAGGTCAAGACTGCATGAGGTCAAGACCGCATGGAGGTCCAGACCGCATGGGGTCGAGACCGCATGGAGGTCAAGACCGCATGAAGGTCAAGACCGCATGGGGAAACTGAATGGATCAAGACCGAATGGTGGTCAAGACCGAGTGGTTGGCTGAAAAGGAACCGTTGGATCTCGATCGGATGGTTGAGAGTGATCTACAGGGAAAAAGGAAAGTGAGTAAGGGGGGATAAGATCAAATAAACTGAAAACTAGAGTAATTAGAACTAGTAAAGCGTTATTTACATGAAACTAAAGAGATACTTAAAATAAACCCAAAGCGAGGGTAGATCAGTCGATATGCGGCACAAAATCCTTAGAATTGGCGACTGAGAGGGTGAATCTGGAGTATTCATCAGTAATCAAAAAGATAAGAATCTAAGAGTTTCATACTTTCCTTGTCTTCAATAATCATATACATGGCCAGGGTATATAAGTATTGAGATTAGGTAGTATGCACTTTATTTGCTATCATATTCCTCACTTTTCATATCATTATACACACAAGATTTTCCATTTCCTAGATTTTCTCCAGGCATCACTTCTATATCTCATCTTGCATCACAAAGATAAGAGAGATTATAAAGCATTTTAAGAAATAATGAATAAGATGTAGATTCTCATCTTCCTTGTGTCCTTATAGGACTAATCAAAGGAAGCTCAAAAACAACTACTTTCATATATTTAACACATAGAATCATGAAATGAAGTATCAGAATCAATATATTTCATCTAAGTATTACCCCTCAAGGTCACCTAACACATTAGGTTGATTTCATCACATAGTGTCCAGTTATCTTATGTTGCTTCTTTTGCCTTTACTTAGTGGCTACTGCCCTGATGCACTAGGCATTTATTACACTGGTGACACCAAGAACTTTGGCTTTTCAGAATATCTAGGCAAATGTCTCTAAAATTATAGAGATCTTATCTTAATTGATAGCTTATGGCCCCTCCTTGGGCACTACCATCACAGATGTACTGTTTGTCCAGACTTATGGAAGAGTCTACTTTCTTGCCATTTATTAATCTTTCCCACATTTCCACTGTTCCAACATGACCATGTCACTCAGGAATCCTTTCAAAGCCCAAAGTTTTCTGCATTGAGGACTCGTAACCTAGGTTGTAATACTAGTATCCATTCTTCTATATGCACCATTGTTGTCCTAACCTGCCCTTCAAGAGCATAACATAGGATTCTCTACCCTGATTTGGTCAAGATGGGAATTCTTAGGCACTTGTTCTCCTCTTGCCTGGTCCCATGCACCCTCTCCTGGTGCAACAACATTGCCCTTAGCAATGTGTTCCTCATGTTCTCCAGTCATTTTCAAGTTTTTCTTCTCCTATGTGAGCAGAAGATACTATCAGATAAACTGGAAGACACTGGGAACAGACTCTACAACCTAAGTCCTATGTCTCTGTAGACTCAACGAACCTAGAGCTCTGATACCACTTAATCGTGGAATACAACTCATAAAAACATAATTAACTAATGTGGAAGCGTTCACTAAGCAGCGGATTACCAAAAATCACTAAAAATTAAAACCTTTTTATCCATGGATCCATCAAAGGAAAACTTTCTCACATAGAACCAAAGAAACATAATTACATTCTTGTTCAAAGGTACATATTCTGAATCATCTCCTTTTGAGAATTACAAGCATTATCTGTCTTGTCAAGTAAAAAACAGGCAGCATAAAATCTCGAGGCACTGTGCCAAAATCTCGAAAGCACTAACAACTACTCCGAGGACCTGAGAGTACAGAGACGACACATAGGACTCTATCTACATCTATACAAGGCATAACAACCAGTGTCTCCACCAGAGACTTCACTGTTGTCCCTACTATTGTTTCTGCTGTCCTTCACCTACTGAAGGAATCACTACAAAAAAAAGATAATTTAACTACAATTATTCTAACTACGCATATTATATTTGTAGTCAAAACTACTTTTCTTTATAAATTATTAAAATGTAAATTAAAATGTAACCAATTACTACAATTAACTTAGTATGTCATTAATTACAAATATAATCTTCCCGACTCCGCACCCACTCTCTTATCACTCGTTCCCTCCCCCTTACAAATAACCAACATGAAAATTCAACTTTACCATGCTCTAGACCCTCATTTCAATATAAACACCCTATTGCGGCCCATTTTCAGTAGTATCTCCTCCCCTAATCACCAGTGGCGCCCCATTGTGCCCACACTCCGTCTCCCCAGCCATTCACTCCGATAGCACAACCCTTTCGTCGTTCTCTCTCCTTCTCACTCTTTCTCTTCCCTCACAACCCCTGATCAATTGCTCTCTCTTCCTCTCAGTCTCTTCTCCTCCCCACCCGCTTCCTCCCCTGTGCAGCATTTCGCCTTGCGGTGAGGAGGTCTGGAAAGGATAGATCCTTACGAGAAAATAGAAGACATGAGAATTCATGTCCGCAGCTTTATGGCAGCTGTATCAAGGAAGCCGAAGTCATGATCCTCAGGAGAATGGCAAGCCTGCAGCTCCTATGGCAGCAGCTGGCTACTAGTATTGACGAACAATTATGTGTGATGCGACTAGAAGTGCTATGCAGGAATGCCAACCCAAAAAAAAAGGTCCTGACCCGCCCCCATCCAATTTTCACAGTAAATGTTGATGTCCTTTCTCTTATTTGTATCGGTTATTACTTAGGGAATGTTTTCCTTACTAGAGTCGGCTGTATTGGATTGGATTGTTAGATGCAGAAATAGAAAATTTATGTTTGTTTTTTGGAGTCGGATAATGGACAGAATCCCACAATTTCCGGCATACAACAAATACTAGATTGTCATTCCCTTTTCAAAAAGGCCAGACGCTAAGATACAGAGAGACGGTGTCGTGGCTGCTGTGGTTATTGCCTGCCATTCCATGGTCCACTCCCCACTTTTGACGTCGGTGGCCACCTTCCCATCCAAGTAATCCAAACGAAAGATACTATTTAACTGCAGTTCGAAAACCCAGTAATCAGATGAACCGGGATGGAGCAAATGCAGTGTTCTTCCTCATCCACACAGATCCTAAAAACCAAACATGCCCTTAGTGTAGTCTTCTAATATTGTATCCATCGAGAGCTTTCACTGTACCGGTCTGTCATCACTCATTGTTTGGAAACTTCTATTCTCACACCAAACATACTAGTGACCAAGTCTGTTCTAAAATTGCTAGTCGTGCAACAAGAATGGGAAAACAATTTTGAATCAAAGTCGCATATTGTGCCAGCATTTGTTCATGGTTGGTTGTAATAGAAACAACTTGGAATTTGCAGTTGTGTGATGTCAGTTTCGTATAAAAGAAAAGATTATATAGATTCCTTATTAATTGACTCTTTTGACTATTTTTACTTGTATGAAAATAATGATCATAAATTGAATTCAAGTCACCCTTAATAGAACCATTGTCGCGACCTTCCTCCCAAAAGATGAGTTTATACGATACCTAAAGAACAAATTGTCTTTCATCCTCATCATTTAAATAGAAAACACATAGAGACTTGTTTCTCTTGTAAGAAACATATAGAGGTCAAAGCCTAGTTACCTTGATTTCTGTGTGATTTCACCCAAATTTTTTTACAAAGCTTTATTTTAAGTAGGCTAGAATATTTGGTTTTATTGAGCCACTGATATCAACATAGGTTCATTTTAAATCATCCATTTTGAATGTTGCAATGGTTGCTAGATATCTTTGTGATAGTTCTATAAGAAGACTTCAGCAACAATGAAGTCACTCAATATATGTTATTTCTATTTCTTAGGTTACTACTGCAGAGTTATAGTAGTACATTACTATGGCAAATGGGTGCTAAAAAAAGCGTCAAAGTAATATGGATATTGATATAAAGACAACAATGTTAATGATGAGGGGTACGAAAGATAATGACTGTGTTCCTATCAGATATTGTGGAAGATGGTTTGAAGTGGCTTCATTTAAGCATGGCTTTGATGGCAAGAGACAAGAAGACTGCCATGATATATACTCAGGTACTTGATATACTATTTTTCATAAATAACATTATACTTTGCATTTGTGTTATTGTAATGAATACACCTCTATTCGTCTCCATCTTCAGTTGTATATACATATGATCCTAACACACCATAAGTTCAAGTTAATACCTTTTGTGTTCATGGTTGTCAAGATCGGTACTGGCATAAGGTGAAAAGTGCAATGCCAATTTTAGGAGGATATGTAGAAATCAAAAACTAATTTAGAGAAGAGAGAGATGATTAAAGGGAAGTGTTACCTTCTCTTTCCAATATTAACAATTATTCCTAAGTAGCCTTATGTTGTCATTGCTACTGATTATGCTAATTACACATTAGTTTTTGGAGCTATAGATAAGATCTTTATTCTGGTATGGTGGCCATTGAACTCACTAGATCATAATAATCAAATTTTTTATACAGTCAACACATCATTTCCACTGGTTTAATGTTTGTCATGTAGGATTTACAAGACTTGCATGACCACTGGATCCTAAGGTGCAAAAATAAAGAAAGTCGTAGTTATTGATCTATGTCCTAGTTAGTGGTCAGAAGCAGAGGTAGGAGCGGAGAAATGTCTAATTCCATGATCCATAAAGAGGGATGAACATTACCCCGAGTCTAGATATATAGTGGGAGAAATTCTAGCACCCATGATTAGGATTATATTTACATTCAAATAACCATGAATAACATGCTATTAAAGTTCAAACAAAATAACGATCGACCTGATTCACAACCTTGACAAAATAATGGCGTAGTGGCCAAGGTTGACAACATTGAGATCGATTTTTAGTTCACAGAAGAAAAAACGAAAACTAAAGAAACTTATGTATAAAGACATCTTCAAGCTAAGGACTTGGCTAGGAGCTAAAAAAATAGAACATGAACCAATGAACAAAAGGATAGATGTTTGCATTATGCATTGTGTGTTGGGAGTGCAAGGTGATTGATGCCCAATGACCATGATGCTTTTAAAATTCATCTTTCTGATTAGGACTCAAACAACTACCACAACATGGAGTTGTAAAAAGGAGACACAAGTGCTGCATTGACTATCGAGCAAAAGCCTATCAGAAGAGTCATGGCAAGTACAAGTCAAAATAAGAAAACCAATACACCTCAATCTATTTGAACTAGGAGAGGAACCTTATTATACACTTGAGTAAATTTATTATAAGAATATATATGGATAAAATATTTTTTCATAGTGGTGATTGGAGGCATTTGAGTAAAAGTTGGTCCTAGATTTATTCTAGCAATGTGAATAACACCAATTGGCAAATTGGTGAGACCAATGAGTCTGAATCTGATTTAGTTGAACGATGATGCTTTTCTACTCCCTGAGTAGTGAACTTGACTTTGAAATAAATAGATATGTGTTACCAAACCTTCTTTCTCATTTGGTTTGTTGTCTTTGGGCTATGTTTAGCTCATTTGGAAGTGTCAAATTCTAAACTAGTACAATAGGAAAATTGAGAGACCATTTTAGTTCGCTTACAGATTATTTTGTCCTTGTATTATGGTGTTCACACATGAATTAAACTTGGGAGGAATGTGCCAAACTCATATGTTACAGATATATTAAATAGGGCATATGGTTTAATATTGTTCGGAAGCCTTCACATCAATCTGGAATTTGAAGACCATAGTATAAAATGCATTTGCTGCTTTAGTAATCTGCACCCTTCTGAAATGGTTTAAGATCTAGTTTGTCTTTGGTATCTGAAGTTTGATTCTTTGCGCTTCACCTTGGAACTTGATTGGGTTGTGCCTTCAATATTTGGTGAATATTTTGAAGTAAGAAGTGCTCAAATTTTGTTTAGCTTGTGAGTTCATTTCTCTTTACTCAAGTGACTTGGATAAGTTTCTGCTACGATGAGCATATTTTTGTGAAGTATCAATTAGTTGCATACATCATTGGTGGCTGTGATATGTTGATGCTCTGTGATATGCTGGTGGTCAACTATATGGTCAACTAGAATTTGTTTGTTGCTCTTCTTTGAAACTGGTATTCCATATAATTCTCAGATTTAGCCAATTTTCTACTCAAACTTGAACCTTGGATGATAGTAGTTTGAAGCACGACAACCATGATGCAAAAATCAGCTTGATGGTCTTTTTGTTTTGTTACATTTCTATATCCATATGCATGCTCAATTTGAAACATGTGCCCATCAAAATAATTTTTTTTCAGAAATTCAATGCTAAGCCACATGTTTTGAAACTTCCATGTGATATGTATATCTGCACTTTCATGTTATTGCTTGAAAATTTTCATGTAAGTTAATCTATACAGGTGACCAGTAAGCTGCTATTAGTATCCAGATTCAAGAACAAGCTGCGATTAATATCCAGATTCAAGATAAACATGTGCCCATGACTTCCAAAGCTGCTATTAGTATCTATATTCAAGAATAAGCATCATTTTTTACTCTAATTGTGCTATATTGAAGGTAGATTTCACTATATCAAAGGTGGAGACAGAGTTATTAAATTTATCATGTCTATTTATAACCCTTTCCTACTTTATGAATATTTGTATATACTTTTTCCCCATGTACAATGTCACTGATCTTAAAGGAAAGAAGTCATTTCATGTACGCTCTCCAATCTATCGTCTTCTACTCTTTCCATATACCATCCACAATCTTCATATACTAAAAAACAAATAATGCATGCCACAACCTTCCTTATGAAATTTGGTTCTACACTATAACCTTGTTGGACTTCATTCTACAATAAAAGAACAATATCATATTGTTGAAACTTAAATTTTTCGTGTATTTCTTGTTAAAAGAATGACCTACTTCTATAATTTGACATATTCACTCTCACTGTAGGATTTGAATACTAATTTATGTTCATCATGAGTTTTTAATGCAGGATTAGTTCTAGATTCATCATCAATGGCTAGGACGTGTGAATCATGGGCCAGATTTTTGTGTCATTGTGAATTTCATTGGTATCATAAGCTTGGACACTTGGTTCCAATAAAGTATTCAAGATATTTGGTTCAGTGGAGCTGGTTTTCAAAGGAGTTGTTAAAATAGTTCAATTTCTTATCATATTCTCAAAGGAATATGTTGATGTTATATGGTAGCATATTAGGAACTACTCAGTTTTGCATGCACATGTACAATTTTGAATTTCTCTTTCGATGATTCTATTTAATCCATGTTGTCTCAAAAGATTTGAATAGAACGCTTATGAATTCCCATGCATATAATTCATCCTCCTTTATTGGTATTTACTTTTTCATCATATATGTTATTCATAGTACTAACAGCAAGAGTGGTATATGCATTTAGGCATGGGCTGCATGGCAAACAAAGTTATGAAAGTCCAACCACCAAATGGATTCATCTTTCTTTAACCTGAAACTACAGGCAGATCATCGTCCAACCCTATTTAGAACCTCTGTCTAGGTATGCTATATTATTTAAGAATATTGACTTCGTAAAAGGTTTCAGTGTTAACTCAAAAGGATAAAGTAGTGTTTTAGGAAGTTGGCTTCATTTCTATTCTAGAACCTCGATGATAAAATGTTGGCTTTCTCTTTAGTAGGTAGTACATAAACATAAGCCATCAAAACTTCAAAAATTTTGATGCTTGGTATAGTAACATCCCAATGAGTTGAATATCATCTTGGAAATGTGCTTCTTATCAATAAGTTTTCTTATTTTTGTACACTTTCTCACTTTGAATGAACGATAAAAGTAAATATTTTCCTATTACCAAAAATTGTTGTATATTCGAATTGTACCAGTTAACGCTCTTATTATGCTCTGTTATGTAGTTGAATAGTACCATCTAGGAAAGAAATACATATGTCTCACATCACTTGAATGATAGCAAGTTTAGTCACTATGTTCCATACAGTGACTATGTCAGAGTTGCAACTAGATGCCTTGAAGAATGAATGAACACAGTTCTTGAGAATCTCAATTAAACAAACTCCCAAGTAACTCCAGCTGTTAAACTATGTTGCAAACCCTTTTAACTTGTTTTTGGATGAGCTTCCTTTCCCAATCTGCAACATTTGCAAAAGCATGATCAGGAAGGCTCTCAAAAGGTTCTTTTTGTGAAATGTGAATCATTCTTAGCTAAATGATAGGTGGCCCCTTGAATAGCCCTCCTTATATCCACACTGCCTCTTTAAAGTTAGAAATTATAGGAAGGATCAAAATCTATATTGTAGAACCAAAAAAGGTAAGTTATCACCACTGTAGGAGTTTGACCCGATCTAAATACAAATGGACATATTCATTTCCTTTCCCGCCAGATATGGTCCACTCAAGAGATGACACAGTTTGGGAATCTTGATCTTAGCTAATCTAGATCAAAATCTATAGCATGTATTCTGATGTGTTTAATTCCAACTTCTCCCCATGGATTTTTGGAAACCGAAGATGGTACCATTATGCATTGGGAGATTAAAAAGGTTGCTAATACCACTATATGAATGAGTTCTCATCAATTTGCTGGACTAATCTGTAGCACATGAGACTCAAACAAGTCTTGGGAGTTTTTCTGGGTTTTATTAAGGGATATCATTTGGGTAAGATATGTTGGGTTATGTGCTTATTTTGAAAACAAAGACATTGTTCTTTTATCTTCATAATATTGGTTTTCCTACTTTCTCTATCAGCTAGTCACCTTGTTCCTTGCTTTAACGTTTGCAGGCTAAATTTAATTCCAGATTCTCTAGTTCCATCAACAAGTAGCACAGAGGACTTCTCAAGACTTTGCAACATTTCCTGAATAAATTGATGCAGTTTCCAACTAAACTTCCACTGAGGAGGATGTATAAGTGCAAAATGAAACAAAGAGTATTAAGGAAATGGCAGTGTAGATTTAGAAAGTGAAGCCACTACACGATTTTATTTGTGATGTTCAATATAAGAGTTACCTTTTTGACTAATTGAATATATAATGATGTTCTATTGGGTTACTACTCTCATTTTGATACCATGCATCAGGCATCACAAATCAGTATACATATATATTCGTGTTTCTATCTTAAGTATTATAGGTAGACCACTACAACTGCTGGCTTTTGAAGGTGATGAGATAGATGTCAGTATTTCCTGTCACTTAAGGACGTGAACCTTTTTCTTCATTTAGATGTTTATGATTAGCTACACCAAAGACTATTTTTCCATCCTTGCAGCCCCCAGTTCCCTTCAATTAAGGTATAGATCTAGAATTCTTAGTGGATATGTGGATTTGAAATAGACATAATTATCTACTAACACCTAGACAGGGTATGGATACAGTTCATGGTTGAGAAGAGCAAGGGTTCTTGTTGGTGCTTGCCCTTGATGGATGAGTGAAATTATTTATATCATAATTCACCAAGCTATGTGCTTGAACATTGATCATAATTACTCTTGGGTTGCTATAGTCCTAGTATGTTGACCTTGTATGCTAGTATATCTTTTATCATGAACACCACTGCTTTCAAATAAAATGGCAGGATGAGATGTGGTGACACTAAAAATTTCTATAAACATATTTGACATAGACCAGACAGAGTAAATAGATGACTTTAGAATGGAAATATCTGAGATAAGACGTTAATCAACATCACGTGAGCATCTAAAGCCAACCATGGGGTGAGCTATATGGATCATACTTTCCCGTTCAATTCTAATATGGTCTCAATGAGTCCAAAAGAAATCCAGAAACCCACTTAGTGTATCACACTTTAACCTAAATTTACTCCTATCAAAATCTAGTGGAAGCCTTATTGCATAGCAAGTGTAAGCAACTCCTTAACTTGGACAACCAGACAAGGCTGACTCAATGTAGCTCTGGTTGCTTGAGATACAAATGGAAAAAGGGTTATTGTCTAGATTCTAGTGGCCATTTCTACTTGAGATATAGAGGAACCCACAATGCCTTTATGGCTGTGACCATGTGCTAAGGCCTAGAAGGACTACTCACCCCAGCGATAGGTCAAGAGGAAAGGAGCATCATCCTTGACGCATCACATTCAGGGATAGTTAGAATAGAGAGTCAACTTGATGGCATCTAAGTATGCTGTTGGGCCATATGGTACTGGATTCTAAGTGTCTAATGCATTAAAATTAGTATTGGTTGTAGGATGTTGAATATAGCAGAAATAAGAACAATCCTATTGACTACAACGAGAAATTTTATTTCAGATAATGACCAGGTCATCTGGATTTATTACCACAATCTCTCTACTCTATCCAGATGGCGTGCTCTTTCCCAGCATCACCAGTAACACTATCACAAGCTAGTCTCTAACTTAAGCACCATTTCTTAACAAATACTTGTTTTTTAAACACTAGCAACTAACAAAGGCCTTATGAATACATAGCTTGCATATTTTCCTTTATTCCACTTCATTCTTATCATTTACCTCATTTTGTTTAATTATATTTCAAATGCCTTCTTTTATGTTAATTACTATAACCTATTTGGTAAGTTCGGTATTTGCTCAATCTTCCTCAGGAAACAGAGAAGTTACCTCTTTGATATGGTCATCTTCAAATCCTTAATAGCTAAAATAGAAAGGCCAAATGGTATCATATTCTTCTAGGCCCCAAAGGATAGTAATGACTGTAACACCCCTGACCTAGGTTATGAGCTAACCTAGAAGTTTTGCCTAAATATGTAATTATATACTTGTGAATACTCCCTGGCATGTAATTAAGTTCCTCAGGAACATATAATTTCAAATTTTGCTCCTTTTTGTATAAACTAGTAGCATTGTGTTGTATGCAGGGACCTATGTGCAAATTACCCAGTTTAAGGGGTTAACTTGCAAAATTCACAAGTTAAGATGTTCCTTTGATGTTGAGACATCATGAGGATGTTTATGATGAAGTTTGAAGGGATTTCCCAAGCTTGAGCACCAAGGTGCAGCTGTGGAAGCAATCCCCATGCTCAGAAACCCTAATTTGGGGTAAAGTGCAATTTACCCAAATTGAGGGGTCCAACTTGTAATTCTTAATATCTAGAACATCTTTTATGACTCTTGTCATCATTTAGAGTAGAAATGATGAAAGGGATACATCATTTAATAATCAGATGAGAAAAATGATCTTTGTGATAGAAATCACCTAAAGTGGGTATGGAATCCTTTCATGTATGTACCCTAGTTGAAGGTTGGATTTCTTTACCCTTAGATCTTGAGTTTTCATGAGATTTGTATAAGGATAGATGAGTTTGGACGTGCCTTTGAGCAAGGAAGGACCTAGATGTGATTTCCAATCTTGTGAGGTCTTTAGGGTGAAAAAGGGGCTAAAGTATATAAGCCACTTCTTTACAAGATAAGTGAACGATCTTTCCTTCCCTTCATTCTCTTCTCTTCTTGCTCAAACGGCCAAGGATAGCTCTGGAGCTCAGGGGGACGACCAACCTGTTCTAGGTAAGGGAACATCACCTTCTAGCTCAAATTCATGGAGGAATTCACTTTCTAAGGTTGGTTTTGTGGATAGCTTACTTAGTCTTCTTGTTCTAGCCAACCAAACCAACGTTTCCTTGGAGAATTCACCCCTGACCAAGTTGTGGAAGCTCAAAGACGCCATTAAAGCTTGGAGCTTGAAGTTTTGGAGCTCTAGAATCAACCTTTAGGCGGGTTTTATAACTCTAAACTCTTGCTTTATATGTATGCTTAATTCTTGCAATTTACTTGGTAAATTCTCCTTCTACCACCCTTCTTCCTTGCACGTTTGCAAGCAAAACAGTGGGAGAACCGACCTTTCTAGAGGTTGAAGATGAGGGGTGTGATTCCCTATGTTACTTTTTCAAACGACCTTGGACCCCTTTTGGTCCAAACGGTTGCAAACCGTTTGGGTTCAAACGGTTTCAAACCGTTTGCTCTCAAACGGTCTTGCAAGACCGTTTGGATTGAAACGGTCTCAAGACCGTTTGAAAGAGTTGACCAAGGGACGACCGTTTGAGGGTCTGTTCCTAATATATTGAATTTCATCTCTACAAAGAATCAAAGTCTAATTCTTAACCAATTGGGAGTTGAAGGCACTTCAACATGGAAACCCTAATCGGGTCAAAAGTGCTGATTTGAACCATAGATCTTGTTGAGTTTTGGGTTGAAGGACCCAAACGGTCTCAAGACCATTTCGGGATTCCTCCAAACGGTCCTAAGACCGTTTGGGCACAACCCAAGACCGTTTGAAGGTCTAGGGTTGAGTTAATCTAATGGTTTGAGGGTCCAATTGTAGGAAATTGATGAATTGATGAAAATTGCTGATTTTGACCTAATTGGACTTCAACCCTAGTCAAAACGACTTGGATTTTGGTCAAACTTTGGGCAACCTCAAGACCGTTTGGGCCAAGTTTGAGCCCAATTGGAGGTCAATTGATAGGTTCAACCTTGAGTTGATTCACATTGTTGAACATTGATGACCATCCGATTTGAAACCCTAATTGAGAAGGGTTGAACCCTAATTGGCTTGCAATTGAGGGTCAAATTGATGTCTAATTGACTGAGGCTAACCCTAATTGACTCAATTTGTAAGGGGTTAACATAGCTTTGACCAATTGAGGGCTTCAACACACACTTTCATGAACATTGTTAACCTTTGAACCACTTTGGAGGTCCAAACGGTTTGAGCCCATTTGGACCAAACGGTCTTGGTCCAATCGATCTCAAGCAAATTTGATCAAACGGTTTCAAACCGATTGAAGCTCCAAACGGTTTGGAAAGTCAACCCTTCCAAACGGTCTTCACCTCCAAACGGTCTCAAGACCGTTTTGGGCCAAACGGTCTCAAGACCATTTGGGTGGTTGAAACCGTTTGAAGGTTGAAACCGTTTGGAGATGATTGGTGATGGTTTGTACTTAACCATTTGATGGTGTAACTAGTTCAATGGTGATCTAAACTAAACCCTAATGGTAACCTAGGTCATTAAGGGACTATGTGATTAGTGAGTTAACCCATGATGGAGATCATGAGGCAAATTACCAAAATACCCTTGAGGGGTCTAAAGGGGTAAGACCTTGTTCTAATCAAACCCTAATCACATGTTGATGATGTCTTGGCTTATGTTAGTCAATGGAGACTTATCTCAACCTGATCTAGAGTGGTGTTGCCACCATCTACTAGTGAGAGGTGAGAGAAAGTATCCTAGAGAGAGAAAGTATCCTAGAGAGAGAAAGTACCCTTTTAAGGTGGAAACTCAAGTGTGATACTTCTAATATACATGAATGTGCATGATTAGGGATTGACCCACCTATGTGAGGTCATGGAAACCCTAATTATGGTATTCAGTGAATCTTAATCTTATTTAAGAGCCTTAATGATGATGTTTCTCTTACATAATGATGTAATGAGTACAATTCACCATGGAGTGAATAGTAAACCCTAATTTTAGGGTAATGACATGAAAGATGAATAGTAAACCCTAATTGTTGAATTGTTTACTATTATCAGTTGATTTAACCATGCATGTTATCATGAGATGATGGTCATATCCAGGTATGGAGTACCATGTTATATTCATTGAAAGCATGCCTTAAGCTTTATGAATAGTGAACTATCTTGATGCACTGCTAAGTGACATCTATTGTGATTTATGGGCTGTAAGAGCCATAAACACCATCAAGGTCATGCTTGACAGATGACTTGTGATGAGATGACTGAGAACTGATGATTGAAAAGAGTTAGGCCTGCTACATTTTTGTATTCTCATTATAGCTGTTGTACTAATGTTATTGTTTGAAGAACAATGTTTAAGGAATACTGAATGTACCTAACTAATCAAGTGAAATGTAGAGCCCTGATCATAGATCCATCATTGTCAGAGTCTAAATGATGGTGAAACAGGTTTTCCCCAGGGAACTCCTGGATCACATACTTTTGAGTATGTGGGGTACATGGATGTGTAGAACCTTACATCCTAGTGTAGGTATTTGATGTAGATTCTTGTAGTCCATCATACCTTCACTAAAAGAGAATAGGTGAGAGGATTTGATGTAGATTCTTGTAGTCCATCATTCCCCACCACAAAGTCCAAAAGGTGAGATGTATTACTACACTCCCTTAAAGACACAAACACCGCATCGATGAAAGATAAACAAGAAATCTTCCGATGACGAAGAGAGTACAGAACGCCACTGTAACTCTAAAATAGCGAAGGTCCAGCTTACCCTGGAGAGCTATAACAAAAGACATCCCGCCAGATGTCTAACAATCAATCCTCTAACTGACTGAGGAAGGTGAAGGTCATGAGAATCCGGCTCTTTCGATGACCTAGTATGATACCGAGGCGACTCAACAGTGGTCGGTTGGAGTATGAGTGGTATACCTCATCTCTACAGGGCATAATAATGTTTGAAAAACATAATCAACAGCGTAGTATATCTGTTAGAGTTATCTACGAGTTATTTGATTGATGTTACTCTGAATAGTGTAGATGTTCTCATGTTGCCATAAATGATTGAACTCTTGCTTATCATCAAAACTGCTAGTGAATATCTTGAAGGCTTTATTACTTTAGTTATTCCTTGCTTTTCTTATAAAGCTTCTAGTGGGGAGTTATAACTCTCGCTGGGGCAATTATATATAATTGTCTCACCCCGTAGACTTCAACTTTTTAGGTGGACGTCGAAAACGGAGGAACAAGAACTCAGGTGACCAATCCCAGCAACAGCAGCATCAGGAGCAGTAAAATCTCAGGTGGAGATTCAGCCTGCTTTATGGTGTAGTATAGAGTCAGTCCTATGTGTCCTCTGTACTCTCAGGTCCTGGAGTGTTTTGAGTATGAACTCTTGAGAGATTTTGTATCATGTTGTATATAATTACTCAAGAGGTAATTTGTCAGTGATGTAAACAGTTAAATCCTTTTTCTATGGAAAAGGTTTGTGGTTTCAAGCTCTTGTCTCGAAAAGTTTTAATTTCCCGTGATTTTTGTCTTCCGCTGTTTATCGATTGCTTCCGCACATGTTTAAATCGGGATTAATTCGTGGTTTGGAGATCGGAGCCCACAATTAAGTGGTATCAGAGCTCTAGGTTCGCCGAGTCTACAGAGGCATAGGACATAGGGAGTCGAGTCTATCTTTAGTATTCCTTCCTTATCTAATAGAATCTTCTGCTCCTCAGGAGAAGAAGATATTTAAGAATGTCAGAGCCACATGATGAGAATGTGGTAGAAAGTAGTGCTAGTGCACCTCAAGGCGGTGCAGGAGTACCAGAGAGGGAACAGCCTATGCCAGAACAACCTAGAGAGCCACCCCAGTTCAACCCAGCTGACATGGGTGACCCAGCAGTCCAGACAATGTTTGGGCAGTTCATGACTGCCATGACACACATAACTGACAGGTTGCCTATGCCTGCACCTAGGGCACCTGTCCAACCGGAAGTTCAAGGTATCGGGAAGACGTTCGAGCGACTACGTCGTGTCGGAGCTACCGAGTACCTCGGGACTGCTGACCCCGCAGATGCTGATCTGTGGTTGACAGAACTGGAGAAGGCATTCAGGATACTCAATATCCCTGAAGCTGAGAAGGTTAGACATGATGTCTATCTTCTCAAAGGAAGTGCTGGTCACTGGTGGACAATGGAAGAGCAGAAGAGACCTGGAATAGAGATCTCGTGGGAAGACTTTCGGCGGGAATTTGTACAAAGATATTTCTCAAAGACCTTCCTAGATGAGAAGATCTCTCAGTTTGAGAGACTGAGACAGGGCATGATGAACATTAGCGAGTATGAAGCTAAGTTCATGGAGTTGTTGCGGTTTTGTCCGCACATGGCTGCCACAGAAGAAGAAAGAATCAGGAGGTTTGAGAGGGGTTTGAATGCTGACATGTCTACCCCTATGTCTGCCTTAGAAAACCGAGAGAGATTCTCTACCTTCGTTGAGTCAGTCCGAAGGATAGAGAGATCTGTGGTTGAGAAGAGGCAAACCCAGAAAAGATATCCACAGTTCCAAGGCTCTTCATCTATGGACGTTAAGAAGTCTAGATCCTCTGCACCCAACCCTCCACCATCTATATCTAGTTCTCAGACTGAGTGGTCTCCAAGTAAAGGTAGAGGACAAGGACAACCACCTCAGGAGACTCACAGCTCTGCATCAATGTCTGTTACTGGACCACCAAGACCACAAGAAAGAAGCTGCTACAACTGTGGTAAGGTGGGACATTTGATGAAGGACTGCTGGTCTAAGCCTGTCAGTGTGACACAGCCTCCGAGACAAGTGTCTCAAGCTGGATCATCAGCACCACCTCAACAACAAGCTACAACAAGGTTTTATGCTATGAACCCACCAGAGGCAGTGATAGATCCACAAGTGGTGACAGGTCAGATGGAACTTTTATATTCTGATATGTCTAAATCTTGTGTAGTATCTGTTCTGATTGGTCTGGATATAGAATTCAGTAAAGTTAATGTTTATGTTTGTAAGGATGAGAAAAGAGAAGGAACATGGTAAAATATAAGTACATATTTTCTTACCTCAGTAATCATATACCCTGGCTAGGTATACAATTACTGATGATAAGGTAAATATGGAAGCTCTTAAAATATTATCTTTTGATTACTCTAATCAAGTAGTCAATCTGAAACAACTCAAAGAGATATAGAGTTTTGATAACACAAGTAACTAATACCAAAGTAAGAATGTTAAGAACATCCCTTGTTAGGGGTTTATGTTCTTAAAATAAACATATCTTCTCTAGAATGTAATAATATGTATGCTGAAACAATATCTGCTTTCCCCTTTTCTTCCTGAGATTTCGGGGACGAAATCCTTGTTAGGGGTTTATGATTTGTAACACCCCTGACCTGGGTTATGAGCTAACCCTAGAAGTTTTGCCTAAATATGTAATTATATACTTGTGAATACTCCCTGGCATGTAATTAAGTTCCTCAGGAACATATAATTTCAAATTTTGCTCCTTTTTGTATAAACTAGTAGCATTGTGTTGTATGCAGGGACCTATGTGCAAATTACCCAGTTTAAGGGGTTAACTTGCAAAATTCACAAGTTAAGATGTTCCTTTGATGTTGAGACATCATGAGGATGTTTATGATGAAGTTTGAAGGGATTTCCCAAGCTTGAGCACCAAGGTGCAGCTGTGGAAGCAATCCCTATGCTCAGAAACCCTAATTTGGGGTAAAGTGCAATTTACCCAAATTGAGGGGTCCAACTTGTAATTCTTAATATCTAGAACATCTTTTATGACTCTTGTCATCATTTAGAGTAGAAATGATGAAAGGGATACATCATTTAATAATCAGATGAGAAAAATGATCTTTGTGATAGAAATCACCTAAAGTGGGTATGGAATCCTTTCATGTATGTACCCTAGTTGAAGGTTGGATTTCTTTACCCTTAGATCTTGAGTTTTCATGAGATTTGTATAAGGATAGATGAGTTTGGACGTGCCTTTGAGCAAGGAAGGACCTAGATGTGATTTCCAATCTTGTGAGGTCTTTAGGGTGAAAAAGGGGCTAAAGTATATAAGCCACTTCTTTACAAGATAAGTGAACGATCTTTCCTTCCCTTCATTCTCTTCTCTTCTTGCTCAAACGGCCAAGGATAGCTCTGGAGCTCAGGGGGACGACCAACCTGTTCTAGGTAAGGGAACATCACCTTCTAGCTCAAATTCATGGAGGAATTCACTTTCTAAGGTTGGTTTTGTGGATAGCTTACTTAGTCTTCTTGTTCTAGCCAACCAAACCAACGTTTCCTTGGAGAATTCACCCCTGACCAAGTTGTGGAAGCTCAAGGACGCCATTAAAGCTTGGAGCTTGAAGTTTTGGAGCTCTAGAATCAACCTTTAGGCGGGTTTTATAACTCTAAACTCTTGCTTTATATGTATGCTTAATTCTTGCAATTTACTTGGTAAATTCTCCTTCTACCACCCTTCTTCCTTGCATGTTTGCAAGCAAAACAGTGGGAGAACCGACCTTTCTAGAGGTTGAAGATGAGGGGTGTGATTCCCTATGTTACTTTTTCAAACGACCTTGGACCCCTTTTGGTCCAAACGGTTGCAAACCGTTTGGGTTCAAACGGTTTCAAACCGTTTGCTCTCAAACGGTCTTGCAAGACCGTTTGGATTGAAACGGTCTCAAGACCGTTTGAAAGAGTTGACCAAGGGACGACCGTTTGAGGGTCTGTTCCTAATATATTGAATTTCATCTCTACAAAGAATCAAAGTCTAATTCTTAACCAATTGGGAGTTGAAGGCACTTCAACATGGAAACCCTAATCGGGTCAAAAGTGCTGATTTGAACCATAGATCTTGTTGAGTTTTGAGTTGAAGGACCCAAACGGTCTCAAGACCGTTTGGGGATTCCTTCAAACGGTCCTAAGACCGTTTGGGCACAACCCAAGACCGTTTGAAGGTCTAGGGTTGAGTTAATCTAATGGTTTGAGGGTCCAATTGTAGGAAATTGATGAATTGATGAAAATTGCTGATTTTGACCTAATTGGACTTCAACCCTAGTCAAAACGACTTGGATTTTGGTCAAACTTTGGGCAAACGGTCTTACGACCTTTTGGATGATATCCAAACGACCTCAAGACCGTTTGGGCCAAGTTTGAGCCCAATTGGAGGTCAATTGATAGGTTCAACCTTGAGTTGATTCACATTGTTGAACATTGATGACCATCCGATTTGAAACCCTAATTGAGAAGGGTTGAACCCTAATTGGCTTGCAATTGAGGGTCAAATTGATGTCTAATTGACTAAGTCTAACCCTAATTGACTCAATTTGTAAGGGGTTAACATAGCTTTGACCAATTGAGGGCTTCAACACACACTTTCATGAACATTGGTAACATTTGAACCACTTTGGAGGTCCAAACGGTCTCAAGACCGTTTGGGGCCAAACGGTCTCAAGACCGTTTGGGCTCAAACGACCTCAGGACCGTTTGGTCCAATCGATCTCAAGCAAATTTGATCAAACGGTTTCAAACCGATTGAAGCTCCAAACGGTTTGGAAAGTCAACCCTTCCAAACGGTCTTCACCTCCAAACGGTCTCAAGACCGTTTGGATCCAAATGGTCTCAAGACCGTTTGGGGCCAAACGGTCTCAAGACCGTTTGGGGCCAAACGGTCTCAAGACCGTTTGGGTGGTTGAAATCGTTTGAAGGTTGAAACCGTTTGGAGATGATTGGTGATGGTTTGTACTTAACCATTTGATGGTGTAACTAGTTCAATGGTGATCTAAACTAAACCCTAATGGTAACCTAGGTCATTAAGGGACTATGTGATTAGTGAGTTAACCCATGATGGAGATCATGAGGCAAATTACCAAAATACCCTTGAGGGGTCTAAAGGGGTAAGACCTTGTTCTAATCAAACCCTAATCACATGTTGATGATGTCTTGGCTTATGTTAGTCAATGGAGACTTATCTCAACCTGATCTAGAGTGGTGTTGCCACCATCTACTAGTGAGAGGTGAGAGAAAGTATCCTAGAGAGAGAAAGTATCCTAGAGAGAGAAAGTACCCTTTTAAGGTGGAAACTCAAGTGTGATACTTCTAATATACATGAATGTGCATGATTAGGGATTGACCCACCTATGTGAGGTCATGGAAACCCTAATTATGGTATTCAGTGAATCTTAATCTTATTTAAGAGCCTTAATGATGATGTTTCTCTTACATAATGATGTAATGAGTACAATTCACCATGGAGTGAATAGTAAACCCTAATTTTAGGGTAATGACATGAAAGATGAATAGTAAACCCTAATTGTTGAATTGTTTACTATTATCAGTTGATTTAACCATGCAGGTTATCATGAGATGATGGTCATATCCAGGTATGGAGTCTCATGTTATATTCATTGAAAGCATGCCTTAAGCTTTATGAATAGTGAACTATCTTGATGCACTGCTAAGTGACATCTATTGTGATTTATGGGCTGTAAGAGCCATAAACACCATCAAGGTCATGCTTGACATATGACTTGTGATGAGATGACTGAGAACTGATGATTGAAAAGAGTTAGGCCTGCTACATTTTTGTATTCTCATTATAGCTGTTGTGCTAATGTTATTGTTTGAAGAACAATGTTTAAGGAATACTGAATGTACCTAACTAATCAAGTGAAATGTAGAGCCCTGATCATAGATCCATCATTGTCAGAGTCTAAATGATGGTGAAACAGGTTTTCCCCAGGGAACTCCTGGATCACATACTTTTGAGTATGTGGGGTACATGGATGTGTAGAACCTTACATCCTAGTGTAGGTATTTGATGTAGATTCTTGTAGTCCATCATACCTTCACTAAAAGAGAATAGGTGAGAGGATTTGATGTAGATTCTTGTAGTCCATCATTCCCCACCACAAAGTCCAAAAGGTGAGATGTATTACTACACTCCCTTAAAGACACAAACACCGCATCGATGAAAGATAAACAAGAAATCTTCCGATGATGAAGAGAGTACAAAACGCCACTGTAACTCTAAAATAGCGAAGGTCCAGCTTACCCTGGAGAGCTATAACAAAAGACATCCCGCCAGATGTCTAACAATCAATCCTCTAACTGACTGAGGAAGGTGAAGGTCATGAGAATCCGGCTCTTTCGATGACCTAGTATGATACCGAGGCGACTTAACAGTGGTCGGTTGGAGTATGAGTGGTATACCTCATCTCTACAGGGCATAATAATGTTTGAAAAACATAATCAACAGCGTAGTATATCTGTTAGAGTTATCTACGAGTTATTTGATTGATGTTACTCTGAATAGTGTAGATGTTCTCATGTTGCCATAAATGATTGAACTCTTGCTTATCATCAAAACTGCTAGTGAATATCTTGAAGGCTTTTATTACTTTAGTTATTCCTTGCTTTGCTTATAAAGCTTCTAGTGGGGAGTTATAACTCTCGCTGGGGCAATTATATATAATTATCTCACCCCGTAGACTTCAAATTTTTAGGTGGACGTCGAAAATGGAGGAACAAGAACTTAGGTGACCAATCCCAGCAACAGCAGCATCAGGAGCAGTAAAATCTCAGGTGGAGATTCAGCCTGCTTTATGGTGTAGTATAGAGTCAGTCCTATGTGTCCTCTGTACTCTCAGGTCCTGGAGTGTTTTGAGTATGAACTCTTGAGAGATTTTGTATCATGTTGTATATAATTACTCAAGAGGTAATTTGCCAGTGATGTAAACAGTTAAATCCTTTTTCTATGGAAAAGGTTTGTGGTTTCAAGCTCTTGTCTCGAAAAGTTTTAATTTCCCGTGATTTTTGTCTTCCGCTGTTTATCGATTGCTTCCGCACATGTTTAAATCGGGATTAATTCGTGGTTTGGAGATCGGAGCCCACAATTAAGTGGTATCAGAGCTCTAGGTTCGCCGAGTCTACAGAGGCATAGGACATAGGGAGTCGAGTCTATCTTTAGTATTCCTTCCTTATCTAATAGAATCTTCTACTCCTCAGGAGAAGAAGATATTTAAGAATGTCAGAGCCACATGATGAGAATGTGGTAGAAAGTAGTGCTAGTGCACCTCAAGGCGGTGCAGGAGTACCAGAGAGGGAACAGCCTATACCAGAACAACCTAGAGAGCCACCCCAGTTCAACCCAGCTGACATGGGTGACCCAGCAGTCCAGACAATGTTTGGGCAGTTCATGACTGCCATGACACACATAACTGACAGGTTGCCTATGCCTGCACCTAGGGCACATGTCCAATCGGAAGGTCAAGGTATCGGGAAGACGTTCGAGCGACTACGTCGTATCGGAGCTACCGAGTACCTCGGGACTGCTGACCCCGCAGATGCTGATCTGTGGTTGACAGAACTGGAGAAGGCTTTCAGGATACTCAATATCCCTGAAGCTGAGAAGGTTAGACATGCTGTCTATATTCTCAAAGGAAGTGCTGGTCACTGGTGGACAATGGAAGAGCAGAAGAGACCTGGAATAGAGATCTCGTGGGAAGACTTTCGGCGGGAATTTGTACAAAGATATTTCCCAAAGACCTTCCTAGATGAGAAGATCTCTCAGTTTGAGAGACTGAGACAGGGCATGATGAACATTAGCGAGTATGAAGCTAAGTTCATGGAGTTGTTGCGGTTTTGTCCACACATGGCTGCCACAGAAGAAGAAAGAATCAGGAGGTTTGAGAGGGGTTTGAATGCTGACATGTCTACCCCTGTGTCTGCCTTAGAAAACCGAGAGAGATTCTCTACCTTCGTTGAGTCAGTCCGAAGGATAGAGAGATCTGTGGTTGAGAAGAGGCAAACCCAGAAAAGATATCCACAGTTCCAAGGCTCTTCATCTATGGACGTTAAGAAGTCTAGATCCTCTGCACCCAACCCTCCACCATCTAGATCTAGTTCTCAGACTGAGTGGTCTCCAAGTAGAGGTAGAGGACAAGGACAACCACCTCAGGAGACTCACAGCTCTGCATCAATGTCCGTTACTGGACCACCAAGACCACAAGAAAGAAGCTGCTACAACTGTGGTAAGGTGGGACATTTGATGAAGGACTGCTGGTCTAAGCCTGTCAGTGTGACACAGCCTCCGAGACAAGTGTCTCAAGCTAGATCATCAGCACCACCTCAACAACAAGCTACAACAAGGTTTTATGCTATGAACCCACCAGAGGCAGTGATAGATCCACAAGTGGTGACAGGTCAGATGGAACTTTTATATTCAGATATGTCTAAATCTTGTGTAGTATCTGTTCTGATTGGTCTGGATATAGAATTCAGTAAAGTTAATGTTTATGTTTGTAAGGATGAGAAAAGAGAAGGAACATGGTAAAATATAAGTACATATTTTCTTACCTCAGTAATCATATACCCTGGCTAGGTATATAATTACTGATGATAAGGTAAATATGGAAGCTCTTAAAATATTATCTTTTGATTACTCTAATCAAGTAGTCAATCTGAAACAACTCAAAGAGATATAGAGTTTTGATAACACAAGTAACTAATACCAAAGTAAGAATGTTAAGAACATCCCTTGTTAGGGGTTTATGTTCTTAAAATAAACATATCTTCTCTAGAATGTAATAATATGTATGCTGAAACAATATCTGCTTTCCCCTTTTCTTCCTGAGATTTCGGGGATGAAATCCTTGTTAGGGGTTTATGATTTGTAACACCCCTGACCTGGGTTATGAGCTAACCCTAGAAGTTTTGCCTAAATATGTAATTATATACTTGTGAATACTCCCTGGCATGTAATTAAGTTCCTCAGGAACATATAATTTCAAATTTTGCTCCTTTTTGTATAAACTAGTAGCATTGTGTTGTATGCAGGGACCTATGTGCAAATTACCCAGTTTAAGGGGTTAACTTGCAAAATTCACAAGTTAAGATGTTCCTTTGATGTTGAGACATCATGAGGATGTTTATGATGAAGTTTGAAGGGATTTCCCAAGCTTGAGCACCAAGGTGTAGCTGTGGAAGCAATCCCCATGCTCAGAAACCCTAATTTGGGGTAAAGTGCAATTTACCCAAATTGAGGGGTCCAACTTGTAATTCTTAATATCTAGAACATCTTTTATGACTCTTGTCATCATTTAGAGTAGAAATTATGAAAGGGATACATCATTTAATAATCAGATGAGAAAAATGATCTTTGTGATAGAAATCACCTAAAGTGGGTATGGAATCCTTTCATGTATGTACCCTAGTTGAAGGTTGGATTTCTTTACCCTTAGATCTTGAGTTTTCATGAGATTTGCATAAGGATAGATGAGTTTGGACGTGCCTTTGAGCAAGGAAGGACCTAGATGTGATTTCCAATCTTGTGAGGTCTTTAGGGTGAAAAAGGGGCTAAAGTATATAAGCCACTTCTTTACAAGATAAGTGAACGATCTTTCCTTCCCTTCATTCTCTTCTCTTCTTGCTCAAACGGCCAAGGATAGCTCTGGAGCTCAGGGGGACGACCAACCTGTTCTAGGTAAGGGAACACCACCTTCTAGCTCGAATTCATGGAGGAATTCACTTTCTAAGGTTGGTTTTGTGGATAGCTTACTTAGTCTTCTTGTTCTAGCCAACCAAACCAACGTTTCCTTGGAGAATTCACCCCTGACCAAGTTGTGGAAGCTCAAGGACGCCATTAAAGCTTGTATCTTGAAGTTTTGGAGCTCTAGAATCAACCTTTAGGCGGGTTTTATAACTCTAAACTCTTGCTTTATATGTATGCTTAATTCTTGCAATTTACTTGGTAAATTCTCCTTCTACCACCCTTCTTCCTTGCACGTTTGCAAGCAAAATAGTGGGAGAACCGACCTTGCTAGAGGTTGAAGATGAGGGGCGTGATTCCCTATGTTACTTTTTCAAACGACCTTGGACCCCTTTTGGTCCAAACGGTTGCAAACCGTTTGGGTTCAAACTGTTTCAAACCGTTTGCTCTCAAACGGTCTTGCAAGACCGTTTGGATTGAAACGGTCTCAAGACCATTTGAAAGAGTTGACCAAGGGATGACCGTTTGAGGGTCTGTTCCTAATATATTGAATTTCATCTCTGCAAAGAATCAAAGTCTAATTCTTAACCAATTGGGAGTTGAAGGCACTTCAACATGGAAACCCTAATCGGGTCAAAAGTGCTGATTTGAACCATAGATCTTGTTGAGTTTTGGGTTGAAGGACCCAAACGGTCTCAAGACCGTTTGGGGATTCCTCCTAACGGTCCTAAGACCGTTTGGGCACAACCCAAGACCGTTTGAAGGTCTAGGGTTGAGTTAATCTAATGGTTTGAGGGTCCAATTGTAGGAAATTGATGAATTGATGAAAATTGCTGATTTTGACCTAATTGGACTTCAACCCTAGTCAAAACGACTTGGATTTTGGTCAAACTTTGGGCAAACGGTCTTAAGACCTTTTGTATGATATCCAAACGACCTCAAGACCGTTTGGGCCAAGTTTGAGCCCAATTGGAGGTCAATTGATAGGTTCAACCTTGAGTTGATTCACATTGTTGAACATTGATGACCATCCGATTTGAAACCCTAATTGAGAAGGGTTGAACCCTAATTGGCTTGCAATTGAGGGTCAAATTGATGTCTAATTGACTGAGGCTAACCCTAATTGACTCAATTTGTAAGGGGTTAACATAGCTTTGACCAATTGAGGGCTTCAACACACACTTTCATGAACATTGGTAACCTTTGAACCACTTTGGAGGTCCAAACGGTCTCAAGACCGTTTGAGACCAAACGGTCTCAAGACTGTTTGGGGCCAAACGGTCTCAAGACCGTTTGGGCTCAAACGACCTCAGGACCGTTTGGTCCAATCGATCTCAAGCAAATTTGATCAAACAGTTTCAAACCGATTGAAGCTCCAAACGGTTTGGAAAGTCAACCCTTCCAAACGGTCTTCACCTCCAAACGGTCTCAAGACCGTTTGGATCCAAACGGTCTCAAGACCGTTTGGGGACAAACGGTCTCAAGACCGTTTGGGTGGTTGAAATCGTTTGAAGGTTGAAACCGTTTGGAGATGATTGGTGATGGTTTGTACTTAACCATTTGATGGTGTAACTAGTTCAATGGTGATCTAAACTAAACCCTAATGGTAACCTAGGTCATTAAGGGACTATGTGATTAGTGAGTTAACCCATGATGGAGATCATGAGGCAAATTACCAAAATACCCTTAAGGGGTCTAAAGGGGTAAGACCTTGTTCTAATCAAACCCTAATCACATGTTGATGATGTCTTGGCTTATGTTAGTCAATGGAGACTTATCTCAACCTGATCTAGAGTGGTGTTGCCACCATCTACTAGTGAGAGGTGAGAGAAAGTATCCTAGAGAGAGAAAGTATCCTAGAGAGAGAAAGTACCCTTTTAAGGTGGAAACTCAAGTGTGATACTTCTAATATACATGAATGTGCATGATTAGGGATTGACCCACCTATGTGAGGTCATGGAAACCCTAATTATGGTATTCAGTGAATCTTAATCTTATTTAAGAGCCTTAATGATGATGTTTCTCTTACATAATGATTTAATGAGTACAATTCACCATGAAGTGAATAGTAAACCCTAATTTTAGGGTAATGACATGAAAGATGAATAGTAAACCCTAATTGTTGAATTGTTTACTATTATCAGTTGATTTAACCATGCAGGTTATCATGAGATGATGGTCATATCCAGGTATGGAGTACCATGTTATATTCATTGAAAGCATGCCTTAAGCTTTATGAATAGTGAACTATCTTGATGCACTGCTAAGTGACATCTATTGTGATTTATGGGCTGTAAGAGCCATAAACACCATCAAGGTCATGCTTGACAGATGACTTGTGATGAGATGACTGAGAACTGATGATTGAAAAGAGTTAGGCCTGCTACATTTTTGTATTCTCATTATAGCTGTTGTGCTAATGTTATTGTTTGAAGAACAATGTTTAAGGAATACTGAATGTACCTAACTAATCAAGTGAAATGTAGAGCCCTGATCATAGATCCATCATTGTCAGAGTCTAAATGATGGTGAAACAGGTTTTCCCCAGGGAACTCCTGGATCACATACTTTTGAGTATGTGGGGTACATGGATGTGTAGAACCTTACATCCTAGTGTAGGTATTTGATGTAGATTCTTGTAGTCCATCATACCTTCACTAAAAGAGAATAGGTGAGAGGATTTGATGTAGATTCTTGTAGTCCATCATTCCCCACCACAAAGTCCAAAAGGTGAGATGTATTACTACACTCCCTTAAAGACACAAACACCGCATCGATGAAAGATAAACAAGAAATCTTCCGATGACGAAGAGAGTACAGAACGCCACTGTAACTCTAAAATAGCGAAGGTCCAGCTTACCCTGGAGAGCTATAACAAAAGACATCCCGCCAGATGTCTAACAATCAATCCTCTAACTGACTGAGGAAGGTGAAGGTCATGAGAATCCGGCTCTTTCGATGACCTAGTATGATACCGAGGCGACTTAACCGTGGTCGGTTGGAGTATGAGTGGTATACCTCATCTCTACAGGGCATAATAATGTTTGAAAAACATAATCAACAGCGTAGTATATCTGTTAGAGTTATCTACGAGTTATTTGATTGATGTTACTCTGAATAGTGTAGATGTTCTCATGTTGCCATAAATGATTGAACTCTTGCTTATCATCAAAACTGCTAGTGAATATCTTGAAGGCTTTATTACTTTAGTTATTCCTTGCTTTTCTTATAAAGCTTCTAGTGGGGAGTTATAACTCTCGCTGGGGCAATTATATATAATTGTCTCACCCCGTAGACTTCAACTTTTTAGGTGGACGTCGAAAACGGAGGAACAAGAACTCAGGTGACCAATCCCAGCAACAGCAGCATCAGGAGCAGTAAAATCTCAGGTGGAGATTCAGCCTGCTTTATGGTGTAGTATAGAGTCAGTCCTATGTGTCCTATGTACTCTCAGGTCCTGGAGTGTTTTGAGTATGAACTCTTGAGATATTTTGTATCATGTTGTATATAATTACTCAAGAGGTAATTTGTCAGTGATGTAAACAGTTAAATCTTTTTTCTATGGAAAAGGTTTGTGGTTTCAAGCTCTTGTCTCGAAAAGTTTTAATTTCCCATGATTTTTGTCTTTCGATGTTTATCGATTGCTTCCGCACATGTTTAAATCGGGATTAATTCGTGGTTTGGAGATCGAAGCCCACAATGACATCCACAACTAATAGTAGAGTGTGTGAGTGGGTGTTAGTCATCTTGGCTATTATGAATTTTTCTAGAATCAACATGCTGGCCTGTTCACCCGCCTCCCAGGGCACCCCCCATGTTGACCTACTTGAATTCCAGTTATATTATGTTAATCATAAATATTTCACATAAGGTGGACATATTTGGATATACCAGCTGATGATACAACCAATTATTTTGGTACTTGATATTTTCTTTCAGAATCTCCAGTGGCTATTCTGACAGTGGAACAGATGAATATATATGCTTCCACATCGAATCAAGAAAGTAGATGTTTCTTCCTTAGAAATACTTAATGTAATGTGATGCTCAAGAGATATTTGAGTTGTTTTCATGAAGTTTGATTTCTATGATCTTAACAATTTATTGCCTCCTATTGGACAGTGAGCAGAAGGCTAACATCAGCATATGGAGCATCCGACACCTAGTTCTCATCCGGAAATTGGTGTTGCATACAGTACTCCAGCATACCAACTTGCCACGATGGTAGGAACTGGTTCTCCGACAGTTGGTTCATGATCTCCTACTTCTCCATCACATCTATCAAGCCAGCAACAACTTGCATATAAGTAGGTTCAACAGTTCCACCACCTGCAACAAAAACAACAGCATCAACAACTCCAGGCATTTTGGTCCAATCAGATAGTTGAGGTTGAACAAAAAATATTTATACCATATTCTCCTCAAGATACTTTACATCATAGGCATGACTTTTCCTTATCATTTTCTCTCACATTTCCTGCATGATAACCTGAATTCTATTCATATCACTTTGTTGTAGCTTGAATTTACTATAGGTGCATACTGACAATAATGTTATTGGGTTGTACTTTCAAATGGTCTAAATGAATGACCTTATTGTGCAGGTTATAGACTGAAAATTCTGACATGGCAAGCCTCAATGGTGCAAGTGAACTATCTTACAACTCTCCCATACAATGCTTGGGCTGCAACAAAGCATGGATGAACTGCCTAGAACTTCTCATCTCTTCAAGGTACTAATTTTGTCATCGTATTCTCATAGAAACCTTCTTTTAAGCCATTATGAATGCTTATATATCTTTATTAAACTATTTGGATGATCTTTACCTTATTTTTAATGCCTCCCCATTTGTAAAACCTTATTTTCAAGATTAAGAGAAGTACAAGCTTCACCATCGTAGCAACTTCCATTACCTGAATTAGAGATTGAGCTTAACAACGTCAAGAATTCAGATATAGAGTATAAGAAGTATCTAAGACAACCCCGGCGCAATAGGTGCTCTCCTATGAAGCATGATGATGCATATCCATTTGAAGCCCAGGCCCGCCTAGTCACAGCTGCAACAATTGCCACAGACGCAACAATGTATCATGATATGTTGCAATTTGATATGGCTCATTGCTGCTATGAGAAGGTTGCATTTCATAGACCTATGTATATATTTGAATAGCCACTGTCATCATCTGCAAACATACAAACCAACTTCATAGGGACGATATTCCATCTATCTCTGCTTAGAAGGTTCTTTTCATATTCTTATCTCGGGTGCTTTTGGACGATGCTGACCGAACAACAACAACTCGAACAAAAGAAGACAATAAGGATGTTAAAACTGGCAGAGAAAGACACAACTCTTTCGAAAAGATGTTAGTATACCATTGAATCATTGATATATGTTTATATTTTTCTTTGTACACATTATGTAATAGGGGCAAGGTATACGTTCTCCCCATGTACATTCGACGTTTCATTATAAATGAAAGTAAGATTGTTGGCATAATGACCATAACTTTTTTTTGTTGAACCCAGTGTGCCTTTCTTTATTGCTACCTTCTCCAAAAATGAGTATCGTCCTGTTACAGGGTGTAACAAGTAAAAAGAATAAGAAATAAAGAGGAAAAGAAAAGAGAAAAGAACTGTACAAGACTATACAGCCATAAATCTATAGTGCTGCTATTCCAAATATCTATAGGAGTTTTCTTTATGCCCAGGAATATTATTCTATTTCTTTCTGTCCAAGTATGATATATTATTATCGCAACAACGACTCTTTCTTTTTCCTTTAGTTGGTTTAGATCTTCTATACGGGATGGGACTTTTGAAGGACTGAGATTGCAGCTGAATTTTTTCTAGATTTCGGAGGTGAAATTGCATGAGAAGAAGATGTGATGCATATTGTCTTCCTCCGCTTCGCAAAGCGAGCATCTCAACACCCAGCAGAATCCAAACTTTTTCAACGCATCAATGGTTGGTAGCCTGTTTAGGAACGCTTTCCAGAGAACTAGAGAAACTCTTCTAGGAATGCAACTGTTCCATATCCACTTGCCCCAAGGAACCACGGGATAGGATTGTCTTGCTGTGTTCCATCCTTCTTTTAACTTGAACTTACAGGCGCCTTCATAGGAGAGGTAATCACTGCCCCCCATGGGCTGGGGCAGCTGTGACAGAATGCGAGCTAATTCATGGCAGCCACGTACTTCGGGGCAGCTCCATGCGCCATTGCCAATCATAGCATTAAGCAGGCAATTAACACCTCCACCAATGCGATGAATGAGTTGATTGTCGACAAGATCTATAAGCCTTTCTCCTCCCGGTAACCAAGGATCACACCAAAGTCTAAGCTTATTGCCATTGCCCACATTAAGTTTAATCTTTTTCAGCAGCACGCCTCTTTTCTTTAGAATTTTCCTCCACAACTAAGAGGCGTTAGATCGTTCGCCAATAGCCCAAATGGATTCATTTTTCAAGTATTTGTCATGCATCCACTTGACCCATACGGTGTTCTTGTCATTTGCCAGGTCCCATAGATTTTTAAGTATACCTGCATCCGTCCAATCTTCGATGTGTCTAATGCCCAAACCACCTTCAATTCTCGGCCTACAGATTGTGGTCCACGAGATAGTATGGATATGCTTTTTTTCTTTGTCATCGTTCCAAATGAAATTGCGCATTAGCTTCTCAAGCTCGACTATAACAGACTTGGGGAGAGGGAACGCAGTTGACCAGAAAATATGATAGGATGATAGTGTGGATATGACAAGCTCGATTCTTCCCGCGCATGACAGTAGTCTCCCTTTCCATGAGTCTAGCTTTTTTTTGACTTTATCAATGATTGGTAAGCACATGCTTTTAGTTAGTCTGTCGGTGAAGAGGGGGAGTCCCAAGTACCGTACTGGTAATTGTGTGATGCCAATCTGAAGAGTGGAACTGATGTTGTCATTTTGGTAGCCTTTGCTAAGGAATAACTGGCTTTTTTCGTTGTTGAGCTTTAAGCATGAGATGTATTGGAACTTTTCCAATGCCTTTTTTACTCCTTTAGCATTTTTTTCATCAGCTTTGGAGAAAAGCAATAGATCGTCTGCAAAGATGATGTGGGATAGCTGATTTGCTTCATCAATCTTGATCAGGTCAATTTGTTTTTTTTCTACCAAGTCTTGGATGACAGTAGAGAATCCCTGCATAGCAAACACGAACATGTATGGTGTGAGGGGGTCACCCAGTCTGATGCCATTTCTAGCTTCGAAGGGAGTGGAGGGTGATCCATTAATGAGAACTTGGAAGGTGGTAGAGCAAAAGATTTCATTAACCCATATAAGCCAGCATTGGGGGAAGCCCATTTTCCTCATGATGAAGATGATGTAGTCTCTTCTTATGGTGTCATAGGCTTTTGACAAGTCAACTTTTACACACATGAGCTTAGGGCCTTGAGTATTAGAGAAGTTGCTGAGGACTTCTTTCGCTAGAAGGATTGCATCGCCAATGGATCTACCTTTGACAAAGGCTACTTGATTCATGTCAATGATATCACTCATAATTAGCTGGAGCCTGTTAGCCATAATTTTGGTAATGATTTTGTAGGTTGTGTTGCAAAGGGAAATTGGCCGAAAATCTTTGATATTGACTGCATTTTGGATTTTTGGAATGAGTGTGATGAAGGTTTTGTTGCATTCTCTGAGCATCTTTCCATTCTCAAAGAAATTGAGGACAGCCTTGGTAACATCAATACCTATGATATCCCAGCATTTTTTGAAGAAGTGGGGGTTAAAGTCGTCAGGTCCTGGTGCTTTATCATCTTTAAGTCCTTTGATTATATTATCAACTTCCTCTTTGGTGACCCATCTGCTGAGGTTAAGTTGAACTTATTTGGAGATGCAAGGAAGTCACCAATCATCCTCCCATTTCACAAAGCAGGAGCTGGTTGAGCTGAAGAGGTCCCTATAATAGCCCACAATTTCATCATGGATTGCTATTTTATTATAGGTCATATGACCATTAACTTCAATGGAGTTGATGCTGTTATGGATTCTTCAAGTCTTCAATGAGGCATAGAAGAATGTAGAGTTTCTATCACCTTCTTTGAGCCACTAGATTCTTGATTTTTGCTTAATGAAGTTTTCTTCCTCATCCTTTGCCTTGATAGCATTGTCTCTTGCTTTACAAAATTCTAGCTGTAGGGATTCATTAGTGGGGTCTTGATCAACCCTTCTTTGAATAGATATGGCTATCGCTTCTAATTCAGCTGCTTTGGAGAGGTAGTTCTTTACCTTGGTTATGTTCCATTCGCAGAGGGTCGATCGCAGCTTGTTCATCTTGCTATATAATCTGAACATGGGGGCTCTTTTATAGTCTGTTTCGCTCTAGCAGCTTCTTACCAACTCAGTAAAACCTTCTTCTTTCACCCAGTTGTTGATGAATCTGAAAGCCATGTTTCTCCTACCTCCTTTGACAAGATGCACGCCAATCATGCGATGATCGCTAACAGTGGTTTCAATCACCTCTGCCCATGCACTAGGAAAATCATCAAGGAGAGTGATATTAGAGAGAGCTCGATCAATCTTAGAGAAAGTGCTTATGCCTTTTTTACTTCTGTTATCCCAAGTGAAGAATTGGCCCTAAGATGTGATTTCGATTAGACCTGTCTCGTATAAGGAGTTACTAAATTCAAGCATACTTCTTGTTGAGGGAGGGTGCTTCCCTAGTTTCTCAGAGTTGAATCTGACCACATTAAAATCTCCAACAACACATCACATTGTTTTCAAGGTTTTGTTGATAGTATTCAAACCATCCGACAGGATATTTCTCTTCGTGTCACCATTAGACCCATATACAGTAGTAAGGTGAATATTACAGCTTCCATTGTCCACAGAACAGTGTAACACCTGTTCATTTGCCCAAAGTTTATTGATGGTGATATTTGGGTCTCTCCATACCACAAGGATGCGTGTGTAGGAGTAGAATTCACTGTTAGATATGAAGTTGGCATCTTCCCAAAGATGCTTGACAGTCTCGCCTATAGCCTTGTCCTGCACTCTTGATTCTAGAATTATATATACTTCAGCAATGTTCCTTTCTAACACCTCCCTAACCCGTGAGAGTTTCTTGAGGATGCCTCTCACTTTCCATGAGATGATGGTGAGGGGTCTATCCATCAGAAAGGGGGTTATGGGACTGATTCACCATTCTATCCCCCCAATACTTCTTTCCACGCCTTTATCCAGTAGAGAAAATTTGTTGGAAATTTCCACATTTCTGGTGGAGTTAGTGTTTTTGTTTGTTATCTTTTGTCTGGGTGGTGATCTGGATTTCCTCCCATGCACCTGCCACTGATTCTCTACCAGTTGAATTGGTGTGGATGGGTTTGAGTTTGGAGCTTCTTTTCCATTCACATTGGGTTCATATGAAGTCTCTATATCCTGATTGATTTGAGCCACTTCGTTTGGAGTGGGTGTGTTGGAGTTGGGAGCTTCTCTTGCATTTGACTCTCCTGTGTTTACCACCTCCTGGTTTTCCTGCAGCTTTTTGACCTGATTGTCTCCCGCATTATTTGAATCAATGATCTCAATTTCACCATCTCTTTCAGTGCTCTGTCTGGGGATCCATACTGTCTTCTTTGGGGCTATGTACTTCTTTGGGGCTCGGTCAGAACAAAGGTTGGATTTGTGCCCATAGTTTCCGCAATGCTCACACTTGTCTGGTTTCCAATCATATTCAAACCGGACAGTATCAGCTTCCCCATCTTCATTTTCGATTTGGATTTGCTCAGGGAATTGGAAGTCAGCTGAAATAAGGACCTGTAACCTGGCGTATTCTAGTCTCGTGAACTCTATCATGGGTCGATCAGGGCAGATTGGCTTGCCCAGGTAGTATCCCAGGTAGTTGAACATCTCCCGATCCCAGAGCTCTAGCGGTAGGTCTAGGACCTTGACCCAGATTGGGATTTCTGCCAGCTTGAGTTTCTCAAATAATTGGCCTCTCTGCCATTTTTTTAGGATCAGCGGCTATCCGACAACGAACCATGGGCCTCCCCCCATGACATTTTTTAGATCATCATCATTGGAGAAGAGGATCAGGAAGTATCCATTGCCCCTAGATCTAATGTCGATGGAGCCTTTGACATTCCATATGCTCGCCAGGTGAGTTTCCAGAGTCTGCCAATGAGGCCGCAGACCTATGATATATCCTGCCGCCGCTCAGCTCCATTTGGGTGCATTCCTCTGCGCGATGGCCTTGGGGTAGATCAGCTTTCTGTCTTTGATGGCAATCTCTGTCTTCGACAGTGGGGTAGGGTTTATTGAGGGTTTCTCTGTGAATGTGTCCGCCCATTGATGAACCTCCCTAGAGACCGAAACTCCTTGAGGTATGTTCCTGCTGCTGGACCTCAACACGTTGGCATAGGAGGCTTGGTTGTTCGCCTTCTCCCTGCCTCCGGAAAGATTAGCGCCGTCAGACGTCCGGGGGTTCGCCCCTCCAGTCGCTCCCGCCGCCGTTCCTGCCATCAGCTTAACCTTAATGATGTTGTTACGGGCGCCTTCATAACTTGTTCTAAATACTACAATTTTGTTACTAAAATAGCTTCTGTACTAACAATATATATATATATATATATATATATATATATATGAATATATAGTTGAGCTAAGCATATATGTATGTGTACTAAATGGCACTGCATATGTAGCTAGATGCATAATCAACTACATATATATGTATATAGTAATTGTTGCCTTTTCCTACACACTAAATACATGTAAAATGTATTAACTTCGTGTTTTTGCTACATACTGACTATATATACAATTGTAGTCATACATTTAACTATAATTATACTTATATTTAAATATGTAAGGACAATATCTAGCTACGCTTTCAGATACATATGAATTTGTAGCGAATGGATTATCTAACTACATATTTGAAATATATAGTTAAAGGCTTTAGCTATACGAGCATATACTACAACTTGTATGTGTAAAGAAATATGTAGTTAAAGCCTTTAACTACAAAATATGGGGTTTTCTCTACAAATTTTTTTTATAGTTAAAGACCATTTTTTGTAGTGATATTCCTTTCTTTTCATCTGCGTCCACCTAAAAATGTGATTCCCACGGGGGTGAGACAATTGTAAATTGCCCCAACGAGAGATATAACTCTCCGCCAGAGACATTATTATTGCAGCTTAAGATGATAAATATGAATAGATAAATCATATTTATTTGGCAGTAGATATTTTAATGTCTAATAGATTAGAACATTATTCTTATCAAAAGCATTGCAGCTATAACTTGATAGAACAACATGTCACTTATCCTTTAAGGAATATGAAGAACATGTATAACATTTATTCACTACAGAATTGTTACCACAACATTAACTCTCTTCAGGCCTAGGTCACATATCTAATGCCTGGTATTGTCATTGGCTTGTAGCCATACTCTTTTCACAAAGTGTTGGGATCTTAGTCCCTCAACTTATCATGTACATTTCCACTTCTTAATAGGTTCATTATCATGATTATAGAATCTGGGTATTTGAACCCATAACTCACCATAGAATACTTGTTACAACTTATTAGGTAACTTCATACCTTCATATCATCTGACCCAGGGACATTATAATTTTTGCTACACAAAGCATTGTACATAGTTCACAAAGCTCATACCATCTCTTATTACCCCTTAATAGGCAATAAAGCATATTATGTCTTATGAAGCTCATAAACAATCTAAGATAATTAGCACATCATGTGACACACAAGAGTCACTAATTGTAGGTTACCTCTCACTAAGCAACAAAGCATATGAAGGCTTATAAGGCCTATAGAAAATTTTCAATATACAGAATATCATAGCTCATACCTGGCTATGCTCATCATCTCAACATATCTGCATGATTAGTAATCATGATACAATTACATATCAGTACCATGCAATATAAGAGTTATCCTATTACATTCATAACCCATTAGTCTGTATTTGAGATTCACATAGAATTACTCTGGGTTAGAACTTCACATAGCACCATCTTGTATTAGGGTTTCACATAGCAGTACCCTGTATTAGGGTTCACATAACATTAATTTGTATTAGGGTTTCACATAGCATTATCCTGTATTAGGGTTCACATAGCATTATCTTGTATTAGGGTTTCACATAGCAGTACCCTGTATTAGGGTTCACATAGCATTATCTTGTATTAGGGTTTCACATAGCATTACCATGTATTAGGGTTCTCATAGCAAGGGAATCAATATGAATAACATAAGTATTCAATCATACTTATTTATCCTCATCATTCACCATTAAATGAATTATCAACACACAACATGAGTTTCCCTCTCATCCTTGCCGGAATATGATTACATCATAGTTTATAGGTTTGGATTAACCTTTTCATAAGGCATGTTAGCCTACATTCAACAGAGTGCATTACATCTCAATGTAACCATTGACATGACACATCTCATGTGTCATTCATCCAATTATCCTGGACTTATAACACATCAAGGCATACCAGTATTGGTGTATTGGATGTAATATCTATCATATCTTGATGTATCACTTCCCTCAACACCTTTATCTTACTTGAGTTCATACACTTAGCTTGTATTAGGGTATTCCCCATCCTAATGCTTTATGCACCTGTTCATCACATTTATCATGTAAAGTATTGGTCATTAGTCACTCACTTAGATTATACAACCCTTGCCAATACTATGGACTCATCCTTGAGTTAGGAACTATTAATTTAAGGATATTCATTATCAACCTTTCTAGGTGTTACATTTGTCATAACATTAATCACTATTCCATTATTAGGAATAGTATTCTCCATATCTATAATTTGAGGATTCACATAGCATATTCCATACATTTATGGATTTCACATAGTATTACTCTTCAATAGAGTTTTTCATAATCATCCTTCTATATCAAGGTTTCACCTAGTATTATGTGAAATTAAGATATCACAACACATCACCCAGTGATAGGACTTCACATAGAAGTAGTAGCCCAACCCTATATTAGGGTTTCCTACACCTTTACCCCATTTTTAGGGATTAAGGTTTACCATTCACATCCAAGTAGGGTTTCTCTTACCTCATACCCAAATTAGGGTTAGGATGTATAATTCTCATTAAATTAGGGTTTCCTTCATTGTTATACTAAATTAGGGTTACATCGTCACCCTAGATTTATGAGCACTCAGCTTTGCCCTAAATTAGGGTTTCACACATAGCTTTGCCCTAATTAGGATTTCACACATAAATTTCACTTTAGAAAATGGTCTACATTCAATAACCCACAATTAGGGTTCACTATTCATCCTAATTAGGGTTTCACTTAGTATTACTCTAAATTAGGGTTAGGGCTCATTGATTAGGGTTTCATGATTTCATTATTATGGATCAAACCCTTATCACATAGTTTACTCATAATGAGAGAATTAAGGCTTAATTATATAAACATTCATCTCTCTCATTCTCTCTCTCATCCTCTTTAGGATGTTAACTATTCCAAGATTAATCTAGGTCAACTCTTCACTTGAGTACACATAGATAGGGTTAACCTTCACAATCATTATAGGTCTACATCTTTAATAATCACATAGCTGATTGACCTTTGATCTTATTAGATGTCCAAATGGTCTAATCAATTAAACCATCAATTATATAAGGAATTCAAAAGAATTGACCAATTAAACTTTCAATTCCACAAAGTGATCAATTGGGTTGACCATTGAAATCTTCAAATGCATTAAGTATCTAAATTGGTTCACCATATTGGACCTTCAATTACATGAGGTATTCAAATGGTTAACCATGTTTATCTTCACAAAGTTAATTACTTAGACCCTCAATGATCTTGGTTCTCATACATCAATTGGTTGAAAACCATTTGAACAAGTTATACTTGAAACCAATTGGACAAAGTAGGTATTGAAACCATTTGCACTTTGGGTCTCCAAACGGTTTGAGATCGTTTGGTCCCAAACGGTCTTGAGACTGTTTTGACCAAACCTTCACAAAAGCGCATGGACCAAAAAGGTATTTCAACACTTAATCGACTCAAGGTTTCAATCCATGGACCAATTATAAATTGAACCACTAAAGTATTCATCAATTGGACCACTGTATCACCATTCAATTAGACCTTCAATTTAGGGTTTTGAACCCAATTAAACTAGGTTTTATAATCAAGAAACTATCACTTAGGGTTTGAAATCGAGGATCCATCAATGGTTGACATTGTGGAACCAAATCAATTGAAATCAATGAACTAACATCATCACATGATATGACCTGACCTCAAACGGTCTTGGATGACCACCAAACGATCTTGAGACCATTTGGTTGATCTCTAAATGGTCTTGAGACCGTTTTCCCATTCCATCATCAAAATCCATGACATCCAATTAGGGTTTTGGTCCATTGGATTGATTATCAAATCAGCACTTAGTTGCAATTCAATTTGGTACCTTTGGACCTTCAAACACTTAGTCATACTTAAACCTAGACCTACAAACGGTCTTGGGTGACCCCCAAATGGTCTTGAGACCGTTTGGGTGATTCCCAAATGGTCTTGAAACCGTTTGGGTCAATCAACCCAAAACATCATCTCAAACAATTTCAAAATCAGCACTTAGCCGATTAGGGTTTGCAATTAAGGAATCAATCACAATTGAAACCTTCAAGGTCAACCAATTGAAACCATTGGATCAAGATACAAGTACCACATCATATATCTTTAAACGGTCAACCATCTCAAATGGTCAACCATTCCAAACGGTTTGGAACTCAAACCACCAAACAGTTTGGAAACCATTTGGTCACCAAACAGTTTGGTGAAACCGTTTGGACCCAACCTTTGAAACCGTTTGCCCTAGATATTTGGGTAGGTGTGTGCTTATGATGATGTCATCATCATAAAGCTCCAAACTCACGAAATCTACTGTGATTTCCATGAAGATTGCATCAATCAACCAAACTTAATTTTGGAAATGTAGAAATGATCACCAATTGATAAGGAATTGATTGCAATAATAGAATTAAGGGTTCAAGTTATAAAACCCGCCTCCAATTGAGATCCAAAGCTCCAAGATCACGGAAAAAATGGTGGATGCAACTCCTTTAACTATTCCAAGGGTCGTCCTCAAGATTTGAGTGAAATGAATTGGTTAGAATTGAAGAGGGGATCGAGATATAAAGAATTCATGCATTGATTTTCGATTTTCACCATGGATTCAGGGTGAAAGGAGGTCAAGAACCTTACCAACAGGTTGGGGGTCGTCCTCCTGATCCTACACAGCTTCCTTGGTCGTTTCCAAGCAAGGGGAAAGAAAGGCATCCGAAAAAGCCTTTGTTTTGGCTTGGAAAGGGTACTTTTATAAGAAAATTGATGAGAGAGAAAATACTTTATAAAAGTCTTTTAATTCCAAAATTGTTGCCACAACTCCCCCCTTGGTTTCTTACATGCAAAGGCATCTCTATCCCACCGAGCTCCCTTCCATTATCCAAGAATTAAGGGAAAAGAAATTAAGCACCTTAACCCTTATAATAAGAATATCCATATTTGAGTGGAAATTCTTTTTCTTATAATAATGGTGAGTGGAATTTCACCTCCTTAGGATACGATCGTGCCTTTGCAAAGCTTTAATCTTATCCACACACATATGAATCTAACTATTTTAATTTTGGTTGAAGGCCCTTTAATTAATACATTCATTTTTGCCCTAAATTGAATTAGGGTTTCACTTAGGATTAAATCTTGATTATTTTAATATCAAGATTGTCTCTCCTCCAACTTAATTCAAATGAGGCGCCCCTCTCATTTTCTTTGCTCTAAATGATACCAAGAAACATTAGGAACCTTATTGAAGTGGTAATTTTCATATTGAACCCTAGGTTTTGGGTAAATTGTACTTTACACCAAAACTAGGTTTTAATGCACAAGGATTGCTTTACAAGCTTAATCTTGGTGCCCAAGCTTGTGAAAACAATACCACTACATCATATTCATTATTATGATGTCTCAACATCAGAGGAACATTTTATCATGTAACATTTGTAATTTAACTCCTCATCTTGGGTAATTTGCACTTTAGTCCAAAATAGGCAAACATTGCTTCAACATTGTTCAAACAGGACCAAAATTGAAACATAAGTTTCTCATGAGCCCTAATTACTTTTCCCAAGATAAGATTGATCATCTACTCAACCTTATTAGGCAAAACATCTAGGGTTAACACATAACCCAGGTCAGGGGTGTTACAATACTAGGCAAGTCCAACGATAAAATTTACTTCTTTGCAACTATTAATAAGTTGTACTTGGACGGTGGCTGTGCAGTTCCTAATCTTCACCACGAACAGCCATGTGCACAGCCTCTGCAGTGAATCCGGTGGTCTCACCATAGACTGTAGGTTGACTTTGCTATCTGAGAAGTAGCCAAATGACTCCTGCCTCTAGAGTAGTCCATACGAACTAACTAGAACGCATGTCATTCACCAAGAATGGACAGAAAGGAGTTGTGCCTCCCGTTGGTGTATGAGTCACCAACCTACTCTCCCACAATGAAAACTTCTATTCTCTCCCATTGGCCATCCCTCCTTGTCGGGTAGAACTTGTCTGGGCTCTCTTAGTTACCACAAATAGAGAGGACAATAGTTTTCAGAGGAACTAATTTTTAGTTGTCTGTGATGTTTCTTAGGAATCCTCCAGTACCCCTCCTTTTATAGAAGAGGTTAGGATCAGGGTTCACAGTCTTTTTGGGATTGTGTGGGAGTAGAAAGGACATAAAGAACTTGAACTGTTACAACCTACGACAGTGGAAACGACAATTTCACACACCCAAACAGTCGTCCGCTGTGCAAGACGGTCGTATCGCACTGCCAAACAACCCAATCATACACAAATTTGGAAATTTTAATTCCAATTAATATACATATTAATTTTACTTACACATCAAGTATATGCAATTGAAATTGTTTGGGAAACATCCCAAACCTTCGTTCAGAGCCAATCAGGCCGTCTCACCCAAGCGAGATGCCTATCTCACTCACCTAGATGGTCGGCTGGTGAGTTAAGCTAAGCTGGTCAGTTCAATCGTATTGAACTAGTCGATTCAAGGGAAGAACTAAGCCAATAAATCCTTGATGAGCCTTACCATCTGAACGTCTGTCTCAACAACTGAGATGCCTATCTAGCTACCCAAACGAATGTCTCACCTTATGAGATGGTCGTTTAGAATACTTGGCCAGCCAATCAAGCAATTTGTTGCGTGAATTGAATGCCTTAACACTTTAGTAATCAATACAAATTTTATTTAAGATCAAACTCCACTTCTAGATGGATTCCTATGTTTGTGACCCTATAGGTCACATGTCACATTGGCAGTGAATGTCCATAACTAGCATATGACATTACAAGAAAATAGTGGTGCCTAGTCACACATCAGTGCTACCCAAGTGAAATGGGAAGCTGAAGAACAACTTCAACCTACAATCTGTGTAAGGTATTGCAATGATTGTATAATTCTTTTGTCTGTAATACCCAAGATGAACTCAAGGCATGATTGGTCATCCTCTCGATGTTCAATCCATGTTTATTGAACAAGGGCAGACTGTCTGAGATAATGCGACCTCAATATCATATATTGATTCACATGTACATGCACATGCATTTCTCAGTCTCTCTTATCAAGTAGCCAGGATATCATACTCTAGTAGGAGGGACAAATCCCATATCTATCACTCACAGTCAATCCCCATGTGTGAAAGTTACCCAATTATCACCACTTATCAAGAGTACCCAATGGCATGTGATGAGTGTAGTGATTTCAGGTCCAAGAATAGTAATCACCACCTTCACTATGAGAGATGACTGTGGCCATTAAACCATGTGTCACTCTCAAGGTGGGTCTATGTAATACATTGTTCTTTAACATGCATCTGTGTGCTTAATTTGATATTGCCATATCATGACAAATGAGATTTATTCATTAACTAACTCACACCCTGACCTTATGTGTTATTGTTGTCTAGCAACTGTAACATCCCGGGTCTTAAGGCCTCAGATGATATGATCTTAAAAGGAATGATTGGACTACCCATATCCCCAAGGTGTACCTCAATTTTTGGGAGTCCATTACTAAAGAACTCCATAGTTAAGCATGCTCAGCTTGGGGTAGTACTAGGATGGATGACCAGTCAGGAAGTTGATCCTAGCTTGCGCGTCAGTGAGGAAAAACGACGTAGTTAAGGCTAGTGTTGGTCTGTAGGGAGAATCATCATTCCTAAAACTCTACTAGAGCCTTGGGTAGTGGACCTAGTTGTTACAAATGATATCAGAGCCAATTCCCCTCTAGTAGGTGGGCCCACATGGGCATCTGGCATGCCCGTCTTGAGCCATGCGATCCAGGCATGTTGTAGAGGGCTATCCATGGTGATTGCAGCCACCCTTGCACTGGTATTCTGTAAATAGGAGTTAGGTGTCCATGGGCCATATTGGTTTGCACTGAAATGGGGAAATATTATGAGGCCATATAGTTGAGACTTGACGAGGATGTCAAGAGTCTAAGTGGGGGAGGCTGTAACATCCCTGGTCTTGAGGCCTCAGATGAGATGATCTTAAAAGGAATGATTGGACTACCCATATCACCAAGGTGCACCTCCTTTTTTGGGAGCCCATCACTAAAGAACTCCATAATTAGGTGTGCTCAACCTGGAGTAGTATTAAGATGGGTGATCAGTCGGGAAATTGATCCTGGCTTGCACGTCACTGAGGATAAAGGGCACAGTTAAGGCTTGTGGTGGTCTATGGGGCCGGTCGTCATTCCTTAAACTCATCTAGAGCCTTAGGTAGAGGGCCCAAGCATTACAACAACCTTCCACAATAACAACTGATCATGGACATAATGAGAATATGTATATATACTCTTAACATCTAAATGGTCGCATCACAAGGATAGTAATTTGATGTGATTGAGTAATATAATTTTCTAGACATTCACTATGTATCCTCATTATCTCATAATTGAGTGAAACATATGAATTTGAAGCTTGCCTTTATATATGTTAATATTAATCAAATCCTTTTAGGTAATATGCCATGACAACCATCATATGAATGGCTCTATAGGCATACCTTACCAACAGATTCCCACTTGCACTTAGAGCCAATCACCAACATATCTCATCCTTAGTGACTTAAACATTTCCAACATGCTTATGTTGTGAAAGTGATAGTTCAGTGGGTTAGCAAGACTTTTCTTTCTATCGTTATATTGCATGTTTCTTATCTCTTCACTTTGAGATGAAACCTCCTTAATATGGTGTCTTATATTCCTTGCCTAACTCCTATCTCCATTGTTATTACAACATCTCTAAAGAGTCATCAATAGTCGAAACGTATATACGTTCATCATATTAACCTTTTAGATACATATAGTATCACTATGTGTTCATAACACAAGCATACTCGACTTCTATTGTAGATTAGAATTAATGGTTATTAGTTCAAAACCTTTCCAACTAATCAACACTTATTCTTTTAAATCAAATATGTCTTATTTTTCGATGATCTTTGACATGCATGAAAGCTTGCATTCATGTAACTCTTTACATCCAACTCTTCATGTTATTGATATTTCCATTCTTTATAAAAATCAAAACATAAGTTTCATGAGATACCAATATGGATTCTCTCTCATTGAATCTTTCCATATTGAACTCTTTCAACACATTGCTATTGTATGTGCTCAAACTTCCATTGTGAAACATTCAATAACTATCTCATAGATCTTAATCCATATCTTATAAGATGTTTCATTGTTGAAGGAGTTTTCATGCTAGTTCTCAATATTAACAATATTGATATGTTATTCCTCATCTCATGTGGAACATTCATATATTCTCCCACTATTTTTTTTGTAAAAACATATTTCATCTTTTTTCTTGATTCAAGTCGAACTCTTTGACTATATTATCAAGTCAAAAGATCCCATTTCTAAGTTGCCTATTTTAATCCTAGATTGATCTTTGTAGTTTAGAGACTTCATTGGCATTCTTGAAGTTATAAAACACTTTGGGTTGTGTCACGTACACATGATATAATGTATTCCTTTTAAGGAATCCAGTTTCCATCTTCACATGCAAAATATCATAGTCTATTCTAACTACAATAACAAGCTTGATAATGGGTAAAGGAATTTCTATCATGTCCAACAACATGAACTTGATTTGAATATAGTACTCAACCAATTTGTCTCTTTAATGTTGACCATGTAGGTCTTTACTATAAGACAATATTGCACCATTAGGTCTTACCATTTTAGGTGGAGCTTATCAAAGTCCTACCTTGTTAGCTTACATGGATTCCATATCACTCATAAATAGCTTCTAATTGACTAGTTGGCCCATCTTGTATGACCAACCCATCTGAATTGTTGGATTCACAATCTTCCAATCTCACATGTGTTCTACTAGAAATATTTTCTTTTGTGTTGTATGATGAACCTAGATTCCATAACAACTTGTGATTCTCATAGTTCTCATTGCACCTTTTTGTTGATCTCAAATACTTTGACTATTATTTTTACTCCCATAGAATCTTTAAGAACTCAGTTATCCTCTTAACAAATAATTTTGTTATTGGATAGGGATCAATAGTAACGTTCAACTACCATGGTTTATTGATAAACCTGCTCAAGAAACTACTTTCTCAAGGTGGGTTTCAATCCTTTAGACCTATTGGGACATTCCCAAATCATATCATATATGATGTCTTACATACCATTCATGTTGTACATGATTTAGAAATGGATATATTTACGAGGGTATAAGAAGATTAGATTTAATTGATAATTATATCATGACTCATCATAGTATAAATCCTTCATTCTAACACATCATCATGTTCAAACGGATTGTATTTTGATATATTATCACAGTTATTTCCTGAAGGTACTCAATATATTGATTAAAGTATTTCAACATTTGTTCATATCAAAGTATCTTAATACTTTCATCAATGTTACACCTCATTTACAATCTCCTTGAACACTTTTAAGAGATTAATCATCATAATACAAGTAAATGAAAAAGAAGTATTAGTTAATTATATATAACATTCATTCCATAAGATCTTCATGCATCATGTGTACAAGGTCTAATGGAAGACTTATCCTCCCACTACATCTAGTAAAGGATGTCATGTCATATTTGTGAATAAATCAGATTTGGATATTTCCTTAGGTTCAATAACTGAGGGAATCTAGATAATCATGAATATGTATTATAGGTATGCATATCTTATGTGTACATACAAGATGGCTAATGACAATGATAATCTTGAGTTATCAATTACATTCCTTTGGTGTACACATTAGAAAAAATCATCTTTAGATCATTTCGTATAAATGTCATAGGATGTTTTTGGGACAATTCCATGTAATATCATATCTTTGAGATAGAAGCACTAATAATTCTTTATTGATAATCATCCTTGTCCATACAAGATGCATAAAGAAAATATTTTTTATTCTAATGACATAATGAAATAGCAGTTCTAATAACACTATTACATGCTTAGTGGGCTAAGATAAACTTAAATGTAGACTCTAGCTTCCGCAACATTAGCTCCGCCTTTATCATCTTTGTCCTTCCATGAAGGCTTTTACTTCTAGTTAGATCTTGCACATCAATATGTCAGACCTCTTATTTGGTATCCTATACCAATATGAAGAAGTAATCAAATTTATCTTATATTTTTTATACCTGAAGCGGAGGCCTCAATGCCATCCTTCTTCTTCTTTAGTTCCTCTAACCAGAGTGTGAGATTTCTCTTCTAATATCCAGGCTGGTGAAAATGGTGACAATCGCCTCTTTGTTTCTTTACTCCTCCTTTTGCCTTGATATCTGAAGACTTGGGCTTCTGGTTAGCTTTAGAACTCTTCTTAGCTTTGTCTTTCCCTTTATACTTCCCCTTTATCTTGTTGATCACCATCACAAACTTATGTTTGTCTTTCTTCATATGTGTCTCAGTTTTTCTCAACATGCCTAACAACTTTGTCAACAGTTCGTCAAAGTCATTCCTATTATAGTTTATGACAAACTAACTATATGATCCGCAGGGACTATAGAACCACGTCAGTGGCCAACTCATGGCCCAATGGGAATTGTAGTCTAGCTAGGTTATCTACATACCCAATCAGCTTGAGTACATGAGGACCTACTAGAAGTACATTAGGACTTACTGGATCTCCTTCTGCAATGCTACACTTAAATAACACCTTAGAGACATCATATCTCTATTGTCCTCCCTAATCTTGATACATATTATTGAGATATGTGACCATATTAATGACACCCATGTTCTCATGCTGCTTCTACACCTCATGGTTCATTGAACATAGCATCAGACACTTGACATCCACGACATCCTCTGTATTCTTCATATAAGCATCCTTATCAGCCCTTGGTGCATTCTGAGGTGGTTCCTCTAGTTCTGGCATCTTCAGGACATAGAGACTTTGCTCCTACATGAGAATAATTCTTAGCATCCTAAACCTATCGTGGAAGTTGTTCCCGGTAAGTTTGTCCTTCTCAAGGACCGGTCACAGATAAAAGTGATTGTTTTTTGTTGCCAGTTGGTTCTATAAAAGAATTTGCAATTTTGTCAAAACTCATTTTGATTTGATTTGATATGATTAAAATTTGAGCGATAAAATCTAGGTCTTTAATTAATTATTGTTCTCATTGTTTTATTCAAATTGATAACTCCCAAGTATCAATTCAAAAAATTATAGCAAACAATTTTCTAGTGGGCCAGAACCATATTTCATCAAGTCATGAATTAGCTTCGACTGATTGCCCACAACTTGACTGTTTAGGTCGGGAAACTTGTTAATTTCATCATATCCAACTCTTGGATAGATGATATGTGGAAATCTTTGCCATGATCATCTGCATGCTTCAGGCGTAGGTTCTCCAAATCACCAATTAAGCTCGATCCAATTGCCAATACGATAGATATGCAACATACTTTGTAAAATTCTACATATCTACCATCACACTTCCATGAGATAGATGATGGGGTACCATGCTTTATGCAAATCTACGCTTGGTCAATCAAATTTTTCATATTTATTTCTATTGGAAATCATCTTAGACTTTATATATATATATATATATATATATATATATATATTATATCCAATCACCTCATATATACAGTACATATCATATACACGTTATATCCCACAAGGTAAACATGCAATCTAGTATCTTACTCTACTATGCACGGTCATATGTACCACTCGTTTCCGTCCCTTTTCTATACCTTTTGGTATACGGTCATATGTACCACCGGTTTTCGTCCCTTTCCTGTTCCTTTCGGTACTCTTTTAAAATTAAATTTTATCGGACACATATGAAATATGAATATTTCCTTTCGGTATTCTTTGCTACCATCTGCCTGTCCTGCTTTCCTCTGCACAATCTCCTCAATCCCATCCTCCTCCTACGCAATCTCCCCAATCATGTCCTCCTCTACCTTCCCAACATCTTGAATCCGTCGGCCACCGGTTTAATTTTCCTTACATTCTCACTAGATCCTCCCATCCACCTCCTTTCCTTTCACCTGCCATTGCCCTCCCCAAATCCCACCCGCCGCTGTCCGCTACCCCCGAGCGGAGCCTCCTCGCAGTTGATCACGAACCCCTCGCGGTCTTTCTCGCGGGGTTCGGGAAGTTCCAGGCCCTCGGCTACACAGACGATTCCGGCACCCGGCTGGCTACCGACGAGCTTCTTGGCCTTCTCCTCGGGCAGATCCCAGTGAAGATCCCGCGAGATACACAGTAAAGGTAACTGCAGGTTTATCCATGGCTGAAGGTTCCCGATCATCTTTGTAAGCGCCTTCATCTTGGACACATTGAGCAAAGCGGCAGCCTAAGGTTATCACGAAAACTTTCTGCTCATCCATTGACGTTTTGATGGTTTCAAACTATTGTGGTGGGTACTTCTCTATTCAGGATAACGAAGGCCTTCCACATACTCTATACTTTCACAAACAAAAAGATCCAGTACAGATTTAATGCCCCTGGGAAGTGCAATAAGTAAATTTATTACATCAAGCTACTTGCGACGGAGGAAGAACTTGGGCGTCCCCTTTGTATTTCGCAATATCATTGTGTGAGTTTTGTGTACCCGCAATGACCACCTAATCCCAAGTCAATAAGATTCCACATCTAGCGCAATACCAAGTGAAAGAGCAGGTTTGTCTCCATGGTTGTTTGTCCTTTTTAATTCCATGATCTCACCGTGATTGTTTTACATTCAATTCCCAGATTCGAGATTGGGTGTGTCCTCGCAGCAGTGGTGCTGAAGTATACAGTAATGCAGTCTTTGTTATAGGTACATTGTTAATTTCTGCTTTGCAAATCATGGATTCGCCATTGTCATTAGGATACTCCTTATACATCCCGCCAACCACGGTTTCTTTCCCATCCACCCCTTTCTATCTTATTGCTTTACGGGCGGCGGAATTTCTACTTCTTTCATCTGTCTCAATGCAGTATTTGACTTCTGAATTTTCAACCATTACCCAGCCCCCCTCGTTCTGTCGCCCATGCTAATGCTTGAAAATTCAGAAGTTGGGGAAACTACCAGACTGAATACCAGCCGCACTCCAGAATTCTGAGTTGTAGATGCAGCCTGGTAGAGTTTCAATCTAGGTAAATCATAAATTTCTGCTTTGTATATCATCGGCTTCTTCATTGCGTTTAAGATACGATTTCCATTTATGTCCTTTTGATTTGTGCTTAGTTTGTTTCCAATAATGTAAATGCTAACAAGATAATTGTTCACGATAGTTGGGAAGTCTAAAATAAATTCTAGTGAACACAACACAATCACACTAGGTACTGAATTTTTCCATCAGTCTAACTCTTTTGTCAGTTCATAGACAAATTTGTGTTTTCAGTTCGCAAACAAGTTTTGCCTGTACCAGTGAAATTGATGTGCTTGACATATATTAATGTCAACTGTACAGAAATTGATGACAATCAGGGTATTGTAAGCCTCTAATACGTGTGCTTCGTAGTACATGATAATTCTTAGTCTGCCCAAAAAACTTTAAACTTTCTTGCGTACAAGTGGCTTATGCATAACCACGTTAGCTTGGCCTCTTACTGCCCAACATGCTCCATGTTTGTCCAGGTTTTAATATCAATATCAGATCATGAGACATTAAATTAGATCTGACTGGTTTTGTATGGTCAATCGTTGAATGTTCTTTTAATATTTTCTCAATGAGAGATTGCGTTGAATGTGTTAGGTCATATAAAAGCATTCTGGATAATATAAAACATATTTTAGTATTAAACTTTGGTTCTATCTGCTGTTGTATGCTTCACACTGTTGCTCTCAAAAGGATCTATAAAATAAACTCCAGTCCTCTTGTCGACTCTTATTGTTTTTAATTGTCGCTAAGAAAATAAGGACATCTTGAGTCAATTCCTAAGTATCAGTTATACAGATTAGGAATATCCGTGTAAATGCTCTTAATTTTTTATATTTTGTATTTTTGTATAAACTCTAATTTAAGCTTTTTCAAATAAATAACTCATGTTGTCCTAATCTATACTTATAGATCGTATCCTTTAAAAACCAATATAATTTTTTTCTCAAATATCATTGGACGAACCAGATTCATGAATGTATCATAAATAGACATGTAGTCGCAAAAATATTGTTGAGATCAGACCCACATGTTTTCTACCTTACTACTAAAATTCTAATTATGTCTCACTTGTTCTGCAATGTTTATTTAAATTTACTTGTTGCAATTTTTTCTTGGTCCAAGAAGAGACCATGGCGTTGATTAATACCTTCGTATGTAAATGAGAGGATCTTGGTTTATATCTTAGTGTCAACCATCTTTGAAATGTCATATTGTCTAATTTGATTCAACAATTTTTATGTATTTAGTTTTACCGATTTGTAGTATTGGATTATTATTTTTTAGGTTTTATCCTTTTCAGATCAATATTTTTTAAATGTACACATAAAGTGTACCTATGTTGACTATATATTTCTCTATTCTACCAACCTTCTTGAGACAAACCAATTTTAATTTTTTTATATACATGCATTTTTCTTATTTAGCGATGATAATATGTCATTCGAGAAACTTGCTTTTTATGTATTTTGTCATCCATTGACATTTTCCCTACTATAAATTGAATAACATTATGTGTTCAAGATGATACAAACTTATTTCAATATAGATAAGATATCCCAATAAATTTATTATGGTATGCCATTCATTACTGGGAGCATCAGTTTACATAGGTGGGGTGGACCCAAAAGTAGATGATCTAAAACTTATAGAAATTATGTAGTGCTTTAAAGCGAAGAGCATTATTTTCTATGTGCATTTCATAGATATTTACCATGGTTTTTCTTTGGTATGAATTGTAAAAATAGAGTTGGTTTTAGAAAATATGGTATAAAATATCATAACTCAATTTATGTATGGAATAATATTTGATCTATGTTCATTTTCTATCAACTCACCATGATACCTTGTTACTACATTATGATCCCATGAAAAATTAGAAACAATTGTAGACTACTTAAACATTTATATATAAAATGATATACATACATATGTGTGTATATATATGTATGCATATACATAAAAGTATTTATGTGTCCATACCTATGTATATATAGGCTTTTTAATAGAAACTTTGCATGAGACGATGACATATCTTTTGTGTATACATGACTTTTATTACATCGCTGGTGAGTTTTTATCCCTCAAGAATTAGTAACAATAAAAGTTTTTTCATGTTAAAAAGTATTAGTCATGAGTTATAACTTCTTGTGCTTTACCTTTAGTATACATACATTGAAACAATTTTTCTTTTAAAATTTTAAATTTCTATTTTAATATTTGGTACATGATTGTCATGTTTTAACCTACTAATGGTTGCATCAATGACTACTTACGAGTAGTATATGATACATCAGAAATATAACTTCCCTTCTGGTGATGGTTTTAGATGAACAATGTTATAAATAATGTAAATTACATATAAAAATATGGATATTTTGTATTGTCAATAGTACTAATTGGTGAAATAATACATATATCGAGGCATTAAATGATTTTTTTTATTGTATATGCTTTTGTAAATCTATTCATTTATTCATGTAGATTTTTTTTTGAGTCTTAGGGAGACCCCGCTCCCCCTCCTCAAACAGGTGCCAGAGCCCGGATGACCCAAGGTGGAACATTGTAATGGACGATTATTATTTTTGGTATTTACTTTAATTGATGTCTATTTTGTTCAAAGGAAACATAAGGTGCATGTCCTGAACACCTAAAATACAATTATTATTTTCTCCTTTTTTTTCTTGTCCCCTATTAATGTGATGCAGTCAATCCTCTTTGATCAGTCTCTTCCATTCAATTGTTGTAGTTAAGGTAACACAGAATATTGACAACACTACCATTTTAGAATATCAGATCTAATGGTACAAAAAGTTGACTTTTTATGTTATTAGGTTTGGTAAACATTGAAATGAAAAATAAATTCACCGATCTTTTTGTTACCTTATGAACATCTTATTTAGATGAGAGTGGAAGAATGGACATAGAAATTCCTTAAAAGAACACTAATATATATTGTGGATTGTATTTAAAACTCATTCATGAAAACACGACAGACACAAGGAAAAATCTTTGATTGATTTTTTATAATCAAATTCCAACACATAGTAATCTAAGAAGGACATTCTCACAAGTGATGTAAAGCCTTCCATGTTCAATGTCAAAGAAAGTCATGTTTGAAATGCCCATGACAACATAATCCGTAGAAAGTTTGTCCTGAATGCATTAAGCTTTTGAAAAGGTAGTGGTCATAAATGCGGAATGAATACTATAAGTTGTTCTACAATAACATATAGTTATATAGTGAGAGAATTCTATGTACATACTTCATGTGGGTATTTTTGTTTTTGTAGATAAATTTATGTCAAGTGGATAAAAAAGCAGAAGAAGATATGAACATTCATAATATTAATTTAAGTATGGTATAATTAATGATCTTAAAAATTATTGTAATTAATCTCTTTTTAAATTGTCTATTTTGAGACAGAGAGAAAATCAACATGATATTTTTTAGAATAAATATATATGCTATAGTTTTTTTCTTTCATGTTTATGGTATAGATCTCATGAACTATGATGGATTCTATTGTGTGTATCATTTATGTGGTTTATCTATTATTGATTATAGTTTTTTCTACTTGATATCAATAATGAACATTGAGGAAACGGACAGGACAAGGTAATTATTAAATATTATTAGATATATCATCTAATTTTAGTATCATGGTTAGTATGCTATTTATGTTATTTTTTCTATAGAGGAATCACAAACGAAGACAACGATATGCTGATATGCCAACCCCATTGAAGGAAATGTTGCTATCAAAGAAGAAAGAAGTGTATAAGAAAAATAAAAGAGACACTTGTCATCAGGGTAATTCTATTAGTACAATGGCAGTAATTTTATTAGTAGTTTTGTTTTATATTTTATTTGATATTAGGTCATCCTTGAACAAATAATTAACTTATACATCAATATACTTTTGAATGGTTAGAAAAGAAACGTGAAAGAGACAAACAATATTGGAATGCCCAGAAATCCAAGACATCAAGTGCCTCTAAAGAGAGTGACACATATAAAGTTTCTACTATTGCTGATTGTATGTAACTGCAATGCTAAGCGTTTCAAGTTTGAGCGACCAACTTTTTGTTGTCATAAGGGGGAAGTTGTTATAAAAATCAATCCAACACATGATGATCTCTTCACATTATATACATCGGATTCCGAGGAAGATAAAGATTTTAGAGACCTCATACACGGGTATAATAATGCATTTTCATTTACTTCTTTTGGCGTTGGAAGTGTGGATAAAGAATTAGCTAATATGAAAGATGGGACATATACATTTCGAGTGCAAGGGAGAGCATACCATATGATATTGTCATTGTTTCCATCTGATAATATTGCAAGATTTCTACAACTATATTTTTTTGACACAAATCATGAAGTAGAGAATAGACTGAAGCATATTTCTAAGTTAAATCCTAAAATAGTTGAAAAATTGATATCAATCTTGCATATAAATCCATATTCTAAGTTTCTTAGAAGTTTGAGGAATTATGGCTCTTTGGAAAATCATAATATTGCAATTTTAAGAAAAAGTGGACTAGATCAGAGAGTATATAACGAGCCCACAACATCTCAAGTAGCAGAAATATGGGTTGAGGGAAACAACCCTGATGGAAGATACTCATTGGATGTTGTTGTTCATGGTAATGGTGGAAGAACTTACAATGTTAAATCATATTTGGTTGCTACGATCCTTTACAATACACACTAATATTTCCTCTAGGTGAAAATGGTTGGCATCGAGATATACTGCGAGGGAAGAATGGAAAGTCAAATTCTCATAACAACTTTGATTTACACAAGCAGACATTGACTAATGAAAATTTTGAGCAAATGTTAAATGTAGAGAGAGGTAAGTAAATAATTATATAGTTTCAACTAAAATTTAAAAATCAATAATAATATATTTCTATATCAATCATAATATGTATTTTGTGTTTTCTTAATTGTTATGATTGTTTTTATTTTATAGGTTTTGAAAATAATAGGAAACTTTATGTGTCCACACGCGATTACTATTGCTATATGTTTCAAATTTGTGAATCATTGAAGACGTCTTTGTTGTATAGTGGAAGATTGATTCAACAATATGTGGTAGATATGTATATCAAAATCGAAACTACAAGGTTGGATTACTTCTATAAACATCAAGATGATATAAAGAGTGATTTATATGATGGTATTGTTGATGCAGTACATAATGATGAAACTAGAGCTTCTAAAGTTGGTTAGAAGATTATTTTATCAACAACTTTCATTGGAGGACCGCGTGATATGAGAAACAGATATCTAAATGCAATGGCTTTAGTACATAAATTTGGAAAACCAATCATATTCCTTACTATTACGTGTAACTCAGAATGAGATGAGATAAAATCTTTAATGAAACCATGGGAGCATTCATTCAATATACATGACTTAATTGTTCATATATTTCATGCTAAACTTGAATATTTGAAAAATAAACTATTCAAGGAGCAAATATTTGGAAAAGTAGCAGCTCATGTTCGTGTAATAGAATTCCAAAAGAAATGTTTGCCTCACGCCCATTTTCTTATCATTTTGAACAAATAAGACAAAATAGTTAGCCCTGATGCGTATGATGGCATTTTTTCTGCTGAGATTCCAAATAAGGAAGAAGATCCTATATTGTATGAATTGGTTTTAAAACATATGATCCATGGTCCATGTGGAAGTCTAAGAAAGAACTCGCCTTGCACGATAAACAACTCATATAAATCACACTATCCAAAGCCTTATTATGAACATTCGATGGAAGGAATAAATTTATATCCCATATATAGGAGAAGAAACTATGGTGTGTCAGCCCAAGTTAGAAAATGTATTATTGATAATTGGTGGGTTGTACCATACAATCCTTATCTTTTAAAGAGATATAATTGTCATATCAATGTGGAGATTTGTTCATGTATAAAAGCAGTTAAGTATTTATATAAATAAATATACAAAGGACATGACCGAGTAACTGTTCATTTACATCCTGAAGAAGTAGATGAAATAAAAAAAATTCAAGATGCAAGATGGGTTTCACCTCCTGAGGCAATGTGGAGGATATATCAATTCAATCTCAATGAAATTTATCCATATGGTATCCCTCTACAGGTTCATTTACCAAACAAACATTTTATATCTTTCTCACAATCAAAAAACTTAAACCATGTTCTATCTGAAGGTCATGTTGCAAGGACAATGCTAACATAATTTTTTAAATCAATTGTTGATAATATTGGAGAAAAAAAATATCTTTACAGAGAATTCCCTGAACACTTTGTGTGGAATAAATCTTCTTCAACTTGGACAAAGTGAAAAAATGTACAAGCAATTGGTCGTGTTAGTGCTGCTAATCCAGCTGAAGGGGAATATTATCGAACGCACAGGAAACTATTTTCTTTTGAATGAGAAAGGGTATGTGACATTCTCTTTTGGAAACATAGGAATTCTTGGTAAGAGTACTTCTCTTCCAACATACTGACCAACATCTATCTTTGCCCGAATCACATTTTGTTGAAAATCCAAACATATGAGTCTTGTTCCATTGCATAGACCATTGACATGATCTAGATTTCTTCACAACATGATTGGACAATTTCGTTTTAATATTAACTTATGTGGTGGAAGTTCGGGAGGAGTTTCACTATTTAAGAACTCAACTTGATAATTATGATTTGTCTCGTCCATTGCAGTATCAAAATTGTGGTAAACATATTGTTCACCAGGAAATTTCTTTATTATCAAGTCATTTATATCATCCACATACTCATTCTTAGTTGTCAATATAGCTCTCTCAGTCATATAATTTGAACAACCACTCTTTTCAGTTAAATTGGGAAAAATAGATAATTAGTCTTTTTTTGGATGTATGATCATCACCATCAAATTCAATTATCATATCCTTTTCTTTGTATGGTTCAGTCTTGAGATCTGACTTAGCCCTCATATTTTTAGTCAAGTACAATTTTTCCATTAGAGGCCACAAATATGATTTAACCAAAGATTCTTCAATTATTTGCGAGCGAGTAGCTTTAGGAACCACAGGTAGTACTTGCCTAAAATCTCCACCAAAAACAACTACTTTACCACCAAAAGGCAATTCATCATTTTCTAATATATCTTTCATGGAACGATCTAAAGCCTCAATTGTAAGTTTCTTTGCCATCGGAGCTTCATCCCAAATTATGATTTTCACTTGACGAAATGAATCAGCTAGACCACTTTGTTTTTTAATACCACAAGTTGATGTGTTATTAACATCAATTGGAATTTTGAATCTAAAGTGTGCAGTACGCCCCCTGGTAGTATGGATGCTGCAACACCGCATGTTGTAGTAGCAATCGCCATTGAATTATCAGTTCTTAATTTAGCTAGAATTGCACGATAGAGAAATATTTTTCCTGTTCCTCCTGGACCATCAACAAAGAAAACTCCATTTCCAAGTTTATCTATTCTTTCCAAAATTTTATCAAAAACATGTTTCTGTTCGTCATTCAAATTTCTACAGCATGAGTATCACCCATAGAAGTTGGTATTGCTAACTCATCTAATATCTCTCTTGATGTACTATGATGTAAATCTCTTTCAAAGGATGTTATAGGCTAATCAAAATCTTTCATATTTCCCCCCATACTTTTTAGCATAATATGAATATCTTCCACTATCATTTGGACTTGTGCTGCAACTGTTAATTGAGAGTCTCTAGAAAAATCCTCCATCATATATTTCAAAAATTCATTCCATAACATTTTGGCATCATCAGGTTCACAAAAAACCAAAATAGTAGCAAACAACCTCCGTAATGCTTTTGGCATCTCATATGTTGCTGCCTCTTGTAAACACAAGTATGAAGCATTATCACATTCAAGAAGACCCTGACTTTGAGCAGCTTCTCTATTGTTCATGGTATTCGTACATGTGTATCCACAATTTTTTGTTTTGTTTTACAAATTAGAATGTAATTGAGAAATTTATTGATAAATCATAAGAAAATAACATGATTAGCATAAAAGGTTGGATAATATTGAAATATTGTTATGCTATAACTAATAAGTGATGGTGTTCGATCTATTCAACAAGATTCTACTCAGCACTCTGAGGGATGTATCCCATGAGATACATTATGCTTGTTTCTTTATGCAATGAACTGTATAGTTTGTATATACTCTAAAATACATTGTTCAAATTTTAGAACATTAATACACTCATTGTTGTACTACTCATTTCCGTCCAACCCTATTGTACCATCCGATTATTCCCAAAACTCGTACTACTTCTGAAACTTCATTTAGCAAACCCTACTCCATCCAAACCCGGGGCCGCAATACAACGACGCGGTGATGCAAGACCGTTCCTTTGCCTTGAGCCTCGTCTGACTTGCAGAGGTACAGGGGTGGCACACAATGATGCCATTGTCAGGAGTCTCGTCCTGACTTGCGGCGGGATTTTTGCCATTGTCAGGAATCTCGTCTGACTTGCGGCGGAATTTCTACTTCTTTCATCTGCCTCAATGCAGTATTTGGATGATGCAAGGTGATATTTAGTATCGAATCACTCGCTCTTACTCACACCCCTTTCTTATAAGATAAGCAATCTGTTGTTTCTAATTGAACGGTTGCCATGCAGGTGCCATGTTTGTTCGTGTTTCTTTCCTTGAATTGTTTTTTTAGGAATCGTGAGGAGGCTATGGCGCACAAGTGCCTGATGGTTCTACTTAGGTACTATGTGATGCTTCTGGCATGGCAGCGCGAGCCAATTTGGTGCTTTCTATGTTGCTAGCTTTTGCCCAGTGGATTTGAGGATCTAAATGAAGACACATGGGCAATGAATTGCTAGAAGTGAGTACATGATCATTGCTTTACGATTCTTGGTATGTCAAGTTGTTCTTCAAAAAGTGCCATACAAATAGATTGTTAGTTATACATATTTTGATATTATACCAAACCAACGATTTTTGCCGACAACCAATATTAGACACTTCTATACTGATAATGTAAAGTGTTTTATTTCATATTGTGCTGATTGTTATGCAGCAGAACAAGTATAGCTAATGATGTAGAAATTCAACCCACTGTCTATGCAATATTTGAAACTAATTGTCTGGTCCCAAATACGTAGTCTAGGGATAGACAACTAACTTTATCAATTGTTTTGCTGCAGGTTACGGTTTTCTAAGTTGAAGTTCCTGTGTCAGATTCATACAACATATACTGCAAGCTTTAATCAGTTTGAAATTCTATAACAACACTAACCATTACAGACTCTGTCTTCCGTGACTCCTTTATCTGGATGCTAACATCTGCATGAAAAGGTAATTATGGAACTTGAATACATTATTTTTTTGGGTTACTAAATTTGAATATATTAATCCATACGGTCAAACTCAAATATTGAACGCATACAACTCTTTTGGGTTGCATTACCGGTACAAAATTTGTTCACTTCACTGCATATAAGAACACATTTGGAGCTTTTATTGTTTGAATTTCTGAGTTCCTATATGTTTTGGATGTGGTTCCTGTTTATAGATAATAATACTACAAATTGGATAGCATTCCTATTGATCCCATGTGCATTCCTAATTGAATTATTGTGTCCCTATCAAGAAGTACAAGGTGTTTTAGTTCAGCGACATGATAGAGAACCAATGCTCTCTTGTCATGTGAGTCAAGAATCTCAAGTATCACTTCTTATATATGAGCTGATCAACTTGCTTAATATAAACCAATCTTAATATGAACCATTTCATGCTACACATGGATGTTGAGCATGTAATCAATGTGTAGAGGACTAATGTACAACCCACCTACTACAAGAATATCAAATTACTGAGTAAGATAGACATTCGTCAGGAGTCTCATTGTATTAAGAGACTAGGTCCATACAATGGGGTGGAAAAAGCACCCTTGGAAAGCTATCAGTGAGTACAAGTTTTGTATTGATCCCCAAACCCAAGGCAACACTATTATGGGTTGTGGTGTTCCCTTCTCTACAGATATGCACCAAGCGGAAAGTAGAAAACATTGGTATCAAACTCGTAATCTCGTCAAAGATCTTCATGGTAGGAATGCAACCTCTCTTCTTATCTTCCACCAGCTTAATGACCATAGCAGCGTCTGTTTCGACCTCCAGATGTTGGATGTTCATCTCGGTGCTGTGCGGCAGCCCATCAACACAGCACAACCCTCCGCCGCGGCTGAAGGCCAGCAATAGGGGAGGGTCCTAGATACAACTTTGATCACTCCCCCTGTATGGTTGCAGAACACAACAGCCAAGCAGGTTCTGGCTTTGTCAATACATGCACCGTGTTGACTTTGATAGTGCCTTCACCAGGGGTGACCATATGCAGTTTCTTCTATTAAGTTTGGGACTGGAGGTGTGCTTTCTGTATCTAACTTGCCGTCTTGACAGTGAAAGAACCACTGGTAGATATTCTTGTATTTTATTTTATACACTTTGATCTAATGAGTTTTCACCTCTTGAATTCTGTCTGCACAGGTCGAGACCCTAATTTCCATGCTAAAATGCTCTTATGATTATCAAATCAGTAATGTATGCAACAAGGTAGCATTTCCAAAGTGTTTGTATGAATTCGAAAATGAATAATTTAAAGTGAGTGGCTACATTAGATTCTTCATGCCTGATGCTAGATCTAGACATGTAGGTGTGAAGATTGTATTTGAATGTATCCTATTGCCACACAATCTAATGGCTTGGTACCTTGATATTGTCACACATTTTGTGTGATATGCACACTTTTATATCCACTTGTTAGTTAATATTTTGTTTCTATATTGTATTCTTATCTGGACTTAATATATAGAAGATTATAAGTTTATCAACGTTGTTTCACAGGAGTACAAGTTTATCTGCACCAAGGAAGCATTATTTATAGACGAGAGTGAATGTTACACAACCAATTGTTTGCTGCTATAATGTTACATGAAGGCTCATGTGCTCGATAACGTTGTTATTCATCACGTGAAAGTTGTTTAGAATTCCAGCATGTACAATTTAATATCATGAGAATTGAATGTTACGTAAGTGTTGTATTGGATTTCATGTACTATTATTTAAAGATATAAATACCATGTGTGCTAAAATGCAAACGATTTGTACAATTTGAGTATTCATCACATAATTATTTTCTATATGGATCTTTATTCATGGTGTTATTGAAAACATATTATCGTTGAATGTATCAATCTAGGATACAAACTCTAGACTGGTACAAAATCTTTGAGTCACTAGAAACACGGTTTCCAACTAAGTAATTAGACAATTAAACAAACTCTAGACTGGGCCACAAACTCTTGATCGATGATTCTAAAATAGATACAATTTAATATCATGAGAGTTGAATATTATGTAATGTTGTATTGGATTTCAGAATGTACTATTATTTAAAGATAAAAATACCATGTATGCTAAAATGTAAACGATTGTACATAATATTTGAGTATTCATCATATAATTATTTTTTATATGCATCTTTATTCATGGTACAGGAAGTTATTGAAAACATATTACGTTGGATGTATCAATCTAGGATACAAACTCTAGACTGGTACGGACTCTTTCAGTCGCCAGAAACATGGTTTCCAACTGAGTAATTAGGCCACAAAATCTTGATCGATAGTTCTAAATGGATTATACATATAAATCAGGACACATACTCTAATTTGGAACAAACAGAGTCAACAAAAACAAGATTGCAATCAAATTCTTAGATATACAAACGAAAAAGAACTTCTCACATGCCATAAATATATATATATATATATATATATATATATATATATATATATATATATATATGTTCCAACATATCATGTCCACCGCCTTCTTTCACCAAACTAAATCAAGTCATTGTTGTGATTGTATCTTATAGCTTGCAAGACGGACGCGACGAAAGACGATCACAAATATATACATCGTCGTTCTACCTACAAGTTCGTCTGGCAAGTTCCATCAACAACCATGATGACAAAGTACAACCAAAAGAAACAAACAAATAATCACGACAAGTATATTCATTTATATAGAAAAATAGTATAAAACTATCATCCATTCCAACCACTATTGTTGACTGCAACCAGCCAATCATTGCAATTTTCTGGTGTTAGTCAAGAATACCGTTGTGTTAAGATAGCAAACATGTTTTCCTAATTTATTGTTACATCATTTGTCTTAATCAAAGATTATTTTGTGTGGGTTACATCCCTCATTATCGTATTGGATAATTGGTGTCCATGATCTACTTCTATTTATAAAAAGGTTATATGGAAATTACTATATCAATTGTTTTTTCCAATGAGAATGTAGGTGAACGTGTGCAAAGGGAATCTATAATGATAAAATCTTTAATTCCCGGACTATCAAATTGGGAGCTAAATTGTAAGCTTGTGTATAAAGATGAAGTCAATACAACTACATCAGGAACCTACTTAAAATTGAGGTTTATGGATATCGAGGTAAGTTCCATGCTTAAGATGATAAATTCTATGAGCAAACTGAATTTTTCATATCGGTCAAATTTAGGGTCAATATATACGAGCGGTAATGTTCAACGATGTGATAGAAAAGTTCAGATCAATTTTGCATCAACAATCTTTCTACAAAATATCAAATGCTTTCATTAAGGAAGTCAGGGAATAATACCGAATCAACAAAGCCAAATTGGAGTATGAGATTACAATTGATACTTCAACGGAATTGGAGACAATTGATATTTCAAATTGGAAGATCAGTGATCTCAAGGATGAACGCACAAAAGATTTCCGATCAATTAAATCATTACTTGATAGCAAAGAAAACGACATATATGTTGGTATGAATTTTTATTCACCATATATTTTGCATTTATGGATTGCCAAAATAATCACAAATTTTATGTTTAGATATAGTCGATATACTAATAAATGCTTATTCAAGAACACATGTGATCAAAGGGACTGACAAAACCCTTTTACCATGTCAACATTTCTTACTCACATATAACACGTAAGAATTTAATGCATTTTATATGATTTTGTTTTAAATTGGTTATAGATATTTATTAACTCATAACAAAATTCAATGTCTTCACATATCTTCTAAAATATCATGTAGCTGGTCGGAACCAATTATACTTACCTTATGGAATGGTTTTGCATCATACAATGATGTTACTATGAGGGAGATGATTGAAAACAAAGTTAGAGTTGTAGCAAGCTGTGTTAAAACAAATACATAAAGAGGTATTTGTGGTTTATTTTCTAAATAAATATCATAACATATCACTTTTTCAAAAATAATTTAATAAATATCTTTGGGCTAACAACTACAAGCAACACAATCATTGAGATTGGTTCTTCACACAAAGCGACAGAAGATCTCAAAAGATGGTTATTTACTTGATCTAATTTCTATATAACTTGTCCATTACTTATTATTTCTCCTTTTAATTAGATGTCTTGCAAAAATGATATAGGTTTGCTGATAAAAATGATGAACTCAATCAAAGAAGAGACATGTTCCCATCATTTGTGTTCTTAAACTTGAAGGTAGACAAAACAAAGCTATGTTCAGTGATTGAAATTGGCTGTAACAAAGTAAAATATGTAAGTTAATGATTCATGTTATGTACAATCATGTATACATATATTATTTTTATAATATAATTTTTTCATCATGCTGAATAGTATTTACAAACTTGAAGCAAGAACTATCGATATTGAGAGAACGCAAGACCTATGGTATTTATCATGTTCAGATTGTAAGAAGAAAATCAAGATTGAAAACAATGAAAAATATTGCCCTAAGTGTGAACATTCAGTAGATAATGTTGCATTTAGGTGACATTATAATAATTTATTCAATCTATGACAACTATTTGAGTTGGTTTCTAATACACTATCAATATTTTATCATAGATATTGTCTTCGAGAAAAGATGGCTGATGATATTGGGTCAATTTGGGTGACATTCTTTGGAAAAGAAGTAGAGAAATTAGTCACTATTCCTACTGATGACCTACTAAAACAAAAGGTACTTCATATTTGTTTACCTTTTATGACATATTATGTCATTTCTAATGGTTATGTTCAATTACAGGATGCTAACTACTTTGTTTACGAGAACACTCTAAATGACATTCTTGTAAAGAGAAGTACATGCACAATAAAAGTGAATGTTGTACCTGAAACAAACAAAAAAGATTATACATGCATTAGAGTAGACAGTGTTGAAGGCACTATCAAAGAAGAATGTAGTGATCAAACAGACACAAAAGACACTCGAAGGAATAAAGAGATGAAAATTACCTCGAAAGAGAGCCAAGCCCAAGTCAAATTGGATGATCAATATAAGAATAACGTGGCAAACATGAGAAGAAAATTACCAAGTTCAACTCTTGAAATAATGCTAAAAATGAGATATTACAAGACAACAAGAAGACAAGGAAGAGGAGAAAACATACAACTAAATAATATAATCAAATATCATTGAAGTTTTTCATTTACTATTATGCAGTCGTCATACATTAAGTTTGAACTATGTAGTAACTTTCTCTACATTTTTTTTCTATTTATTAATACACTCATTGTTAGAAGCCACGTGCATCACACGTGCATTTACTAGTATAAAACTAAAGGTGATGGTTATGGCCATGTCTACTTGTAATTCCTTAGAGCCACAAGGAATTACTACCATGTAGGTCAATAATATCATCACATGTATGAACATGCGGTTGATGTAGACCTGTGCTTGCCAATGTAGGTAGATCGATTCAACCCTTGAATTGGTCATCTTGCCCCTTGGCCGGTCGGTTGGTCCACTTGTCCAACTGATGTTTGAACTCCTTCCAAACGATCGGTAGGACCTTCTAGGACAGTTGTATGGCCTCTTGTCCAATTGATGTTTGGACTCCTTCCAAACGGTTAGCTGGGCCCACCAGGCGGTCGTCTAGTTCTAGAATCATGTTCTAGACGATCCTCTATACAATCGACTCATCTCACAAACTGGTCGTCTCAACTGGCGATGAACATCTTCAATGTTTTCATGAAAAGAAACTATCCCATTGCTACTTTATTACATTGAATAAGAGAAACTTAAAGTTACATTTGAGGGAAGCAAAGGTACGAAAGCATTAACTTTACATTTGGAAGAGGGAGGTAGACGATCGGTGTGCAAACCAGATAAATAGGAACCAATCCATCCAACCACACACATATAAAGGGTATTGGCCATAACCATGATACAAATCCACTATCAAAACCACTTTTACGTGTAATGTACATATGTATCATATCATATCATATATATAGTGTGTGTATCTATATATATATATATATATATATATATATAGAGAGAGAGAGAGAGAGAGAGAGAGAGCGAGAGAGTCAGGCTAGAATACACTCGAGTGTACAGATCAGACGAATACACTCAAGTTTTTTTGCATATCAAGACTATTTTTTGCAAAATGTAAACCATTGATCTTCACCGTCATACTATAGCTAGGCTACATACAAATTTTAAGCCCATTTGGATGAGTGTAAGTCACTCATCCAAGGGAAACAAAATCGACACACGAAACTAATTTAAAATGCATAATTTTTGCGGTCTTTATAACATGACCTATAAATGTCAAAATGTGCTCAAATTTTGCATATGAGATATTCACAAGATGTTAAAGAAGATCAATGGATTAGATTTAAAAAAATAGTGCATCATGAAAAACTACTTGAATACACTCGAGTGTATTCTAGCCTGATTATATATATATATTAGTTTGGGATTATATGGTCTTTTTAGATACACATATGAGAGTAGTTTAAATATCTACATTGTATACAATAAATAAATGATAAAACTAAAAATATGATCATATCGATTATCCTGAACCATAGTAAATTGGTGTGGCTCTGATACCATAGTAGGGAAATACGGGCACAGAGTCTAGCAGTGGAAACAAAAATTTATCTATCCATATTTCCCAGTACAAGAAGATCGCGTCAACTACTATGAAATAGGAAGGATGGTTTTAGAGAGTTATACCTAATATTGTAGTAAGTCTAGAAAAAAACTCAATTCTTTGCAACTGTTGATAAGCTTTTCTTGGACATTGGTTGTCGAGCTCCTAGTCTTCACCATGAAAAACTATCAATTTAGGCTCTACAACAAATCCTATGGTCTCACCATCGACTAGAGGTTGACTTTTTTCTTCGAGAAGTAACCAAAAGACTCCTGCCTCTAAAGTGTTGTATGCGGACCAACTAGAACTCATGTCGTTCACTAAGAACAGACAGGGAAGAGTTGTCCCTCTTGTTGGGGTACTATTCACAAACCTGCTCTTCAACAACGACAACTTCTCAGTTGTTCTCTCCCATTAGCTATCCCTACCTATCAGGTAGGACTTGCCTCGGCTCTCTTGGTTACCACAACCAGAGAGGACGATAGTTGTTAGAGGAGCTAACTCTCAGTTGTCTATGTGTTGTCTTTAGAAGCCCTTAATACCCCTCCTTTTATAAGTGAGGTTAGGGTCAGAGTTCCCAGTCTATACAGAATCATGTGGGAGTGTAAAGGACATTGGAACTTGAACTTTCCTAACCTACAACAACCAAAATGGCCATTTCTCACACCTACACGGTCATTTGGTGTGTGAGAATGTCGTCTCACATTGCCAAATGGTCATTTGGTAGTTTAACAATTGCACACAAATTTGGCATCAATTCCAATTAATATAAATATTAATTTTACTTGCACATCAAGTATATGCAATCAAAACTATTTAGAAAACATCCAAAAACTTCTATTGGCCCCAATCAGGTCATCTTACCCAAGCTAGATGCCCGTCTCACTAACCCAGACGGTCGTCTGGTGAGCTGAGCTGAGTTGGTGGGTTCAATCATACTGAACCGGTCAGTTCAAGGGAGGAACTAAGACAATTTGATCCTTGATCTGCCTAACCACCCAAAGGGTCATCTTAACAACTGAGATGCCCACTTGGATGCCCCATCAGCCGTCTCATCTAGTGAGATAGTTGTTTGGCAGACTTGGTCTGCCAATCAAGAAATATGTTTCATGAATTGAATACCTAAATCCTTTAGTAATCAATCCAATTGTTATTCAATATCAAACTCCTCTTCTAGATGAGTTCCTATGTGTGTGACCATGTAGGTCCCATGCCATGTTGGTAGTGAATGTCCATAACTAGATTATGACATCACAAGCAAAGAGTGGTGCCTAGTCGGACATTACTTCTACCCAAGTGAAATGGAAAGTTGGAGAACAACTTCAACCTACAATTCGTGTAAGGTGTTGTAGTGATTGTATATTCCTTTGTCTCCAATATCCAGGATGAACTCAAGGCATGGTTGGTCGTCCTCTCAATATTCAGTCCATGCTTTTTGAACCAAGAGAAGACTATCTGAGATAATGTAACCTTAATATCATATTGATTCACATGTGTATGCACATGCATTTCACAGTCTCGCTTATCAAGTAGACAGGATATCAGACTCCAGTAGGAGGGAAAAATTCCATATCTATCACCACAATCTATCCCCATGGGTCAAAGTCACCCAATCATTACCGTTATAACAGACCATGTTTGAGGACTGTGTTTGATGATGTCAAAGCATACCCAACGACATGTGACGAGTGCATTGGTTTCAGGTCTAAAAATCACAATCACCACCTTCACTATGAGAGATGACTATGATGAAAAAACCATGTGTCATTCTCAAGGTGGGTCTGTCTAATACAGTGTTCTCGAAACATGTATATATGTTCTAGGTTTGATACTGCCATATCATGAATAATGATATTTAGTCATCAACCAACTAACACTTTGATCTTATGTGTTATTGTTGTCTATAAACCTTCCACTAAACAACTGATCATGGACATAATGAAAATATGTATATGTACTCTTAACATCTGTATGATCTCATCACAAGGATAGGAACTTGACAATATATGTCTTTGAGTAATATAATTATCTAGACATTCACTATATATCCTCATTATCTCATAACTGAGTGAAATAGATGAATTGGAAGCTGGAATTTATATATATTAGTATTAATCAAATCCTTTTATGTAATTATGTCATGTCAATCACCATATGATTGGCTCTACGGGCATACATTACCAACACATGCTTGAGTATCCAATCAATGCACACCTATGAGTAATGTGTGATCCATGTATAGTGTTGTGTGGATAGTTGTTTGCTTAACCCTAACCATAATTTGTAACCCTAATGTGTTTGGGTGATGTCCCACCTAAGACTTAGCATTTGGATACATCTATGAACCTAATTGGCTAAGCATGGAGCCCTAACCCTAATGTGGGGTTACACGATGTGTTTTCTTTCTCTCTCATGAGATGTTAATCATGTTGTAATGGTTTCTCTCTCTCTTATTTATAAGCCCTAACATTATAGGTGATATGTGTTCCATGGCCTGTGTATGTTAAGGTGTTAATTATGCGATACAAGATGGTGCTTATGCACATTGATGAGACAATAATGTGGTGATGGACATACATGGTTCAATGTGTTAGGTCTTATGACTTGGTGATGGCTTGATCCCTATTGAGAGGTGATATCCTCAAGTGATGTGATTTAGGGATTTAAATCCCATGGTGATGCGTGGCATTGGTAATATCCTTGTGAATAGCATAGAAATTGGTATCATGTGGTGGCTGTGTGACAAGTTCACACCTTATACGTTTATATCCTCTAGAGTTGCAACATATCCTTATTCTTGCAGAGTTTGTTTTGTATTTATGCTTTGTATCTTGATTGATGATAAGAGTCACTCAATTGTCTATGTAATCAAGTGAAACCTGATAATGTAGTTTGATTTATGCCATAGAACCATTCATGCGTCTGCTTTAATTGATGAATTGGCGAAATGAGTTTAACTTGGAGTGCATATTTTTGAATATGTAGGGTGGAAGTCAAGTATCTCCTTGTATCCATAATTATAGGTTGTGTGATATGACCACACATGAGTCGATCTCCTCATGATATGTATGGACATGCCTAAGCCAATCCTTTTAAGAACTACCAAGAATCAACCTATTTTTCTAGCATTGTCCATGTACCAAGATGGGCTAGGTTTTTTTGTGAGGACGTCCATGCATGAGAAGATCCTTTTGTTGACTATATGTCACTCTTTTATAGTTGACTGACATGTCTATGTGGTGTTCTCTTATGCTGACCAAGAGGTGTTGGTGAGGTCATGGATTCTAACTCTTCCATGGACCTTGTATGGCACTACTTAGCAGTGGTCAGTTGGATTCGGGTGGTGTGACTCAAATCCTTGGGGTATAAAAGACGTAAATATATTGTGTAGTATATATGCTTGGGGTGGCATATGCCTCACATTGAATGAGTCTTTGCCTTATCTTTCTACTGATTTCTTAAATTATAATGCGGTAAGAGAAATTAGTTGTTATAAATGTTCTTCATATTCCTTATTAAATTGTAAGATGATCTAAAATCAATTGTAAATGTCTTACCTGCTTAGACATGATATACAATTTAATGCATATCATTGAGCTGAATCTTCCTACAATGTTGATTAATCTTCTCTACTTGTTGGATACATATCATTTAGTTGAATATTTATAACCTGCTAGTTATGTTATCTATGTGTTAGTATTATGTGTTCTTTAATAGCATTGGCGGAGAGTTATATATTTTGCTGGGGTGTTTAGTCTCACCCTTTGTGTTTTCCACATCTTTTAGGTGACCGTACACAAAGAGGTATACGTCATGCAGCTGAGGAAGAGTAGCAACAAGAGAAGTAGATGATAAGGTTGGACGTGCTTCTAGTCTTTTGGCGTTAGAGTCCTAGAGTTGTCCTTGTACACTCAGATCCTTGGGGTTTTTTGAGATAGTTTGTGGCTATATGATTGATACAAGGCTTTGGCTTGTACGCCATAGTTGTATTGTTATGGCATGTGTACCTATATATATGTGGAACTGGTATCCTATATAATACGTCGATAATAGGAATGATGATCTATAGTGATGTAAGCACCACGTGGTATGATATGTATAAGCAGATGTAACGACCCCGCCTCCCGGTAACCCCCAATTAACGGAGACCAAGAGGTCAGAGCCATTATACCAATTTCCCAGATCAAAGGTTCGACAAATAATCAATAATAATTATGAAATTCTACCAAACTAAACTGAAATCTGGTGTAAAATAAAACTGTGCATACCTTTTAAAAACTTTGGGAATCTAACTGCTATCCACATATGTACTCTATTCTAACTAATCCTCCTTGCACTTTATTTCTTAATATCACAATATGCCACTTTATTGTTTGTCCTTTTCAATATGTACCTAAAATGCTGAAAAAAAAATATCAGTCAACATAAATGAATATGTCGGTATGTGGGGACAACCAAAATTCCACAAATATGGCTAACAATCTAAATATCACAATCAAGTTAATTAACAAGCCAATTTACGCTTTCAATGTGACATTCTCCACCACTTTTTCCCTAACCCTGGAATACCCCCTTTAGGGTTTCTCTTTTTCCATTGACTTAAGGCCATCTTCTCAATCCCGAGCTTGGTGCCTGGGTCACCTCTCATGGTGCCCATTAGTCATGCAATAAAGACCACCTTCTCATTCCCGAGCTTGGTGTATGGGGTCACCACTCATGGTGCCCATGGGTCTTCCCTCCTGGACTTGACCTTTTGGCATCATCCATCAGGGTGGCATGTAGGAGTGATAATACACACTTATTATAATTGTGATATTCATAGCGACTTTATAAATTGCAATTATGAACATCCAAATTGATTGGTTGCAATCAATGCAATTAATCATCTAGAAAAACCTTCGGGAAGCTAATGCGATTAACCATAATTAACCACATACCTGTCAGGCTGACTTGAGTGCAGAAATAATCCGACTGAGTAAGAAATCCAGTAAATAAGAAAGCACACAAGACGGTCCTAAAATATGCATCTGATTTTCCTATCATTGATCAGGCCATCAAGGTCTATTAAACCTAGCTCGCTTCCTAGGGTTTCTAGTCTACTTTTAGGGTTTCCATTGCAATTAGGGTTTTAGTTTCCATAACACATTTATTACTTCTAATGCTCTTTTAGTCCACAACCCCTAATGTAGGCACAATTAAATGTCAATTAAGTCTATGATGCCTCTTTTACATCAAAACTATCATGTTTATCCTTTTAAGTTATGACACGATCATTAGGCCCAATTATCATCTTTGGTTCCTTTCAAATTAGCAACTTATCTTTCTGAACTCTATTTATCACTAATTCCACCTTTATCCATTAGAAAACCCTAATTACTAAATTAAGGGTATTTATCCACAATTAGGAACTTTTATGCTCAAAATATCTTAGAACCATGAAAACTCAGTTCTATAATTATATTTTCGGATTTAACCCATTAAAACCCATATTTTCCCAAATTAGGGTTTCTAAACATAATGATGCGCATAAAACCCTAAAACAAGCATGAAACTACCTTTTTCAAAATTAACTCCCCCTTTTATTCTTAATATGTTAATATTTCTCAGAATTAGGGTTCCAAACCAAATTAACCCAAAAGAGTCATTAAATCCGAGTTCCATATCAAATTAGGGTTTTACCATAATTTAATACATCAAAGGTGATAAATTTGTGTACTTTTTAAAATTTGAAGCAATATCAGGCTCCAATTATATTTTTATTGGATTCTTCATGTTTTTCTGATCAACTTTCATGTATAGATCACCTTCATCCGATATTTCCATAATTAGATACATATTTTACAAGATAACTATTTTTCTACCAAATAGAAGCGACCAAAAGGATTTTTTGGATTTAAAAGAAAGCTGGCGAGAAACACGCTTGTTAATAGGGAGAGGTTGCAAAATTACCTTAAAGGACAATCCCTTTTAACAGGGACGTGAGGGCAGGGTAGTAATTCCCCTCTTGGTCGTCTTCAACCTTTGGGTTGTCCTTCTCGCGAGCCGCCGGTCAACTCAATGGTTGACTTGGCACACTGCTGCTTCGTGACACGATCCAAGGCCTCTTGGAGCTCCACCAAGTTCTCCCAAACTCGGAGGACCCCTTGATTGCACCACCTACTCACTACTACAGAAATGGCTTATAACGTCACTTTTAAAGTCGTCGGTTGCATTAGTACACCGACACCTAAACAATACAACATCGATTTATAAAATAAACCGACATCAATCTATGAAGGGTGACCAGACATGGGTATCACTTTTATTCGGTGTTGGTTCCTTAAAAAAAGCCGACGCCTAAAATTAACTACCAAATCCAAAATTTCCAGCGAAAAAATTCCTCCAAAATTTAATATATGACGTCGGTCATTAACTAATAAACCGATGACTAAAGGTTATTCGCGAAACAGAAATTGGGCACATTTTGATTGTCAGTTACAACAATGACCGACACTTATGGGTTTTTCCGCGCTGTTTGCGGGAAATTTTTCACACCCTTTGAGCGTCGGATGTTTAAAAAAAACGACGACTATGGTAGAACAGGTGTTAGTTTTTGTGTAGAACCGACACCTTTAGTTTTATGTGTCAGTTTTATTTAATAACCAACACCGAATGTTAACTTAAGTCACCCATGCGAGCCAGACTCTTCCCCTTCTGTTTCATTCATTTTCGTGATTGAGGGTTTGCTCGTCCGACGATTCCTTTGGTCCACCAGCACTCGCTGCTCCTCTGCCTCCGCCTCCACCGCCGTTTGCTGGTGCTTTGGTCACCGACGCCGCCACCACTCATCGCCGCCAGTCACCGCGCGCACCTCTACTTCTGCCTCTGCCACCTCTACTTCTGCCAGTCGCCGCCAGTTCTCTGGCTGCTTCTCTCTAGGCCAGCCGCAGCTCCTAGGGCTCTGCTCCCTGCTCTCCAGGTCGCTGCTCCGCTCTGACCACACCTCCTTCGTGCCCAATGCCGCCACGAAGGTACCCTGCTCCTGCTCTTCTTCCTCCTCTTTTTCCTCTACCCTCAAGCAGGTACCCTGGTCCTGCTCGAATAATGTAGGAAATTCATAGATTGTGAATAAAAAATGCTTCCATTCACATTAATATTACCAATAATGTAGGAAATGAATGCTAGCTCCAATTATAGACATGTTGTATATGGGTTTGATCAGAAAAATGCGTAGATTGTGAATAAAATATACTTAAATCTCTATTCTTCTTCTTGTTATAAAGGTATAGTTAGTACATGAATATTAGATGATATTCAAGAAGACCCTAGTTTGATGACCATGTTGTTAATCATGTTAATTACGATTCTTTTATTTATTCTGATGTCATTATATAATTATGCAATCCCAACATCTTAAACTGAATTAGAATGATTTCAATGAATTATAGGGTTTTAAAGTCGATAATCATGTACATGCGGAAATAGGGTTATTAAACCAATAGTTATAATATAGTATGATCTTAATGTGATCTGGATGTTAATAATAACTTAGTATGTTAAATATGATGATTAGGGCTATACATACAATGTCTAGTAAAGATTCCTAGACCTTTTGTCATTAGGGTAATTTTTATACATGTTTGAGTAAATTAGGGTTCTAATCTACCCTTTTGTCCTATATTTGATGCTAATTGTGTATATATGTTGAGTTTCACACTACTACAGAAATAGCATTCAGTGACCCTTTTCTGGGCATCGGTTATTAAGTAAAACCGACGCCTATCAGACAACCGTGTCGGTTTCTTAAGAAATCTGACGTCTATAACCGAAGACCAGCCAGACACGGGTACCGCTTTGTATTAAGCGTCGGTTGTTTATAACAAAACAGACGCTTAAAGTCGCCCGCGAAATCCAAATTTCGATCAAAAAAAATAGTGTCACTTTCAGCGTCGGTGAATTAGATAAAAAACTGACGCCTATTTGCGATGAAAATTTGCGCGAAAAGTGTCACTTTCAGCGGCGGTTATCACTTTATAACCGACGCCGAACGTGGTTCCCGCCAAACAATTTCGTGAAAATATCGTCCACTTAAGCGTCGATTGGATTAAACAACCGATGCTTAAGTGATTTAGGCATCAATTTTGACAAACAACCGACGCTATAGGTGAACTTAATATCCTGCGATCCCCCGACTCTTCCCCTTTCTTCTGTTTCATCACCTAAACCCTTTGCTCCCGCCGCAACCACCCCTCTGCTGTCTGTCGCCCGACCCTCCACTCCGCCGCACCCCTCCACGACAGTGCCGCCGCGGCTCCTTCTCCGGCGCCGCCTTCTCCTCCGGTGCCTCCTTCTTCGCCGCGCCTTCTCCTCCGGTGCTTCCCCGCCGGCGCCTGCCTCCACGCCGGCCGCCGCTGCCAGGCCGACAGAAGCTGCTCTCCACCGCCGGTGACCGTCGTCGTGCCGCCGCCAGTTCTCCGCCGCTGCTTCTCCGCCGCGCCGCCGGTTCGACCACAGCTGCAGTACACCACTGTTGCCCACTCTGTGCCGCCGTCTGCAAACCACAGCTCCTCTCCAGACCGGTATGCCCTCTTCTTTGTCCATTATTGAGTTCATCACTCCCGCTTGCCTTATACTGTAATAAGCTTCAACTAGTAGAAACCTTATAGTGGTTTTATTTTTTATCAAATAACAACAGAATTTTTAAATCAGAGTTTCACCTTTTTATTAATGCATGACTATATCAAGTAAAACAATGTCATCCACCTTTTTATTAATGTCTAGTACACAAATATTAGATGATATTCAAGAAAACCCTAATTTGATGAGCATGTTGTTAATCATGTTAATTATGTTTCTTCTATATATTCTGATGTCATTATATAATTATGTGATCCCAACATATTAAATTGAATTAGAATGATTTCATGAATTATAGGGTTTTAAAGTTGATAAACATATACATGTGGAAATAGGGTTATTAAACCAATGGTTATAACATATAATGTCTAGTAAAGATTCCTAGACCTTTTGTTTGAAACTATTGATTTCTTGATTTATTATTTAATAATGCTCTGTTGATTAGGATTAAGAATGACATCAAATGTGTTTGTTGGCCTAGAAACCCATCCAAGATTGACTCATTAGGAGTAAATCTTGGATAGTCCCCGGTTTGGGATTGTTCTTGAACACCTAATCTCACTTAGGATGTAAGTGTATAATGTGTATTGGGTTTTCGAGAAAATTTCGGTAGCATTTCCCCGTTTGTTCTCTAAGTACATATGTACTTAGAGAACAGCGGGGAAATGCTGCCGAAATTTTCTCGAAAACCCAATACACATTATACACTTACTAGTGAGATTAGGTGTTCAAGGATGGGATAGGTGGTACACATTTATTATATAAGAATGACATCACATTATACACTTAGGATGTAAGTGTATACCCTAATCTTTTCCTAATATATACTTGTTTTCTCTGATCATAGAATGGATAGATCATGGATGTCCATTCGTAATCGTTGCACCCCAGAGTTTATATCTGGTCTTGATCAGTTTATTAGATTTGCCGAGGAACATAGGAAAAAACCTACAGATAGGTTCTACTGTCCATATAGGCATTGCGGTAACAACTTGAAAGTCAACACTGGTGAGGAAATCAAAAGTCATGTCATGTGCAACAGGATTGTACAAGGCTATACAGAATGGCACTGGCATGGAGAGATTTCAAAATCGAAACCAGTAGATGTCGATAGCAGTGCTTGGGTGGAAGAAGAAATTGCCTCCGATGACGTAAATGTGAACGAACCAGTTCCAGCTGACATCGTTGATGCGATGCTGGATAGTTGTACGGTAGAGCACACTGATCCACCTCCTATCTTTAGAAACATTGTGCATGATGCTGAGATACCGTTATACACAGGCTGTGCTAAGTTTACGAAGCTTAGCGCTGTGCTGAGATTGTATAAGTTGAAAGCTAACAATAGATGGAGCGACAAAATCTTCACTGAATTGTTGACTTTGTTGAAAGAAATGCTTCCTGAAGGAAACGAGCTTCCAATCTCAACATACCAGGTAAAGAAAATGTTGTGCCCAATGGGAATGGAGGCCAAAAAGATACACGCATGCCCGAATGATTGTGTATTATTTCAAAAGGACTATGTAGATTTGAAAGATTGTCCAAAATGTGGTGCGTCACAATATAAATTGACGACTTCGGGGGAGTCCAAAACTGGATCTCCTGCCAAGGTGTTGTGGTATCTACCTATAATATCACGATTTCAACGCTTGTTTGCAAATCTGAAAGATGCGGAGAATTTGAGGTGGCATGCAGATGTTAAGAAAAATAATGATGGGATCCTACGACATGCGTCTGATTCCCCACAGTGGAAGAAGATTGATGTATTGTACCCTGAATTTGGTGAAGAAGTCAGGAATCTAAGACTTGGGCTTTGTACATATGGGATGAATCCGTACGGGACATTGAGCAGCCAACATAGCACTTGGCCAGTCATGCTTTTTATATACAATCTTCCTCCCTGGCTGTGTATGAAAAATAAGTACGTTATGTTGTCATTGTTGATATCGGGCCCTAAACAACCGGGAAATGATATCGATGTTTATCTTGAACCTTTGATTGATGACTTAAAGAAACTTTGGGCTGAAGGTGTGATGACCTATGATGCTTTAGCAAGAGAGACATTTCGTTTGCACGCTATGTTGTTTTGCACTATTAATGACTTTCCGGCATATGGGAATTTGTCTAGATATAGTGTCAAAGGAGCTAAAGCGTGTCCTATATGTGAAGAAAACACTGATTCAATAAGACTAAAACATGGCGGCAAGACTGTATATCTTGGTCATCGAAGGTTTCTTTCAAAATTCCATCCGTATCGTAGGAAGCGCAAAGCATTCAATGGATGGAATGATGAACGGAGTGCACCTAAACCTATACCAGGGGATGTTGTTTATGAAAGAGTAAAAGAAATTGTCAATGAATTTGGTAAGAAATCACAATGTAGTAAGGCCACACGGAGTGACAATTCTTCATTCAAGAAGAAGTCAATCTTTTGGGATCTTCCTTATTGGAGTTCTTTGACAGTCAGGCATTGTATCGATGTAATGCACGTTGAGAAAAATGTCTCTGATAGCATCATTGGTACTCTGTTAAATATACCAGGTAAGACTAAAGATGGGATAAAATCCAGACTGGACCTACGTGAAATGGGAATAAGGTCAGAATTAACAGAATTACGTGAAATGGGTAATAAAAGAACATACTTACCTCCCGCTTGTTACACGTTGTCTAGAAAGGAGAAGAAAGCTTTTTGTGAATGCTTGGTAAATGTTAAGGTGCCACATGGTTACTCATCCAACATCTGTAGATTGGTATCAATGAAAGATCTGAAGTTGATAGGTCTTAAATCTCATGATTGTCACACTCTAATGCAACAAATATTGCCCGTGGCAATTCGATCTATATTTCTGAAGCATGTAAGGTTTGCAATTACCAGACTTTGTTTCTTTTTCAACAGTCTATGCAGCAAAGTTATTGACCCTGATACTCTCGATAATTTGCAAAGAGAAGTGGTTGTTACCCTATGTCAGCTTGAGATGTATTTCCCTCCTTCGTTCTTTGATATCATGGTACATCTTGTTGTCCACTTGACTAGGGAAGTGAAACTGTTGGGACCAGTTTTCTTGCATTGGATGTATCCCTTTGAACGATACATGAGCGTTTTTAAAAGTGATGTTCGAAACCGTTATCGTCCTGAAGGGAGTATTATTGAAGGTTATGTGGCGAGAGAGGTTATGGATTTCTGCAATGACTTTCTCAGTGGTAATGACACTCCTGATAATGACAAGAATATTGAGGAGGGCAAAGGAATTTTGGGATCACAGGTGAAAGTAATCAACCGTGAGCAGTTGGAACAAGCTCACTTGTATATTTTACAGAATATGGACGAAGTGAGTGTGTATATCGAGGAACATACCAATTTCATAAAGAGACAACATCCTCGAGCAAGTTCAATGTGGCTTGCTAGAGAGCATAATAAGACTTTTACTAAGTGGTTTGAAGATAAAGTCTTACATCAACTATCTCAAACACCAAATGATATTACAGAAACTATCAAATGCCTCGCCTTTAAACCAAAACCGAATGTTATGTCTTATGAAGGGTTTGACATTAATGGATTCACATATTACACAAAGCGCCAAGATGATAAGAGTGTCGTCCAAAATAGTGGGGTCACTCTTCAAGCGTCGACTATGTACTTTGCAAGTGCAAAAGATAAGAGTCCACGTGAAGCTAAAATGTCATATTACGGTGTCATTGAAGACATTTGGGAGTTTGACTACATAGATTTCAAAATTCCGCTCTTTAAATGTAATTGGGTTGATAACACCAAAGGAGTTATAGTGGATGAATTGGGTTTCACTTTGGTGAACTTCGAAAAGATTGGCGAGAAGGCTGAACCATTCATATTGGCATCACATGCAAAACAAATATTCTATATCGATGATCCTGCAAATGATAAATGGTCGGTTGTTCTTCATGGTAAAAGACAGTTCATTGAAGATCCTATAGATGAAGAAGAGTACTATGATAAGTATGATGACTCCAGTCCATTCTCAGTTGGGTTGCCAACTCCACAAAATATTGAAGCTAATGATGGCTTATATGTGCGCGGAGATCACAATGAAGGATTGTTAATTGATAAAAGATCACAATTTTAGAGACATGTATGTTTATACAAATGGTAAATGTTTTCCTTTTTCTAGTTTATACAAATGCTAAATGTTTTCCTTTTTCTAGTTGATACAAATGCTAAATGTTTGCCTTTTTAATGACATTTTCAGATGCCTGACCATGATGAGAATGATGTCCATGATGATCAATTGAGCAACTTGATGCGCGGAGGCGGCTGCAAAAATGGTAAAATACAACTCTTAGAGCAATCGTTTGAATATTTATTATTTGTGGTGTTAACTTACCAAATTCTGTTTATGGTGATTAGCGGGAGCTGCACGAGCAGAGGAAACAAGGCACGTTCATCCCTCAGGACACAAGGGATGAATTTTTGCGGCATTGCGGTAACAACTTGAAGCTAAATGTTTGCTTTTTTAATACAAATGCTAATTCAGTGTGTTTATTTTTGTCAAATTTTAGGTTGATGATGCACATGTACCCACTGAAGCACTGGAGCAACTTGATGCGCGGAGAGGGACATTCCAACTCGAGATATCGTCTACCATTTCCTCCTCCTCCGCAGTAATATCCTCATCTCTAAACGTTTCTCGTAGGATTCTGAACCCCTTCCTTCCCTCTACTACATCGTAGCCATGCTGTAGTTGAACCCTTTCGCCGAGCCCTACCCGGCCAAGCAGGCGTCGCCTGAAGCACCACCGTCGTCGTCGTCTCCACCTCCATTGCAACTTGCTGTGCTAGTCCTGGCAGTTTATCACCCCACATGCCTTCCTCCCCAGTTCCTGCCGCTAGACGACCACACAATGGATCCAAGAGGATATGCAGGCGTTCGCCAAAGACTATAGGCTGAGTATACTCATCCTATAGTCTGTGGCGAACGCCTGCATATCCTCTTAGATCCATTGTGTGGTCGTCTAGCGGCAGAAACTGGGGAGGAAAGCATGTGGGGTGATAAACTGCCAGGACTAGCACAACAAGTTGCGATGGAGGTGGAGACGACGACGACGGTGGTGCTTCAGGCGACGCCTGCTTGGCCGGGTAGGGCTCGGCGAAAGGGTTCAACTGCGGCATGGCTTCGATGTAGTAGAGGGAAGGAGGGGTTCAGAATCCTATGAGAAACGTTCAGAGATAAGGATATTGCTGTGGAGGAGGCAACAGAAGATGATATCTCGAGTTGGAATGTCCCTCTCCGCACATGAGTCTGTGAGGGAATGGTAGTAGGCAGGTGAGGAACAACTGAGTTCATGCCAGGACATATATACTAAAGTAACATGATACACCACCAGTCTGTGGAGGGACCGAGGGAGATACTGGAGGAGAGTAACACCTGCCAATGTAACAAAACACCACATAAGCCAAGAAGAAACAGGTGAGATCTTGTTTATACATCCATATACCTTGTGTCAAGTAAGTTTCTGAATATACACAGGCAAAGAAAGACTTGATATGGAAAGATTTATGCGTGAGTTATTATTATTTGCAATTCTATTTTGTAGATTACAAATTCTATACCATACACAGGCGAAGAAAGACATCGATACCATACATGAGGTATTATATATAGTCTCATTAGTTAGTATGAAATATATCAATCTTATTTTTATATTATTACTTATATACATCATTCTCTTTGCAGGTGTTTAAAACTGACCACACTATAGGCAAACGCTTAATAAATGTACATGCTCCATATATGAGGGAAGCATTAAATGAAGTAAGAGAAGAATGGGCAATAGCCATACAAACAGTGGCAATTGTAAGATATAATTGGGATGTTGAATGATACTTTGTAAATGAATGTTTCTGAATGTTAAAACATGTATTTGAATGATTCTATATGTGTGAACATGAGAATTGAATTGATGTCTGAATGTATCTACTTGTGTGAATCTTTTTTTGTTAATTTTGCAGGTTTGTGGCCTGTTTGTAGGCTGATATCAATGGATGTCGTAAACCTGCAGTTCAGAAAACTGAACTGCAGGTTCTCATCCTGCTGACCAGCCACAGCAGGCCTGCAAACTGATTTGAAAAAAATAAATAAATATAGGCGTCGGTTATTTACAGATAACCGTCAGCACAGACATACAGCGTCGGGTTTTTGTAAAGGAACGACGCCTGATGTGACCAAAGCAGTACTTGGTCTCTAATACATGTAGGCTTCGGTCTTTTAGTAGACCCCGATGCCAAAGGGCTTTCCTAGATGTTGCCGTTTTCTGTGGCGCGAATGCTTTTGGCGTCGAATGTTTATAAACAACCGACGCTTTTAGTTTAATTAGGCGTCGGGTGATAAACTGACGCTGAAGTGGTCGACCTTTAGCGGCGCCCACATAGGCGTCGGCCGGACACCGACGCCAAAAGGGGTTAAACAACCGACGCCAAAGGCAGTTTCTATAGTAGTGTCATCTTACTCTTACCTAAGAAATTTTTTTCTTAATCTCTTATACATCACTATATTTTAAGGCTAGTCTGTCTACTAGAGTGTGGGGATCAACCATGTTGCCTGTAGTTTATAACATTGCATTGTAAATTATTGCATGTTTGAAACTATTGATTTCTTGATTTATTATTAAATAATGCTTTATAGATTAGGATTAACCATGTTGCCTATAGTTTATACACATTTATTATATATAAGAATGACAACACATGTATTTGTTGGCCTAGAAACCCGTCCAAGATTTACTCATTAGGAGTAAATCTTGGATAGTCCCCAGTTTGGGACTGTTCTTGAACACATAATCTCACTTAGGATGTAAGTGTATAATGTGTATTGGGTTTTCAAGAAAATTTCGGTAGCATTTCCCCGTTTGTTCTCTAAGTACATATGTACTTAGAGAACAGTGGGGAAATGATGCCAAAATTTTCTTGAAAACCCAATACACATTATACACTTACTAGTGAGATTAGGTGTTCAAGAATGGGATAGGTGGTACACATTATACACTTACTTTACAATGTGAATGTGTACTTTACAATGTGAATTACTTTACAATGTGAATGTGTAGTTTACAATGTGAATGTGTACTTTACAATGTGAACTTTACAATTAGTGTTACTTTACAATGTGAAATTTATAATTTGAATGTGAACTTTCAGATGGCTGAGCATTCCCATGATGGCCGTGCTGATGATCACCGTGAGGGTGAGGACGTGCTTGCACCGCCTGACAATGTAAGTTTTAAGAATACATCCCTGAGGTTTCTATCTATATGTTCATTTATAATTATATTATGTAAGTCTGTTTTTTTATCAAATTTTAGGTTGGTGATGTACCCCCTGAAGAAATTACAGCACTTGATGAGCAGCAAAAGAAAATTGAGAAAGTGAGGGGCATCACAATGATGAACAAGTTAATACATCAAAGGGGCAATGGACCCAAATTGGCTGTGGATTTTGATCAGGCAGGAAGTCCATATGGAGTGAACCGCAACTCATTTGTTTCATATCTTGGGGTTCTTACTCGCAACCATTGCAGTCCTATCCTAGAATCATGGCATAAAGTTCCTAAGGGGAAGAAAGACCACATATGGAAGGAACAATGCGTGAGTTATTATTATTTGTAATTCTATTTGTGTAGATTACTAAATTTTAGGATACTAGTTAATAGTAATTCTATTTAATTTGCAGAGCATATTTGATATGGATGAAAAGCTGCATCGTAAATGTGTGATGCAATGTTGTGGGAGGGTCGTAAGGAACTATAGGACCAATCTCACCCGAGATTACATACGCGATGCTGAGAATAGGTTCTTGATAGATTCCAATTCTAGACATTGATCAATATTTCACTAACTTTACACTAATAATTTTTGTTTGTATTCTCTTTGAAAAATAAATATAGGAAGAAGGAAGCCACACATCAATGGAACTACTTGGACCCCAATGAATGGGAGGAGTTTGTTACCCAAAGAAAAATAGATGAATTCAAGGTATTAATCGCCGCCACTCCCAATTTAATTAATATATGTTTATATGTATTCACCTATTCAAGATTAACCTTTAGTGTTACTAACTAAATCAATGTGCTAACTAGCTAGGCAAAGAGAGATGCTCAACGAGCAAGGCGTGCACTGAATGTGCACAACCACACAATGGGTCCAAGAGGATATGCAGGTGTTTGCCAAAGACTACAGGCTGAGTCTACTCAACCTACTGCTACTCAGGAGACTGCAGAGTCCTCTACTACTGCTGCCGCACCTCTACCTCGTCATGTTATGTGGATAGCTGGGAGGCAAAACAAGAAGGGAGAGATACCGAAGCCCGCAACCGCTGAGGCGGCTGCAAAAATGGTAAAAATCAACTCTTAGAGAAATCTATCGATATTGATTACTGTTATGTTTACTTACAAATTTTTGTTGAAGGTGATTAGTGGGAGCTGCACGAGCAGAGGAAGGAAGGCAAGTTCATCCCTCAGGGCACAAGGGATGAACTGACAGTTGCTCTGGGTACCCCAGAGCATCCTGGATGTGTAAGGGGTGCAGGCGCTGGTGTGGGCATCAAAGCGTTCTTTGGGCCATCCCAGCACAAACCTGTCCCAAAAGTGGGACTTTCATAAGCCGAGGTAACTTATTCTTATTTTAGAATGTTATTGCGAAAAGGAATTCAATAATCAGAAACTAGCATTTCTTTTATCCATGTATTGGTAGATTCCTTAATTGATAGGAGAGTCGAGGAAGTAGTTGATAAAAGACTCCAGGAAGCAATGAGGAAGTGGCAGGCATCTCAGACTGCCACTCAGACAGTACCTGTGGCGAACCTCTCTTCTCCTACTGCTCGTACTGCAGAGGTTGGGAGTAATCCTATAGACCCACCTAGCACGTCCTCTGTAAGTATTTTTATGGCATATATAATAGCTAGTCTTTTCAAGATGATATGTTTGTGTATATATACATATAACATTCTTTATGTAAATCTGTAGGGGTTGAAGCCATGTCGACTACAAAGTGAAGGATATATCGTTGCAGAGGCATCAGTTTACCCACCCCTTAAAGGGTGCATGTTTCATGGGAGTCCAGTACCAGATGGCATGGTACGTGTGATCCCAATACATATACTCCCTGGATGGACGAATCTTGCACTACCTCATACACACCCAGATGCTGAAATACTTGGTGAGGCAGTAGGCGGAGTGATACTGTGGCCTGAAGCGGATGTCCTCTATACTGATATTGTATGATAAATTTTCATTACTTTAATTTGTTAGTGTATATATATATATATGAGTCAATTGATATGAAATTATATATACAGGTCAAAAAGACGAGACCTGCTACATCTTGGCATCCACCTCCTCGACTACTAAGTTGGGTTCCAGGGGACCTACACGCCTCGATAGGTCCTAATTGTAGGAGTGTGGCAGTATGGATCAGCAAACATAATCCAAATTGCCCTATAAATGTTACTATTCCGGAGAATGCTGCAGGTAAATCATACGATAATAATCTATTTATACAAGTTTAGCATACATATTAATGCATACGTAATAGAAGCTCTGGATACATATTAATGCAGGTCAAACATTCGGAAACAACATATTAATACAAGATATTTTGGAGTTATTTAGTTATGAATGGCTGAACGCATCTATGATAGAGTTGTGTATATGGTGAGATTAATGCATACGACAATCTGGTTTATACATCCATATACCTTGTTTTATATACGGCAATCTGGTTTCTTATATATTAATGCATACGTAATACATGTTTTGCAGCCACTTACACAAGACATGTACATATTTTGGGTTTTCCCATGTGGGATTTTTGGTTCCATCTTTGATTAGTCTTGTAGATACAGACCCTTCTTTAGTTACTTCATACTGTTGTGATGGTTTTGAATATTTTGGTAAAAATAATAAGACGGTGATAATAGCTCCATTCAATGTCGAGTAAGTTTACTTTGCTTGTAATTTGGACATAAGCAAATTACATTTTTATTGCGGATATTGAGTTATTAATTTTCTACTTTCTTACCTGTAGTGCTAAGCATTGGGAGTTATTAGTTATTGTCCCCAAGACATTCACCGTCTATTATCTAGATCCTGCGGGGAGTGAGTTGAATGTATTATATGGACATGCAATTAAAAGGCCATTATTCTCGTGAGAAATATTTTATGTTTTTATATTTGTTAACATCTGTTACTGCATTACTATTTAATTATGCAATTTAATGTGTTACATTAACATATATAGGGCTTTACAAGAGTACAAAAAAGGTGGAGGAAAGGTCCCCAGGAAAAAAATCTGACACTCATTTGGGAGAATGTGAAAGTAATTTCCTAACTCCAATGTATATATTATTTATGTGAACTGTGCTTATTTGTATTTTTGAATATTTTGTATGTTTCAATTTATAGTGTGCTACACAAGACAACGGCTGGGCATGTGCCTACTATGTGATGCGATTTATGGACCTAATCATCAAACATGCCGTATTGGAAATCGATAACATACAACATGTATTATACATAGTCTGGTTAGATAATATGAAATATATGAATCTTATTATATATTATTATAATTATGTATATACGTCATTCTCTTTGTAGGTCTTTAAAACTGAGGACTTCAACACAGGTGCAAAGCGTTTCGATGTACATGCTCCCTATACGAGAGATGAATTAGATGCTGTAAGAGAAGATTGGGGAAAAGCCCTGCAAGGAGTGGGAATTTTTCAATATGATTTAGCTAAAAAAGATGACAATTAATGATGAATAAAGAATAACTTTGTTCTCATAATTAATTTTGTGTGAATGTGAATGAATTTTTATGAATTGTCATATGTGTGTGAAAATCATCAATACATGAATGTTTCTACATGTGTCTGAATGTGAAAAGAGATGAAATAAATGGAACAACAGCTTGCTACTGGTTTCTACATGCGTGTGATGAAAAAATAATATGAATTAAATGTTCATATACATGAGTGTGAATCACATATATATAATATTGTCCATCATGTTAATTTTGCAGGTTTGTGGCATGTTGTTGGTTGATATCAATGGATGTCGTAAAACCTGCAGTTCATAACTGAACTGTAGGTTTCTCATCCTGCGACCAGCCATAATAGGTCTGCATACTGACATAAAAAAATCAAAACATAGGCGTCAGTTATTTGAACAAAACTGACACCTATGTTATACAGTGGTAATTTTTCACCTAAAACCGACGTCTATGTGACCAAGTACCACGGCCGTGCTGGCGTGTTTTTGGTGGCGGGAAGTGTTTTGGCGACGGTTTTTTAGTAAATAACTGACGCCTATAGTCCCTTTTCTACGTGGCGGGAAGAGTTTGGGTGTCGGTTTTTACTAAACAACCGACACATATAGTCCCTTTGCTGGCGCATTTTTGGTGGCGAAAAATGTTTTGGCGTTGGTTGAGATCCGACACCGAAGGTGTCCCCCTTTAGCGGCACCCACTTGGGTGTCGCTTTGAAACCGACACTAAAGAGCTTAAATAACCGACGCTAAAGGGCTTTTATGTAGTAGTGACTACCTTCTAGTACCCAGCCGACACCACACAACTTTGGCTGAAGCAGGTCCTCGGCGGGGATCAAGGTCAGGTTGAATTCTCCAATTGAGGATGTCAAATCACTCGTCTACTCATCCCGATCTCACCAACAATATTTTTTTGATCGCTGGTATTGCAAAACTCCCCCCCCCCTATATAGGGTCGGGCCACATGTATTCTGATATTAGGGAAACTCGATTCCCATTATAACATGTACTTAATCCTGGTATGGATTGAGTCCTCGTGGCCTCCCGAAGGCAAAGGGCCCACTTCCAGATCCAATGACGGACTGGAGTGCGAGGAAAGTGGATCAGATCCACGGTTGTCGCATAAATAGAAAATAGGGAAAATAGGGTAATTCCCTTTCACTTTGGAAAAAGCATAACTCTCAAACCATGGCTTCGTTTAATCTCAAATTTTGAGGGAAACGTAATAATGACCTAATATACCTCTCTGCAAAATTTGGGCTCATTATCTAAAATAAAACGTGCCTTTTCTTTAGGTGTAAGATATTACTCAATTAGGCTTATTTCTCCCATCTTTTCTCTTAAATATTTTCTTATTTCCCATTATTTCTATTTCTTGTAATCCAAGAAAGAAAGTGGGGTTTGAGTTATCACTCATCATGACCAAACTCTCACTTCTCTCTTAATTTTTTGCATTATCTCCTTTATTTCAAATATTCTTGATTAATTGTTTATCTCTAGTTTTTCTTTTGATTTTGATTCCTTTTTCCATTAAAAACTACGTGGACACAAAATATTATACAAGATGGATCCATTATCCAAATATCCATATATTTCTTATAATATTATTATTATCTCATATTTCCTTTAATAAAGCAATATTTAATTGATCTTTTCTCTCTCTTATTGCATTATCCTTGCAACTTGGACTCCTTGGAACCCAAGGAATCCAAAAGGCATGAAATCCACCTTTGAGGAATATTCTTTTGCCTTCTAGAGGTTTCTACATCTTTCTTTTCTCTATTTCTTAATTATTCATTTACTAATTGAATTTCCTTTTTATTTTCCTTGTTATTGGGCCCATTAGCCAATAAAGCCCACTAAGCAACCATCAAGGCTATTATAAATGAAATTCATTGATTCAAATAAAATCACACCATTATTTGCTCGTTTATCTTTATTAAGAGAAATTCCATTTCTCATCAAAAGAACCCAAAATATGGGGTTGTAACATCCTTCCCCTCTTATAGGAATTTTGCCCCCAAAATTCCATCATGTAAACCAACAAATCAGGATAAGTCTTTCTTATGTCCATCATGGCTCCCATGTGGCCTCACCCTTTCCTTGGTGCTTCCCACGAACCTTCATCATCTCACATTCTTTCATCTGAGTTCTCTCTCACCTTGGTATATAGTACCCTCATAGGTGACTCAGGACATTTCAACCTCTCATAAAGCTGAATAGGTTCAGGGCATTAGCACATGGCTTGGGTATCTCACATAGTTCTCTAGATTAGACTCATGGAACACATCACGTTATCCTGAGAAGTAAGGCTAAACCTAACCATCTCCACCAATCCATCTCAAATGGACCCATGTATCGAGGACCCAGCTTTCTCAATTGTAGCTTAGAGGGGTCGGATTTTCACATCACATATTCTCCCACGGTGCACTGCATGTCAGTCTGCTTTGCATCAGCTCATGACTCATGTCGCCCCTGGGCTCTCTTTCAACCATTAAACGATCAAAGCGACTTCATCTGCACACATCGTGGTCCTTTTTTGACCTTCACGAGGTCCCTTCACCAACATCATCTTAATGAAGTGGTGACCGACACAACCTCCCTTACAGAGCTCCTTTACATCCTGATACTGGCTATGGTGGTTATCATCACATCTCACATAGGACAAGAATTGTCTCTATGTATCACCCTAAATGAGCACACATGCTCTCATCAGACCCTCTAGTCTGGATCATACTACCCATTAGTTAGGGGGTGATAAACTGTACTAATCTCGAGTTCTTCATGTATCTACTTCCACCGCATGGAAGTGAATCTTTAGGTTATACTCAAGAACTTTTGAACTCACATCATGCTGTAGTTGAACCATCTCTTTCTCATATGTAGTTCAACCTGATCCATCCCTTGACATTATTCTTTCTTTCTCATGTCATCTAGGTAAGGCGATTTACCATAACCCATATTGCATCTCGACCTTCCTTGGTCCATGGGAGACTTACCACAACATCCATAGTGATGAACTCCCATTCCCTCTCGGGGATTCTTTACCCTCTATATCAATACACTGGGTTACTGGTGTTCATCCTTCACCTCCTAGCTTGCATGGCAACAAGCCACGTGCAACTTCATCTTAAGCATCCAAAGTACTACTATGACTTACTATCTTCATAGTACCACGGTGTATGGCGATCATGATCTCATTTATGTCATGATTCCTCAAGATTGATTCCTCAAAAAACCTAAGCCACTCTAATCGGGGTTTCATCACCTTCTTTTCCAGAGAAGTGCATCTGAGGTTCTACCATCATCCTTTCATTACATCAAAGCCTAGGATAGCTAACCAAACAACCACTAACTTGATCAACTGATATCATTACATCTGAGTGTTAACCAAACTTATCTCTTTTTCAAACTTAGGGTTAACCTCACAACCTCTTCTAGCCTCTAGCTAAACTAGGCAGTTGCATCTCAACCAGAGCATCCACTACCACTTCACATCCTTAGGTGTTAGGTAATGTTAAAGACATACGCCTCCATGTATTCCACTTATTATCTCATCTCAAACTCTAAGTCTATCTTCATCAAGAAAACTCTGAGCTCATTCTCTTGGTTTTCGAACTCAACCTTGTATAACTCATAGCTCATGATAAAAACATCCTCATAAGATGACTACCTTATTTCTCTTAGTGTTTGTAAACCATCCACATATCGCTCACTCCATAAGGGTATGTTATCATCTCTGTCCTCATACCTCTTAGCAATGTTTCCACTCACATCATTTTTATTCCTGGTGTATGGTATGCGTACTGTTCTATCTCTCACTCCCATAACAAGAGGAAATAAGTATTTGGCTGCAGTCCAAATACAAAGTTCTTCCTATTCCAAGAGTAGAGATGGTACATCCCACATTTCCAGTACACCTTCAAATCTAAGTTGAAACGTGCAACATGTGTCTCTACATCTTGATCATCTTGATATCAAAGTTACTTCCATGGAAAACTAATCTTGAACATACTTGGGTCACCACACAATCCTTGGTCATCTCATCTAGGTCTATAGGGTGGTGACACTTTTGGGGTCATCCCTCTTCCCTTATACATCCAGAGAGTGCCCTCCTCATCTGCCCTTTGGGTCCCATGAATTCATGAAGGTGATCAATCTCCTAACCCATGTCCCTCAGATAGTGATAGTTGTTACCTCCCAACCCTATGGTCATGTGCAACTAGGGAATTAGGAAACTCCTACTTCCATCGGTCTTATCCCTACCTTACCCTAGGATAGACTTAGTATTCTAACATAGTACATATCCAACTTGAAACCTTACCCAAGTCTCCATCATCTCTCTCTGCATTTCCTGGGCTGAATTTCATCATTTCATAGGGGTCGTGGCGACCTGCCTACCTTGGTCAGGACCCATACCAGTTACCTCCATGGTAACACATCCTCATGCACTTAGAGATGATTATCTATGGATATACATGTTCATTCTCATACTATGTACTTTTCACTTAGCTTCTCAAGATCTTATGACACCTCTTTAGGTTACCTCAAAACCAACAGAAAATGGTATACACCCTACAAAAGGGTCCCTCTCCCTAGATGGGAGGAAACTACATCTTGATAACAAAGGTCACAAATGTCCTTATGTCTAGGGTCTACATCCACATGAGCATGCTTAACCCAGCAAGATACACAAGAAGACCACCTACTAAACCATGCTAGGTCATACTTGTTCTCATTCCTCAACATTGGACCAAGACCATACCTTCCCATGTCACCAACTTAGCTGTGATGGTTTCATCAAACATACCTTAGACTTAAGGAGTTTCCCCTTTCCTCTAAACATGAGGAGTGTCATTCTCGAATCTATAGAAACTTAGATCTCATCATGAGCATCAGATACACCACTTCCCCTCTTAGGCCTAGGAACCCTAGGTTCACTTTTTAGATGTCCAACTGCATGCTCAACCTTTTAACCACGAATCAAGCATGTACAAGGTATAACATGTACGTCCTATTATCATTCCACTTGGACACCACTTCAGAGTGTATTCCCCTTATGGATAACCAACTAGGTGTAAGGCCTCAAAACTTGTTACTAACCTCTTCATGGTCTAAGGAACTTTTCTTCTTAACTCAGAAGGTAAACACCTATACCATAGGCACATAGGTACCATCAATCTCATCCTCACTCTAGGGTTTGGTTCCTCAAAAGGCAACCAAGATACCATCATCCTCCAGGGATCATGCATGAGGCAACCACAACCATCCACTTAGGTCGCATCATCCTCAACTCCCACTGTTCCTCATATCTCGGAGTCTAAGCTTCCAACCTTCTTTCTGATCTCATAAGCTATCCAACATACTCTCCTGGCCAGGATTTTAGCCTACTATCAACACTACTAACATACTCTGGGTACATGTTATACCATGCCCATATAAGCCCATCAGGTTTCCATAGGTTCTTCACTAACCTCATCATTGAAGGAGCTATCCTTCACTCTAACATGCACGACCCTTTCCAGGGTTGGGTCGTCAAAGGCACTCAATCATCCAACCTCACAGGTCTCATATCATCATGGGCATCCATAAGAATGTCCACCCACACAGCTGGTCTATCATGACATCTAACTCATCATGTCATCGCTCTCTCTAAACACCCCTTAGGGTTAGGGTTAGCATCATCCTCATAGGATGTGCCAGGTCTCTACTCATAATGGAGGCCTCTACCTCAAAGACTAACTTTCTCGACTCATCCTCCTGACAAATAGGTCTAGCCTCAGATCTCTCCTGAGGGCATGACAACATATGTCATACGACCTAAGCATGTATCTATTCTTTAGTTTACGCTTAAAACTATTAAGCTTATGTCCATGACATCTCATTTACATGCTTTTAATTAATTTGATGGAGGATTCCTTAAACCTTATCAACCTTACCCATACCTCAAGAGGGTGAGGAAAAGAGAGAAAACCCTAATCCTTAAAATCGTTAACAACATTTGAGTTGAGAAGGGATGAACAAGATGAGAGAGTCCTAAAGGTATCTTACTTCGAGTCAAATCTTGAGACATTGGCCAGGCAGTCACACAGATCCGGGAGTCCTCGTATTTTGACTAGCGGTGCAGAGGAAAATATTGCCGGCCCCCGAACGTGATCCTTTTCTAGACACCTCTGTCTTTTTGAAAATCCTCTAATAACTCCCTTGGGTTCTACACAGTTTGTAAAATTTAATAATTATTAAAGATTAAATGAGGAACCTATGCTCTGATACCAAATGTATTGACCCTACCTCCCGATAACCCCCAATTAAGGGAGACCATGAGGTCAGAGCCGTTATATCAATTTCCCATATCAAAGGTTCGACAAAAATCAATAATAATTATGAAATTCTATGAAACTAAACTAAAATCTGGTGTAAAATAAAACTGTGCATACCTTTTAAAAACTTTGGGAATCTAACTGCTATCCACATCTGGACTCTATTCTAACTAATCATCCTTGCACTTTATTTCTTAATTTCACAATATGCCACTTTAATGTTTGTCCTTTTCAATATGTACCTAAAATGCCGACAAACAAAACGTCGGTCAACATAAATGAATATGCCAGTATGTGGGGACAACCAAAATTCCACAAATATGGCTAACAATCTAAATATCACAATCAAGTTAATTAATAAGCCAATTTATGCTTTCAATGTAACATTCTCCACCGCTTTTGCCCTAACCCTAGAATACCCCCTTTAGGGTTTCTCTTTTACCATTGACTTAAGGCCAACTTCTCAATCCCGAGCTTGGTGCCTGGGGTCACCTCTCATGGTGCCCATTAGTCATGCAATATAGACCACCTTCTCATTCCCGAGCTTGGTGTCTGGGGTCACCACTCATGGTGCCCATGGGTCTTCCCTCCTTGGCTTGACCTATTGGCATTATCCATCAGGGTGGCATGTAGGTGCAAGAATACACACTTATTATAATTGTGATATTCACATCAACTTTATAAATTGCAAGTATGAACATCCAAACTGATAGGTTGCAATCAATGCGATTAATCATCTGGAAAAACCTTCAGGAAACTAATGCAATTAACCATAATTAACCACATACATGTCAGGCTGACTTGAGTGCAGAAATAATCTAACTAAGCAAGAAATCCAGTAAACAAGCAAGCACACAAGACGATCCTGAAATATTCATCCAATTTTCCTATCATTGATCAGGCCATCAAGGTCTATTAAACCTAGCTCTCTTCCTAGGGTTTCTAGTCCACTTTTAGGGTTTCCATTACAATTAGGGTTTTAGTCTCCATAACACATTTATTACTTCTAATGCTCTTTTAGTCCACAAACCCTAATGTAGGCACAATTAAATGTCAATTAAGTATATGATGCCGGTTTTACATCAAAACTACCATTTTTATCCTTTTAAGTCATGACACAATCATTAGGCCCAAATTATCATCTTTGGTTCCTTTCAAATTAGCAACTTATCTTTCTGAACTCTATTTATCACTAATTCCACATTTATCCATTAGAAAACCATAATTACTAAATTAAGGGTATTTATCCATAATTAGGAACTTTTATGCTCAAAATAGCTTAGAACCATGAAAACTCAGTTCCATAATTATATTTTTGGATTTAACCCATTAAAACCCATATTTTCCCAAATTAGGGTTTCTAAACATAATGATGTGCATTAAACCCTAAAACAAGCATGAAACTACCTTTTTCAAAATTAACTCCCCCTTTTTATTCTTAATAGGTTAATATTTCTCAAAATTAGGTTCCAAACCAAATTAACCCAAAAGAGTCATTAAATCTGAGTTCCATATCAAATTAGGGTTTTACCATAATTTAATACATCAAAGGTGATAACTTTGTGTACGTTTTAAATTGTAAGAAATATTAGGCTCCAATTATATTTTTATTGGATTCTTCATGTTTTTCTAATCAACTTTTATGTATAGATCACCTTCATCCGATATTTCCATAATTAGATACATATTTTACAAGATAACTCTCTTTCTACCAATCAGAAGCGACTGCGTGGATTTATTGGATTTAAAAGCTAGTTGGCGGGCAACGCGCTTGTTAACAGGGAGAGGTTGTGAAATTACCTTAAAGGACAATCCCTTTTAACAGGGATGCAAGGGCAGCAGAGTAATTTATTATTGTATGTTATATTTTATTGTATTAACATTGTTATTTTTTTCGAAGATTTATAAAGTTTTTTATTTTTTAATTTAAAGTTTAATATAGACCTTTATTTTTTATCTATTAATTTTAGTCACTATTATTTACATTTATAGATATTATTTACATATTTCATCATTTTTTCTTATTATTTTTACACATTATTTTAGAAACGTAGTGAACTTAAAGAAAGAGATACTTTATCATCTAATCTAGATCAAATAAAGTTAGATATCCAAAAGAAAATGGATGAGGTTGCTAAGTTACAAAAAGAAGTTAGTAGCTTGAAAAATAATGGTATTCTTGATAAGATCCTAAAAGATTCTTCTGGTCAGATTGGAAGAAGAGGACTAGGTTATAAGACCAAAGGTAAATCCTATCAAAAACCTAGAAGGACACAAGTTCCCAAGAATACAGTTATATATGTACCTAAAGACAATCTAGCCAAGAAGAGAAATGATATTGATTATGTATGTTGCCATTACTGTTTATGTCTTAGACATTATTCATTCTCCTGCCCATATAAGAAAAAGGATGTTGATCTAGATTGGGTTCCCAAAACCTAGAGATTTGAATATGATTAGTTGAGATTTGACCTAAAATGTTATTTTGATATTCAAATTTCTTATCTCAACTAAACTGAGCTTTAATTTGCATAATTTTGTAAAAGTATATTGAAATGATATATGTTCTTACTTGAAAATAACTACTGAAAATAGTACAAAAACAATCTCGATCGACAAAATCTTCGACTGAGACACTCTTCAGTCGAGGCAATAGTCGACCAAAGAAGTTTCTATCTTAAATCTGTATTTTCTAGAGAAACACTAACATTTTCGGTCGAGAAATTTGTCGACCGAGATGATGTCGGTCAAGAACTTTGTCGAACGAGTGAAACTCTGATAGAATTGTCCAATAAAAACAAGATACTTCAATTGCAATTAACTTAAGTATGTAATGAACTTTATATACTACACTTCTTTAAATATTTGAATGATCCTAATCAAAGGAAGAGTATATGAGTATCAAAACTTTATACTTTTCATGATTAAATTGTATTTATCTAGTGTACAAGAGGAAAAGATTGATTTTACTCAAGAAAAATATTAATGGCAAATCCATTGGCATAAGAGAATTTTCTCAACATTGAAAGTGAAAAGTAAAGACGTAATCATACCAGAAACTTGGATAAAATATAATCATTACCATATTATGAAAAAAAGGGTTTGAGTGTTCTAAGAAGTTATGACAAGATAATCTTGCTCACATAAATTAAGGTTTTATCTTAGATCATTCAACACTCATAAGTTCTTATATGAGCAAAATGTAGAACTAATAATGTTCATACATAACAAGATCTAGTCATATTCTAGAAGTGGTTCATTAGATAACTCATAAAAATGCATGTATTGGATATTTTGAGAACTGCCTCTTGGTCGAAAAAGAGTTCAACCGAGGGGCGCCCAGGTCGAAGTCAAGGTCGACCTAAAATAAGCTTGACAAAATGCTTATTTGTAAATCATTTCCTTGCACCAAATCTTAGTATATTGATTTGAAACCTGTTCATCATATTGAAAACAAGATTTTAGTGCAAAGCTCTCATAAAAGTTTAACCTACTATAATCAAATTTTAATGCTTATTATGACCTTAGAATTCTTAAATTATCTTGATTATAAGATTAAGGGGGAGTTCACAAAACTTTGTAAACATTATGATAAATCTTGATCAAATCAAACTTTAAAAATTAGCTATGACCTTAGGATTATTTAAAATTCTTGATCTAAAATGGACTCTCTATATCAATATGGGCTTAACATCCCTCATTATTGATTAGAGATATATTTCTTGATCCTACTATGTTGTAAAGAAAATCTCATATCATTTTTAGGACTTAACATCCCTTGTAAAATGGATAAGAAATCAATACATGTATCCATCATGAGCCTAAATGGATCTCATATCATTTCAGGGCTTAACATCCCTTGTAAATGATTGAGAAATCAAAACATATATGCCATGAATCTAAAAGGATCTCATATCATTTCAAGGCTGAACATCCTTTGCAAATGATTGAGAAATAAATTGTGGCTAAATTTGACATAAAATAAGTGGTTTGCATTAAATTGTGTTGATTACCCTTGCTTTAAAATTTGACCATCAAATTATCAAATTAAGGGGGATAAATAAAAGTCATGCTTAATGTTTAGCTTGGTTATCTTTTTAAAATGACAAAGGGGGAGAAATAATATAAATAACATAAAAGTAAAATGAGTTTCATAATCTCTCAGCTAGCACACACTTGCACACAAACAAGAGAATGGCTACAAAAGGTAAACTTTAGGTATGAAACACATATGATTTATATTTCCTTGATTAATATTTTGGAAATGTTTGTCATCTTCAAAAAGGGGGAGATTGTTGGCTAAATTGGAAATTATTATAATCCCGTTGTTTTGATGATGACAAACATTTCTTTCTTTTGGTTTTAACTTGATATTTGAGTGTTTCAGGGACAATCATATAAGGTGGTGGGTAGCAAAGACTTGGAAGATCAATTTGCTAAAATTGCTTTATTTTCATGATTGTAATCAAATGTAAAAACTTGTAGAAGAAATTAGATATCATGTAAATCAAGAGTTTAGATCTTCCCTATCCACACACAACACTTAGATAGGTCATATACTAAGTTAGCATCACAACTACACATTGATACACTCAGTAGATGACTCAATACATTGAATCAGGGATATTCTCGGTTGACAAAAACTTTGACAGAGACACTCTGAGTCGACAAAATTCTCGACCGAGAATAGACCCTCCTAGCCATTAGACTGAGTTAGAAAAAGTATTTAGGTGTTGAGTTGAACGTTGCTATACACTTACTCCAGACTTACCCTCGGTCGAAAAATTCCTCGACCGAGAGACTCTCGGTCGATAAACTTCTCGACCGAGAAAGGTTCTGGACTTCACTTTTCAGCATTAAACAACTAGCCATTGCAATGTAATTAGTGGACACATAACGGCTAGTTGAGCACTAAGAACACCCAAGAAGGTGTCTAGAACGTCCTTAAGCATTAGCAAACCACTCCTATAAATAGGACAAGCTATAGGACACCCAAAGCATCAATTGTGCATACAATTACACTTGAGACTCATTCATAGTGAGCAACAAGCTTGAGCTACACTTGCAATCTGTTCTACATTAGTGTCCTATAGCTTAGTATATCCTAGCCAATACACTACCATGTTCATCCACAGTGGATAGAAGATCAATATGCTTGATATAGGATCAAAGCGCTGTACTCAATTGGTAACATTGTTTCTTTTTTCCAATCTTATTCTTCTATTGTATTTTGTTCTCCTTTGCTACTCCGAGGTTGGAGGTTGTGGAAAGGAGGTTGTAGGAGCTTCTTCGGTGGTGAAGGTAGCTCAGTGTGACTTTGGAGTACTTCTAGAAGGTCTCAACGGGAAGATACTTCAAGGAGGAAGGCTACTTCAAGGGGGAGCTTGAAGTTACTTCAAGTGAAGGCTGCTTCAAGGTTGGTGAAACAACTTCGAGGTGAAGGTTGTCCAATGGGCTGTGAAGGTAGTTGTATCTTATGTAACATACTTGTGAGGCAATAAAATACAATTGCTTTCAAAATCCCAATTGGAAACAATTGGGTAGTGGACTGACTCCCTTTGTTTTTGCTAAGGGTGGAACCACTCTAAACGCCTTGTCTCCTTCTCCAATATTTTTGTGGTTGCTTGGTTGAATTATTTTAAAATTAATATAAAACCCTATTCACCCCCCTATAGTGTTTTTTCAACTACTTGTATGGTGATAAGTGTCATATCTTCACATATCACAAGAATCTAAAGTACATCTTTTCACAACAATAGTTGAATGTCATGGAGGATGTGATGGAGTTGATCAAGGACTATGATTGCACTATCAAATACCATCAAGCAAGGTGAATATCATGGAGGATGTGATGAGAAGGAAGACATCTTCGACATCATTAGTGGCTAGTGCACAATTGAACTTCTTGGTGTGTTATAAGAGAGACATGTTGGTCACCTTGAATCAGATGAATGTGAAGCTCGATGTGTCCATGCTTCCAGGTTTCTTGGGTTAATTATAGAATATCAACATTAAGATATCAGACCAAAGAGGAATAATAGGTTGATATTGTGATACAATAGATACGATTTGAGTTCGATAATGAGAATTGGGATCGCTTCCATGAGGCAAATGATGGGACAACCTATTACAATGGAAGAGTTGTGGTTCCTAATGCTGGTGATCTGAGGAAGATGGTTTTGGAAGAGACTTTCTCTCCATTGTATGCAATGTGCGCAGCTAGCATTAAGATGTACCATAATCTTAAAGATATGTATTGGTGGGCTAGCTTGAAGTAGAATGTGGTTGAGTTCATGGCCACATGTGCAAGATGTCATTAAGTCATGGCAAAGCATCAAAAGCCCGCATGAACGTTGCAGTCGTTACTCATATCACAATGGAAGTGGGATCATGTCACAATGGACATTGTGGTTGACCTACCTAGGTCCGCCAATGGACATGATTTCATCTGGATGATAGTTCACCCATTGACAAAGTCATCACACTTCTTCCCTGTGAAGATGATGTTTTCAACAGAGATCTTAGTTATATCTATGTGGATGAGATAGTGTGTTTGCATGGTGTCCTAGGTACTATCATGTTAGATAGAGGTCCTCAATTTATGAGACACTTTTGGGAGTGTTTCACACAACCTTGGGAACACAGTTGAGGTTCAACACTATTTTCCACCCACAGATAGATGGTTAGTCTTAAAGGACCATACAAACCTTAGGAGGACATGTTGAGGGTTTGCATCTTAAAATTTTTGTGAAGTTGGGACATCCACCTCAGTTTGATAGAGTTTGCTTATAATTACAATTATCAGAGAAGCACTGGCATGGAATCGTATGAGATGTTGTATTACATGTCTTCATTTTGTTGGTATTAGATAGGGTAATATCAACTTCTTGGTCCTGAGCCGATGGAGCAGACAACAGATAAGATCAAATAGATTCAACTATAGTTGAAAGTAGTCCAGGACAGACAAAAGTCATATGCTGATAACCAGTGGAGACCCTTGGAGTTCCAAGTGGGAGACAAGGTGTATCTCAAAGTCTCTCCTAGGAAGGGTGTTTTAAGATTTGGGAAGAAGGGTAAGTTGTCTCCTAGGTATATGGGGCCTTACCCCGTGGTGACACATGTTTGAAGGTGGCCTACATGTTGCAGTTGCTACCAGAGTTCACATGTTACACCCAATTTTACATGTGTCTATGTTGAGAAAGTTCCACCCTGATATCGAGTCAGTTTTGTAGCCAGTGGAGGTTGAGCTTGATGTGGACATGTCCTCTGTGGAAGGGCCCATGTTGATCCTTGATAGGAGAGTGAAAAAGTTGAAGAAGAAGCACATAGTGATTGTGAAGATATTTTGGCATCATCGTGGCATTGAGGAAGACACGTGGGAGATTGAGGAAGAGATGGTGAGGAAGTACCAGTCTCTTTTCACTTAGGACTTCGGGAGAAAAATCCTTGTTAGAGGTTTCTGGCTTATTAGACCCCTGACCTGTGTTTTAAGTTAACCCTATTTGCTTTGGCTTGGTAATGTTCTTAGAACCTTTCTCTAATCCTTTAAGATGATCTTAGAGCTTGTAGGGAGATTGAGTCTCCAGTTTGAGCTTGTTTGGATGATGATTGTGCTTTTTGTGCTAGTTTTGGTGTAAATTGCAATTTACCCTTTTGTGGGGGGGGGGTTATTTTTGTAATTTTACTCCTATAGAGTGTTCCTTCTCTCCCTTTGCTCCATGAGAGAGAATGTGGTTGTAACGCCCCTCCAAGCACATATAGGACAGTGGAAGCAAACCTCATGTTGTCCATAACATGGGTCACCTGGCTCGGAGGAACATTACAAAACATGATATACATTGCAATAAGATAAATGAAACACCATGCATTCAACTCAAAATATAGATTCATACATTGTTCATGGAAGGGAAAGATATAACTATCTCATCCGATATCAAAACCTAATACATGTAGGCTGAAAAAAACTAAAGCAAATCTAAAACATGAAAAGATAACTAAACTAAAAGATCTACTCAGTGGTAGATGGCACCCCACCAAGCTAAGGTCTTCCTTGAGTCAGCCACCCTTGATTGCTCATGTTAGTTCCCTCTTGCTCCTTGATCTAGGGACATCTCATCCCACGGCCATGTGAAAGAAAGCATCAACATCAGTAAGCGGCATTATGCATGTTATAAGAAATAAAAATAAACATATACTTGAACTGAAATAAATTTGACATAACTTGACATTACGAATTCTCATTACGCATTAATCTTCATTACATCAATGAATTAAGAACATTATTATATGCATTCTCTTCTCACTGCCCACATGGGGCACATCATGCTCGGAAAGCCCATCATTTCTAGGAAGCCCATAACGACCATAAAGGTCCATCATTTCGAGAAACATAGAATAAGTTACTTAATTCTCTTAACTTAACCTTAACATCATTGTTCTTATCTTGCCATCAATGTCAATTGTCCTCATCCAATAATTGCACCAAAGTGCTCATCAGGCCGGTTAAGGCTCACCTTAGTTGCACCAAAGTGCTCATCAATGTCATAAGGACAAAATAACATAAGGAGGAACAATTCACAACTTAAGTGCATTATCTTAATCATCATGGGATTTCTCCCTCTTAATCTTGACATTAACATTACATGATTTCTATGATTCTTTATTCAATTTCTTAATCATTGCATAAGCATAGCATTAAACTAATTAACATCACTGATAAGCATATGACTTTACGGACATAACAACAAGCATATAATCAAAGGCATAATCATTATCTTGATTTCATTCATTAACATGAAATTCTAAAGCATAATCTTAAATCATACATGGCAAGCAATTCATCTAAAGTATATATGTATAATGACATGGCCCACTTACCTTATTGGAGCAAAACCTAATCTCAGTTTCCCTGATCCTGAGTCGAGTCCCAGGTTCCTGAAATTATTCATGGTTTATATTAATTATCATCTTAATTATATCCTAAACCCTAATTGTCTCAAACCTGACACTCCGTGAAAATCAAACCAAAACATGTCTCAAAAACCTGACCATTAGATAGATCTTGAAAAATTGAGCAAAATCCATATATAACTTGTCCCTATACGATCTACCAATCAAAAGTTATGAATTTTCATGCATCGGCCAATCAGAAATCCAAGAAATATATACATATAAACAAAATCGATTTAATGAGACTAAGATGACTGAGAAATCCATAGAAAGTGTTAGATTCGATTAAACATACGGGGGTAAAGTTGTAAAACTAGCATTTCAATCAAAGGAGCTGTCGATTGATTAAATAAAAGAAAAAAATCCCAAAATACCCTAAATATGTGGGGCATAGTGAATGAGATCCCGAGGGCACAAAAGGGAAAGTTGCACATTGCTTCTTAGATCCTTGGTCATGGCGTGACCAGGCTTCCCTGAAGCAGCAAGTCTCCTTCCCAACTGGCGATCAGAGCCCACACTCACCAAAATGATCACCCCCTGAGAAACCTGAGGCTTCTCCGAACTTGGCAAGCCAAGGGTCATGACTTGCGGTGCCCGGAGCACTTTGGTTCCAGCCGTAGACCGTGAAACCAGAGCAGCAACGCCGGGTTTACAACCATTGGGAAACAAGGCATAAACAAGTCAAAAGAATCCGCGAAACCAATCTAGGGAGGAAAGTGAAGACAAAGAGGCCATTTCCGTGGCTGGAGACACGCCAAGGAGTCAGGGTGGCAAGCGTCAGCGCTATGCAACGGGCTTCTACAGGGTACGAGAATCGAGGGGGTTATACCGCAAACTAACGATGAGGAAACGGAGAAGAAGGGTCCAAGATGATCACCTGTAAACCAAATTGTCCCGCGCGGCCAGAGGAGGACGGGGCGAGGTGCAGGTCAGCAGAGGTGTAAACTGAGTAGGCGGCAGCGACAAGGGGCGCGCGTGGAGAAATTGGGCAAAGAGGATGGGTGTTCTAGGGCTGCCAATCATTTTCGGCCCCTTATATATAGGTTTGGGCATTGATAAGCCCTCCTGTAAATCTGGGGCGGCGAGGAGAGTCCGAGCTCGATTGGGTGTTTCTCAATAGGGCACCAAAACACATCGAACCAATGATCAATGGGACTGCGACTCGCTCCCGGTTCCATTGGCAAAGAAATCACCTAAAACGAACCATCGTGGCGAGAGAACCGGACCAGAGAAGGGGGCACCAGAGACCTGCCTGTGCTAGGTCTCCTACTGAAGGTAGGAAACGATCTCGCGTCCCTACGATCAAATCGAACGGCTGCTGGTGACTCCTCCTGATATAGGCGCGCGTGACACGTAAACATTGGCGAAAAATTGTGAAATGTCCGCGTGACATTTAAATAAAAGTGAAACCATATGAAATCGAGGAGATAAAATCAAAATCATTAGATCTTAGGGTTTAAACTATAACAAAACTTCCCAAAAAAGATTGAGGGGTCAAACGAAGCCCAAATGACTTCAAATTTGGACCACAAGCTAATTAGAGGGTCTAGAACCTCCCTATACAAATGGATTTGCATTTTGTTGCTCTTTTGTTCATTAATTTTATGCAGGGTGCTAATTTAATACATGCATTATAAAAATGTGACATTGATAGAATTATCATTGATTAAATGGGCTATTAAGCCAAAGCTAGGTTTATGATATTATTTCATCATACATTGGACTAAGAGGTCCCATAAAATTCTAGTTTGTTTGATAAAAGCTTAAACTTGAAAACTAGGGTTTCACATTAAGGTACATTAATAGATGTAGGATTTTGAGGATGTTACAATTCTACCCACCTTAAATAAATTTTGTCCTCGAAATTTCTTATACTACCCACCTTAGGGTTTTTCATATTCTCATAACATCATAACTTATCATTCAAAGCTCAAGACTAACACATATATTATCCAAGGATAAAGTCAAAATCTAAATGTGACAATCTAAACCATACGTTGATCACTTTCCTCCTCTATGTCCATAGCAAACACTCTGGCATGTATCTTAGGGGCTGGGTTCTGGTTTCTTGCTTCCTTCCTCTGTATCTTAGGGCAGTCAGGCTTTATGTGTCCATGTTCTCCACAGTAGTAGCATAAACCAGTACCGAACCTACACGACCCTCCATGGACCCTCTTGCAAGTCAGGCACTGTGCTTTCTCTGGGGCAGTAGGGGCTTCAACCTCAGGAGCCTTCCTCTTGTTGTTGGGAGGTTGATGTTGATTGTTCTTCTGAATAGCCTCCTTCTTGTAGGACCTCCCAGGGTGGTCTTCTAGCTCTAGGGAAGCATCTAATGCAGCTTGAAGGGTCCTGTGGCCTCTTCCTGATAGGGCAAAGCTTAAGTCTGGCTTCAGTCCTCGGATGAACTTCTTTGTCCTATGTCGCTCGTCGTAATCATATCCGTACTTCTGCAGAACCCTGAACTTCATGGCGTACTGGGTCACCGTCATGTCACCAACCTGAGCTAGATTGGCAAACTCCATCTCCTTCTTCTCTATCATGGCTTCATACATGTAGTGCTCCTAGAAGGCTTCCACAAAACCTTTCCATGTGAGTGCAGGTGCATTAGCAGCTCTGGAGTTGAGGAAGTTCTTCCACCATGTACGGGCTGCTCCCTTCAGCATGTGGGTGGCAAACCGAACCCTAGACTGTTGAGGGCAGTCTAGGTCACGAAAACAATGCTCCATGCTCATAATCCATTCTTCTCCCTTGGTGACGACATCATCCTCTCCTTCTCCAGCAAAGGAGTCGGGCCTGATCTTCAAGAAATCCACCAAGGTCAGCTCGTGGTGTCTGGGTTGACGTTGTCCTTGTCCTAGGGCATTCGTGAGTAGTTGGACTAATTCCTCTAGGGTTGCCTTAGGGTTTCTTCTCGATCCACTTTCCTCACTTGAAGAGCTAGCACCATCTTCCCTATCCTTTCCCTTATCAGACTTCTTAGGAGCCATCCAGAAAAACAAGGTATACCTAGGGTTAGAACATGTGAATCTTTAGCTCAGTGGCCATCTACTCATTGCTCTGATACCATATTGTAACGCCCCCTCCAAGCACATATAGGACAGCGGAAGCAAACCTCATGTTGTCCATAACATGGGTCACCTGGCTCGGAGGAACATTACAAAACATGATATACATTGCAATAAGATAAATGAAACACCACACATTCAACTCAAAATATAGATTCATACATTGTTCATGGAAGGGAAAGACATAACTATCTCATCCGATATCAAAACCTAATACATGTAGGCTGAACAAAACTAAAGCAATTCTAAAACATGGAAAGATAAATAAACTAAAGGATCTACTGAGTGGTAGATGGCACCCCACCAAGCTAAGGTCTTCCTTGAGTCAGCCACCCTTGATTGCTCACGTCAGTTGCCTCTTGCTCTTTGATCTAGGGACATCTCGTCCCACAGCCATGTGAAAGAAAGCATCAACATCAGTAAGCGACATTATGCATGTTATAAGAACTGAAAATAAACATATACTTGAACTGAAATAAACTTGACATAACTTGACATTACGAATTCTCATTACGCATTAATCTTCATTGCATCAATGAATTAAGAACATTATTATATGCATTCTCTCCTCACTTCCCACATGGGTCACATCATGCTCGGAAAGCCCATCATTGCTAGGAAGCCCATAACGACCATAAAGGTCCATCATTTCGAGAAACATATAATAAGTTACTTAATTCTCTTAACTTAACCTTAACATCATTGTTCTTATCTTGCCATCAATGTCAATTGTCCTCATCCAATAATTGCACCAAAGTGCTCATTAGGCCGGTTAAGGCTCATCTTAGTTGCACCAAAGTGCTCATCAATGTCATAAGGACAAAATAACATAAGGAGGAACAATTCACAACTTAAGTGCATTATCTTAATCATCATGGGATTTCTCCCTCTTAATCTTGACATTAACATTACATGATTTCTATGATTCTTTATTCAATTTCTTAATCATTGCATAAGCATAGCATGAAACTAATTAACATCAGTCATAAGCATATGACTTTAAGGACATAACAACAAGCATATAATCAAAGGCATAATCATTATCTTGATTTCATTCATTAACATGAAATTCTAAAGCATAATCTTAAATCATACATGGCAAGCAATTCATCTGAAGTATATATACATAATGACATGGCCCGCTTACCTTTTTGGAGCAAATCCTAATCTCAATTTCCCTGATCCTGAGTCGAGTCCTAGGTTCTTGAAATTAATCATGGTTTATATTAATTATCATCTTAATTATATCCTAAACCCGAATTGTCTCAAACTTGACACTCCATGAAAATCAAACCAAAACATGTCTCAAAAACCTGACCATTAGATAGATCTCAAAAAATTGAGCATAATCCATATATAACTTGTCCCTATACGATCTACCAATCAAAAGTTATGGATTTTCATGCATCGGCCAATCAGAAATCTCGGAAATATATACATGAAAACAAAATCGATCTAATGAGACTAAGATGACTGAGAAATCCATAGCAAGTGTTAGATTCGATTAAACATACGAGGATAAAGTTGTAAAACTAGCATTTCAATCAAAGGCGCTGTCGATTGATTAAATAAAAATAAAAATCCCAAAATACCCTAAATATGTGGGGCATAGTGAACGAGATAATGAGGGCAGAAAAGGGAAAGTTGCACATTGCTTCTTCGATCCTTGGTCATGGCGTGACCAGGCTTCCCTGAAGCAGCAAGTCACCTTCCCAACTGGCGATCAGAGCCCACACTCACCAAAAAGATCACCCCCTGAGAAACTTGAGGCTTCTCCGAACTTGGCAAGCCAAGGGTCATGACCTGTGGTGTCCGGAGCATCCTAGTTCCAGTTGTAGACCGTGAATCCAGAGCAGCAATGTCGGGTTTACAACCATCGGGAAACAAGGCGTAAACAAGTCAAAAGAATCCGGGAAACCAATCTAGGGAGGAAAGCGAAGCCAAAGAGGGCATTTCCGTGGCCCAAGACATGCCAAGGAGTCAGGGAGGCAAGCGTCGGTGTTGTGCAACGAGCTCCTACAGGGTACGAGGATCGGGGGGGGGGGTTCTACTGCAAACTAACGATGAGGAAACAGAGAAGAAGGGTCCAAGATGATCACCTGTAAACTAATTTGTCCCGCACGGCTGGAGGAGGACGGGGCGAGGTGCAGGTCGCCGGAGGCGCTAACTGAGTAGGCGGCAACGGCAAGGGGCGCAAGCAGAGAAATTGGGTGAAGAGGATGGGTGTTCTAGGGCTGGAAATCGTTTTCGGCCCCTTATATATAGGTTCGGGCATTGATAAGCTCTCCTGTAAATCTGGGGCAGAGAGGAGAGTCTGAGCTCGATTGGGAATTTCTCAATAGGGCACCAAAACACATCGAACTAGGGATCAATGGGACCGCGGCTCGCTCCCAGTTCCATTGGCCAAGAAATCACCTAAACAGACCATCGTGGCGAGAGAACCGGACCGGAGAAGGGGGCGCCAGAGACTTGTTTGTGCCTGGTCTCCTACTGAAGGTAGGAGACGATCTCGCGTCCCTACGATCAAATCGAACGGCTGCTGGCGACTCCTCCTAATATAGGCGTGCATGACACTTAAACATTGGCGAAAAATTGTGAAATCTCCGCGTGACATTTAAATAAAAGCGAAACCATATGAAATCGATGAGATAAAATCAAAATCATTAGATCTTAGGGTTTAAACTATAATAAAACTTGCCAAAAAAGATTGAGGGGTCAAACGAAGCCCAAATGACTTCAAATTTGGACCACAAGTTAATTAAAGGGTCTAGAACCTCCCTATACAAATGGATTTGCATTTTGTTGCTCTTTTGTTCATCAATTTTATGTAGGGTGCTAATTTAATACATGCATTATAAAAAATGTGACATTGATAGAATTATCATTTATTAAATGGGCTATTAAGCCAAAGCTAGGTTTATGATATTATTTCCTCATACATTGGACTAAGAGGTCCCATAAAATTCTAGTTTGTTTGATAAAAGCTTAAACTTGAAAACTAGGGTATCACATTAAGGTACATTAATAGATGTAGGATTTTGAGGATGTTACAGTGGTTCTTTGGGGTACCTTATTTGATCTTCAGTTCTGGTGGTGGCATCACCTAAGGAGATTAGGCTTTCTAGGGTTTGGGGTGCCGTGACCATGTGAGCCTTGTCGATTTGTCTCAACCTAGGTCGTGATCTAGGGCTTTTTGGGAGGGTGTTTTGGTCGAGACACCTCCCCTACGTGTGGTGCTCATTACTAAGATGGTCTTAGGTTAATAAAATGGCTTTGGTGTGGAGTGTCTAGAGCTAGGATGTGTGTGGTGACCTTTGTGTCGCGACCTTGTTGTGTTTTGGGGTATTGTCGCAACCATGGATGGTTTTCCATGGTGGGTCGCGACCACGATATAGGTGTTGGGTGACCAAGTGGTCGAGGTCCAACCTAGAGTGTATCACCATCTCATGCATGTGGTCTTTAAGTGATTGCATGTTAGTTTCTTGGGTGGACCAGTGTCCCTACAGATCCCATTCTTGTTGACACCTCATCTCTTACCCTACCGCTCTCCTCTTTTACTATATAAACCCTCTTTTCTCCATGGAAGTTATGTTTTTCGGCCACCTTCTTCCTCCTTTCCTTTGTGCTTGACCTTGGAGCATGGTGGAGCAAGAAGGAGCTTTTCTTGGTGCTTTAGAGGTGGTTCAACCTTGCATGTGGTGCTTGTGGTGATCCTTGGTCATCTTTAACATTGGTGAGTGTTCATATTTCCTTTATGGTGTTTTCCTTGGATCTTCTACCCTATCTTCTTCCCTTTTCTCAAACCCAGACCTTGTTTTGACATGGTGGTCGTTCTTGAGAGTAAGCTCCTCAATCACAAGGGTAATAGGCCACGATTTGAAAAGGTAACACCCAGCTGAGAGGTAGTTTCTTCTCTCTTTTCCCCCTTGTTTCTTTTGGCTCGGCCTTGAGCTTCTTACTCTCTTTTCTTGAGCAATCTTTGACCTTGGCGTCTTCTCTTCATTGAGGTTATTTTGTGGCTGGGAGTGGAGCTTTTACTGGATCTTGATCATCCTTGGTAATTGTGTGCTTGAAACTCCCTTTATTGGAATGATCTTCGTGATGGCGGGTTATATAAATCTTAACCTTCTCTATTAATGCACCCTTCCTACATGCATGCTATTGTTCTCCCTCTCTAAATTGTTCCCATAACATGTTAGTAGATGATGATAGACTCTAAGAGTTGTATGTTGTTGAGATCATGCTTTATTTGGATGTCATCCAAAACCCTAGTTTTGTAACGATTTTTTGTGTTTGTGGTGCAGTGGTGATTTTTCCCTATTTCTTGACCATGGTTTTGGTTTCATGCATGATGATCGAGTGTTTTTGTGTTCCATGAACTTTTGGTTTATCTCCCTTGTTTGAGACTCCTTTCATGGTGATTTCATAGCCCATGTTTTAGGGTTTTGGTAACCATTTTTGAGAGATGTTTTCCTTCTTGAAGCTGGTAGTGTTTCATGTTGTTCTCTTCTGTTTTAGCCATGGTTTACTTCTTTTTTTATCTTAGTTAATCTTGGTTTGATGATGGTCCATTTCCTTGGTAGTAGTTTGACCATTAGTGGTCACTACACCTTGATCTTTCTTGGGTTGTGACACTTTGGTTCTTGAGTCTGTTTGGGTTGAGTTACATGACCCAGTGTCACGCTCACAACCTAATTATAATAGGTTGAGGACCATGGCATGCTCTTTGTGCTTGAGGTTGTGACACTGTTGGGTCTTGAGGTCAAGAAATGTTTCTCCTTGGTGTGCTGCAGTCGCGACATCATGGTGTTGTCTATGGTTGAGACACCAAGGTAGTGGTAGTCGCGACCCATGTTTCTGGTGGCCGCAACCCATGTTAGTGGTGGTCGTGACCCATGTTAGTGGGTGGTCACGACACTTGGTTAAAGGTTGGTTGAGTCACATGCTTGATTACCCAATCAATAAACACCTATGAGTAATGTATGAGCCACATGTATTGTTGTGTGGATAGTTATTTTCTTAACCTTTATCATAATTCGTATCCCTAATTTGTTTCAAGAATTTGAGAGATGTCCCACCTAGGGTTTAGCATTTGGATACTCTACAAACCCTAATCAGATAAGCCTGGAGCCCTAACTCTAATGTGGAGTTATGTGATGTGTTTTATTTCTCTCTCATGAGATGTTCATCATGTTGTATTCTTTTCTCTCTCTTGTTTGTAATCTCTAACCTTGCAAGTGATATGTGTGACATGGCTCGTGTATGATATGGTGGTTATTATGTGATACAGGGTGGTGCTTATGCACACTGATAAGACAATAATGTGGTGATGAACACACATGGTTCACTATGATAGGTCTTATGACCTGGTTATGGATTGATTCCTATTGAGAGGTGATATCCTCAAGTGATGTGATTAAGGGATTTATATCCCATGGTGATGTGTGGCATTGGTGATAGCCTTGTGAATGTCAAAGTAATGAGTATCATGTGGTGGTTGTGTGACAAGTTCACACCTTATATGTTTTATATATTCTAGAGTTGCAACATACCCTTATTCTTGTAGAGTTTATTTTGTCTTTATACACTGTAGCTTTATTGATGCTAAAAGTCACCCAATTGGCTAAGAAATCAAGTGAAACCAAATCTTGTAGTTTGATTTGTATCATAGAACCATTCTAGTGTCAGCTTTAATTTCTGGATTGGTGAAATGAGTTTAACTCGGAGCACATATTTTTTAATATGAGGGGTGCAAGTCGAGTATCTCCTTGTATACATATTTATACATTGTGTGAGATGACCATGTGTGAGTCAATCTGCTTGTGATATGGATGGCCATGCGTGAGCCAATCCTTTAAGAATGACCATGCGTGAGTCTATTTTCCTAGCGTGTTATTGTGAGGATGGACATGCATGAGTTGATCCTTTTGTTGACTATATTTCATTCTTTTACAATTGACTGATATGTCTCTATAGTGTTCTCTTGTGTTGACCAAGAGGTGTCGGAGAGGTCATGGATTTCAGCTCTTGCACGGAACATGTATGGCACTAATTTTGACTTAGCAGTGGCCAGTTTGATTTGGGTGCGACTCAAATCCTCAGGGCACTATAAAATATATAAATGTATTCGTGTAGTATATATGCTTAGGGTGTCACATGTCTCACATTGGATGAGCCTTTGTCTTATCTTTGGACTGATTTTTTGAATTATAATGCGCTAAGAGAAATTAGTTGTTATACATGTTCTTAATATTCCTTCTTAAATTGTAAGATGATCTACAATCAGTTGTAAATGACTTACCTACTTAGACATGATATACAATTTAAAGCATATCATCGATATGAATCTACCTATAATATTGATTAATGTGCTCTTCTTGTTGGATACATATTGTTTAGTTGAATCTGCACAATCAACTAGTTATGCTATCTATCTGTTGTAATATTTTTGTGCTTTAATAGCATTGGTGGAGAATTATATCTCTCACTGGGACATTTGGTCTCACCCTAGGGTTTCCCACATCTTTTAGGTGACCGTGCACGAAGAGGTAGAGGTTGTGTAGTTGTGAAAGAGAAGCAACAAGAGCAATAGCTGATTAGGTTGGATGTGCTACTAGACTTTTGGCTTTAGAGTCCTAGAGTCATCCCTGTACACTCAGGTCCTTGGGGCGTTTTTTAGATATTTTGTCGCTAGGTGATCGATACGAGGTTTGTTCTCATATGCCATGGTTGTATAGTATGGCACATGTACATGTATATATATAGAACCAATATCTTATATAACTGGGTGATAAGAGGAATGATAATCTACAATGATGTAAGCACCACATGGTGTGATATGTATGTGCTTGTGGCAGGCTTGTGGACTCATATGTAATAAGTTTTTGACTTACGATGCTTTAAATGAAATCAATTTTAATTTCCAATGTTTTTTGTAATTCACTTGCTTAGTACTATTTTTCCATGTTTGTTTTTGTGTAATCGCGCCTTGTGTGGCATGGGCCGTCACATTCTCAATAGGTTTAAATATCATAATCAAACTATGATCATGAATCAAACTTAATCAATGATCTTTCTAGTTAAGCATGTAGTCATAAACCATAACTAGATGGCTAATTTGGAAACAAGTCATTACAAATTCTCCTCTCCTTTTACAATTTCATCTTGAACTCCAAGAAAAATATGTGGAAGAATGTCATATCATCTAATCTTTCATCATTCTCAGTGTCAAATTAGAATAGTTTCCATTTTATCTTTGTTTCAACAGACATCAATTTCTTATTTCTTTGATATTTTACATTGGAATTCTGAATTTACTTACATGATGTCTATTTCATTCCTTATCATCATATGCCTCTTTTTGAGTATTACAAACACTTATTTCACAAATATACTATTCTATCAATCTAAACATCACTGCTCACTTCCGTCATTTTAGTAGCATATACAAGTGGTTGGTATGTACGCCCAGAGAACCAATCATATGATGATTGTAATGACATAATTTGTAAATGATTTGATTAATAATAAAGGAAAACTTCCAATTCATTTTGTTCTATTCAGTTATTACATAATGATGTAACATAATAAATGTCTAAAGGATGATATTACTAAATGAAGTATCTTCGGGATGAGGACTTGAACAATGAGATCATATGGATGTCAACAGTATACATTCTTGTTATCTCCCTAGTCAGTTATTACTATGGAAGAAATGTAGACAACAATAATACATCTGACAAGAATGTGTGTTGGTTGATGATAGATCTCATTAGTCATGATATGTGATATCAAACCAAGCATATAGATACATGATAGAGACCAGTGTACCAGATAAACCCACCATGAGAGTGACACATGGAAACCATTATAATGGTAGTCATAGTCAGATCTCATAGTGTTGGTGGTGATCGTGATTCTTAGACCTGAAGTCACTACACTCATCACATGTTCGGTATGCTTTGTCATCATTAAACGTAATCCTGAATAAAGATTGTCATACCAGTGATGATTGGGTGACTGAGACACATGGGAACTGACTGTGAGTGATGTAGATGAAATTTTTCCCTCCTATTGGAGTATGATATCCTAGGCCTCTTGATTAGCGAGACTGAAAAATGTATGACCATGTTCATGTGAGTGAATATATGATATTGAGCTTACATATATCTCAGGCAGTCTGCTCTAGTTCAAGGATTAAGATTGGATGTTGACAAGGATGACTACTCCATGCCTCGAGTTCAATCTAGATAGCAGAGACAAATGAACTATACAAACATTGTAACACCACACACAGATTATAGGTTGAAGTCATTCTCCAACTTTCTATTTACCTGGGTAGTAATGATGTGTGACTAGGCACTACTCTTTTCTTGTGATGTCATAATTGGTTATGGACATTTAGTGCCAACATAATATGAGACATATAGGGTCACACACATAGGAACTCATCTGGAATAGGAGTTTATCCATGATTGATGTTAAATCTGATTACTAAAGATGTTTCGGTACTCAATTAAACAACCAATTAACTAACTTGACTAAAAAACTTCAAGTTCAAATGTTGAATCAATTTGTTAGAGTGTTAGGTTGATTGGAAATTGAATTAGATGAATTTTGTTTGAGTCGGTGCTCCAAGTGATCGTCTCACTGGGTGAACCGATCGACTCAGGTTGGTGATACGACCAGTTCACCTGGTGAACTGATCCCATCGGTCATACTAAGTGAAGCTTCTAGTGATTTTCTCGATTCATGACAATAATTGATTGGTTTACTCATTCAGTTTGATTGGTAAAAGGAATTAATGTTGGACATTAATTGAAAATGAATTGTCAATTCAATTGCAATTGGAAAATATGTGAACCGATCGGCTCACTGTGCCAGCATACTGGTTCACCAGTGAACTGACCAGTTCACCTGTCGTAGGTGGCAAAATTCATGAAAATTCCGGACTTTCTACTCCCACACATATTGGGAACCCATACCCTAACCTCTCCTATAAATAGAGGGGTGCTGGATGCTTCCCAACACACACAATTGAGAATCAGTTACTTTGACAATTGTTGTCCTCTCTGGTTGTGGTAATCGAGAGAGTCCAGGTAAGTTCTACCCGACTACGGAGGGACAGTTAGGGAGAGAATAACTGAGAGTAATTTTAGGAGAGCAGGTTGGTGACTAGTACGCCGTCAGAAAGGGACAACTCCTTTTTGTATGTTCTAGTAGAAAGATAAGAGTTCTAAGTGGTCCGTGTGAACTTCCATAGAGGCGAGGTGGTCTTTGTCTGTCGCTAGGAGGACAACGTCAGAATCCAGTCTGTGGAGGAGCTTCTGCAGACATCATCTGAGTATGATGTCTGTGGAAGAGTTGCGGACGAGTCCTAGTACAACTAAGAGTGTTGCACGACTACACTACGAGAAAATGTCGCTGGACTTGCTCCATGACTAGATATATTTTTAAAAACATCCTTCACATTATATAGTTATTGAAGCGATCCACTGATTTATACGAAATATAATATTAAAAATGTATTAAAAATTTATTTTCGATGTCTATTATGTAGTCATTTTTTCCTACACAAGTCAGGAGTATGTGTATTCCTCTAAAACCATGTATATGCATTTACTCACATGGCGAAAGACACCCAATAAAACAAGAGTTATGCTACACACACCCCCTTACCCCCGGGCTCCCACCCGATTTTTGAGAAAATACATCCGCAGCATTTGCAGTTATCTTTGTATTAATACTCATGCAAAGTTCATGCAAAGTCCATGCAAAGTGCAGAGAATGGCACAATATGTCTCTCCACTCTTCTCTCCAGAGTATTAATACTCATGCAAAGTCCATGCAAAGTGTATTAATTCGTTTTTTCTCTTGTAATTATTCTCTCCCGTTCTAATCCACCCACCTGCACTCCCGTATTAGTACAGTACCTACGGAATCCAATAGCAACATTGATCTGGAAGCATAAGTACAGTACCTACGGAATCCAGTAGTAACATTTGTCATCTCGACATAAGTACAGTACCTACGGAATCCATTCAAAATAAGTACAATACCCACTTGTTAATTCCAACTCAGTTTTTTCAAACATAAGTACAATACTTACCAAATTATAAAACTAAGCATAAGTACAGTACCTAACAAATTACAAAACCAAACATAATTGTATAACTGATCTGGAAGCATAAGTACAGTACCTACGGAATCCAATAACAACATTTTTTGCGTGGACATAATTTTTTTACAAAATTGTAGTGCACATCTGGTCTGGTCCATAATCAACTATCAAATGCATCTATAAGTATTGTACTCAATTATTAATTCCCAACTAAGTTTGTCAAACATAAGTACAATACCTCTCAAATTCATTTGTGAATGTATATGTATCTATTGTAGGTACAGTACTTATGTAGTAATCTGCAGTGGGGATAAATATACAATAGAACTTTTTGTAAGCTATAGTGAATTTATATCTACAATTTGCATGACTGTTGCATGGAGTGGACAGAGTATGTGTACCTTGCATGTATTTTGCATGCTTTTACATGGGTAATAGTATCAAAAACCGACTGCATGCTGGGACTAATTAAAAATTGCCTATTCCTGAATTCCGGGTAGGTCAGCAGGTAGGCCAGCGGTTATGGGTAGAATTTTTCTAAAACAACTTTAGGAAAGATCGCGCAAGCTTCGCACAGGGCGGACTTTCACCCAGCGGAAGGAAACCGTTATCGACAACTTGGCTCCGCCATTCTTTGTCCCTTATGCCCTGTCGCAGAGCTGTGCCGCCTTAAATCCGGCCATCATAAACGTAGTTTATTTTCGTTCTTTCATTCATTCGCAATTCCATTAGCAGTCCCCTTCTCCGGCCCAAGTGCTTCTACGGCTTCTGGTTTTTGGCTGAGTCGAGCAAGCTAGAGCTGAAGGTTAATCACGAAAAATATCGAGACCCACAAAGATGTTCCTCCACTGCTCCGTTGATCCATCTCATATACCAGTAATCTAGGGTAAGATTTAAACTGTCAAAGCTAAATCGTCATCCCAGCCCTGGCCAGTCGAAGCAGTTTGCTAAGAATCGCTCATTGCCGTTACATCCGTTGCCCCTGTCTTCTGTGATGAGCAGTAGCACCTTAACGGACGTCTTCTTTCTCACGGCACCCGACTCCAACCAAAGCTATAGACTGCTGGTATCACTATCTATTCCGATTTGTCCTGCCCTTGGTTTTACATTGTTCTGTTTTGTCTATTCGTAGACTCGGTTCATAAAAGATTTATTACTTTCAATTTATTTGCGTCACAATTATATACACTTCCTTATATTGTCATTCCTTTCTTCAATAAACCCAGCTATAGCGGTCTCCGTGTGGTCAATGAGGCCTAGTTTGGCCGCTTACATTTTTAATCCCGGTAGTCATGATGAAATAATGTATTATCACATAGCTGACTTCGCGTCCTTTGTGCACACTTCACAGCAGCCGGGAGCGCGCACTGCTCTCAACCCTGCCAGCTGCTACGGAAATCAGGACCAAAGCAGTAGTTACCACCGCTACCGATTTTGGGCTGATTAATGAAGTTCTGCATTTATGTTGTTGGACTTATGGGATGGTTGTTGCAAGTACCGAATATGTACATGTTTACTAGTATTTAATACATTATAATTACCGGGAGTTGAGACGGGTTCCTCCAAACGCAGCCTGAAAGAATAGCTAGGGATGTAATTCGGTATCCTTTACCTATCGAAAATGTTCCGGGTAACACCATATACACCCCCGGCTATCACACCTTACACACCCTCGACAGTAACGTTAAAATTAATATTGTTAGTTCACTATATTTAGAAGTTAAATTAAGAATGTTGTAATATTCTAAACAAGAGACATGAGAAAATATTTGGTCTCAAGCGAAACAACTTTTAGTCCATCCTTGAATATGATATCTAAAATAGGAGTCCTTTGTAGTATAAATACTATGTAATACAAATCATTGAAAAGCATATTAACGGAACAACCATTTCTTGTCTTGTCTACCTTCGGTGTTTGTCAACTCTTTTATTCTTATTCCAACAGGTGTATTCTAACAGTGGTATCAGAGTCTTTGTTTTGAAGATCATGTCCAGGAAAAGTGGCGCCGAAGAGTCATTGGTAAAGGAGAGGTCAATGACCCTTCAATACCTGTTGTTCACAAAAAGAAACTATGGAGCTTGGGCAATTAAGATGAGAGTTTATGTGCGAGATCAGGGAGTGTGTGATGCTATTGACCCCACTGAATCGAAAGAACCCATCGAGACACGGAAGGATCAAATGGCCCTGGAAGCAATATACCAGGCCATTAGTGAAGACACTTTTGTTGTTGGCGGAGAAGGAAACAACCAAAGTGGCATGGGAAATGCTAAAAACAATGCACTTATGCACAGAGCGCGTCAAAGAGGCAAAGATTCAAAGTCTACAGTAGAAGTTTGAAGGTCTTCGCATGCGAGATGCGAAAACAGTTGACGACTTTGTTGCAAAGTTGACAACAATTGTCAGCAAGATTCGTGTGTTGGGCGACAAGGTGGAGGAGACCTACGTCGTCAAGAAGCTTCTCCGAGCCGTTCCAGCCAAGTTCCTTCAAATTATATCCACGATGAAACAATTTGGGGATCTCAAGACAATGACTTTACAAGGAGTCATTGGGTCACTTACAGCCCATGAAGAATGACTGCAAAGCCATGAAAGCCACATCTTTGACACAGAGGACGAGCATGTCTTGTTAATGAGATCTGAGTGGAAGGCCAAAGAAGATGTTGCGAGTTCATCTAACTCATAGAAATGGCAAGGTGGTGGATGCACTCACTGTCGTGGACGTGGTTGTGGCCGTGGTCGTGGTCGTGGATGCGGGAATAGTAATGACAATCGTGGGAATGAATCCACTTATCAAGAGAAGATGTTTGACAAAAATAAGGTAAAGTGTTACAATTGCAACCATTTTGGACACTTTTCTTATGAGTGTCAATCGAAGATAAATGAATAGAAGGCTCATTTAGCTGAGAGATAAGAAGATGCGGAGCCAGCCCTACTCATGACTGATTTGTGTGAACTCACAAAATCTATAGATGAAGTCAATGAGGAGGTAATGCTCAAACGAGGAGAATATTATCCCAAACATGGGAAATGAAGATAAATATGAAAGTGATATATGGTATCTGGATACCAGGGCAAGCAATCATATGACTATGTAGAAAAAAATCATCGACTTAGATGAAAAAGTAAAGGGCACGGTGAAATTTGGCGATGGATCTATTGATAGAATATATGGGTGTGGTAGAGTATTGTTCATATGCCAAAATGGAGAGCATAGGGCCTTCATAGAGGTATATTACATTCCAAAACATTGGATCAATATTGTGAGCTTGGGACAACTCGATGAACATTGATGTAAAATCCTCTTAGAAGATGGATGCCTATATATCTTTGACAAATTAAGGAGGTTCTTGGACAAAATGAGGCAGACAAAAAATAGGTTATATTTGCTCAAGGTTAACCTAACCCAACCAGTCTGTCTACTAGTAAGCTACAAAGAAGATGCATGGTTGTGGCATGCACACGATGGTCATCTAAATTTTCTGGCCCTGAGGAGTCTAGAAAATAAAGAAATGGTGGAAGGACTTCCATACTTGGAGCAGGTCGACCAACTCTGTGATGGTTGTCTGGTTGGGAAGCAACATCGCACACCATTTCCTCATTCTATGACATATCGTGTAGAGAAGCCCCTCCAACTCATTCATGGTGATTTATGCGAACCAATAACACCAACAACCCCTAGAGGTAACAAATATTTTCTGTTGCTAGTTGATAATTATAACAGATACATGTGGTTAGTTCTGCTAAAGAATAAGGAGGAAGCTCTAAGTGATTTTAAAAGAATCAAAGTTCTGAGATGGAAGTTGATTCAAAATTGAAGGCTCTACGGACATATAAAGGAGGAGAATTCACTTCAAAGGAATTCAACAATTTTTGTGAAGAAATAGGAATCAAATGATTTCTCACAGTGCCATAATCTCCCAAACAAAATGGTGTGGTCGTGCAAAGAAACCCAACCGTTCTAGCAATGGCGAGAAGCTTGTTAAAGAGAAAAAACATGCCAGTTGTGTTTTGGGGAGAAGCGTGACAACGATAGTATATATCCTCAATCGAGCTCTGACACGAAGCCTAGACGGAAGGACACCATATGAAGCATGGTTTCAAAGGAACCAAAGGTACACCCTTTTCGTGTGTTCAGATGCTTAGCGCATGTGAGAACTGTAAGTCCACACATGAACAAGTCGGCAGATCAAAGTACTCCCATGGTATTTTTGGGATATGAATATGGATCCAAATCATACCGTGTGTATGATCCAATGGAAAAGAAATTGCATGTCACCTATGATGTTCAGTTTGAAGAAGATAAATAATGGGATAGGATTGAAATAAGAAATATGAGTGCAAAGCAGGAGATCCATCAACAATTAGGAGAAATATTTACTGTGATGTATGAAAATCACCATTCTAAAGGTAATCAAGTGTTGGGCACAATCGAGCCAATGGGATTAGACACCAGTCTGCAAGGTATAGATGGAAAATATGATCATGAACCAAACTCTCTAAGTAGTACACAACATGCGACTCCACATAGTCCTCAATCATCATCTAGTACAGACAGACCATAAAGATATCACTCCTTACATGTGTTATATGATGGAACATTAGAAGTGGAGCTAGAGGAGGACATATTATACTTAATAGTTGTAGATGAACCTATCAACTTTGACGAAGTTGTGAAACATGAGTGTTGGAGGCATGCAATGCAAGAAGAGTTAAATTCCATCCAAAGAAATGAGACATGGGACCTTGTAAACTTGCCAATTGGACACAAACCCATTGGTTTGAAATGGGTTTACATGGTAAAGAAGGACTCTCAAGGTTCAGTAGTGAAACACAAAGCACGACTTGTGGCGAAAGGGTATGCACAAAAATAGGGAGTGGACTTTGATGAAGTTTTTTCTCAAGTTGCAAAGCTCAAAATTGTTAGGCGGCTCATATCATTGACAACCCAAGAAGGATGGGAGGTACACCACATGGATGTTAAGTCAACATTCCTCAATGGTGAGCTTTGTGAGGAGGTGTGTGTCTCACAACCCCCTGGATATGTTGAAAAGGGAAGTGAGCATAAAGTTTTGAAACTGAAGAAAGAACTATATGACCTTCGCCAAGCTCCACGTGCATGGAACTCCAAACTTGATAAAAGCCTCATATCACTTGACTTTGAGAGGTGTCCTCTAGAGCATGCCATGTACAAGAGGAATTCAAAGAGGTCAACCTTATTGGTTTGTGTGTATGAGGATGACTTGATTATTCTAGGTTCAAGCAAAGAAGAGATTGTGGGATTCAAACAACAAATGAATCAAGTTGTTAATATGAGTGATCTTGTCTTATTGTCTTATTACTTGGGAATTGAGGTATCTCAAATTCCTTAAGTTATTACATTGTTCCAGTGCACATATGCTTCCAAGATGCTTGAGAAAATTGGGATGTCAAACTGCAATCCAAGCCAAACTCCAATGGAACCCGGGTTAAAACTCAGTAAGTCAAGTCATAACCCTCCGATGGATGCAACACATTATAGAAGCATTTTTTATTGCCTAAGATATTTGGTAAATACATGACCAGACATAGCTTATGCCATTGGGTTAGTAAGAGGATACATGGAAGAACCAACTATAGACCATGTGACAGTAGTTAAGAAAATTTTGAGATACATCCATGTCACACTTGATTGTGGTTGCTTCTATGTGAAAAATGGCAAAGAAGAATTATGCCTAATTGGCTATAGTGACAGTGACTTGGCTGGTGATGTGGATGACCGTAAGAGTACTTTAAGAGTTTCTTATTTCCTTGGTGAAAATATTGTTAGTTGGATATCACAAAAGTAGATGATAGTGGCTCTATCATCCTGTGAGGCAGAGTATATTGCAGCCTCTATTGCAGCTTGCCAAGGTATATGGCTTAGTCGCCTATTAGATGATATAAGAAAGAAAACTAGATGTAAAGTGATACTCAAAGTTAATAACAAGTCAACAATTGCTCTCTATAAGAACCCTATCTACCTGACAGAAGTAAACACATTGATACTAGGTATCATTTCATCTGTGAATGTGTGGAAAATGCTGAAATAGTAGTACAACATGTTAGTTTAGAAGACCAGTTGGCAAATATATTGACAAGTCCACTTGGTAGAGTGAAGTTCCTAGAAATTCTCTAGAAAATAGGACTTCAATATGTGAAGAAGATATAACATGATTAAGGGGGTGAATGTTAAAATTAATCTTGTTAGTTTACTATATTTTAGAAGTTAAATTAAGAATGTTGTAATATTCTAAACAAGATACATGAGAGAAAGTTTGGTCTCAAGTGAAACAACTTTTATTCTGTCCTCGAATAGGATATCTAAAATAGGAGTCCTTTGTAGTATAAATACTCTATAATACAAAGCATTGAAAAGCAGATTAACAGAACAACCATTTCTTGTCTTGTCCACCTTATCTATTTTTCAATACTTTTATTCTTATTCCAACATGTAATGTGTGCTGATTCACTGTTCTGAGTTTCTTGTTACAAACTTATTTCCATTCATCCTAGCTATAAAACTGACCCATTAGTTTTTTTAAGGGTGGGTTATTAAGATAGATGGGTGATTAAGATTGGTTGGAACATGATTTGAAACAATATTAGGTTACCACGAATCTGAATGCAACTATAACACCCAACGGTACGGACGAAAGCCTATTTAACACCATTTACACCAGCGTATTTACCTACCAACGATCCCACCAACGGTTACAGAAATGGTCATGCGGGCCTTACTATGTCCGTCATCGACACTAATTGCAGCAAGCCATAAAATCTCCTATCTCCTCATCAGGACTGTACCCTGATGTGACCTCCCCACTCTCCCACACCAACCTTGATATCCTCCACCGTAGGACCTTCCCTTCGCCAGACGTCCACTACTTGATCTCCCCTCCCTTCGACATCCGCTACTCATCTTGCAGAGTGCGTCTAAGTGGGTGACAATGCCACAACTTTTAAGAAGAGACCACATTGTGCTTGGCCTCTGCTGACGAAGGAAAGGTTGCAGTTTCCCAGTGGCACATGCTGGATAGGTGGGTCGTCGAGTTCATGATGGTTACAGAAAAAGAGGACACCACCTAGTAAGGGATGTAGTTGGTGCTCTCGACGGAGGCCTCCCCGTGACCCCAACTAGTAGGACTTATCAAGTCTAGGTCTCTAGGGTAAGTGGTATTAGGGCAATTGAGAGCCAAGGGTAGGAATGGGAGTAGAGATGATGATTTTTCACCTTATTCTACTAGCCATCTAGCCATTAGAAAGCTCTAGGCAATTGTACTAATCACACTTACACTAGTCACTTAGATCTCACACTCACTTATAGGAAGAGGGATATGTATGTAGGAACAAAGAGGGCTAGCTAGGGATCCTCTAATTGGACCTAGGAGCCATTCCTAAGATTGCTACATATACTCTAATTCCTCCTAGAAGCTAAGTGTCATGAAACATCATAAAGCAAGCAATATAAGTTTAAGAGCAAAAATCACATGCAAGATAATGGCAAATGAGATAGAAGCGAAGGCAATCATCATAGAATCAAATTATGTTCATTACAAATTATTCTCCCCCAATATGGTATCAAAGTCACATTTTTACCCCAAACAACCCACCACTAGGGGCTTATTTAGAAATAATCAAAGAAAAGGAAAAATAAATGAGAATAAGGGGATAGGACTCCATGAAGTTTGAAGTAGATTCTCCTTCTTCACCTCCTAGACACTGTGGGGTGTCCTACTTCCTCCAAGATGGTTGATGGACATGAAAATGTAGGGGTTATGGTAGAAAACCTAGAACACTAGGTTTCTATGGTGAAAATGGTGGGATGGAGTGCATTAATGTAAGGGGAATGCAATGAATGCTCAAGAGAGAGTGACGAGGAGTAATGACAGTTGGGGGGAGTGTATCCTTCGTGCTCCATCCGCCATCTATGTATATATAGGTGGTGAGGAAGCACTAGGGTAAGTAGGGGTAGAATAGGAAAAGTAGTGTAGAAAATGGTAGGGTTAGGTGGTCACCATGGCCGTGTTGAGGTGTCAAGGCCATGGTGGGGGTTGCATGGCACAGTCATGGGGATGTTGAACAAATGAGGTGTGAAATGGAGTGGAAATGCTAAGTATATATGGTGACCATGGTTGTGGTGGGGCGTCACAGTCGTGCTGGGTAAGGTGTACCACAACCATGTTGAGGTACCACGGTTGTGTCAGAGAAGGAGGCCATAGGCGAGGTTCCTTTGAGGTCATCTTTGTCTTCACTTCACCATAGACATGAGGAGCACCATGGGTGAGGCGGTCTTCAAGGGCCACGTCCGTGTTGGGAGGCTACAACCGTGGTCATTCGTGTGTAAAATGGACTACCTCTCTGTTGATTTTGAGGAACTTGGTGTATAATTCCAACGACCGTTGTGGGAGGTCACGACTGTGATGTCTTCAGTGGGCCACCACTGTGCTGATGGATGCACCCATGATGTCTTCAATGGGCCATGGTTGTACCGATGGCCACGGTCATCGTGCTTTCGGTGCAAAAACACTAACGTCCCAGTGATTCTTGGCTATAATTCACACGACCGTGGTGGATGCCCACAACCATGTTGGGGTCTTCAGTGGCCAAATTAACTTCAATCTTCATCACCAATGGACTTCTTTGCTTGATGTCAAATCTTGGCCATTAGGGGTAGGTTGAAGGAGCTATGGGGCCTTCTTTGGGCCCCTCCATGAGTAGAGGAACCCTAAAACTCCTTCCTTCTCTCTCATCCATCCAAAGCATGGTCCAAGTACCTAAAAATAATGTAAAGAATGTCCATAAGTGCATTTGATAATAATTCTCACATTGGGGAATTTAACTTGCATTCTACTATGTTTAGATGTGAATAAAATATAAAATGGCACAAGATGGAGCCTTAAAATAGGGCTGCATAAGTACTGAGATTAAACTTTCTTGGTATTACAGACGTTGCCAAATGTCAGGGTCGACATGGCACCATTGAATGTCACCTTATATACTACTATAACAAGATTAAACTTTCTTGGTATACACAATAACAAACATTGCCAAATGTCGGGTGCGACAGGGCACCCTTAAAATATAGCCTTACAAACTACTGTTAAAAGATTGAACTTTCTTGATATACACAATAACGAACGTTGCCAAATGTTGGGGGCGATAGGGCACCACACAAATATTGCCTTACATACTACTATAATGAGATTAAACTTTCTTGGTATACGCAATAACGAATGTTACCAAATGTTAGGGGCGATAGGGCACCATTCAAGTATCGCCTTATAGACTACTGTATTGAGATTAAACTTTCTTGGTATACACAATAACGAACATTGCCAAATGTTGTGGTCGACATGGCACCACTGTAATATCTCATTACTGGCTAATGTACTGAGATTTAACTGTCTTGGTATACACAATAACAAATGTTGCCAAATATTGAGGTCGACATGACACCATTGAAATATCACATTACAAACTATTGTATCGAGATTAAACTTTCTTGGATACTCAATAACGAATGTTTCCAAATGTCGTGGTCGACAGGGAACCATTGAAATATCGCCTTACAGACTACTGTACCAAGAATACAATTTCTTGGTATGAACAATAACAAATGTTGCCAAATGTCAGGGGCGACAAGTCCCCATTGAAATATCTCCTTATAGACTATTGTACTGAGATTAAATTTTCTTGGTATACACAAAAACAAATGTTGCTGAATGTCAGGGTCAATAGGGCACCATTGAAATATGCTTTACAGACTACTGTATCGAGATTAAACTTTCTTGGTATACACAATAATGAACGTTGCCAAATGTCGGAGGCGACAAGGTACCATTGAAATATCACCTTACAAACTACTGTATCGAGATTAAACTTTCTTAGTATATAGATAATGAATGTTGCCAAATGTTGGGGGTGACACGACACCATTAGAATATCACCTTACCAACTAATGTACCAGATTAAATTTTCTTGGTAGACACAATAATGAACATTGCCAAATTTCAATAGAGACATGGCACCATTGAAATATTTCCTTACAGACTACTCTAACAAGATTGAATTTTCTTAGTATACACAATAACGGACGTTGCTAAATGTTGGGGTTGACATGGCAACATTGAAATATCACCTTACAGACTACTAAATTGAAATAAAAATTTCTTGGTATACACTATTAAGAACGTTGCCAAATGTTGGTGGTGACATGGCACCATTGAAATATCACCTTACTGACTATTGTACCGGGATTAAAATTTCTTGGTATACACATTAACGAACATTGCAAATGTCAATTCGATAGGGCATCATTGAAATATCACCTTACAAAATACTGTATTGAGATTAAACTTTCTTGGTATACACAATGACAAACGTTGCCAAATGTTGGGGGTGATAGGGCACCATTGAAATATTTCCTTACAAACAACTGTAACAAGATTAAACTTTCTTTGTATACACAACAATGAACTTTGCCAAATATCTGGGTCGACATGGTACCATTGAAATATCACCTTACAAAATATTGTACGAAGATTAAACTTTCTTGGTATAAAAAATAATGAAAATTGCCAAATGTCAGGGGTGACAAGACCCCATTGAAGTATCGCCTTATACTTTCTTAGTATACAAAATAATAGGCATTGCCAAATCTTGGGGGCGATATGGCACCATTGAAATATCACCATACAGATTACTGTATCGAGATTAAACTTTCTTGGTTTACAATATAACAAACATTGCCAAATATCGAGGTCGACATGGCAGCATTGAAATATCACCTTACAGTTTATTGTACCGAGATTAAACTTTCTTGATATACACAATAATGAATGTTGCGAAATTTCGGGGTTGACAGGGTGCCATTGAAATATCAACTTACAGACTACTGTACTAAAATTTGACCTTTCTTGGTATACACTATAACAGATGTTGCCAAATGTTGGGGGCAACATGTCCCCATTGAAATATTATCTTACAAACTATTGTATTAAGATTAAAACTTTCTTAGCATACACAATACGAATGTTGCCAAATTTTGGGGCCGACAGGAAACCATTGAAATATCGTCTTACAGACTACCGTATCGAGATCAAACCTTATTGGTATACACAATAATAAAAGTTGCCAAATGTTGGGGGTGATTGGGCACCATTGAAATATCACTTTTTAGACTATTGTAATGAGATTAAACTTTCATGGTATACATAATAACAAACATTTCCAAATGTCGGGGGCGACATTGCACAATTGAAGTATCACCTTACAGACTATGGTGCCAAGATTAAACTTTCTTGATATTAGATAATAATGAATGTTGCCAAATGTTAGGGGAGACATGGAACCATTATAATATCACCTTACAGATTGCTGTAATGAGATTAAACTTTCTTGGTATATACAATAAAAAATGTTGCCAAATATCTTGGTCAATAGGGCACCATTGAAATATCACCTTACAGACTACTGCAATGAGATTAAATTTTCTTAGTATACACAATAATGAACATTGCTAAATGTCGGGGTCGACAGAGCACCATTGAAATATCACCTTACAGACGATAATGTTGAGATTAAACTTTCTTAATATTACATAATAACAAACGTTGCCAAATGTTGGGGTCGACATCGCACCATTGAAATATCTCCTTATAGACTACTGCAACGAGATTAAAATTTCTTGATATTACATAATAACGAACATGGAAAAATGTTAGGGTCGACAACACACAATTGAAATATCGCCTTACAGACTACTACAACGAGATTAAACTTTCTTGGTATACACAATAATGAACGTTGCAAATGTTGGGGGCGATAGAGAACCATTGAAATATTGCCTTACAGAAGATCAACTTGCACTGCCTTGAATATCGATGCCACTGCTCCCACCCTCGTATTCTTTATCATCACTAAAAGCTGGGGCAATTGTTAACTTCTTGGGCGGTGATGAACTAATTTTTTGTGGAAAATTTAGGGTAAATATATTCCAAACCGAGCGAATTGAGGCAAAGGTACAAATTACAACCAATGTGCAATTTACATAGTTACAAGAGACAGAATCAGACTAAATCAAACTAAGATAGATAATAAAACTTATTAATTAGCATATATTCCAATTCCTAAGAGATTTGGAAGGAATGCAAGTTAATTTCATTTTGTATATATTGTAGAGCATCTGAATGTGTGATTCAATAATCTTGAAGAGATTGACATAGTCTATCTCCTTGCCCCCATGTTTCCAGTTGTTGTGTTCAGTCCAGATGGTATGAACGCATGTAGTAATTGCCCAAAGCTCCAGAATTCCTTGTGATTTCTTTGTACCAACATCTCGTAAGCATTGGATTAGTGGATATGGATACCTCATATTCAATTTCAATTGAGCTCAACCCCACAAATTTTTCCAGAAATTGCAACTTCTGAATAGATGTTCAGCTATTTCTTCTTCATTCTTGTAGAGGCAACATTGATCTATTGCAGAGGGAGACCAAATTCTAATCTTATCAATGGTAGGTAGTATGTCTTGTATCAACCTGTATGATACTAGGCTACATTTCAGTTGGTGCTTTGAGAGCCAGAGATTTCTATAAGCTTTGTCTTCATTTTGCTGTTGTCTGCATAAGTACCATATGCTTGAGTCCTTAAGTCTTCTGAATATGGGCCAAAGCAGATTCATTCTCTTCCAAATCGTTGAGTATCCTCTGACATATCTTTGTGTAACACTAAGGTCATTGCCATATCTTTGTATCATCTAGTTACTCCATACAGATTCATCATACATCATTTTCCTAATTCTTTTCATAGTATGGTAATCAGAGAGGTCTGACAATAGTTTAAGGTCTAGTTTGCCTTCCACCTTTGGGTAAGCCAGGCAGGTCCAACTAGCTGAATGGACTGAGCTACCCCATAAGAAATCATTGAGCATGATCTCCATGTGATGTAATACTGAGTGTGGGATTTCTCCTTAATGTAGCCAGTAGCTAATTAGTCCCATTGCACAATGCTTTATTAGGACAAGTCTTCCTTCCATGGAAATTTTTTAGCATGACCATCTGATGATCATATCCTTTAGTTAGTCTAGGCATTCGTGGAAATTTCTGTGTCTCAGGTCCCCCCTGCCATGGAGAATCCCATGTATTTGGTTGGCCAACCTCCTCGCTGAATGCCCAAGGTTTCAACAAGTTCAGATTTATGCTTGCATGACTTGGAGAGGTAGATATGCATCTTTCTTGGGTTGTATTTCATGCCAGATTTTTTCTCGAAGAGAAGGAGGAGGTTCTTCAAGTTATGGAGACTTTGTTTCTTTCCTTCAACGAAGATGAGGACATCATCAGCGAAAAGCAAGTGTGATAGTACTCTTGTGTGCTTGACTGAGTAGGGCTTAAAAAGACTGGATGAGATTGATTGATCCATCAGTCTACTAACACCTTCCATGGTGAGAATGAACAACAATGGTGATAGTGGATCACCTTGGTGCAAGCCATTACCATTTTTGAAGAAACCCACAGAACTACTGTTGACCAGTAGAGAGAATGAAGGTGTGGTAACACATTGCTTTATGAGGTTAATCCAAGGCTCACAGAAACCCATGCTTCGCAGGCAGGACCAGAGATAGTTCCAATTGACTGAATTGAAAGCTTTGGTAATGTCAAGCTTTATACAGGCTGAAGGAAACCTATTGAGAGTGTTGAAGTTGATCGTGAATTCCGCAGCTAGTAAGGAGAAGTCTTCGATGCTTCTTCCTAGAAAAAATGTACCTTGGTTTATAGAGATGAGCTTGGGCATTATATTAGCAAGCCTCTGAGTAATAATCTTTGTAATAGCCTTGTAGAGCATAGAACAACATGAAATGGGACTATAATCTGCATGAGAAGAAATAATGTCCTTCTTTGGGATGAGAATGAGAAAGACATGGTTAATTTGTCTAACCATGTTGCCACCTGCAAGAAACCATCAAAAAGCTTTAAGAAGGTCAGCTTTGATAAGCTCCCAGTTTCTTCTATAGAAGAAGCCATTAAAGCCATCGGGACCCAGACTTTTGTTTAGTCCTATACTCCAGATAGCATCTTTGAGCTCTTGCATATCAGGTGGTTTGCAAAGATAGGTATTGTGTTCATGAGATACTTACTTAATCCAATCAACATCGAGGTTGTTGTCTTCATTGTCTTCTTGGGGCTAGTTGTATAGGTATTCAAAGAATTAGATAGATTCTTGTGCAATTTTATCTTCATCAACCAGGCTATTGCCATTACTGCCGAAGAGCTCTGTGATAGAGTTTATTGCATCTCATTTTTTGATAACTGAATGGTATAGTTTAGTGTTGCAATCTCTGTTGGAGATCCAATCAAGGAAACTTCATTGCGAATAGTATTGTTCCTCGGCTTCAGAAAGCATGGATAGGTGATCATAAGTGATTCTTTCAGCTTGGATGAGTTCACTTTCTAGAGGATTTCTTCTGAGAGCAGTAGAGATATCATCCATTTCTAGCCTTTCTTTGGCAATCAAGTTTCTAAGGTTGACATATTTCTTAGACCATCTTTTAAGGTCAACTTTGACATCTTGAAGTTTTTGGGTAAAACTGAATAAGGGGTTGTCTTGATGTTGGGTTTGCCATGCTCTAGCAATGATTTCCCGATAGCCAGGCCATTCCATCCAAAAATTGAGAAAGACAAAAAGGCCTTTTCTTTTTCTTGAGTTCCTTCAGGTAAATGTTAATGACTGAGTGACATGAGAATTCATAGGTACTTAACTTCATTTTTGTACCCGAAAACTTGTCAAGCCAAGCATTGTTTACTAATGCTCTATCAAGCTTACAAGCGATCCTTTTTGTTGTGCCTTGTTTGTTATGCCAAGTAAAGGTTTCATTTCCAACAGAAGGTAGTTCTGTCAGGTCTGCATAATCAATGGCTGTGTTGAAGGTGCTAAGAATCATAGCAGGCACATCCCTTCCACCAACCTTCTTATCTCTTTTCCTTATGTTGTTGAAATTGCCAATGACAAGCCAAGGAATGGAAACAGTACTACGATCCTTTCTAAGGTAGAGCAAAGAGGGATTCGATGTTGAGCAGCATTGTGAGCTTATACTGCAATTAACATGACAGTAAGGTGGCCTTTATTACTAAATTCCATGGTGATTTGCTGATCGTCTGATTCAATACATGAAATGTCCCACGAACTAGGATTCCTGCCAATATAGATGTGACCATTAGAATCTTTATCATGGTTGGAGATCCATTTCCATCCCAATGGAAAAAGCTTAGAAGAAGTGTGCTTCATATGAACTTTGATCTTGGTTTCTACTAATACTACCAATGAGGCTTGAGCTTCAATAATGGAACGTCTAACCTCTCTTTTCTTTTATGGTTTCCCCAAACCATAGACATTAGTCATGGTGAAGGTCATTAATGGCCCCTTCTAGTTGAATGGGTATTTTGTGGCCCACCCACTCTAGTAGTCTTGTTCTTCGTGGATTTAGGGGTCCTGCTCAGCTCACCTTCCACTTTGTCAGGTTCAGTCAATTTGTCCTCCTGGTTTGTAGTGTCTGCTGAGTCACTAGCACCCTCTTTGGGACCATGGGTGTCCTTCGTTCTGGGTGCCTGCACGTCAATGCTAACAATGTCTTCGACATGGACTGTGGCACCTTGGGTGTCATTCAGACTAGGTGGCCGATCCTCAGTTCTAGCAATATCCTTGACTTGGACAGATTCAACACTCTTTTCTTCTGTCTCATTGTCAAGGCCTTCAAATCTGTTACTAACTTGGAATTCACTACTTCACGGGGTTTCATTGGTAGGCGGAGTAGTTGTTTTATTTTTCTTCTTGTGGGATACAACCTTCCAGACCTACGATGTCTTAGTAGTATCCGCTGGTTGGATTTCATTTCCTACGGTCTTCTCCTTCAAAGGACATTCAGTAGTGCCATGGCCGAAGTCCTTGCAGTCTGTGCAACACTTGGGAACATGCCCATAGGTGATTGCCGTAGCAGTCAGATCTCTATTAGGCATTTTAACCCATAGTTCTGTTGGTGGTTCCTCATCATCATCCAGTTCCACTAGAGCACGGGTGATGTAGCCCTATTTTAGGGCTCCATCCTGTGCCATTTTGTACTTAAATCACATATAAACATGTTATATTACAAGCTATTTCCCCTAATATGTATATCATTGCTAAATGCGCTTATGGATGTTCTTTGCACTATTTTCAGGTACTTGGACCAGGTCTTAGATGGATGCGAGAGAAGGAAGGAGTTCTAGGGCTCCCCCACTCATGAGGGGGGGTTTCCAAAGAAGGCCCCAAAATCTCCCTCAACCTACCCCCAATGGCTAAGAGTCGTCATCAAGCAAAGACATCCACAAATGATGAAGTTTGAGGGACAATCAACGGATGTAGACTCTAACACAGCTGCGGGCACAACCCCACGGTCGTGTCTTTTTTGGTAAAGAAATGACAAACTCAACATCATTTTGCCCCTAGATTCCCACAGCCATGGCCACCAGCATGGCCGTGGCCCATTGAAGACACCACGGTCGTGGCCATCCACACGGTCGTGGCCAGAAGAGTGAAATACGGCCATGGGCATCTCCCACAGTCATGCCATTTTCGATAAAACCAACAGGGAACCCCCCCCCCCCCAAATCGCCACGAATGTGGCCACCTGCCACGACCGTGGCCACTGAAGACCAACTCGATCGTGCTACTGCTCCACGACCACGTCCTCCTCCTCCAAAATGGCCGTGTTACCCAAAACATTCGTGGTGCCACTCACCCACCACGACCATGGCACTCCCCCAGGGCCATTTCCACCACCTTCCTTAGCATATAACCACCTTCTCCATACCACACCTGTGTTCCTACTCCACGACCTTCCAATACCACCATCACCACGGCTGTGGCACATCAACAGGGTCGTGGTAACCAACCAACCCTACTATACTTTTGCAGTGATTTTCCTATCCTACGCCTACTTACCCTAGTGCTTCCCCACCACCTATATATACATAGGTGGTGGCTGGGGCACGAAATTTAGACACCCCACAACTACTCCAAGCTTCCATTACTCCTCCTTGAGCATTTAGTGCATTACCTTTGCATTTGTGGTTTCAATCCACCATTTCCACCTCCATTCCACCTTTGAGACCTAGTTTTCTAGGTTTTCTACCATAATCCCCCATATCTTCATTCTCACCTACACCCTTGGAGGAGAGAGGCCATCCACTGTAGCAAGGAGGTGAAGAAGAAGGCTACTTCTCCAAGCTCCATGGCATTTCTTCCCCTTCTTCCCATCTCCTTTACTATTTCTTTGACAATGTGTAGATAAGCCCCTAGTGGTGGGTTGTTTGGGGTTAAAATGTGACTTTGATACCATGTTGGGGAATTTTTTCTTGTAATGAACTCATTTTTATCTATGATGATTGCTCCATGCTTGTGTCTATTATCCCATTTCCATACTTGTAATTTGTGCTTTTTTCCATTAATTGCTTGTTTGAGAATGTTTGATGATACCATGTTTCTAGGAGAATTGGGATACATGTGGCAATCTTAGGAGTGATTCCTAGGTCCCAATAGGGGATCCCTAGCTAATACCCTTTATTCCTACATGCCTATCTCCTCTTCTACTACTTGGTATGAGACCTAAGTTACTAGTGTAAGTGAGATTGATGGCATGAGGTCAAATACCCTCATCTCCACTCCCATATCTACCCTCAACCCTCAATTTCTCATTATCACTTATCTTAGAAACCTAGATGTGTCTAATCCTATTAGAATTACACTAGCCCTAGTCTTCTACTAGTAGTATAGGGTACATTCTAATAGCATTGGTCTTATTGTTTGGTTTGGTAATCTAGATGTAAAATGAGAACCACGCTTGTCTAATAATCTCCCCCAACTAATATCAAAGTTACATCCCCAAAACGACCCACCTACCTTAATCATCTTGTTAAAACCCAAATTTCCTTGCTTGCTTGTTCATGCTAGTCTAGTTTAGTTGCTTTTGATTAATCTAGTTAATTGCCTAGTCTTGCTCATTAGTGTTAACTTAGGTTCTTGCTCTTGCTAGTGATTAGTCTAGTTAGTAATTGCTTCTTACGTTGCTAGAGTAGTGTAGTTCATCTTTCTCTCGTTTGGTTAATTGCTTAAACTAGTTGCTTAGATTCAACTTGCTTAGGATAATCTAGCTTTTTGATAACTTAGTTTCCATCTTGACTTTCTTGCTTTTTCAAATAGATTAATCAACAAACACACCCTTTTTAAACCCTCAAACCCTAATCTCCGCACTAGGAACATAGCTAACACTAAACCTAGATCTAGTGCCCCCTCTATCCCTAAGGACCGACCCCTTATTTTGCCAATCACCTATACTACAACAGTACCCCATGTGCTTGCGGGCGACCTATTTAGTTTTTGTGATTGACTTGGTTAGGTCCAATACAAATTTCAAAAGGGAATCCTCTGACGTGCGTTCGAGTACCGTGGAGTGCATCTAGATACCCTTAGTTGGCTGGTCTGTGCGCCTCTGGCTCAGACGCGCCATGCTTTTTGGCACTGTTGCTGGGGATAGAGGCGCTCGGCCTAGCTAGTTAGTGTAGCTTAGCCTTTCCTTTTGCCCTCACCATTGCTATTTTTTATTCTTTGTGTTACTTTTTCATCTTGGTTTGCTAACTTGGTTTCTTGTTGCTTGTTTGTGTATTGTGTATGTGATAGCTGTGTGTGCACCATACACATTCTACTTGTACCGACTTGGTGTTGTACAACCCTGCAATTGGCAGAAGGAGGCGCCAAGCTCACCGCAACCAGCACCGAGAGGCCGAGATGGCTAAAAAGAACCTGCACCCAGATGCTCAACCACCTCCACTGCAACACTGCCCACTCTATGAATACTTCACCCCAGAGAACTACAACTCCCCCATCGCCACCTTAGTTGACCAGATGTCGGGTCAACAATTATCCATTCTTCCTGCACTCCTTGGACTCCTTCCCACTTACTACGGGACAGAGAATGTGAATCCTTATCACCACATTGATGCGTTCCTTGAGACGTGCTCCACTTTCTGCACCCCCGCCGCCACTAACGACTCAATCCGCAGAATACTCTTTCCTTTCTCCCTAAAAGAGAAAGCTAAAGAGTGGTATGTGTCAAAGCCAGATCTGGTTACATGGAATGAAGTTAAAAATGAGTTCCTCAAGAAGTTCTTTCTGATTGCAAAGCTGTCCTACATGAGGAGGTGCATCACTTCTTTTGCTCAGAAGGAAAATGAACCCTTCCACGAGGAGTGGGAGAGGTTCCAAAAGCTGCTCCGTGACTGCCCTCACCATGAAGTGCCTTTGTGGCAACTCGTTCAAGCATTCTACACCGGGCTATAAGAGCAAAGCAAAAACAACGTCGACTCCTCCTGTGGAGGTACTTTCATGGCAAAGCCGCCTGAAGAATCGTGGCCCTTGTTCAAACATCTCGCTGACAACTCACGCCATCACGTCTCTACAAAAGGGAGCATTACAGTCAAAGCTAAATCCCTCCACCTTCCTCCGTGGCTCCAACCCGCAATGCTACCTACCCTGATATGATGAAAATGATGGCATACATGACGGAAATGATGAAGAATCAAGCTGGTAGCTCTCCTAGCCAACCCACCATGGAAGTTGACTCTGTGGATGAGGAAGTGAATGCTCTGCACTTGTCACACCCTAATCCCACGATCTCCACTGATCATGAGATTAGGGCATGACTAATAGGATTACATTAAATACAAAATCACATTTAACTTTTTCTTTTCTTAATCACTTAAAATTAACCTAAAGGAAATCTTATATCTTGGAATAAACTGAAATCTTACTAAACTTGCGGAAGCAAACTTACTGTATCATAATCTTGAAAGATACCTCAAAGTTTAAACAACATATTACATCTTACTTGCGGAATATAAAGTACAACAGATAATTTAAAACTAAACTACTTATTACTTTACATTCTCTCTCTACCACATTGCATGCCCAAGGACCGAGGGGAAAGGACTAAGAGACCTCTATCTAACTATGAACTACCTTATAAGAGCCTGGGTGATAAGATCCTTCAGCTTCCTCGTGCTGACGCTGACCTGAAAAATGTTTCAGTAGGCTGGTGAGCTACAGGCTCAGTGAATAGAATTTCACCCAACCATCACAGATAACTCATTTATGTTTATTAAACTAAAATAAAATGTAGGAATTTCTACACTGAGCAGATCTAACAATTAAAATAATAGGAAAATGCCAACATTACATTAAAATAACAACTGCTACAAACTATACTCAAATCTTACTTAACTTTTTACTTAAGAAACTTTGTAACCCCAGATTATCATATTTTAACTTATGCCTTGATCATATGCAGTGTACTCTACATATGAAGACTCGTAGCAAACTACGATCTCACCGTACAAGACTTAGCTTAAAACCCAGGAAGCTAAGCCTAGAACTGAATCCGGGTCCACTTGACTCGAATTGTCATGTCTGACTAAGGCGGCTAAACAGCTGGCCTTTAACTAGACCTCTCCTTCTAGGCTGAGTACACAGGTGGAGGGTCTGAGATGCTCTGTGGGCCTCAACTTGGTATGCTCTGTGGATACCTCTGGATCACCACCGGGATCTCCAGTTCATGTTGGGTAACCTAACTTTTCTTAGGAGACTTCCTCAAGGGCTTCATCTCCCCGCACACTCTGTGGGTACATTCTGATCCCTATATACTGGTCACTACCAGGGTGGATCGTTTCCTCCCTACAGTGCATACATCTATAGGGAATCTATGGTGTTCAAGGCACCTATGTCTATTATTTTATTATTTTTGAAAAGCTCTTACTATATTGTATCTCTCTCTTACTTATTCTTGACTTTTGTATCTCTATGGTACCAAGTCTATTTATCTAAAGCTTATAAATACAACATGTATATCATTTCTAACTTGGAAGTGCAATATACTCAAACAATGTAATTTACTGATAAATCAACATACTATAAATGTAGGCATACTAAATTCTTAAATAAATAGATTACATGTCCACTTGACGTTTATGCACTACATTCATGCAATTGAACCTTTTAATACATTAATAAGAGTGTAATGACCGTGACCTGGGTTATGAGGTAACCCTATTTGTTTTGGATAATAAAGTTTCTTAGAACTATAATATAATCCTCTAAGGTGTTTTGTTATCATGAAACTCACTTATGTTCCAAGTTTGGTCCTGATTGAATGTTGTTTGAGAAATGTTCCTTTGTTTTGGACCAAAGTGCAATTTACCCAAGACGAGGGGTTATATTGCAAAATGTCACATGTTAAACATGCCTTAAGTTCTTTAGCATCATAAGAGAGAGAATGATGCTAAGTGGTGGCTTGTGGAAAGCCTAAATTACAAGTTGCATCTTGTTTGAAGTATACACCATGTTTGAAGTATACACCATCTTATATCCCTACTCCCTCCTAGTATCATGTAGAGGAGAGATAATTAAGCATACACCATGTTTGAATCAATTATGAGTGATGGTACTCTTGGTGATGAAACGACCAAGAAAAGGGTTGAATATGAAACCTTAACTTGAGTTGTATCAAGTTGAAAAGCTTATATATGAGTGCCTATCAGCCAAGGAGCCATAGGGAAGCCTCATATAGTTTATTGAACTATTGGAAAAGGCCATATCATGCAAAGTACCTCAAGGAGGTGAGTTTTGTCAGGTTACAACTTCCTTAGTAAAGTTGTATCGTGTTGTGAATAAAGTGATGATTTAATTGATATATCTTATTTAAATGGATAAGTAATGGAAAAATTTGCATCCCGAGATAATCCTCAACTATTTTTCATGTCAAGATAAATGTTAATGCATGCATTTACATGTGTCATCCATGCTTGGACACGTGGCACCTACTAGCTCAAATTGATGACACCTCATTTTTACACTCCTTCATGAACAACAAGTATATATACCCCTAGTTTCACCTCTTAGTGCAATTTTTCGACCCTTACCACCTTCCTTTCCTTAAGTATCGTGCAACGAGCTCTTGTATCATGCAGGAGTGATGTGGTATCGTGCATGGGCCTTGGGTATCGCCCACAGCAAGATCATATTGCCCAAGTAGGGTGATATCGGCCAAGAAGGGTGATATCAGCCATAGTGAAGTGTTTTTGGCCCCAAGTGAGGAGGATATCAGCCACAAGTGGTGGCATATCATGCAAGGGATGTGAGGTATTGTGAAAAGGTTCTAGATCAAGATGGAGCTCAAATCTTAACGCTAAGGTGAGGCCATGATCATCTTCAACCTTGGATTGAAGCATGGTTTTAGGGTTTTGATCTTCCTTTCTTTTCTTCTTCACCAATTGCTTATCCATGGTGATTCCTTGTATATGAAGGAGTTGAGAACGAGCCTTGGACTTTTGATAAAACCATCTTCAACCTTAGGAACGAGGAGATTTGGATCTTGGAGCTTTGAAGTTGTTCTTAAGACGGGTTATATAACTTGAACTCAACCATGTTATTATTCATCTCCTAAATTGCTATATTTAATAAATTACTTTTAATTTCGAAATTTCCTGAAATGGTTAATGAAATTATGAGTTCTAGTAGTTTCTTAGACCTGTGGCTATGAACTATATCACTTAGAACAAAGGTCTAGAGCTTGAATATGATGGTATCACCTTATAAAAGTGATATCGGGTGAAAGCACACAAGCAAGCACCTCTAACCTGATATGATGATGTACCTACTTCACTAAAATGATATGGATATGATTTTACACATTCTTGCACGATATGGTGGTGGTGTATACACCTATTGCACGATATGAGGTCAAGCAAACACCTCAAAAGTGATATTGGGCTCAAGCATACACACACACACCTCAAAAGTGATATAGAAGCTCACATACACCTCAAACCCGATATGGAAGCATACATACACCTCAAGGGTGATATGGTAAGCATACATACACCTCAAACCCGAGATGGTAAGCATACATACACCTAAAACTCGATATGGTAAGCACACATACACCTCTAAGGTGATATGGGCAGCAAGCACACACCACATACAAGATATGGTGGAAGCACCTCAAAACTAAAATGAAGGAAAGCATCTTAAATGCAATATACCTGATGAAGTAACACATGAAGTGTCTTATATCAAGTCATACATTAAGAGGTATGGATTTTAATGAATATTGATTAAGTAGGCTAATGTACCTTGAAGGAAAGGTTGATCCAACTTAATAAAGTATGAAGTAATCAATATCCTAGTAAGGAAAAGAGAAAAACTCATACTTTATGTTGATAATCATTTAATGACAAATGATGAGAATAAATAAGTATGATTGAATACTTATGGTATTAATGTATGCTCCTAGATGTGTGCAACAATTAATTAGGGTTTGGATTGGTAATATGAACTTGAAACACTATTCGGCTATAAAGGGAAACCCTAACCCTAATGGTTGTTGCCTAGTGAGAGGTGACAAGATGTTTAATGCCTTGTGATCCATGTGGTTGGTTTTTTCCTAGTGAGAGGTGAAAATATGTTTAATGGCCTTGTGAGCCATGCGGTTAGTTGTTGCCTAGTGAGAAGTGACAAGATGTTTGATGGCCTTGTGAGCCGTGAGAATAGTTGTAGCCTAGTGAGAGTTGACAAGATGTTTGATGGTTTTGTCAGCCATGAGAATAGTTGTTACCTAGTGAGAGGTAACAAGCTATTTATAAAAGTCTCATATAAGAAATGATAATGTTCAAAATAAACTAGGAATGGAAACTTAGTAACATAATAATAATAAATGGATACAATAATATTAATGAAATCTTGATCATACATGCTCTATGCTTATAGCCAAATAAGGGCTATAGTGTTTTGAATATTCTTAAAGGAGATAAGAGGAATACTTGTATAATATAAAGGATGTGAATAAGTATGATGACTTGGCTAAGGTATAATGCTTGGAATAGTTTTACATGGCTGGTAATAACCCAACACCTAGTTGTTGTCATAGGATTGGCATAGACAAATACCTGGAATAAAACTACAGGATTGGGATAAATTGATGCCTGGATGCAACACTCACAGGATTGGCATAATCCAATACTTCGAATAATGTCACAAGATTGACATAGACCAATACCTAGAATAAAACTACATGATTGGGATAACCAGATGCCTGGATGAAACACTCATAAGATTGGCATAATCCAATACCTGGAATAATGTCACAAGATTGGCATAGACCAATACCTGGAATAAGACTACATGATTGGGATAACCCGATGCCTGGATGCAACACTCACATGATTGGTAATAACCCAATACTTGGCTGTTAATCACAAGATTGGTAGAGTCCAAAACCTGGCTGTTCACAGGGTTGGTAATAACCCAACACCTGGCTATTAAGCACAGGATTGGTAATAACCCAGTACCTGGCTATTAATCACAGGATTGGTAGATTCCAATACTGGGTTGCTGACATGATTGGTAATAAACCAATGCCTGGTTGTTAATCACAGGGTTGGTAATAACCCAACACCTAGATGTTATCACAGGGTTGGAATAGTCCAATACCTGGAATAGTTGTACATGATTGGTATAGTCCAATACCTAGAATAGTTGTACTGGATTGGCATAGTCCAAAGTCTGGAATGACTTCATAGGATTGGCAGAGCCAATACCTGGACAAAATATGATGATGTATATTCACATGGCTGGTATAATTCAATATCTGGCTAGCAAATTGGCTGAGGGTAACAGATAGAAATGAGAATGATTCATGGATGTCATACCATGATAATGAGTATATCAGGATAATCTTGAAATGTTGATATTGTGACGACCATCTTGTGAAAACAAGATCAACGAATGTGGAAGCGATTAACTAGCAGCATAATTATGGAAATTTACTAAAAATTTAAACTTTTTCTAAAGTGATCTATAAATCATAAAACTCTTTCATAAAGAAACATGATAAGTTGTTTGTAGACTAATCCATCATTACATCTCTGTAATATCACATCTCGAGTATTACAAACATCAACTACCTTGTTAGCTGTACAAGGCAAGATACTGAAATCTCGAGGCATTAAGTCAAAAATCTCAGATCTATCTTTAAACATCTACTGACTCCTAGGACCTGAGAGTACAGAGACGACACATAGGACATTCTATCTACAAGACTTGACAGTCAGTGTCTCCACCTGAGGATCACTGATGTCCCTGATGTTGTTGTTGCTGTTGTTGTTGTTCACCCACTGATGGGTTCCTTCTTCCTCGGCGTCTACCTAAAAAGTCGAATACCACGGGGGTGAGACAATTGTATAATTGTCCCAGCGAGAGTTATAACTCTCCTCCATAAGTATTGTTATGGCAATAATGAAATAACATTAAGCAGTAGAACGATAAACATTCAACAACAGGTTTAGCATTGTGTAAACTAGGTGAAGCAACCTCCTTTTAAGCCATCATTTCAATTATAACTTAATTGAATGAAAAGACATATAACAATAAGGAATATGAAGAACATGTATACTAGTTATTTAACTAGAGCACTATAAACAATGTAACATGAATCATTATTTCTCGTAGTTCAACCTAAGCAAATATGCTACACGGCTGATTATATTTTACAAACATTTTTATGCCCTGAGGAGATGAGTTACACCTCTCATACTCCAACCGACCATTACGAAATCATAATCGGTACCATACATAGGCCATCAGAAGAGTCGGATTCCTATGACCTCATCCTCCTCAGTCAGTATGAGGAACATCATGCATGACATCTGGTGTCTCTGCCATAATAGCTTTCCAGGGTATTCTGGAAACTTCGCTATTAGAGTTACAGTGGCACTCTATTCGCCATCGAGGGATTTCTTGTTTATCTCACATTGATGCGGCATCAACAACATCATCGGGAGATTAGTGATACATCATCCCGGCATAAACATATAATGAAGGATTGAGAGATTAATTGTACATCTCACATCAATTCCTACATTAGGACGTAAGGATATTCACGTTCATAACCCCCACATACTCAAAAGTATGCTCTCCAGGAGTTCCCTTAGGAAAACCTGTTTCACCATCATTTAACTTCTGACAAAGATGGATCTATGGTCAGGGCTCTACATGATATCATTATACTTGGTTATTTAAGTACATTATGGCATTCCTTTAGCATCAGGCATGTTTACAAACATAAATCATTAAAACAATTGCTATAAAGAAATAGTACTAATTGTATCAAGTTCATTTCACATCCAGTTATCATTGGGATGTCAATCCCGAACCATCTAATCATTATGATTCAGGAACATGGGTGTTCAAAACCCTTAGATCATCATAACACTTGTTACCAAGTAACATATTACTATCGAGTCATTTAACAGCATGACCTTGATTGTAACAATGCAGATATTTCTCATGGCTTTTAAAGCCTATCAATCTCATATGCTATCTTTCACTAGGCAACATAGCATATCATTAATTTCAAAGCTTATAAAGTGCTTTGATAAATATGACATCATAGCCCTTACCTGACTATGTTCACCATTTCATAAAAACCTACATAATTAATACATTTGATAATAGGCAATTGATCTCTATATCAGCATATTGCAAAACAAAGATAACCTTTCAATTCAATGGTTATACCACTATGCCTTTAATAGGGTTGGGTTTTCCCTATTCAATTCAATTAGGGTTATTCAACCCCATTATCTTAATTAGGAATAGTGATTCCGTATTCATACTTCAATCATAGAGTTTCATGCTTAAAGGTATATCCCAGAATTAGGGTTTACTGTTCATATCATCACATTACCCTAGATTAGGGTTTACTATTCACATTACATCACATTACCCTAGATTAGGGTTTACTATTCACATTACATCAAATTACCCTAGATTAGGGTTTACTATTCACATTACATCATATTACTCTAGATTAGGGTTTACTATTCACATCATTGTTAATTAAGATAATACCATCATCATGTATGAGAATTACTTCCATTAATGCCCTGAAATTAGGTTAGGATTCATTATCCATCATAATTAGGGTTTCCATGATCTCACTATAAAGGATCATGCCCTAATTAGGTACATTTATACATATTGGAAGCTTATTACTTGATTCTCATTTATATGAGGAGTCTTCTCTCTCCTATTACTATTAGATGATGTTTACATCACTCTTGATTAGGTTAAATCAAATCAATACTGACATCATGGGTTGTATCATTACTATTGTGGTCATTAAGATTCACTTGATCAAAGGGTATAGGTTACTCTATCCCATCAAAAGTACTTTTGTAATATTCATCATTGATCATAATATGCATCAATCCACTAATTACTTGGTCCCTTAATCACTTTAGGTATCTATAGGGTTTAGGTTAATCAACTTCTAAACCATCATGACCACTAAGGCATCAAACGATCCTGACCATTTTAGACCTCAAACGGTCTTGCACACCAAACGGTCTTGAACAATCCTTGAAACCGTTTGGTGGTGTTGACCGTTTGGTTTTGTTGACTTTGAACCCGTTTGATAAAGTGCACACTCAAGACCGTTTGCCCAAGGTGAGGTGAAGACCGTTTGGTCTTGTTGATCGTTTGCCAACTTTGACTTTGAAACCGCATGGGCAAATTTGATCTTGAAACCGCATGAGCACCAAACGGTTTGGGATCGTTTGGTCCCAAATGGTCTTGAGACCATTTGGACTCAAACGGTCTTGAGACCATTTGGACTCAAACGGTCTTGAGACTGTTTGGACCCAAACGGTCTTGAGACCGTTTGATCCAAACCATCTCAAAACCGCATGGACCAAAAAGTGTCTCAACCATTCCAATTGAGTTAGGGTTTCCAATGTTGAACCCCTCAATCATTCATGCACTTGTTATCCAATTATCAATTGAGTCAATTAGGTCAACCCTCAACTGATTTGACACTCAATTGTCCCTCAATTGATCACCAATTAGGGCTTGGATCAATTGAATTAGGGTTTGGAATCGATTACCCTTCAACATGTATCAACATGAGTCTAATTGACATTGAACCCATTGAACCATCATTCAATTTGGTCATGACCTGACCCCAAACGGTCTTGGGATTGTTTGGATGACCTCCAAACGTTCTTGAGACCATTTTCTCAAGGCAAAATCAAAAACTAACTCAACCTATTAAGGTTTGGCTCATTGAGTTGATCATTAGGTCACTAATCAATTGCACTTCAACTTGTTATCTTTAGATCTCCAACCACTTGACCATAGTCAACCCTAGACCTCCAAACGGTCTTGGGTGACCCTCAAACGGTCTTGGGTGACCCCCAAACGGTCTTGGGATCGTTTGGACATCCTCCAAACGGTCTTGAGACCGTTTGTCCATTATTTCATCAAAAACCAAGTCATTCTCTTAAGGGTTGAATCCTATATCTGGTCACCAAATCAACACTTAATTGTTCAACAACTTGATATCATTAGAACCTCAATTGGTCAACCTTACTTAACCATAGACCTCCAAACGGTCTTGGGTGATCACCAAACGGTCTTGAGACCATTTGGTTGATTCCCAAATGGTTTTGAAACCGTTTGGGTCACTCAACCCAAACTTCAACATGATTGTATTATTGAAATCAACAACTAACCCAATTAGGGTTTAGATGACTAATGTGCCTTCAATTGGTGATTTACTTGGAATTAGATGATGATTTTTGGTGGTTGAATAGTAAATAATGTTTACAACAGACCTCCTAATGGTCAACGCCTGGTCAAGGCATCCAAACGGTCTTGGACCATTTGCTCCCATTCGTTCTTAGTTGAAACCGTTTGCTTTCAAACGGTTTGAAACCGTTTGCTCCCAAACGGTTTGGGAAACCGTTTGTGCAAGAGGTGGAAGACCGTTTGCTAAAGAAAAATTTAGGATAAACATTGGAAATAACGTCATTATCTTCTACCTCAAGAACAAGGGCTGTTCTTCACGGAATCACTTGCAAGAACACTTAAAAGTATCTAAAGAATAAGAACAAGCAATGTTTCTAGGAGAAGAAGATGCATTAACAAAACTTAAGGGTTAGAGTTATAAAACCCGCCTCTAGGACTGATCCATAGCTCCAAGCTTCGTAGCTTTAATGGTGGCTTGAGCTCCAAAGGTAGTCCAAGGTCCGTTCTTTAAGATTTGGATGGAGAAGAAGGCTAGAAAGAAGAGTTGTGTAAGAAAAACTAACAAACCAACCTTGTATTAGGGTTTCCTCCAAGAATTCGAGCTAGGTGATGATCAAAGCTTACCCAAACCATCTTGGTCATCCTCCTCTGTTCTTATTTTATTTCTTAAACCCATCCACTCATGCTCACTCCACCCTTGGCCACGTTTCTTCCTTCTTTTCACATGCCATTTTGCTTAAAACTTGGTTATTTAAATATTAAGGTTATCTTTGTTACTTGATCATTCAAATGAGGCACCCCGCTCATTTTGTTTGCTCTTCTTGATTCCAAGAGTCATGAAAGATTCTCTAGAGGGTATATTTTACATGTTGCACCCTGTTTTGGGTAAATTGCACTTTATACTGAAACTAACATATTTAAGAAAAATACCTAGGGTTAGTTCATAACCCAGGTCAGGGATGTTACAAATTATCCACCCCTTACAAGGATTTGGTCCCCAAAATCAACAAAACATATATAAGAGAGAAGAGCAGGGTATTTCCTTCTCATCTCTTCCTCTAGTTCCCACGTGGCTTCCTCAACACCACGATGATTCCAGAGGACTTTCACAAGACTTATATCTTTCTTTTTCAGTTGCTTAATTCTTTTATCAAGGATCGACACAGGTCCTTCTTCATAGGATACATCATCATTCAACTCTACTTCCATAGGTTGCAGAACTGATTCTATATCAGGTTGACATTTCTTAAGCATGGAAATGTGGAACACATGGTGTAACTTTTGTAACTCTGGTGGTAACTCTAGCTTATAAGCTACTCTTCCAATCCGTTCAATGATTGGATAAGGCCCCATAAACCTAGGAGCTAACTTTCCTTTCCTTCCAAATCACAAAACTCCTTTCCAAGGTGAGACTTGTAGTACACTCTGTCTCCAACATGGAATTCTAAAGGTCTACGACATTTATCAGCATATGATTTCTGTCTATCTTGTGTAGTCTTTAACTGTTGTTGTATTACTTTAATCTTCTCGATGGTCTGTTGTACTAGATCAGGACCTAACAGTTGATATTCACCAGTTTCATACCAACATAGGGGTGATCTACAACGTCTACCATACAAAGCTTCATAAGGTGCCATATCAATGCTATGTTGATAGCTGTTATTATAGGCAAACTCTATCAAGCTTAGGTGCAGATCCCAACTCCCCGTAAACTGAAGAACACATTCTCTAAGCAAGTCTTCCAAGGTATGTATAGTCCTTTCTAACTGTCCATCAGTCTGTTGATGAAAGGTTGTACTAAACCTTAACTGTGTGCCTAAGGCTTTATGAAGTCGCTCCCAAAAATGACTCATAAACTGGGGACCTCTGTCAGAAACAATGGTAACTGGGACTCCATGCAGTCGCACTATCTCATCAACATATAACTGTGCTAGCTTCTCAGCAGAATAGGTTGTTTTGACAGGCATGAAATGTGATGTCTTCGTCAACCTATCAACTATTACCCAAATGGAATCATGTCCATTGGCTGTCCTGGGTAGGCCAACAACAAAGTCCATGGTTATATGATCCCACTTCCACTGCGGTATGGGTAAAGGTTGCATTGTTCCTGCAGGCTTCTGGTGTTCAGCTTTAACTTGCTGACACACTGGACACCGCATAACAAACTCAGCAACGTCTTTCTTCAAACCAGGTCACCAATACATATATTTCAAGTTTTGATACATCTTGGTGCTTCCTGGATGCATGGCATACATCAAAGAATGAGCTTCTTCCAGGACTAACTTCCTCAAGTTATCCACATCAGACACAATCATCCTACCATGATAACATGCTACTTGATCATCTGAGTCATGGAAACCATCTTGTCTCTCACTACCATACTCCGATCTAATCAATTGAACTGCATCATCAACTTGTTGTGCCTCCTTGATCTGCTATCTTAGAGTAGGTTTTATATGCATCTCAGCCAACAACCCGGCTAACAATGATACTTTCAACTGTACATTATCTTGCCTTAAGGAGATAAGCATATCTCTCCTTGAGCACACTAAGGAATTCAGTTGTGCTCTATCGAAGGCTGGTGTTGTTGAATTCCTACTCAAAGCATCAACAACCACATTGGCCTTCCCTAGATGGTAATATATTGTACAATCATAGTCCTTGATTAACTCCATCCAGCGGTGTTGCCTCATGTTAAGCTCGTGCTGAGAAAAGATATACTTAAGGTTCTTATGGTCTGTGAAAATCTGGAATGTCTCTCCATAAAGATAATGTCTCCAGATTTTCAAGGCATGAACTACAACAGCTAGTTCTAGATCATGTGTCGGATAATCCTCCTCGTGTTTCTTAAGCTGTCGAGAAGCAAAAGAAATCACTTGTTTATCCTGCATCAACACACATCCTAGTCCATTCTTAGAGGCATCATAGAAAACTATATATCCTTTTCCTTGTTCAGGTAACACGAGTACATGTGCACTTGTCAACCTCTGCTTCAACAACTGAAAACATTGTTGACACTTATTACTCCAAACAAAAGGAACATCCTTCCTTGTCAACTTAGTCAAGGGTAAGGCTATAGAACTGAAGTTCTTAATGAACCTTCGATAATAGCCTGCCAACCCTAAGAAACTACGGATTTCCGTCGATGTCTTCGGCTGCTCCCAAAGCAGAATAGACTCTACCTTTCTAGGGTCAACACGTATACCTAAAGCAGATATTACGTGTCCAAGGAAAGAAACTTCTGGTAACTAGAACTCACACTTGCTAAACTTAGCATATAACTTATGCTCTCTTAGCAAAGTTAGAGCCTAACGAAGATGTTGTTCATGCTGCTGAGCATCTCTACTATAGATCAGGATGTCATCTATAAAGACAACAACACACTGACCAAGAAAAGGTCGGAAGATTCTATTCATGAGTTCCATAAATGCAGTTGGTGCATTTGTTAGTCCAAACGATATAACTGTGAACTCATAGTGACCATACCTCATTCTAAAGGCAGACTTAGGTATGTCACTATCCTTAATACGGAGTTGATGATATCCAGACCTCAAGTCTATCTTTGAGAAGACGGTTGCGCAATGCAACTGGTCAAAGAGATCATCAATCCTCGGCAAAGGATACTTATTCTTTATTTTTACTTTATTTAATTTTCTGTAATCAATGCACAACCGCATTGAAGTCTTTCTTTTTAAAAAAGAGGACCGGAGCACCCCAAGGCGAAGTACTTGGTCCGATGAAACCCTTCTTAAGCAACTCTTGCAGTTGTTTCTGGAGTTCTGCCATCTCAGCAGGCGCCATCCTATATGTTGTTTGTGCTATAGGTTGCGTATATGGGATTAGATTTATCTCAAAATCAATATCTCAAGGTGGTGGTACACCTGGAAGTTCTTCAGGAAATACATCTTCAAATTCCCTAACTACAGGAACTTCGGCAGGGTTAGGACTATCCATGGTAGTATCTACCACATGGGCCAAGAATGCGTAACATCCTTGCCTCATCAACTTCTCAACAACCATAGATGACACAAGACATGTGGGTAGAATCTTTCTCTCTCCTTGAAAGATCCATGTGTCACTATCATCAACAAATAGAGCTTGCTTGGATTCACAATCCAAGACAACCTTATACCTTTCTAAGGTATCCATCCCAAGGATTATATCAAATTCGTGCATCTCAAGTGGTATAAGATCCACTTGAATGCGATGTTCAAAAAGGAAGAGGATGTAAGGAGAACATACCTCCTGCAACACAGCAGATCCCATCAACGGAGTTTCTAACAACAAACTATCTGCTCTATGACTTATAGTCAGATTGCAGTCAAGAATCACTCTTCGAGTGATAAAGGAGTATGTAGCACTTGGATCAATTAAAACAGATACAACGCAAGATGTAGAAATATCTGAATATAAAAATTCCATCTAACCTGCCACAACCCGAGGGTTGATCACTACATCAGGTGGATTCATCACATAAAATCTCGCTGTTGCATGTGGTTGATTCGGTGCTCGTTGACTAGGTGTCGATGATTCAGCTTAGGACGCTTATCCACATCCTCTAACTCCTCCTGGAAACTGTCTCCTTTGAGATCCTTGCTGACTCTGCCTTTGAGGTTGACTCACACTTACTTCTCTGGCTCTGCAGTCTTTCATCAGATGTCCCATCTTTCCACATATATAACAAGTTCTGTTCAGTTGTTGTGGTCTGGGTGGTCATTTAACCGACATAGATACTGAGCTACGAGCTCCTTCTAATGGTAAACTTCGTCCTCTAGCCCTATTTGATGTCCACTGCGTCTGGGTACTGAATCTAGGCGGTGGCGTAGGCGCAGAAAACCTAGGTTTCTTAAAACCTTTAGATGAAGATCCTTGAAACTGGAGGTACATCCTCTTGTTTTGGGTCTGTCTCTTCTTTGCTACAGACCTCTCTACCCTTCTGACATATTCCAAAAAGGTAGCAAACCTTTCCCTATTCTCCAGAGCAGACACATGGGTAGTCAACTCAGCGTTTAATCCTTTCTCAAAATGCCTAATCCTTTCTTCATCTGTAGCTGCCATATGCGGACAGAACCGCAACAACTCCATAAACTTAGCCTCGTATTTGCTAATGTTCATTGGTCCTTGTCTTAACCTCTCAAACTGAGAGATTTTCTCATCCAGAAATGTCTTAGGGAAATATCTGTTGATAAATTCCCGTCGAAAAACTTCCCATGCAACCTCTACACCAGGCCTCTTCTGTTCTTGCATGATCCACCAATGACCAACACTTCCTTTGAGAAGATATACAAAATGTTTAACCTTCTCAACTTCTCAGATGTTCAGAATTCTAAAGGCCTTCTCTAGTTCAGTTAACCACAAGTCAACATCTACTGGGTCAGCTGTTCCAGCATACTCTATGGCTCCAACTCGGTGAAGTCGTTCAAACGTCTTGCCGATTCCTTGTCCTTCAGGATGGGTAGGTGCCCTAGGTGCATGTATAGACATCCTATCAGTCATGTGTGTCATGGCAGTCATAAACTGCCCAAACATGGCTTGGACAGCTGGGTTCCCCATGTCAGTTGGATTGAACTCGGGTGGTCCAGGCACAGGTTCTTCTCTATCTAGGTCTCTTGCACCTCTTCTGGGTGCAGCAGCACTACTCTCTGTAATGTGTTCTTCATGTGGTCCAGACATCCTTAGTTTTATCTTCTCCTCCTAAATTAGCAGAAGACACTATCAGACATACTGGAAGACACTTAGAACAGACTCAACAACCTAAGTCCTATGTCTCTGTAGACTCAGCGAACCTAGAGCTCTGATACCACTTAACTTATGATGACCGTCTCACGAAAATAAGATCAACGAATGTGAAAGCGATTAGCTAGCAGTGGAATTATGGAAATTTACTAAAAATTAAAATTTTTTGTAAAGAGATCTATAAATGATTAAACTATTTCATAAAGAAACATGATAAGTTGTTTACAGACTAATCCATCATTACATCTCTATAATATCACATCTCGAGTATTACAAACATCAACTACCTTGTTAGCTGTACAAGGCAAGATACTAAAATCTCGAGGCATTAAGTCAAAAATCTCAGATCTATCTTTAAACATCTACTGACTCCTAGGACCTGAGACTACAGAGACGACACATAGGACATTCTATCTACAAGACTTGATAGTCAGTGTCTCCATCTGAGGATCACTGCTGTCCCTGATGTTGTTGCTGCTGCTGCTGTTGTTCACCCACTGATGGGTTCCTTCGTCCTCGGCATCTACCTAAAAATTCGAATCCCACGGGGGTGAGACAATTGTATAATTGTCCCAACGAGAGTTATAACTCTCTTCCAGAAGCATTGTTATTGCAATAATGAAATAACATTAAGCTGTAGAACGATAAACATTCAACAGCAGTTTTAGCATTGTGTAAACTAGGTGAAGCAACCTCCTTTTAAGCAATCATTTCAATTATAACTTAATTGAATGAAAAGACATATAAAAATAAGGAATATGAAGAACATATATACTAGTTATTTAACTATAACACTATAAACAATGTAACATCAATCATTGTTTCTCGTAGTTCAACCTAAGAAAATATGCTACACGGCTGATTATATTTTACAAACATTTTTATGCCCTGAGGAGATGAGTTACACCTCTTATACTCCAACCGACCATTATGAAATCGCAATCGGTACCATACATAGGTCATCAGAAGAGCCGAATTCCTATGACCTCATCCTCCTCAGTCAGTATGAGGAATAGCATGTAGGACATCTGGTGTCTCTGCCATAATAGCTTTCCAGGGCATTCTGGCAACTTCGCTATTAGAGTTACAGTGGCATTATGTACTCTCTTCACCATTGAGGGATTTCTTGTTTATCTCACATCAATGCGGCATCAACAACATCATCAGGGGATTAGTAATACATCATCCCGGCATAAACATATAATGAAGGATTGAGAGATTAATTGTACATCTCACATCAATTCCTACATTAGACGTAAGGATATTCATGTCCATAACCCCCACATACTCAAAAGTATGCTCTGCAGGAGTTCCCTTAGGAAAACCTGTTTCACCATCATTTAACTTCTGACAATGATGGATATATGGTCAAGTCTCTACATGATATCATTATACTCGATTATTTAAGTACATTATGGCATTCTTTTAGCATCAGACATGTTTTCAAACATAAACCATTAAAATAATTGCTATAAAGAAAGAGTACTAATTGTATCAAGTTCATTTCACATCCAGTTATCATTGAGATGTCAATCCCTAACCATCTCATCATTATGATTCAGGAACATGGGTGTTCAAAACCCTTGGATCATCATAACACTTGTTATAAAGTAACATATTATTATCGAGTCATTTAACAACATGACCTTGATTGTAACAATGCAAATATTTCTCATGGCTTTCACAGCCTATCAATCTCATAGGCTATCTTTCACTAGGCAGCATAGCATATCATTACTTTCAAAGCTTATAAAGTGCTTTGATAAATATGATATCATAGCCCTTACCTGACTATGTTTACCATTTCATAAAAACCTACATAATTAATACATTTGATAATAGGAAATTTATATCTATATCAGCATATTGCAAAACAAGGATAATCTTTCAATTCAAGGGTTATACCACTATGCCTTTAATAGGGTTGGGTTTTCCCTATTCAATTCAATTAGGGTTATTCAACCCCTTTATCTTAATTAGGAATAGTGATTCCTTATTTCATACTTCAATCATAGAGTTTCATGCTTAAAGGTATATCCCAGAATTAGGGTTTACTGTTCATATCATCACATTACCCTAGATTAGGGTTTACTATTTACATTACATCACATTACCCTAGATTAGGGTTTACTATTCACATTACATCACATTACCCTAGATTAGGGTTTACTATTCACATTACATCACATTACCCTAGATTAGGGTTTACTATTCACATTACTGTGAATTAAGATCATACCATCATAATGTATGAGAATTACTTCCATTAATGCCCTCAAATTAGGTTAGGATTCATTATCCATCATAATTAGGGTTTCCATGATCTCACTATAAAGGATCATGCCCTAATGAGGTACATTTATACATATTGGAAGCTTATTACTTGATTCTCATTTATATGAGGAGTCTTCTCTCTCCTCTTACTATTAGATGATGTTTAATCACTCTTGATTAGGTTAAATCAAATCAATACTGACATCATGGGTTGTATCATTACTATTGTGGTCATTAAGATTCACTTGATCAAAGGGTATAGGTTACTCTATCCCATCAAGGGTAATTTTGTAATATTCATTGTTGATCATAATATGCATCAATCCACAAATTACTTGGTCCCTTAATCACTTTAGGTATCTATAGGGTTTAGGTTAATCAACTACTAAACCATCTTGACCACTAAGGCATCAAACGATCCTGACCTTTTTAGACCTCAAATGGTCTTGCACACTAACCCTCCAAATGGTCTTGAACAATCCTTGAAACCATTTGGTGCTGTTGACCGTTTGGTTATGTTGACATTGAAACCGTTTGATAAAGTGCACACTCAAGACCGTTTGCCCAAGGTGAGGTGAAGACCGTTTGGTCTTGTTGACCGTTTGGCCAACTTTGACTTTGAAACCGCATGGGCAAATCTGATCTTGAAACCGCATGAGCACCAAACGGTTTGGGATCATTTGGTCCCAAATGGTCTTGAGACCATTTGAACTCAAACGGTCTTGAGACCATTTGGACCCAAATGGTCTTGAGACCGTTTGATCCAAACCATCTCAAAACCGCATGGACCAAAAAGTGTCTCAACCATTCCAATTGAGTTAGGGTTTCCAATGTTGAACCCCTCAATCGTTCATGCACTTGTTAGCCACTTATCAATTGAGTCAATTAGGTCAACCCTCAACTGATTTGAAACTCAATTGACCCTCAATTGATCACCAATTAGGGCTTGGATCAATTGAATTAGGGTTTGGAATCGACCACCCTTCAACATGTATCAACATGAGTCTAATTGACATTGAACCCATTGAACCATCATTCAATTTGGTCATGACCTGACCCAAAACGGTCTTGGGATCGTTTGGATGACCTCCAAATGGTCTTGAGACCGTTTTCTCAAGTCAATACCAAAAACTAACTCAACCTATTAAGGTTTGGCTCATTGAGTTGATCATTAGGTCACTAATCAATTGCACTTCAACTTGTTATCTTTAGATCTCCAACCACTTGACCATAGTCAACCCTAGACCTCCAAACGGTCTTGGGTGATCCCCAAACGGTCTTGGATCGTTTGGACATCCTCCAAACGGTCTTGAGACAGTTTTCCCATTATTTCATCAAAAACCAAGTCATTCTCTTAAGGGTTGAATCCTAGATCTGGTCACCAAATCAACACTTAACTGTTCAACAACTTGATATCATTGGACCCTCAATTGGTCAACCTTACTTAACCCTAGACCTCCAAACGGTCTTGGGTGATCATAAAATGGTCTTGAGACCGTTTGGTTGATTCCCAAATGGTTTTGAAACCGTTTGGGTCACTCAACCGAAACTTCAACATGATTGTATTATTGAAATCAGCAACTAACCCAATTAGGGTTTAGGTGACTAATGTGCCTTCAATTGGTGATTTACTTGTAATTAGATGATGATTTTTGGTGGGTTAATAGTCCATAATGTTTACAACGGACCTCCAAATGGTCAAGGCCTGGTCAATGCATCCAAACGGTCTTGGACCGTTTGCTCCCATGCGTTCTTGGTTGAAACTGTTTGCTTTCAAACGGTTTGAAACCGTTTGCTCCCAAACGGTTTGGGAAACCGTTTGTGCAAGAGGTGGAAGACCGTTTGCTAAAGAAAAATTTAGGATAAACATTAGAAATAACGTCATCATCTTCTACCTCAAGAATGGTGGCTGTTCTTCACGGAATCACTTGCAAGAACACTTAAAAGTGTCTAAAGAATAAGAACAAGCAACGTTTCTAGGAGAAGAAGATGCATTAACAAAACTTAAGGGTTAGAGTTATAAAACCCGCCTCTAGGACTGATCCAGAGCTCCAAGATTCGTAGCTTTAATGGTGGCTTGAGCTCCAAAGGTTGTCCAAGGTCCGTTCTTCAAGATTTGGATGGAGAAGAAGGCTAGAAAGAAGAGTTGTGTAAGAAAAACTAACAAACCAACCTTGTATTAGGGTTTCCTCCAAGAATTCGAGCTAGGTGATGATCAAAGCCTACCCAAACCATCTTGGTCGTCCTCCTCTGTTCCAGAGCTCCCTCTTGGTCGGTCCAAAGCAAGAATATGAGAAAAGAAACTAAAGGAACGATCCTTTTCTCTGAGGAAAAAGGGTGCTTATATATATTTTTGGGTATTATCAAGGCAAAGAAAAAGATAGTTATTTCTTTTATTTCTTACACCCATCCACTCATGCTCACTCCACCCTTGTACATGTTTCTTCCTTCTTTTCACATGCAAAACTCTCTCTTATCCAAGGTTAAAGGAAAAGAAACCATGTCTTAATAAGTTATATATATGAAAGGCCATTTTGCTTAAAACTTGGTTATTTAAATATTAAGGTTATCTTTCTTACTTGATCATTCAAATGAGGCACCCCTCTCATTTTCTTTTCTCTTCTTGATGCCAAGAGTCATGAAAGATTCTCTAGAGGGTATATTTTACATGTTGCACCCTGTTTTGGGTAAATTGCACTTTACACCGAAACTATGTTTTAAAGCACAAGGATTACTCTACAAGCTATATCTTGGTGCCCAAACTTGTGGAATCCATTCCACCATATCATATGCACTCTTATGATGTCTTATCATAAGAGGAAATTCTCAACATGTGAAATTTGCAAGTTAACCCCTCTAACTGGGTAATTTGCACTTTAGTCCATATTTAACAAAACAATATTACAACATTGTTCAAAAAGGACTAAACGGAGATATTTGTTGCTCAGAGGCATTAATTACATATTAAAAGATAACCACAAGCATTTAATCACATATTTAAGCAAAATACCTAGGGTTAGTTCATAACCCAGGTCAGGGATGCTACAAATTATCCACCCCTTACAAGGATTTCGTCCCCGAAATCAACAAAACATATTTAAGAGAGAAGAGCAGGATATTTCCTTCTCATCTTTTCCTCTAGTTCCCACATGGCTTCCTCAACACCACGATGATTCCAGAGGACTTTCACAAGACTTATATCTTTCTTTTTCAGTTGTTTAATTCTTTTATCAAGGATCGACACAGGTCCTTCTTCATAAGATACATCATCATTCAACTCTACTTCCATAGGTTGCACAACTGATTCCGTATCAGGGTGATATTTCGTAAGCATGGAAATGTGGAACACATGGTGTAACTTTTGTAACTCTGGTGGTAACTCTAGCTTATAAGCTACTCTTCCAATCCGTTCAATGATTGGATAAGGCCCCATAAACCTAGGAGCTAACTTTCCTTTCCTTCCAAATCACAGAACTCCTTTCCAAGGTGAGAATTTGAGGTACACTCTGTCTCCTACCTGGAATTCTAAAGGTCTATGAAGTTTATCAACATATGATTTTTGTCTATCTTGTGCAGTCTTTAACTGTTGTTGTATTACTTTAATGTTTTCAGTGGTCTGCTGCACAAGATCAGGACCTAACAGTTCATTTTCACCAGTTTCATACCAACATAGGGGTGATCTACAACGTGTACCATACAAAGCTTCATAAGAAGCCATATCAATGCTATGTTGATAGCTGTTATTATTGGCAAACTCTATCAAGCTTAGGTGCAGATCCCAACTCCCCGTAAACTGAAGAACACATGCTCTAAGAAAGTCTTCCAAGGTCTGTATAGTCCTTTCTGACTGTCCATCAGTCTGTGGATGAAAGGCTGTACTAAACCTTGACTGTGTGCCTAAGGCTTTATGAAGTCACTCCCAAAAATGACTCATAAACTGGGGACCTCTGTCAGAAACAATGGTAACTGGGACTCCATGCAGTCGCACTATCTCATCAACATATAACTGTGCTAGCTTCTCAGCAGAATAGGTTGTTTTGATAGGCATGAAATGTGCTGTCTTCGTCAACCTATCAACTATTACCCAAATGGAATCATGTCCTTTGGCTGTCTTGGGTAGGCCAACAACAAAGTCCATGGTTATATGATCTCACTTCCACTGCGGTATGGTTAAAGGTTGCATTGTTCCTGTAGGCTTCTGGTGTTCATCTTTAACTTGCTGATGCACAAGACACCGCATAAAAAACTCAGCAACGTCTTTCTTCAAACCAGGCCACCAATACATATCTTTCAAGTTTCGATACATCTTGGTGCTTCCTAGATGCATGGCATACATCAAAGAATGAGCTTCTTCCAGGACTAACTTCCTCAAGTTATCCACATCAGGCACTATCATCCTACCATGATAACAGGATACTTGATCATCTGAGTCATGGAAACAATCTCGTCTCTCACTACCATACTCCGATCTAATCAATTGAACTGCATCATCAACTTGTTGTGCCTCCTTGATCTGCTGTCTTAGAGTAGGTTTTATATGCATCTCAGCCAACAACACGGCTAACAATGATACTTTCAACTGTACATTGTCTTGCCTTAAGGAGATAAGCATATCTCTCCTTGAGCACACTAAGGAATTCAGTTGTGCTCTATCCAAGGCTGGTGTTGCTGATTTCCTACTCAAAGCATCAGCAACCACATTGGCCTTCCCTAGATGGTAATCAATTGTACAATCGTAGTCCTTGATTAACCCCATCCAGCGGCGTTGCCTCATGTTAAGCTCGTGCTGAGAAAAGATATACTTAAGGTTCTTATGGTATGCGAAAATCTGGAATGTCTCTCCATAAAGATAATGTCTCCAAATTTTCAAGGCATGAACTACAACAGCTAGTTCTAGATCATGTGTCGGATAATTCTCCTCGTGTTTCTTAAGATGTCAAGAAGCAAAAGAAATCACTTATTTATCCTGCATCACCACACATCCTAGTCCATTCTTAGAGGCATCATAGAAAACTATATATCCTTTTCCTTGTTCAGGTAACACAAGTACAGGTGCACCTGTCAACCTCTCCTTCAACAACTGAAAAGATTATTGACACTTATTACTCCAAATAAAAGGAACATCCTTCCTTGTCAACTTAGTCAAGGGTAAGGCTATAGAATTGAAGTTCTTAATGAACCTTCGATAATATCCTGCCAACCCTAAGAAACTACGTATTTCCTTCGGCGTCTTCTGCTGCTCCCAAAGCAGAACAAACTCTACCTTTCTAAGGTCAACACGTATACCTAAAGCAGATATTACGTGTCCAAGGAAAGAAACTTCTGGTAACCAGAACTCACACTTGCTAAACTTAGGATATAACTTATGCTCTCTTAGCAATGTTAGAGCCTGACAGAGATGCTGTTCACGCTACTGAGCATCTCTACTATAGATAAGGATGTCATCTATAAAGACAACAACACAATGATCAAGAAAAGGTCAGAAGATTCTATTCATGAGTTCCATAAAAGAAGCTGGTGCATTTGTTAGTCCAATCGACATAACTGTGAACTCATAGTGACCATACCTCGTTCTAAAGGCAGTCTTAGGTATGTCACTATCCTTAATATGGAGTTGATGATATCCCGACCTCAAGTCTATCTTTGAGAATACGGTTGTGCCATGCAACTAGTCAAAGATATCATCAATCCTCAGCAAAGGATACTTATTTTTTATTGTTACTTTATTTAATTGTCTGTAATCAATGCACAACCGCATTGATCCGTCTTTCTTTTTAACAAAGAGGACCGGAGCACCCCAAGGAGAAGTACTTGGTCGGATGAAACCCTTCTCAAGCAACTCTTGCAGTTGTTTCTTGAGTTCTGCCATCTCAGCAGGCGCCATCCTATATGGTGTTTGTGCTATAGGTTGTGTATCTGGGATTAGATTGATCTCAAAATCAATCTCTCGAGGCGGCAGTACACCTGGAAGTTCTTTAGGAAATACATCTTCAAATTCCCTAACTATAGGAACTTCGGCCGGGTTAGGACTATCCATGGTAGTATCTACCACATGGGCTAAGAATGCATAACATCCTTGCCTCATCAACTTCTCAGCAACCATAGCTGACACAAGATAGGTGGGTAGAATCTTTCTCTCTCCTTGAAAGATCCATGTATCACTATTATCAGCAAACACAACTTGCTTGGATTCACAATCCAAGACAACCTTATAACTTTCTAAGGTATCCATCCCAAGGATTATATCAAATCCGTGCATCTCAAGTGGTATAAGATCCACTTGAATGCGATGTTTAGAAAAGAAGAGGATGCAAGGAGAACATACCTCCTGCAACACAACAGATCCCATCAACAGAGTTTCTAACAACAAACTATCTACTCCATGACTTATAGTCAGATTGCAGTCAAGAATCACTCTTCGAGTGATAAAGGAGTACGTAGCACCCGAATCAATTAAAACAGATACAACGCAAGATGTAGACATATCAGAATATAACAATTCCATCTGACCTGACACAACCTGAGGGTTGATCACTGCATCAGGTGGATTCATCACATAAAATCTCGTTGTTGCCTGTGGTTGATTCGGTGCTCATTGACTAGGTGTCGATGATTCAGTTTGGGACGCTTGTCCACGTCCTCGAGCTCCTCCTGGAAACTGTCTCCTTTGAGATTCTTGCTGACTCTGCCTTTGAGGTTGAGTCACACTTACATCTCTAGCTCTGTAGTCTTTCATCAGATGTCCCATCTTTCCACATATATAACAACTTCTATTCAGTTGTTGTGGTCTGGGTGGTCCTGTAACCGACATAGATGCTGAGCTACATGCTCCTTCTAACGGTAAGCTTCGTCCTCTACCCCTATTTGACGTCCACTGCATCTGGGTACTGAATCTAGGTGGTGGTGTAGGCGTAGAAAACCTAGGTTTCTTAAAACCTTTAGATGAAGATCCTTGGAACTGGGGGTACATCCTCTTGTTTTGGGTTTGTCTCTTCTATGCTACAGACCTCTCTACCCTTCTGACAGATTCCACAAAGGTAGCAAACCTTTCCCTATTCTCCAGAGTAGACACAGGGGTAGTCAACTCAGCGTTTAATCCTTTCTCAAAATGCCTAATCCTTTCTTCATCTGTAGCTTCCATATGCAGACAGAACCGCAACAACTCCATAAACTTAGCCTTGTATTCGCTAATGTTCATTGGTCCTTGTCTTAACCTCTCAAACTGAGAGATTTTCTCATCCAAAAACGTCTTAGGGAAATATCTGTTGATAAATTCCCGTCGGAAAACTTCCCATGCAACCTCTACACCAAGCCTCTTCTGTTCTTCCAATGGTCCACCAATGACCAACACTTCCTTTGAGAAGATATACAACATGTTTAACCTTCTCAGCTTCTGGGATGTTCAGGATTCTAAAGGCCTTCTCTAGTTCAGTTAACCACAAGTCAGCATCTGCTGGGTCAGCTGTTCCAGCATACTCTGTGGATCCAACTCGGTGAAGTCGTTCAAACATCTTTCCGATTCCTTGTCCTTTAGGATGGGTAGGTGCCCTAGGTGTAGGTATAGGCATCCTATCAGTCATGTGTGTCATGGAAGTCATAAACTACCCAAACATGGCTTGGACGGCTTGGTTCCCCATGTCAGTTGGATTGAACTGGGGTGGTTCAGGCACATGTTCTTCTCTATCTGGGTCTATTGCACCTCTTCTGGGTGCAACAACACTACTCTCTGCAACGTGTTCTTCGTGTGGTCCAGACATCCTTAGTTTTATCTTCTCCTCCTAAATGAGCAGAAGACACTTAGAACAGACTCAAAAACCTAAGTCCTATGTCTCTGTATACTCAGCAAACCTAGAGCTCTGATACCACTTAACTTGTGACGACCATCTCGCGAAAACAAGATCAACGAATGCGGAAGTGATTAACTAGCAGCGGAATTATGGAAATTTACTAAAAATTAGAAATTTTTGTAAAGAGATCTATAAATGATAAAACTCTTTCCTAAAGAAACATGATAAGTTGTTTACAGACTAATCCATCATTACATCTCTGTAATATCACATCTCGAGTATTACAAACATCAACTACCTTGTTAGCTGTACAAGGAAAGATAATAAAATCTCGAGGCATTAAGTCAAAAATCTCAGATCTATATTTAAACATCTACTGACTCCTAGGACATGAGAGTACAGAGACAACACATAGGACATTCTATCTACAAGACTTGACAGTCAGTGTCTCCATCTATGGATCACTGATGTCCCTGATGTTGCTGCTGTTGTTGTTGTTGTTCACCCACTGATGGGTTCCTTCATCCTCAGCGTCTACCTAAAAAGTCGAATCCCATGGGGGTGAGTCAATTATATAATTGTCCCAGTGAGAGTTATAACTCTCCGCCAGAAGCATTGTTATTGCAATAATGAAATAACATTAAGCAGTAGAATGATAAACATTCAACAATAGGTTTAGTATTGTGTAAACTAGGTGAAGCAACCTCCTTTTAAGCTATCATTTCAATTATAACTTAATTGAATGAAAAGACATATAACAATAAGGAATATGAAGAACATGTATACTAGTTATTTAACTAGATCACTATAAATAATGTAAAATCAATCATTGTTTCTCGTAGTTCAACCTAAGCAAATATGCTACACGGATGATTATATTTTACAAACATTTTTATGCCCTGAGGAGATGAGTTACACCTCTCATACTCCAACCGACCATTACGAAATCACAAGTGGTACCATACATAGGTCATAAGAAGAGCCGGATTCCTATGACCTCATCCTCCTCAGTCAGTATGAGGAACAACACGCAGGACATCTGGTGTCTCTGCCATAATAGCTTTCCAGGGTATTCTGGCAACTTCGCTATTAGAGTTACAGTGGCATTGTGTACTCTCTTCGCCATCGAGGGATTTCTTGTTTATCTCACATCGATGCGACATCAACAACATCATCGGGAGATTAGTGATACATCATCCCGGCATAAACATATAATGAAGGATTGAGAGATTAATTGTACATCTCAGATCAATTCCTACATTAGGACGTAAGGATATTCGCGTCCATAACCCCCACATACTCAAAAGTATGCTCTCTAGGAGATCCCTTAGGAAAACCTATTTCACCATCATTTAACTTCTGACAATGATGGATCTATGGTCAGGGCTCTACATGATATCATTATACTTGATTATTTAAGTACATTATGGCATTCTTTTAGCATCAGGCATGTTTTCAAAGATAAACCATTAAAATAATTGCTATAAAGAAAGAGTACTAATTGTATCAAGTTCATTTCACATCCAGTTATAATTGGGATGTCAATCCCGAACCATCTCATCGTTATGATTCAGGAACATGGGTGTTCAAAACCCTTAGATCATCATAACACTTGTTACCAAGTAACATATTATTATTGAGTCATTTAACATCATGACCTTGATTGTAACAATGCAGATATTTCTCATGGCTTTCACAGCCTATCAATCTCATATGCTATCTTTTACTAGGCAGCATAGCATATCATTACTTTCAAAGCTTATAAAGTGCTTTGATAAATATGACATCATAGCCCTTACCTGACTATGTTCACCATTTCATAAAAACCTGCATCATTAATACATTTGATAATAGGCAATTAATCTCTATATCAGCATATTGCAAAACAAAGATAACCTTTCAATTCAAGGGTTATACCACTATGCCTTTAATAGGGTTGGGTTTTCCCTATTCAATTCAATTAGGGTTATTCAACCCCTTTATCTTAATTAGGAATAGTGATTCCTTATTTCATACTTCAATCATAGAGTTTCATGCTTAAATGTATATCCCAGAATTAGGGTTTACTATTCATACCATCACATTACCCTAGATTAGGGTTTACTATTCACATTACATCACATTACCCTAGATTAGGGTTTACTATTCACATTACATCACATTACCCTAGATTAGGGTTTACTATTCACATTACATCACATTACCCTATATTAGGTTTTACTATTCACATTACTGTGAATTAAGATCATACCATCATCACGTATGAGAATTACTTCCATTAATGCTCTCAAATTAGGTTAGGATTCATTATCCATCATAATTAGGATTTCCATGATCTCACTATAAAGGATCATGCCCTAATTAGGTACATTTATACATATTGGAAGCTTATTACTTGATTCTCATTTATATGAGGAGTCTTCTCTCTCCTCTTACTATTAGATGATGTTTACATCACTCTTGATTAGGTTAAATCAAATCAATACTGACATCATGGGTTGTATCATTACTATTGTGGTCATTAAGATTCACTTGATCAAAGGGTATAGGTTATTCTATCCCATCAAGGGTACTTTTGTAATATTCACCATTGATCATAATATGCATCAATCCACTAATTACTTGGTCCCTTAATCACTTTAGTTATCTATAGGGTTTAGGTTAATCAACTACTAAACCATCTTGACCACTAAGGCATCAAACGATCCTGACCTTTTTAGACCTCAAACGATCTTGCACACTAACCCTCCAAACGGTCTTGAACAATCCTTGAAACCGTTTGGTGGTGTTTACCATTTGGTTTCGTTGACTTTGAAACCATTTGATAAAGTGCACACTCAAGACTGTTTACCCAAGGTGAGGTGAAGACCGTTTGGTCTTGTTGACCATTTGGCCAACTTTGACTTTGAAACCGCATGGGCAAATTTGATCTTGAAACCGCATGAGCACCAAACAGTTTGGGATCGTTTGGTCCCAAATGGTCTTGAGACTGTTTGGACTCAAACGGTCTTGATACCATTTGGACCCAAACGGTCTTGAGACCGTTTGATCCAAACCATCTCAAAACCGCATGGACCAAAAAGTGTCTCAACCATTCCAATTGAGTTAGGGTTTCCAATGTTGAACCCTCAATCATTCATGCACTTGTTAGCCACTTATCAATTGAGTCAATTAGGTCAACACTCAACTGATTTGACACTCAATTGACCCTCAATTGATCACCAATTAGGGCTTGGATCAAATGAATTAGGGTTTGGAATCGATCACCCTTCAACATGTATCAACATGAGTCTAATTGACATTGAACCCATTGAACCATCATTCAATTTGGTCATGACCTGACCCCAAACGGTCTTGGGATCATTTGGATGACCTCCAAACGGTCTTGAGACCGTTTTCTCAAGTCAACATCAAAAACTAACTCAACCTATTAAGGTTTGGCTCATTGAGTTGATCATTAGGTCACTAATCAATTGCACTTCAACTTGTTATCTTTAGATCTCCAACCACTTGACCATAGTCAACTCTAGACCCCCAAACGGTCTTGGGATCATTTGGACATCCTCCAAACGGTCTTGAGGCAGTTTTCCCATTATTTCATCAAAAACAAAGTCATTCTCTTTAGGGTTGAATCCTAGATATGGTCACCAAATCAACACTTAATTGTTCAACAATTTGATATCATTGGACCGTAAATTGATCAACCTTACTTAACCCTAGACCTCCAAACGGTCTTGGGTGATCAACATACGGTCTTGAGACTGTTTGGTTGATTCCCAAATGGTTTTGAAACCGTTTGGGTCACTCAACCCAAACTTCAACATGATTGTATTATTGAAATCAGCAACTAACCCAATTAGGGTTTAGGTGACTAATGTGCCTTCAATTGGTGATTTACTTGGAATTAGATGATGATTTTTGGTGGGTGAATAGTCCATAATGTTTACAACAGACCTCCAAATGGTTAATGCCTGGTTAACGCATCCAAACGGTCTTGGACCATTTGCTCCCATGTGTTCTTGGTTGAAACCGTTTGCTTTCAAATGGTTTGAAACCGTTTGCTCCCAAACGGTTTGGGAAACCGTTTGTGCAAGAGGTGGAAGACCATTTGCTAAAGAAAAGTTTAGGATAAACATTGGAAATAACTTCATCATCTTCTACCTCAAGAATGGGGGCTGTTCTTCACGGAATCACTTGCAAGAACACTTAAAAGTGTCTAAAGAGTAAGAACAAGCAACATTTCTAGGAGAAGAAGATGCATTAACAAAACTTAAGGGTTAGAGTTATAAAACCCACCTCTAGGATAGATCCATAGCTCCAAGCTTCGTAGCTTTAATGGTGGCTTGAGCTCCAACGGTTTTCCAAGGTCCGTTCTTCAAGATTTGGATGGAGAAGAAGGCTAGAAAGAAGAGTTGTGTAAGAAAAACTAACAAACCAACCTTGTATTAGGGTTTCCTCCAAGAATTCGAGCTAGGTGATGATCAAAGCTTACTGAAACCAGCTTGGTAATCCTCCTCTGTTCCATATCTACCTCTTGGTCGGTCCAAAGCAAGAAGATGAGAAAATAAACTAAAGGAACGATCCTTTGCTCTGAGGAAAAAGGGTGCTTATATATATTTTTGGGTATTATCAAGGCAAAGAAAAAGATAGTTATTTCTTTTATTTCTTAAACCCATCCACTCATGCTCACTCCACCCTTGGCCACGTTTCTTCCTTCTTTTCACATGCAAAACCTCTCTCTTATCCAAGGTTAAAGGAAAAGAAACCATATGTCTTAATAAGTTATATATATGAAAGGCCATTTTGCTTAAAACTTGTTTATTTAAATATTAAGGTTATCTTTCTTAATTGATCATTCAAATGAGGCGCCCCTCTCATTTTATTTGCTCTTCTTTATGCCAAGAGTCATAAAAGATGCTCTAGGGGGTATATTTTACATGTTGCACCATGTTTTGGGTAAATTGCACTTTACACTGAAACTATGTTTTAAAGCACAAGAATTACTCTACAAGCTATATCTTGGTGCCCAAACTTGTGGAATCCATTCCACCATATCATATGCACTCTTATGATGTCTTATCATAAGAGGAACTTCTCAACATGTGCAATTTGCAAGTTAACCCCTCTAACTGGGTAATTTGCACTTTGGTCCATATTTAACAAAACAATATTACAACATTATTCAAAAAGGACTAAAATGGAGGTATTTGTTCCTCAGAAGCTTTAATTACATATCAAAAGATAACCACAAGCATTTAATCTCATATTTAATCAAAATACCTAGGGTTAGTTCATAACCCAAGTCAGGGATGTTACAGATATAGTATGGTGGATAAATGATATACATTTTCTTCATATTCCTTATAAAGTGAGATGATTTACTGCTCTATCACAGATAGTTGCAATGCTTTAAAAGATCAGAATGTTCTAAAATGCTTATCCTCTGCTCAGTTTAATACTATTTAATTATGATAATAATATTGTAGGAGTGTTATATCTTTCACTGGGACAATTGTCTCACCCTGTGGGATCTACATTTTCTTAGGTGGACGTGTACGAGGGGGATTGAGACCTTATTGCAGAGGGAGAACATCATCAACAGGAGGGACAACAGTGACAACTCAGATTGAGTGTATTGTCTGTCGTGTCTTGTATATAGTAGTCCTGTGTGTCGTCTCTATACTCTCAGGTCCTTGGAGCCGATTTGTAATGGTTTTGTGAACAATCCAAGATTTTGGCTTATATGCCTCGAGGTTTTGTGTTGCTCTAATATATGTTTTGATAAAGCAACTGTTATATGTTATCCTTGGTACAGTGTATGTATAATGTGAACAATGATGTATAGAAGGTTTTGGACCTTTCAATAAGAGTTTTTCCTAGAAATGGATCTCTTTGTAAAATGGTTTTAATTTTAGTGATTTTGTTAATCCGCTGTTTATTAATTCCACTTAATGGTAACGATTTATTTGTTGGTTTGATGACGGTCTTTTCAAAGTTTGGTATCAGAGCTTAAGGTTCGCTGAGTCTACAGAGACATAGGACTAAGGTGTTGAGTTTGTGTTAGTGTCCTCCAATATACCCTATAGTGACTTCTGCTTGTGCAGAAGAAAGGGTGAAGTTTAAAAATGACTGGAGAACATGAGGAACACGTTGCTGAGAGCAATGTTGTTGCACCAGGAGAGACTGCAAGGGATCAGGCAAGAGAAGAATGAGTGCCTGAGAATTCCCATCATGACCGATCAAGATAGATAATCATGTGTTTATGCTCTTGTTGGGTAGGTTAGGACAATAGTAATGCATATAGTAGACTGGATACTAGAATTTCAACCTAGGTTACCAGTCCTTAATGCAGAAACTTTGGGTTATGAAAGGGTTCCTGAATGACATAGTCATGTTGGAACAATAGAAAATGTGGAAAGGATTAACATATGGAAAGAAAATAGACTGTGTCATAAGTTTAGACAGATAGTATATCTGTGATGGAAGTGCCCAAGAAGGGGCAATAAGTTGAGAATTAAGGAAATGTTACTAAAATCCTAGAGACATTTGCATAGTTGTTCTAAAAACACGAAGTTTTTGGTGCCACCAGTGCAATAAATGCCCAGTGTACCAGGGCAGTAGCCACTAAGTAAAGGAAAAGGTCCTAACTTTCCACCTATAAGAACCCATGGCTTAGTCTCTACATCGGTAATAAAACCGATAAGGCCATGGTACGAGGACAAGACATGTTATAGATGTATACATGTTGCACATACTAAACGGTTTTGTTTAAAAAGAAGGGAGAAAACGACTCAAAAACCGAGGCGAACTCGACAAGGTTTATGAAAGGTGCAGCCCAAAGGTGTAAAAAGGCAAAAGTAACAAAATGAAACAACTTGACTCTATGTTTGAGTCAACCTAAAGTGGTAGATGACTACGAGGGGTGACAGTCAGATAAAGCTTTCTCAATCTGATATGTCTTCTCTAGAATTTATCTGATAATTATAAAAAAGTAGTTGTTGTTGAGCTTCCTTTAATGAGTCCTATGAGGACATAAAGAAGAGATAAGAAGTATGAGAACTTATATTCAGTCCAATATTCCCTTATATGTTTTGATATTTCTCTCTTCATGAAGGAAGGAAAGTGATGTAAAAGAAATATCCAAAAAAATTGGGATACTAAGTAGTAAAATTTAAAGAGATGAAACATAATATAAAAACAAATGCATACTACCTAATTTTAGTTCTTGAATACCATGGCCAGGTATTCATCTATTGAAGACAAGGTAAGTATGACACTCTTAGATTTCTATCTTTCTGATTACTCTGATCAAGTAGTCATTTTGAAACGATCTAAAGAGATTAATGAGGTAGAATATGTGGCATGGATATTTCTACCACATACTAATTGATATACGGAGCAATCTGAGTTAATTATAGATTAACGTATGATTAACTTATAAACAAAAAGAAGATGTTTAGTATAATGTATACCTTAGTCTGAGGACCTAGGGGTAACAGTTACCTGATGAGAGGTAACAATGTTCAGTGATGAACTGAGGGTTTGAATACCCAAATCTAGTAATTATGATGATGATAATACTGAGAGGTGGTGACATGTAATCATATCTATAATTCCTATGTTGAAGGTAAGGAACCTAAGAGGAAATAAGATTGAATGAAACATGAATAATTGAAAGATCATGTAATACTTGAAGAAGGTGATGATATCTCTTCTTTAAATAAACAACCTTGAATAATGATGGGGTGATAAAAAGGACTATGTTTCCTTGTGCTCTTTCCCTTTCAGGACATGACAATCAAGTAAGTCTTATGACACTTGATGTGCATGGATTAGAAGAAATCTATAGTATGGATACCATATGTTAGGGGTTTATACCCCACATAAACAGGACATCAGCAAAGATGTATGAGTTGAAGGAACAATTGTAGAATCATTGTGGGAAAACCTTATCAAGCTAAAAATAATTCCTTAGAAAGTGTTATATGACACAGAGTTAACTCTATAGTCAATAATGAAAAAGACAACGGAGTATGCGTCCTGTGTGACCGATTCTATGATAACCCTATGTGGAAGAACTTTGTGTTGATCAAAGTTATATGGTATGTCCATGACAAGAAAATGTTATGTGGAGACATGATGACATGATGAATGAATAATATTTGTCTCCCTGTACCTGGGATTTTGGGGATGAAATCCTTGTTAGGGGTTTATAACTTGTAATGACCCTGACCTGGGTTATGAGGTAACCCTATTTTTTTGTCTAATAAAGTTTCTTAGAACTATAACATAATCCTCTAAAGTGTTTTGTTATCATGAAACACACTTATGTTCCAAGTTTGGTCCTGATTGAATGTTGTTTGAGCAATGTTCCTTTGTTTTGTACCAAAGTGCAATTTACCCAAGATGACGAGTTATATTTCAAAATGTCTCATGTTAAACATGCCATAAGTTCTATAGAATCATAAGAGAGATAATTGTGCTAAGTGGTGGCTTGTGGAAATCCTAAATTACAAGTTGCATCTTGTTTGAATAATGTTAGTGCATTGTGTACCAATTTTGGTACAAATTGTAATTTACCCAAAATGTAGGGTTGTTATGCAAATTACCACCTCTAGAGTGTCCCTAATCCCTACTAGTATCATGTAGAGGCGAGATAATGAAGGATACACCATGTTTTAATCAATTATGAGTGATGGTACTCTTGGTGATGAAATGATCAAGAAAAGGGTTGAATATGAAACCTTAACTTGAGTTGTATCAAGTTGAACAGCTTACATATGAGTGCCTATCGGCCAAGGAGCCATAGGACAAGCCTCATATAGTTTTTTGAACTCTTAGAAAAGTCCATATTGTGCAAAGCACCTCAATGAGGTGAGTTGTTTCGGGTTACAACTTCCTTAGTAAAGTTGTATCGTGTTGTGAATAAAGTGATGATTTAATTGATAAATCTTATTCAAAGGGATAAGTAATGGATGAATTTGCATCCCTAGATTATCCTCAACTGTTTTGCATGTCAAGATAAATGTTTATGGATGAATGTACACATGTCATCCATGCATGGACACGTGGCACCTACTAGCTCAAATTGATGACACCTCATTTTTACACTCCTTCATGAACAACAAGTATATATACCACTAGTTTCAACCCTTAGTGAAATTGTTCGACCCTTACCACCCTCCTTTCCTAAGGTATCATGCATAGATCTCTTTATCATGGAGGAGTGATGTGGTATCGTGCATGGGACTTGGGTATCACCCATAGCAAGATCATATCACCAAGTAGGGTGATATCGGCCAAGAAGGGTGATATCGACCATAGTGAAGTGTTTTTGGCCCCAAGTGAGGATGATATTGGCCACAAGTGGTGGCATATCATGCACGGGATGTGAGGTATCGTGAAAAGGTTCTAGAGAAAGAAGGATCTCAAATATTAACCCTATGGTGAGGCCATGATCATCTTCAAACTTGGATTGAAGCATGATTTTAGGGTTTTGATCTTCCTTTCTTTTCTTCTTACCAATTGCTTATCCATGGTTATTGCTTGTATATGAAGGAGTTGTGAACAAGCCTTGGACTTTTGATAAAGTCATCTGAAACCTTAGGAATGTGGAGCTTTGGAGCTTGGATCTTGGAGCTTTGAAGTTGTTCTTAAGGCAGGTTATATAACTTGAACTCAACCATGTTATTATTCATCACCTAAATTGCTATATTTAATGAATTACTTTTAATTCCAAAATTTCCTGAAATAGTTAATGAAATTATGAGTTCTAGTAGTTTCTTAGACCTGTGGCCATGAACTATATCAGTTAGAACAAAGGTCTAGAGCTTGAAGATGATGGTATCACCTTATTTAAGTGATATCGAGTGCAAGCACACAAGCAAGCACCTCTAACCCGATATGATGATGCACCTACTTCACTCAAACGATATGGATATGATTTTACACCTTCTTGCACGATATGGTGGTGTAGTTTACACCTCTTGCACGATATGAGGTCAAGAAAACACCTCAAAAGTGATATCGGGCTCCAGTATACAACCTCAAAAGTGATATGGAAGAACACATACACCTCAAACCCGATATGGAAGCATACATACACCTCAAGGGTGATATGGTAAGCATACATACATCTCAAACCCAAGATGGTAAGCATACATACACCTCAAACTCGATATGGTAAGCACACATACGCCTCTAAGGTGATATTGGCAGCAAGCACACACCTCATACCCGATATGGTGGAAGCACCTCAAAACTCAAATGAAGGAAAGCATCTTAAATGCAATATACCTGATGAAGTAACACATGAAGTGTCTTATATCAAGTCATACATTAAGAGGTATGGAGTTTATTGATTATTGATTAAGTAGGCTAATGTACCTTGAAGGAAAGGTTGAGCCAACTTAATAAAGTATGAAGTAATCAATATCCTAGTAAGGATAAGAGAAAAACTCATACTTTGTGTTGATAATCATTTAATGACAAATGATGAGAATAAATAAGTATGATTGAATACTTATGGTATTAATGTATGCTCCTAGATGTGTGCAACAATTAATTAGGGTTTGGATTGGTAATATGAACTTGAAACCCTATTCGTCAATAAAGGGAAACCCTAACCCTAATGGTTGTTGCCTAGTGAGACGTGATAAGATGTTTAATGGACTTGTGAGCCATGTGGTTGGTTATTGCCTAGTGAGAGGTGATAAGATATTTAATGGCCTTGTGAGCCATGTGGTTAGTTGTTGCCTAGTGAGAGGTGACACGATGTTTAATGGCCATGTGAGCCATGTGGTTAGTTGTTGCCTAGTGAGAGGTGACAAGATGTTTTATGGCCTTGTGAGCTGTGAGAATAGTTGTTGCCTAGTGAGAGGTGACAAGATGTTTGATGGTCTTGTGAGCCATGAGAATAGTTGTTGCCTAGTGAGAGGTAACAAGATGTTTATAAAAGTCTCATGTAAGAAATGATAATGTTCAAAATAAACTAGGAATGGAAACTTAGTAACATAATAATAATAATAATAAATGGATACAATAATAATAATGAAATCTTGATCATACATGCTCTATGCTTATAGCCAAATAATGGCTATAGTGTTTTGAATATGATTAAAGGAGATAAGAGGAATACTTGTATTATATAAAGGATGTGAATAAGTATGATGGATTGGCTAAGGGATAATGCCTGGTATAGTTTCAAAGGGTTGGTAATAACCCGACACCTGGTTGTTGTCACAAGATTGACATAGACCAATACCTGGAATAAAACGATAGGTTTGGGATAACCTGATGCTGGATGAACACTCACAGGATTGGCATAATCCAATACCTGGAATAATGTCACAAGATTGGCATAGACAAATACCTGGAATAAAACTACAGGATTGGGATATCCCGATGCCTAGATGCAACACTCACAAGATTGGAATAATCCAATACCTAGAATAATGTCATAGGATTATCATAGACTAATACCTGGAATGAAACTATAGGATTGGGATAACCCCATGCCTGGATGAAACACTCACATGATTGGTGATAACCGAATACCTGGCTGTTAATCACATGATTGGTAGAGTCCAATACCTGGCTGTTCACAGGGTTGGTAATAACCCAACACCTGGCTGTTAATCACATGATTGGTAATAACCCAATAACTAGCTGTTAATCACAGGATTGGTAGAGTCCAATACCTGGCTATTCACAGGGTTGGTAATATCCCAACACCTGGCTGGTAATCACAGAATTGGTAATAACCCAATACCTGGATGTTAATCACAGGATTGGTAGAGTCCAATATTTGGCAGTTCATAGGGTTGGTAATAACCCAACACCTAGCTGTTAATCACATGATTGGTAATAACCCAATACATGGTTGTTAATCACAGGATTGGAAGAGTCCAATACCTGGCTGTTCATAGGGTTGATAATAATCCAACACCTGGCTGTTAATCACATGATTGGTAATAACCCAATACATGGTTGTTAATCACATGGATAGGTAATAACCCAATACTTGGCTGTTAATCACAGGATTGGTAGATTCCAATACCTGGCTGTTCACAAGGTTGGTAATAATCCAACACCTGGCTATTAATCATAGGATTGGTAATAACCCAATACCTAGATGTTAATCACAGGATTGGTAAAGTCCAATACCTAGCTGTTCATAGGGTTGGTAATAACCCAACACCTGGCTATTAATCACAAGATTGGTAATAACCCAATACCTAGTTGTTAATCATAGGATTGGTAGAGTCCAATACCTGGCTATTCACAGGATTGGTAATAAGCCAATGTTTGGCTGTTAATCACAGGGTTGGTAATAACCCAACACTTGGTTGTTATCACAGGGTTGGCATAGTCCAATACCTAGAATAGTTGTACATGATTGGTATAGTCCAATACCTGGAATAGTTGTACTGAATTGGCATAGTCCAAAGTCTGGAATGACCTCATAGGATTGGCAGAGCCAATACCTGGATAGAATATGATGATGTATATTCACATGACTGGTATAATTCAATATCTGGTAGCAGATTGGGTGAGGTCAACAGATAGAAATGAGAATGATTCATGGATGTCATACCATGATAATGAGTATCTCAAGATAAACTTTATATGTTGATATAGTATGATGGGTAAATGATATACATGTTCTTCATATTCCTTATAAAGTGAATAGATGATTTACTGTTGTATCATAGATAGTTGCAATGCTTTAAAATATCAGAATGTTGTAAAATGCTTATCCTATGCTCAGTTTAATACTATTTAACTGTGATAATAACATTGTTGGCGGAGAGTTAAATCTCTCACTGGGACAATTGTCTCACCCCGTGGGATCCACATTTTTTTAAGTAGACATGCACGAGGAGGATTGAGACCTTATTGCAGAGGGAGAACATCAACAACAACAGGGATAATAGGGAGAGCTCAGGTTGAGTGTACTGTCTATCGTGTCTTGTAGATAATAGTCTTATGTGTCGTCTCTGTACTCTCAGGTCCTTGGAGTCAGTTCGTAATGGTTTCGTGAAAAATCAAAGATTTTGGCTTATATGCCTTGAGGTTTTGTGTTGCTCTAATATATGTTTTGATAAAGCAACTGTTATATGTTATCCTCGAGATGAGATGGTACATTGTATGTACAATGTGAACAATGATGTATATAAGGTTTTGGACCTTTCAGTAAGAGTTTTTCCTAGAAATGGATCTCTTTGTAAAATGGTTTTAATTTTTAGTGATTTTTTGTTAATCCATTGTTTATGTTTAATTCTTCTTAATTGTAACAATCTATATGTCAGTTTGATGACATTCGTTTCAAAGATTTAATTACTCGGCATATGAAAAATCATCAGTGACATCTGTAAATTATCTGTAGTTCCATAAAAAAATGTACACATCAACCCAAATCCTGAGTTGTGCATCACATAACTCAATTAAGAGTTAATTACTTATCATGGCATGCTTTATTGATAATAACTGAGAATTTCTTGTGTTATCCTTGAGAAACATGTCAATTAGTATTAATACTAAATCATGCACATTTAATATAATAGAAATCATGCAACTAGGTTTCCTTTGACATTTTCATGTCCTCGTTTCTTTGAAATCGTGCATCTAGTAAAGTACTAAAATTGCAAAGCCTAAGTTTATACCCAAATCGTACAGCTACTGGTAGTGTGCTACTGTTTTCCACTTTGAAACTGAGAAAATTAGGTTTTGGTCAATCATATAATTCCACAAATCCAAATCCATACAAATCAATTAAATAAGAAAACGTGAAATTTAACGTCAGACGACGCTGACACTGCACGACAGCCAGATGTACATTGTTAACAACGTAAAACACTATTCTAAACAAAAATACCCGATTATTGGAGTTAAATCATGTTTGATAAGTGAGATTCTACTCACCCACTACTACATAAATAACTTATAACGTTACATTTAGAGGCGTCAGTTGTATTAAAAAACTGACGCTGAAACACTACAACATCGGCTGAAAGAACAAACCGATATCTATATGTCAAGACAGGCCAGACACAGGTATCGCTTTTTATTTAGGGTCAGTAGCTCAATAAGAAACTGATGCCTAAAGTCGCCCGCCAAATCCAATTTTTCCAGTGCAAAAAAATTACCTCCAAAATTTCACATACGACGTCAGTTGTTTACCAAATAACCGATGACTAAAGGTTTTTTGTGAGACAGAAATTGGCCCCATTTTTGTTATGGGTTTGCTTACAATAACCGACGCCAATGTGTATTTGCGGACTATCCCCGTGAAAATGTTTACCCCCCAAATTACCCAATTGGCATCAGTTTTTTATGGCAACCGACAAATACGGTTGTAATTTTTTTTTGTCGACATATGTAGAATAGATGCCAGTTTTCTAGTTGTAACTGACGACTATGACTGAACATAGGTGTCGATTTTTTGTTGTGACTGACACTATTGTATCTTAGGTGTTGGTCTTTTAAACAACTGACGACGATGGTTAATTTAATTGCACCCCCGAAACATACTCTTTTCCATTCTTTGTTTCATTGCGATTTCACTAGGGTCTCTGGCGATTAGCGATTCTGTCACCTGCTACTCTTCCACTGCAGTCTATTTCTTTTCCGCTGTTGTCTGCTGGTCCTCTACCACCTACTGCTCCTCCGCTAGCTATCCCTACCCTCCGCCTGCTACTCCTCTGCCCCTGTCTGCTGGTCTGCCGCCGTTTGTTGGTCCTCCTCCACTGGTCATGGCCGGTCTGCCTTCCCCGCCATCGGTCCTCTTCCTCCAGCCACCGGTCCTCTTCCTCCAACCACCGGTCCTCTTCCTCCAGTCACTGATCACAGCTGTGAAGGTCGCCTGAGGAGCTACTGCACCATTTGAGCTCGAGCCTGAGGTCGTCGGAGCTAGCCTCTGCTTCCCCTACTGCTAGGTAGGTTACATATCTTGATTTTACCGATTTCCATCAACTGATTAGTATTTACTTATCTACTGATCTATATTTACTTATCTATTGATTTGTATTTATTATCTACTGGTTTTTTATTCATTTATCTACTGATTAGTATTAATGTACTGTTTTAACTTTTCTAATCCTCGTGCTTGACCTAATTCAATAAATTTTGATGCATGTTGAAATCAGATTCAAACTTGTCCATTCTAGCATCCTAATTTGATTTGATTATGTGATTTGAACCTTGAAACAGTCGTGTTAAAGATACATCAATGTTGAATGTCAAACTTAACTCACATGTGGGTCTTCTATTTCTAAAATGATTATGTGAACTCCTAAATTAGTAACATATATTATTATTTGTTCACCCAAATACCTTGTGAATCATGTATGCGCCCTAAGGTGATTAAATGCCTAAATCTTGACTTGAAATATGACCTAGTATGGATGTTGATTTATGAAGCTCTAGTTAAAACTTTAATATTGATCCCTAATTCAAATCTTTGATATATGGAATCATGGTTTATGTACTGTTTAGTATTTACTAACAAGCATGATTAAATGATGTCACACAAAACTTAGGATATGAATGATGAAACTAGGATTGTAGGTATAAGAATGACAACATACATGTATTTGTTGGCCTAGAAACCCATCCAAGATTTACTCATTATGAGTAAATCTTGGATAGTCCCCGGTTTGGGACTGTTCTTGAACGCTTAATCTCACTTAGGATGTAAGTGTATAATGTGTATTGGGTTTTCAAGAAAATTTCGGTAGCATTTCTTCATTTGTTCTCTAAGTACATATGTACTTGGAGAATAGTGGGGAAATGCTCCCGAAATTTTCTTGAAAACCCAATACGCATTATACACTTACTATTGAGATTAGGTGTTCAAGAATGGGATAGGTTGTACACATTTATTGTATATAAGAATGACAACACATGTATTTGTTGGCATAGAAACCCGTCCAAGATTTATTCATTAGGAGTAAATCTTGGATAGTCCCCAGTTTGGGATTGTTCTTGAACACCTAATCTCACTTAGGAAGTAAGTGTATAATGTGTATTGGGTTTTCAAGAAAAGTTCAGTACCATTTCCCCGTTTATTCTCTAAGTACATATGTACTTGGAGAACAATGGGGAAATGCTATCGAAATTTTCTTGAAAACCCAATACACATTATACACTTACTAGTGAGATTAGGTGTTCAAGAATGGGATGGGTGGTACACATTTATTATATATAAGAATGAAAACACATGTATTTGTATGCCTAGAAACCCGTCCAAGATTTACTCATTAGGAGTAAATCTTGGATAGTCCCCAGTTTGGGACTGTTCTTGAACACCTAATCTCACTTAGGATGTTTTAACCATTTATTATATATAAGACCTTAAACACTAAAGTTTTAACCATAAACTCTAATCTTTTAACCCTAGACTCTAATCTTGTTCTAATATATACTTGTTTTCTCTTTGATCGTAGAATGGATAGATCATAGATGTCCATTCCAAATCATTGCACCCCCGAATTTATTTCTGGTCTGGATCAGTTTATTAGATTTGCCAAGGAACATAGGATACAACATGGAGATAGGTTCTACTGTCCATGTAGGCATTGTGGTAACAACTTGAAAGTCGGCACTGGTGACAAAATCAAAAGTCATGTCATGTGCAACAGGATCGTACAAGGCTATACATAACGACACTGGCATGGAGAGATTTCAAACTTGAAATCAGTGGATGTCGATAGTGGTGCTTGTGTGGAATAAGAAATCACCTTCGATGATGTAGATGTGAACGAACAAGTTCCAGTAGACATTGTTGATGCGATGTTGCATAGTTGTGGGGTAGAGCACACCGATCCACTTCTCATGTTTAGAAATATTGTGCATGATGCTGAGATACCATTATACATGGGTTGTAAGTTTATGAAGCTTAGCGATGTGTTGAGATTGTATAAGTTGAAAGCTAACAATAGATGGAGCGACAAAAGCTTCACGTCATTGTTGAAAGCTTCCCATATGTATTGAATGTTATGTCTTATGAAGGGTTTGACATAAATGGATTCTCATATTACACAAAGCGTCAAGATGATAAGAGTGTCGTACAAAATAGTGGGGGTCACCCTTCAAGCGTCTTCATTGTTTTTTGCAAGTGTAGAGGATAAGAGTCCACGTGAAGCTAAAATGTCATATTTTTTTTGGTCGGAGCTAAAATGTCATATTACGGTGTCATTGAATATATATGGGAGTTTGAATACGTAGATTTTAGAATTCCACTCTTTAAATGTAATTGGGTTGATAACAACAAAGGAGTTATAGTGGATGAATTAGGTTTCACATTAGTGAACTTTGAAAAGATTGGTGAGAAGGATGAACCATTCATATTGGCATCACCGACAAAACATGTATTTTATATCGATGATCCTGCAAATGATAAATGGTCGATTGTTCTTCATGGTAAAAGACAGTACATTGAAGATCCTATAGATGAAGAACAGTACTATGATAAGTATGATGACTCCAGTCCATTCTCAGTTGGGTTTCCAACACCACCAAATATTGAAGCTAATGATGACTTGTATGTGTGCGGAGATCACAATGAAGGATTGTTAATTGATAAAAGATCGCAATATTGGAGGCATGCATGTTTATATTTTTTTATGTTTTATTTTTCTGAATGTGAACTTTACAATGTGAATGTGAACTTTACAATGTGAATTACTTTACAATGTGAACTTTACAATCTGAATGTGAACTTTCAAATGGCTGAGCATTTATATGATGACCGTGCTGATGATTACCGTGAGGGTGAGGACATCAATGCGCCGCCTCACAATGTAAGTTGTAAAAATATATCCTATATTTCTATCTATATGTTCATTTATAGTTATATCCTGTAAGTGTATTCTTTTTTCAAATTTTAGGTTGGTGATGTACACCCTGAAGAAATTGGGGCACTTGATGAGCAGTAAAAAAAACTGAGAAAGTGAGGGGCATCAAAGTGATGTACAAGTTACTACAACAAAGGGGCAATGGACCCAAACTGGCTATGGATTTTGATCATGTAGGAAATCCAGTTGGAGTGAACCGCAACTCATTTATTTCATATCTTGGGGTTCTTACTCGTAGCCATTGTAGTCCTATTTTTCAATCCTAGCATAAAGTTCCTAAGGGGAAGAAAGACTTAGTATGGAAGGAACTATGCGTGAGTTATTATTATTTGCAAATTCTATTTTTGTAGATTACTAATTTTTAGGACACTAGTTAATAGCAATTCTATTTTGCAGAGTATATTTGATCTGGATGAAAAGCTGCAACATAAATGCATGATGCAACGCTGTGGGAGGGTCCTAAGGAACTATAGGACAAATCTCACCCGAGATTACATACACGATGCTGAGAAGAGGTTCTTGATTGATTTCCAATTCTAGACATTGATCAATTTTTGACAAACTCTACACTAATAATTTTTGTTTGTATTCTCTTTAAAAAATAAATTTAGGAAGAAGACAACCAATTAGCAATGTAACTACCTAGACACCTAAGATTGGGAGGAGTTTGTTACCCAAAGAAAAACAGTTGAATTCAAGGTATTAAGCGCCACTCCTAATTTAATTAATATACGTTCTTATGTATTCACCTATTCAAGATTAACCTTCAGTGTTACTAACCAAATCGATGTGCTTACTAACAAGGCTATCCGCGATGCTCAAAGAGCAAGGTGTGCACTGAATGTGCATGACCACATAATGGGTCCAAGAGGCTATGCAGGCGTTCGCCAAAGACTACAGGCCGAGTCTACTGCTCAGTCTGCTGCTACTCAGGAGTCCTCTACTATTGGTCCCGCACCTCTGCCTCGCCATGCTATGTGGATAGCTGGGAGGCAAAACAAGAAGGGAGACATAACGAAGCCCGCAACTGATGAGGTGGCTGCAAAAATGGTAAAATTCAACTCTTAGAGAAATTGATCGATATTGATTATTGTTATGTTTACTTACTAATTTCTGTTGATGGCGATTAGCGGGAGCTGCACGAGCAGAGGAAGGAAGGCAAGTTCATCCCTGAGGGCACAAGGGATGAACTGACACTTTCTCTGGGTAACCCAGAGCATCTTGGACATGTTAGGGGTGCAGGTGCTGGTGTGGGCATCAAAACATTCTTTGGGCCATCCTAGCGCAAACCTATCCTATAAGAGGGACTTTCACAAGATGAGGTAACCTATTCTTTTTTTAGAATGTTATTGCGAAAGGAAATTCAATAATCAGAAGCTAGCATTTCTTTTATCCATGTATAGGTAGATTCATTATTTGATAAGAGAATCCAAGAAACAATGGTGTAGTGGCAGGCGTCTCAGCCTGCCACTCAGACAGTACCAGTGGCGGGCCGCTCTTCTCCTACTATAGAAGTGGTTGGGAGTAATCCTATAGACCCACCACCTAGCACGTCCGATGTAAGTATTTTTATGACATCGTAGATAGTATTTTCAAGATGATATGTTTATGTATATATGTATATAACATTCTTTACATTAATTTGTAGGGGTTGAAGCCATGTCATCGAAAAAGTCAAGAATATGTCATTGTAGGGGTGTCAGCTTACCCACCCCTTCTAGGGGAAATGTTTCATGGGACTCCAATACCAGATGGTGCGGTTCGTGTGAGCCCGATAAGTGTAGTCCCCTAATGGAGGGATCTTACATTGCCATATGCCCACCCAGATATAGAAACGAGTGGTGAGGCAGAAGGCGGAGTGATATTGTGGCCCAAAGTGGATGTTGTCTATACTAATATTGTATGGTAAATTTACATTACGTTAATTTGTTAGTGTGTATGTATATATGAGTCAATTGATCTAAAATTATATATACAGGTCAAAAGGAAGACACCCGCTACATCTCGGCCTCCACCTCCACCTCCTGAAGTACCAAGTTGGCTTCCAAGGGACCTACACGCCTCGTTCGGTCCTAATTGTAGGGGTATGGAAGTTTGGATAGGCGAACATGATCCAAATTTCCCTATACATGTTACTATTCCGGAGGAAGCTACAGGTCAATCATACGATAGCAATCTATATATAGAAGATATTTTGGAGATCTTTCGTTATGCTTGGCTGAATACATCTATGATAGAGTTATGGATATGGTGAGATCTTGTTTATATATCCATATACCTTGTTATATATATATATATATATATATATATATATATATATATATATATATATATATATATATATATATATATATATATATATATATATATATATATATATATATATATATATATATATATATATATATATATATATATATATATATCAAGCCTGACAGCCAGTATCCCCACCTGGGATATCACTGTTGTCCCTGTTGTTGCTGCTGCTGCTCTTCCCCTGCTACAGGGTTTCTACCTCTTTGTCTGCGTCTACCTAAAAACGTTGGATCCCACGGGGGTGAGACAATTATAAAATTTCCCCAGTGAGAGATATAACTCTCCACCGTAACATTATTATTGTAGTTTAATAGAAATAAACCAAAAAGTGGGATAATATATTTCAGTAGCAGATAAATCAATATCTATGTAGTTTAGAGCAACATTTCTATTCAAGTATTTCAACTATAACTTGATAAGACAACATGTCTCTTATTCAATACAGAATTAAAGAACATAAGTAACATTTATGTATCAAGGACATGCTAAGCAAGTGAACATCAATTACTGGTTCTCGTATTTCAATCTTATGCAAATACACTACACGGTTGATTATATTTTACAAACATATTTAAGCTCTAAGGAGATGAGGTATACCACTCATACTCCAACCAACCATTACGAAATCGAAATCGGTACCATACAAAGTCAATAGAAGAGCCAGCTTCAATGACTTCCCACATCTCGGTCAGTGTGAGATCACATACAGGACATCTTGTGTCTCTGCTATATGGCTTGCCAGGGTATAGTGGCATCTTCGCTATAGAGCTACAACGACAACTGCACTCTCTTCGCAATTGAGAGATTTTGTGTTTACCTCCATCGATCCGACATTCACATCATCGGGAGATTTGTGATACATCCATCCCGGAACATTTAATAAAGGATTGAGAGGTCTAATGTTTACCTTCCATCAATTCCCTTATTTGGACGTACGGATATTTTCGCCCATCGACCCCCACATATTCAAAAATATGCGAACTCCAGGAGATCCCGTAGGATAACCTGTTTCACCATCACCAACTACTGACGATGATGGATCTATGACTAGAGCACTACATGAATAGCTTTCAATTGATTAATTAAGTACATTATCATATTCTTTTAGCATCATTCAAGTTTTCAAACATAACTTATTTGGACAAATGTTACAAAGGAAACATGTATTGTATTCATTAGTTACTTCTCAGTCTTTATAAGACATTGGGATCTCAGTCCCTTATTTCAACACTGGGAATTATCATCCCTTCACAATCTCAATACCATAATCATATGGTTCTGGGTATTCAGACCCTTAGCTCATCACTGAGCACTGTTACCACTTTTTCAGGTAATCATCACCTTTAGGTCATCTGACCAAGGAAAACATGACACTTGCAACACAAGTATCCCTTATGGCACTTGAGGCCCATTAACTCTCTTGCTACCTCTTACTAAGTAACAAGGAATATTATGGCACACAAGGCCCAATAAACAATTTCAATGAATAAATCATCATAGATCATACCTGGCTATGTTCCTCATCTCATAATACCTGCATGGTTAGTACAGATGATAACAGTTACATCACTTTCATATCAGGACCATGCAAAACAAATATAGCTTCACTATTCAAGGGTAACACCACCATTCCCTCATTAGAGTTTCCCATTTCAAATCATTTGGGGATACTCATTCCATTACCCAGATCATGGTTATGGTTTATCACCATATTGCCCAATATTAGGTTTTCATGTAACATTACATAGCATCACCATGGATTTAAGTTCCACTTCACATTAATACACCAGGGTTTCACATCACATCACCTTAAATTAGGTTTTACATTCAATAACCCACAATTAAGGTTTACTATTCATCTAAATTAGGGTTTTACATTTCATAACCTTAAATTAGGATTACTCAAGTCATCACCCTCAATTAGGGTTTCACTATTACCCTAGATTAGGGTTTCACTCAAAATTGCCCTGAAATAGGGTTAAGGTTCATTTAACTTTATTGATTAGGGTTTTCATGATCTCTTCACTAAGGATCATACCCTAATCACTACATGATTAATACTCATGTATGAATTCCTTTCTATCATCCTCCCAACTTGATTAGTTCACATCAACCCTTCAATCAAGTACATACAACTATGGTTAACATAGTGTACTAAGGCATTACTTTCATAACCTTTTAGTGGTAAATTAATCTAAAGGTATTGATCATCTTTCTACTTTAGGGTTTCAACCTTTGTACCTAACCTTAATAATCATCATTGGATCAATGGATGAATCATCATCTTAATTCTCCAAAAGATTTGATCACATTGAACCCATTTACATAAGGTATCCAAATGAATTCACCAATTGAATATTCAATACAATAGGTGTCCAAGTGGATTAACCAATTGAGTCTTCAATTACATTAGGTATCCAAAAGGATTAACCATGTTGAACCTCAAACAATTTTGATTACTTAGACCCTAAACGGTCTTGGTCTCTCAGGCTTCAAATGGTTTGAAACTGTTTGGGCACATTGCCCTTGAAACTGTTTAAGCAAGAATGTGTTGAAACCGAATGAACTTGGGTCTCCAAATGGTTTGGGACCGTTTGGACCCAAACAGTCTTGAGACCATTTGGACCCAAATGGTTTGAGACCGTTTGGACCAAAAAGGTCTTTCAACAAAAAGGACCAAAAAGGTCTTTCAACACTTAACCAAATCAAGGTTCCAATTAATGAACCGCCTCTCAATTGAATCATTGATCCATTCAATAATTGAACCATTGAATCACCCCTCAAATAGACCATCAATTAGGGTTTGGAACCCAATTAAACTAGGTTTTATAATCAAGAAACCTTCAATTAGGGTTTTGAAATCGAGCAACTATCAATGCTTAACATTGTGGAATCGATTCAATTGAAATCAGTGAATCATCATCAATTTATGATATGACCTGACTTCAAACGGTCTTGAGGTCGTTTGGATGACCTCCAAACAGTCTTAATTGACCTCTAAACGGTCTTGAGACCGTTTTCCCCATCCATCATTAAAATATGTGAAAATCAATTAGGGTTTGCATCATTGAATTGATCATCAATTTAGATATTGATTGCATTTCAATTTGATATCTTTGGGTCTTCAAATACTTAACCATACTCAACCGTAGACCTACAAACGGTCTTGGTTGACCTCCAAATGGTCTTGAGACCGTTTGGGTGACCTCCAAACGGTCTTGAGACCGTTTGGGTTAATCAACCCAAAATATCAAATTAATCAATTCAAATTTCAGTACTTAACCCGATTAGGGTTTCTAATTGGAGGATTGTCCATATGTTGAATCAATCAATTGGAGCCATTGGATCATCATCCAACATGTGCTAGGGTCCTGACCTCCAATTTTCAACCCTTCTAAATGGCTTGGGATCCAAACCTCCAAACGGTTTGGAAACTGTTTGGTCTCCATACGGTTTGGTGAAACCGTTTGGACCAAGGTATTAAAACCGTTTGCAAATGAAACATGTTGGAAAGTGTGCCTAAGATGATGTTATCATCATGAAGCCTTAGTCCATCGAGAACTACTGCCATTATCATGGTAATTGCATCAACTAATCAAAGGAATTGTAAGAAGAGCAATTGAACATAATTGATTGAGAGATTGAATTCAATAACAATGAATAGGGGTTCAAGTTATATAACCCCCCTTCAATTGAGCTTCAAAGTTTGGAGATTCACATCAACAATGGTGGAATGAGCTTTCTCAAACCACAAGGTTCGTTCCTCAAGATTTTGAGTGAAAAGGAATGGTTAGAAGTGAAGATGGGATCGAGATATGAAGAAATCATGCATTGATTTGTGATTTCCACCATGAAATCAAGGTGAACGAAGGTCAAGAAGCTTACCAACAGGTTGGGGGTCGTCTTCGTGATGTTCCTAGATCCCTTGATCGTTTTTGCAAGGAAAGAGAAGAAGTGGATTCAAAAAAGCCTTTGGTTTGAGTGGTAACAGGTGTTTTTATAAGGAAATCAATAAGAGAGAAAATGCCTTATAAAAATATTTTAATTCCAAAATTTGTGCCACCTCTTCCTCCTCAATTCTGTGCATGCAAAGCTATCTTCCTTATCTCCAAATTCCCTTCCATTATCCATGAATTAAGGGAAATGAAATTAAGTACCTTAATCATATTATACTAATATTCCATTTTTAGTGGATATTACTTTTCATTAACTTAATGTGAGTGGGCTCTCCACTCAAATTAGATATTTCGTGGCCTAGCAAAGGCACAAGGGTGTTAACACTTGAGAAAATACAACCATATCGTCTTTAGTTGAAGGCCCTTCGATTATTATATTTATTTTTGCATTAATTTGAAGTAAAGTTCCATTTATGCTTAAATCTTGATTATTTTAATATCAAGATTCTCTCTCCTCCAAAGTAGCTCAAATGAGATGCCCCTCTCATTTTCTTGCCTCTACAAGATTCCAAGAATATTAGGGACCTTATTGAAGTGGTATTTTGCATATTGAACCCTGGATTTTGGGTAATTTGCACATTACACGAAAACTAGGTTTTAATGCACAAACAATGCTTTATCAGCTCTTTCTTGGTACTTAGGCTATCACAAGCCATACCTCTGAATGATCTTCATTCTAATGATGCTTAAACACATGAGGAACATCTTATCATGCACAATTTGCAATTAAACCCCTCAACTTGGGTGAATTGCACTTTAGTCCATAACAAGCAAAACATTATTTTCAACATTATTCAAAATGGACTAAAATGAAATGTAAGTTCCTCTTGAGCCTTAATTACTTTTCAAAAGATAATATTAAGCAGATGATTATCTTTCTTAAGAAAAACACCTAGGGTTAAAGCATAACCCAGGTCAGGGATGTTATAAGTTATCCACCCCTTATAAGGATTTCATCCCCGAGATCATCAACAAAACATTAAGAGAAAAGAGAAGGATACTTCCTCCTCATCTCTTCCTCGAGCTCCCACGTAGATTCTTCAATGCCACAGTGATGCCAGAGAACTTTTACAAGACAAATGTCTTTCTTTATCAGCTTTTTAATTCTTCTGTCAAGAACCAACACAGATCCTTCAACATAAGATATATCATCATTTAGTTCTACCTTGACAAATTGAAGAACTAACTCCGTGTTAGGATGACACGTCGTCAACATGGAGATATGAAACATTGGGTGCAATCTATGCAACTCAGGTGGTAACTCTATCTTATAGGCTACCTTTCCCATCCTCTCAATGATCGAATAAGGTCCCACAAATCTAGGAGCTAACTTTCCCTTCTTTCCAAATCTCAGGATACCTTTCCAAGGTGAGACCTTGAGGTATGCCCTGTCTCCAACTTGGAATTCTTAGGGTCTACGACACTTATCAGCATAAGATTTCTATCTATCCTGAACTGTTGTTGTATTACTTTAATCTTATTAGTTGTTTGCTGTACTAGATCAAGACCCAAAATTTGATATTCTTCGGTTTCATACCAACATAAGGGAGATCTCCAACGTCTACCATATAATGCCTCATATGGTGCCATATCAATACTGTGCTGATAGCTATTATTATACGCAAATTCTATCAAGCTCAGGTGTAGATCCCAACTTCCTACAAACTGAAGGAAACATGCCCTAAGAAAGTCCTCCAAGGTTTTTATAGTCCTCTCAAACTGTCCATCTGTCTGGGGATGAAAGGTTGTACTAAAAGTTAACTACGTACCCAAAGCTTTATGGAGTCGCTCCAAAAATGACTCGTGAACTGGGGACCTCTATCAAAAACTATTGTAGTTGGAACCCCGTACAAATGCACTATCTCATCTATGTATATCTGTGCAAGCTTCTCAACAGTGTAGGTTGTTTTGATAGGTAAGAAATGTGCTGTCTTTGTCAACCTATCAACTATCACCAAATGGAATCATGACTTTTGGCTGTTCTAGGCAAACCAACCACAAAGTCCATGGTAACCTGATCCCATTTCCATTGTGGTATATGTAGAGGTTGCATTGTTCCTGCGGGCTTCTGATGTTCAGCTTTAACCTGCTGACACACCGGACACTGCATAACAAACTCAGCTACATCTTTTTTCAAACTAGGCCACCAATACATATCTTTAAAGTTATGATACATCTTGGTGCTCCCTGGATGCATGGCATACATTGAAGAATGAGCTTCTTCCAGAACTAACTTTCTTAAGTCATTGACATCATGTACTACCATCCTACCATGGTAGCAGACTATCTGATCAACAGAATCATGAAAGCCATCCCGCTTTTCACTACCATACTCTGATCTGATCTGTTGAGTCGCAGTATCATTCTGTTGTGCTTCTTTAATCTGCTGCCTCAGAGTAGGTTTCACTTGCATCTCTGCTAATAGCCCGGCTAACAATGACACTTTAAGTTGTACATTGTTTTGCCTTAAGGAGATAAGAATATCTCTCTTAGAGCACACCAAGGAATTCAATTGTGCTTTATCTAAGGCTGGTGTTGATGATTTTCTACTCAGTGCATCAGCCACTACATTGCCTTCCCTGGATGGTAATCAATTGTACAATCGTAGTCCTTGATCAACTCCATCCAGCGACGCTATCTCATATTCAACTCATGTTGAGAGAAGATATACTTTAGATTCTTGTGGTCTGTAAAAATCTAGAATGTTTCTCCAAAGAGATAATGTCTCCATATTTTCAAGGCATGGACCAAAACAACTAGCTCTAGATCATGTGTCAGATAATTCTCCTCGTGTTTCTTAAGCTGTTGAGAAGCAAAAGAAATCACTTATTTATCCTGCATCAACACACATCCTAAACCATTCTTGGATGCATCATAGAAGACTATGTACCCCTTCCCTTGCTCAGGTAACACTAGCACAGGTGCACTTGTTAGCCTTTCCTTCAGCAATTGGAAAGATTGTTGGCACTTGTCATTCCAGACAAAAGGAACCTCCTTCCTGGTCAACTTAGTCAGGGGTAAAGCTATAGAACTGAAGTTCTTAATGAACCTCCTATAATAGCCTACCAGTCCTAGGAAACTACGTATCTCCGTTGGTGTCTTTGGTTGTTCCCATTGCAGGATAGATTCTATCTTCTTAGGATCAACACAAATATCTGAAGCAGATATGACGTGTCCTAGAAAAGAAACTTCTGGTAACCAAAACTCACATTATCTAAACTTAGCATATAACTTATTGTGACGTCCTCAGATTTTCTAAAACTTAACCTAATGTGAGACGTCCAAATTGAAACCCTCACCTCAGCAAGAATCCCAATTTAAACACCACACACTAGGCTAAGAAGAAGAAATCAGAGGAAGTCCTAAGGAAACAATCAGTAGCACATGTACATGAACAATAATCAAACCATACACACATGTTCATCATTCAACATATAATTACAACATGAATTGTTACAACATTTGATATTATACATTGAACAACAAACTTATACATATACATGTACTACCACTAAACTACAAGATCTTAAGACAACAGGTCCACCTGTACATCAGCTTGCCACACAGTTCTCAACTATCCTTGTTCTTCAAGAGCATAATCAAAACATAAAGAAAAGATTACACATGGTACACATCAGCACAATATGCAAGAATATTGTACTGAGTACACCTACATGTCTTTTATATACCTCTCATCATATCTTGGCAATAAGATAAAACTAAACTTGGAAGTAACAGAAGAATATAAGAAAAGTGTATACTTGCACAAAGATATTCATTAACAAAAGAGAACACATATATTAATCTTATTTTCCATTATATCTCAAGGCCTGTATGATCACTACCAAAGAGTTGGATCATATGTACAATGTGACCACTACCAAAGAGTTGGGTCCAAGCACACTACCAAAGCGTTGGTGCTTCCATATGTACAATGTGACCACTACCAAAGAGTTCAGTCACTTCCAAGCACACTGCCATAGAGTTAGTGCTTTCATATAATGGAACAAATATATTATGTTTGATGTGTTCATAATCATAAGTATGAAAATCTCAAACAACATGGTATACAAGAGCAATCATTTCAATCAATACCATATGCCATGTCTTTACTACTATATAACACAAGCATATTGTATAATAAGCCAAGTAAGAGGTAATGGCGTACCTTGGTCAAGAGATAAACTTAATCACATATTCCTGATGTCAAATATATCTTTGTTAAACCTGATCAAGACAAGATCATATACTATCATCAGGTTCTCATCATCTTACATCTCATCTTAACCCTAATCGTGTTTATTAGAGTTTATCTTACCTCATAATGATATTCTCATGATTACTTGTATTCTTATCTTAGATTTATCTTACTGATGTCATATTCCAGATTATAGTTCATTAACTGGATATACTCATGTGTCACATTATTATGTGAACATATTTAACATTATGTCACTTTCATTAACCATATTAGGGTTACATCACATGTATTAAGGGTGCTCTTCATATAACATGAATTTCGTGTATGTAACTGATCTCAGATTTATATATTATCTTCCAATTACTGATATGAGGGTTTTTTGTAAATCTCATCATTTATTGAGCACGTAAGTATTTATTGCATTTTATTTAGGGTTATTATCCCTAAATAGCCATATTGAGCATATTATATGATTTTGGGCATCATCATCATAATATCTGGCATCATATGAATTATAAACATGATTGTAGATTTAGTAACATATTCTCATAATTTTAGGTCTTTGTTTATTATTTATTATACATGAAAAATCCATTTTACATCTTACATGATATCACTGAGATTTGTGCATCAAAAGCCTGATATTATAGTTCCATGTTGTTCTACTCATTTTTCTGAACGTTTTGGTACCTTATTTGTATTTTTCTGATAATCATGCTATTTTCTATGATTTATAGAAGTTCTGGGAATGCTAAGTATTTACCTTTTTGTCACCAATCCAATTCCACCACGTGTCTAACAAAATGGCACTACACTATTGGACTAGCTGGATCTGTAGATAGATCCACAGATTCCCAGATCCGTTAGCCCAGGTTGGGGCTTCCCCCTCCTCGCCCGATCTCACACGAGGACTCTATTTCCTCTGTGAAACAGAGCCCCGCCCAAGAGGTGCCCCCAGGCGATCTGCCAGCTTCTCCAACACTGTGCATATTGGAGATGGCTTCTCCTTGCTCACATGTACGCTTGGTGGGTCACACCTGCGTGCACTGCCGCCTCCATCTCCTTTGTTACCCACCATCCGGTCCGTGAACTGCTGCCGCCACGAGGGACTTATCTCCGGCGTGGGATCTGCTTAGATCCATGGACAACCTTCCTCGATTGGCACCACCTCCCCATCATCTTCCACAGCCAAAAGGCTAAATTGTGCCTTCTCGGTGCCGCTGACATTGTGGATTGCCTGGAGCCTACTCCTGTGATCCATGTGAGAGAGCGCCAACAGCCGTTGCAGCCACAAGAAAAGGGGGGAAAACCCCTCGCAACGCCATGTCTGGAAGCTAAGGCTTCCAAGAGGTTCGCTTTGCCTTTAGGAAATGGGTCTCTATCTCCACATGCCACACCTTCCTCTGATCGATGCTCTAGCTCCCTTCCCTTCCTCTTGACCAGACCTACTCGTCTCAGTGGAGAGGTGGAGAGGAGTGGGAGATCTTTCTCCCTATTCTCTTTGTCATATGCCCCAAATGAGGGGTCACTCTGGTCGTTCTCTCTAGAGGATCCCAAATCCTCGATTAGTTCTTGCCCACGACCCACGTTCTCGATGAGTGGTGGCTCAGAAGACCGCGGGGTCAGCTGTCCCACGATCTCCATTGCGACTGGAGGTAGGAGGAGAGCTCTTAGTTGTCTAATCGTCATCCAAGGGCTCAACACAACCCCTTCACAAGGTCAATCTGTGGCTTTCCCTTCTCAAAGGCCACGATCACTAGGTTAGAGATCTATGACTATAAAAGGGCCATGCAGCCGGCTCCAAACAAAAGGGGTGCGTGACACCAATATCAAGCCCAACTTAGGTCTATAAATCCTCAAAACAAAATGTGCATTATTTCACAAAACTCAAACCTAAATATCTCTCTCTAGGAATATCCGATTGCCACCAAATTTTAACCATAGCTTCTTTATCTCTCAATCTACCTTCTACTAAAATTTGGTGACCAAAACTCAATCGTTAGACCATTCAATTAAATTCCTCAAAAGGCATTGAAAGAGATGTCTTAACCATGATATCAACATCACATCAACACAACTACTTTGTCAAAACCTTGGAACTCTCAATATTATTCAACCTTATGATTTCACTTATGTCATTGGACACTTAGGATTCTAAAAGTCCACTCCATCACATCCTACACACCTTAAAAGAAATTCCATCCTCAGAATTAAGCCAGAAAACCACTTTGTCGCATCATATACATCTTAAATGAACTTTCGTCCTCAAAAGTCAACCATACTCATACTCCAAGGAAAACTATCATGTCTTCATCCACATGTAGGAACTATTCTATGTGTAACATATCCATAAAGGTTACGTAGAACCATGTATCCAAAGCACTATTAGGAGGTTTCAAAAGCATCAAGGGTGAAACCTCACTCCAAGGAAGCCCAAACAAGGGTTTTGAAACTCATGTTAAGTTATTACATATCTCATATGTTAGATTTGCTTACTTATTTTAACCCATGCATTAATATTCGACATCATACTATCACATTCCAAAGAATTTAACTAAAGTTAACCGATTATGTCAAGGTGTCATCAACATTATGTTGTGCTAACTATCAAACTATATTTTCTGTCTTTGTTAAGCACTAAGATTAACACATCATGTAACATGCTTCATTCGTATGATCTTATTTCATCGCTCAATATTAAAAAATAGTTTACATTAATCATCATTATTCATGTACATGGTTAACCATTTATACTTTCATATCTATTAAACCATCTCTATATTTCCATCTTATCATGTCTATATTACACGTCTCAAGATTAGATCACATCTTTATATATATTATATCATGGTTGTGCTAAACGAACTTATACATGTGGCTCATGAAACATGTATCAAAACTTTATTTAGTCCAACTGAGGTTCTCCTGACCCATATCATGAGGGTAGTTACATGCTCAGTCTCTCTGACCTAACTCAATTCTATGAGTATCTCATAACAAAAACTTTATCTTTCCTCTTTGATCAAGGGTTATTAAGTCTACCTCATTGGCACTAGTGATTAACTTCACAAGGTCTAGCCACATAAGCACAACCAAAACATGACATGATGTTCTCATCCTAGGTCTTCTACCCATGAAACATGCTTACCCAAAACTCTCTTATATACACCACTAGATTCCTATGTGGGAAACCACTAACCCGAGCATGAGGCTTCACAGAAACTAACATAGCTACCTCCTTTGGGGTCTTGGGCTCTCTCCCTCACCCAGATGGTAGGTACTCATATTCATGCTCACATGTTCATATAACGAGCCTCTCTCTGACTCTAGGGTTTGGTCTTCCCAAGGACATCTAGGGTTTAACAAACTATAGTTATCATGCATTAGGCAACTCAACTCATTCACTCAGGAGAATTCTAGCTTAGGACATATCACATATCTCATAATTCTCATATCATGGGGTCTAGGTTCTTTGACCTTCTCCCTGTGGGTCTCACTCTCTCTGGAGTTAACCCCAAAACTGGTCCTAACACTAGCGGTCCTCCTTTGTAAGAGAGCTTGAGGCTCATGCTGACTTACAACCTTGTCTTAACTTAACTTATCTTATCTCATAAAAGAACTCATACTTGCATTATCAAAACTTATCTTAAATCCTCAAACTTAACTCATGTCCTCAAAGACAAACATATATTATCATAAACCATCTTATATCATCTATGTAAGACTTACATCATATCATCAAAACTTATATCATCTATTCCATCTAACATATATAACAAAAAGGCTCTAGACATCTAATCTAGAACTACACTCTCTTCTAGACTGATGTCATTCACTTTCACTTAGATTGTATGACCACCTCCTACTCGTACATGTGTGGGGACACATTTTTGTAATACATATATATAATAAAATATTATATAGTTTTTCTCCGATAAAACAAGCGTCAGAGAAAACTATCGAGGTTCGATTCATTTGGAATCAAAAACCAAATCCTGAAAATGAGTGTCCCACACATAGTAGAGAGTACAGTGTCATAAAAACTAGTAAAAAGGGTGAGATCAAAGGGTAGACTAGTGTAGCTACTCTAGACAGCGTGCGCAATATGTCTAGGGTTTCTCTTCCCTTGATGCACGTCATTTCCAAATAATGCAACGTCCCATACCACTGCACTATAAGGAAAGAACGACATTTAAGGACTTGCTGCTCAATAAGCACCAGTATAGACTTAGTTCTCGGACATCTAGGTGCTAACCTAGAGGCTAGATCAGATCTAGTCTTTAAAAGATGACTAACCTAACCCTAAAGATTTTATGTTCAAGGTTCTTTGGTTTTGAGTTGCATAATGAGAAAATGTCAGGCTTTGCTATTGTTCATGCTCTGATACCACCTGTGACGTCCTTAGATTTTCTAAAACTTAACCTGATGTGAGACGTCCAAATTGAAACCATCACCTCAGTGAGAATCCCAATTTAAACACCACACACTAGGCTAAGAAGAAGAAAATCAGACGAAGTCCTAAGGAAACAATCAGTAGCACATGTACATGAACAATAATAAAACCATATACACATGTTCATCATTCAACATATAATTACAACATGAATTGTTACAACATTTGATATTACATATTGAACAACAAACTTATACATATACATGTACTACCACTGAACTATAGGATCTTAAGACAACAAGTCCACCTGTACATTAGCTCACCACACAACTCTCAACTATCCTTGTTCTTCAAGAGCATAACCACAACCTAAACAAAAGATTACGTGTGGTACACGTCAGCACAATATTCAAGAATATTGTACTGAGTATGCCTACGTGTCTTTTATATACCTTTCATCATATCTTGGCAATAAGATAAAACTAAACTTGGCAGAAATAGAAGAATATAAGAAAAGTGTATACTTGCACAAAGATATTCATTAACAAAAGAGAACACATATATTAAGCTTATTTTCCATTATATCTCAAGGCCTTTATGATCACTACCAAAGAGTTGGATCATATGTACAATGTGACCACTACCAAAGAGTTGGTTCCAAGCACACTACCAAAGAGTTGGTGCTTCCATATGTACAATGTGACCACTACCAAAGAGTTCGGTCATTTCCAAGCACACTGCAATAGAGTTGGTATTTTCTTATAATGGAACAAATATATTATGTTTGATGTGTTCATAATCATAAGTATGGAAAGCTCAAACAACATGGTATACAAGAGCAATCATTTCAATCAATACCATATGCCAAGTCTTTACTAATATATAACACAAGCATATTGTTTAATGAGCCAAGTAAGAGGTAATGGCGTACCTTGGTCAAGAGATAAACTGAATCACATATTCCTGATGTCAACTATATCTTTGTTAAACCTGATCAAGACAAGATCATATACTATCATCAAGTTCTCATCATCTTACATCTCATCTTAACCCTAATCGTGTTCATTAGAGTTTATCCTACCTCATAATGATATTCTCATGATTACTTGTATTCTTATCTTAGATTTATCTTACTGATGTCATATTCTAGATTATAGTTCATTAACTGGATATACGCATGTGTCACATTATTATGTGAACATATTTAACATTATGTCACTTTCATTAACCATATTAGGGTTACATCACATGTATTAAGGGTGCTCTTCATATAACATGAATTTCGTGTATATAATTGATCTCAAATTTATATATTATCTTCCAGTTACTAATATGAGGGTTTTCTATTAATCTCATGATTTATTGAGCACATAAGTATTTATTGCATTTTATTTAGGGTTATTAGCCCTAAATAGCCATATTGAGCATATTATATGATTTTGGGCATCATCATCATAATATCTGGCATCATATGAATTATAAACATGATTATAGATTTAGTAACATATTCTCATAAATTCAGGTCTTCGTTTATTATTTATTATACATGAAAATTCCATTTTACATCTTACATGATATCACTGACATTAGTGCATCAAAAGCGTGATATTATAGTTCCATGTTGTTCTACTCATTTTTTTGAATATTTTGGTACCTTATTTGTATTTTTCTGATAATCGTGCTATTTTCTATGATTTATAGAAGTTCCGGGAATGCTAAGTATTTACCTTTTTGTCGCCAATCCAATTCCGCCATGTGGCTAGAAAAATGGCACTGCACTGTGGGGCCCGCTGGATCTGTAGATAGATCCTCGGATTCCCAGATCCGTTAGCCCAGGTTGGGGCTTCCCCATCCTCGCCCGATCTCACGCGAGGACTCTGTTTCCTTTGTGAAACAGAGCCCCTCCCAAGTGGTGCCCCCAGGCGATCTGCCAGCTTCTCCAGCACTCTGCATATTGGCAATGGGTTCTCCTTGCTCACGTGTACGCTTGGTGGGTCACACCTGCATGCACTGCCACCTCCGTCTCCTTCGTTGCCCACCATCCGGTCTGTGAACTGCTGCCTCCGCGAGGGACTTATCTCCAGTGTGGGATATGCTTGGATCCATGGACAACCTTCCTCGATTGGCACCACCTCACCATCATCTTCCAAAGCCAAAAGGCTAAATTGCGCCTTTCCGGTGCCACTGACATTGTGGATTGCCTGGAGCCTACTCTTGTGATCTATATGAGAGAGCGCCAACAGCCGTTGCAGCCACAAGAAAAGGGGGGAAAACCCCTTGCAACGCCATGTCTGGAAGCTAAGGCTTCCAAGAGGTTCGCTTTGCCTTTAGGAACTGGGTATCTATCTCCACAGGCCACACCCTAGTCTAATCGATGCTCTAGCTCCCTTCCCTTCCTCTTGACCAGACCTTCTCGTCTCAGTGGAGAGGAGCGGGAGCTCTTTCTCCCTATTCTCTTTGTCATATGCCCCAAATGAGGGGTCACTCTGGTCGTGCTCTCTAGAGGATCCCAACTCCTCGATTAGTTCTTGCCCACGACCCATGTTCTCGATGAGTGGTGGCTCGATAGACCGTGGGGTCAGCTGTCCCACGATCTCCATTGCGACGGGAGGTAGGAGGAGAGCTCTTAGTTTTCTGATCGTCATCCAAGGGCTCAGCACAACCCCTTCACATGGTCAATCAGTGGCTCTACCTTCTAAAAGGCCACGATCACTAGGTTAGAGATATATGGCCATAAAAGGGCCACATAGCCAACTCCAAACAAAAGGGGTGCGTGACACCAATATCAAGCCCAACTTAGGTCTATAAATCCTCAAAACAAAATGTGCATTTTTTCACAAAACTCAAACCTAAATATCTCTCTCTAGGAATATTCTATTGCCACCAAATTTTAACCATAGCTTCTTTATCTCTCGATCTACTTTCTACTCAAATTTGGTGACCGAAACTCAATCGTTAGACCATTCAATCAAATTTCTCAAAAGGCATTGAAAGAGATGTCTTAACCATGATATCAACATCACATCAACACAACTACTTTATCAAAACCTTGGAACTCTCAATATGATTCAACCTTATGATTTCACTTATGTTATTGGACACTTAGGATTCTAAAAGTCCACTCCATCACATCCTACACACCTTAAAAGAAATTACATCCTCAGAATTAAGCCAGAAAACTACTTTGTGACACTTATGCTCTCTTAGCAAAGTCAAAGCCTGACGGAGGTGCTGCTCATGTTGTTGAGAATCTCTACTGTTGATCAAGATGTCATCTATGAAGACAACTATTAATTGATCAAGAAAAGGTCGAAAGATTCTATTCATGAGTTCCATGAATGCAACTGGTGCATTAGTTAGTCCAAACGACATAACTATGAAATCACAGTGACCATATATTATTCTAAAAGTAGATTTAGATATGTCACTCTCCTTGATACGCAACTGATGGTATCCCCACCTCAGATCTATCTTTGAAAAGATAGTTTCACCACACAACTGAACAAACAAGTCATCGATCCTTGGGAGAGGATACTTGTTCTTTATGGTGACTTTGTTCAACTGTCTATAGTTAATGCATAACCGCATCAATCCGTCCTTCTTCTTATCAAAGAGAACCGGAGCACCCCATGGTGAAGTACTCAGTCAGATAAATCCTTTCTCAAGCAACTCTTGCAGTTGTTTCTGGAGCTCTGCCATCTCAGCAGGTGTCATTCTATACGGTGTTTGTGCTATTGGTTGTGTACCCGGGATTAGATTAATTTCAAAATCAATCTCTCGGGGCGGAGGAACACCTGGAAGTTCTTCAGGAAAAACATCCTCAAACTACCTAACAACCAGAACTTCAGAAGGATGAGGGCTCTCCATTGTGGTATCTACCACATGAGCCAAGAATGCAAATCATCCCTGTCTCATCAACTTCTCAGCTACTATAGATGACACTAAACATGTTGGAAGAATCTTTCTGTCTCCCTGAAAGATCCATGTGTCACCGTTATCTGTGAACACATCCTGCTTGGAACCACAATCCAAGACAACCTTATACTTCTCTAAGGTGTCCATCCCAAGGATTATATCAAAACCCTGCATCTCAAGTGGTATAAGATCCACCTAAATGCGATGTTCAGAAAAGGAAAGATTGCAGGGAGAACACACCTCCTGCAACACTGTAGATCCCATCAAAGGAGTTTCTAGCATCAAACTATCTGCTCTATGACTGACAGTCATGTTGCTATCATGAATCACTTCTCTAGTGATAAAGGAATGCGTAGCACCCAGATCAATTAACGCAGATATGAAGCAGGATGAAGACATATCAGAATAAAATATTTCCATCTGACCTGTCATAACCCGAGGGTTGACTACTGCTTCAGGATGATTCATGGCATAGAATCTAGCCGTTGCTTGTTGTTGACCCTGTACTCAATTGTTGGGTGTCGACGATCCAACTTGGGATACTTGTCCACATCCTTGAGCATTATTACTAAACTGTCGCCTCTGTGAGCCTTGCTGACTCTGCCTCTGGGGTTGAGTTATAGTTCTGACTTTCTCAGGAAAATCTCTCATCAAGTATCCTGTCCTCCCCCACTGGTAACAATTGTAACTACCCAAACTCTGCTTGGGTGGTCCTGTCACTGATGCTGATATTGTACTGGGGGCTCTACTTGGAGGAAAACTACGTCCCCTAACCCTACTCGACGTCCATTGCATCTGAGTATTAAACGTTGGTGGTGGTGGTGCAGAGAATCTCAGTTTCTTGAAACTCTCAGACCTCTATCCTTGAAATTGAGGATACACTTTCTTATTACTGGTCTGTCACTTCTCGGTCACAGACCTCTCAATCCACCTCACGGACTCCACAAAAGTGGAAAATCTCTCCCTGTTCTCCAGAGCAGACACAAGAGTGGTCAAATCAGCGTTCAACCTCTTCTCGAAACTTTGAATCCTCTCTTCATCAGTAGATGTCATGTGCGGACAGAACCGCAATAGCTCCATGAACCTAGCTTCATATTCACTAATGTTCATCTGTCCTTGCCTCAACCTCTCAAATTGAGAGATCTTCTCATCTAGATACATCTTGGGAAAGTATCTAGCAACAAATTCATGTCGGAACTCATCCCATCTGAATTCAGCTCTTGGGCTTTTGCCTTCCTCAATGGTCCACCAATGACCAGCACTCCCCTTCAGAAGGTATACATCATGCCTCACCTTCTCAGCTTCAGGGATGTTTAAGATTCTAAAGGATTTCTCCAGCTTAGTCAACCACAAATTTGCATCAGTTGGGTCAGCCACCCGGCGAAGCCATTCAAAGGTCTTGCCAGTTCCTTGTCCTTCATTGTGGGCTGGTGCCCTCGGTGCAGGTGGTGGCATCCTATCCGCCATATGCATCATAGTCACCATAAACTTCCTGAACAGGGTATGCACTACTATAGAAACAACGTTCAACGTCGCTTTTAGAGGCGTCAGTTTTTTAGTAAAACCGACGCTACTCACATTAAACATCGATTAATAAGGACATCCGATGTCTATATTTTAAGACTATCCAGACACGGGTATCACTTTTCATTCAGTGTCAGTTGAAGAAAAGAAACCGACGCCTAAAGTAGCCCGCGAAATCCAATTTTTTCGAGCAAAAAAAACTACGCCAAAGTATCAGATACAGTGTCAGTGTTTTAGCTAATAACCGACGTGGAATGAAGATAAAATTTGCGCCAAAAGTTCTAATATGGGCGTCAGTTGTCTTATAATAACTGACGTTATAAGTGTGCACGTGCCGTCCCCGCCAAAATTTTTTACACCCCTATTGCGTCGGTTTTTATGGAAACCGACGCTGTTAGGCTTTAGCGTCGGTCATTTAACCAACCGACACTTATGTTTAGCTTAATAGCACCAGAGCGAGCGACTCTTCCCCTTTCTCTGTTTCATTCCTGATTCTTCTGTTAGGTCCGGCGATTTCTTGCTCGTCGCCACTCGTTGCTTCTCTTCTCACTGTCGCTCGGTGCTGCCGCCGGTCATTGCTCCTCTCCTCTCCTTGCCGCCGCCCCCGCCGATAGTTGTTTCGGTGCTCTCCTTGCCGCCGCCAGCTTCCTACTAGGTCTCCTCTCTTGGTGGTCGCCCACTCATCGTCGCCGCCTTTCTTTTGCTTGCTGCTCTAGCCACCCACCCTCTCGCTCGCCGTCGCCGCCGCCCTCTCTCCCGCTTGCTACTCCTGGTACCTTTTCCTTCTCTTATTTACCAAGTTGTGAAATCGCATGTTGGCACAGCCGTGCTGGGCAACATTGCCGTGGTGGTAGCATGGCCGTGCTGCATAGCACGGTCGTGGTGTGGCTGATATTGTTCTATATTACTCAATTATGTGTGTAATGATTATTTTGATGATTTTGTGCTATATTGCTCAATAGGATACCTGAATTTCTGTGTAATGATTATCTTGATGATGAACATTCAATATCCTAATTTAAGTTTCTAATCCTCATGCTTGACCTAATTCAATATCCTAATTTGATGCATGTTGAAATAAGATTCAAACTTGTCCATTCTAGCATCCTAATTTGATTTGATTATGTGCTTTGAACCTTGAAACATGCGTGTTAAAGATACATTGATGACTCAAACTTAACTCACATGTGCGTCTTCTATTTCTAAATTGATTATGTGACCCCTAATTATGTGACAGCACATGCATTTGTTGGCCTAGAAACCCATCCAAGATTTACTCATTAGGAGTAAATTTTGGATAGTCCTCGGTTTGGGACTGTTCTTGAATACCTAATCTCACTTAAGATGTAAGTGTATAATGTGTATTGGGTTTTCGAGAAAATTTTGGTAGCATTTCCCCATTTGTTCTCTAAGTACATATGTACTTAGAGAACAACAAGGAAATGCTACCAAAATTTTTCTCAAAAACCCAATACACATTATACACTTACTAGTGAGATTAGGTGTTCAAGAATGGGATAGGTGGTACGCATTTAAAATAAATAAGAATGACATCACATGTATTTGTTGGCCTAGAAACCCATCCAAGATATACTTATTAGGAGTAAATCTTGGATAGTCCCCGATTTGGGACTGTTCTTGAACACCTAATCTCACTTAGGATGTAAGTGTATAATGTGTATTTGGTTTTCGAGAAAATTTTGACAGCATTTCCCCGTTTGTTCTCTAAGTACATATGTACTTAGAGAACAACGGGGAAATGCTGCCAAAATTTTCTTGAAAACCCAATACACATTATACACTTACTAGTGAGATTAGGTGTTCAAGAATGGGATAGGTGGTACACATTTATTATATATAAGAATGACAACACATGTGTTTGTTGGCCTAAAGTTTTAACCATGCAAAAACTCTAATCTGTTAACCCTAGACCCTAATATTGTTGTAATGTATATTTGATTTCTCTTTGATCATAGAATGGATAGATCATTGATGTCCATTCGCAATCGCTGCACCCCAGAGTTTATTTCTGGTCTTGACCAATTTATTAGATTTGTCGAGAAACATAGGAAAAAACCTGGAGATAGGTTCTACTGTCTATGTAGTCATTGCGGTAACAACTTGAAAGTCAGCACTGATGGCGAAATCAAAAGTCATGTCATGTGCAATGGGATTATACAAGGATATATAGAATGGCACTGGCGTGGAGAGATTTCAAACCCGAAACCAGTGGATGTCGATAGGAGTGCTTGTGTGGAAGAAGAAATTGCCTATGATGACATCGTTGATGCGATGCTGGATTGTTGTGGGGTAGAGCACACCGATCCACCTCCCATTTTTAGAAACATTCTGCAAGATGTTGAGATATCGTTATACACATGTTGTACTAAGTTTATGAAGCTTAGCACTGTGTTGAGATTGTATAAGCTGAAAGCTAACAATAAATGGAGCGACAAAAGCTTCACGTCATTGTTGTCTTTGTTGAAAGAAATGCTTCCTGAAGGAAACAAGCTGCCAATCTCAACATACCAGGTAAAGAAATTGTTGTGCCCAATGAAAATGGACGCCAAGAAGATACACGCATGCCCGAATGACTATGTATTATTTCAAAAGGACTATGTGGATTTGAAAGATTGTCCAAAATGTGGTGCGTCACGGTATAAATTGACGACTTCGGGGGAGTCCAAAAATAGTTCTCCTGCCTAGGTGATGTGGTATCTACCTATAATATCACGGTTTCAACGCTTGTTTGCCAATCCGATAGATGCGAAGAATTTGAGGTGGCATGCAGATGTTAAGAAAAATAATGATGGGATCCTACGACATGCGTCTGATTCCCCACAGTGGAAGAAGATTGATCTATTGCACACTGAATTTGGTGAAGAAGTCAGGAATCTAAGACTTGGGCTTTGTACAGATGGGATGAATCCGTACGGGACATTGAGGAGCCAACATAGCACTTGGCCAGTCATGCTTGTTATATACAATCTTCCTCCCTGGCTGTGTATGAAAAATAAGTACGTAATGTTGTAGTTGTTGATATCGGGCCCTAAACAACCTGGAAATGACATCGATGTTTATCTTGAACCTCTGATTGATGACTTAAAGAAACTCTGGGGTGAAGGTGTGATGACCTATGATGCTTCACGAAGAGAGACATTTCGTTTGCATGCTATGTTGTTTTGCACTATTAATGACTTTCCAACATATGAGAATTTGTCTGGATATAGTGTCAAAGGAGCTAAAGTGTGTCCTATATGTGAAGAGAATACTGATTCAACAAGAATAAAACATGGCGGTAAGACTGTATATCTCGGTCATCGAAGGTTTCTTACAAAATTTCATCCGCATCGTAGGAAGCGCAAAGCATTCAATGGATTGAATGCAGAACGGAGTGCACCTAAACCTATACCAGGGGAGGTTGTTTATGAAAGAGTAAAAGACTTTGTCAATTAATTTGGTAAGAGATCACAATGTACTATGGCCACACGAAGTGATAAATCTTTATTCAAGAAGAAGTCAATATTTTGGGATCTTCCTTATTGGAGTTCTTTGACAGTCATGCATTGTATCGATGTCATGCACGTTGAGAAAAAATGTCTGTGATAGTGTCATTGGTACGTTGTTGAATATACCAGGTAAGACTAAAGATGGGATAAAATCCAGACTAGACCTACGTGAAATGGGAATAAGGTCAGAATTAATAGAATTTCGTGAAATGGGAAATTGGAGAACATACTTACCTCTCGCTTGTTACACATTGTCTAGAAAGGAGAAGAAAGCTTTTTGTGAATGTTTGGTAAATGTTAAGGTGCCACAGGGTTACTCATCCAACATCCGTAGATTGGTATCAATGAAAGATCTAAAGTTGATAGGTCTTAAATCTCATGATTGTCACACTCTAATGCAACAAATATTTCCTGTGGCAATTAGATCTATATTGCCGAAGCATGTAAGGTTTGCAATCACCAGACTTTGTTTCTTTTTCAACAGTCTGTGCAACAAAGTTATTGAGCCTGATACTCTCGATAAATTGCAAAGAGAAGTGGTTGTTACCCTATGTTAGCTTGAGATGTATTTTCCTCCGTCGTTCTTTGATATCATGGTACATCTTTTTGTCCACTTGACTAGGGAAGTGAAAATGTTGGGACCAGTTTTCTTGCATTGGATGTATCCCTTTGAACGATACATGAGCGTTTTTAAAAGTGATGTTCGAAACCGTTATCGGCCTGAAGGGAGTATTATCGAGGGTTATGTGGCGAGAGAGGTTATGGATTTTTGCAATGACTTTCTCAGTGGTAATGACACTCCTGATAATGACAAGAATATTGACGAGCAATTTGGCAAAGGAATTTTGGGATCACGTGTGAAAGTAATCAGTCGTGAGCAGTTGGAACAAGGTCACTTGTATATTTTACACAACATGGATGAAGTGAATGTTTATATCGAGGAACATACCAATTTCATCAAGAGACAATATCCTCGAGCCAATACAATGTGGCTTGCTAGAGAGCATAACAAGACATTTATTAAGTGGTTTGAAAATAAAGTCTTACATCAACTATCTCAAACACCAGATGATATTACTAAAACTATCAAATGCCTCAACTTTAAACCAAAATTGTCTGTTATGTCTTATGAAGGGTATGACATTAATGGATTCACATATTACACAAAGCGCCAAGATGATAAGAGTGTTGTCCAAAATAGTGGGGTCACCCTTCAAGCATCGACTATGTTTTTTGCAAGTGCAAAGGATAAGAGTCCACGTGAAGCTAAAATGTCATATTACGGTGTCATTGAAGACATATGGGAGTTTGACTACATAGATTTCAGAATTCTTCTCTTCAAATGTAATTGGGTTGATAATACCAAAGGAGCTATAGTGGATGAATTGGGTTTCACTTTAGTGAACTTTGAAAAGATTGGCGAGAAGGGTGAACCATTCATATTGGCATCACATGTGAAACAAGTATTTTATATCGATGATCCTGCAAATAATAAATGGTCGGTTGTTCTTCATGGTAAAAGACAGTTCATTGAAGATCCTATAGATGAAGAACAATGCTATGATAAGTATGATGACTCCAGTCCATTCTCAGTTGGGTTGCCAACACCAGCAAATATTGAAGCTAATGATGACTTGTATGTGCGCGGAGATCACAATGAAGGATTGTTAATTGATAAAAAATCGCAATATTAGAGGCATGTTTATATTTTTATATGTTTTATTTTTCTGAATGTGAACTTTACAATGTGAATGTGAACTTTACAATGTGAATTACTTTATAATGTGAACTTTACAATGTGAATTACTTTACAATGTGAATGTGAACTTTACAATGTGAGCTTTACAATGTGAACTTTACAATGTGAATTTTACAATGTGAATTACTTTATAATGTGAACTTTACAATGTGAATTACTTTACAATGTGAATGTGAACTTTACAATGTGAGCTTTACAATTTGAATTACTTTACAATGTGAACTTTACAATGTGAATGTGAATTTTCAGATGGATGAGCATTCTCCTGATGACCGTGCTAATGATTACCGTGAGGGTGAGGACATCAATGCGCTGCCTCACAATGTAAGTTTTAAAAATATATCATATATTTATATCTATATGTCCATTTATAGTTATATCTTGTAAATGTGTTTATTTTGTCAAATTTTAGGTTGATGATGCACATGTACCATCTGAAGCACTTGAGGCACTTGATCAGCAACACCAAAAAGTTGACAAGAGAAGGGGCATCACTATGATGAAGAAGTTAATAGCGCAAAAGGGCAATGGACCCAAACTTGTTGTGGATTTTGATAATGTAGGAAATGCATCTGGTGTGAATCGCAATTCATTTGTTTCATATCTTGGGTATGTTACTCGTAGCCATTGCGGTTGTAAGATAGATTCTTGGCTTAAAGTTTCTAAGGAGAAGAAAGATGTAATATGGAAGGATTTATGCGTGAGTTATTATTAATTTACAATTCTATTTTGTAGATTACTAATTTTTTCGATACTAGTTAATAGCAATTCTAATTTGTAGAGTATATTTGAATTGAATGAAAAGATGCATCGTAAATGCGTGATGCAATGCTGTGGGAGAGTCCTAAGGAACTAGAGGACAAATCTCACCCGAGAATGCATAAAAGAAGCTGACAAGAGGAAGAAGACAGCCACTGAACAGTGGAATTTCCTGGACAAAGAAGAATGGGACGTGTTTGTTGCTTCAAGACAAACTGATGAATTCAAGGTATTAGGCGTCAGTCCCAATCTCATTAATATATGTTGTATTCACCTATTCAAGATTAACATTTACTGTTACTAACCAAATCATTAATGTACATACTAACTAGGCCCTCAGTGAGGCACAAAGATCAAGGCGTGCACTGAATGTGCATGACCACACAATGGGTCCAAAGGGGTATGCAGGCATTCGCTAAAGACTACAGTCTGAGGCTACTGCTCAGTCTGATGCTACTCAAGATTCCTCTACTATAGGTAGCACACCTCTGCCTCGCCATGATGTCTGGATAGCTGGGAGGCAAAATAAGAAGGGAGAAATAAGGAAGCCCGCAACTGCTGAGGCGGCTGCAAAAATGGTAAAATACAACTCTTACAGCAATCGTTCGAATATTGATTATTTGTGGTGTTTACTTAATTACAAATTTTTGTTTTGGCGATTAGCGGGAGCTGCACGAGCTGAGGAAACAAGGAAAGTTCATCCCTGAGGGCACAAGGGATGAATTGACAGTTGCTCTGGGTAACCCAGAGCATCCTGGACGTGTTAGGGCTGCAGGTGCTGGTGTGGGCATCAAAGCTTTTTTTGGGCCATCCCAGCAGAAACATGTCCCAAAAGTGGGACTTTCACAAGAAGAGGTAACATATTTTTTCCTTGTAGATGTTACTGTAAAAGAGAATTCAATAATTAGAATTTGATGTTTCTTTTATCCATGTATAGGTAGATAAGCTATTTGATAGGAAACTCAAAGAAGCAATGAAAAAGTGGCAGGCATCTCAGACTGCCACTTACCAGACAATACCTATGGTGTCTCCTACTGCAGGCTCTACTCCTACTGTAGAGATTGGGAGTAATCCTGTAGACCCACCACCTAGAAAATCTGCTGTAAGTATTTTTATGACATAGTAACTAGTTTTTTAATTCAAGATGATATGTTTTCAAGATGATATGTATATATGAAATCGTAGTCGTTTCAAAAAAAGATGATATGTATATATGTATATAACATTCTTTACACAAAAATTTGTAGGAGTTGAAGCCATGCCGTCTAAAAGTTAATGAATATGTCGTTGAAGAGGCGTCGGCTTACCCATCCCTACCAGGGGAAATGTTTCACGGGTCTCCATTACCAGCTGGTTGGATTCATGTGAGCCCAGTACATATATTCCCCAAGTGGATGGATCTTCCATTGCCATATGCCCACTCAGATTGTGAAACGCTTGGTGAGGCAGAAGGCGGAGTGATATTGTGGCTAAAAGCGGATGTCATCTTTACTGAAACTGTATGGTAAATTTACATTACGTTAAATTGTTAGTGTGTGTATATGATGTCAATTGATCTGAAATTATTATATATATATATACAAGTTAAAAAGAAGACACCCGCAACATCTAGGCCTCCACTTCCACCTCCTACATTACCCAGTTGGGTTCCACATGACCTAACTGTCCCGTTAGGTCCTAACTATAGGGGTATGGCAATATGGTTAGGCGAACATGATATAAATTGCCCTATAACTATTTCTATAGATTCAGATGTTGCAGGTCAATCATACGAAAGCAAACTATTTATACAAGATATTTTGGAGTTGTTTCCATATGATTGGCTAAATACATCTGTGATAGATCTATGGATAAGGTGAGATCTTCTTTATACTTCCATATACCTTGTGTAGGATCTGGTGATCTAGTTTCTTATTTATTAATGCATGCGTAATTAATACATATTTTGCAGCTACTTAGACAAGATATGTGCAGATTTTGCATTCGAACATGTAGAATTTTTGATTCCATCTTTGATTAGTCTAGTAGCTAAAGACCCTCCGTCAGTTCAACAATACTGTTGTGAGGCTTTTACAATTTTTTCTCAAAATAAGAAGACGGTGATAATGGCTCCATTCAATGTAGAGTAAGTTTACTTTGCTTATTATAATTTGGACTTAAGAAAATTACATTTTTATTGTGGATTTTGAGTTATTAATTTTTAACTTTTTTACCTCTAGTGGTATGCATTGGGAGTTACTGGTTTTTGTCCCTAAGATGTTCACTATCTATTATCTAGATCCTAAGGGGAGTAAATTGAATACAAAATATGCACACATAATGAAAATGGCATTATTCCGGTGAGAAATATTTTATTTTCTTATCCGTTAACATATGTTCTTACATTACTATTTAATTATGCAATGTACTGTGTTACATTAACATGTAGTGGTTTTGATGAGTTCAAAAAGGCTGGAGGAAAGGTCCCCACGAAAAAGAACCATCCAATAATTTGGAAGAACATGAAAGTAACTTCCCGACTGCAATATATGTATATATTATTTATGTGAACAATGCTTAATTAGTTGTATTTTTTAATATTTTGTATGTTTGAATTTATAGTGTGCTACACAAGACAACGGATGGGTATGTGGATACTATGTGATGCAATTTATGCACATGATTATCAAATATGCCGCAATGGACATCGATTGTATTGCTGAGGTATTATATAGTCTCATTAGATAATATGAAATATATCAATCTTATTTATAGGTCATTAATTATATATATACATCATTCTCTTTACAGGTGTTTAAAACTGACCACACTACAGGAACGACCTTACCATATGTACATGCTCCCTATACGATGGGAGAATTAAATGAAGTAAGAGAAGAATGGGCAACAACCATACAAATAGTGGGGGTTTTAAGATATAATTGGGATGTTGATAGCGAATAATGACTAAAGAATGATATTTTGTAAATGAATTTCTGAATTATAATATATGTGTGAATGTTTCTACATGTCTGGATGTTTCTACATGTGTCTGAGTGAAAATGAATGAAACTGTTGGTTGCTATATGAATGTTTCTACATGTGTGAATGTGAAAATGAATGGAACTACAGATTGCCAGCTATATGAATGTTTCTAAATGTGTGAAAATCAAATGGAACTGCAGGTTGCATTGCTAAATGTGTGAATATTTTTGTTGTTAATTTTGCAGGTTTATGGCATGTTGTTGGCTGATATCAATGGATGTCGTAAAACCTACAGTTCATAACTGAACTGCAGGTTTCTCATCCTGCGACCAGCCATACAGCAGGTCTGCAGACTGACAGAAAAAAAAACAAAAAATAGGTGTCGGTTATATGTATAAAACCGACGCGACATCGTTACAGTGTCAGTTTGTAATAGTAACCGACGCTATTTCCTTAACACCACGGCCGTGCTGGACAGCACGGCCGTGGCAGCAGACCAGACACCACGGCTGTGCTGGCCAGCACGGCCGTGTTGGGAGTGCACGGTCGTGGCAGCGGACCAGACACCACGGCCGTGCTGGCCAGCACGGCCGTGTTGGGAGTTATATGACGTCGGTTTCTTATCTAATAACCGACGCTGATAGTTCCCAAGATGGCGCCCTTCTGTGGCGCGAAGGTATATGGCGTCGGTTTCTTATCTAATAACCGACGCCTATAGTGCCCTGCTGGCGCATTTTCGGTGGCGTGCGAAGGGTTTTGGCATCGGTTTTTGAACCGACGCGTAACGGCTGGGCTTTTAGTGTCGCCCACATAGGTGTCGCTTAGAAACCGACACTAAAGGCTTTAAATAACCGACACTAAAGGTCGGTTATGTACTAGTGATGGAAAGCTGGGTTCTCTAATACAACTTGATCAAGTTGAGGAATCTCAGGTACGGGTTCCTCCCTAGCTTGATCCCTTGCACCTCCTCCTGGTGCAGCAACGCTGCTCTCAGCAGTATGTTCGTCATGTGATCCAGACATCTTCAGGTTCTTCTTCTCCTATATGAGCAGAAGACACTATCAGATAAACTGGAAGACATTAGAACAAACTTAACAACCTTAATCCTATGTCTCTGTAGACTCAGGGAACCTAGAACTCTGATACCACTAAACTTGTGACTTACAAACCTGTGTTAACCAATATAACATGATTAACTAATGCGGAAGCGATCGTTAGCAGTGGGATTACTGAAAATCACTTAAAATTAAAATCTTTTATAGAAAGATCCATTACCAGAAACTCTTTAAACAAAAAGCCACAATATTATAATTACATACTGGTCCACATTGTACATTCCATGTACCATATCTTCTTGAGGGATATATATACATCATTACTTTTTTTTTGAGACTTAGGAAGACACCACTCACCCTCCTCCTCAAACAGGTGCCAGAGCCCGGATGACCCAAGGAGTTGGTAATTACAGTGCGCTCAGGGGGATTCGAACCGGGGTCCCCCAGGTAGGACAAGCCGGACTGAACCACGTGAGCCACACTAGCTGGGTATACATCATTACTTTGCTATAAAGCACAAGTAACAAAATTCTCGAGGCATTCTAATCAAAATCTCAGATCGATTATAATAACACTATTCACTAACTCTTAGGACCTGAGAGTACAAAGATGACACATAGGACTCTCTCTCTCTCTCTCTCTCTATATATATATATATATCAAGCCTGACAGCCAGTATCCCCACCTGGGATATCATTGTTGTCCCTGTTGTTACTATTGCTGCTCTTCCCCTGCTACAGGGTTTCTGCCTCTTTGTCTGTGTCTACCTAAAAATATTGGATTCCACGGGGGTGAGACGATTATAAAATTGCCCCAGTGAGAGATATAACTCTCCGCCGTAACATTATTATTGCAGTTTAATAGAAATAAACTGAACAGTGGGATAATATATTTCAGTAGTAGATAAATCAATATCTATGTAGTTTAGAGCAACATTTTTATTCAAGTATTTCAACTATAACTTGATAATACATCATGTCTCTTATTCAATACAGAATTAAAGAACATAAGTAACATTTTTGTATCAAGGACATGCTAAGCAAGTGAACATCAACCAGTGGTTCTCATATTTCAATCTTATGCAAATACGCTACACGGCTGATTATATTTTACAAACATATTTAAGCTCTGAGGAGATGAGGTATACCGCTCACACTCCAACCGACCATTGTGAAATCCAAATCGGTACCATACAAAGTCAATGGAAGAGCCGTCTTCCATGACTTCCCACATCTCGGTCAGTGCGAGATCACATGCATGACATCTTGTGTCTCTTCTATATAGCTTGCCAGGGTATAGTGGCATCTTCGCTATAGAGCTACAACGATGACTGCACTCTCTTCGCAATGGAGAGATTTCGTGTTTACCTCCATTGATCCAACATTAACATCATCGGGAGATTTGTGATACATCTATCCCGGAACATTTAATAAAGGATTGAGAGGTTTAATGTCTACCTTCCATCAATTCCCTCATTTGGACGCACATATATTTTCACCCATCGACCCCCACATATTCAAAAGTATGCGAACTCCAGGAGATCCCATAGGATAACCTGTTTCACCATCACCAACTACTAACAATGATGGATCTATGGCAAGAGCACTACATGAATAACTTTCAATTGATTAATTAAGTACATTATCATATTCTTTTAGCATCAGTCAAGTTTTCAAACATAACTTATTAGGACAAATGCTACAAAGGAAACATGTACTATATTCATTAGTTACTTCTCAGTCTTTATAAGACATTGGGAACTCAGTCCCTTATTTCAACACTGGGAATTATCATCCCTTCACAATCTCAATACCATAATCATATGGTTCTGGGTATTCAAACCCTTAGCTCATCACTGAGCATTGTTACCACTTTTTCAGGTAATCATCACTTTCAGGTCATCTGACCAAGGTAAACATGACACTTGCAACACAAGTATCCCTTATGTCACTTGATTCTCATTAACTCTCTTGCCACCTCTTACTAAGTAACAAGGCATATTATGGCACACAAGGCCCAATAAACAATTTCATGTTTATGGTTTATAACCATTACCCAGATCATGGTTATGGTTTATAACCATATTGCCCAAGATTAGGTTTTCATGTAACATTACATAGCATCACCCTGGATTTAAGTTGCACTTCACATTAATACACCAGGGTTTCACATCATGATGGAGCTTCCACTTATGTGGAATTGCGTGCACCAATAAAAATCCTAAAGATGGTAAGTCTTTAAGTTTAGCCTTGCTTATACTAGATAGAGAACTCCACCCACGTATGCTAAGATACGTGGAAGTCTTATCGTAGTATAGTTAAGGGTCGAATCCTCGAGACAACGGTCTTGTTGTTGCCAACAAGATGGAAACCGTAATAATTTCACTTAATCTCTTTAGTAGTTGGTATTTAGATCAAAAGGTTGATTTGGTTGTTTTTAAGCTAAAAGCAAGTAAAGTATAGGCAAGAAAGTAAACTTAGGTTGTTAACAATGATTAATGAATCACTAGAGTGTGATCGGTTTTCACCACCACTACACATGGATTAACACATGCAACATAAAAACATAACCTGTAACAAGAGTTAGATCAGTTAGTATCTTTGTAGACTTAGCTTCCTTTCGGATGACTAACTACGAGGAGTGTGGGAATGTTGTAACGCCATCCATCCATGTAGGTATGGTCACTTACTTTACAACATTCCCTCCACAAAGTGTGTTCCTCGACTCATCAAGGTTGTACTTTCACACGTCAACTGATTCCATTTCATAGCATGAAAGTACAACGATGGGAGTGAGTATACTCCACTTCTAGGAAGGCACTCCTAGATACCGAAACAGATGCATGGTGGATACATGCACCTAAAACCAACATGCAAACGAGTTTCAGATCTAATAGCACAAATGTAGACAATTCATACTAAAAGATAAAGGATAACACAAGTTGGTGATCAAGCAAGAAGCATTCATTAAACGTTTAATGTTGAACTGAAAAGATATGAACTCTATATTACAACTTATGGATTACATTTGCATGATATGAAAACATGGGTATCGGGGCTACTCCTCGCACCCTAGTGAGAGAGACTACTCGCTCATGACTAGGGCAAAGAAGGAGGTAAGAAGAGAGAGAGAACATCATCCCCACAAAGGAGAGAGGAAGGTCAACCCCTTGGAGAGATAGAAACGATCCACCAACTTCACAGGTTGCTTGATGATGAGATCTCCCTCAAATGGGTTCAAGACCGTTTGGACCTCACTTAAGGCCTATAAATAAGACCTCAAGGGTCCTCCACGATCAAGTGTTCAGACGTCCAAAGGCTGCCTCAATCACTCCAAAGCAAATCCGACTTCCATCCTCCGCCCAGGGGCTGCCGGTCTGAAACCCATACTCCATCTCAAAGCTGCTTTCTCTCTCTCCACCAAAGAAGGTGGGACCCTTGCCTCCATGTGGTCTTCCGGATCATTTGGGTTTTTTGTGGTCTCGAGACCGTTGGACCTTATGCAGTCTTGAGACCGTTTAGCCTTCATGCGGTCTCAGGACCGTTTAGCCTTCATGCGGTCTCGGGACCGTTTAGCCTTCATGCGGTCTCGGGACCGTTTAGCCTTCATGTGATCTCGGGACCGTTTAGCCTTCATGCGGTCTCGGGACCGTTTATCCTCAAATGGTCTCGGGACCGTTTGGCCTCAAACGGTCTCGGGACCATTCGGCTTCAAACAGTCTTGGGACCGTTTGGCCTTAAATGGTCTTGGGACCGTTTGGGGCTTTTGTAAATTTTTTTGTGTTTTTCTGCAAGGATAAAGAAGAGAAAATTTAATCTATTTATGTGTCAGCAATAAGGTAAAAAGTTAATGCTTCTATCTAATTTATGTAAGAAAGAGTATGGAAAACTGGGGAAAACTAATAAGATAACATCACAAAATGGGAGCTTATCACCCCCCCCCCCCAACTTAGAGTCTAGCTTGTCCTCAAGTCAGATAGAGCTGAGGCATGTAATGGCGAGGCAATTTTATTTAATTAGGATTTCCATACTTTTACTTCAATTCTCAACCTGAGTTCTCCTAAGGTCATATCTGGTCTTATTGCTTGCCTTGACTCTTTCAGGTTTCGAGAGTTGCTTCGGTCTCAGGTTTCTTCCGTATCTCATAGCTTGCATCGGGACCACCTTTATTCTGTGCATGTTGTTGACTCTAATCAGCTGTATACCTCTCTGAAGGACCTACTGGAAGCTAGAGAGGGTATGAGGGTTGGCTAAAGGCTTGAAGTGTAACTCCCCCTTCAAGTGGGGGAGGGGTTGTCTATGCTTTTAGGATCTCACTACCGGGCACGACACATCTACCTTTGTGAGGGCAGCTAAATGTATCGGCCGGGTGAGTCTTTTATAAGCCTTTCATATATTTAGATACCTTAGGATTTCACTACCGGGCACGACACATCTGCCTTTATGAGGGCAGCTGAATGTGCCGTCCGGGTGAGATCTTCATTGGTTCTTTATATAGATCCTTATTTATGGCACAACTCTCATAATTTTATTCGACTCTCTGGCTTTTATTCGAAGACTCGCAGGCTTGGGATTTGGGGTTTTATTCGGGAAATTATTTTGGGCGGCCAAGCCTCTTTTGTTTTGAAGAGAGAAAAGTTGTTCTTAGAGTTTTTCAACATGCACTTTTTTGTGTGGTCCACTTGCGGAACTTCTTGATTTGGAAGTCTCCTGATGCCCCTCTCATCCTTGAGAGCTTGGCTTATTTCTGCCTTGATATTGACCTGTGAAGAGTCCAAAGTAAAATTGAAATAAAAGCATAAAAAACGAAAAGTGAATGTAATTTATTAATTCGACATTATATGCCTATAAGCTAATCTTGTTATTGCTTTTGAGGAAAAATTGGATTCTAAGCTAGCAGGGGATGTCCTTTCCAAAAGGGGTGTTACTTATTATGCACATGATTTATTTTAATGTGAAATGCAAGTTTTATGCAGGAGAAAAAAAAATGAGTAAAAGGAGAGAGTAGAGTTGGAGAAGGATTGAAGAATGATACTTCGCCCCTATCAAATGTACTCCCCCCCAACTTATCATTCACTCTGTCCTCAGAGTGTCAAAGTGATAGGTTGAGAAGCGCATTGACAAGGGCATTAGGCTTCTATGAGTCCTTTGTTTGCTCCATTAGTTCGTAGAAGAGTTGCTGCAAACTTTTCACGGAGGGCGTGGTAATCCACATCTGTCATGTCCTCTACTGGTTTCTGGAGGACCAAAATGGCGTACATCCAGTAGAGGACGTGGAAGCCATAGTCATTGGATTGGCGAATTTGCTGGGGGCACTTGTGGCTGAAGGCTGGGGGTTTGAAGTGTTCTTTATCATACGCCTGTGTGTGCCGACTCAAAAGATCGTGTAATTTGTCAGCACACTCCTTTGCCACCTCCTCCGTTGGCGTCCTTGGTGTCGTAGTGTATACTCTTTGCTCTGGATCGTACTGGCTGTCGGAACTGTTGTAAATTATTATTGTTCCTTCATGTAGGTTAGTTGCCAGTAGCATCCAGTGTTCTTGATGAAGGAAAGGAAGCATGATGAACTTTGGAGTTGTATGTTGGAGATAGGAGATGAGTATCTCCGTTGTTCCGAAGTTATTCAGCCCTAAGAGATCACCCTTCAGGTATGCTGACACCATGTATACTGTGGGATGCCTCCGTCCGATTAAGTATTGATAAGTAGTCATCAAACTTACTGAAAGAGAACCTTTAAATTGCACGATTTCTCGGAGGCAATCTGCCATAACTATGATATCTGCATCCATAAAGACAAGATCTTAGTTTTCGGCATAGATCCTTGACATAATAAGTCGAAGTTCATTGTGTGAAAGACTCTTGCAGGCTTCTAGATCAAAATTGGGAAATGATGGTTCGATGGTAGATAGGGGCACCATTTGTGATGGGGATCTCTGGATAGCTGCCCCTGTTATCAAATCTATTTGTCCTTTATCTTGGGCCAGATCGAAGTCGTAAGGATGCCATCTACTTTTCTCGGGGACCTTGGCCGGCTGCTTGTCTCTTTCCAACTCCTGTAGTGTTTGTCTGAAGGGTCTCCTTTTCAGGTGTTGGGTTGCTGAAAAGAGGTAGCGAGGGACGTCATCTGTCGCCATAGTAGGGTCGTTGAAGAACCTTCTATCGCAGATAAGTTCCATGGCATAACGCCCTTGCAGGGAGTGAAAATCTTCATTCCTGAGCTTTGTGAAGGGAACTTGTTGATTTAGCGCTAGTATGTGTCGAATGCCGTAAAAAGCGTTGTCCCCAGAGCCTTCGACAGCTTGGGCAAGTGGGTTAATTATTTGGAACCAGGGTTGGCTCCAACCCTGGTGGAGAGACGGGCATGCGGCCCAGATGAGTTTAAGAAGCCAGAAAGGGATGCATCTTGCCACCCCGGCTTCAATTGCAGTGAAGTTAATTATATCGGCCTTTAGATCACTGGCACAGAAATTGTACACTATGGCATCACGGGCGACAGTGTCCACAATCATTAGCAACCAGTGACTAGAAACTTGGAATGGCACGATTATATATCTAGCTTTTCTTGCGATCCCCCTGTGCAACCTCTCAATGGATTTGTGTTGTAGTTCTTTGTACAATAAGCACAAACCCAGAGCGCGTGAGGCGTTGAGAACTGGTTGCTGTCGCTTGGAGCTTCTGTAGATCTCAATAGAATTTGAAAGGAGAGCACGGAAGATCGCCATCTTCAGCGTAGATTGAGGTCGGAGAATTGAGCGGAAATCTTCACGTGTCAACTTGCGTTGAGTCTTTGTGTTGATGTAGATAACATCTCCCCCTTCTTTTGTATCATCTACTATAGTGGTTAGAATGAAGATATCCTGTGCATCTAAGGTGGAGATGGCCGCCATATCTAAGTTGTGCTTCTTGTGAGGTAGAGGTGGCGGTGGGGGTAGCTCTTGAGGAGGAGGTGAAGAAGGCTGCTCTGAATCATCCTTGTATTGTTGCAGAGCTTCATCTTTGTCAGAATCAGAAGGAGTATCTAGGTCTTCGTCTGTATCTAGTTGTACTCGTTCGGATTCTTCTTGATCTGGGGGAAAGGGCATCGAGGGTTCAGGTGCAAAAACTTGTTGAGCTGTTGTTGGTGGTAGACTGGTGCTGGTTCCCATCAGACACTGGTGGAAATCAGCAAAAGCTACTTCTTTTGCAGCCTCCCCTAAAAATCCCATGGCGGAGTAGTCTAGGAATTGGTCCCCATAAGATATGTTTATGTGCTCATTGTAAGAAGGGGATTTGGGATATGTATCACCTTCTTGGTGATCTTTCTGTTGTTCTTGTTGTGCTCCTCGGCTGGGGCCCTCCCAAACATTGTCTGGGCCATCAGAATCATCATCTGAGGAGGTACTGTTGTTGGAGTCAGCCGAGGAATCAGAATCGTCATCCGCATCTTCATCGTCTTCTTCTTCATCTGCCGCTGATTTGTCTGTTGTTTTCTTGCGTGCTGCCTTTTTGCACAGACGATGGATGGATTGTAGTTCATCATATGCCACTTGCACATGCTCGTGTGTCTCGAGCAGTGCGTCGTGGGTTTCCTTCATATTGGAGTAGCGTCCTTCAGTAGATAGGAGTCGTGCTGTAAGGTCAGTCACCTGAGCTCTTAGCTGATTGAGTTCAGTATTGGATGACTCCTCTTGGCAATTATTGAGCTGTGTGAGGGTTGTGCTGATGTCATCCAAGCGCGTGCTGAAGACTTTTTGTTGCTTCTTGAGCTCACAGAGGGTCTCCGGCAGAGGTTGAGTCTGCATAGAGATCCTATCGACCTGCTTCGCCAACGCTTCATGCTGGCATTTTACTCCATGGATCAACTCGGACAAGGGTGTGCAGTGGTTGTTGATATGATCGACTTGCTTGGCCACTATGTCCTGTCGTTGCTGGATTCCTTGGAAGATGCTTGGCATGGCGCGGTTCTGCTCGTCAATCTTGGCGACTTTTTTTTTTAAACCCTGCACACAAGAAAAAATAGAATTTAATATGTTAGAAGGGTCGGTGAGGAGGTTTCAGATGGTGTCAAATTGACGTCTGAATTCCTCACCGACGTTAGCAGAAGGGACCCCAGTTATTGAAGGGTGGGGCGGCTGGGGTCGGGGTGGAATGGTGGTGGTAGTGTCGTGCAGAAAAGACACTGCTGGTGGTCCCGCGAACTGCGTGGTGATTGTGGAAGGGGTCACCAGCGGTGTCGGGGTGGTGGCGGATGAGAAGGGAGGTGACATACCCAGAGAGAAGAGTGTGTCCGGGAATGTTGATGGAAAGACAGTGGAGGTGAAGGAGGTAAATTCGGGCATTGTAGTGGATAATGAGGTTCCCGAAGTGAAGAAGTGTGGGGGTGATGGTATAGTTGTGGAGAAGGGTGATGTGGAAGACGGTAGAAGAGTGGTTGATTGTTGAAAAATGGAGGATGGTGGGGTGGTGGATGGTTGGGTGGTGGTGGAAGTAAGTTCAACATTTAGACTCATTATGAAAGAGTCTAGTGATGAGGTGGTGATTTGTTCCTCTGGGGGGGTGGGTTCTGATTCTGGGTGGGGTTTTGATGTTGGCGTCCTTGACAACTCTTGTGCCTGCAAAAGCCTTCTGGAAGGTCATTTGGCAGGAATTTTTGTTGGTTTTGCTACCGGGGCTGTTATGCTAAGCTCCATCTATCCCACTGTTGCTTTTTTTCGGTGATTTTGATCGAATATATGAGTTTTGGAAGCTCGTCATCTGAGAATAGGAGCTTGTTCTTGTCATAATCAGCAAGTTCTGGTAGTGGGATCAACGTTCTGAAAGATTTTGCTGCAGGGCAGAAGACATAATGTAGTTTGCCATCCTTTTCTTTAATGATGTAGGAGTTCTTTAAAGTTTGTTCATTGGCAAGGATGTCGCCCTTTGTTTGTGTGCATCTGGGTAGAAATCTATCCATCTTAAGGGATTTGATAATAGATGTGATATGACCACCCATGCAAATTTCTTTCCCTAGGGAGAAAGCTGATAGTTTTTGGATCATAAGACGTCCAATGTTGATTGGCATCCCATTTAGGATGGACCAGATAACAAAGAGATCTGATATGATTACATTTCCTCCTTATGACCTGGGGAAAAGTGCACCAGCAAGGATTTTGTGAAGTGTGCGCACAAAACCCGATTGAATGTTTGAGGCTTTACATGTTTTTGCCTCATAAATTGGTATCCCCGTTAAAGATTTCCAGAAGTTGTGTTTGTTGAACTGGGGGTTGTCTATGGCAACAGCCGTGGCTTTCTTTAGTTGCTCCTGGTTATCAATGAAGATTTCATTCAGCATGTGTTCTGTGATGACAACTCTGTTGCCAAAAAGCTTGGTGACCAGCCTACGGTTGCCTCCATCCCGTGTTCTATCCATAGCATTTACTGCTTCTTTTTCTAGGAATGTGAAGAATTCCGTTGTAGGTTCAACATAGGAGGTTTCAGCGACAAAGCAGAGTCAGGATAGATTTGAGTTATCGAGCAGTGTGAGGATTCTATTGTAAATCCCCATCTTCATAAGTATGTTGGGGCATATATATTTTATTGTTTTCAGAGTTTGTTTGATGGATGGAAGGGTATGGATGTGAAGGTTTTCTGGTGGTGGTGTTGTGGTGGTGATGGGAGGAAAGATAGGGACGGTGATGGTGGCCGGAGTGGTGGTGGTGGTTGATGGAATCAAACCTACTAGGGTTTTCTCCCTAGCGGTGGTTGGGTGAACTTGCTTTCACGCCCTCTTCTTAGGTTGTGGTGCGGAGGTGGTTGCCTGAGCCTTTCGCTTTCCCTTTGATTTTGTTATAGGGGATTCTGTCTCAGGTGTAGGTTCGTATTCTGAGCCTTCATCGTCTTCGGAAGATATTTCTTCCACTTCCTCTTCAGGTGCCTCTGCTAGGCATTTGTTGATCCGGTCAAGGTCGCACAGGACTTGCATCATCTTGACATTTGGTGGCGCCTTTCCGGTCCTGTTGAAGTCATCTATGATCTTCTGGAGCTTATATTGTTCTATCATCAGTTGCTCCGTTGTCCAGATTGCAGTGTCTTCAAATCTGGTGGCCTCCTTTGTTGGTGATGCCATGGCTGAAAAATGGGAGATCAAGAGTTAGAAAATCATATTAGAAAAAAAGATTTTATTTGTATTTATGTGTTTTTGTGATTTTATGAAAGTTAAATGAAATTTAAAGGCCAAACGGTTTGAAAACTAATTGGTTCCAAATGGTTTCAGGACCGTTTGGTCCCAAACGGTTTCAAGACCATTTGATCCCAAACGGTTTCAAGACCGTTTGGAAAGTGAAGCGTCGTGCAACCGCCGGCTAAGAGAAAACATCGAATGGAGGGCGGAAGCACTGGCGACGAAGGTGAAGGTGGCGGCGAAGGTGCCGGTGATGATGGTGATGATGGAGGAGGCCGATGGCAATAAAGACGTAGGAAAAGAAGATTGCGGCGAGGCTAGCGGTGGTAAAGACGAAGGTGGCGATGGAAAAGGCGGAGCCGATGGCGGTAGAGGTGAAGCTGACGGTGGAAACGGTGGAGTTGCCGGCGAAGAAAGTGACTACTGCGGCCAGGCTACCTTGCTGCTGTGAGCAGGGGAGACGACGACGAGGGCGCTGGAGACGGAGGTCGCACGGGAGCAGGGGAAGTAGAGGTCGACGGAGGCGAGAGCAATGGAATAGCACTTCGAGAATTTCAGATGGCTCAGGAGTCGAAAGAAAGAAAAACGAGGGGGTGGGGTTTATTTTTATAGGAAACGGGGGGTTGACCTGACAAAAACTCTAAGTCAAATGGTTTAGTGACCGTTTGGACTCCAAACGGGTTCGAGACCGTTTGGCTCCAAACGGTTTTAGGACCGTTTGGCTCCAAACGGTTTCGAGACCGTTTGTCTCCAAATGGTTTCGAGACCGTTTGATCCCAAACGGTTTGAAGAGCATTTGGGAGGGTTAAGGTCGAACGAATTTTTATATTTTTATGTTTGTTTATGAATTTTTTTGTATATTTTCATTTTTTTATTTTTATGTTTGTTTTGGTTATATATTTTTTTTGTATTTTTATAGAATGTACCTAAGGTAATTAAAACAACGGGAGAAAAAAGAAAGAAACTAAAATCTTGGGTTGCCTCCCAAGTAGTGCATGGGTTTTACGCCGCTGGCTCGACGAAGCGGTAATATAGTTATGCTGTTGGTATAGCATCTTTGATTTCAATGGTTTGTCTTGGCATTTTGTCTTCCGGAGTGTAGTATCTTTTTAAACGGTGACTGTTGACCGTCCTTTCTCCTCCTTTGTTGTCTATGATAATGGCAGCTCCAGTTGGGTAAATATGTTTTATAGTGAAGGGCCCGGACCATTTTGTTCTAAGTTTTCTGGGAAACAACTTGAGCTTAGAATTGAAAAGGAGCACTTTGTCACCAATGGCGATGTCTTTCATTTTAATATGACCATCATGCCACATTTTTATCTTCTCGTTATAGATTCTGGTACTCTGATAGGCGGTCATACGGAGCTCTTCTAGCTCCTGTAGCTGAAGTTTCCTATTCTCTCCCTCACTTTTAAGATCGAAATTTAGTTGTTTGATGGCCCTTTAGGCTTTATGTTCCAGCTCTATTGGAATATGACAAGACTTCCCGTACACCAAACGGAACAGGGTTGTTCCGTTTGGTGTTTTATAAGCTGTTTGATATACCCAAAGGGCATCAGGAAGTTTGGTGGACCAATCAGAGCGGTTTCTGTTCACCGTTTTTTCAAGAATCGCCTTCAATTGTCTATTTGATACCTCTACCTGACCACTAGTCTGTGGATGGTAGGGCGTGGCGACTTTGTGATTGACTCCGTACTTTTTTAGTAAGGCTTCAAAACTTCTTTCCAAGAAATGGGTCCCGCCATCTGATATGACAGTTCTTGGAACTCCAAATCTTGGGAAAATAATATCTTTAAATAATTTAATAACAGGCTTAGAATCATTTGACACAGTGGGTACAACTTCGACCCACTTTGAGATGTAGTCCACCGCGACCAAGATGTAAGAGAAGCCATAGGATGAAGGGAAAGGGCCCATGTAGTCTACCCCCCCACACATTGAAAAGCTCAATTTCTTGCCACATTGTGAGGGGCATCTCGTCTCTTTTTGATATGTTACCAGTAAATTGGCATTTGTTGCAGGCTTTCACAAAGTCGTAGGAATCTTTTGCTATAATAGGCTAGAAGAAACTAGATTGTAAAACTTTTAGAGAGGTTTTCTTAGCACTCATGTGCCCCCCTGTAGGTCCTGAATGGCAATGCTCAAGGACAAGGGTGATTTCTTCTTCCGGCAAGCAACGACAGAAAAATCCATCGGCACAAAGGTGGAACAAGTAGGGTTCATCCCAGTAATAATGTTTTATGTCATGAAGGAACTTCCTTTTATCCTGGTAGGAAGCAGATGGATGGATAATTCCCGTGGCTAGATAATTAACGATATCAACATACCAAGGGAAGCCATGAGTGGCCTTCATAAGCTGATCATCAGGAAGAGAATCCCGGATAGGGATTTTATCTTCTTCTTCTACCTCGATACGGCTGAGGTGATCAGCCACAACGTTCTCCACTCCACTTTTATCTTTAATCTCCAAGTCGAATTCCTGAAGCATCAGCACCCAGCGGATAAGCCTGGGTTTGGCATCTTGCTTCTGAATCAGGCATCGAAGGGCAGAATGGTCGGTATAGACAATGACTTTGGAACCAATCAAATAGGAGCGAAATTTTTCAAACACATAGATGACAACCAGAAATTCTTTCTTCGTGGTAGTGTAGTTTTTCTGTGCTTCGTCTAGCGTTTTGGATGCGTAGTAGATAACATAGGGTTTCTTCTCTATCCGCTGTCCTAAAACAACCCCTATGGCGTAATCACTTGCGTCGCACATGATTTCGAAAGGCTGCGACCAATCTGGGGCTCTCAGAATAGGTGCGGAAATTAACGCATTCTTGAGGGTGGAGAAACTTTGCATACATTCTTGATTGAATATGGACTCAACATCTTTAGTTAGGAGTTGGGTCATGGGTTTAGCTATCCTTGAGAAATCTTTGATGAATCTTCTGTAGAATCCTGCATGACCCAGGAAAGCTCGAATCCCTCTTATGTCCTTTGGAGGTGACAGTTTTGAGATAACATCGATTTTTGCTTTATCAACCTCGATTCCTCTGTCACTTACCCTATGTCCGAGAATGACACCTTCCATTACCATGAAATGGCATTTCTCCCAATTCAGGATAAGGTTCGTTTCCTCGCAGCGCTATAGAACTTGTCCAAGATTGATTAAACAGTTATCGAAGGAATCTCCGTAAACTGAGAAATCGTCCATGAACACTTCCATGACGGATTCAGTGAAACTAGCGAAGATGGCAGACATACACTGTTGGAAAGTAGCGGGTGCGTTACACAACCCGAACGACATTCTTCTAAAGGCGTATGTCCCAAAAGGATAGGTGAAGGTATTTTTTTCCTGGTCCTCCGGGTGTATGGGTATTTGATAGAACCTGGAGTAACCGTCAAGATAGCAAAAATATTTCTGATGAGCGAAATTCTCCAGGACTTCATCGAGGAAGGGTAGAGGGTAGTGGTCCTTCCTCGTGGCTTTGTTCAGCTTTCTATAGTCAATACACATCCGCCACCCTATTACAGTCATGGTGGGTACTAACCCATTTTTGTCATTAAGCACTACGGTAGTGCCTCCCTTTTTTGGAACAACCTGGACGGGGCTGACCCACTGGGAGTCAGAAATAGGATAGATCATGCCAACTTTGAGCAATTTAAGGACCTCCAGACGAACTACCTCCTTTAGATTAGGATTCAATTTTCTTTGATGTTCACGAGAGGGTTTGAATTCTTCAATCATAGGAAGTCTATGCATACGCAGAGCTGGGTTTATGCCTGTTAGGTCAGTTATCTTATATCCATGACCCTTTTATGCTTCTTCAACTCATCCTGGAGCTTTTCTTCCTGATCTTTTGTAAGGGTAGAGCTGATGATGACCGGGCATAGTTTTTCCTTATCTAAGAAAACATGTTTAAGCCCTGTGGGTAAAGTCTTCATATCAGGGGCTTTTGGTGGCTCAGCTACTTCTATAATGGTAGCAGCTTTAAGTTCTTCAAAAGTGACTGTTGATGCTTCTTTGGCCTTTTCTAGATGTTGCAGGCACTGTTGAACTAGTTCGTTTGCAGATAATTCAACATCTGGATTGATTAGAACATTCTCCAGTTCGTCAGCTGGCTTAGATATTTCTAACTGTGACATTTGTTGAATTGCGTCAAGAAGGAAAACCTCTTCTTGTATGATGGGGCCTTTCATACTATTAAGGACTCGGAATTGAATTGCTTCTTTTCCGAGCCTAAGAATGATGGTGTCAGCTTCGACGTCAATAAGTGCTCTGGCTGTAGCGAGGAACGGTCTGCCAAAAATAATTGGGTATCTCAAATCTTCTTTAATCTCCATGATAACAAAGTTGCATGGGACGTAGGCATCCTTGCCTATCCTTACTGGGATATCTTCAATGATCCCCAGAGGTGCGGTTATAGTGGAATCAGCTAATTGAATAGTCATTGTCGTAGGTAGAAATTCAGTGAAACCCAAACGTTTGCACATGGAATAAGGCATAATGGATATGCTGGCCCCAAGGTCAGCTAATCCTTTCTTTGTGGATGTGTTGCCAATGCAACATTGGATTCCGAAGGAACCTGGGTCCTTCTTCTTTTTTAGCATTTTGTTTAAGATGATGTCCGAGGTGGTCAGAGCAAGCTTAATAGTTTCTTGCTCCTCAGTGATGTACTTTCTTGATAATAAGGTCTTGAGGTACTTTGCCCAGACTGGCACCTCGGAAAGAGCATCAAGGAGCGGGATGTCAATGTACAATTTCTTCATCGCCTCCTTGAACTTTTGAAACCTGGTGTCCATCTTCGTTTCGCGCAGTCTACCTGGATACGAGATTCTTGGTCTATATTGCAAGACTTCAGGTTCTGCGGACACTTGGTCTTTATCTTTGCCCTTTGTGCCTTCTGAGGGCTTTTCTATTCCTTGTTGCGGGCTCTCATTCGTCATAAAAACGGGTGTATCATCATTATCCAGAGTGATCTTGGTAGTCTCATGAAGAGTGCATCCCGACCTTGTGGTGATAGCATTCAACTGTTCATGTCTGTTCTGCCCATGCTTAGGATTTGATTCTGGCTGCCCAGCAAACGTACCTACTGGGGGCTTTAATTGCGCAACGATCTGAGTGAGTTGAGCTTCAACTGCTTTCTGTTGAGCCTGTTGGTTAGCAAGCATAGTTTGCTGCGATTGTAACATCTGCCTTATCAAGGATATTTCATCTTCTGGTTGGACATGAGCAGTTTTCAGAGGAATTTGTTGTTGGGCTTGTTGAGATTGTTGCGGCGGTAGCGCCAGCTGAGGTTGTTGAGTATGCAGCTGCCGATGGAGCGGAGGATGAGTGTACTGGTAGTAGGTCGATTGGTTCCTGGGGTAGTTAGCCCTAGGGAAGTTGTTCCTGGAGTTCCCTTGATTTTGGTTGAAACTGTTTAGGAACCCAGGTGGTAGCCTGCTAGAGGATCCCCCCTGCGTTTGATGCTGAGGATTAGCAGTCCCAGCAGGGTTTCCATACTGAAACCCTGGATGATTCCTTGGCTGATTAGGGTTGTAGTAGACTTGCCCAGGGATAGAGTGGATAGAGTTAACTTGTTCCGGTAGTTGTTCTTCCGACTGATCAATGATAGGTTCATATGGTTGTGGTGGTGAATGCATATCCATCATCACATTATACAGCATACTGCAGGAAAGAGTCGGATGATCAGAAGCATGACAAGCCTCACAGGATCCTGTGACGGCTTTGACTTGTTGAACTAGAGGAGTTTTCTTCTTATCAATATCTCCGAGAGAAGTCTCGAGAGCTTGTTGTTTGTGAACTATAGTTTTCAAGGCTTCAGCTATTGCTTTCATCTCTATAGATTCTTCAGCTTTGTAAACTTTGAGAACACCTTTACCGGCTGACCGTCCCCAATTGGACTGGTTTTCAGCTCCGAGTGTAACAATCTTCCAGGCGTCTTCATAATTCTTTCTCATGAAGTTTCCTCCAGAGGAGGAATCTAAAATATATTTAATATCATCACTCACTCCCCGATAGAAGGTTTCTATTAGTTGGTTCTGGGAGATTCCATGATGGGGGCATTTCCGCAAAAGTTCTTTAAACCTTTCCCATGCTTCAGTAAGGGATTCTCTAGGTAACTGAGAGAAGTGATTGATCTGCCCCCTGATCTCATAAGTCAGTGAAGGGGGAAAGAACTTCTCTAAGAATTTTTCCTCAAGGGAAGCCCAGGTAGTTATTATAGGTTCCCAGTCAAGAGAGTTATACCAACTCAGGGCTCTCCCAGACAGAGTGAAATGAAACAGGTGAAGCATTATAGCATCAACAGCAAATCCAGCTTGTGGAACCAGGCGGCACAACGCCTTAAACCTTTTCAGATGATCCATGCAATCATCTCCAGAACCTCTGGAGAAAAATATGCCTTGCATGATCTGGATCCACTGGGTCCGAATCTCGAAGTTGGGGATATTGATAATCGGAGGTCGGACCGGGTGGTTATCCTCATAGTTCTTTGGGACAGCGTAGTCCCTCAGTTGTTTGTTCCTTAACTCCAACTGGGAAGCTTGGGTTGCTGCTTCATTTTCAGCTCTAATGCGGGCCTATTCTTACGCACAAATCTCCGCTTGAATCTGGGCATGAGTATTAGTGATGAGTTGTGCCCTTTGAGCGGAGATGGCGGCGTTGACCCTCTCCATCACCAAAGCAGCTTGGCGTTGATCTTCAGCCATTTTCCTGGCCCTTTGGCGATTGAGTCAAATGTGACGGTGGAAGCTTCTCTCTACCTCAGAGTCGTACTCTGGATCAGGGGAGAATCCAGGGTTATGCACTGGTTGCATACATGTTTTCTACCTGAGTAGAGAGAAGAAAACACCTTTTAGATGATGGTAGAGATATAATGAATTCAAGAAGATATGGTTTAATGATTAAAAGAAAGTGTAAAACCTTAACCAACTAGCAAGATACTAAATGAAATTAAAACGTTCCGTTGTCCCCGGCAACGGTGCCAATTTTTAATGGAGCTTCCACTTATGTGGATTTGCGTGCACCACTAAAAATCTTAAAGATGGTAAGTCTTTAAGTTTAACCTTGCTTATACTAGATAGGGAACTCCACCCACGTATGCTAAGATACGTGGAAGTCTTATCGTAGTATAGTTAAGGGTCGAATCCTTGAGACAACGGTCTTGTTGTTGCCAACAAGATGGAAAATGTAATAATTTCACTTAATCTCTTTAGTAGTTGGTATTTAGATCAAAAGGTTGATTTGGTTGTTTTTAAGCTAAAAGCAAGTAAAGTAAAGGCAAGAAAGTAAACTTAGGTTGTTAACAATGATTAATGAATCACTAGAGTGTGATCGGTTTTCACCACCACTACACATGGATCAACACATGCAACATAAAAGCATAACCTGCAACAAGAGTTAGATCAGTTAGTATCTTTGTAGACTTAGCTTCCTTTCGGATGACTAACTACGAGGAGTGTGGGAATGTTGTAACGCCAGCCATGCATGTAGGTATGGTCACTTACTTTACAACATTCCCTCCACAAAGTGTGTTCCTCAACTCATCAAGGTTGTACTTTCATACGTCAACTGATTCCATTTCGTAGCATGAAAGTACAACGATGGGAGTGAGTATACTCCACTTCTAGGAAGGCACTCCTAGATACTGAAACAGATGCATGGTGGATACATGCACCTAAAACCAACATGCAAACGAGTTTCAGATCTAATAGCACAAACGTAGACAATTCATACTAAAATATAAAGGATAACACAAGTTGGTGATCAAGCAACAAGCATTCATTAAACGTTTGATGTTGAACTGAAAAGATATGAACTCTATATTACAACTTATGGATTACATTTGCATGATATGAAAACATGGGTAAGGGGCTACTCCCTGCACTCTAGTGAGAGAGACTACTCGCTCATGACTAGGGAAAATAAGGAGGCAAGAAGAGAGAGAGAGCGTCATCCCCACAAAGGAGAGAGGAAGGTCAACCCCTTGGAGAGAGAGAAACGATCCACCAGCTTCACAGGTTGCTTGATGACGAGATCTCCCTCTTCCCACCTTCTTCGGTGGAGAGAGAGAAAGCAGCTTCGAGATGGAGTATGGGTTTCAGACCGGTAGCCCCTGGGCGGAGGATGGAAGTCGGATTTGCTCTAGAGTGATTGAGGCAGCTTTTGGACGTCTGAACACTTGATCGTGGAGGACCCTTGAGGTCTTATTTATAGGCCTTAAGTGAGGTCCAAACGGTCTTGAACCCGTTTTCCCTTGCCTCCATGCGGTCTTCCGGATCGTTTGGGGTTTTTTGCGGTCTCGAGACCGTTTGACCTTATGCGATCTTGAGACCGTTTAGCCTTCATGTGGTCTCGGGACCATTTAGCCTTCATGCGGTCTCGGGACCATTTAGCCTTCATGCGGTCTCGGGACCGTTTGGCCTCAAACGGTCTCGGGACCATTTGGCCTCGAACGGTCCTCAAACGGTCCCGACACATTAAACGGTCTTGGGACCGTTTGGGGCTTTTGTAAATTTTTTTTGTGTTTTTCTGCAAGGATAAAGAAGAGAAAAGTTAATCTATTGATGTGTCAGCAATAAGGTAAAAATTTAATGCTTCTATCTAATTTATGTAAGAAAGAGTATGGAAAACTGGGATAAACTAATAAGATAACATCACAAAATGGGAGGTTATCACATCACATCACCTTAAATTAGGTTTTACATTCAATAACCCACAATTAGGGTTTACTATTCATCTAATTTAGGGTTTTACATTTCATAACCTTAAATTAAGATTACTCAAGTCATCACCCTCAATCAGGGTTTCACAATTACCCTAGATTAGGGTTTCACCCAGAATTGCCCTAAAATAGGGTTAAGGATCATTTAACTTTCTTGATTAGGGTTTTCATGATCTCTTCATTAAGGATCATCCCCTAATCACTACATGATTAATACTCATGTATGAATTCCTTTCTTCCATCCTCCCAACTTGATTAGGTCACATCAACCCTTCAATCAAGTACATACAACTATGGTTAACATAGTGTACTAAGGCATTGCTTTCATAACCTTTTAGTGGTTAATTAATCTAAAGGTATTGATCATCTAGCTACTTTAGGGTTTCAACCTTTGTACCTAACCTTAATAATCATCATTGGATCAATGGATCAATCATCATCTTAATTCTCCAAAATATTTGATCACATTGAACCCATTTACATAAGGTATCCAAATGAATTGACCAATTGAATCTTCAATTACAATAGATGTCCAAGTGGATTAACCAATTGAGTCTTCAATTACATTAGGTATCCAAAAGGATTAACCATGTTGAACCTCAAACGGTTTTGATTACTTAGACCCTAAATAGTCTTGGTCTCTCAGGCTTCAAACACTTTGAAACCGTTTGGGCACATTGCCCTTGAAACTGTTTAAGCAAGAATGTGTTGAAACCGAATGAACTTGGGTCTCCAAATGGTTTGAGACCATTTGGACCCAAACAGTCTTGAGACCGTTTGGACCAAAATGGTTTGAGACCATTTGGACTCAAATGATCTTAAGACCGTTTGGCCCAAACTCCCTCAAAACTGAATGGACCAAAAAGGTCTTTCAACACTTAACCAAATCAAGGTTCCAATCAATGAACCGCCTCTCAATTGAATCATTGATCCATTCATCAATCGAACCATTGAATCAGCCCTAAAATAGACCATCAATTAGGGTTTTGAACCCAATTAAATTAGGGTTTATAATAAAAAAAACCTTCAATTAGGGTTATGAAATCGAGCAACTATCAATGCTTAACATTGTGGGATCGATTCAATTGAAATCAGTAAATCATCATCAATTTATGATATGACCTGACCTCAAACAGTCTTCAGGTCATTTGGATGACCTCCAAATGGACTTAGTTGACCTATAAACGGTCTTGAGAGCGTTTGCCCCATCCATCATTAAAATATGTGAAAATCAATCAGGGTTTGCATCGTTGAATTGATCATCAATTTAGCTATTGATTGCATTTCAATTTGATATCTTTGGGTCTTAAAATACTCAACCATACTCAACCCTAGACCTCCAAACGGTCTTGGTTTACCTCCAAACAGTCTTGAGACCGTTTGGGTGACATCCAAATGGTCTTGAGACCGTTTGGGTTAATCAACCCAAAATATCAAATTAATCAATTCAAATTTCAACCCTTAACCCGATTAGGGTTTCTAATTGGAGGATTGTCCATATGTTGAATCATCAATTGGAGCCATTGGATCATCATCCAACATGTGCTAGGGTCCTGACCTCAAATGGTTAACCCATCCAAATGGTCAACCCTTCTAAATGGTTTGGGATCCAAACCTGCAAATGGTTTGGAAATCGTTTGGTCTCCATACGGTTTGGTGAAACCGTTTGGACCAAGGTCTTAAAACTGTTTGCAATTGAAACTTGTTGGAAAGTGCGCCTAATATGATGTTATCATCATCAAGCCTTAGTCTATCGAAAACTACTGCCATTATCATGGTAATTACATCAACTAATCAAAGGAATTGCAAGAAGAGCAATTGAACGCAATTGATTAAGAAATTGAATTCAATAACAATGAATAGGGGTTCAAGTTATATAACCCACCTTCAATTGAGCTTCAAAGATTGGATCTTCACGTCAAAAATGGTGGAAGGAGCTTTCTCAAACCACAAGGTTCATTCCTCAAGCTTTTGAGTGAAAATGAATGGTTAGAAGTGGAGATGGGATGGAGATATGAAGAAATCATGCATTGATTTGTAATTTCCACCATGAAATCAAGGTGAACGAAGGTGAACGAAGGTCAAGAAGCTTACCAACAGGTTGGGGGTCGTCTTCCTGATGTTACTAGCTCCCTTGATCATTTTTTCAAGCAAAGAGAAGAAGTGGATTCGAAAAAGCCTTTGGTTTGAGTGGTAAAGGGTGTTTTATAAGGAAATCAATGAGAGAGAAAATGCCTTATAAAAATCTTTTAATTCCAAAATTTGTGCCACCTCTTCCTCCTCAATTCCGTGCATGCAAATCTATCTTCCTTATCTCCAAATTACCTTCCATTATACATGAATTAATGGAAAAGAAATTAAGCACCTTGACCATATTATACTAATATCCCATTTTTAGAGGATATTAGTTTTCATTAACTTAATGTGAGTGGGCTCTCCACTCAAATTAGATATTTCATGGCCTAGAAAAGGCACAAGGGTGTTCAAACTTGAGAAAATCTAACCATCTCGTCTTTGGTTGAAGGCCCTTCAATTATTATATTTATTTTTGCATTAATTTGAAGTAAAGTTCCATTTATGCTTAAATCTTGATTATTTTAATATCAAGATTCTCTCTCCTCCAAAGTAGCTCAAATGAGATGCCCCTCTCATTTTATTGCCTCTAATAGATTACAAGAATATTAGAGAGCTTATTGAAGTGGTATTTTGCATATTGAACCCTGGATTTTGGGTAATTTGCACATTACACCAAAACTAGTTTTAATGCACAAACAATGCTTTATCAGCTCTTTCTTGGTACTCAGGCTATTACAAGAAATACCTCTACATCATCTTCATTCTCATGATGATTCAACACATGAGGAACATCTTATCATGCACAATTTGCAATTTAACCCCTCAACTTGGTTAAATTGCACTTTAGTCCGTAACAAGCAAAACATTATTTTCAACATTATTCAAAATGGACTAAAATGAAAAGTAAGTTCCTCTTGAGCCTTAATTACTTTTAAAAAGATAATATTAAGCATATAATTATATTTATTAAGCAAAACACCTAGAGTTAAAGCATAACCCTGGTCAGGGATGTTATAATATTAATGCATACGTTATACATGTTTTTCAGCCACTTACACACGATATGTACATATTTTTCATTTCTCCATATGGGATTTTTGGTTCCATCTTTGATTAGTATAGTAGGTAAAAACCCTAGGTCAGTTACTTCATACTGCTGTGATGTTTTTAAATATTTTGGTAAAAATAAGAATACGGTGATAATAGCTCCATTCAATGTCGGGTAAGTTTACTTTGCTTATAATTTGGACTTAAGAAAATTACATTTTTATTGTGACTTTGAGTTATTAATTTTTAACTTTCTTACCTCTAGTGGTAAGCATTGGGAGTTACTAGTTATTGTCCTTTAGACGTTCACTGTCTATTATCTAGATCCTGCGGGGAAGGAATTGAGTATATATGGACACCCAATGAAAGGGCCATTATTCCTATGAGAAATATTTCATATTTTTATATATGTTAACATATTTTATTACATTACTATTTACTTATGCAATTTAATGTGTTACATTAACATGTAGGCTTTGAAGAGTTCAAAAAAATTGGAGGAAAAGTCCCCAAGAAAAAGAACCAACCACTAACTTGGGAGAATGTGAAAGTAATTTCCCGACTCCAATGTATATATTATTTATATGATCTGTGCTTATTTGTATTTTTGAATATTTAGTATGTTTCAATTTATAGTGTGCTACACAAAACAATGGCTGGGCATGTGGATACTATGTGATGCAATTTATGAGCATAATTATCGAACATGCCACAAAGGAAATTGATACCATACATCAGGTATTATATGTAGTCTGATTAGATAATATGAAATATATCAATCTTATTATATATTATTAATTATATATATACATCATTCTCTTTGCAGGTGTTTAAAATTGATTCACTATAGGTGAAAAGTTATTAGATGTACATACTCCCTATACGATGATTGAGTTGAATTATGTAAGAAGAACAATGGGTAGAAGCCCTATAAGTAGTGGAAATTTTTAAATATAATTGGGATACTCATGGAGATAATGATGATGAATAAAGAATGATATTTCTAAACTTTGTTCTCATAATTATTTTTGTGTGAATGTGAATGAATTTTTCTGAATTGTCATATGTGTGAATGTGAAGATGATCAATACATGAATGTTTCTACATGTGTCTGAATGTGAAAAGAGATGAAATGAATGGAACTGTAGGTTGCTAAATGTGTGTGAAAATGGAGGAAATTTGAAATGGAACTACTGGTTTCTACATGTATGTGATGAAAAATAATATGAATTAAATGTGCTTATACATGTGTGTGATCATAAATTGTTGTCCATCTTGTTAATTTTGTAGGTTTGTGGCATGTTGTTGGTTGATATCAGTGGATGTCGTAAACTTACAGTTCAGAACTGAACTACAGGTTTTGCATCATGCTGACCAGCCATACACCAGGCCTGCAAACTGATAAGAAAAAAAATCTGAACATAGGCGTCAGTTATTTGTAAAAACCGACAACAAATAGTTATAGTGTCAGTTATATATATATAATCGACGCCGATGGTGCCCTTGCTGGCGCCTTTTTTTGGTGGTGGGAAGGGGTATGGCATCATTTGTTAATTAATAACTGACGTCTTTAATCAGGTTAAAATGTCGATTTTATTTAAAAACCCACGCCTATAGTCCCCTTGCTGGCGCATTTTTGATGGTGGGAAGGGTTCATTTTTAATTATGTTATAGTGTCAGTTTCCATAAGGAACCGACGCCTATAGTCCCCTTGCTGGCGCATTTTTGGTGGCGGGAAGGTTTATGGCATCGATTGTTGATTAATAACCGACGCCTATAGTCCCCTTGCTGGCACATTTTTGGTGGCGGGAAGGTTTATGGCGTCGGTTGGAAACCGACACTGAAGGTGTCAACTTTTAGCGGCGCCCACTTGGGTGTCGCTTGGAAACCGATGCCTTAGGCCTTAAATAACCGATGCCAAAGGCCTTTTCTGTAGTAGTGATCGTGGTTCGGGATGTCCAAATTCGACTGGAAATGCGTACAGGGGGTTGTCTTCAACCTCCGATCAATCCTAAATTTCAACTTACAGCAATCAAGCAGCCGTTTCTCATGAATAGGTTGAAGAAACGAACTAAAAACGCAGCTAATCTTGGCTGATGGTTGTGGATTCTTTCTTGGACCTCAAGGTCGAGCTCAAGGCAGTCGATTCAAGGTGTTTCTCACACCATTCGGGCTCCTGGACGAGCTCTTAGTTGTCTGCCCTACTGCTGACCAGTCGCTATTGGCCGCAGCTGCAAGGGGGCACCGCTAGGGCGTGGTAGAAGAGGGAAAGATTGAGGAAGGAGAAGGCAGAAGAAGGTGGGGGCAACTACGCTGCTAGATCGGAGGTAGGGGCCAAAATCGCCCCACCTATCACCCCCCATTGTTGTTCGAGTGGGCGCTATGTGCTGCTTTAGCTCTTTTCTATCGTGAATTCGATCGGGAAAGAAGAGATAAGGGAAAAGGTTATAAAGCCAATTAATTGGAAAAATTGCAGAATCAACCCAAGAACTTGAAATCCTCATATATTTTGCCTCGGATATCCGATTCGAATGATTTCTCTAGCAAATTTTCAAGCATGGAATCCACTACAACCTTGAGGCTTAAAAACACAACAACTAAACCATCTTAGCTAGTTTAATCATCTTAGGTAATTAACTTAACTATTAACACTTCAGTTAATATTAATTACATCAGATGAATGAATCTCGACTATTGATTCACATCTTAGCTTAGCTTGATTAACCATGATGTTTAACAAGGTACTTAGAACTAATCAAGGTACTTCATGCTAATCGAGGTACTTACTGACTGATCTCAATGTGGGTCATAACAATCTCCCTCCCTTATTAGAATTTTGTCCTGAAATTCCTAAAAGAGAAAAGGAAACTTGTTATGCATCTCTGACTCAAGATCCCACATAGCTTCCTCTAGTTTGTGGTTCCTCCACAGAACTTTCAATAATGGTATCTCTCGATTCTTGAGTTTCTTAATCCTCCGATAAACTATTTGTACAGGTCCTTCAACATAGGACACATCTGTTTTGAACTGTGCAGGTTCTGGGTCCACTTTCTCTGTACTAGGGTAACACTTATTCAACATCGATACATGAAACACATCATGTAGATTAGCCAACTCGGATGGAAAATCCAACCAGTGGGCTACAGGTCCAATCCTCTCAATGACAGGATATGGGCCCATAAACCTAGGAGTCAGTTTACCTCTCTTGCCAAACCTCAGCACTCCTTTCCATGGTGAAACTTTTAGATACACTTCATCACCAACCTCAAACTCAAGAGGTCTACGTCTCTTCTTAGCATAACTCTTCTGCCTATCTTGTGCAGCTTTCAACTACTCTCTTATCACTGTAATCTTTTTTGTAGTCAAATCCACTATCTCTGGTCCAAGAATCTCTTTTTCACCCACCCCGTACCAACATACATGTGATCTACACTTTCTACCATACAGAGCTTCATACAGGGCCATACCAAGACTAGAATGGTGACTATTGTTATATGTAAACTCTATAAGGCTCAAGTGTTCTTCCCAACTTCCACTGAAATGTAAGACACATGCTCTCAACATGTCCTTAAGAGACTAAATGGTCCTCTCTGACTGACCATCCGTCTGCGGGTGAAAAGTTGTACTGAACCTCAACTTTGTGCCCAATGCAGGATGCAATTAATTCCAAAATCTAGATGCGAACTTAGAATCTCTATCTGATATTATTGAAATCAGCATACCATACAACCAGACTATCTCATCCACGTATATCTTAGCCAACTTCGGGACATCAAAGGTTGACTTAATAGGAAGAAAGTGAGCAGAATTAGTCGGTCTATCCACAATCACCCATATAGAGTCACAATCTCTAGGTGTCTTAGGCAACCCTACCACAAAATCCATTGTGATATGTTCCCACTTCCACTCTGGTATAGGAAGAGATTGTAAAATACATGCATGTTTCTGATGCTCAGCCTTAACCTGCTGACACACACTGCATCTAGCCATGTACTCAGCTACATCCTTTTGCATACCTGACCACCAGTACAACTCCTGAAGATTTGTGTACATCTTAGTGTTACCTGGATGCATAGCATACATCGATGCATGTGCTTCCTCAAGAATCTATCCCTTCAAATCACTATCTTTAGGTACACACAACCTGTCATGATGATACAACAAACCATCATCTCAAAACCTAAATTCTGGTATTTTTCCCTCTGACATGTCTTGCATGATCTATCGTAACTCATTGTCACTCTGTTGTAGTTCCTTGATCTGATCATAAAAGGTAGGCTTGACTTGCATCTGTGCAATCAAACCTCTATGTTCTATCACCCCTAAGTCTAAGTTCAACTTCTACATCTCTACTAGCAGGTCTCTCCTGAAACATGCCATAGTGAATACATCAGTTGTTGAACTTGACTTCCTACTCAGAGAATCTGCTACCACATTCGCCTTTCCAGGATGATAATCTATCGTCACTTCATAATCCTTGATCAATTATAACCATCTCCGCTGTCTAAGATTCAGATACTTCTGGGTGAAGATATATTTCAAACTCTTATGATCTGTAAACACCTGACATGCCTCACCCAAAAGGTAGTGATGCTATGTGTCAAGACCATGGACTACTGTAGCTAATTCCAGATCATGGGTCAGGTAATTCTCCTCATTCTTCTTAAGCTGTCTAGATGCATAAGCTACTACTTTGCCTTCCTACATCAACACATAGCCTAAACCTCTCCTTGAAGCATCACAAAACATTGTGTAGCCCTTATCTGCCTCGGACAGGATCAACACTGGTGCTGTAGTCAACCTCTTCTTCAAAATCTGAAAACTCTTCTCATAGTTGTCTGACCAAACAAACGGTGCACCCTTTCTTGTTAAACGTGTCAAAGGTGACGCTATAACACTGAAGTTCTGGATGAACCTTCTGTAGTAACCTACCAATCCTAAGAAGATTTTGATCTCAGTAGGAGTATTAGGCTGCTCCCACTATAGAACAAATTTGCATTTCTTAGGGTCAACACTTACTCCATCTCCTGAGATGACATGTCCAAGAAAAGACACCTCAGCTAACCAGAACTCACACTTACTGAACTTAGCATATAACTGATGATGTATTAACAACTGTAACACTATCCTTAGATGTTTCTCATACTGCTCATCATCTCTGGAATAGATCAGTATGTCATCTATGAAATCCACTATGAATTGATCCAAGAATGGCTTGAAAATCCGGTTCATCATATCCATGAAAGTTGTTGGGGCATTAGTCATTCCAAACGACATGACTAGAAACTCATAATGCTCGTATCTTTTAGGAATATCTAAAGCCTTTATCCTCAACTGATGATATCCAGATCTCAAGTCTATTGTAACATACCTAATTCTAAAATTTTGTCTTTTGACCCTCTTTCCCATTTTTTCCTTTCATTTCTATCCTTATTGGCCTTTTTATTTAATTAGTGGAATTTATAGTGATTTAGTGAACATTTATTCGCTAATTATACCAATGGAAGGGTTTATGCACAAATACCTTATAGAAATCTTAGTTACCATAATTAAGTGCTTGAAACATTAATCTAACTTTTTGATGTGATTTGTAATCATAAATATGCCACATAACTCATTTTAGTGGTAATATGAAGATAAGAAACTTGATTGGATGAACAATTTAGATAATGGGCCATATGACATATCTCATAAAAAGAAGTCTCAAAAGAGGAAACAAAATTCCAATTCGAAATCTATATTTCAAAATTATCCGACATGTCAAATTTCATCTAATTTGGACCACCTTAAAATATTATGATAAGTTTAGGAGAGAGAAAATGAGTAAAAAGTATAAGTAATGAATAATGTGATTATATAACTTCAAAATATGTAAATAATGACAAATTCATATTCTACACATCAAAAATAACTTCTGGATGTAGTTTGGTCCAATTTGGATGTTGTTTGTGCAGGTTATGCAATTATATGAACATTCTGGACTTTTATGCAATTTACCCAATTGGCAGGTTTTCTTTACAAATTATAACCTCAATTTTAATCTTTAGATATATCCTTACCATTCTCGAGATTTTGAACCATGGGGCACCTGGTTGGACCTTGGTTTGAAGGTGTTACTTTCCAAGAGCATTATAGGGATTATCCTCTTTATAAATGTGCTTATCTTTAAAAGCTATCAACCAATGGGGTTATTTCTTTGTTTGAAGGACGGTTGGGATGGCCTAGAAGGCTCCAAGAGATATTAGGGCCGACCTTTGGTATACATGAAGAGTCTATGATCTGTCCTCTTGCAAGGACATGAAGCCTTAGCCTAAAGACACATGGAAAGTCACATAGACACCTCATGCTTGCCTCCTTTATAAAGCCATACCTACCCCTTCCCACCTCTCAATCCAAGAAGAAATCATCTCCTTCTCTTTGTCCCAGCTTAGAAAATAATCCCTTCTATGTTTTTTCTCGAAGTTTCTGTCCCAAGATAAAATAGGGTGCCTACTTTGGTGAAGAAGGCTCCTGGGGTTCCAAATTTCTCTATTTAGGATTTCTTAAGCTCCCCCTTGGTGATTTTGATGGAAACTAATAAGAATCCTCCTTTCCTTCCCTATTTTCATGCTATTAGTATTCCTCCCACCTTCTTCCAGGTCGTACCCATAACCTTACATGGTAAAACTCCACCTAGAACCCTAAAACATCTCATCTCCATGTTATTTTGCTCGGGTTTGCACCTCTACAATTGAGAAGGTGATCTTTGCTCAAGAAAGGAGCTTGGCTTGGAGCAACCAGACCTTATAATGTCAGAATACTTTCTTTTTGAAATTTCTTACCTTCCTAGAGGCAAGTTTTGTTAACCCCCTTCTCATATATTGCTTAGTACATGCTTAAAACTCATGCTTCTATGTTTAAAAACGGTGTTTTCCATCTCTTTTTACCATGTTTCTTCTAGGGATTTTGTTTTTTGCTATTTTACCTTCTCTAGAAGCTCTACTTTGATCATATATGCAACTTAAAACCTGATTTGAGTCAAATTGTGTTTTTTCCCTCTCCGTTTTTCTTCAATTATCTCAATCGGTTTGATGATGTGGCAATTTCCTATTGGTCAGTATTGAAAGATTCATATCTTCTAAACTGCTTATCCAAATTTGACAAATAAATATGTTTTGGAATTCTATAATTAATATCTATCTAGTAAAAATATTTTTAGGGTCTGATTTTATGGATTGACGAAGGGTAATTTTTGTAAAACGAATTTAATGCATAAAAATCCATAAAAATTACATCTTAATCATCATAACTCCAAAATTAACATAAAAATATATTTTCTTGATCAGAAGAACTTAATTAGTTTATTGGTGATGTTTTAAGAGTAAATCCGAGTTTTTATAAAAAGGTCTAAAATTATGGTTTCTATAAATTAATGTGCACTCTGTACTCTAATACATGTTAATACATTGAAAATAGGCAAAGTGGAACTTGGACTCAATTAAAGTGGTGAAAGTTAGTAATTGATATCAATAAGAGAGGTATGTGCATTCCTTACACCCAATGTTGGTACAATTGCAGCCAAACCCTATATTTCCCTAATGAGGCTTAAATGAACCCTAAATATTCTATTCTTGAATCCTAATGTTGTTCATGCGTCAAATTAGATTATAATTTCTCTTGTTTGGGGCTTATACCCCACTGCCATGCTTATTAAATATTATGACTACTCTTGCCATGACTACTTTTCTAGCATGTGGATTTATGCTCTATTTAATTTAAAGTAGCGGTACTTATGTACAACCACCCACAGAGGGCATGTAAATAATCATCCTGGGAAATGTCTTATTATCCCCATAATATTGTAGGTGACTGGGAATGTTTTATTCTCCCCTCACCTAAGGTTAGAGGTCCGATCGGTGCCTGAACCCTACTTAGTTAGGTAGACATAATTAACTTACATGCAAATCCTATTTGATGTAATTGTTAATGGCAAGTTTCTTTTGAATATAGCCTCATACTCTTGTTATCTTCATTATATGATGAACCCTAGCCTATTTTTATTTTCTTTACTTATCTTGATATCCTAGAATAGTTTTGTGACATATACTTTTCTTCCCTTTCATTTTTGTTGGGTGCCTTCCCAACCACCTAGGTGCTGAGAAAGGTGATGGACAAGACAAGGAAGATCTTAGCTTTTGGCTTGTACTCAGTGATGGAGATGTTGCTTGGAGACAAGATTGTAGTAGTCTAGACTTCCCTATATCTAGATCCTGATTGTGTGTCTTGATGTAAACCCTAATGGGAAAATTTGATGTATTTTTGTAAACCTTTTATGAAATTGAATATAGTCAGTTTTTTTTTTTCATTTGTATTGGTCTTTTGTATACCAATGTTTAATAAATTTGGAAAATTTATACCCATTCCATCATACCTATAAGAGTGTTTGGAATGGATGTCAATTCTTCAAATTTTTAGTAAAGGGGTGATTTCACTCCATTACAACATGTATCAGAGCCCATGGTAGTCTGAATCTGACTATTTCAGTTTTGTCTCCCTAATTAGAATCCCTACCTTACATAGTTCCTTTAGGTGACATGGTTGCCCTAGAGTTGATTTATAAATTATGAGAGGTTGATTTAGGACCCTATAGTTCCACATCAGTATCATGATGAATAAAACCCTAAAATACTCATAACTAAAATATGTATAACTTAATGTTGTTTAAGTTTGTCATTAGGAAACTATTAGGGCATGAAGTTGAAACAAAGGTGTCTAGAAAGGATCAGGTTCTAGGGACTGGCAATATTTTCCCCCGCGCCACTTGCTTGGTTTAAGAGGACTCCCAGATCCATATGATACCGACCTGGCCTAAGATGAAATGGATTGTTCGAAATAGTTTGCTTTTAGGCAATAGTGACCTTAGACATCTATGTTGTATATCTTTGGGAACCCTAAGTTTTAGGTGTATGATGACTTGTTTGAGGATGGATACCTTGATAGTCTCCTTATGTCCCTTGGGGCCACATGCTTGGATAGTTTATCCCTAGAACCTAGACTTTGAAGTTTGGGGTTAAGTGAGCTATCAGAGTGCACAGTGAAAGTGTGATGGATCTTTTACATGGTTTAGTTATACTCATCCTTTAACCCTAGTGTAGTTTGGATTGATAGCTTGAACCCTTTAAGGGGTGGAGTATAGTTAGTTTGATGATGTTGGGACGAAATCCTCTTTAGGGGGATGGAGCCCTATGACATCTTGAAATCTATCTACACTATCTTTAGAAACCCTAACCCGATACTTAGGAGGTTTTTGTGCTTGAAACCTTAGTGGGGTCCAAACAAGTTATAGTTATTGCCTAACATGCTTGTTTATATATTAATGAACATGTAATGATCATCTGAGGAATAATTTACATGTTCAAACCCTAATGAATACCTAATGCACATAATATAAATCACATATTAATCCTAATGGATATGCATGGTGTTGCCCATGTCATAAACCAATAAACTCTAATGAAATGACAAGTAAGAAAATTGTAACCTAATCTTGGACTTAATACATGCTAAGTAAAATATAGTGATCATATTAACCTGAACCCTAAGTTGTAATCATCTAACCTCCACATATACATCCTTAATGCCTTTCATGATACATTAATGACATTAGGTGCCATAATCAGTTAACATACTTTAATACACATAAATGATATATATAATCATCTAATCACATATTAATCAAGTCATTAATATGAACTGCATGGTATGTTACCTTGTTATCCAATACACACGAGATTAGTCACTTAATGTAAATCAATTTTTAATAGGCCTCACCTTGATCATTAAAATACATGGATTGGTTTCAATATGAATATGAAGTGATTCGATTCACAAAAATGTGGAAATAAATAATATAAATAAAATTGAGAAAATGATTAATGATGACATTAATATGAGCAATAAAGATAATTTGGTAATGAGATAATGTTTAATATAAATATATGTAATTGATGTGACATAATTTGGATTGAATGAAGATTTAATGACAAATTGAATATTTCATGTAAAATAATTCGTTATAACTTAATGTGGTGAAAGTATAAGGATAATGAAGTTGAAGTTCAAAATATTAAGGATGATGATCAAGCGTATTTTGGGAATTGAAAACCCATAATTTTGCTAAAATTCTTAGTAAGATAAATGAGAAATATATATATATATAATGTTTCATGGATAATAATTAAATATAAATTCCTTGGAAATAAAGTGATTATGACATGATATAATTAAAATAATGGTGATAATGTGATATCATAATGAATATAATGTCAATGAGACAAAAACATTAAATCTCCTAAAAAGAATATCTAAACAATGGAACCTAGGTGATCCTTGAGAACCTGACCTATGTTGAGATGCTTGTGGAGTATATGTTGATGAATTGTTTAGTGGAAGTTAAGGTTGGAGAAATAACATGAAGTTTTGTGATGACATGTTGCACACTAACCCTTCCCTTCTTCCTTGTGATTTCGGGGACAAAATCCTCTTTAAGGGGTGGAGTGTTGTAACATACCGAATTCTGAAATTTTGTCTTTTGACCCTCTTTCCCATCTTTTCCTTTCATTTCTATCCTTATTGGCCTTTCTATTTAATTAGTGGAATTTATATTGATTTAGTGCTTAATTACCATAATTAAGTTCTCTAAACCTTAATCTAACTTTTTGATGTGATTTGAAAACATAAAATATGCCACATAACTCATTTTAGTGGTAATATGAAGATAAGAAACTTAATTGGATGAACAGTTTAGATAATGGGTCGTTAATGGGCCATATGACATATCTCATAAAAAGAAGTATCAAAAGAGGAAACAAAATTCCAATTCAAAATCAACATATCAAAATTAGCCTACATGTCAAATTTCATCTAATTTGGACCACCTTGAAATATTAGGATAAGTTTAGGAGAGAAAATGAGTAAAAGGTATAAGTAATGAATAATGTGATTATATAACTTAAAAATATGTAAATAATGGCAAATTCATATTCTACACATCAAAGATAACTTGTGGATGAAGTTTGGTCCAATTTGGATGTTGTTTGTGCAGGTTATGCAATTATATGCACATTCTGGTCTTTTATGCAATTTACCCAATTGGGAGGTTTTCTTTGCAAATTATCACCTCAATTTTAATCCTTAGATATTCCCTTAGCATTCTCGAGATTTTTAACCATGGGGCACCTCGTTGAAACCTTGGTTTGAAGGTGTTACTTTCCAAGGGCATTATAGGGATTACCCTCTTTTTAAATGTGCTTATCTTTAAAAGCTATCAACCAATGGGGTTATTTCTTTGTTTGAAGGATGGTGGGGATGGCCTAGAAGGCTCCACAAGCTCTTAGGAACAAGATTTGGTATGCATGAAGAGTCTATGAGTTGTCCTCTTGCATGGACATTAAGCCTTAGCCGAAAGACACATGGAAAGTCACATAGACACCTCATGCTTGCCTCGTTCTTTATAAAGCCATGCCTACCACTTCCCACCTCTCAATCCAAGACGAAATTTTCTCCTTCTCTTTCCCATAGCTTATAGAATTATCCCTTTTATGTTTGTCAACGAAGTTTCTGTCCCAAAATAAAATAGGGTGCCTACCTTGGTGAAGAAGGCTCCTAGCGTTCCAAATTTCTCTATTTAGGATTTCTTAAGCTCCCCCTTAGTGATTTTAACCAAAACTAGTAAGAATCCTCCTTTTCTACCCTACTTTCATGCTTTTAGTATTCCCCCCACCTTATTCCAGGTCGTATCCATAACCTTCCATGGTAAAACTCCACCTAGAACCCTAAAACATCTCATCTCCATGCTATTTTGCTAGTATTTGCACCTCTAAAGTGGAGAAGGTGATCTTTGCTCAGGAAAGGAGCTTGGATTGGAGCAACCAGACCTTCTAATCTTGGAATGCTTTCTGTTTTAACCTTCTTACCTTCCTATAGGCAAGTTTTGTTAACCCCCTTCTCATACATTGCTTAGTATATGCTTAAAACTCATGCTTCTATGTTTAAAAATGATGTTTTCCATCTCTTTTTACCATGTTTCTTCTAGGGTTTTGGTTTTTTGCTTACCTTCTCTAGAAGCTCTAGTTTGATTACCTATGCAACTTAAAACCTGATTTGGGTCAAATTGTGTTTTCTCCCTCTCCCTTTTTCTTCAATTATCTCGATCGGTTTGATGATGTGGTAATTTTCTATTGGTCAGTATCGACAGATTCATATCTTCTAAATCACTTATCTAAATTTGACAAATAAATATGTTTTGGAATTGGAAAATTAATATCTATATAATAAAAATATTTTTAGGGTCTGATTTAATGGATTGACGAAGGTAATTTTTGTAAAACGAATTTAATGCATAAAAATCCATAAAAATTACATCTTAATCATCATAACTCCAAAATTAACATAAAAATATGTTTTCTTGACCAGGAGAAATTAATAAGTTTATTGGTGATGTTTTAAGAGTCTAAATCTGAGTTTTTATAAAAGGGTCTAAAATTAGGGTTTCTATACATTAATGTGCACTATGTACTCTAATACATGTTAATACATTGAAAATAGGAAAAGTGGAACTTGGACTCAATTAAAGTGGTGAAAGTTAGTAATTGATATCAGTAAGGGAGGTATGTGCATTCCTTACACCCAATGTTGGGATAATTGTAGCCAAACCCTATATTTCCCTAATGAGGCTTAAATGAACCCTAAATATTCTATTCTTGAATCCTAATATTGTTCATGCCTCAAATTAGATTATAATTTCTTCTTGTTTGGGTCTTATACCCCACTGCCATGCTTATTGAATATTATCACTACTCTTGCCATGACTACTTTCTAGCATGTGGATTTATGTTTTATTTAATATAAAGTAGCGGTACTTATGTACAACCACCCAAAGAGGGCATGTAAATAATCGCCCTGGGGAATGTCTTATTCTCCCATAATATTTTAGGTGACTGGGAATGTTTTATTCTCTCCTCACCTAAGGTTAGAGGTCCGATAGGTGCCTCAACCCTACTTATTTAGGTAGACATAATTGTCTTACATGCAAATCCTATTTGATATTATTGTTAATGGCAAGTCTTTTTAATATAGCCTCATACTCTTGTTATCTTCATCATATGACGAACCCTAGCCTATTTTTATTTGCTTTACTTATCTTGATATCCTAGACTAGTTTTGTGACACATACTTTTCTTCCCTTTCCCTTTTTGTTGGGTGCCTTCCCAACCACCCAGGTGTTGAGAAAGGTGATGGACAAGACAAGGAAGATCTTAGCTACCTTTAAAACCTAGGTGCCTTCCATATTATTTATCTACCTTTCCGATTAGCTACCTTTTAAACCTGGATTACTATCAATGCTAGTTTACTTTTCATAGTGCAAATTTCATGATCTTGTTTTATAGAGATGCTAGTATTCAAGGTCAAATCACTAGTGACGTCCCTTAAACTACTACAAGTCTAAGCATTCTAGGTTTTTGTCCTTATCAGTAGCATGACGTTATTGTGATGTGACTTTATTATCTTAATTTGAAATTCAAACTTTGTATCTCACAAGTTTTACTGAAGTCTTCCTTATCTTATGAATTGAATTTCCTTTTTCTTACTTGGCCGTTCAAATATATTACATTCTCAATTTACCCTACTAGGGTTTCATCATCATATTATGTGTCACTATTACATTCACTCGATGTCCCTACCATGGTGGTTATGCATCATATATGATTCATTTTCTTATCACTTCATTCCCACCTTTCTCTCATTAAGAAAGATATGAAAGAGAAGATGATTCTGAGACTTAGAATTCTTATATTCAAACATTCATTAATATATTTCTCATATGTAGGTTTAATTAGATATCAACAAGGATACTTGACTAATTAGCACTTTCTTGAATCTTTCAACCTCATCCACCTCTTCACCACCACCTGGACCCATCTCCTGTGGATTAGGTCCAATGTGGCTCTCAGTTTGGTCCTCATGACCACGTCCTCTTTTTACCATCTGCAATAATATAATAGAACATTTCCTGTTAGAAAACTATAGTTAGAAGAAAGACACCTAAATCCTAATCCTATTGGTCTCTTATTGTCTCCTGACCTTGACTTAGAGTAACTACATTCTCAACCTATGCTCTGATACCAAAAGACTGTCACACCCCGATCCCACAATCTCCATTGATCATGAGATTAGGGCATGACTATGGGGATTACACTAAATACAAAATCACCCTTAACTTTTTCTTTTCTTAATCACTTAAAATTAACCTGAAGGAAAATCTTATACCTTGGAATAAACTAAAATATTACTAAACTTGCGGAAGCAAACGAACTGTTTCATAATCTTGAAAGATACCTCAAAATTTAAACAACTTATTACAACTTACTTGTGGAATATAAAGTACAACATATAATTTAAAACTAAACTACTTATTACTTTACATTCTCTCTCTACCACACTACATGCCCAAGGACCGAGGGGAAAGGACTAAGAGACCTCTATCTAACTATGAACTACATTCTAAGAGCCTAGGTGACAAGATCCTTCAGCTTCCTCGTGTTGACGTTGACCTGAAAAATGTTTCAGTAGGTTGGTGAGCTACTGGCTCGGTGAATAGAATTTCACCCAACCATCGCAGATAACTCATTTATGTTTATTAAACTGAAATAAAATGTAGGAATTTCTACACTGAGAAGATCTAACAATTTCAATTAAAATAATAGGAAAATGCCAACATTACATTAAAAGAACAACTGCTACGAACTATACTCACATCTTACTTAACTTTTTACTTAAGAAACTCTGTAACCCTAGATTATCATATTTTAACTTATGCCCTGATCATATACAATGTACTATACATATGAAGACTCGTAGTAAACTACGATCTCACCGTACAAGACTTAGGTTAAAACTCGGGAAGCTAAGCCTATAACTGAATCCAGGTTTGCTTGACTCGAACCGTCACATCTGACTAAGGAAGCTAAACAACTGGCCTTTAACTGTACCTCTCCTTCTAGGCTGAGTACACATGCGGAGGGTCTAAGACGCTCTGTGGGCCTCAACTTGGTATGCTCTGTGGGTACCTCTGGGTTTCCACCGGGATCCCCGATTCATGTTGGGTAACCTAACTTTTCTTAGGAGACTTCCTCAAGGGCTTCATCTCCCCGCACGCTCTGTGGGTGCGTTCTGATCCCCATATATTGGTCGCTGCCAGGGTGGATCGTTTCCTCCCTATAGTGTAGACATCCATAGGGAATCTACGGTGTTCAGGACACCTATGTCTATTATTTTATTATTCTTAAAAATCTCTTACTATATTGTATCTCTCTCTTACTTATTCTTGACTTTGGTATCTATATGGTACCGAGTCCATTTATCTGAAGCTTATAAATACTACATGTATATCATTTCTAACTTGGCAGTGCAATATACTCAAACACTGTAATTTACTGAGAAATCAACATATGGTAAATGTAGGCTGAATAAAATTCTTAAATAAATAGATTACATGTCTACTTGACGTTTATACACAATATTCATGCAATTGAACCTCTTAATACACTAATAAGAGTTAATTACTTGACATATGAAAAATCATCAGTAACATCTGTAAATTATCTGTAATTCCTCAAAAAATGTGCACATGAACCCAAATCCTGAGTTGTGCATCACATAACTCAATGAAGAGTTAATTACTAATCATGGCATGATTTATTGATAATAAATGAGAATTTCTTGTGTTATCCTTGAGGAACGTGTCAATTCGTATTAATACTAAATCATGCACATTAAATATAATAGAAAGTGTGCAACTAGGTTTCTATTAACATTTTTATGTCATCGTCATTTCATTGAAATCGTACATCTAGTAAAGTACTAAAATTGCAAAGCCTAGGTTTATACCCAAATCATACAACTACTGGTAGTGTGCTACTGTTTTCCACTTTTAAACTGAGCAAATTAGGTTTTGATCAACCATATAATTCCACAAATCCAAATCCATACAAATCGATTAAATAATTTGGGTCGAGCAAACTTAAATAAGAAAATGTGAAATTTAACGTCAGGCGACGCCGACACTACATCGCACCCGGATATACACTGTTTACTACGTAAAACACAGTTCTAAATAAAAATGTCTGACTATTGGAGTTAAATCATGCTTGATGAGTGAGATTCTACTCACACCACGGTTCGGGATGTCTGAATTCGACTGGAAATGCGTACAGAGGGTTATCTTCAACCTTCGAACAACCCAAAATTTGAACATGATGCAATCAAGCAGCCGTTTCTCACGAACAGGTTGAAGAAACGAACTAAAAATGCAGCTAATCTTGGCTGAAGGCTGTAGATTCTTGCTTGGACCTGAAGGTCAAGCTCAAGGCGGTCGATACAAGGTGTTTCTCACACTAATCGGGCTCTTGGCCGATCTCCTGGCCATCTGCCCTGCTGCTGGCCGGCCTCTGCTAGCCGCATCTATAAGGGGGCACTGCTAGGGCGTGGTAGAAGAGGGAAAGATGGAGGAAGGAGAAGGTAGAAGAAGGTGGGAGCAACTGCGCTGCTGGATCGGAGCTAGGGGCCAATATCACCCCACCTATCCCCCCCCTCCTTGCTCTTCGAGTAGGCATTGTGCTCCGCTTTAGCTCTTCTCTATAGGGAAGTCGATCGGGAAAGAAGAGATAAGGGAAAAGGTTATAATGCCAATTAATTAAAAAAATTGCATAATCAACCCAAGAACTTGAAATCCTCATATCTTTTGCCTCGGATATCTGATTCGAATGATTTCTCTTGCAAATTTTCAAGCAAGGAATCCACTACAACCTCAAGGTATAAAAATACAGCAAATAAACCATATTAGTTAGGTTAATCATCTTAGGTAATTAACTTAACTATTAACACTTTAGTTAATATTAATTACATCGGATGAATCAATCTCGACTATTGATTCACATCTTATCTTTTCTTGATTAACCATGATGTTTAACAGGATACTTAGAACTAATCAAGGTACTTCACGCTAATCGAGGTACTTACTGACTAACCTCGATGTGGGTCATAACAACACTCCTTTGGCGGCCGAAACAATCAAGGAGGTGCTCGGAAGGTTAAGAAGTTTGGATGAAGTGAAAAAGGATGTGAACTCACATGGGCAGTCCATCCACAACCTCGAGCAAAGAATGGATCAGATCTCTCTCTATTTTTCTAGGAGGGAAGAAGGAAGACTTCCATCCCAACTGATACCCTATTCAAACAATGATGGTGCTTTCCTATGGAGCACTCCAAGTTCTTATGCTCTGCCATCATATCAAGCACCACTGAATGCCTACGCTCCACCACCTCCTCAAGCACCTATTAACTATCAATATGCTCCACCTCCACCTCAAACATACCAAAAATCACCTCCGCAATAACACCCCCATCCACAACAACAATAGCTACCCCAACAACCGCAGCCACAATTCATCTTCCAAAACCCAAATTCACCTCACCAAAGGTGTCCACCACCTCAACAGCCACAACCACGTCCACAAGCCACTTATTCTTCTACCCATGATCATGTGAAGGAGGTGACTACATTGAGGAGTGGTCAGACTTTGGAACACCCCCGTGATATCGTTGTTGTTGACAGAGGTGACACTGAGACTGGATAGGTTGATACCGAGATACAAGTTTAATATATTGTGATGAGAGGCAGGGTTGATACTATGATATCGAGTGTTGATACTGTGATTCCTATTGATGATACTGTTGATCTAAACCATTTGGGGTCCCAAGTCCCTCTGTTTCTTGAAGCTCTTAAGGAGCCGTCTGTTGAGAAAAGAAGGAAGAAGCATACCGAAGACATCCTTGAGACTTTTAAACAAGTGAAAATCAACATTCCTTTACTTGATGCAGTCAAGCAAATCCCTTCTTACGCTAAGTTCTTGAAAGACCTCAGTGCCTTCAAGAGAAAGACTAAGGGAAGAACCCCAAAGAAAGTGAAGCTCACCGAGAAAGTGAGATTGATCTTACAGCACACCATGCCAAGGAAAAGAAAAGATCTCAGCGCTCCCATCATCTCATGCTATATTGGGGCACATCGCATAGACCAAGCCCTCCTAGACTTGGGTTCTAGTGTCAATCTTATGTTGTATGATGTGTTTGCTGAGCTCCAAATGGGGCAATTGAGTCTAGCTCATTGTACTTTACAGTTGGCTGACAGATCGGTAAAGACGCCTAGAGGGTGTGTGGATGATGTGCTTGTGAGACTTGATGATGAGACATCTGCCTTCTTTCCTACTGATTTCATTATCTTAGACATGGAAAAGGATGCAAGGAGGGTTCCTATCATCTTGGGGAGACCTTTCCTAGCCATAGTGGATGCAGTTATTCATGTGAGGATCCGTATGATGTATGTGACATTCATGCACATGAAGATCTGATTGAGCATCTTCAAATCTTCAACCACGGCCGAGGTGATAGGGGTGACTGAAGAAGATTGCTATCTCATTGAGTGCCTAGATGAAATTGTGGAGGAATGCCTACCTATGTGGATTCAAACTACCACTCAAGGTAGAGGTCTAGAGCCGATAGTTGAGTTCCCTGATGATGATGAGGAGGATGATGAAGAGAATGAGCTAGCCTGGGTGGCTGCAAGTGAAGACCTCCCTTCTATCTCTAAACAATTAAAGAACTCTCTTGAAGAACCTCCCACTCTTGAGATGAAATTGCTTCTAGAAGGATTGAAAATGATTTTCTAGGGGTAAATGACACCCTCCTGATGATCATTTCTTTCATTCTCTCACCTGAGCAAGAGGAGGCATTGATGAAAGTTTTGAAGAAGAACATCCAAGCCATTGGATGGTCTATAGCTGACTTGAGAGGTATTGATCCCTCCATCTGTGTACATAGGATCTATCTAGAGGAAGATACATCGCCGACCCACCAAATGCAAAGACGGTTGAATCCAAAGTTGAAAGAGGTTGTGACCCAAGAAGTTGTGAAATTGCTTGATGCTGGGATAATCTACCCAAATTTTGATAGTACATGGGTGAGCCCCATCCAAGTTGTACCCAAGAAGGGTGGGATCACTATTGTGGAGAATGCAGAAGGTGAGCTTATGCCGGTGAGAGAACAGTCAAAATGGAGGTTGTGTGTCAATTACTAAAAGCTCAATGAGAAACTCAGAAGGACCACTACCCCTACCATTTCTTGATCAAATTGTAGAGAGGCTAGCAGGGCAAAGCTTCTATTGCTTCCATGATGGGTATTCTGGATACTTTCAAATTGTCATGCATCCTATAGATAAAAAAAAGACAACATTCACCTTCCCGAGTGGTACATTTTCCTATCGGAGAATGCCATTTGGGTTGTGTAATGCTCCTTCTACTTTTTTATAGATGTGTGACCTCGATCTTTGCGGATATGCTTGATTCATCTTTGGAAGTGTTCATGGATGATTTCTCAGTTTTTGGTAAGACCTTTGATTAGTGCTTGCTGCAATTGGCTGATGTTCTTGAGAGATGTGTGAAGGTTCACCTTATGCTAACTTAGGAGAAAAGCCAATTCATGGTGCCCGAAGGCATTGTTCAAGGCCACCGAGTTTCTAAAGATGGAATTGAAGTTGACAAGGCCAAAGTGGGCCTCATTTCTACTCTCACCATTCCTTCCACCGTAAGACATGTTCGGTCTTTCTTGGGACATACCAGTTTCTATCACCACTTCATCAAGGATTTCAGTAAAATCACAAGACCTCTATGCCACTTACTTGAAAAGGATGTCGAATTTGATTTTGATGACATGTGTATTGAAGCTTTCAATCACATGAAGGAAAGACTCATTTATGCTCCTATCATGCAGCCCCCAGATTTCTCTTTGCCATTCAAGATTATGACTGATGCATATGACATGGTAGTGGGGGCTGTGCTAGGCTAAAGAGTTGGCCGGATTCCTCATGCTATCTATTATGCAAGCAAGACTTTAGACAAATCCCAAAGAAATTACACAATGACCAAAAAAGAGTTGCTTGCAGTCATTTTCACACTTGATAAATTCCACTCATATCTAGTTAAAGTAGATCGATTTGTATTTCCAGCAGATTTTGTCGTCATGGAGATGCAAGATGAACAAGGCAATGAGCTACTACTCGGACGACCCTTCCAAGATACAGCTGACATGATACTTGAGATGGGGAGAAGTTGTTTGACCTTAGGTATAGTCGATGATCAATTCGAGATGGTCATGCCTTCTAGCGCCACTTCACCTAAAGCCAAGGAGCAATGCCACATGGTAAAGCATTTTGATCACAATATCTCACTTTGTCTAGGGAAGCCATTTTTAGATATGGCTTATGTAATGACCAAGGTGGAAAAAGGGACTTTGGCTGTGGACATCATGGAGCAGACCAAAGTGGTATCCCTTAGCAAGGCTGTAGGTTTTCCGAACGATGAGGAGGAGGACATTCCTCCCTCTGCAGAAGATGAGGCTATAGCAAATTCGGTTTTTGACGCATATCCAGAATTACCACTTGAGGCCTGCTTAGTCAATATCACTCATGATTGGATGAGAAGTAAATCACTGAAGGAGTGCACCAAGATGCTTCAGATGTTTCCATGCTTCTATGTGAGGTACAATGAAGATTTAGGCGAACTCCCACCACCGCTTCAATCATCCTTAATCAGCCCGCCAGAATTGGAGTTGAAGTTGTTGCCACCGCACCTCAAGTACGCATTTCTAGCTGAGGAAGAAAAGTTGCTTGTGATTATATCTGCTTATCTGAGTGCTGAGGAGGATGACCAGTTGCTGATAGTGTTGAAGAACCACCGGGGAGCATTTGGGTGGTCTGTTGTAGATATCAAGGGGATCTCCCCTACTTTGTGCCAGCACAAGATTCGGCTCGAGGAGGGAGCCAAGCCGGTGATTCAACCGCAACGTCTACTAAATCCGAGCATGATGGAGGTTGTTAAGAAGGAGGTGATTAAACTTCTTTCTATAGGTATCATCTATGCTATTTCTGATTCTACGTGGGTGAGTCCTACGCAGGTAGTCCCTAAAAAGGGGGGAATCACTGTTACCCATAATCTTTTAAATGAACCTGTCACCACCCGCTTGGTAACCGGGTGGCGTGTTTGCATAGATTACCGATGATTGAATGCCGCTACGCTAAAGGATCACTTTCCTCTTCCATTTATTGATCAAATTTTAGAGTGCTTAGCCGGCCGATCACATTTTTGTTTTCTGGATGGTTATTTGGGGTACAATCCGATTTCGATAGATCCTAAGGACCAAGAGAAGTCCACCTTCACTTGTCCTTATGGAACGTTTGCGTACCGCCTTATGCCTTTTGGGTTATGTAATGCACCGGCAACCTTTCAGCGTTGTATGCTCGCCATTTTTTCTGATATGGTAGAACGATGTCTAGAGGTTTTTATGGATGATTTCTCTGTTTATGGTGCATCTTTTGATGAGTTCCTTTACAATCTGGATAAGGTTTTACAACATTGCGAGGACACACATTTGGTCCTCAATTGGGAAAAATGTCACATGATGGTGAGTGAAGGAATAATGCTAGGACATAAAGTGTCTAGCAAAGGTTTGGAGGTAGACCCGGTAAAAATCGAAGTGATTTCCAAATTGCCCCCACCAAATTTGGTAAAAGGGGTGCAGAGTTTCTTAGGTCACGCCGGTTTCTATCATCATTTTATAAAAGATTTTTTTAAAATCGCCAAACCTTTATCTGAGCTTTTAGAAAAGGATGTTGTTTTTGACTTCAATGAAAAATGTCTACATGTGTTAAACATGCTTAAGGAAAAATTGATTTCCGCATCGGTTGTGCAAATACCAGATTGGACCAAGCCGTTTGAACTAATGTGTGGTGCATCTGATTTCACGGTCGGGGCTGTGTTGGGACAGCGGGTGGACAATAAACCCGTTGTGATTTCTTATGCATCTAAAAATTTGAATGACGCCCAACTCAATTACACGACTACCGAGAAAGAATTGCTTGCCGTTGTTTTCACTTTTGAAAAATTTCGGCAATATCTAGTTGGATCGAAAGTCATGGTTTGGACGGACCACGCCGCCATTAAGTATTTGATGGAGAAAAAAGATGCCAGACCTAGATTGATTAGGTGGATCTTGCTTTTCCAGGAATTTGATATCGAAATCAAAGACAAGGCGGGGATTGAAAATGTGGTCGCAGACCATTTGTCTAGGTTAGAGAGGGTAGATGAAAAAGATTTACACATACCCATTACCGAGACATTTCTGGACGAACAACTTTTGAAAGTGACATCTAAAGATCCGTGGTTTTCTTATATTGTGAACTATCTTGCCTACAAAATCATCGCGGATGATTGGACGTATCAAGAGAAGAAGAAATTTTTTCCATTCTCTACGATATTATTTCTGGGATGACCCTATTCTCTTGAAGCAATGTAGGGATGGTGTCTTACGCAGGTGTGTACCTGAGGTGGAATAAGAGAGTGTTCTTCGTCATTGCCACACACTACCGATGGACGGACACCATGCAAGCTCTTGTACGGCAGCTAAAGTACGGGAAAGTGGCCTATACTGGCCTACCTTGTTTAGGGATGCTTATGAGTTTGTGAGGCAATGTGATTCCTGCCAAAGGGCGGGCAACATTTCAAAGAGACAAGAGATGCCCCTTAATGTATTCCAGAAGGTTGAGGTATTTGACTTATGGGGTATAGATTTTATGGGACCCTTTGTGTCCTCAAATTCTAATTTGTATATCCTTTTGGCTGTTGATTATGTGTCGAAGTGGGTAGAGGCAATACCCACAAGGACTAATGATTCCACTATAGTGTGCAGGTTTGTTAAGGAATATATTTTCTGCAGGTCCGGTGTGCCCCGAATGATTATTAGTGATGGGGGTACACACTTCCGAAATCAAAAGTTCTCGGCACTATTGAGAAAATACGGGGTCAAACACAACATTGGTACCTCGTACAACCCGCAAACTCAAGGACAAGTGGAGGTCTCCAATTGAGAGATTAAGAAGATCTTGGAGCGTATTGTGGCTTCCACGAGGAAGAATTGGAGTGCCCTACTACCAGATGCGTTGTGGGCATACAGGATGGCATACAAGACACCTATAGGCACCACGCCTTTTAGGTTTGCTTATGGTCAGGCCTGTTACTTGCCGGTGGAATTAGAGCATAAAGCACATTGGGCGCTGAGGAAATTAAACCTGAGTTATGATGAAACAAGAAAGAAGAGGTTACTTGAACTAAATGAACTTGATGAGCTATGAATGAATGCATATGAAAACTCTCGGATATACAAGGAGCGCACAAAGTTGATTCATGATTGCCACATTCAGATGCGCGTTTTCAAGAAAGGAGATCGTGTCCTTTTGTTCAACTCCAGGCTGAAGATGCATCCCGGGAAGCTGAAATCCTGATGGAGTGGACCATTCACAGTAGAGGAGGTCAGACCACATGGTGCAATCATGGTGCGCGATGGAGAGACCACGTTTTTGGTCAATGGACAAAGGTTGAAATTGTATTTTGGTGAAGATTACACGAGGAAAGTGAATGAGGTCAAACTCATTGCACTTCCGGATGCATGACGAGCTTCAAGTCGTCTAGCCTAAGATGTTAAATAAGGGCGCTTGTTGGGAGGCAACCCAACCATCGGTACTTTAGTTTAGTTTCTTTTACATTTGTAGTTTGATTTGTTTTGACTTTGTTTTTAGTGTAAAAAAGATACCGTGATCATTTGCTCATTGTGCATGACTGAGGCAAAGTCGATACCATCGACCCTTGTGTTGATGGTATCGAACATGGTACAGGTTGGCGACTATAGAAATCACACTGTGTCGATACTATCGACAGCCTCGTCGATGGTATCGACATACCAACAGGCAGATCACAAGAAGAGGTCGATAGTATCGACATGGGTGTCGATACTCGCGAGATCTCTGGAGATATTCAGAAGAAATCGTCTCAGTAAAGTTGATACCATCGATGGGCCTGTCGATGGTATCGACACATTCACGTACAGAAGGCGTCGGCCGGCCTCACGAGGGAGTTGCCCTAATCAGAGAGTCGATACTATCAACTTGCGTCAATAGTATCGACGCGCCACGTCACCGATCCGTGAGAGGAGATCAACGACGATCGCTGCAACCAGAAAGTCGATCCGTGGGACGGGTCGATACCATCGACACCTCTCGATAGTATTGACACGTCAACGATCCGGGCCCCACAAATCTAGCCATCAACAACCATCGATACCAGCGGCATACGGATTGTGCTATGCGTGTCGATACCATCGACGGGGCACACAGCAGCGCCGACGTCAGCTATATATGAGAAGGATTATCGTCATATGACGTCACAACCCCAGAGCACTTCTTCTCCACTTGCGCCGAGTGTTCTCCAGAGCAATCCGAGCCCGGCGACGAGCATCCAGGAGCACGTTCTTCATCGAGCGGAGATTTCCGTCTCCGATCTTCACCGAGCTTTTTCTCTACTCCTCCTTCTTCTGCAACCATGGTGCATGTTGCTAGTGCATCTTCTTCGCGCACCAACCCGATGGATGTCCCGGAGTTCGTGCTGCCACCGACTGCGTCAATTCCACGCCCGCAGATTGTTCACCCATCCGCAGAGGTCAAGAAGATCTATGAGGAGATTCTGAAGAGGAAAATCAAGCCGACCCGTTATGTTGAACGGGAAATGATCCGCAACTTGGGATTCGAGGCAAACTTGGCCTATTTTCTGAAGGGGTAGGCGCACCACACAGGCAGAATGCCCGATGAGCTAGAGTACCATGCTGATGGCCAACCGTTCTTCAATGAATGGCCTACTTACAAGGAGCTAGTGGCAGAATTCATGGCGTCGTTGGACGTCTGTGTCGTTCCAAACGACATCATAGCCACATACTGCGAGTGGATCAAGGGCCGGTGTCTTTCCGGCTGTACAACAATGACTACAATCTTACACTCCGTCAGTTCAATGAGATTTACAACTGAAATCATTCGTGAAGTGACTACCAGCGGCCGGACAACCGTACCGACTACGACGTGATCTTCACCGAGCTTGTGACGGTGCCGCCGGGCAAATCGGTGAGAAACCACAATGCAGCGGTAGCCGACTTTGAGCATCCATTCGTGTGGATTCTCCACCGGATGCTGAGTTCTACTCTATTTGCTAGGGGTGACCTATCCCTTAGCAAATTCCAGGAGTCGGACCTATTCTTCTTGCACAAGCTACTCAAGCGTCAAGAGTGCAACTGGGGAGCTTTCTTTCTGAAGCGAGTTTAGGCGGTCAAGCGGAGTACGTGGAAGGCTCCAATTCATTTTGGAGGACTCATCACCCCGCTGGCACAATATCTTAGGCTGAACTTCTCGACATTGACTCCTCTCTCCACTCGAAGCAAGGTTAATATGCAACATCTTCACTGATCCAACTTGATCCTGCTGCAAGATGGTTTACCATATGCTCATTTCCATGTAAACCATGCATACCAAGAATGCTCACTACCCAATCCTGTCTTCAATATCGAAGGGGCGCAACATTTCCGATGGCCTATCATAGCCATTGCTGACTCCGATGAAGACAGAGGCAACGACGATGACAACAATGACGACGAGGCGGAAGAGGAAGAGGAGACCTACACTCCTCTTCGGGCACGAGCGGCACCTAGGAAGCGTCCTCGCATGCATCCAGGTGCATCTTCATCTTCGCAGCCTCCGCCACCACCACCGCCCTCGCAGCCAAGCAAGGATGTCTATTCTATGCAGGGAATGTATTCCATGCTGCAAGACATACATCAGACGCAGCAACACCACACCGCAGTGTACGCCGGTATTCAGGAGACGACGAACCGGTTACTTGACAATCAGAGGCATATCTTTGAGAATGAGCGCCTCCTCCTTGGCAACCGACAACAGATTCATGACAGTTGCATAGGATGGAGATGCAGCAACAACCCTTTTTATGATCACTACTGGAGCCAGAACTACTTTGGGGGGTATCCACAACCTCCACCTATGCCCCAATTTGATCGGAGTTTTTATGGGGATTACCCATCCTGGGACCCCACAACCCCACAGTATCCGCCTCCGCCATAAGAGTAAATTAGTATCTCTGTTCCAACCTTTAAGATTGTTTTTGACTATGAGGCCATAGTCGAATTCAAGCTTAGGGGGGGTAGTTGGAACAACTCTATCTTTTATCTTCTCAATTTTTAGTTTTATTGTTTTTGTTTCTTGTCATTTATTTCTTACAATCTTAGTTTGTTTGTAGGATCCACGTTCTATCTAGTGTAATTGTGGATGTCTTAAGTCATGTGTCATCTCACTTTCTTGTACATGGGAATGAAGGGGAAATTAAAAATTTTTGAGTGTTCGCAAGCTTGAGTGTTGGTCAACTTTGAGCACATAACTTAAGAAAATGATTGGTTTTTTCAACTCTAAAATAGAAAATCACAGCTGTACATTCCTAATGGTTCATGAAAAGGGGAAGGAATTGGTTGTGTGAGCCTAAAATGACCAAATGATAATAAAACTCCAATTTGAAGTAAGAGAGAGAAACCTCTTAACTACTACACAGGTCAGTAAGGAGGGACACATAATACTTTTCAAAGGTTCAGTCAATTAGTCTTGTGATCTTTCCACCCAATTGTTTTTCACAATCCACCATAAGAATTGGAAGTATTTTACGGTTTTAACATTTTTGATTGCATATCATGTAGATAGGTCTTGCATTGCACCACTTTCATATGTTTTGCATAAGAAATTAAAAAATAGAATAGTTATACATGCACATTACCCTTAGGTGTGTGTCATTTAGCTGCATTCATAATTCTTATGCATAGAGTATATCATGTACCTCATTTCTTCTTTAATGGTGAATTAAATTGTTCCATACCTTCTAAATAGTTCAAATCTTTGAGTTATGCAGAAAAAGTAAGCCCAATAAATTATTCATTGTCATTTGTGGATATAAGGGCCTGGAAAAAAAAGAAAGTAAAAAAAATGAAAAGAAAAAGAAAAAGAAAGTTATTAAGAAGCAAGTAGAACAAGAGGGAGAAAGGAACATAATCTCACCTGCATCTTAAGATGAGTAAGTACATGATGTAGCGCAGTTAGATATCCATCTCATTTTGAGACGGGATGTTAGTGCATGCATCATTCCACCCAATCTTAGGCATTAGGGCATTTTTCATGTGCAAATGCATCATTTAGGGCAGTCTTGTTTTATGCATGTTGAAACCGTATAATGCTTCCATTTCTTCCATGAGCCACCCATTCCATCCACTCGTTGCTCGAATTGGTAGGCCACCGTGATTTTCTCCTCACTTGTGAATATCAGGAGAGCTGCTTCCATGTAGATGGTAGTTAGGGCGAGCAACGTAGTATAGGAGATCACAAGATGCACTGAGTCTGGACCAGTGAGTTTTATTATGTTAAGTGCCTTATGTGATAGTGTTCATCAGTTTTGAGGTAGATATCTTTTATGGATGATTATTGTCGCCTTTAGGGTAATTATCATTCTGTGGTTAGTGAGGGCCAGAATGTGAATGTCTGGTGGGGATCATATGGGATGTCTGTTGTGATGATATGTTCTTTAGTTGACTCTGGAAATTCTATTCTAAGGTTTAGTTGCTCGAGGGCGAGCAATGTTCAAGCTTAGGGGAGTTTGATGCGATGATTTTTAGTCACATTTATAGACTTGTTTTATATGTGTTTTATGCATTTATTCGTCATTTCTGTGGTTAATGTTGCATAATTCATCTACTTTGGTCTATGATACTTCTCTATGTCAAATCTCCCTTATTTCAGTATTTTGAGTATAAATTATCAAAAGAATACGTTTTGTGTAGGCTTATGTGGTTTCGTGTTGTAATTTCAGCAAAAACAAGTATCTGCTTCTGTCGATACCATCGACAGTGGTCGATACCATCGACCGGACCACAGGTTGCCAACCGCAAGGAGCAGAAGAAAGTCGATACTAGCGACAGGAGAGTTGATGGTATCGACTTACCATCAGGTTGCTGGCGAGAAGTGAGTCGATACTATCGACATATCAGTCGATACTATCGATAGGTGGAGCTACAATGACACAAAAAGACAAAACCGTTTCTACAGGTTTGTCGATACCATCGACCCTCGTCGATGGTATCGAGATAGCATCAGGCGCAAAGATAAAAGAAAAGAAGAACTGCCGATATCATGCCAGGTTGATACGATCGACCCGCGTCGATGGTATCGACACCGTCAGACAAAAGTTTGCTTCAGATCGATCTAAATCCGACGGTTGTGATTATTTGATGACCTAACTCAGTAATTATACCTAATGACGGCGGCCAAGAGGAAGTTATCATGTCATTAGTCGCTGCACACATCCCGAGAAGGTGTGGAGAGAAGAACGGAGCCCAGAAGCATGCCCCAGCCGTTCCGGACGCCGAAGAAGATGATTTCCACCACCGAAAGGTGGGAGAACGCGTATTTTATGCCAAGGAGTGCTTGGATCTTCTCCATTCAGGGGTTTCACCACTCAATCACGTTTTTCTCCATGTTTCCCTTTTTCCACTCCATGTTTTGCTCTGAGATGAACTTGCGGGGCTAATCCCCTTTGTCTTTAGGACCGGGAGTAGCCCGAGAAATTATTGTATGACAATTTTATCATAGTAATTCATATTTTATCTCTTAAATCCGTGGTATAATTTCATTTTCTCAATTATATTGTTACGCTTGATCACCATAATAATAATCTAATTCCCTTAATTGCTTTGAAAGAAGAATTAATGGTTGAAAAGAGACGAAATTTACATTAATTGACAAATCCCTTGAACAAGGTGGTGTAAGGTTAATGGTGGATATCGTTAGATCGACTCTAATGCACCTAGTTTAGGGTATAGGTTGCTACGATGGTGGAACCGACCTAGACATAGGTAGTGAATTGTACCACGACAGTGGGCAATTCTGATATTAGGCCACTACCCGGATAGAGAGATAAATGTGAGTGACTATATAGAATTTAATACAATGAAAACCCGCGGTGAAACCACAATCCTAAAGATCTCATCTTGAATTGATTAAACCAAACATTTAATCGATTTCTTTGTTTTGTTTTATTTTATTTTCTTTTAATTTTAAACAACAACTTCCAACTCTTTAATCGGTCTAGATGATTGCGAGTAGTTAGTTGTAGTCTCTGACAATTCACGTATCCCTGAGTTCGACTCGGGCCTCACAAAGGCCTATATTACATTGACGCGTACACTTGCATTTCTGCGCACGTAAAAAGCGTGTCAATCATGCATTGTATTCTCATGTAGTTTTTTGTAATTTCTTATGCATTTTAATTAGGATTTGCTGATTTTTGTTTTAAATCTCCCTAAAGTAGGTTTAGATGTGATTTAATGCAAATTGACACCATTTTGGCCAATTTTTCCCAAATTTGAGATTTCTTGCCTAGAAAGTCTGTGTTGACCCAATCTCTACTATTTTTGAGTAAAAATGACGACCTTTGACAAATTCAAATGAAATGTCATGCTTTATTGCTAAGTGGTATCAATGTTTGACTCTTTACATGTGCATCACCTCTCTTATGATTGTGATTGATTTGGTTGAATTGTGAAGTTGAGAAAGCTTTGAACGCTTAGTGATTGTGGAATCAATTAATTGATATATCAATTTCATCTTGTTCATTCATGTGGTGTGATATCTAGGATGAAGTATTGGATTAATTTTCATGTAGGATGTCTTATGTGGAAAATCATACCAATGAACCCTCTTTGATCTGACTTTTCTTCCACCATCTTCATACCCCTCCACCTCGTAAAAAGATGCCCTAGTGCACATAATAAGCCTTGGCCACCTCCAAAATTTTGGGGTGGTCATGTCTTTATCTCCCCGCTTTACTCTATCCACCATATGCCCTATCTACACCAAGGGCAAAGAAAAAAAAGAAAAGAAAAGAAAAACAAAAAAAAAACAAAAACAAAATTAAAGGATGCTCCTATTTAAGAGCACTCAAATAAATAAAAGACGAGTGTGTACAAGCACTCAAAATCTTACCGCAACCCTTTCTTCCACTTTCATACCCATTGAGTTAGGAAACATCAAACCTAGCTTATTTTTCCCCTCTCCGCAACCACGTGGGTCATTTGGTGTGATTTGAAATGTAAGATTGAATGCATGGATGTGAAACAATACTCCTAGTCATCCTTAATTAACACCATCACGAAACGGTTTACTCGGAACTTTATGGAAGAAATATGGATAACTTGTGTATTCTATGCGCTAAATTTGAAGTTCATATGCTTTGTGCTCTTTTCATGATTGGATTGTGAAAGTAAGAGAGGAGAGAGGTGAAATGCATGCACTCAGTCATCTTTGATCCCATTCAACAATAATTAGCTTCTACATTATGTTTTTTATTTCTTATTTGTGGAAGATTTGAAGAGAGATTGAGTTGGAGCATACTTGAGGACAAGTATGTTTTAAGTTTGGGGTGGTGATGTAGACCTATTATAGGGCTCCATACTGTGCCATTTTATACTTAAATCACATCTAAACATGATAGATTACAAGATATTTCCCCTAACATGTTTATCATTACCAAATGCACTTATGGATGTTCTTTGCACTATTTTTAGGTACTTGGACCATGCCTTAGATGGACGAGAGAGAAGGAAGGAGTTCTAGGGCTCCTCCACTCATGGAGGGGGGGTCAAAGAAGACCCCAAAATCTCCTTCAACCTACCTCCAATGGCCAAGAGTTGTCATCAAGCAAAGACATCCACAGATGATGAAGTTTGAAGGACAATCAACTTATGCAGACCCCAACATGGCCGTGGGACAACCCCACAGTCGTGTCTTTTTTGGCAAAGAAGTGACAAACTAAACAACATTTTGCCCCCAGATTCCCACGGCCGTGGCCACCAGCCCGACCGTGGCCCATTGAAGACAACATGGTTGTGGCCATCCACACGGTCGTGGCTAGAAGAGTGAAAGACGGTCGTGGACATCTCCCACGGTCGTGTCATTTTGGAGAAAACCAACATGGAATCTTCTTCAAATCACCACGACTATGGCCACCTGCCACGACCGTGGCCACTAAAGACCAACTCAACCATGCTGCTACTCCACGACCACGTCCTCCTCCAAAATGGACGTGTTACCCAAAATGAATGTGTCGTTACTCACCCACCATGACTGTGGCATTCCCCCACAGCCGTGGCCACCACCTTCCTTAGCATATCACCACCCTCTCTATACCACACCCGTGTTCCTACTCCATGACCGTCCAATACCACCATCACCACGGCTATGGTACATCAACACGACAGTGGTGACCAAACAACCCTACTATACTTTTACACTGATTTTCCTATCCTACCCCTACTTATCCTAGTACTTCCCCACCACCTATTTATACTTAGGTGGCGGATGGAGCATAAAGGTTAGAGACCCCGCAGCTGCTCCAAGCTTCCATTACTCCTCCTTGAGCATTTAGTGCATTTCCTTTGCATTTGTGCTCTCCATCCACCATTTCCACATCCATTCCACCTTGGAGACCAAGTTTTCTAGGTTTTCTACCATAATCCCCCATATCTTCATGCTCACCTGCACCCTTAGAGGAGAGAGGTTGTCCACAATAGTAAGGAGGTGAAGAAGAAGGCTACTTCTCCAAGCTTCGTGGTGTTTCTTCCCCTTCTTCCCATCTCCTTTACTATTTCTTTGACTATGTGAAGCTAAGCCCCTAGTGTTGGGCTATTTGGGGTTAAAATTTGACTTTGATAGGATTGTAATGAACTCATTTTTATCTATGATGATTGATCCATGCTTGTGTCTCATATCCCATTTCCATACTTGTAATTTGTGCTTTTTGCCATTAATTGCTTGTTTGAGAATGTTTGATGATACCATGTTTCTAGGAGAATTGGGATACATGTGGCAATCTTAGGAGTAATTTCTAGGTCTCAATAGGGGATCCCTAGATAACTCTCTTTGTTCCTACATGCCTATCTCTCTTCTACTACTTGGTATGAGACCTAAGTTACTAGTGTAAGTGAGATTGATGTAATTGCTTAGGGCCTTCTAAAGGTAAGAATGGCTAGTGGCATGAGGTCAAATACCCTCATATCCACTCCCATCTCTACCCTCAACCCTCAATTTCTCATTATCACTTATCCTAGAAACCTAGATTTGACTAATCCTATTAGAATTACACCTAACCCTAGTCTTGTACTAGTAGTATATGGTACATTCTAATAGCATTGGTCTTATTGTTTGGTTTGCTAATCTAGATGTAAAATGAGAACCATGCTTGTCTAATAACCTACCCCAATTAATATCAAAGTTACATCCCCCAAACGGCCCACCTACCTTAATCATCTTGTTAAAACCCAAATTGCTTTTCTTGCTTGTTCATGCTAGTCTAGTTTAGTTGTTTTTTATTATCTAGTTAATTGCCTAGTCTTGCTCATTAGTGTTAACTTAGGTTCTTACACTTGCTAATGATTAGTTTAGTCCTTAATTGCGTCTTGCCTTGCTAGAGTATTGTAGTTCATCTTTCTCTCATTTGGTTAATTTCTTAACCTAGTTTCTTAGATTCAACTTGCTTAGGATAATCTAGCTTTTTGATAACTTAGTTTCCATCTTGCCTTTCTTGCTTGTTCAAATAGATTAATCAACAACCAAACCCTTTCAAAACCCTCAAACCCTAATCTCTATACTAGGAACATAGCTAACACTAAACCTAGCTCTAGTGCTCCCTCTATCCCTGAGGACCGACCCCTTATCTTGCCAATCACCTATACTACAACAATACCCCATGCACTTGCGGATGACCTGTTTGGTTTTTGTGATCGACTTGGTTAGGGCCAATACAAATTTTGAAAGGGAATCCTCTCACGTTTGAGTACCGTGGAGTGCATCTAGCCACCCTTAGTTGGTTGGCATGTGCGCCTCTGGATCGGACGCACCAACGGGCTTCTCCCAATGACTCATGCCCTATAGATCTATAGTCGATGCGGAGTAGCTTCCCAATACCACTTGCCACGATGCCGATGGCTCGCAGGGACCAGTTTGTACCCATGCTAGGTATGTTAATCCAAACAGGTATTGAACTGAAGAAGTCCTTCTTGATAATCACCTATTTTGTAGTCTTTCACGACAACTAGCCGATTACCAAACCATCTTGGACATGCGTTTATGATGTTCTTCTTGTCTTCGGTGCAGTTGAATCTCAGCAGGAAGAATTTCTCAGGTTTGGAATAGAGATCGAAACCCCCTTTAGGTTTCCAAACTCTCTTTATCCATGCAAGTAGATGATGGTAGTATGGTCTCTTACCCATGACATAAAGGATAGCCATATGCTCCAAAGATTTTTCCTTGGCCTCATAGGTTCTGTCATCAATTGTGACGAACCTCTTTCCGTCCTTTCGCTCAGGTGGATCGAAAGATTGTTCCTTGAACGCATCTGATCCACCGTGAATCTTGATCCATGCTTTGCGTGGTATCTCCGATGATGGTGGCGGTTTTGTTGATGGTGGTGTCTCTGATAATGTTGGTGTCTCCGATGATGGTGGTGGTGTCTTCTCTGATGTTGGTGGTGGTGGTGGTGGTGCAGAGGACATCTGGGCGCCAGACAGAGGAGGGGAATCTCCCCTCCGCGATGCTTGATCGCCTAGATGATCACCTCAAACCCTAGGTGGCTAGGGTAAGTCCATGTTGATGGCTTAGAAACCATTGGTCTAGCAGTGGAGAAGAGCCAGTGGAGAAGAGCCAGAATTCATTGGTCTATTCCTGAGGATTAACCCCTACACTTGCCTTTCACCTATGCTACAATAGTACCTCGTGCGCTTGCAGGTGACCTATTTGGTACTATGATTGACTTGGTTAGGGTTATTATAAATTTTGAAAGTTCCACACTTGTATCCTTCCTTAGGGTTGCATCTAGCCACCTCTAGTTGGCTAGTCTGTGGCCTTGGTGGGAAATGCACCAAGCTTTCTGGCACCCTTGTCGAGGATAGAGGCCAAATGTTGCCGAATGTTGGGGTCGACATGGCACCATTGAAATATCACCTTACAGACTACTGAATTGAAATTAAACTTTCTTGGTATACACTATTACGAACGTTTCCAAATGTCGGCTGCGATAGGGCACCATTGAAATATTACCTTACAGACTACTGTACTAAGATTAAACTTTCTTGGTATACACAGTAACGAACATTGCAAATGTCGGGTCGATAGGGCATCATTGAAATATCACCTTACAAACTACTAAACCGAGATTAAACTTTATTGGTATACACAATTACATACGTTGCCAAATGTCAGGGGTGACAAGGCACCATTGAAATATTGCCTTACAAACAACTGTAACGAGATTAAACTTTCTTGGTATACACAACAATAGACTTTGCCAAATGTCTGGGGTCGACAAGGTACCGTTGAAATATCACCTTACAGAATATTGTATCTAGATTAAACTTTCTTGGTATACATAATAACGGACGTTGCCAAATGTCGGGGGAAACAAGACCCCATTGAAGTATCACTTTACAAACTATCGTACCGAGATTAAAACTTCTTAGTATACACAATAACAGACATTGCCAAATCTCAGGGGTGACATGGCATCATTGAAATATCGCCGTACAAACTACTGTATCGAGATTAAACTTTCTTGGTATACAAAATTACAAACATTGCCAAATGTCGAGGTCGACATGGCACCATTGAAATAACACCTTATGTTTATTGTACCGAGATTAAACTTTCTTGATATACACAATAATGAATGTTGCCAAATGTCGGCGTTGATAGGGCACCATTGAAATATCGCCTTACATATTACTGAACCGAGATTGAACATTTTTGGTATATACAATAACAGAGGTTGCCAAATGTCGGGGTAAACATGTCCCCATTGAAATATTGCCTTATAGACTCTTTTATCGGGATTAAAACTTTATTGGCATACACAATAACGGACGTTGCCAAATTTTGGGGTTGACAGGACACCATTGAAATATCGTCTTACAGACTACCGTACGAGATTTAAATTTATTGGTATACACAATAATAAAAGTTGCCAAATGTTGGAGGCGATTGGGCACCACTGATATATCGCTTTACAAACTATTGAACCGATATTAAACTTTCATAGTATACATAATAACGAATGTTGCCAAATGTCGGGGGCGACATGGCACAATTGAAATATCGTCTTAGAGACTACAGTGTCGAGAGTAAACTTTCTTGATATTAGATAATAATTAACGTTGCCAAATGTCGGGGGTGGGTGACATGGAACCATTGAAATATCGTCTTACTAATGAGATTAAACTTTCTTGGTATACACAATAACAAATGTTGCCAAATGTCGGGGTCGACATGACACCATTGAAATATTGCCTTACAGACTACTCCTACGAGATTAAACTTTCTTGGTATACACAATAACGAACGTTGCCAAATGTCGGGGGCGATAGAGCACCATTGAAATATCACCATACATACTATAATGTCAAGATTAAACTTTTTTGATATTACATAATAATGGACGTTGCCAAATGTCGGCATTGACATGCACCATTGAAATATCGCCTCATAGACTACTGCAATGAGATTAAACTATCTTGATATTACATAATAACGAACATGGCCAAATGTCGGGGTGGACAAGGCACCATTGAAATATCGCCTTCAGATCTACTGCAACGAGATTAAACTTTCTTGGTATACACAATAACGAACGTTGTGAAATGTCGGGGGCGACATAGCACCGTTGAAATATTGCCTTACAGACGACCAACTTGCACCGCCTTGAATATCGATGCCACCGCTCCCGCCCTCGTGTTGTTGATCATCACTAAAAGCTGGGGCAACTGTTAACTTCCTTGGCGGTGATGAGCTGATGTTAGCAGTGGAGATGAGCCAGAATTCGTTGGGCCTTGAACATACGTTCAGAAAGATATAGCCACCGCCTGCACTCATAATCCTAATCCTTTGGCCGAAGAAAGGAGTGGGGCCTGTGGAGAAAGGAGTGGGGCCTGTGTCGTAGATTTTTGACCAATTACCCACAGCTAGACGTGAAGGATCGTAGGCATAAGTTGTTATCCCTTCGTCCCACACCCAAAGCTGCAACGCCGGATGAAACGGATCATCTGGTTCTTTATATATCGCCAAGGCTAGCCGACCGTCCAGCTCCATCACGCAGGGTTCGTTCAGGAGGTGTCGTTGTGCCTTGAATACATCTGGGGGAGTTGCTATGACAGAGACAAATTGGTCTCTTTCCATGTCGATCCTCATGATGACGTGATGAGGGTCACGGTCGATAGTAATAATGAATGGCCAGTACATCCAACTGTTGACCATTGCCGGTGTCCCTCCGTTCCTGAACTTGGCGCCGTGGTTCCTCCAGGACTTGGGAAGCTGCGGCTCTACCTCCTTCCACCGGGAGCGGAATAGGTTTGTGAACCAACTCATACACGAAGTGGTGTTTTCTCTGGGATTACTTCCGAGGGTGAAGATGTAGAAAGCCACCCACGGTGCTCCGTCCTGGATGATGCTCCCTTCGCCCGTCAAACCACATACAACTTTTACCGCCCCATTGCTTGTACAAGCAAGGCCATAGGTCGTCTTGATTCCAAAGTCTCCCTTAAAGGGAGACTTAGGGACGTGGACTAGCTGTCTTGTGGCGGGGTTGAGGACCACGATGTCTTCCCCTAAAGGATACGTTACGAGCCACAGACCACGGCAGCTCTGGAGATGATGGAAGATGTCCATCCTGAATGGGAACTTCAATATCCTCCCGACTTTGGGGTCCGCCGCGGGGGAGGCCTCCCGCAGGGGCCAGGAGTGGTTCAGGATGCAGAAAACGGCAAGCCTTTCATCATCGACATAGGTTGCAATCTCACGCCGCGCCCAGGAGCGCTGCAGGTAGAGCTCTTTGAAGTAGGGGTCATCAGTAATCAGAGCGCACCACTCCCGGCAGACGCATCGCAGTCTCAAGAGGGTTTTAACTCGCAAACGGGACAGTATGTCGGTGACGACGTCAATAGGCAATTGTAGCATCCGATGGCGGTGTTCATCGTCATCTTTCACCATGGTGTGGCACTCCATGATATGCGCGGATGCACCCTGCACCGCACGTACTTGTACTTTCCAAAGAACCTGCTAGGTCTTTTGACTCGCTTTGCTACTTTTGTCATCCAAAAGTATATAGGACGATGTTGACTACAGGGCAGGTTGATATAGATTTGTATTTACTTCGGATTCCATTATCACTAGGATTGGATTTGGACTTGTTTTCCTTTTCTAGTGCAACAGGGACTTTAGGTAGGAAAGGTTTCGTTGCATCCAGTATATGGCACTGTTTGGTAACGCCTTCGGTTCTGATCGAATAGTGGTAGAAGACCAAAAGTCCATCGCCACCTGCCCAACATAACATTCATGAAACAGGCCATTGGCAGTCATGATCTTTTTCAGTTATTTCGTTTGTATCGATGATCGATGATCCCGGATATCTCACAGCACAAATTTCATCGCCTACACCGGATGCATGGCCCGCGTTCAAAATGAGCGTATTACCAAACCAAGCCTACATCTATACTATTGCACCGATTGGAATCCCGGTGGTACTACGGTAGCCTACCTAAATTGCTATTCAAACATGTCTGACCGACCAAACGAGTCCCATCTTCACTGGGAATTTTACATGCGGTAAGAAATTGGGCAATGGGAGTCCTGCGCAATTGGCCTCCTGCGTCCATCCCGCGAACGTTTCGCGCCGTCCCCTCGCGCCATGAAACTCGCGGGACTCCTCTACTGGAACATCAGACTGCCACGTCTACCAAGCAGCAGTTGTCCACAACTGCCATGCCACAGCAGTTGTCCACAAATTCGATAGTAACAAATATCTTTCAAGTGAAGTTGGTGAGCCCAATAATGGACAACTATCTCATGCACTTCGGAGAGAACTCAACTGTAGCCACGGGCAGATTTAGAAGGTGCGGAGCTAGAGTGGGGGCTCTAGCCCCCCTTCCAAAATCTAAAATAAAAAATAAATTATAAGCTTATGGAATTTATAACACACACACACTATATATATATATATATATATATATATATATATATATATATATATATATATATATATATATATATATATATATATATATATATATATATATATATATATTTGTACTAAATATGAACAAACAATTTTGTAGCTGGAGTGATTTGTGTGTCTTAGTTTGTTCCTAGCAGTCTGATTTCCATTACCAACTATTTGCTAATTTTTTCAAAACAAAATCAACTCCCCTTGCAACGTTGTGGTATAGCCTAGCACCATTAGCGGATGATATATGACGAGTCCTATACTTAAAGAACAACCAATCACAATATATTAAATAAAAAAAGACAACAGTAAACTATACCTAATTGTTAGATCCTACCAAGTTTTTATATGACATGTCCGGATAAAAAACACCATCCATTTAAACTCTTCTGCTACTTGCCGCAGCGTCACAAACTCCATTTGAAACTCCACTTGTTGCAACGGCGTTATGGAAGTCGTCCGAAATTCCACTTAGTGTGGCGACATCATACAAACCTTGAGAACTACTCGATCCTGCGGCGGTTACATCTGCTTCAAATTGTGATACAATCATCATCTTGTTTGTATACCCAGTTCAGTTCTCTGTCTATTATCTACCAATCTGAAAAGATTTCCGTCACAAAGAAATGCAAGCATATTTTTTGAATTAGATGTTTTGAAAACAAATTGTGGTTTTTTTAATATATATATGGGTTTTTACCTGTTCCGAAAACAACTTTTTATTGTGGATTTTATCTTTAGATCTATCAGTTTAGATGTTCTGAAAACATTTTTAATTGTGGATTTGTTTTTATATCCATTGGTTATAATGAATTTGGTTTAACAGAAATCGGTTTTGTCATATCTGATCTCTTGTTTGTGTTTGTAATTTAAAACTATTATCGTCTTACAACCTAGTGGCAGTCCATTATATATTACTCAAATGCTAGATGAAAAGCTAAGCAATTGATTACCATTTTGTCAAATGTGTACATGGACGATCCCCCACTTAGCTGTAGTAAACCGTGATGGCCCACCATAGCAATATATGCCTGTAGACCAATTTTGTATTGGGGGTATGATTGCGTAAATATGTTATTGATATATATATATATATATATATATATATATATATATATATATATATATATATATATATATATATATATATATATATATATATATATATATATATGTGTGTGTGTGTGTGTGTGTGTGTGTGTCTATATATATATATATATAGACACACACACACACACACACACATATATATATATATATATATATATATATATATATATATATATATAGAGAGAGAGAGAGAGAGAGAGAGGCTAGAATACACTCGAGTGTATCTAGAGTGGAATACACTCAAGTAATTTTTCATGATGCAATATTTTTTTTGAAAATCTAATACGTTGATCTTCTTAAACATCTCGTGAACAACTCATACACAAAATTTGAGCACATTTGGATATGTATAGCTCATGTTATGAAGACCGCAAAAATTATACATTTCAAATTAGCTTCGCACGTCGATTTTGTTGCCCTCAGATGAGTGACTTACACTCATCCAAATTGGCTCAAAATTTGTATGTAGCCTATTTATAGTATGACGGTGAAGATCAATGGTTTATATTTTGCAAAAAATAGTCTTGATATGCAAACACACTTGAGTGTATTCGTGCGATCCGTACACTTGAGTGTCTACTAGCCTGACTCTCTCTCTCTCTCTCTCTATATATATATATATATATATATATATATATTGTTAATTTTGAATTACGTCGTTACATGTAACAACGTCAGGTGCAATTTAATTTAACAGTTCAAGTCTATCCAAATAAGAAAATGTACAATAAATCAATGCAGGAGAATAAAAGTGAATAAAGTTAGGATCAAACCAGGTCATTCGTTGAGAAATGAACGTGATATAATTAAAGAAATCCTCACCTTACAACCCTTCTGGATAGGCGTCGTTCTCCCAGTCAACCCGGTATGAACCTGAAGAAGAAACATCTAGTTCGTGTTGAGGATGAACGTTACAAACGAACCAGTGCACCACCAATACAGTTCAGCAACCGCAGGAATCACCGCCTGACAGGTTGCATCTCTAAAGGGAAGGAAGGACGAACATACTACGTCTAGGAGAAGATCTCCACATAGCACCACAGAAGTGACGATGACAGAGAGACTCTGGCTTTAGGATTTACAAACACGCACTCGAACGGCTGGCGACTGCGTGTTCAAAAAATGTATTTAACCCTAATGATCAGAGGCATATTTATAGCCTTACACGCCCCAGTAATCCTATTCTCATTAAGATGCGAACACTCAGTTTCTCTTGTACACATTCTGAAAAATTCGCAAAAGAGACACTTTTCAGTTAGGTTTAATAAATCTAAATAGGAAAGATATAATTAATTAAATAAATAATTATTTATTTAGTTGTATCCTAGTGTAAAAAGAACACAGAAGACATTCTTCACAAGCCACATGCCACAAGCCTGAGCCCGAGCCCGTTCCAGGCCAAGCTAGGTCAGGTGAGGAGAGGCGAGGTGTGGCGTGGTGCATACGCGCATGCGTGTGTGTTGTGGTCACCATACCCACCAAGGAGGCGAGCATACCCTCCTCTTAGGACCCTTGGACACTAGTGTCCCATGAGATCACTAAAATTTTTTTAGATTCTCAATGGGCAACTTTTCATCAATAGGTACTTTGTCATAAATGCTTGTAGAGAGACGTGAGAGATGGTCAACTACACTATTCTCTATTCCTTTCTTATCTTTGATTTCTAAGTCAAACTCCTATAGTAATAATATCCAATAGATGATATAGGTTTAGCATCTTTCTTTCTCATAATGTGCCTTATTGTAGCATGATCTGTATACACAATGACCTTAGAACCCACTAGATATTGTTTGAATTTATCAAATGCATAAACAACGACAAGCATCTCCTTCTCTATAGTAGCATAGTTGATTTGTGCATCATCAAGGGTCTTACTTGTGTAGTGTACAACATGGAGTTTGTTCTCTTTTCTATGTCCCAAGACTTCTCCTATGGTGTAGTCACTAGCATCACACATCACTTCAAAAGGAGCACTCCAATCTGGCGGTTGGATAATAGGATTTGAAACTAGGGCATCCTTTAACTTCCGGAAGGCTATTTAACAATCATCATTGAATTTAAACTCGACATCTTTTGCTAGAAAGGAGCATAGAGGCTTTGTAATCTTTCATAAGTCCTTAATAAATCTCCTATAGAAACCTACATGGCCTAGAAAGTTGTATATTTCATTCACATTGGTTGGGATAGCCATCTTTTCAATAGCCACCACCTTATATTTATCCATGTCAATCCCTTTATTAGAAATGACATGGCATATAACGACTCTCGTCTGCACCATAAAGTGACATTTCTGCCGCACAAGATTGACTTGTTGACATCTCTGTAAAACCTTAGATTCAACAAAAAATCATCAAATGAATTACCAAAGACACTAAAATCATCCATGAATAGTTTCAATGTAATCATGAAAAATGGCCATCATACACCTTTGAAAAGTGGTGGGAGCATTGCAAAGCCCAAAGGGCATTCATCTATGTGCATAGGTTCCATAGGTGTAAGTACATGTGGTTTTCTCTTGATCGGGTGGATAGATGGGAATATGAAATAATCTACTATACCTGTCAAGGTAGCAAAAATATGAATGGTGAGCAAGTCTTTCTATCATCAAATCAATAAAAGGCAAAGGAAAATGATCTTTTCTGGTGGCTTTATTGAGTTTTCTGTAATTAATACACATTTGCCATTCGGTGACCATTCTTGTTTTAATTAATTCATCAATTTATCCTTTAATCATAGTTGTTGCTCCCTTCTTAGGAAAAACATGTATAGGACTTACCCATGGACTATAACATATCATATAAACAACTGTGACATCTTTAAGTTTTAAGATATCCTTCTTTACAACTTCAATCATGTTCTGGTTTAGTCTCCTTGGGGGGTCTATACATGATTTGGTATTCTCTTCTAAAGATATCCTACACATGAAAATGGATGGGTTAATTCCTTCGAAGTCATCAATAGAATAACCTATCACATCTTTGTAGCTTCTAAGTTCATTCAAAAGTTTTTCTTCTTCATCATTGTTCGATTCAGCATTTATAATGAAATGAGAAGAAGAGTTTGGGACTAAGAAAGCATACCTTAACCCCAGTGGGAGGGGTTTCAGTTCTACCTATGTGCTTGGAGTTGTGGTGTTGCTCCCTTCATTCTTCTTTTAGTCTTATTAACTTGGTGGAATTTCGAAAGTTTCATGTAATGACCCTACCTCCTGGTAACCCCCAATTAAGGGAGACTAGAAGGTTAGAGCCATTATCCCAATTAACAGGATCAAAGGTTCGACAAATAATCAATAATAATTATCAAATTCTACCTACTAAACTGAAAAGTTGTAATAAAATTAAACCTTGCATACCTTTTTCAAAAACTTGGATATCTACTTCTATCCACATCTGGAGTCTATTCTAACTAATCTTCCTTTGTACTTTAATTCTTATGTAATTCCACATATGCCACTTTACTATTTGTCCTTTTCAATGTTGTACCTAAAATGCCGACAAACAAAATGTCGGTCAGCATAAAAGATTATGCCGGTATGTGGGGACAACCAGAATTTTGCAAATATGGCTAACTATCTAATTATCACAATCAAGTTAATTAACAAGCCAATTTATGCTTTTGGTGTGACATTCTCTACTACTTTTTCCCTAACCCTGGCATACCTACCTTAGGGTTTGTCTTTTGCCAATGACTTAAGGCCACCTTCTCAATCTCGAGCATGGTGCCTGGGGTCACCCTTCATAGTGCCCATTAGTCATTCTATAAAGACCACCTTCTCAATCTCGAGCTTGGGGTCTAGGGTCACCACTCATGGTGCCCATTGGTCTTCCCTCCTGGGCTTGACCTTTTGGCATCATCTATCAGGGTGGCATGTAGGTGCAAGAATACACACTTCCATTATTATTGTGATAATCATAGTGACTATACGATTTGCAAGTATGAACATCCAAACTGATAAGTTGCATTCAATGCGATGAATCATCTAGGAAACTCTTCGGGAAACTAATGTGATTAACCATAATTAACCACATACCTGTCAGGCTGATTTGAGACAGAATTAAACAAATCAAGGCAAGCAAGCACACAAAGAGATCCTGAAATATGCATACAATTTCCTATCATTGATCATGCCATCAAGATCTATTAAACCTAGCTCTCTTCCTAGGGTTTCTAGTCCACTTTTAGGGTTTCCTTTGCAATTAGGGTTTCTCTTCATTTATACTATTTTAAACCCTAATTTTATACAATTATTCACAAACCCTAATTATCTCATCTATTCTTCACGAAAGATATTAAGGTTACCCTTTAACAACCTTAATTTCGGATTAAAGGCACAACTAAACATCAATTAAGTCCATCATGCCTCTTTTACATTAAAACTATCATTTTTGTCGTTTTAATTCATGACAAGATCATTAGGCCCAATTATCATCTTTAGTTCCTTCCGGATTAACAACTCATAATTCATTATGATCTAATTCACCTATGAACTCTTTTTATCATTAATTCCACCTTTATTAATTAGAAAACCCTAATTTTCATATTAAGGGTATTTTTCCACAATTAGGAACTTTTATACTCGAAATAGCTTAAGATCATCATATCTCAGCTTCATTCATGAATTCGAGCAATTAAAGCCATTAAGAGTCACAATGACTAACATTAGGGTTGCAAGGCCCACTAAAGCTCGTTTATGCACATGAAATTCTAAATTAAACCATTTCCGTGCAAAGTTCATCCTTTTTGTTCTAAATGTACCTTTTTATAATTAACAGGTTAATACCAACTTTAATCATCCATGAAACCCTTCTAAATACATTAATCATCTCAAAATAGGGTTTCTTAATCATTAATACATTAAAGTTGTTAACTTCTATTAATTTTTGAATTGCAATAGGAATTAGCTTCTAAAGCTAGTTTTACTAGATTCCCCTCATTTTTCTGAGCAACTTTCATATTTTATGCACATTCATCCGAGATACCAATAAAGAGATACAATTTTTACAAGATAAATTTACTTGAACCAATGGCATGCTGACACGTCAACATACCCATGCAACGTGACCCATTTGCAAACATAATGGATTGACGTTTCTACCCTTGATTAAGTGGATCGGTGCTTTAGCCCGCGGAGGGGCAATTCTATCCAATCGGCCACCCGTCTCTTTCCTCCCACGCACCTTAACGTTGCCGCTACAGCAAGGAGCTGGTGCGGCTCTGCCGCCCCTCCCCAGGCCTTGTCGGCCACCAGGGACACCTCCCCTACCTCTGACGTTCTCTTGCGTGCATGGGGGCACCTCTCATTCGTGGCCAAGATGGATGGTTCAAGCCCGCCAAACCTGGAACCGTGGTCAGGCTGCAGCCAACCTACAGCTGTTGCGTGAGTGCCAGAGCACGGAGAGGATGGTCGCATCTCTCTCTAGGGACGTGGGGGCATCCAACATCCATCAAGCTCATCTACTGGTTCCTCATTGCTCCATAGATGTGCTATTCCTCTACCCTAGGGTTTACTTGCAAAGAATCACGAAGAAGAGAGAGAAGGGTTCGTGGGATCTATCTTGAACTCGAACCAGAGGGTCTACTCTTATATAGGGGAGGGTATCCACGCCCTAAGGTGTTCATCCATGAATTAACAAAGCCTTTTCCCACTAGGAATCCTATTTCTTCATGGAGAAGCAATCTTCTCTCTCCTATTTATCTTTATACTTTTTTTGGATATTTAGGAATTCAAAAATCCTCTCTCTTATTCTCTATGTACTTGCCTTTTAATCCATTGGAAGGAATTTCTATTTTCTTTTAGTAGAAAATATCTCCTTTTTAACAATGCCACCAAATTCATTAATTATGCATCACATTATCATCTTATTTTGCATTATTGGTATTTTCTCTATCTTTTTCTTCATTGGGGCTCCTTGTACCCCAAGAAACTCTAATATTTCGAAATCCTTTTTAGTGGATACTCATTATCCTTCTAGATGCCTCTATATCTTTTATTTCTCATTATCTTACTATTTCTTTATTAAAATATCTCTTTTTATGGATTTATCCTTATCACTCTTTTATTTTCCTTATTGGAGTTCCTTTTTACATTAGGAACCTTATGGGTATGAAAATCCACCAAAATAACTCAATCATACCTCTTTCCGCTTATTTCCCATATTTTATCATTGTTTTCAATTTCTTTCTTAATAAAGAAACATTTAATTGATCTTTTCTTTTCTTGTTGCATTACCTTTGCAACTTTGGACTCCTTGGAACCCAAGGAACCCAAGAGGCACGAAATCCAACTTTGGATTATATTCTTTTGCCTTATAGAGGTTTCTACATCTTTCTTTTCTCCATTTTCTTATTTACTCATTTAATAATGGAGTTTCTTTTGTCTTTTCCTTGTTATTGTGCCCAATAGCCAATAAATCCCACAAAACAAACAACAAGGCTATTAAAAACGAAATCCTTTTATTCTATCATTATTTGTTCAAATATTTTTAATAGGAGAAATTACATTCTCACCAAAAGAACCCAAAAATTGGGGTGGTAACATCCTTCCCCTTATAGGAATTTTGCCCTCAAAATTCCACCATGCACACAAACAAATAGGATAATCCTTTCTTATGTCCATCATGGCTCCCATGTGGCCTCACCCTTTCCATGGTGCTTCCCAAGAACCTTCATCATCTCATATTCTTCCATCTGATTTCATTCTTACCTTGGTATATCGTACCCTCATAGGTGACTCAAGATATTAAGCCTCTCAAAAAGCTGAATAGGTTCAGGGCTCAACACATGGCTGGGGTACCTCACATAGTTCTCTAGATCAGACTCATGGAACACATTATACTTCATGTTATCCTGAGGGGTAGACTAAAAACAATCGTCTCCACCAATCCACCTCAAATGGACCCATGTATCGGGGACTCAACTCATTTAGCTATAACTTAGAGGGGTCGGATTTTCTCATCACATACTCTCCCACAGTGAACTGCATGTCAGTCTGCTTTGCATCAACTCATGACTCATGTCGCCCCTGGGCTCTCTCTCAGCCATTGCATAATCAAAGTGACTTCATCTGCACACACTGTAGTTCTTTTCTGACCTTCGCAAGGTCCCTTCACCAACATCATTTTAATGAAGTGGTGACCGACACAACTTGTTACAACACCAATTTTTGGGATCATTTGGAGAGAAATATAATTTCTCATAATAAATATATTGGAAAAAATAATGATATAATTTGTTTTGAATGAATGAGTCTCGTTTATAATAGCCTTGATGATTGTGTTGTGGGCTTTATTGGCTATTGGGCCCAATAACAAGGAAATTCAATTAATTAATGAATAATTGAGATTTTGAAAAGAAAGATGTGGAAACCTCTAGAAGGCAAAAGAATTTAATCCAAAGATGGATTTCATGCCTCTTGGGTTCCTTGGGTTCCAAGGAGTCTAAAGTTGCATAGAGAATGCAATAAGAAAAGAAAAGATCAATTAAATATTTTCTTATTAAGAAAGAAATTGAAAACAATGATAAATGTGGGAAATAAGTGGAAAGATGTATAATTGGGTTATCCTTGGTGTAATTTCGTATCCCAAGGATTCCTAATGTTAAAAGGAATACCAATGAGGAAAATAAAAGAGAAATAAAGAGAAACCCTCAAAAATAGATATTTTTAAGAAAAGATAATGAGAAATAATGGATATAGATGCATCTAGAAGGATGATTAATATCCAATAAAAATGATTTCTAAATAATAGGGTTCCTTGGGGTCCAAGGAGTCCCAAATAACAAGATAATGGGTTGAAGAAAGAGAAAATAACCCTTAAATGAATTTTATTAATGAGTAACTTGCCTTTGAAGAAATAGTCCTTTTCTTTTGGCGTTTCAGACTCAAATTTGACATGCAAGAAGATAAATGCAAGAGAGAGAAACCTTTAAAGTTTGGTTGGAAAATAGTGCACATTTTCTGAGTTATGCAATTTGCAAAATTACTTGAAGATTAGGCAATTAATTGCCTAAGGATTTGATGTCACGATGTAATTGGATTATCTTTCCAATTTTGTAGTTTCGGGCTTTATGTAAATCATTGGATCACGATCCAATGAACAGGGATGACTCCCACATGTATGAGGAATCATGCGCCAGGTAGGTTGGAGATGATCCAAACTCGGGTCATTGTGAAAAGAGGAAAGGGAGTTAGATCGCGTGTTCCGCACCTTTGAACTCGGGAGGAAAATCAGGTGAGAACCAACCCTACTTGTTAAGGGTTTGGTTACCGTTCAAGAGAATCCCCAACCTAGCTGGGACCTGTCCTCGACCATATATATAGGGGAGGGTGAAGGAGGGAACCGGCATGACTTTTTGCTACCTTGAACGCTGCGGCAGAGTGAGAGGAGGCTACCTGAGCGCTCAATTCCAAGATCGACCCTGATCTTTCCTATCTGTAACATGTCGACCTCGTCAGAGAAATGGCGGCTAGTTGGCGGTGAAGGAGCAGAGCCTGCCACCAATTAAAGGGCCGATTAGAATCAAGAGGCTTGGATGGAGCTTTTGGACCAGTCATCTTGCTCACAGAAGCACAAACGGCTGGAGTCAACCCCTGAGTTGACTCTGCTAGGCTGCTCGTGAAGCTAGCCTAAGCTTAAAGACGACCCCCGAAAAAATTACTGAAATGCCCTTCTACGTCTGTTGTTCAGGTATGGGCATATTTTCCTTTTTGGTTGCTTTTGATCGCAAGTAGGCACGCGCATCTGTGGACATTGGATCCTAAGTGGACCAGCGGTCCATGAATCAGACGATACATGTTTTTCTAAAATTAGCAAATAAACTAGAAAAAGGAAATTCCCTTGTGAAAATCATATCGTTTGATAGAAAACTCAGACAGGGAAAGTTAATACATGAAAAATGATCAGAAAAATACGAGGGATGCATTAAAAATGGTTTGGAAACCTAAATTAGTACACTAAAAGTGTTTTATTTTGAGGGCAAAAGTAATTATTTGTGGTTAGAAACCCTAATCGTTGATAATAGATTTGATCTCGCAAGTGAATAAATTGAGCACTATTAACTTGTTTAATGAAATAGATGGATATTAGCCTATTTTGAAAAGGGAATTGCAAGAATTAGGGTTTTAAACCTAATAATGTAATTAATACCCTTAGAAACCCTAAGGTGAGGAAAAAGGGAAAAAAAGATATAATAATCCAAAAATTAGGGTTTTTGTGGTCCCAACCTGATCTTAAAGATCTTAATGGAAAATAAGATAAGATAATTAGGGTTTGATGGATATTTTGATAAAAATAAAGTAGAAGTGGTAAAAAGGAAGTGAAACCCTAATTATGGTCAAAACCCTAAAAAGGGCTAGTAACCCTAGGGCACGATTTGGCCTATTAGACTTGAATACCATGTTCCATGATAGAAAAATATTGGATGTATATTTTAGGACTGAATTGTGCTGTGACGTCCCCGGATTTTCTAAAACTTAATCTGACGTGAGACGTCCAAATTGAAACCCTCACCTCAGCGAGAATCCCAATTTAAACATCCCACACAAGGCTAAGAAGAAGAAAATCAGAGGAAGTCATAAGGAAACAAACGGTAGCACATGTACATGAACAATAATAAAACCATACACACATGTTCACCATTCAACATATAATTACAACATGAATTGTTATAACATTTGATATTACATATTGAGCAGCAAACTTAAACATATACATGTACTATGTCTCAACAACAGGATCTTAAGACAACAGGTCCACCTGTACATCAGCTCGCCACACAACTCTCAACTATCCTGGATCTTCAAGAGCAAAACCACAACCTAAACAAAAGATTACATGCGGTACACGTCAGCACAATATTTCATGAATATTGTACTGAGTACGCCTACGTGTCTTTTTATATACCTCTCATCATATCTTGGCAATAAGATAAAACTAATACTTGGCAGTAGAAGAAGAATATAAGAAAAAGCATATACTTGCACAAAGATGTTCATTAACAAAAGAGAACACATATTTTAAGCACATTTCCATCATACATCTCGTGCGTCTGCCACCAAGTGGCTTTGACGTCTTTAGGCCTTATGATCTACCACCAAGTGGTTTGTGATCATTATACAAACATCATATGATCTACCACCAAGTGGTTTGTGATCATTGTGCATGCGCTCTACCACCGAGTGATTTATGAGCTATCTTATGATGGAACATTTATATTATGTTTGATGTGTTCATAGCAATAAGTATGGAGAATCATGCAACATATCATACGAGAACAATCATCTCATCCAATATCATATGCCAAGTATTTTACTACACATATAACACAAGCATATTGTATAATAAGCCAAGTAAGAGGTAATGGCGTACCTTCCAAAGAGACATCCTAATCACATATTCCTCATGTCAACTATGATCTTTATTAAACCCTGATCAAAACAAGACCATATACTATCATCAGGTTCTCATCATTTTACATCTCATCTTAACCCTAGTCGTGTTCATATTAGGGGTTCACTTAGTTCATTGGGATATTCTCATTATTACTTGTCTTATCATCTTTTTATCTGGGATTGCTGTTACTGATGTCGTATTCCAAATTATGATTCATTACCTGAACATTATCTTCCATATCCTTTTGGTGCACATATCTACCCTAGGTTACACCATTAACCTAGATTAGGGTTTTATAACATGTATTAATATTCATCTTCGTATAACATGGATTTTGTTCATCCTTATGATCTCATAATTAAAACTGAGGTTCAATATAATGATATGAGCTTTCTCTGTAAATTTCACCATTTATTGAGCATGCATGTATTTATTACATTTTCTTTAGGGTTATTAGCCCTAATTAGACATATTAAGAAAATTACATGATTTAGTACATCAACATCATGATTATAGACATCAGGTGCATTATAAACATTATTATGGAGTTACTGACATTTTTCCATAATTTTATGTCATCATTCGCTATTTATTATCCACTAAACAAGCATTACACATCTTTCATGATATCACTAAGATTAGTGCATCAAAAGACAGATATTATGCTTCCAATGCGTTCTACGCATTTTTCTGAGAATTTCGGTACCTTGTTTGTATTTTTCTGACAACGGATCTAATTACTAGGAATTATCTAAGATCTATATATTTCTGGTTAGTTAAACATTGATTTACCTTTTACAGCCAATTGTGTGTCGACACATGGCTTCTGGGGGCGTGTTGCTCTGCACTTGGGTCGTCCGGTTCATGCCTTGGACCCGGTCCGCTCTTCTCCCTTTCTCCCTTCCTCTCGCGTCCGAGTCCCAAGCGGGACTCCGTTTTCTCGTGCGTGAACAACTGCCGCCGTGAGGTCCTTCTCCGGCGTGCACTCGGCCGTCCTCCAGCGATCCTCATGAAGGAAAACTCGGGCTTGAGCTTCAGCAGCTCGCCCTCCATGTCTCCTTGCCTGCGTGAGAGCCTGGACAGCCGCTGCTCGTAAAGGGCTCCATGCCTGGTCTCTGTCTGCGAACCGCCGCCGCACGGTGGATCTCCGGCAAGGGATAGGCGTCGATCTCCTCCTCCTCACCAACACCTGCTGCCACGGGTAGCTTTCTCCAACTTGGGTGCCGCCGTGGCAGGCATATCTCCGGCATGAGATCCTGCACCTTCGGCTCCTCGGTCTCTTCTCCTACTGCCACATAGATCTACCGCCACATGGGAGTTCTGTTGTAGGCCCGACGCCATCAGATCCTGCTTGTGGCTTGAGGAGGCTACCGCTGCGGGATGCAACTATGCCAATGCGGAATTGGCGGCCCGCTCTTCCTAATGTCTTCCGTGCATGACCCAGCACCGGTAGACTCTCAGTGCCGCCGCACATAGATCCACCTTCTCTCCGTCGGTGCCTCCTTCTTTTCGACCTTGTTCTCTGCCTATCCAGCGTCGCCGTGAAGGGCTTGCTCCAACCTCTTGACTTTGCTGCCTGGGCGGGGCTGGAACCTTGCCTCCATTGTCGATGAGAAGGCCCATCCATGAAGCGTCGAACCCTCCAAAGAGTTTGCTTGTGCTAGCTATGGGCTGCCGCCTACCGGCGAGAAGTAGCCATCATTTTCCTCAAGTGGGGAGTTAACTGGTCGCCAGAGGTAGTGCGGGCGTTTCTATTCTGATGAGGTCGCCTGATGATCCACGATTGGGGTTGGGGTCGTGGAGGCATGGTTTCAGGCTCACGAACTTCCCCACGTCTCCAGTTCGGTTAGAAGTAAAGGACGAGTTCCCTGCCATCGAATAACATCTAAGGGCTAGGAACGCCTTATAACTAACCCGATCCGTGGCTTCCTCAACTCAAAGGCCACATTACACCGCGTTGTATCAAAGCTTAGGATAAATAATTGATAGGCCTAGTTCTATAGTCACCAATCCATGCCTTATTACATCAATGTCAAACCATGACATCTCCTTTTAGGAACTTCAAAACTTTATGAAATTTGAGCCATAGTTTTATCCGTATCATAGATGCATTCCATTAAGATTTGGTGCCAATACTCAACTATTAAACCATTCAAATAAATTCCTCAAAATGCATAAAGTTAAGGATGATATTAACATCAATCAACAAACCTATTTTGTCATGGGCTTGGAACCCTCAATCTAACTCATACTTATGCTTTCACTTAATTCATTGGATATTTTAGGATTCCAAAAGTCCACTCCATCACATCCTACACTCCTTAAAAGAAATTCCGTCCTCGAAATTAAGCTCAGAAAAACCACTTTGTCACATGTGCTTTCTTGCTTGATTGTGGATTACTTGATTATTTGGATTAATTCTGCATTCAAGATAGCTTGACAGGTATGTGGTTACGCTTATGAATATCTTGAGTTAGTTTTCTGAGGTATTCTGAAGTTTCAATCGATGACTTGAAATAAACTGTTGGATGAATTTAATTCATGCAAACTATAATGTGGATATGAGTATCACTTAAGATATGTACCTACTAGCTCAGATCCTAGTCCCCTCTGTAGCTTAATCGATTGTCCTAGTACATGGCTACCTATGGGGTAGGTCCATCAGGTCATTGGATGACTTAGTGTATGGCTACCAATGGGGTAGGTCCATCAAGTCATCTTGAGTCAGAGATTAGGCTACTTATGGGTAGTGTCATGCAACTCTTTAGCACAACATGAGTCAGAGATTGTGCTACTTATGGGTAGTGCCATGCGACTCAACCCTAGATATTGATCTCTTGTTAGGTAGGATCATGCGGGGTTTAATAAGGGTCTACCTAGAGAGAGGTATTATCTCAGTCCACTACAGGGACAACACAGAGATAGGGGATAGGTAAGGATTAAGTAGTATGGTTTAAAACATAATCTTGGCTATTAAATGATAAATGACTGATTACATTGTTATTATAATTGCACAATTATTGTTTCCCCCACATACCAGCTTTCTGCTGAACGACGTTTTGTTTGTCGGCGTTTTAGGTACAAATGAAAAAACAAACATTAAAGTGGCATATGTGGAATTAAATGAGAATTAATGAACAAAGGAGGATTAGTTAGATTAGTATCTTCATGGATAGAAGTTTAGAAATCCAAGTTTTCAAAAGGTATGGAAAGTTTAAATTTTTTTAATATAGCGCCTCAGTTTAGTTTAGTAGAATTTGATAATTATTATTGATTATTTGTCGAACCTTTGATCCTGTTTATTGGGATAATGGCTCTGACCTTCAGGTCTCCCTTAATTGGGGGTTACTGGGAGGCGGGGTCGTTACAATTGGTATCAGAGCATAGGTTCCTCACTTAATCTTTAAATAATTATTAAATTTTACAAATTTTGTAGAACCCAAGGGAGTTATTAGAGGATTATCCGAAAGACTGAGGTGTTTAGAAAAGGATCATGACTGGGGGCTGGCAATATTTTCCTCCGCACTGCTAGTCGGAATATGAGGACTCCCGGATTCGTGTGACTGTCTGGCCAAAGTCTTAGGGTATGAATCAAAATAAGATACCTTTATGACTCTCTCATCTTATTCATCCCTTCTCAACTCAAATTTTGTTAAGGACCTTAAGGATTAGGGTTTTCTCTCTTCTCCTCACCCTCTTGAGTTATGGGTAAGGTTAATAAGGTCTAAGGAATCCTCCATCAAATTAATGAAAAGCATGTAAATAAGATGCCATGGACATAAGCTTAAGCACAAGAATAGATACATGCTTAGGTCGTATGACACAAGTTGTCATTGCCCTCAGGAGAGACCTGAGGATAGACCTCCTTGTCAGGAGGATGAGTAGAGAGAGTTAGTATTGGAGGTAGAGACCTCCGTTAAAAGTAGAGACCTAGCACATCCTTTGAGGATGATGTTAACCCTAACCCTAAGTGAAGGTTAGAGAGAGAGATGGAATGATGAGTTAGATGTCGTGGTAGACCAGATGTTTGGATAGACATACCTTGGATGTCATATGAGCCATGAGAGGTTAGATGGCCTAGTACCTTTGGCAACCCAACCTTGGAGAGGGTCGTGCATGTTTGAGCGAAGGATAGCTCCTTCATGGATGAGGTTAGAGAAGAACCTATAGAAACCTTATGGGTTGTTGCAAGGATATAGCTTGCACCTAGAGTACATCAGTAGTACGAGCAGTAAGTTAAAATTGAGGCTAGAAGGACGGGATGGATGGCTTATGGGATAAGCATAAGGGGCTATGGATAATCATGAGCAAACATAAGTTGAGCATAGGCTTCACCCGCGTAGAGGTATGCCTATGAGCTCGATCCTTCATGGAGAGAGGACCTCTAATAGTGAGGATGGTCGTAAAGTTATCTCAAGAGAGAGAGAGCAGGACCCCGACTAGGAAGGTTAGAAGAGTAGACTCTGAGATATGAGGAAAAGTGGGGAGTCGAGGATGATGCAACCTAAGTAGATGATAGTGGTTTCCCTATGCTTGACCCCTAGAGGCCGATGATATCTTGGTTGCCTTTAGAGGAACCAAACCCTAGCGAGAGGATGATGCTTCTGGTAACTATGGTATAAGTGACTACCTACTGGATGAGATAAAGAGTGCTTTAGACCCTGAGGAGGTTTAAGTAACCAGTTGTGAGGTTTTATACCTAGTTGTTTGTCCTTGAGGAGGACTCAACTTTGAGGTATTGCTCATATAAAAGGATAATGGGAGTACATGACATACCTTGGACGTGCTTGATTCATGGTTAAGAGATTGAGCATGTAGTTGGATATCCAAAGGAGAACCTAGGGTTCCTAGGCCTAAGAGGGGAAGCAATGTATCCGATGCTCATGATGAGATTTGAGTCTCTATAGTTTCGGGCATGGTACTCCTCTTATGTAGAGGTAAAGGAAACCCCTTAAATTAAGGGTATGTTTGATGAACCCCTCACAACTAAGTTGATCTAATGTGGAGGATGAGAACAAGGGTTGCCTAATATGGTTTAGTAGGTGGTCTTCTTGTGTCTTAGTAGCTTGCTAGGGTTAAGCATACTCATGTGGATGCAGACCCTAAACATAACGACGTTGGTGACCTTTGTTATCAAGGTGTAGTTTCCTCCCATCCTGGAAGAGGGACCCTTTTATAGGGTGTATACCAGTTTTGTTGGTTTTTAGGTAACCTAAAGAGGTTTCATAGGTTCTTGAGAAAGCTAAGTGAAAAGTACATGGTATGAGACTGAACCTGTAGACCCATAGTTAACCATCTCTAAGTGCATGTGGATGTGTTACCATGGAGGTAACTGGTATGGGGCCTGACCAAGGTAGGAAGGTCGCCATGATCCCTGAGAAAGGATGAAAGACAGCCCAAGAATATAGAGAGAGATGATGAAGGATTGGGTAAGGTTCTAAGTTGAACATGTACTATGTTAGAATCCTAAGTCTATCATAGGAACAGGTAGGGATAAAACCGATGGAAGAAGGAGTTGCCTAATTCCCTAGTTGCAAATGACCATAGGGTCGGGAGGTAACCACTATCATTGTCTGAGGGCCATGGGTTAGGAGATTGATCACCTTCATGAACTCAAGGGACCCAAAGGGAAGATGAGTAGGGCACTCTCTGTATGCATAAGGGAAAAGGAATGACCCCAAAAAGTGCCGGCACCCTATAGACCTAGAGGAGATGACGAAGGATTGTGTAGGTGACCCAAGTAGGTTCCAGATCAGTTTTCCATGGAAGTGACTTTGATATCAAGATGGTTGTGATGTTGAGACATAAGATGCACATTTCAACTTAAAGGTGTACTGGAAAGGTGGGATGTACCATCTCTACTCTTGGAACAGGAAGAACTATGTATTTGGATTGTAGCCAAATGCTTATTTCCTTTTGTTATGAGAGTGAGAGATAGGACAGTACACATGCCTTACACCAAGGATAAAAGATGATGGCAGTTGGAAAGTTTCTATGAGGTATGAGGATAGAGATGATAACATACCCTTGTGGAGTGAATGATACACGGATGGTTTACAAATAGTAAGAGAAATAAGGATGTTTTTAGCAGAAGCTATGTGGAATTTGCAAGTTATCCAAGGTTGAGTTTGATCACCATGAGGATGAGCTCAGAGTTCTTGATGAGTATAGACTTAGAGTTTGAATACATGGAAGTATATGTCTTCAACATTACCTAACACCTAAGGATAAGAAGTGGTAATGAATGCTCTGGTTGAGATGTAGCTGCATAGTGTAGATGTAAGCTAGAAGAAGTTGAGGTTGTTAGGCTAACCTTAACTTGAGAAAAAGAAATAAGTTTGGCTAACACGAGATCTGTTGAACATGATTACTAGTTGTTTGGTTAGCCAGCCTAGGCTTTGATGAGATAAAAGGATGGTTGTAGAACCTCGGGTACACTGCTTTGGAAAAGAAGGTGATGAGACCCCGACTAAAGAGGGTTAGTGTTTTTGAGGATCTATCTTGAGGAATCATGACATACAGGAAATCATGATTTTAAGATCATCATACACCATGAAACTATAAAGATAGAAAGTGATGGTAGTACTTTGGATGTCTGATACATGTAGCATGTGGCCATGCAAGCCAGGAGGTGAAGGACAAACACCAGTAACCCAGTGCATGGATATAAAGTATAAAGAGTTCCCGAGAGGGAACGAGAGTTCATCACTATGGATGTTGTGAGACTCCCCTAGACCAAGGAAGGTCAAGATGCAATATGGGTTATGGTAGATCACCTTACCTAGATGACATGAGAAAGAAAGAGTATTATCACGGGACAGATCCGGTTGAACTACTTATAAGAGAGATGGTTCAACTACACCATGATGCGAGTTCAAAGTTTTTGAGTATAACCTAAAGATTCACTTATGTGAGGTGGAAGTAGATACCTTAAGGACTCGATGTTAGTACAGTTTGGCACTCCATACTAATGGCTAGTATGATCCAAACTAGAGGATCTGATGAGAGCATGTGTGCTCATTCAGGGTGATACAAAGAGACAGTTCTTAAGATGTGATGTCAACCACCATAGCCTTTATCGGGATGCAAGAAGTTATAAAAGGAGGTTGTGTCGGTCACCACTTCATTAAGATGATGTTGGTGAAGGAGGCCTTGCGAAGGTCAGAAAAGAACCGCGGTGGGTGCAGATGAAGTCACTTTGATCAAGTAATGGCTGAGAGAGAGAGCCCAGAGTTGACATAAGTCATGAGTTGATGCAAAGTAGACTGACATGCAGCTCACTGTGGGAGAGTATGTGATGTGAAAATCTGACCCCTCTGAACTACAGTTGAGAAAGTTGGGTCCCCGATGTATGGGTCCATTAGAGATGGATTGGTGGAGATGGTTGTGTTTAGCCTTACCCCTCAGGATAACATGATGTATAATGTGTTACATGAGTCCGATCTAGAGCACTATGTGAGGTACCCAAGCCATGTGTTGAGACCTGAACCTATTCAGCTTTTGAGAGGTTGAAAAATCTTGAGTCACCTATGAGGGTATGATATACCAAGGTAAGAAAGAACTCAGATGGAAGAATATAAGAAGATGAAGGTTCTTGGGGAGCACCATGGAAAGGGTGAAGCCACATGGGAGCCTTGATGGACATAAGAAAGGCTTATCTTGTTTGTTGCTTGCTTGATGGAATTTTGAGGACAAAGTTCTTATAAGAGGGGAAGGATGTTACAACCCCAATTTTTGGGATCATTTGGAGAGAAATATAATTCCTCATAATAAAGATATTGGAACAAATAATGATATAATTTGTTTTGAATGAATGAGTCTCGTTTACAATAGCCTTGATGATTGTGTTGTGGGCTTTATTGGCTATTGGGCCCAATAACAAGGAAATTCAAATTAATGAATAATTGATATTTTGAAAAGATAGATGTGGAAACCTCTAGAAGGCAAAAGAATGTAATCCAAAGTTGGATAGAGAATGCATAAAGAAAATAAAGATCAATTAAATATTTCCTTATTAAGAAAGAAACTGAAAACAATGATAAATGTGGGAAATAAGTGGAAAGAGGTATAATCGGGTTATACTTGGTGGAATTTCGTATCCCAAGGATTCCTAATGTTAAAAGGAATACCAATGAGGAAAATAAAAGAGAAATAAAGAGAAATCCTCAAAAAGAGATATTTTGAAGAAAAGATAATGAGAAATAATGGGTATAGATGCATCTAGAAGGATGATTAATATCCAATATATATGATTTCTAAATAATAGGGTTCCTTGGGGCCCAAGGAGTCCCAAATAACAAGATAATGGGTTGAGGAAAGAGAAAATAACCCTTAAATGAATTTTATTAATGAGTAACTTGCCTTTGAAGAAATAGTCCTTTTCTTTTGGAGTTTCAGACTCAAATTTGACATGCAAGAAGATAAAGGCAAGGGAGAGAAACCCTTTAATTTATTGGTTGGAAAATAGTGCATAGTTTCCGAGTTATGCAATTTGCAAAATTACCTAAAGATTAGGTAATTAATTGCCTAAGGATTTGATGTCACGATGTAATTGGATTATCTTTCCAATTCCCTGGTTTCATGCTTTATGTGAATTGTTGGATCATGATCCAATGATCAGGAATGACTCCCACAGGTACGAGGAGTCCTACACCAGGTAGGTTGGAGACGATCCAAACTTGGATCATTGTGAAAAGAGGAAAGGGAGTTAGATTGCGTGTTTAGCACCTTTGAACTCGGGAGGATAATCCGGTGAGAACCAACCCTACTTGTTAAGGGTTTGGTCGTCGTTCAAGAGAATCCCCAACCTAGCTGGGACTTGCCCTCGACCCTATATATAGGGGAGGGTGGAGGGAACCGACATGTCTTTTTGCTACCTTGAACATTACGGTGGAGTGAGAGGAGGCTTCCCGAGCGCTCAATTCCAAGATCGACCCTGATCTTTCCTATCTGTAACATGTCGAGCTCGCCGGAGAAACGACGGCTAGTTTGCAGTGAAGGAGCAGAGCCCGCCACCAATTAAAGGCCCGGTTAGAATCGAGAGGCTTGGATGGAGCTTTTGGACCAGTCAGCTTGCTCACAGATGCACAAACGGCCAGAGTCAACCCCTGAGTTGACTCGGCTATGCTGCTCGTGAAGCTAGCCTGAGCTTAAAGACGACCCCTGACAAAATTTCTGAAATGCCTTTTTGCATCTGTTGTTTAGGTATGGGCATATTTGCCTTTTTGGTTGCTTTTGATCGCAAGTAGGCGTGCACATATGTGGACGTTGGATCCTAAGTGGACCAGAGGTCCATGAATCAGATGATCTGTGTTTTTCTAAAATTAGCAAATAAACTAGAAAAAGGAAATTCCCTTGTTAAAATCAAATCTTTTGATAGAAAACTCAGATGGGGAAAGTTAATCATAAAAATGATCAGAAAAATAAAAGGGATGCATTAAAAATGGTTTGGAAGCCTAAATCAGTACACTTTTGTAAAAGTGTTTTATTTTGAGCGAAAAAGTAATAATTTGTGGTTAGAAACCCTAATCGTTGATAAAGAATAGATTTAATCTTGCAAGTGAATAATTTCAAGAACTATTAACTAGTTTAATGAAATAGATGGATATTAACCTATTTTGAAAAGGGAATTGCAAGAATTAGGGTTTTAAACCTAATAATGTAATTAATACCCTTAGAATCCCTAAGGTGAGGAAAAAGGGAAGAAAAGATATAGTAATCTGAAAATTAGGGTTTTTGTGGTCCCAACCTGATCTTAAAGATCTTAATGGAAAATAAGATAAGATAATTAGGGTTTGATGGATATTTTGATAAAAATAAAGAAAAGTGGTAAAAAGGAAGTGAAACCCTAATTATGGTCAAAACCCTAAAAAAGGCTAGTAACCCTAGGGCACAATTAGTCCTATTAGACTTAAATACCATGATCCATGATAGAAAAATATTGGATGTATATTTTAGGACTGAATTGTTCTTGCTTTCTTGATTGTGGATTACTTGATTATTTGGATTAATTCTACATTCAAGACAACTTGACAAGTATGTGGTTACACTTATGAATATCTCGAGTTAGTTTTCTGAGGTTTTCTGAAGTTTCAATTGATGACTTGAAATAAACTGTTGGATGAATTTAATTCATGCAAACTATAATGTGGATATGACTATCACTTAAGATATGCACCTACTAGCTCAGATCCTAGTCCCCTTTGTAGCTTAATGCATTGGCCTAGTACATGGCTGCCTATGGGGTAGGTCCATCAGGTCATTGGATGACTTAGCATATGACTACAAATGGGGTAGGTCCATGAAGTCACCTTGAGTCAGAGATTGGGCTACTTATGGGTAGTACCATGTGAATCTTTATCACAACATGAGTCAGATATTGGGCTACTTATGGGTAGTGCCATGCGCGTCAACCCTAGATATTGATCTACTTGTTAGGTAGGATCATGCGGGGTTTAATAAGGGTCTACCTAGAGAGAGGTAGTATCTCAGTCCACTGCAGGGACAACACAAAGATAGGGGATAGGTAAGGATTGAGTAGTATGGTTTAAAATGTAATATTGGCTGTTAAATGATAATTGGCTGATTACATTGTTATTATAATTGCACAATTATTGTTTCCCCCACATACCAGCTTCTTGCTGATTGACGTTTTGTTTGACGATGTTTTAGGTACAAATGAAAATAACAAATAGTAAAGTGGTATATGTGGAATTGAATGAGAATTAACAAACAAAGGAGGATTAGTTAGATTAGTATATTCATGGATAGAAGTTTAGAAATCCATGTTTTCAAAAGGTATGCAAAGTTTAAATTTTTTTAATAAAGCTCCCCAGTTTAGTTTAGTAGAATTAGATAATTATTATTGATTATTTGTCAAACCTTTGATCTTGTTTTTTGGGATAATGGCTATGACCTTCTGGTCTCCCTTAATTGGGGGTTACCGGAAGGTGGGGTCATTACACAACCTCCATTACAGAGCTTCTTTACATCTCGACACTAGCTATGGTGGTTATCATCACATCTTATAGAGGAGAAGAACTATCTCCATGTATCACCCTGAACAAGCACATATGCTCTCATCAGACCCTCTCGTCTGGATCATACTAACCATTAGTTAGGGGTGACAAACTGTCCTAACATCGAGTTCTTCATGTATCTACTTCCACCTTATGGAAGTGTATCTTTAGGTTATACTCAAGAACTTCTGAACTCGCATCATGGTGTAGTTGAACCATCTCTCTCTCATATGTAGTTCAACCAGATCCGCCCCTTGATAGTATTCTTTCTTTTTCATGTCATCTAGGTAAGGAGATCTACCATAACCCATATTGCATCTTGACCTTCCTTGGTCGAGGGGAGACTTACCACAACATCCATAGTGATGAACTCCCATTCCTTCTCGGGGACTCTTTATTGTCTATATCAATTCATTGCGTTATTGGTGTTGGTCCTTCACCTCCTAGCTTGCATGGGGATAAGCCACATGCATCATTGTACACTTTTCATCTTAGGCATCAAAGTACTACTACCACTTATTATCTTAGCAGTATCATGGTGTATGGTGATCTTAATATCATGATCTCCTGTATGTCATGATTCCTCAAAAACCCTAAACCACTCTAGTCCGGGTTTCATCACCTTCTTTTCCAGGGAAGTGCATCTAAGGTTCTATCACCACCCTTTCATTATATCAAGGCCTAGGCTGGCTAACTAAGCAACCACTAACTTGATCAACGATCTCATTACATCCGAGTGTTAGCCAAACATATCTTCTTTTTCAATCATAGGGTTAACCTAACAACCTCTTCTAGATTCTAACTAAACTAGGCAGCTGCATCTCAACCACTTCACATCCTTATGTGTAAGGTAATGTTGAAGACATACACCTCAATCCATTTTACTTATCATCTCATCTCAGACTCTAAGTCTATCTTCATCAAGAACACTTTGAGCTCATCTTCTTGGTTACCATACTCAACCTTGTATAACTTGCAGATTCCACACAAATCATGATAAAACATCCTTACTAGATGACTACCATAGTTATCTTAATGTTTGTAAACCATCTACATATCGTTTACTCCATAAGGGTATGTTATCATCTCTGTCCTCATACCTCATAGCAACGTTCCAACTCACATCAACTTTATCCTTGGTGTATGGCATGCATACTATCCTATCTCTCACTCCCATAACAAGAGGAAATAAGCATTGTGCTACAATCCAAATACAAAGTTCTTCCCATTCCAAGAGTATAGATGGTACATCCCACCTTGCCAGTACACCTTCAAATCTAAGTTGAAATGTGCAACTTGTGTCTCTACATCACAATCATCTCGATATCAAAGTTAGTTCCATGGAAAACTGACCTCGAACCCACATGGGTCACCACACAATCCTTGGTCATCTCCTCTCGGTCTGTAGGGTGGCAACACTTTTTTATTGGGGTCATCCCTCTTCCCTTATGCATCTAGAGAGTGACCTACTCATCTATCCTTTGGGTCCCACGAGTTCATGAAGGTGATCAATCTCCTAACCCATGGCCCTCAGACAATGGTAGTTGTTACCTCCCGACCCTGTAGTTATGTGCAACTAGGGAATTAGGCAACTCCTACTTCCATCGGTCTTATCCCTACCTAACCCTAGGATAGAATTAGGATTCTATTATAGTACATGTCCAACTTAGAACCTTACCCAAGTCTCCATCATCTCTCTCTGCATTCATGGGTTGTCTTTCATCCTTTCATAGGGATCATGGCGACCTACCTACTTTGGTCAGACCCATACCGATTACCTCCATGGTAATACATCCACATGCACTTAGAGATGGTTATCTATGGGTCTACATGTTCATTCTCATACTATGTACTCTTCACTTAGCTTTTCAAGATCCTATGAGACCTCTTTAGGTTACCTCAAAACCAACAACAACAGGTATACACCCTACAAAAGGGTCCCTCTCCTAGGAAAACTACTTCTTTTGAACAAAGGTCACAAATGTCCTTATGTCTAGGATTTACATCCGCATGACTATGCTATGCCTTAGAAAGCAACTATGGCACAAGCGGACCACCTACTAAACCATGCTAGGTTACACTTGTTCTCATCCTCAACATTGGACCAAGAACATACCTTCCCATGTCACTAACTTAGATGTGAGGGATTCCTCAAACATACCTTTGACTTAAGGGGTTCCCTTCCCTCTAAACGTGCGAAGTTCCATGCTTGAATCTATATAAACTCAAATCTCATTATGAGAATTAGGTACACCACTTCCCCTCTTAGGCCTAGGAACCCTAGGTTCACTTTTTGGGTGTCCAACTGCATGCTCAACCTCTTAACCACGAACCAAACATGTACAATGTATGACATGCACTTCCTCTCATCCTTCTACTCGAGCAACACTTTATAGTGGATTCCTCCTCAAGGATAGTCAACTAGGTGTAAGGCCTCACTACCTATTACTAAGCCTCTTTAGGGTCTAAGAAACTCTTCTTCCTAACACTAGAAGGTGAACATCTACACCATAGGCTCATAGATACCAGCAACCTCATTTTCTCTCTAGGTTTTGGTTCCTCCAAAAGCAACCAAGATATCCTCAGCCTCCAGGGATCATGCATGAGACAACCTCCATCATCCACTTAGGTCACATCATCCTCAACTCCCCATTGTTCCTCATATATTGGAGTCTAAGCTTCCAATCTTCTTGCTTGGGTCCTACTCTCTCTCTCTAGAGCTAACCCTACAAGCAGCATCACTATTAGAGGTTCTCTCTCCATGAAGGATCAAGCTCACCATCAGACCTCTACATGGGTGAAGCCTATGTTCAAACTTATGTTCGCTCAAGATTATCCATAGCTCTTTATGCATATCTCATAAGCTATTCCGCATACTCTCCTAGATAGGGTTTCAACCTATTACTCACACCACTGACGTACTCTTGGTGTACACTATGCCATGATCATATAAGCTCATGGAGTTTTCATAGGTTCTTCACTAACCTCATCATTAAAAGAGTTATCCTTCACTCTAACATGCACGACCCTTCCCAGGGTTGAGTCGCCAAAGGTACTAGGTCATCCAACCTCACATGGCTCATAACGTCATGGGCATCTAAAAGCATGTCCACACACCTGGTATATCATGACATCTAACTCATCATGTCATCTCTCTCTCTCTAACCACCACTTAGGGTTAGGGTCAACATCATCCTCCAGAGGATGTACTGGGTCTCTACTTCCAAGACTAACTTTCTCCACTCATCCTCTTGACAAGGAGGTCTAGCCTCAGGTCTCTCCTGAGAGCGTGACAACTCATGTCAAATGACCTAAGTATGTATTTATTCTTTAGTTTACGCTTAATCTATTAAGCTTATGTCCATGACATCTTATTTACACGTTTTTCATTAATTTGGTGGAGGATTCCTTTGGCCTTATCAACCTTACACATACCTCAAGAGGGTGAGGAAAAGAGAGAAAACCCTAATCCTTAAGGTCCTTAACAACATTTGAGTTGAGAAGGGATGAAAAACATGAGAGAGTCCTAAATGTATCTTATTTCAAGTGAAATCCTGAGACATTGGCCAGGCAGTCACACTAATCTGGGAGTCCTCGTATTCCGACTAGCAGTGCAGAGGAAAATCTTGCCAGCCCCCAGACGTGATCCTTTTCTAGACACCTCTATCTTTCAAAAAATCCTCTAATAACTCCCTTAGTTTCTACAGAGTTTGCAAAATTTACTAATTATTATAGATTAAATGAGAAATCTATGCTCTGATACAAAATATAATGACCCCGCCTCCTGGTAACCCCCAACTAAGGGAGACCAGAAGGTTAGAGCCATTATTCCAATTAACCGGATCAAAGGTTCGACAATAATCAATAATAATTATCAAATTCTACCAACTAAACTGAAAGGATATAATAAAATTAAACTTTGCATACCTTTTTCAAAAACTTAGATATCTACTTCTATCCACATCTGGACTCTATTCTAACTAATCCTCCTTTGTACTTTAATTCTTATTTAATACCACATATGCCACTTTACAGTTTATCATTTTCAGTCTTGTACCTAAAACATCGACAAACAAAATGTCGGTCAGCATAATAGTTTATGCCGATATGTGGGGAAAACCATAATTTCACAAATATGGCTAACAATGTAATTATCACAATCAAGTTAATTAACAAGCCAATTTACGCTTTTAGCATGACATTCTCTGTAACATCCCTGACATGGGTTATGTGTTAACCCTAGATGATTTGCCTAACAGGTTGAGTATATGCTTAATCTTATCTTGTGAAAAGTAATTAAGGCTCAAGAGGAACTTATATTTCATTTTAGTCCTTTTTGAATAATGTTGAAAGTAATGTTTTACTTGTTTTGGACTCAAGTGCAAATTACCCAAGTCGAGGGGTCTATTTGAAAATTTTGCATGATAATATGTTCCTCATGTGTTGAAGCATCATGATAATGAAGATGATGCAGAGGTATGGCTTGTGGTAGCCTGAGTACCAAGAAAGAGCTGATAAAGCAAGGCTTATGCATTAAAACCTAGTTTTGGTGTAATATGCAATTTACCCAAAAACCTAGGGTTCAATATGCAAATTACCACTTCAATAAGGTCCCATTTATTTCTTGACATCATGTTGAGGCAAGAAAATGAGAGGGGCGCCTCATTTGTACCTCTTTGAAGGAGAGAGAATCTTGATATTAAAATAATCAAGATTTAAGCATAATTCAAACTTTACTTCTATTTAATGTAAAAATAAATATATTAATTGAAGTTCCCTTCAAAAAAAATTATGTTTGGTGAAAATCAACAAGTGTGGACGTCCTTGTGATTTGAAAAGGCAATGTAAATATCTTAAGGAGGTGAAGAACCCACTCACCTTATTATAAGAAAAAGAAATATCCATTCACATATGGATATTATTATAAAATGATTTAAGGTGCTTAATTTGCTTTCCTTTAAATCATGTATAATTGAGGGGAATATGAGGTAAACAAGATATACTCGGATCTAAGGAGTTGAGGGGGAAGAGGCGGCAATATTGTTTGGGATTAAATATTTTTATAAGTCATTTTCTCTCTCATTGACTTTCTTATAAAAACACCTTTTACAAGCCAAACCAAAGGCTATTTCGTTTACACTTCTTTCCCTTTCTTGTAAAACGAACAAAGGAGCTTTGGAAGAGCAGGAGGACGACCCCCAACCTGTTGGTAAGCTTCTTGACCTCCTTTCACCTTGAATCCATGGTGAAAATCGAAAATCAATGCATGGATTCTTCTTATCTTGATCCCCTCTTCAATTCTAATCATTCCTTTTCACTCCAAGCTTGTGGACGAGCCTTGGGATAGTGAAAGGAGTTGCATCCAACATTGTTGACGTGATCTTGAAACTGGTCGGGTTTTATAACTTGAACCCTTAATTTTATTATTGCATTCAGTTCCTTATCAATTGGTGATCCTTTCTTCATTTCCAAAATTTATTTTGGTTGACTGATGCAATCACCATGAAATCACAGAAATGTTAGGGGGTTTGTAGCTTGATGATGATGACATCATCATAAGCACACACCTCCCCAAATATCTATGGCAAACGGTTTCAATGGTTTGGTCCAAACAGTTTCACCAAACCGTTTGGAGACCAAACAGTTTCCAAACCGTTTGGAGACTTGGACTCTAAACCGTTTAGAGGAGTTGACCATTTGGATGGGTTGACCATTTGAGGTCTGAACCCTAGTATGTGTTGGATGATGATCCAATGGCACCAATTGATTAATTCAATATATGGACAATCCTTCAATTAGAAACCCTAATGGGCTAAGTGCTGATTTTGCAATTGATGAAGTTGATGTTTTGGGTTGATTGACCCAAACGGTTTCAAAACCATTTGGGAATCACCCAAACGGTCTCAAGACCATTTGGAGGTCAACCAAGACCGTTTGGAGGTCTAGGGTTGAGTATGGTTGAGAATTTGAAGACCCAAAGATATCAAATTGAATTACAATCAATAGCTCCAGTAATGATTGATTCAATGATGCAAACCCTATGTGAATGTCATAGATTTCAATGGTGGTTTGAGGAAAATGGTCTCAAGACTGTTTGGAGATCATACAAATGACCTCAAGACCATTTGGGGGTCATTCAAGACCGTTTGATGTCAGGTCAGATCATGTAATGATGATGGTTCATTAATTTCAATTGAATAAGTTCCACAATGTTAACCATTGATGGATCCTCGAGTTCAAAACCCTAATTGAAGGTTCAATTGAAGGGTGATTTAATGATTCAAATGCATAACAAATTAGTAGTTCAATTGATAGGGGGTTTAATGATTGAAACCCTAAATACATAAGTGTTGAAAGACCTTGTTGGTCCATTCGGTTTTGAGAGGGTTTGGACCAAACGGTCTCAAGACCATTTGGGACCAAACAGTCTCAAGACCATTTGAGAACAAACGGTCTCAAACCATTTGGACACTCAAGTTCATTCAGTTTCATGATGTGTTGTCTAAACAGTTTCAAGAACCAACTTTGCTAAATGGTTTCAAACCGTTTGAACTTAATTGGTCAAGACCGTTTGAGGCCTAAGTGACCAAGACCGTTTGAGGTCTAATTGATCAATACCTTTTGAGGTTCATATTGGTTAAACCATTTGGACACCTAATATGATCAAAGGTCAATTAGCCACTTGGTTATTAATGATGTAGATCAATGGTGATTTTGAAGGTTAACCCTGATAGTGTGTACATAATTGAAGGGCTAACCCAGATCAATCTTGGAGTAGTTAACATCCTAGAGAGAAAGAATGAGAGAGATGATTTCTTACATAATAATCCCTAATTCTCTCATTATGAATAAATATGTAATCAGGATTTGATCCATAATAATGAGATCATGAAATCCTCATTGAAAAGATTGATGTACCTTGACCCTAATTTAGTGCAAGGCAATGTGAAACCCTAATTTAGGGCAAAGCTCAATGAAACCATAATCTAGGGTGATGAGGTAACCCTAACTTAGTGTAATAATGTAAGAAACCCTAATTTAATGGAAATTGTACATCCTAACCCTAATATGGGTATGAGGTAAGAGAAACCTTACTTGGATGTGAATGGTAAACCTTAATCCCTAAAATGGGGTAAAGGTACATGAAAACCTAATATAGGGTAGTGCTACTAATTCTATGTGAAGACCTATCACTGGGTGATGTGTTGTGAAATCCTAATTTCACATAATACTAGGTGAAACCCTGATATAGAAGGATGTTATGTGAAACTCTAATGAAGAGTGATACTAGGTGAAATCCATATATATGTGAAATGCTATATGAACCTCAATTTATAAATATGGAAAACCCTATTCCTAATAATGGAATAGTGATTGATATATTGACAAATATAACACCAAGAGAGGTTGATGATGGATATCCTTACATTAATAATTCTAACTCAAGGATGATTCCATATTAGTGGCAAAGGTTGTATACTCTAAATAGGTGACATATGACCAATACATTACATGATGAATGTGATGAACTGGTGCATAAAGTATTAGTATGGGGAATACCCTAATACAAGCTAAGTGGATGAACTCAAGTAAGATAAAGGTGTTGAGGGAAGTGATACATCAAGATATAATAGATATCACATCCAACACCCCAATTCTGAAATACCTTGATGTGTGTTAAATCCAATATAATTGGATGAGTGACATATGAAATATGTCATGTCAATTGTTACATTGTGATGTAATGCACCTTGATGAAAGTAGGCTAACATGCCTTATGAAAAGGTTAATCCAATTCAATAAACTATGATGCAATCATATTCTGGTAAGGATGAGAGAGAAATTCATATTGTGTGTTGGTAATTCATTTAATGATGAATGATGAGAATAAATAAGTATGATTGAATACTTATGTTATCCATATTGATTCCTAGTTGTGTGAAGCAATGAAATAAGACTTGATCATTAATAATATGATCTTGAGAACCTATATGGTTATTTATGTGAAACCCTAATACAGGGTAATGCTATGTGAAATCCCTAATACAGGATGATGCTATGTGAAGTCTTAATACAAAGTAATCATGTGTGAAGTTCAACTACATATTGATGAGTTATGAATATAATGAGAAGACCCTTGTATTGCATGGTACTGATATATGATTGTTATCATGAGTATTAATCATGCAGAAATATTGAGATAATGAGCATAGCCAGGTCTGGACTATGATGCTCTGTATAATGAAAAGGTTTTATAGGACTTATAAGCCTTCATATGCTTTGTTGCTTAGTGTAAAGTTATCTGAAAAGTAATGAGCCCTGTGTGCCACATGGTGTTTTAATTATTGAAATTGTTTTTGGGATTTATAAGCCATAATATGCCTTGCTGCCTATTAAGGGGTAACAAAAGGTGATATGAGCTTTGCGAACTATGTGGAATACTTTGTGTAGCAAGATTCATAATGTCCTCGGTCAGATGACCTGAAGGTATTAAATTACCTAATAAGTGGTAAAAAGTATTATGTGATGAGTTGAGGGTTCAAATACCAATAATCTATAATCATGATGATGAACTTGCTAAGAAATGAAAATGTACTTGATGAGCTGAGGGATTGAGATCCCAATACCTTGTTAGAAGAGTATGGCTACAGGCCATGATTCCACAAAGATAATGCCAGACATTAGCTATGTGATCTAAGACTAAAGAGAGTATATGCTATGGTTATAACTCCATAGTGAATAAATATTATACATGTTCTTCATATTCCTTAAAGGATAAGTGACATGTTGCTCTATCAAGTTATAGATGCAACACTTTTGATAATAATAATGTTCTAATCTATTAGACAATGAATTAACTGTTGTCTAAAAATTATTCATTCCTTTGTTTAGATTTATCTTCTTAAGCTGCAATATTAATGTTTCTGGTATATAGTTATATCTCTCACTGGGGCAATTTATAATTGACTCACCCATGTGGGAATCACATTTTTAGGTGGACGCGGACAAGGAGACAGGAGTCCTTCAGTAGGTGAAGGACATCAACAACAGCAGCAGGGACAACAATGAAGTCTCAGGTGGAGACCATGGTTGTTATGCCTTGTATAGATGTATATAGAGTCCTATGTGTCGTCTCTATACTCTCAGATCCTCGAAGTAGTAGTTAGTGCTTTTGAGATTTTGGCTCAGTGCCTCGATATTTTCATACTTCCTGTGCTTAGTTTGACAGGGTAGCTGATGCTTGTAATTCACAGAAAGAGATGATACAAGACATGTACCTTTAAACCAGAATGTAAATGTGTTACTTTAGTTCTATGTGAGAAAGTTTTCCTTTGATGGATCTCTTGATGAAAAGGTTTTAATTTTGAGTGAGTTTCTGTAATTCACTGCTTAGTGAACGCTTCCGCATTAGTTAATTATGTTTTTGTGAGTTGTATGCCACAAATAAGTGGTATTAGAGCTCTAGGTTTGTTGAGTCTACAGAGACGTAGTACTAAGGTTGTTGAGTCTGTTCTAAGTGTCTTCCAGTTTATCTGATAGTATCTTCTACTCACATAGGAGAAGAAAAACTTGAAGATGTCTGGACCACATGAAGAATATGCTGCTAAGAGCAGTGTTGCTGCACCAGGAGGAGGTGTAAGAGACCAGAATAGGGAAGGGCTTGTACCTGAACAACCCCAGATTGACCCAGCTGTGATAGAAAACCCAGCCCTCCATGCTCTATTTTAGAAATTCCTGACAGCCATGACACATATGGCAGATAGGATGCCACAACCTGCACCTAGGGCACCAGCCCACCATGAGGGTTATGGAGCCGGCAAGACTTTTGAGAGACTTTGTCGGGTTGGAGCCATAGATTATGCCGGTACATCTGATCCAGAAGATGCTGACTTGTGGCTGATAGAGCTGGAAAAGGCTTTCACGATCTTGATATCCCTGAAGCTAAAAAGGTAAGACATGTTGTGTACCTCCTAAAAGGGAGTGTTGGTCATTGGTGGATGATAGAAGAAGATAAGACACCAGGTGATGAAATTGGATGGGATGTATTCCGACGAGAATTCATGAGTAGATACTTCCCTAAGACGTATCTAAATGAGAAGATTTATCATTTTGAGAGGATTAAACAAGGACAGATGAACATTAGCGAGTATGAAGCTAAGTTCATGGAGTTGTTGCAGTTTTGTCCACAAATGGAAGTTAATGATGAGGAAAGAATTCAACATTTTGAGAAGGGGTTGAATGCTGAACTAACCACTCCTGTATCTGCTTTAGAGAACAGGGAGAGGTTTGCCACCTTTGTGGAGTCGGTAAGGAGGATAGAGAGGTCTGAAATAGAGAAACGATAGACTAGTGGCAAGAAGATATATGCACTGTCTCAAGGACAAAGATCCAAAAGTTTTAAGAAGTCGAGATTTTCTACATCGGCATCATCATCGAGATTCCATACCCAGATGCAATGGATGTCAAGTAGGGGTACGGATCGTAGTAATGTTCCAAGTAGAGCCTATGACATAGCATCAACATCGGTGACTGGACCTCACAGACCCTATTTTTCACCCAGGATTCGTTACCAATGTAGACAACTGGGGCATCTAGCAAAGGATTGTCCAGACGGGAATTTGATGATGACTCAACCCTAGGGGCAGAGTCAGCAAGGCTCACAAAAGAGGCAGTTTTCTATAAATAATAGAGGACGTGGATAGACGTCCCAGACATGTCAGATGAAATAGATTCATTCTGATATTTCATTTCCTGATTCTATGTGTTAAAAATAAGAAATTAGTTATTTTTTTAACTTCCTTTGACTAGTCCTATAAGGACATAAGGGAGATGAGAACTTACATTTTACTCAGTGCTCCTTAAAATGCTTTATAATCTCTCTTATCTGTGTAATGAAAGATGAGATATAGAAGTTATGTCTGCAGAAAATTCAGAAAGGAAAAATCATGTGTGTATAATGATATGAAAAGTGAGGAACATGATGGTAAATAAAGTGCATACTACCTAATCTCAATACTTGTATACCCTGGCTAGGTATATGATTATTGTAGATAAGGCAAGTATGAAACTTTTAGATTGTTATCTTTTTATTACTCTGATCAAGTAGTCACTCTGAAACAATCTAGAGAGTATAATGAATTAAATAGGAAGAGCTAAATGAACATTCCCAATTAATAGGAAGAGCTAAGTGAACATTCCCAATAAAATAGGAAGAGCTAAGTGAACATTCCCAATTAAATAGGAAGAGCTAAGTGAACATTCCCAATTAAAAATAAAAGCTAAGTTAACATTCTCAATTAAATAGGAAGAGCTAAGTGAACATTCCCAATTAAATAGGAAGAGCTAAGTGAACATTCCCAATTAATAGTAAGAACTAAGTGAACATTCCCGATTAAAAAGAAAAGATAAGTGAACATTTCCAATTAGAAAGAAAATCTAAGTGAACATTCTTAATTAAATAGGAAGAGCTAAGTGAACATTCCCAATTAAATAGGAAGAGCTAAGTGAACATTCCCAATAAAAAAAAAGATAAGTGAACATTCTCAATTAAATAGGAAGAGCTAAGTGAACATTCCCAATTAAATAGGAAGAGCTAAGTGAACATTCCCAATTAAAAAGAAGAGCTAAGTGAACATTTTCAATTAAATAGGAAGAGCTAAGTGAACATTCCCAATTAAATAGGAAGAGCTAAGTGAACATTCCCAATTAAATAGGAAGATCTAAGTGAACATTCCCAATTAAATAGAAAAGTTAAGTGAACATTCTCAATTAAATAGGAAAAGCTAAGTGAACATTCCCAATTAAAAGGAAAAGCCATGTGAACATTCCCAATTAAATAGTAAGAGCTATGTGAACATTCCCAATTAAATAGGAAGAGCTAAGTGAACATTCCCAATTAAAAAGAAGAGCTAAGTGAACATTCCCAATTAATAGGTAAAGCTAAGCGAACATTTTCAATTAAAAAGGAATAGCCAAGTGAGCATTCCCAATTAAATAGAGTTTGCTAAGTGAACTTTTCCAAATAAATAAAGTATTGTTGAGTGGATGATCTTTGTTAGATATATATGTTTCTCTTTTGGTAAACACTCTTGGGTGATGAGAGGAGTATGTTCTTTTATGCTTCTTCCTTTCAAATAATATGGACATCAGATGTTAGGGGTTTATGCTCTGCATAAACATAAACATTGATAAGGTTGAATTAATGAAAGGAACCTTGTGTGGATTACAGATCCATGGTATCTCCATGATATTAAGATATTATGTGGAGACTTGAAGGTATGATAAATGAATAAATTTGTCCCTCCTTTTTCCTAGGATTTTGGGGACGAAATCCTTGTTAGGGGTTTATAATTTGTAACATCCCTAACCTGGGTTATGTGTTAACCCTAGATGATTTGCCTAATAGGTTGAGTATATGATTAATCTTATCTTGTGAAAAGTAATTAAGGCTCAAGAGGAACTTATATTTCATTTTAGTCCTTTTTGAATAATGTTGAAAGTAATGTTTTTCTTATTTTGGACAAAAGTGCAAATTACCCAAGTTGAGGGGTCTATTTGCAAATTGTGCATGATAATATGTTCCTCATGTATTGAAGCATCATGAGAATAAAGATGATGCAGAGGTATGACTTGTGGTATCCTGAGTACCAAGAAAGAGTTGATAAAGCAATGTTTATGCATTAAAACCTAGTTTTGGTGTAATATGCAATTTACCTAAAACCTATGGTTCAATATGCAAATTACCACTTCAATAAGGTCCCTTATATTTCTTGGCATCATGTTGACGCAAGAAAATGAGAGGGGAGCCTCATTTGTACCTCTTTGAAGGAGAGAGAATCTTGATATTAAAATAATCAATATTTAAGCATAATTGGAACTTTACTTCAATTTAATGTAAAAATAAATATATTAATTGAAGTGCCCTTCAACCAAAATTATGTTGGTTGAAAATCAACAAGTGTAGACGTCCTTGTGCCTTGTAAAAGCAATGAAAATATCTTAATGAGGTGAAGAACCCACTCACCTTATTATAAGAAAAAGAAATATCCACTCACATATGGATATTATTATAAAATGATTTAAGGTGCTTAATTTTCTTTCCATTAAATCATGGATAATTTAGGGGAATATGAGGAAAAAAAGATAGCATCGGATCCAAGGAGTTGAGGGGGAAGAGGCGGCATATTTTTTGGGATTAAATACATTTTTATAAGGCAATTTCTCTCTCATTGATTTTCTTATAAAAACACCTTTTACAAGCCAAACCAAAGGCTATTTCGTTTACACTTCTTTCCCTTGCTTGGAAAATGACCAAAGGAGCTTTGGAGGAGTAGGAGGACGACCCCCAACCTGTTGGTAAGATTCTTGACCTCCTTTCACCTTGAATCAATGGTAAAAATCGAAAAACAATGCATGAATTCTTCTTATCTTGATCCCCTCTTCAATTCTAATCATTCCTTTTCACTCCAAGCCTGAGGACGAGCCTTGGGATAGTGAAAGGAGTTTCATCCACCATTGTTGAAGTGAGCTTGAAGCATTGGAGCTCAATTGGAGGTAGGTTTTATAACTTGAACCCTTAATTTTATTATTGCATTCAGTTCCTTATCAATTGGTGATCTTTTCTTCATTTCCGAAATTTATTTTGGTTGAATGATGCAATCACCATGAAATCACAGAAAGTTTCGTGGTTTTGGAGCTTGATGATGATGACATCATCATAAGCACACACCTCCCCAAATATCTATGGCAAACAGTTTCAATAGTTTGGTCCAAACGATTTCCAAACTATTTGGAGACTTGGACTCCAAACCGTTTAGAGGAGTTGACCAATTGGATGAGTTGACCATTTGAGGTCTGAACCCTAGTATGTGTTGGATAATGATCCAATGGCTCCAATTGATTAATTCAATATATGGACAATCCTTCAAATAGAAATCCTAATCGGCTAAGTGCTGATTTTGCAATTGATTAAGTTGATGTTTTGGGTTGATTGACCCAAACGGTTTCAAAACCATTTGGGAATCACCCAAACGGTCTCAAGACCATTTGGAGGTCTAGGGTTGAGTACGGTTGAGAATTTGAAGAACCAAAGATATCAAATTGAATTACAATCAATAGCTCAAGTAATGATTGATTCAATGATGCAAACCCTAAGTGAATGTCATAGGTTTCAATGATGGTTTGAGGAAAACGGTCTCAAGACCATTTGGAGATCATCCAAACAACCTCAATACCATTTGGGGGTCATTCAAGACCGTTTGAGGTCAGGTCATATCATGTAATGATGATGGTTCATTGATTTCAATTGAATAAGTTCCACAATGTTAACCATTGATGGATCCTCAATTTCAAAATCCTAAGTGATGGTTTCTTGATTATAAACCCTAGGTCAATTAGGTTCAAAACCCTAATTGAAGGTCCAATTGAAGGGTGATTTAATGATTCAAATGAAGAAAAAATTAGTAGTTCAATTGATAGGGGGTTTAATGATTGAAACCCTGAATTAATAAGTGTTGAAAGACCTTTTTGGTCCATTCGGTTTTGAGAGGGTTTGGACCAAATGGTCTCAAGACTGTTTGGGACCAAATGGTCTCAAACCGTTTGGAGACTCAAGTTCATTCGGTTTCATGATGTGTTGTCTAAACGGTTTCAAGAACCAACTTTGCTAAACGATTTCAAACCGTTTGAACTTAAATGGTCAAGACCATTTGAGGCCTAAGTGACCAAGATCGTTTGAGGTCTAAGTGATCGATACCTTTTGAGGTTGATATTGATTAAACCATTTGGACACCTAATATGATCCAAATTCCGAAATACCTTGATGTGTGTTAAATCCAATATAATTGGATGTGTGAGATATGAAATATGTCATGTCAATTGTTACATTGAGATGTAATGCACCTTGATGAAAGTAGGCTAACATGCCTTATGAAAAGGTTAATCCAATTTAGTAAACTATGATGCGATCATATTCTGGTAAGGATGAGAGAGAAATTCATATTGTGTGTTGGTAATTCATTTAATGATGAATAATGAGAATAAATAAGTATGATTGAATACTTATGTTATGCATATTGATTCCTTTCTGTGTGAAGCAATGAAATAAGGCTTGATCATTAATAATATGATCTTGAGAACCTACATGGTTATTTATATGAAACCCTAATACATGGTAATGCTATGTGAAATCCCTAATACAGGATGATGCTATGTGAAGTCTTAATACAAAGTAATCCTATGTGAAGTTCAACTACATATTGATGAGTTATGAATATAATGAGAAGACCCTTGTATTGCATGGTACTGATATATGATTGTGATCATGAGTATTAATCATGCAGGAATATTGAGATAATGAGCATAGCCAGGTATGGACTATGATGCTCTGTATAATGAAAAGGTTTTATAGGCCTTATAAGCCTTCATATGCTTTTTTGCTAAGTGTAAAGTAATCTGAAAAGTAATGAGCCATGTGTGCCACATGGTGTTTTAATTATTGAAATTATTTATGGGCTTTATAAGCCATAATATGCCTTGCTACCTATTAAGGGGAAACAAAAGGTGATATGAGCTTTGCGAACCATGTGGAATACTGTGTGTAGCAAGATTCATAATTTCCTTGGTCAGATGACCTGATGGTATTAAATTACCTAATAAGTGGTAACAAGTATTCTGTGATGAGTTGAGGGTTCAAATACCCATAATCTATAATCATGATGATGAACTTGCTAAGAAATGAAAATGTACTTGATGAGATGAGGGATTGAGATCCCAATACCTTGTTAGAAGAGTATGGCTACAGGCCATGATTCCACAAAGATAATGCCAGACATTAGCTATGTGATCTAAGCCTGAAGAGAGTGTATTCTATGGTTATAACTCCATAGTGAATAAATGTTATACATGTTCTTCATATTCCTTAAAGGATAAGTGACATGTTGCTCTATCAAGTTATAGCTGCAATGCTTTTGATAAGAATAATGTTCTAATCTGTTAGACAATGAATTAACTGTTGTCAAACAATTATCATTCCTTTGTTCAGATTTATCTTCTTAAGATGTAATAATAATGTTTCTGGTGGAGAGTTATATCTCTCGCTGGGGCAATTTATAATTGTCTCACCCCTGTGGGAATCACATTTTTAGGTGGACGCAGACGAGGAGACATGAATCCTTCAGTAGGTGAAGGACATTAACTACATCAGTAGGGACATAAGTGAAGTTTCAGGTGTTGACACTGGTTGTTATGCCTTGTATAGATGTATATAGAGTCCTATGTGTCGTCTCTATACTATCAAGTCCTTGGAGTAGTAGTTAGTGCTTTCGAGATTTTGGCTCAGTGCCTCGATATTTTCATACTGCATGTGCTTAGTTTAATAGGGCAGTCGATGCTTGTAATTCATAGAAAGAGATTATACAGGACATGTACCATTAAACCAGAATGTAAATGTGTTACTTTGGTTCTATGTGAGAAAATTTTCCTTTGATGGATCTATTGATGAAAAGGTTTTAATTTTTAGTGATTTTTGGTAATCTGATGCTTATGAACACTTCCGCATTAGTTAATTATTTTTTTGTGAGTTGTATGCCACATTCTCCACCACTTTTTCCCTAACCCTGGCATATCCACCTTAGGATTTCTCTTTTGCGAATGACTTAAGGCCACCTTCTCAATCTAGAGCTTGGTGCCTGGGGTCACCCTTCATAGTGCATGTTAGTCATTCTATAAAGACCACCTTCTCAATCCTAAGCTTGGTGTCTAAGGTCACTGCTCATGGTGCCCATTGGTCTTCCCTCCTAGGCTTGACCTTTTGGAATCATCCATTAGGGTGGCATGTAGGTGCGAGAATACACATTTCCATTATTATTGTGATAATCATAGTGACTTTACGATTAGCAAGTATGAACATCCAAACTGATAAGTTGCATTCGATGCAATGAATCATCTGGGAAACTCTTCGGGAAACTAATGTGATTAACCATAAATAACCACATACCTATCAGGCTGATTTGTGACAGAATTAATCCAATCAAGGCAAGCAAGCACACAAAGAGATCCTGAAATATGCATACTATTTCCTATCATTGATCATGCCATCAAGATCTATTAAACCTAGCTCACTTCCTAGGGTTTCTAGTCCACTTTTAGGGTTTCCTTTGCAATTAGGGTTTCTCTTCATTTATACTATTTTAAATCCTAATTTATAAAATTATTCACAAACCCTAATTATCTCATCTATTCTTCACGAAAGATATTAAGGTTACCCTTTAACAACTTAATTTCAGATTAAAGGCACAATTAAACATCAATTAAGTCTATCATGCCTCTTTTTCATTAAAACTATCATTTTTGTCCTTTAAATTCATGACAAGATCATTAGGCCCAATTATCATCTTTGGTTCCTTCCAGATTAACTACTCATAATTCATTATGATCTAATTCACCTATGAACTCTTTTTATCATTAATTGCACCTTTATCAATTAGAAAACCCTAATTTCCATATCAAGGGTATTTATCCATAATTAGGAACTTTTATACTCAAAATAGCTTAAGATCATCATATCTCAGCTTTATTCATGAATTCAAGCAATTAAAGCCATTAAGAGTCACAATGACTAACATTAGGGTTTCAAGGCCCATTAAAGCTCGTTTATGCAAATGAAATTATAAATTAAACCAATTTCATGCAAAGTTCATCCTTTTTGTTCTTAATGTACCTTTTTATAATTAATATGTTAATACCAACTTTAATCATCCATGAAACCCTTCTAAATACATTAATCATCTAAAAATAGGGTTTCTTAATCATTAATACATTAAAGTTGATAACTTCCATTACTTTTATAATTGCAAGAGTAATTAGCTTCTAAAACTTGTTTTACTAGATTCCTCTCATTTTTCTGAGCAACTTTCATATGTTATGCACATTCATCCGAGCTATCAATAAAGAGATATGAGTTTTGCAAAATAAACATACATGAACTAATGGCATGATGACACGTCACCATACCCATGCAACGCGACCCGTTTGCAAACATAATGGATTGATGTTTTTGCCCTCGGTTAAGTGATTAGTGCTTCAGCTCGCGGAGGGGTAATTCTGTCCAATCGGCCACCCGTCTCTTTCCTCCCGCGCACCCTAATGTTGCCGCTACAGCAAGGAGCTGGCGCAGCTCTTCCGCCCCTCCCCAGGCCTCGTCGGCCACTAGGGACACCTCCCCTGCCTCCGACGTGCTCTTGTGATGTGGCACACTATTCGAACAAAATGTCATTGACTAAGCGAAAGTGATCATTAGCAGCAGATTGCTGAAATTCACTAAAAATTAAAACCATTTACAAAGAGATCCATACATAGGAAAACTCTTTCAAAAAGAACCAAAGTAATTCAATCACATTCTGGTTTACAAGTACATGTCCTGTACCATCTCTTCTCGAGGATTACAAACATCAACTGCCCTGTTAAAACTATATATAAGCAGTATATGAACCTCGAGGCATCAAACCGAAATCTTAGATTGGTTCATTAAAGACTATCTACTGACTCCGAGGACCTTAGAGTACAGAGACAACACATAGGACTTTCTATACAAAATGTGACTGCCAGTGTCTCCACCTGGGGATCACTATTGTCCTTGTTGCTACTGCTACTGCTCTTCCCTTGCAACAGGGTTTATGCCTCTTCGTCCGCGTCCACCTAAAAATGATGGTGACCAACGGAATGAGACCCAGTCCCAGCAAGAGATATAACTCTCCACCAAAAACATTATAATTGCAGTTTAATAAAATAAAACTGAGTAGAGGAATCATATATATATTCAACAGTAGGTAAATCAATGAATAAACAGATTAGATCAATATTCTTATTCAAAGCATTCCAACTATACTTTGATAAAGCATCATGTCACTTTTCCAATAAGGAATTCAAGAACATGTATAACATTTATCCATCTAGGATATACTAAGCAAGGTAACATCAACCAATGATTCTTGTATTTCAACCTTAAGCAAATATGCTACAGGTCTGATTACAATTTTCATTCACACTTAATGCCCTGGAGAGATGAAGTATACCTTTCATGCTCCAACCGACCACAATTACGTTAAGCATCGGTACCACACAAGGACAATGGAAGAGTCAGACTCCAAAACCTCAACCTCTCAGTTAGTACGAGATTATTTGGCAGAGACATCACATGTCAAACTGCAATTAGCTTTCCATGGTATAGTAGCATCTTCGCTGTAGAGTTATAACCCACAACATATACTCTCTTCAGGGTTATGGCCCGTAGCCAATGCCTGGTTTCATATCATGGAGACATGGCCCGTACCCATACTCTTACTGGGGTATGGTCCGTAACCAATCCCATACATAGGATATCGAAATGTCCCCGATTCAACCACATGATTTTATTCCTTTGAAAATCAAGTAGCTAAATCCGAGTCGTTAGTATGGAACCAAGAATCAAAGAACAAGAGTGAGATAAGAAATATTTTATTTCAAAACATTACACCCTTAAAAAAGGTATTTTTACGTTATCTCCTATATCAATAAAAAAATGATACATGAGTTTAAAATTAAGCTTGATCCTCCTTTGATTCTTGACGCCCTTTAGGATCTTTTCAAGATGAGTCTCCCACAAGGAAAGGTCCTACAAATAATATAATCTGCAACATGGAAGAATATGTCACCGAGAATCTGCTAGGCTAGTTACACTTATGAATAATCCCTCTAGTTTCACGGCGATTCCTGAAGTTTTATCGGTTGTTTGAAAATAACTATTGGATGTCTATTTATTTCATGCAACTATAAAGTGACTATGATTATCACTATAAATGTGCATATATAACTGGCTAGATCGAGGTCCACCTCTGTTGCTTTGAAAAGGCTAAAAAAGGGGTAATCCTAGAGCAAGGTCTAGGTTACCGTGAGTTAGAAACTGGGCTACCTACGTGTAGTGCTATGAGACTCTTTAGCATACCCTGAGTTAAAGAGTGGTCTACCTATGAGTAGTTCCATGTGACTCAACGCTAGAAACTGGTTCACTTGATAGGTGGATCATGAGGGGTTTAATGGGGACAACACAGAGGATAGGGTACTCTTGGATCGCGGAGTTATATCTAAAATGTAATCTTGGTTGTTAACTGATTAATTGAATTATTACATTGTTAACATATTTACATGATTATTGTTTCCCCCACATACCAGCTTCGGCTGACCGACATTTTGTTTGTCGGCATTTTAGGTTCAAGCCAATAGGACAAACAGTAAACCGTCATATTGCGAAATACATGAAGTAAAATACAAGGAGGATTTGTTAGAGTAGAATACATACATGGATAGAAGTTTAGAAATCCAAAAATTCAAAAGATATGCAAAGTTTATTTTCTTACAACTTTTCAATTTAGTCTGTTAAAATTTAATAACTGTTCTTGGTTAATTGTCGAACTTTTGATCCGGAAATTATGGGTGCGGCTTCGACCTCTCGGTCTCCCTTAATTGGGGGTTATCGGGAGGTGGGGTCGTAACATTTGGTATCTGAGCGTAGGTTCCTCACTTAACCGTTAATAATTATTAAATTTTACAAACTCCATAGAACCCAAGGGAGTTATTAAGAGGATTATCTGAAAGATGGAGGTGTCTAGAAAAGGATCACAACTGAGGGCTGGCAATATCTTCCTTTGTACCGCTAGTCGAAATACGAGGACTCCCGGATCTGTGTGATGGCATGGCCAAAGTCTTAGGGTATGAATCGCAGTAAGATACCTTTAGGACTTTCTCATGTTATTCATCCCTTCTCAACTCAAATTCTGTTAAGGACCTTAAGGATTAGGGTTTTCTCTCTTCTCCTCACCCTCTTGAGGTATGGGTAAAGTTGATAAGGTTTAAGGAATCCTCCACCAAATTAAATGAAAAGCATGTAAATAAGATGCCATGGACATAAGCTTAATAGATTAAGCACAAATACATGCTTAGGTTATATGACATAAGTTGTCATGACCTCAGGAGAGACCTGAGTCTAGATCTGCTTGTCCGGAGGATAAGTAAAGAGAGTTAGTCTTGGAGGTAGAGACCTCCATTGTAAGTAGAGACCGGGCACATCCTCTGAGGATGATGTTAACCCTAACCCTAAGTGAAGGTTAGAGAGACAGACAACATGATGAGTTAGATGTCATGGTAGACCAGGTGTTTGGATAGACATGCCTTGGATGCCATATGGGCCATGAGGGGTTGGATGACCGAGTACATTTGGCAACCCAACCCTGGGAAGGGTCGTGTATGTTAGAGTGAAGGATAGCTCCTTCATTGTTGAGGTTAGAGAAGACCCTACGGAAACCCCATGAGATTATATGGGAATAATAGGAACCCAGAATGTATCAGTAGTGCGAGCAATAGGTTGAAGCCCTGACTGGGAGAGTTTGATGGATAGCTTATGTGATAAGCCTAAGGGGCTACGGATAACCTTGAGCGAACATGAGTTGAACATAGGCTTCGTCTAGGTATGGGCATTCTTTTGAGGTTGACCCTTCACAAAGAGAGGACCTCTAATGGTGGGGTTGGTTGTAGGGTTAGCTCTAGAAAGAGAGTGCAAGAACCAAGCAAGAAGTTGGAATCCTAGAATCTGAGATATGAGGAAAAGTAGGGAGTTGAGGATGATGCGACCTAAGTGGATGATAGTGGTTGCCTTATTCTTGACCCCTGGAGGCTACTGATATCTTGGTTGCCTTTAGAAGAACCAAACCCTAGAGAGAGGATGAGGCTTCTGGCACCTATGTCTCTATGGTATAAGTGTTTACCTTCTGAGAAAGGAAGAAGAAGTTCTGTATACCTGAGAGAGGTTTAGTAACAGGTTATGAGGCCTTGTACCTTATTGATTGTCCTTGAGGAGGACTCAACTTTAAAGTGTTGATCAAGGGAAATAAAAGATGACAAGAAGTGTATGTCATACTCATTTCATGTTTCTCTTGTGGTTAAGAGGTGGAGCAGATAGTTGGACATCAAGAACATGAACCTATGGTTCCTAGGCCTAAGAGGGGAAGTGGTATACCTAATGCTCATGATGAAAATTAAGTGGATATAGTTTTGACCATGGTACTCCTCATGTATGGAGGAAAAGGGAAGCCCCTTATGTTTAAGGTATGTTCAATGAACCCCTTACAACTAAGTTGATGACATGGGAAGGTATAATCTTGACCCAATGTTGAGGACAAGAATAAGTGTGACCTAGCATGGTTTAGCAGGTGGTCCGCTTGTGCCTTAATGGCTTGCTAGGGTCAAGCATGCTCATATGGATGTAAACCCTAAGGATGTTTGTGACCTTGTTGTCAAGAGTTGTAGTTTCCTCCCATCCTAGGAGAAGGACCCTTTGGTAGGGTGTATGCCAGTCTTGTTGGTTTAAGGTAACCTAAAGAGATCTCATAGGATCTTGAGAAGCTAAGTGAAAAGTACATGGTATGAGAATGAACCTATAGACCCATAGATAACCATCTCTAAGTGCATGTGTTACCATGGAGGTAACTGGTATGGGGCCTGACCAAGGTAGGTAGGTCACCATGACCCCTAGGAAAGGATGAAAGTCCGCCCCTGAATGCAGAAAGAGAGATGATGAAGGCTTGGGTAAGGTTCTAAGTTGGACATGTACTATAATGGAATCCTAAGTCTATCGTAGTGTCAGGTAGGGATAAGACCGATTGAAGTAGGAGTTGCTAATTCTCTAGTTGCGTAGGACCATTGGGTCGGGAGGTAACAACTATCATTGTTTGAGGGCCATGGGTTAGGAGGTTGATCACCTTCATGAACTCATGGGACCCAAAGGGAAGATGAGTAGGGCACTCTCTGGATGCATAAGGGAAGAGGGATGACCCTAAAAGTGCCGACACCCTACAGACCTAGAGGAGATGACCAAGGATTGTTTGGTGACCCAAGTAGGATTCAGGACCAGTTTTCCATGGAAGTAACCTTGATATCGAGATGATTGTGATGAAGAGACATATTAGGCACGTTTCAACTTAGATTTGAAGGTGTATTGGCAAGGTGGGATGTACCATCTCTACTATTGGAACAGGAAGAACTCTATATTTAGACTGCAGCCAAATGCTTATTTCCTCTTGTTATGGGAGAGAGAAATAGGATAGTACACATGCCATACACCAAGGATAAAGATGATGTGGGTTGGAACGTTGCCACGAGATATGGGGACAGAGAAGATAACATAACCTGGTGTAGTGAATGATACATGGACGATTTACCAAGAGGAATGAGGTAGTCACCTTATAAGGGTGTTTTACCATGAGTTATGCGTTATACAAGGTTGAGTTCAAAAAGCAAAGGAAGGAGATCAAAGTTACTTGATGAAGATAGACTTAGAGTTCGAGTTTGAGATGATAAGTGAAATACATGGGAGTGTATGATTTCAATGTTACCTAATACATAAGAAGGTGAAGTGGTAATGGATGATCTGGTTGAGATATATCTGCCTAGTTTGGCTAGAAGAGGTTGTTAAACTAACCCTAAGTTTGGAATAGAAGATATGTTTGGCTAACACTAATGTAACGAGATCAGTTAATGGTTTTCTGGTTAGCCTATTTAGTCCTTGATGCAATGAAAGGATGGTGGTAGAACCTCAGATGCACTTCTTTGGAAAAGAAGGTGATAAAACCTCGATTAGAATGGTTTAGGGTTTTCGAGGAATAATGACATACATGAGATCATGATTTTAAGATCACCATACACCGTACTACGAAGATAATAAGTGACAGTAGTACTTTAGATACCAAGATAAAGTTGCATGTATGGCCATGCAAGCCGAGGGAGAAGGACGAACACCAGTAACCTAGTGCATTGATATAAGGGATAAAGAGTCCCCGAAAGAGAAAGGGAGTTCATCACTATGGATGTTGCAAGTCTCCCCTGGACCAAGGAAGGTCGAGATGCAATATGGGTTATGGTAGATCGCCTTACCTAGATGACATGAGAAAGAAAGAGTTCTGTCGAGGGACAGATCTAGTTGAACTACCCATGAGAGAGATGGTTCAACTATACCATGATGCAAGTGCAAAGGTTCTTGAGTTTGACCTAAAGGTTCCCTTCCAAAAGGTGGAAGTAGGTACATGAAGAACTCGATGTTAGTATAGTTTATCACCCCTAACTAATGGTTAGTATAATCTAGACTAAAGGGTCTGATGAGAGTAGGTGTGCTCGTTCAGGGTGATATCTAGAGACAATTTCCGTCCTATGAAAGATGTGATGATGACCACCATAGCCAATGTCGGGATTTAAGGAAGCTCTGTAAGGGAGGTTGTGTCGGTCACCACTTGAGTAAGGTGATGTTGGTGAAAGGACCACATGATGGTTAGAAAAGGACCACAGTGTGTGTAGATGAAGTCGCTTTGATCGTGCAATGGCAGAAAGGAGCCTAGAGATGACGTGAGTCATGAGCAGATGTAAAGTAGACTGACATGTAGTTCACTATGGGAGAATATGTGACATGAAAATCCGACCCCTCTGAGCTATAGCTAAGAAAGATGAGTCCCCGATATATGGGTCCATTGAGATGGAATGGTGGAGAAGGTTAACCTTACCCCTCAAGATAAAGAAATGTGTGATGAGTTCCATGTGTCCAAATTAGAGCACTATGTGAGGTACCCAGACCATGTGCTGAGCAATGAGCCTAGTGAGCCCCAAGGGAGGTTGAAATGGCCTGAGTCACCTATGCAGTTTATAGATGTCAGGATGAAAGAACTCAGAGAAACGAATATGTGAGGACTAAGGTTCTTTGGAAGCGCCATGGATAAGGTAAAGCCACATAGGGGCCAATGATGGACATGGAGAAGTCTTATCTTGAATTGTTTGTTTGCTTGATAGAATTTTGAGGACAAAATTCCTATAAGAGGGGAAGGATGTTACAACCCCAATTTTCGGGTTCAATTGGTGAGAAATGTAATTTCTCATATTAAAGATAACTTAACATATAATGATATAGTTTGTTTTGAATAAATGGATTTCATTTACAATAGCCTTGATGATTGTGTTGTGGGCTTTATTGGCTATTGGGCCCAATAAAAAAGAAAATAAAGAAAGGAAATTCAATTATTAAATTAGTAAATGAATAATTGAGTTTTTGAGAAAAGAATGATGTGGAAACCTATGGAAGGCAAAATAACGCAATCCAAGGATGGATTTCATGCCTCTTGGGTTCCATGGGTTCCATGGAGTACAAAGTTGCAAAGAAAAGGCAATAAGAAGAGAAAATATTAATTAAGTATTTCTTTATTAAGAAAGAAATTGAAAACAATGGTAAAATGAGGAAAATAAGTGAAAAGAAGTATAATGGAATTATCCTTGATGGAATTTCGTATCCCAAAAATACCTAATATTAAAAGGAATACCAATGAGGAAAATAAAAGAGAAATAAAGAGAAATCCTCAAAAATAGATATTCTAATAAGAAATAAACAAGATAATGTGAAATAATGCATATAGATGCATCTAGAAGGATAACAAGTATCCTTAAAAAGTAATTTCGAAATAATAGAGTTTCTTAGGGTACAAGGATCCCCAATGAAGGAATAGGAAAGAGAAAATATCGATAATGTCAAATAAGAAGATAATATGATTCTTAATTAATGAATTTCATGGTATTATTAAAAAGGAAGTAATTTCTATTAAAAGAAAATAGAAATTCGTGCTAATGGATTAAATAGCAAGAATACAGAGGATAAGAAAGAGGAATTTCATTTTTCCCAATACCCAAATAATATAGTTATATTAGAATATCATGAAGAGAGAAGAGGTTGCTTCTTATCTAAGGAAATATGATTCCTTTTGGGAATAGGGTGTGAGTCCTCAAGGATGTACTCCTTAGGGCTTCGTTACCCACCCTTATATATAGGGAAGAGCCCTGGTTCGTGCCCGAGAGAGAGAGAGAGAGAGAGAGAGATCCCATGCTCTCCTACTTGTTCTTTCATACAAACCCTAGTTGGAAGCATTTATCTACCTCGAGGGTACCAGGGAGCGATGATGAAGTCTTGTCGGGGGCACGAAGCTCCCACGACAGTCGGAGAAGGTCGGCCATCATCTTCATGAATGTGTCCGTCGAGCAGAGCCTGCTAAAGGCCGGTGCCCAGGCTGTAGGTCACGTGCGTGGGCAGCCCTACCCATCGGTCTTGGGTGCAAGTTAGATGGACCCCAAGGGCGGCAGGGTGTGGCGGAGATAGGGAAGGTATCTGCGGCGGCCATCGGGCCCTAGAGGAGAGAGGACGCGCCTGCAATCTACTACAGATCAGCGTCGTTGCTAGGTTACCCGAGGTAGAAGATGACATGCATGAGTTGGTTAGATTTACCCTTCGCAGGCTGAAGCAACAGCTGACTTAAACGGGGGCAAGTTTGTAATTCGGTTATAAACTCAAGCAAGCCGTGTTGCATGCATGAGGTGACGTGGCGGCTTCTGGTTGGTCCAAAAAGGTATCTTTTGCTAAATTCATATCTCATAAACCGTAGCTCAGATAAATACGAATCATATATGTATTTTGATCAAGAGAACGAGAGGAATCCAATAAAAATGATATTAAATATAGATTTCGTTCCTAATTGCAAAAGTACAATAAGTTGATGAAAAATGCATTAAAGTTAGGTTAAAAACCCTATTTGTGATTAAAGGTTGATTCTAGTATGCTTAATGGGTTAACTGAAGTATTAATAACCTGGTGAATGATAATGTTAGATTCGAAACTGATCTAGATGTAAAATTGCATGATTCAGGGTTTTTACCTCATATGAGAATGATTAAGCATTTAGAAACCCTAATTTAGGGTAAAAGAAGATAAGATCATATTTAATTTGAAAAATGTGAAAATATGATTGTTAAATGATGGTTCTAAGTTATTTGTATATAAAAGTCCTTACTTATAGATAAATACCCTAAATGTAGTAATTAGGGTCTTTTCATGAATAAAAGGTGGAATTGATGGCAAAATTAGTTCATATGTTAATTAGACCCTAATGATCTTTGAATTAATGATAGATGCACATAATGATCTTGTCATGGATTAAAAGGATAAAAATAGTAGCTTTAATGTAAAAGAATCTTAATGAAATTAATTAATGGTTAATGTGCCTTTAATATGGAAATAGGGTTATATGTTGTTACGATAACTTTAATGTTGAAGAATAGATGAGATAATTAGGGTTTATAAGTAAATATAAAATTAGGGTTTAAGATAATAAAAGATGAAGTGAAACCCTAATTTCCAAGGAAACCCTAAAAATTGGAATAGAAATCCTAAGAAATATGATGATATTGGATAAATATTAGTAAAAGGAAATTGGTATATTTATTTCAAGATTCTGTGCATAATTGTTTGCTTGATTGGGATTTCTCTGTTCTGGATAATTCTATCTCAAATCTGCAATCAAAGGTATGTGGTTACGCTTATGAATAATCACTCTAGTCTCACGGTGATTCTCGAAGTTTTATCAGTTGCTTGAAAATAATTGTTAGATGTCTATTTATTTCATGCAACTATAAAGTGACTATGATTATCACTATAAATGTGCATATATAACCAACTAGATCCAGGTCCACCTCTGTTGCTTTGAAAAGGCTAAAAAAGGGGTAATCCTAGTGCAAGGTCTATGTTACCGTGAGTTAGAAACTGGGCTACCTACATGTAGTGCTATGAGACTCTTTAGCATACCCTGAGTTAAGGAGTGGTCTACCTATGAGTAGTTCCATGTGACTCAACACTAGAAACTGGTTCACTTGATAGGTGGATCATGAGGGGTTTAATGGGGACAACACAGAGGATAGGGTACTCTTGGATCGCGGAGTTATATCTAAAATGTAATCTTGGTTGTTAAATGATTACATTATTAACTTATTTACATGATTATTGTTTCCCCCACATACCAGCTTCGGCTGACCGACGTTTTGTTTGTTGGCGTTTTAGGTTCAAGCCAAAAGGACAAACAATAAACCGTCATATTGTGAAATACATGAACTAAAATACAAGGAGGATTAGTTAGAGTAGAATACATACATGGATAGAAGTTTAGAAATCCAAAATTTCAAAAGGTATGCAAAGTTTATTTTCTTACAGCTTTTCAGTTTAGTCTGTTAAAATTTAATAATTGTTCTTGGTTAGTTGTCGAACCTTTGATCTGGAAATTATGGGTGCAGCTTCAACCTCTCGGTCTCCCTTAATTGGGGGTTATCGGGAGGTGGGGTCGTAAAAGTGTTGGAGGTCTTTGAACCTCTCCCAAGTATCATAAAGCATCTCACCTTCTTTTTGCTTGAAGTTTGTGATTTGATTCCTTAGCTGGGCTATTTTGCTAGGAGGGAAGTACTTAGCTAGGAAAGCATTTAGCAAATCATCCCATCTCTTGATAGAACACTGAGGCAATGAGGAGAGTCATGCCTTGGCTCGGTCTCGCAGAGTGAATGGGAACTTGAGTAGGAATACTCCTTCATCTAGAACACCATTCATCTTAAATGTGTTCAGGTACTGTAGAAATTCAGCAATGTGGAGGTTTGGATCCTCCATTGGCGTTCCCTTAAATTGATTCTTTTGGATCATCTGCATGATTGTAGGGCTGATGGAGAAGTTCTTGGCCTCTATTACTGGATGATCTATGGCTCCACAAATATTAATGGCACCCAACACATCAAATTCCTTGATTGGACGGTTGTCCTCCATCTCCAACTTTTGAGGAGGCTGGGGTGAAGGTGAAGAATGTGCGGAATGTGGTGATGAAGGTTGTGATCCCTCCACTCTTGAAGAGTTCTCACCCCTCCTTGCTCATCTTTGACTGTTGAAAGTTCATTCTATCTCTGGGTCTAGAAAGATGGATGTTTGTATACCTCTCTTAGAACGACGCGTGCAACCTAAAAAGCAAAAATTGAGTAAGACTCATAAAAACTAAGAGGTATCAAAATATGAGATACGGAAATGGTGACTTAGTCTCAATTACTTGTTAATGCTTTTACTCTAACTGAAAATTATCATATCTCTCCAGCAACGCTGCCAAAAACCTTTTGGGAGTTTTATAAAGAGTGATCTCAACTCACTAATCACCCGCAAGTGTACGAGGTCAATGTAGTCGAGTGTCGAATACAAAAGGCTAGGCTAGTTAGGCGCAAATTTGTTGACTTTCATAAATCTAAATTGGGCTACAAAAGGTTGGATTGCTTACACAGTCAAGATGAAAGCAAAACAAAAAGGCTTAAAGTAAAAGGGTTTGACTAAGTAATTAAGATCTTGGGCATTAGATTTCACCAGCATACCATCATATCATATGAATAAACGAAATAAAGATCATTGTTAACAAGCAAGGAGGTTGTCATCGTCTTGTATTTCCCAATGTCATGAGATAGCTCAACGTCACATAAATATCCCATGTCTATGCTTAGTCTCAAATGCAACCTAAACCCTAGACATTCCCTAGCCACTCCTGTGGTCAAGTGAATATTGCCATATATTCTACTCCTTAATCCTTCATACATTCTCTCGAAGTACAAGGTGAGCATAAAACATGTACAAGAGGTGGCCCGACAAACATACAAGAAAGAAGCACCATAGACATCCATGGATATAGCAAGTTAACTAGTAATAAATATAAATTTTGAGTTCACATGAGCAATGGCATGGGAGATACTCTTATCATTCCCAAGAAAAGAGTTCCACTCATCCATAATGGAGATATGTAGATACCATGCAAAATTTTTAGAGTTTTGCATGTTTAAGAGAATAAAAAGCTAGAGGAACCAAAGATGTAGCCAAAGGGGAGTAGAACTCTGGCTTGAGGACGAAATTCCACCCTTGAAGCTGCTTCAACTCAGATAATTTTCCCTCCCAAAAAGCTTGAGTGAGAGAAGTAGCTTCGTTGCAACTCCGGAGAAGAAATGGAGAAGAAAAGAGTTAGAATGGAGGTTCTTTGGCAAGAAACCACTTTCTTCCACCCCAAAATCACACTCCTTTGATTTGGAACTTCACTTAGACGAAAGAAACTTAAAAAATGATGAGGCTTAACTGCCCATTGAGTTGCATTCGTCTTTAAAAATGAGGGGTGGTTGTTTTCATTTTTGCAAAAACTAATAATGACATATCTTTTGAAAGACATGTCGTGTCTCGGCGTGCAATCCCTCTAGATAGTACTTCCACAGTGATGTACATGATGTGTCAAATAAAAACACAGTGTGTGATGACCTTCTGGAGTCAATTCAGGAGAAATGCACACGACGTGTTTGAATAAACACATGTCGTGTGCGTTGGCAGCAAGATGTTGTCGACCTTCAGGTAACGAGGACATGCCATGTTCTCAGGGGAACACATTGTGTCCCAGCTTCTTCGTCTTGGGATTAAGGCTGCTGGAAACACACACAAAATGTGAGTTACACCACACGACATGTTCGTCATTCCATGAAGTTATCTGTGAAGGGACATGTCATGTCTTAAGTAAGACATGTCGTGTGCAATGTTGTTTCTTCAGGAATAACTCTGAATCAGCTACAATATCATGGAGAAGTCCCATTGGGGTTGGATTTGAGTTGGGTATCTCCAATTTGACTTTTTCAATGTAGGTCTACAATCAACATCATGCGACAAGCAAAATAACTACAATCTGGCAAGATAAATATGAATAGAGGCTAAATGGAAGACAAATTAACTGAATTTGTCTGTGAGAATGCACAATAAGTCGATATGAAATACACACAACTTTATCAACCTATTTAGGGTCATATCATGGAATACATTCAATCATACCACATTATAAATCCTTACAACATGGTGGAATGATGACGAATCACCCCATACTACTAGTTGATAGTAGGTAGTATAGGGTGTACATAGAGGAACTAGTCTTTATTACCCACTATCCAATTGTAGGAGTTCAATTCACTATTGTATAGGCATAATTCAATCACATTCACACTTGTATTGGTTCCAAGGAGTGCTTCTCCTAATGTACATAGTGAAAAAGGGTGGCATTAAGTTTAAGATAAGGATATTTCACCTCCTTTTACACTCCATTGAAACTATAGACATGCTTTTGCTAAGTGCATTAACTGAGGCACTACTAGACACTTGGATCTCATGCCAAAGAGTAAGAGTCGATGGATATGTATGAAGAGGGATAGAAAGATGAGCATCTACTAGTTGGACTTAGGAGCGTTTTCAAAAATATCCACATAACACCATTCTCACAAACTTAGATGGTTTCAAGTATCAACCACCATGGAAAGAGATGGGAAATAAGATAGAATAAATAAGATAACATTTGAAAATATAGTGATTACAATAATATTTCCCCAACATGGTATCAAAATCACATTTATTTCCTAACCAAGGGGGCTTAGCTACTCCTAATAGTGAAAAATACAAAAATGGAGAAGAAAAAGATAGAAGAATCCATGGAGCTCAAAGTATTGGTGGAATCCTCTTTTTTCCAACATATGCAAGCTTGGGAGCTTCCCTCCTCCAAGATACAATGACATGTAAATGGAATGGATAGTTTCTGTAACCCTAAAAGTAGAGTTTTTGGGTGGAGGATGCTAAAATGGGAGAGGACAATGGTAGGTGGCTGAAATGAATGCTCAAGGGAGCTAGCCTTGTACTCCTAGCCACCACCAAGGCCTATATAGGGGTATAGGGTGTCTAGGAGTAAGTGAGGAAAAATGTGGAGAGAAATTGATAAAAAGGTAGAATTGAGGGTACCACGACATGTTGGTCACAACTTGGCATGTCCATTCTACATACAACATTCATTGTGTCCATCTTGATCATATTTCTAAAGGTTCGCAAACAAATTATGATTGGTGCATGTATACCACAATTGTGGTGAAGTAATACATCCATTTTAAATTCCTTCCCTTGCATTTAAACGTAAGAGTGTTCATCCTTAGAGATTTCTGCTTTAATGCATTATTTGCTCACTTAAGCATGGGGAAATCCTACATCCAACATTATTATCTCCCTTCCATCAAGTTGTGATCAACCTATCAAACATGCGAAAAAACATGTATAAGTACATTTGATAGTAATAGAATTTATGGAGAAATATCATGTATTATGAACATCTAGATGCAAATAGTGGGAAAAAAGATGCAAAATGAAGATCAAATCTAGGGCTCATCCACTAATATTCTTCCTCTTCTTAAATATGGTTTAAGTCTAGTTATTTTTTCTTTTCATACTAAATCTTCTATCTTTATTGAGTTCTTGGGGTCTTGACCCCTCTTCTACCTACCTATGTCCTATGACCACTTGATTATGTCATAGAGAGAGTATGTTATTGATCTCTTATTTACCATCCCATGGGTGGGTGATTTATCTACTTCTTTTTCTATGTGTGTGGAGTCATGTTATTCATTCTTTTGCTATTATGTTATGCAGAACATCCTCTCTACCACATAGCATCTATTGATTCCCTCGTAACCATATGTGTCAATATTGTGAAACTAGATGGATCCAACTACCATTTATTGTTTGTGTCTTTTAAACTTCATATCAAAGTCCAAGAGTGGTGTTCTTATCTCACTTATGAAACACTAGAACCAGCTGTTGGCTGATGATAAATCCAAATAAGCACATGCTATATGGAGGAGAGAAGTCTAAGTCATGATGACATTGATGGTTAACAACACAAAACCCAAAATCATCCAATCTTTCCTTCATCTCCAGACTTCCAAAGCCATGTGGGATCAACTCTCACATGTCTACTCTCACCAATCGAACTTAAAGAAGGTTCTTGCGGTCTTCAAGAGCCTAGATAAAGATATCACTCCACTGACGACTCTGTGAAATATTATTATAACCAATATTCTACTCCTTGATATGAACATAGACTTTATCTTATGATATCAAAGAAGTCGTGTGCCAACACAATGAAATAAAATTAGTCTTAGTTCCTAGATAGTATACCTAATTATTTTACCAAGGTACTTGATCAGATCTTCTCCATACTTTATAAGATGTCCTTAAGCACATCTAGGTTGATTCCCTCAATTTCATATCTACTCTCTGACTCTTCTAAAAAATTTCACTTGTTTTTTCTAGTGACTTTGATGAGGACATGGTCGGGGACGTATTCATAGTCCTAATCATTCTTTTGGCAGTCCTGGACATGGGCCACCTCCACTAGGACTTGGACGTAGACATCCCCCTCCAAGGTGAAGATTTTGTAACTTCAGTGATTGTACCAACCATACTGAAGATTGTTTCTGGGCTAAACATGGTGAACCCACATGCGCAAACTAGGCCACTTGTGACAATAATGATTCCACCTTGTCTGATTATTCAATTTCTACTCTTCCCACTATTGAGTGGATCCTCTATGAGATTGAGTAAATTTTTCAAGGACGACTTCCTACTCAAACTACTCACCATTAAGATTGTGAGTAAAATTGTTAAGAGCATCAATTTCTCTATCACCTTCGATCTCGAGGTTTGTGTGTTTCAAGATCTCTGTCTGAAGACAAGGATTGGATCAGGACATTAGAAACCAGATGAGATGTATTACCTATAGACATCAAAAGTTGTTTCTATAGCTCTTCGATTGTCCTCGATGACTGGCCTACAATGGCACAATCCTCTAGAATTTCCTTATATTGCAAAGCTGAAGTGTTTATTTTCTACTGTTACAACCCCAATCTTGGATTATTTTGGTGAGAAATGCAATTTCTCTTAATAAAGATATATGAACAAATAATGGTGTGATTTAATTTGAATGAGTGAATTTCATTTAAAATATCCTTTTTGGCTGCTTTGTGGGATTTATTGGCTATTGGGCCGAATAACAAGGAAAAGAAAAAGGAAATTCAATTATTAAATGAATAATTAAGAGAAGGAGAAAAGAAAGATGTTGAAGCCTCTATAAGTCTAAGTATTATCCTCAGATGGTGGATTTTGTACCTTTGGGATTCCTTGGGTTCCAAGGAGTCCAAGTTGCAAAGATAATGCAACAAGATAGAGAAAGGATTAATTAAATATTGCTTCATTTAGAAGGAAAGGTGAGATAATTATAATATTACAAGAAATATGTGGATATATGGATAATGGATCCATCTAGGAAAAGATTTTGTGTTCACATGGTTTATAATGGAAAAAGGAATCCAAGATGATAATATAATGGCAAAGGGAAGAGAAAATATGTGTGAAATATACATAATTGAGTAATAACTTGCACCTAAAGAAAGGGACACGATTTCTTTGAATAATGAACCCAAATTTGTCATGATGATATATTAAGTCATTAATAAGATCCCCTTTAAATTTGGGATAAAACGGAGTTATGGATTAGGAGTTGTGATTTTTCCAAGTTATCCTAAATAATAAGGAATTATCTTGAAAATAGGAATTCAATTTCCTTTTTTGTTGAACGATAGGGATGAGGGTTGTTGGATCTTGATCCAATGAGCATCGCTCATTGTCCAGTCCCAAAGGTCCCTTCAGATTTATCACAATCCAATACATGTGCAAGCTTGGAAATTGTTTAGTTGAGTCCAGGAGGGAATCTCGAACCTTTTCGACCCTAATTTGTTGAGCTCTTGAAGTGTCTACGAGAAATGCCCAAATCACCTGAAGGTGAGGGTGGAGGCCGGTTGAGAAACCCTAAGAGGACCCCTCCTAGCCCTATAAAAGGACCCCCTCTCGACTCTCCATCTCACACCGATCTCGAACGACTGCATCACGAGCCCCGACCTCTTCTCTGTCCTTGGATTTCCCTCACTCTGATGAGAGCTCCACTGTGGTGCCGTCACAGGTTTGCATGAAGAAGAGAAGGAAGAAGAGGAGCAGAAGCCGTTGGATAGCGATCCACCGTGCTCTCGCACGCCGATCCAACGAACCAAGGAAGGGCCATCTAAGTTAGCTACGTACGATGAGAGACACCAGATTAAAGGGGCAGATCACCAGACTATCGATCGAGCGACCGTCATTTTTTTTGGTAAATTCTCCTCTCTGTTCGAAATTCTAGAAAAAAGAGCTTTTCTTGCAAAATTCATAGAAATTGCTAGGAAACTTGGATGAATAAACTTTATATATGAAAGTTGATCAGGAAAATACGAGGAACAATATAGAAATGGTTTGGTAACCTAATTATATCTCATTTTGCAAAAGTATATTAATTTAATAGATAATATATTAAAAAGTAGTTAGAAATCGTAATTGAGTATAAAGGTTGGATCTATAAGTTTTAATAGGTTAATTTGAGAAATATTAACCTATTGAATGTTAATGTTGAGTTTCAATCTATTTTAGATGAAAAATTGCATGATTTAGGGTTTTAAACTAAATATGAAGGAAAATACATTTAGAAAACCTAATTTTGGGAAAAAGAGGAGAAAACCCATGTTTAATTCTAATTATGGAAATATGTTACAATATAATGATCCTAAGCCTTCTAGGAGAGATAAGATGATAAATTTAGGGTTTTTATGTAGTTTTATTTCATTAGGGTTTGTGATACTAAAAGTGGAGGCAAAACCCTAATTGCAAGAGAAACCCTAAAAAGGGGTTGAAACCCTAAAATTGGAATAGAAATCCTAAGAAGCAAATTGGGTTGGATAAATCTTGATAAAAGGACATTTGTATATTTATTTTAGGATTCTTGTGTATACTTGCTTGTTTGGTTGGGTTTTCTCTACTTGATTGATTCTGTCTCAAAAATCTACAATTACAGGTATGTGGTTACGCTTATGATTAATCTCTTTAGTTTCACGACGATTCTCAAAAGTTTTATCAGTTTCCTGAAAATAACTGCTTAGATGATTTTTATTTCATTCAACTATAAAGTGACTATAATTATCACCATAAATATGTATACATGACTAGCTCAAATCCTGGTCCCCCTCTGTGGCTTTGCTAATGAGGAAAAGGTAACCTAGTACATGGTCTACTTGTTAGGTAGGACCATCATATTATCATGAGTTAGTGATTGGGCTACCTATGGGTAGTTCCATGCAACTCTTTAAAAGATCATGAGTTAGGGATTGGGCTACTTATGGGTAGTGCCATGCGACTCATCAACCCTAGGTATTTATCTACCTGTTAGGTAGGATCATGGTGGTTAATTGGGATCTACCATATGAGAGATACTATCCAAGTCCACTGCAGGGACAGTGCAGAGGCTAGGGTATCTATGGATTGAGCAGTTATGCTTAAAGTGTACAGTTGTTTGTTAAATTATAATTGACTGCAATATGTTGTTACAACTAAATGCTTAATTTGTGTTTCCCCCACATACCTGTATAATTCGTTATACTGACTGACATTTTGTTTGTCAGCGATTTAGGTACAAAATTAAAAAGGACAAACAGTAAAGAGGCATATTGTGAATACATGAACTATAAATACAAGGAGGATTAGTTAGAATCGTTTCCAGTTCTAGATATAAGTTTAGAAATCCAAGGTTTTAAAAAGGTATGCAAAATTTTATTTTATTATATCTTTTCAATATAGTCTTGGTAGAATTTGGTAATTATTATTGATTATTTGTCAAACCATTGATCCAGAAAATTGGGATAATAGCTCTAGCCTCTTGGTCTCCCTTAATTGGGGGTTACCAAGAGGTGGGGGCATTACATTTGGTATTAGAGCATTGGTTTCACATTTAATCCTTAATAATTATTAAATTTTACAAACTCTATAGAACCCGAAGGAGTTATTAGAGGATTTTCTGATGACAGAGGTGTCTAGAAAAGAATCACAGTCTGGTGGCTGGTAGGATTTTCCTCTGCTCCGCTAGTCGGTCATGAGGACTCCCAGATGCAGTGTGACTTCCTAGCCAATGTTTGAGGATTTGACTTGAAATAAGATACCTTTAGGAATCTCTCATCTATTTTCATCCCTTCTCAACCCTCATTCAGTTCAGAATCTAAGCTTTAGGGTTTTCTCTCTCTTCCTCACCCTCTTGAGGATAGGGTATGTATGACAAGGTTAAGGAATCCTCCACAAAATTAATGAAAAGCATGTAAACAAGATGTCATGGACATAAGCTTAATAGTTTAAGCATAAACTAAAGATTAATTGCATGCTTAGGTTGCATGGCATGTGTTGTCGTGCCCTCAAGAGAGACCCGAGGTTAGACCTCCTCATCAGAAGGATGAGTGGGGAGTTGGTCTAGGAGGCAGAGACCTCCAGGGAGAGGTAGTGATCTGGCGCATCCTCTGAGGATGATGCTAACCCTAACCCTAAGTGGTGGATAGAGAGAGATGGCATGATGAGTTAGATATCATGGTCGACCATGTGTGTGGGTTGACATGCCTTTGATTTTGAATACCTATGAGGAGTATGAGCTATGTGAGGTTGACTGACCTAGTACCTTTTGGTGACCCAACCCTGGTAGGGTCATGCATGTTAGGGTGAAGGATAACTCCTTCATTGATGAGGTTAGTGATGACCATATAGAAACCCTTATAGGCATATATGAGCCAGGATGAGGCATATGCCTATGTGAGATGACACGACAGTAGTGTTGGCAGTAGGTTGAGACCTAGGCCAAAAGGGCATGTTGGATAGCTTATGAGGTAAGCAAGTAGAGCTTTGGATGATCTTTGATCGATCATAAGTTTCACCCAAGTAGGTGTATGCATAAGAGCTTGATCCACCTTCTTAGAGAGAACCTCCAGTGGTAAGGCCGAGAGTAGGGTTATCTCTAAAGAGAGAGAAAGACCTGAGAAAGAAGGATGGATGCTTAGACTTCGAGACATGAGAAAATATTAGAAGTTGGATTTGTTTTGACCTGGATGGTTGTGGTTGCCTTTATATGAACCAAACCCTAAAAAAGGAAAGAGACTTCTTGAACTGATCTATGGAAGTTGTGGATGCCTACCATACCTTCTAGGGATAGGAATAAAAGTTCCTTAGACCCTGAGGAGGTATAGTGTCAAGTTGTGAGGCCTCATACCTAGATGTTTGTCCTTGAGTAGGGCTCGACTCTGAGGTGTCGTTCATGTGGAAGGATAGTAGGAAGTGCATGCCATACCTCGTACCTGTTTGGTTTATTGTTTAAAAGCTGAGCATGCAATTGGACAGGCGATACATAAAAGTGAACCTAGGTTTCCTAGACCTAAGAGGGGAAGTAGTAGTTCCTGGTGCACCTAATGCTCACACGGATGCTTGAGTTCCTACGCATGGGGGCATGGAACCCCTCATGTTTGGAGGAAAAGGAAATCCCTTAGACTAGGTATATGTTTGATGAACCCCTCACATATAGGTTGGCAATATATGTATGTATGATGATGGTCCAATGTGAAGGAATAGAAACTAGTAGGACCTACCATGGAGACCTATCATGGTTTAGTAAGTGGTCTGCTTGTTATCTACATGCCTTAGTATCTTGATAGGACTAAGCATGCTCTTTTGGACATAAACCATAGACGTGAGGACATTGGTGACCTTTACTGTTATCGAGAGATAGTTATCCCCCCATCCTAGGAAAGGACCCTTCTATAGGGTATTTACCTATTTTTGTTTGGATTTGAGGTAACCGAAAGAAGTCTCATAGAATCTTGAGAAGCTGAGTGGAGAGTACATAGTATGAGAACAAACCTGTAGGCCTATAGATAACCATCTCTAAGTGCATGTGGATGTGTTACCATGGAGGTAACTAGTATGGGGCATGACCGAGGTAGGTAGGTCACCATGATCCCTATGAAAGGATGTAAGTCATACCACAAATGCATAGAGAGATGATGGATATTTGGGTAAGGTTGCAAGTTTGGTATGTACCAAGTTAGAATCCTAAGTCTATTCTAAGGTCAGGTGGTGATAAGATCGATGGAGTAGGAGTTGCCTACTTTACTAGTTGCACAAGATTATAGGGTCGGGAGGTAGCAACTATCATTGTCCGAGGACCATGGGCTAGGAGATTGATCACCTTCATGAGCTCATGGAGCCCAAAGGGCATTTGAGGTGGGCACTCTCTCATTGCATAAGGGAAGAGGGATGACCCCAAAAAGAACTGGCACCCTACAGACGTAGGGGAGATGACTAAGGATTGTGTGACAACCCAAGTGTGTTTGAGACCAGTTTTCCATGCAAGTAAACTTGATATCGAGATATTCATGATGGGGAGACATGTGATGCACGTTTCACCAAGATTGGAAGGTGTACCGACAATGTGGGATGCACCATATCTACTCTTGGAATGGGAAGAACTTTGTGTTTGGATGACTGCCAAATGCTTATTTCCTCTCATTATGGGAGTGAGAGATAGGGTAGTATGCATACCATACACTAAGGATAAAGACGATGTGAGTTGAAATGTTTCTATGATGTATGAGGATAGAGATGGTAGCATACCTTTGTGGAGTGTATGATGTGCGGGTGATTTACAAACACCAAGAGAACTAAGGTAGTCATCTTATAAGGACGTTCTTATCATGAGATATGGAATTTATGAGTTATACAAGGTTGAGTTTAATAACCAAGAGGATGAGCTCTGAGTTTTCTTGATGAAGATAGATCTAAAGTCTGGGAGGAGATAATAAGTGGAATACATGGAGGTGTATGTCTTCACTGTTACCTAGCACATAAAGATGAAAGGCGGTAATGGATGCTCTTGTTGAGATGCAGCTTTGTTACCTCAGGAGGGACAAATCCCATATCTATCACTCACCCCTCAAAAGCCCCATGTGTCAAAGTCACCCAATCATCAACTTTGTAATATTCTATATTTTAGGACTGTGTTTAATGATGTCAAAGTGTACCCAACGATATGTGTTGAGTGTAGTGATTTCAAGTCAAAGAATCACACTCACCAATAACACTGTGAGAGCTCACTATGACTACCAAGTCAAGATTCCATGTGTCACTCTCACGATGTGTCTGTCCGGTACACTTGTTATCTAACAAGTACCTATGAGCTTGGTTTGATATCACTATATCATGACTAATGAGATTATATCATCAACCAATATACAATCTAGTTTTGTGTGTCATTGTTGTCTATTAACCTTCCACAATGACATCTGACTAGGGACATAACAAGAATGTATACTCTTAACATCCGTATGATCTCAATGTTTTGGTCCTTCACCTAAAAGCAAATGTCATTGAGTAAAACAATTCTTTAGACATTCAATTTATTCTGTCATTATCTCATATGACTGAACCATAATGAATTGAAAGCTTGTCTTTGATATATATCAAATCAATCTAAATGTATGCCACCAATCATTCCATGATTGGATCTCAGGGCATACATACCAATAGACTCCCACTTGCATTGTGAGCCAATCACCCTTGAATCATATTCTTAGTGATCAACAGACATGTCTCACATCTTATTGTGCTCTTGTGCTAATGCAATGAGTTATGGCAACACCTTGCCTAAGTCGGTATTAACTGCATGTCTCTCATCTCTTCGTTGTACGTCACACGTATGATATGGAGTTGTCGTAATATGTGATCTAGTATTCCTTTGCTAACCTTTAGCCACATTGCATGATCAAGCACTCCTTACTTCTCATCAATGATTTGAATATATATAAGTTCATCTCTATGAACTCCTATAGTATCCACTGATGTTCTCTAACACACGGATACTCGTCATTTCCTTTTGAAATGTCTTTATTAGAACGTTTTAATTTTTCAACATACATTCTCTTTTATATATCCCATATATATTTTGCGATAAATTTTCTGTCCTTTTTAGAAGTTCGCATTAGTGGAACTCTTTACATTGAACCCTTCCTTATTTTCATAGAACTAGTACTTCTCAAGTACTTATCAAGTTCTCATGGCATTCCAGTAAACTTATTGGAACCAAACAAACATCCACTTGTCATGTCCCACATATGAGTTATCAGGATGAGCATATCATATTGTCATGTCCTACATACAAGATGATGAATGCATTTTGTTCTTGCCATGTCCATACATGTGATGATCTTGATTTTAGGAGTTTGATACTAGATATAGTATTTGAATAATAACCCTGAGTAATATGATTTATTGATTGACAATGATGTATCATGTGGTCAATGGATGAACTCTAAGGTGTTTTAGGACTACAAAGGTATTCATGGACTAGTTTAACCAAGATTCGATGATTATAGATTTTGATTGAGGCTTTTGCACATATTCCTAAGTCTATTCAAAGATTTCATTTTACATGATCACATAATAGAGTTTTAGTCTCAATCTTTTATGGATGAGAAAATATATATAATGTAAGGGTGGTGCCCCAAATTCTAGGATGATCGGTGGTTTCCATAAAGATATGTACTTATATGAAATTGAATACATTTGATGATATCTACATTGTCGAACTTTTTTAAAATAATTAAGTACCTAGTTGTGATAAATTTGGTGTCACGTTGGCTTATTATCCTTTTCTTGAGTGCGGCCCAACGCCTGAAATGTGGCCCTATCGTGACTGTTAATGATCTAATAATGGAGACTCTTTCACCCACCTCCTATTTTTGTGGAGGAGGCAGCCTTGACCCAGCTCAACCACACCCACACATGAATCGAATCAAGGTGATGATTTCCAGATAAATCGGACTGGCTGTTACTTCACAACACTCCCTAGATCCGAAGACACCTCACACAAAACTTTTGTTCGAAAATAAGGGAGACTGAATCCTCACTGACCCTGCCTTCTCCAACCGTAGTGGCAGGCAGAGGCTGGATGAGTGGAAGCCGGGGAGGCAAGGACCTGACAGAAATCGAGTTAGACTCAAATGTCAAGATGGAGGTGTCTTCCTTTCCGTCGAGCACATCATGAGCAAGTTAGTTCCACGAGAGTTTGATCAGGTGGCTAGCGATCAGAACCAAGATGGGGGCATCCGTCTTCTAGCCTACCTGTTTCCCTCTGACACCACATCTAAACCTGTTGATTCCATCATCGTGTTGGAGCAGCAGAGTTTCCCAGAGAGGTTGATATCTATAGGTGGGAGCCGAGATCAGAGCATCATCTCCAGTTCGTGATGGAGACAATGGCTCCTCTAATCTTGACTTGAGAGCTCCTTATGCGGGGATGCTTGCAAGGGATCTGCAAAACAGAGAACATGATACCTTAAAGACCAACTTCCACTCTCCTTACGCCCACCTGTTGTGAGGGTTGATAGAGGAGCATGAGATGGCATGATCCCTCACCGTCTATCCTTCTCATGGAGGCGCCCAACTGCAGAGCTCATCCATTCATCAGAATCGACCCCCTTAACCATGATACAGTGCCAAGGACGTCACAAGTCGAGGAAGCCTAACCTAGCAGCGAGGAGGCCATGGTTTCCTATGATTTCCGATTGTAGCAATGTACTCTATCAGGAGTCTGAGTAGTAGAAGCTCACGAGAACCTAGACCTGGGTCAATCGCCCAACCCACACGAAGACCCTTCATCTTCCGGAAGGTGCTACTCTTCAGATTTCTTCACTACAGATCCGTACTGCTCGTGGCGGCGCCCAACCACAGAGCTCCCCGCAGATCCGTCCTGCCCGGCGGCGTCGGCGCTCAGCAGAGATGTGAGATCTTCTGCTAGATCGCGATGGCGTGAGAACGTGAGGAATAGGTAGAGATGTGGACCGATATAGGAACCAGTGAACCGGCTGGCTCAACGTGAGCCCAGGAGTCTTGCTGGACACGTGGCGCCACCCAAGTGGCTGGAAAAAGGTAAATCCCAGAAAATACTGAAATCTTGGATAATTCGTAGTAAATTGCCTGTTGATCAGAAAAATACAAATAAGGTACCGTTATTCTCAGAAAAATGCGTAGAACAATATGGAAGTATAATATTAGCCTTTTAATGTTTTAATATCAGTGATATCATGTAAGATATGTAATGCTTATTTCATGGATAATAAATATCAAATGATGTTCTAAAATTATGATAAAATGTCAGTAAGCCTATAATCATGTTTATAATGCGTAGGATGTCAGATATGGTCATGTTGATGCACGAAAGCATATAATTTGAATAATATATCTAATTAGGGCTAATAACACTAAAGATGATGCAATAAATGCACACATGCTCAATAAATGATGAAGTTCACAGAGTAAGGTCATATCAGTATATGGAACTTTAGTTTCAATTATGAGATCATAATGATGAAGAGAATCCATGTTATATGAAGATGAATCTTACTACATGTTATAAAACCCTAATATGGGTTAATGATGTAACCTAGGGTTAATATGTGCACCAAAAAGGATATGGGACCTAATATTCAGATAATGAATCATAATCTGAAAAATGACATACAGATCAATATAAAAATATCACAAACATATTTAAGGTCAGTTGAACCTAGATTTATCCCAAGAATAAATACAGGTGCCACAAGGTTTATATGATCAAGATTTTTATTATTTATTCAAGTTATAAAATCAACATGACAAAATAGCGAGTACAATACTAAAATACTATATGGTAGTATATTCAAGTCAACAAACATACATACACTTCAAGGTGCAAGCTAGAAAACCATAATCATATAATTGTTGAATCTCGTACATGACTTAGAGATTACTAACCTATCCTTGACCTTTTACATCATAAGAAAAAACTTGACTAATATAAAACCACGTCCATGTATTAGGTTCTCATAATAACTGTAGATAGAAGCATTATTAGATTTTCAAATTAGGTAAAAGGATTCTCATTTACATATTTGACAATGTTATACTAATTTAGGATCCATTATGTAGACACGGTTCAAATTTTAAGTCTTTTTGAGGTTTCTTTCATTTTCTATGATTTTTACACTGTTTATGTCACTTATTTACTTGTTGATTTGGTGATATAAGTGTTAGAATTTTCATTCATTTTTTGGGTGACTTTTTATAAATTATCCTATGGAGTGATTTAAGGGTTTATCATCCATTTTGGTTTTGATTAAAATTGTAAGTGGTAGTTATGTTGGCAAGTAATCCTACTTAGCATGCAAAATTTGAACATAAAATATAATTTTTGTAATTTTATTTAATAACTGACAATGCAACTTTTTTCATTGGAATCCTCAAGTGTTACTTCCCTTATACATCAAAATATTAAAGGTAATTCTTATCCCAAGAAACTCAATGTTGTAGAACAACTTGGAAACTTTAGTCCATGGCTCCAAATCACTCATATTTTGGATCAACCTTCAACTCTGAAAACACACCAGGGGTGGGGAAAAGGGCACACTCTCATGACTTTCACTCACATTGCATTTCTAAAGGGGCCTTTACGCATAACTATATTCTCATATATGTCTTGGTTGGTAGAGTGGCCCTTTATTTATACATGTGTGATGCAAGAAATAGTTACAAGGTATAGGAAAAAAGAGATATACAAGTCATTTCCAGTAGTTTTCCCCTTCTCCACTAACTCCCAAGCATGCATCCTCTAGTGCCCATTACTTGTAGTGGTAGTTACATGCATATGGTGTTGATGGTTGCAATTCTTGCTACCCTCAGGAGGGTCATGCACACTTTCTCTCCCTTAGAAGTTACACTAGAAGCTCCTCGCAACATCCATTACTCCCTAATAATCTCCCCATGTGTGTGTTGCCAACTAGAATCCTTTCTCTAAGGTGCAACTTCTCATGATACTTCTATGGTGTGCATTACATACATGGACTAGTGATGTGCACATCCACTTACAAGTTTGTTAAAAAAATCATGGAAATTGTATTCATGTATGATCCATTTTTTAGATATACTGTCATGGAACTGTTAATTACCCTAAGGCCACACTGCTAATGGCTAAACAACCAAAGTCAAGTCGACCTCAGCGTCCGTCCCTAGAATGGATCACATAACATATGCATGAATGAATCCACAAACAAGAACATGATAAGAGATAACAAGATATTAAACATGTAGATAAGGAATATGCACCCATTTCTATAATCGAGTATACCCATTGGTGATTCATTTCATATTTGAGAGACTTGAGTGTAGTAGATCTTCATATGGCTAATAAAAATTCGATAAACACAATATATTAATGATAAAACATTAAGTACACTATGAAAGGACAAGTAAACAATTTAAGAGTAATATAAAAGTTGCTTGGCTAGAAACATCATATAAGCAAGGAGTAGAAACAAGGCATGAAACACTTCACGACATTCTTTTATACAAAGTGTGTTTTAAGTGTATTTCCATTGTACTCAGAAACATAATCATGGCCATTGACCAGCTTCCCATTGGAAGGGTCTGTAAGGGTGCTCAAGATTAGCCAACCCTTCTATCGACATGGTCCACCTTATCTTGACATATCAAGTAAGGTGCTTAACCTTGTGCCCTTACACTAAGAATACATGCATGTACAAAAGGTTTGTATAATGGACAAGTTCAATTATGTTGTAGGTTTGTTCAACATATCTCAAGAAAAACAAACATACTAATCAGACGAATCAAGCATCTTACACAAGTAATTATCTAGCCAAGAATTCATACAAGCATACATACAAACAAGACAATAACATAGTAGGGTCAAGAGGAAAACGTACCTTGTGAGTAGAGTACAGATTAACCATTGAATTAGAAGACCATATTAGCAGCATATCTAGATCTTGGCAATAGAGTCCACAAGGTGATCTTGATATTATAAGTGTAATTGTATTAATATCAGCAAGACTCGCGGAACCGTTTGTTACCCAAATCCAAACTCCAAATGATTACACAATCAATGGTGATAGGACCCAGCCATCTGTCCCTAGCATGGTATTAACAGTGCGCGAATGTGGAAGTGTAAAGCTTGGCATACATTAAAAGATAATAAGATAAAAGAACCAACATAATCTCAACATCCAACAATATTATTAAGAAACATTCTTTTATTTAATGATTTCAATTACATGTTCAAGAGTATAATTTTACAATTCTACTCATGTATACTAGGGATCTTACAACAAGTACACTTGATATAGCTCGCCAAGAGCATTAATTACTATCAATCTTTGAATCTATAAAATACGTGAAACAAGGTGGGTCAAGCACATGAGGTGTTAAGTTTAGGGCTTGAAAGATACATATATATAAGCTTTGCATAATTTGAAAAGATTTGCAGAAGTAAACAAGATATAATAAACAAGTGTACTTAGGAAAGAGAGAGAGCCCATTTTTTATGTCATTTTACTCCAAATATATCATCAATATCATGTATCATATGGCCTTTGATCAACTTCCCATTGGAAGGATTCGTAAGGGTGCTCAAGATTAGATAACCATTGTATACGTGAGGGACCTCAATAACCAAAGTCATTGAGAAAACCCTTATTTCAACATTTTTATAATGTAGTTCTATATTATGTGTTCAAGTTGTAAAACAACGAGATGAGACAAGCATTGAGTACATACTAGAATACTAGATGGCAATATTTAAGCAAGTAAACAAGCATACATGTGTATCTCATTTCAAGTAAGAAATTCATAGTCATATAATTATTAATGCCTATACCTGATTTTAGAGATGTCAAACCTTATCTTATACTTGGACATCTAACCATAATAAATACATGATTAAGCACAAGATTACATGCATACACTAGACTCTCAACATTAACCCTACTTAGCTTCATTTAGGGTTTTAGCCAAGTTCCACTACAAGTTACTTATTAGTGCATTTTATGATCTTGTAGTGATTTAGGGTACATCATGAAGATGTGGTTCAAGTTTTGTGTCATTTTGATGTTCCATTCATTCTATATGGGAATTACATGATTTAAGTCAATTATGTACCTAAGTAGGTCATAAGACTAACAATAAGGCAAGAAGGGTCGTATCTTGTCAAGTCAAGTTGCCCAATCATAAGAGGTGATTTGGATCAGAAAGGTATGGATATAAAAAGCATAATAAAATATAGGTGGATGTCCCCAAGGGTCAACGCTTTAAAGGATTCCTCCTTGTTAACATTCATTCCAAAAGCCAATACATAAGACATAGGTTACAAGGTTCCAACATATGGATTTGATGGGCAATTTACACCAAGGGATCATAAATAATAGATCATCTCTGATTTGGGAGTGTAAGACTTGAGATAAATATCCATATCAGGAAATCAAGCATGGGAGCATAAATCATGTCACATATGTCACATAAGGGGCAAATAAGGGTGAAATAGGGCCACTGTAATATCCCGAAATTTAAATCTTATATAGAAACCCTTAAATGGAAACCCTAACTTTTCATATTTCAAGACTCGATGCTTAAACCATATGCTAATTTTATGATGACTCTATAAAATGCTACCTCAACCAATTTCAATGACTTGTCACATAGTGAATTCAAATGAAATTTTTTACCACCAAGTTTATCCCTAATTAGTCGATAAGTTATGTTTATGATTTGAGGTGAAGTTAACCCACATAAAGTTCACAATAAGGCATGATAATTTTTATTTAAGTTTTTTTGATAATTTGGAGATTTAACCAAAATGTGAGCTTCAAAACATTTTTAAGTAATCATACATAATTAATTATAGTTTATACAAGGAAAAGAAAATAAAGATGTTTGAGTTTGTCAAATAAAAAATGATAGGATTTTTGGACTCCTCGTGCCCCAGTTAGCTAACACACAAAATTTGGTCAATTTTGAACCTTCCTTGATGTCCCTTTTGGTGTGGGAAAGAAAATGTATTACATTGACCCCTCACTTTAGGTTTTAATCAAGTTTAATAATATAATGTGTGTCACGCGGCCCTTGCTCAGAGTCCCAATCCTGTTTGGACTCTCAAACTCTCACGGGTATTCATGAAGTAGGGTCATCCCCCTCTCCCGACTTCCAGGGCCAATGAGACTCCAACAACAATTTCTTTCCTCTCCTCTCCCAAGATGGTCTCCCTCTCCACCTGGACTCAACACAAGGAAACCTATAGAAACCCATCACTACTCCTTCTTGGAATGATCATACCCAAATTCCTTGAGTTTCCTTTCCCGATGACCCCTGATGGATGGATTCCTCTACTCGCTCCTTTGTTTCAACTTCTACAATGTGCTAGAGTCCCTTTTAGACTTCCTCTTATATATAGCACCCATTGAAATTAATCATGAGACACCGACAAATGCGATTCCACCCTTTCCTGACCCTCTGATACCCCTTCTCTTGATATCCACAGGAGTCGCATACGACACTCACCGTAGTCTCATCGACCAAACACCTCAGATGAGCACAACTCCGAGCAAGGTCGTCGATGGATTCATGTAGTTCCCACAATGCTTCTTTAGTGCTCAATTTCAGCAATTTAACAGGTATCCTTGTTTCCCTCATTCTCTCTATTTTAAGTCCTAGGTTTTTTCTCATCGATCCTAACGGTCTTTTTGTGTGTTTCCACTATACTTGGCTTCAGTTTTGATCGATTGAAGATCCTAGTTTCCTTAGTTTGATGTGCGATGTAGTGTTTTGTTGTCTTGGTGCCCTCATCTCCATACAGCCATGGTGGGAGCATGTTTTGGTGGAGCTGGCCTTTGCAACCTATGTTCTTCAACTTAATGGATTTGTCTTTGTTCGAGGAACTATTGGCCATGGTCCTAAAACCAGGGAGACCATTGATCCAACATATGGAAATCTCGACTTTTGTTGTTCTTCCCGTGCTCGGTGGGATGTTCTGTTTGCTGAAGAAGTAACGATGAAGATGACAACATGTATGTTTATGACTTTACCCTTGGTCTTTTTTTAGTTGTCATGCGCCCTCAGGGGCCATGCGCCCTAAGGGGCATATTCAATCTTTGACCACCTGGCTATACATCAACCACATGTTTTTCTTTAAAGGGCACCTTGACCAAGAGGTCGTCCCTGATTGGGCCATCTAGGTAGAGCCCAACGACATGAATGAGACTGCGTGGCTTTTCCAAATCTTTTAATTGGTATGTTTTTCGCAAATTCATAGTAAATCCACGACTTATGAGAAAAATATGTGAAAATATGTTTCAGAAGGTTTTTTCAATGAGGAACAAGATTTTTATATTTTAAACCCTAATACAAGATTGTCAGACCAATTTTCCTTATAACAGATGATTAGGGTTTAGGATGTATTAATGATGATAATGAATAGAAATCATGTAATTTTAGGATCATATGATTCTATCAAGATCATGCAGAATAGTTTAGGATCTACATTGCTTGAGGTAAGCGGGTCATGCCACTATACATATGTACTTTGAATGAATTGTTTGTTATGTATGGAGTAGGATTATGTTTCAAATTCCAAGTTAATGAATGAAATTAATATAATGATGATGCCTCAGATTATATTATTGCTTGTTGGTTGCTATAATCATAAAGTCCTATGCGTATCACTGATGCTCATTAGTTTAATGATATGACCATGTAATGATTAAGAAAGTGAAGAACTACTCATGTAAATCATGTAATATTAATGTCAAGATTAAGAGGGAGAAATCCACATATGATTAAGATAATGTACTTAAGTTGTAAATTGTTCCTCTTTTTGCTATTTTGTCTTTATGGCATTGATGATCACTTTGGTGCAACTAAGATGAGCCTTAACCGGCCTGATGAACACTATGGCACAATTATTAAAGGAGGACAATTTACATTTATGGCAAGATAAGAACAATGATGTTAATGATTAAGTTAAGAGAATTACTTAACTTTTTTATAAAAAAATTCCCAACCCAACCCATCCCGAACCCCCCACCTACCCCTACCCTTCCCTTGTAACAATCACGTAGGTTTTTGAATCCACAACCTCCCTCTCACTAGCAGGGCGACCGCCCACTGGACTAGTGCTCTCTTACAGAGAATTAAGTAACTTATTATATGTTTCTTGCAATGATGGACCTTTATGGTCGTTATGGGCTTCCTAGCAATGATGGGCTTTCCGAGCATGATGTACCCCACATGGGTGGTGATGGAGAGAATGCATATAGTAATGTTTCTTAATTCATTGATGTAATAAAAGCTAATGTGTAGTGATAATTCTTAACATTAAGCCATGTCATGTTTATTTCAGTTTAAGTATATATGCTTACTTTTCAGTTCTTATAACATGCATAGTGCCACTTACTTACGTTGTTGCTTCCTTTCGCATGGCCTTCAGATGACATGTCCCTCTAGATAAAGGAGCAAGAGGGAATTGAAGCAAGCCCTTCAAGTGTAGATGACATCAAAGAGACTTTATCTTGGTGGGGTGCCATCTACCAATTCAATAAATTATCTAGTTTATATTTTAGTTCATGCTTTAGATTTTCTTAGTCTACGTGTATTAGTCTTGATATCAAGATGAGACCATTTATGTTTTTTTCCTTTTAAAGAACAATGTATGAATCTATATTTTGAGTTAATATAAGGTGTTTCATTTATCTTATTGCTATTTAATATCATGTTTTGTGATGTTCCTCGGAGCCAAGTGACCCATGTTATGCACAACATAGGGTTTTCTTCCACTAACATATATGTGCTCGGAGGGGCGTTATAATATTATATCAGATCAATGAGTAGATGGCCACTAAGCTAAAGATTCATATGTTCTAACCCTAGGTATAGAAGAGGTAGGTGAAATATATTGGAAACCAAAGTAGAGGTCTAGTTAGGAAACATCATTTTGGATAAGGATTAGGGTTTTGTTCCTAGATGGTTTTGGAATTTTGTGTTAACTCTAGAATTGTATATAGCATACTCTCTCTTTTTCCCATGTGTTTGTGGTATGGGACACATGCTCATGGGGTTTTGTAGGGAGAATTTTATATGCATAATCATACTTGTCTTGTCCTTTCCAATGCATGTGGTATGGGACATGTACATGAGGGAGGTACTAAGATAACTGTGATAAATCACGTCACCTTTGCATATATGAGCGACCAAGATGTATCCAAAGGCAACAAAGAAAATAAGAGTTGCATTAAATGTTTGAGACATATAGTCACCTAAACCTAGTCTTGTTTATATTATGACCAAACATACATACAAAGGGTGGATAATTTTGCATAGATAAGTTGTATCCAAGGTAGAACCAAAATCCCTAGAGAAGAGGTAGGATGGTCCTCTTTCATGTCAAGGATGATGAGATACATTCAGTAATGGTGTACCGACATGTTGGTTTTCATAATGAGGTCAGAGATAGTGTTCTTCCATGAGAATGTCACAAATTGAGGGTGTTAATGAACCTTTAAGATAATATTCGAGAGTTAGTATACGTAGAGTAAGTAAAATCCTAAGGTGGGTACTATGAGAAATTTTTTGAGGATGGAATTTAACTAAGGTGGGTAGAGTTGTAACATCCCGAAATTACCATCTTATAAAGAAACCCTTAAATGTAAACCCTAACTTTGCAAATTTCAAGACCTGATGCTTAAACCATATGCTAATTTGATGATGACTCTATAAAATTCTACCTCAACCAATTCCAATGACTTTTCACATAGTGAATTCAAATGAAAATTTATACTACCAAGTTTATCCCTAATTAGTTGATAAGTTACATTTATGATTTAATGTGAAGTTGACCCAGTTAAAAATTAACAATAAGGCATGATAATTTTTATTTAAGTTTTTTTTGATAATTTGGACCTTTAACCAAAATTTGAGCTTTAAAACATTTTTAAGTAATCGTGCATAATTAATTATAGTTTAAACATGGAAAAGAAAATAAATATGTTTGAGTTCATCAAATAAGAAAATTGATAGGATTTTTGTAATCCTCGTGCCCCAATTAGCTAGCACATAGAATTTGGTCAATTTTGAACCTTCCTTGATGTCCCTTTTGGTGTGGGAAAGAAAATGTATTACATTGACCCATCACTTTAGGTTTTCATCAAGTTTAATCAGATAATGTGTGTCATGTGACCCTTGCTTAGAGTCCCAATCTGGTTTGGGCTCTCGGACTCTCATGGGTATCTATGAAGTAGGGTCGTCCCCCTCGCCTGACTTCTAGGGCCAACAAGACTCCAACAACAATCACTTTCCTCTCCTCTCCCAAGCTGGTCTCCCTCTCCACATGGACTCAACACAAGGAAACCTCTAGAAACCCATCACTACTCCTTCCTAGAATGGTCAGATCTTAATTCATTGGGTTTCCTTTCCCGATGACCCCTGATGGAGGAACTCCTTTGCTTGTGCCTCTATTTCAACTTCTTCAAGGTGCTAGAGTCCCCTTTAGACATCCTCTTATATATAGCACCCATAAAAATTAATTAGGGGACACCCACATATGTGATTCCACCCTTTCCTAGCCCTCTGATACCCCTTCTCTTGATATCCATAGGAGTTGCATACGACACTCACAGTAGGCTCATCGATCCAATACCTCAGACACTGCAACTCTAGGCCAGGCCGCTTATGGATTCATGTAGTTTCTACGATGCTTGTTTGGAACTCAATTTCTCCAATTTCATAGGTATCCTTGTTTCCCCCTTTCTCTCTATTTTAAGTCCTAGGTCTTTTCTCGCCAATCCTAATGGTCTTTTTGTGTGTTTCTACTGAGGTAGAGTATATTGTTTCATTGAATGCAGCAAAGGAAGTTGTATGGATCAAGAAGTTCATCTTTAAAGAAAGACTCATGTAAATCATGTAATGTTAATGTCAAGATTAAGAGGGAGAAATCCCATTATGATTAAGATGATATACTTAAGTTGTAAATTGTTCCTCTTTATGTTATTTTGTCTTTAGAGAATTGATGAGCACTTTGGTGTAACTAAGATGAGCCTTAACTTGCCTGATGAGCACTGTGGTGCAATTATTGGATGAAGACAATTTACATTGATGGCAAGATAAGTACAATGATGTTAACGATTAAGTTAAGAGAATTAAGTAACTTATTATATGTTTCTCACAGTGATGGACCATTATGGTCATTATGGGATTCCGAGCATGATGGGCCCCACATGGAAAGTGATGGATAGAATGCATATAGTAATGTTCTTAATTCATTGATATAATGAAAGATAATGTGTAATGATAATTCTTAATGTTAAGTCACGTCAGGTTTATTTCAGTTTAAGTATATATGCTTACTTTTCAGTTCTTATAACATGCATTGTGCCGCTTACTTACGTTGTTGCTTTCTTTCGCATGGTCGTTGGATGAGATGTCCCTAGATCAAGAAGCAAAAGGGAATTGAAGTGAGCCCTTCAAATGTAGCTTACATCAAAGAGACTTTATCTTGGTGGGGTTCCATCTACCATTTCAATCAATTATCTCATTTAGATTTTAGTTCATGCTTTAGATTTTCTTAGTCTACATGTATTAGGCTTGAGATCAAGATGAGACAATTTATGTTTTTTATCTTTTAAAGAACAAAGTATGAATCTATATTTTGTGTTAATGCAAGGTGTTTCATTTATCTTATTGATATTGAATATCATGTATTTTGATGTTCCTCTGAGCCAAGTGACCCATGTTATGGACAACATAGGGTTTGATTCCACTAACATATATGTGCTCGGAGGGGCATTACAACCACACACATCATATAACCCAAAAGAGATTGGGCCTAGCCATTTAGGTTGCAACAAAATGCTGAGATACTAATTTCAAACAAACACTAGAGTTGGATATATCAAAAGGGTAGACGACCTCCTTTGTTCAAAGTTCAACATATCTCATCATAAAGGAGTCACATTCAAGCATTTCAAACCATATAAACACACATAGCAAAAAGGTAATTCATGGCTGATATTAGAGTCATGTAGAAGGGAAAAATTTTACAGATTTAAAGATATGGAAGTCTTAAATATCATTTAGAAACAAGAGTAGAAATAAGGGATAAAATCTATCATTGAAGCCCATAACATTTGCACACTAAGAGGCATTTGTGTGCACACTACTATAGAAATGGCTTATAACGTCACTTTTAAAGGTGTCGGTTGTAATAATACACTGACACCTAAACAATACAACGTCAATTTATAAAATAAACTGACATCAATCTATGAAGGGTGACCAGACACGGGTATCACTTTTATTCAGTGTCGGTTACTTAATAACAAACTGATGCCTAAAAGTAACCGCCAAATCCAAAATTTCTAGTGAAAAAAATTACCTCCAAAAATTAACATACATCGTCGGTTTTTAAAAAAGAAACCGACGACTAAAGGTTTTCTGCGAGACAGAAATTTGACCAATTTTTATCATCGGTGGTGTTACAATAACTGACGCCATTGTGTTTTCGCGTGCATAACCGTGAAAATTTTCACCTCCCTTTAGTGTAGGGTTTTATAAGTAAACCGACGACTATGGTCTTAATTTGAGAACACTTATTTTTGTCAGCATATAAATATAGACGTCGGTTTTTATGTTTGGAATCGACACCTATAATTGAACAATATTGTCGATTTTTTGTTGGTAACCGACACTTATAGTTTTTATTGTCGGTTGTTGTTAATAACCGACACCTATTGTTAACTTAACAGCGCACCCGCGTGAGGCAGACTCTTCCCCTTCTGTTTCATTCATTTCCGCTGAGGGTTTACTGGTCCGGTGATTCCTCTGCTCCACCACTGCGCGATGCTGCTCTGCCTCCGCCTCTGCCTCCGCCACCATTTGCTGGTGTTGTGGTCGCCGACACCGCCGACACTCGCCACCGCTAGTCACCGCACCTCTGCTAGCTTCTGCCTCCGCCGCCTTTGCTTCCGCCAGCTGCCGCTAGTTCTCCGGCCGCTACTCTCCAGGCCGGCCGCGGCTCCTAGAGCTTTGCTCCCTACTCTCTAGGTCACTGCTCCACTCCGACCATAGCTCCTGCATGCCCAACGCCTCCACAAAGGTACCCTGCTCCTGCTCTTCTTCCTTCTCTTTTTCCTCCGCCCTCAAGCAGGTACCCTGCTCTTGCTCATAGATTGTGAATAAAAAATGCTCTGATTCACATTAATATTACAATGTTGTATATGCTTTTGATCAGAAAAATGCGTAGATTGTGAATAAAATATACTTAAAGCTCTATTATTCTTCTAGTTACAAAGGTATAGTTAGTACACAATATTAGATGATATTCAAGAAAACCCTAGTTTGATGAGCATGTTGTTAATCATGCTAATTATGATTCTTCTATTTATTCTGATGTCAGTATATAATTATGCGATCCCAACATCTTAAATTGAATTAGAATGATCTCAATGAATTATAGGGTTTTAAAGTTGATAATCATGCACATGTGGAAATAGGGTTATTAAACCAATAGTTATAACATAGTATGATCTTAATCTGATCCGGATATTAATAAAAATGTAGTATGTTAAATATGATGATTAGGGCTATATATATAATGTCTAGTAAAGATTCCTAGACTTTTTGTCATTAGAGTAATTTTTATACATGTTTGAGTAAATTAGGGTTCTAATCTACCCTTTTGTCCTATATTTGATGCTAATTGTGCATATATGTTGAGTTTCATCTTACTCTTACCTAAGAATTTTTTTTCTTAATCTCTTATACATCACTATATTTAAGGTTAGTCTGTCCTCTAGAGTGTGGGGATTAACTATGTTGCCTGTAGTTTATAACATTGTATTGTGAATTATTGCATGTTTGAAACTATTGATTTCTTGATTTATTATTTAATCATTCTCTATAGATTAGGATTAACCATGTTGCATGTAGTTTATACACATTTATTATATATGAGAATGACAACACATGAATTTGTTGGCCTAGAAACCCGTCCAAGATTTACTCATTAGGAGTAAATCTTGGATAGTCCCCAGTTTGGGACTGTTCTTGAACACCTAATCTCACTTAGGATGTAAGTATATAATGTGTATTGGGTTTTCAAGAAAACTTCAGTAGCATTTCCCCGTTTGTTCTCTAAGTACATATGTACTTAGAGAACAGCGGGGAAATGCTGCCGAAATTTTCTTGAAAACCCAATACACATTATACACTAACTAGTGAGATTAGGTGTTCAAGAATGGGATAGGTGTTACACATTTATTATATATAAGAATGAGAACATATGTATTTGTTGGACTAAAGTTTTAACCATGCATAAACTCTAATCTGTTAACCCTAGACCCTAATCTTATTGTAATATATAGCTTATTTTCTCTTTGATCATAAAATGGATAGATCATGGATGTCCATTCACAATCGTTGCACCCTAGAGTTTATATCTGGTCTTGACCAGTTTATTAGATTTGCCGAGGAACATAGGAAACAACCTGGAGATAGGTTCTACTGTCCATGTAGGCATTGCGGTAACAACTTGAAAGTCAGCACTAGTGACGAAATCAGAAGTCATGTCATGTGCAACAGGATTGTACAAGGCTATACAAAATGGCTCTGGCATGGAGAGATTTCAAACCCGAAACCATTGGATGTCGATAGCAGTGCTTGTGTGGAAGAAGAAATTGCCTTTGATGATGTAGATGTGAATGGATCAGTTCCAATAGACATCATTGATGCGATGCTGGATAGTTGTGGGGTAGAGCACACCAAAACTGATCCACCTCCCATGTTTAGAAAAATTGTGCATGATGCTGAGATACCGTTATACACGGGTTGTAAGTTTACGAAGCTTAGTGCTATGTTGAGATTGTATAAACTGAAAGCTAACAATCGATGGAGCGACAAAAGCTTCATGTAATTGTTGTCTTTGTTGAAAGAAATTCTTCCTGAAGGAAACGAGCTGCCAATATCAACATACCAATTAAAGATATTGATGTGCCCAATGGGAATGGAGGCCAAGAAGATACACACATGCAAGAATGATTGTGTATTATTTCAAAAGGACTATGTGGATTTGAAAGATTGTCCGAAATGTGGTGCGTCAAGGTATAAATTGACAATTTCGGGGGAGTCCAAAACTGGATCTCCCGCCAAGGTGATGTGGTATCTACCTATAATACCACGGTTTCAACGCTTGTTTGCCAATCCTATAGATGCGAAGAATTTGAGGTGGCATGCAGATGTTAAGAAAAATAATGATGGGATCCTACGACATGCGTCTGATTCCCCACAGTGGAAGAAGATTGATTTATTGTACCCTAAATTCGGTGAAGAGGACATGAATATAAGACTTGGGCTTCATACAGATGGCATGAATCCGTATGGGACATTGAGCAGCCAACATAGCACTTGGTCAGTTGTGCTTGTTATACACAATCTTCCTCCATGGTTGTGTATGAAAAATAAGTATGTTATGTTGTCGTCTTTGATATCGGCCCCTAAAAAACCTAGAAATGATATCGATGTTTATCTTGAACCTATGATTGATGACTTGAAGAAGCTCTGGGGTGAAGTTGTGATGACCTATGATGTTTCACGAAGAGAGACATTTTGTTTGCACGCTATGTTGTTTTGCACCGTGAATGACTTTCCAGCATATGGGAATTTGTCTGGATATAGTGTCAAAGGATCTAAACATGCCCTATATGTGAAGAGAACACTGATTCAATATGACTAAAACACGGAGGCAAGGCTGTATATCTTGCTCATCGAAGGTTTCTTCCAAAATTTCATCTGTATCGTAGGTTGCGCAAAGCATTCAATGGACGGAATGAGGAACGTAGTGCACCTAAACTTATATCAGGGGAGGATGTTTATGAAAGAGTGAAAGACATCGTCAATGAATTTGGTAAGAGATCACAATGTACGATGGCCACAAGGAGTGACAAGTCTTTATTCAAGAAGAAGTCGATATTTTGGGATCTTCCTTATTGGAGTTCTTTGACAGTCAAGCATTGTATCGATGTCATGCAAGTTGAGAAAAATGTATGTGATAGCGTCATCGATACTCTGTTGAATATACCAGGTAAGACTAAAGATGGGATAAAATCCAGAATGGACCTACGTGAAATGGGAATAACGACAAAATTAACATAAGTAGTTAGTAGCGATCGGAGAACATAATTACCTCCCGCTTGTTACACGTTGTCTAGAAAGGAGAAGAAAGCATTTTGTGAATGCTTGGTAAATGTTAAGGTGCCACAGGGTTACTCATCCAACATCCGTACATTGGTATCAATGAAAGATCTGAAGTTGATAGGTCTTAAATCTCATGATTGTCACACTCTAATGCAACAAATATTGCTTGTGGCAATTCAATCTATATTGTCAAAGAATGTAAGGTTTGCAATCACCAGACTTTGTTTCTTTTTCATCAGTCTGTGCAACAAAGTTATTGACCCTGATACTCTCGATAATTTGCAAAGAGAAGTGGTTGTTACCCTATGTCAGCTTGAGATGTATTTTCCTCCGTCGTTCTTTGATATCATGGTACATCTTGTTGTCCACTTGACTAGGGAAGTGAAAATGTTGGGACCAGTTTTCTTGCATTGGATGTATCCCTTTGAACGACACATGAGCATTTTTAAAGGTGATGTTCGAAACCGTTATCGGCCTGAAGGGAGTATTATTGAGGGTTATGTGGCGAGAGAGGTTATGGATTTTTGCAATGAATTTCTGAGTGGTAATGACGCTCCCGTGAATGACAAGAATATTGAGGAGCATTTTGGCAAAGGAGTTTTGGGATCACGGGTGAAAGTAATGAGCCGTGAGCAGTTGGAGCAAGGTCACTTGTATATTTTACACAACATGGATGAAGTGAGTGTTTATATCGAGGAACATACCAATTTCATCAAGAGACAATATCCTCAAGCCAATACAATGTGGCTTTCTAGAGAGCATAACAAGACATTTATTAAGTGGTTTGAAAATAAAGTCTTACATCAACTATCTCAAACACCAGATAATCTTACTGAAACCATCAAATGCCTCGCCTTTAAACCAAAATTGAATGTTATGTCTTATGAAGGGTTTGGCATTAATGGTTTCTCATATTACACAAAGCGTTAAGATGATAAGAGTGTCGTCTAAAACAGCGGGGTCACCCTTCAAGCGTCTTCATTGTTTTTTGCAAGTGCAAAGGATAAAAGTCCACATGAAGCTAAAATGTCATATTAAGGTGTCATTGAAGACATATGGGAGTTTGACTGTGTAGATTTCAGAATTCCACTCTTTAAATGTAATTGGGTTGACAACAACAAAGGAGTTATAGTGGATGAATTGGGTTTCACGTTAGTGAACTTTGAAAAGACTGGCGAGAAGGGTAAACCATTCATATTGGAATCACAGGAGAAACAAGTATTTTATATCGATGATCCTGCAAATGATAAATGGTCGGTTGTTCTTCATGGTAAAAGACAGTTCATTGAAGATCCTATAAATGAAGAAGAGTTCTATGATAAGTATGATGACTCCAGTCCATTCTTAGTTGGGTTGCCAATACCACCAAACATTGAAGCTGTGGATCACAATGACTTGTATGTTCGTGGGGATCATAATGAAGGATTGTTAATTGATAAAAGATCACAATATTAGAGGCATGGATGTTTACATTTTTATTATGTTTTATATTTCTAAATGTGAACTTTACAATGTGAATGCAGACTTTACAATGTGAATTACTTTACAATGTGAATGTGAATTACTTTACAATGTGAATGTGAACTTTACAATGTGAATTTTACAATTAGTGTTACTTTACAATGTGAAATTTATAATTTGAATGTGAACTTTCAGGTGGCTGATCAGGACCGTGCCGATGATCACCGTGAGGGTGAGGACGTGCTTGCACCGCCTGACAATGTATGTTTTAATTAGAATATATCCCTGAGGTTTCTATCTATATGTTCATTTATAATTATATTATGTAAGTGTGTTTTTTTATCAAATTTTAGGTTGGTGATGTACCCCCTGAAGAAATTACAACACTTGATGAGCAGCAAAAGAAAATTGAGAAAGTGAGGGGCATCACAATGATGAACAAGTTAATACAACAAAGGGGCAATGGACCCAAATTGGCTGTGGATTTCGATCAGGCAGGAAATCCATATGGAGTGAACCACAACTCATTTGTTTCATATCTTGGGGTTCTTACTCACAACCATTGCAGTCCTATCCTAGAATCATGGCATAAAGTTCCTAAGGGGAAGAAAGACCACATATGGAAGGAACTATGCGTGAGTTATTATTATTTGTAATTCTATTTGTGTAGATTACTAATTTTTAGGATACTTAGCAATTCTATTTAATTTGCAGAGCATATTTGATCTGGATGAAAAGCTGCATCGTAAATGTGTGATGCAACGTTGTGGGAGGGTTCTAAGGAACTATAGGACCAATCTCACCCGAGATTACATACGTGATGCTGAGAATATGTTCTTGATTGATTCCAATTCTAGACATTGATCGGTATTTCACTAACTCTATACTAATAAGTTTTGTTTGTATTCTCTTTGAAAAATAAATATAGGAAGAAGGAAGCCACAAAGCAATGGAACTACTTGGACCCCAAAGAATGGGAGGAGTTTGTTACCCAAAGAAAAATAGATGAATTCAAGGTATTAAGCGCCACTCCCAATTTAAGTAATATACGTTTTTATGTATTCACCTATTCAAGATTAACCTTTAGTGTTACGAACCAAATCAATGTGCTAACTAACTAGGCTATCATCGATGATCAACGAGCAAGGCGTTCACTGAATGTACACGACCACACAATGGGTCCAAGAGGATATGAGGCATTTGCCAAAGACTACATGCTGAGTCTACTCAGTCTATTGCTACTCAGGAGACTGCAGAGTCCTCTACTGCTGCTCCCACACCTCTGCCTCGTCATGTTATGTGGATAGCTGGGAGGCAAAACAAGAAGGGAGATATACCGAAGCCTGCAACTGCTGAGGCGGCTGCAAAAATGGTAAAAATCAACTCTTAGAGCAATCTATCAATATTGATTATTGTTATGTTTAATTATGAATTTTTGTTGATGGTGATTAGTGGGAGCTGCATGAGCAGAGGAAGGAAGGCAAGTTCATCCCTCAGGGCACAGGGGATGAACTGACAGTTTCTATGGGTAACCCAGAGCATCCTAGACGTGTAAGGGGTGCAGGCGCTGGTGTGGGCATCAAAGCGTTCTTTGGGCCATCCCAGCGCAAACCTGTGCCAAAAGTGGGAATTTCACAAGCTGAGGTAACTTATTCTTATTTTAGAACGTTATTGCAAAAGGGAATTCAATAATTAGAAACTAGCATTTCTTTTATCCATGTATAGGTATATTCCTTAATTGATAGGAGAGTCGAGGAAGTAGTTGATAAAAGACTCTATGAAGCATTTAACAAGTCACAGGCATCTCAGACTGCCACTCAGACAGTACCTGTGGTGAACCTCTCTTCGCCTACTGCTCGTATGGCAGAGGTTGGGAGTAATCCTATAGAGCCACAACCTAGCACGTCCTCTGTAAGTATTTTTATGGCATATATAATATCTAGTCTATTAAAGATGATCATATGTTTGTGTATATATGCATATAACATTCTTTACGTAAATTTGTAGGGGTTGAAGCCATGCCGACTACAAAGTGAAGGATATATCATTGCAGAAGCATTGGCTTACCCACCCCTTAAAGGGTGCATGTTTCATGGGAGTCCAGTACCAGATGGCATGGTACGTGTGAGCCCGATACATATACTTGCTGGATGGACGAATCTTGCACTGCCTCATGCACACCCAGATGCTGAAACACTTGGTGAGGCAGTAGGCGGAGTGATATTGTGGCCCAAAGCGGATGTCCTCTATACCGATATTGTATGATAAATTTTCACTACTTTACTTTGTTAGTGTGTGTATATATATATGAGTCAATTGATATGAAATTATATATACAGGTCAAAAAGACGAGACCCGCTACATCTCGGCCTCCACCTCCTCGACTACCAAGTTGGCTTCCAGGGGCCTACACGCCTTGATAGGTCCTAATTGTAGGAGTGTGGCAGTATGGATCGGCGAACATAATCCAAGCTGCCCTATAAATGTTACTATTTTGGAGAATGTTGCAGGTAAATCATACGATGACAATCTATTTATACAAGTTTAGTATACGTATTAATGCATACGTAATAGAAGTTCTGTATACGTATTAATGCAGGTCAAACATTCAAAAACAACATATTTATATAAGATATTTTGGAGTTGTTTAGTTATGAATGGCTGAACACATCTATGATAGAGCTGTGGATATGGTGAGATTAATGCATACGGAAATCTAGTTTATACATCCATATACCTAGTTTTATATATGGCAATCTGGTTTCTTATATATTATTGCATACTTAATACATGTTTTGCAGCCACTTATATAAGACATGTACAGATTTTAGGTTTTCCCATGTGGGATTTTTGGTTCCATCTTTGATTAGTCTTGTAGATACAGACCCTTCTTCAGTTACTTCATACTGTTGTGATGCTTTTGAATATGTTGGTAAAAATAATAAGACGGTGATAATAGCTCCATTCAATGTCGAGTAAGTTTACTTTGCTTGTAATTTGGACTTAAGCAAATTACATTTTTATTGCGGAGATTGAGTTATTAATTTTCTAGTTTCTTACCTGTAGTGCTAAGCATTGTGAGTTATTAGTTATTGTCCCCAAGACATTCACCGTCTATTATCTAGATCCTATGGGGAGTGAGTTGGATGTATTATATGGACATGCAATTGAAAGGCCATTATTCTCGTGAGAAATATTTTATGTTTTTATATCTATTAATATCTGTTACTGTATTACTATTTAATTATGCAATTTAATGTGTTACATTAACATATATAGGGCTTTACAAGAGTACAAAAAAGCTGGAGGAAAGGTCCCCATGAAAACAATCTGACACTCGTTTGGGAGAATGTGAAAGTAATTTCCTGACTCCAATGTATATACTATTTATGTGAACTGTGCTTATTAGTATTTTTGAATATTTTGTATGTTTCACTTTATAGTGTGCTACAGAAGATAACGGCTGGGCATGTGCCTACTATGTGATGCGATTTATGGACCTAATCATCAAACATGCCATATTAGAAATCGATAACATACAACATGTATTATACATAGTCTCGTTAGATAATATGAAATATATGAATCTTATTATATATTATTATAATTATGTATGTATGTCATTCTCTTTGTAGGTCTTTAAAACTGAGAACTTCAACACAGGTGCAAAGCATTTTGATGTACATGCTCCCTATACGAGAGATGAATTAGATGATGTAAGAGAATATTGGGCAAAAGCCCTGTAAAGAGTGGGAATTTTTCAATATGATTTTACTAATAATGATGACAATGATGAATAAAGAATAAATTTGTTCTCATAACTAATTTTGTGTGAATGTGAATGAATTTTTATGAATTGTCATGTGTGTGTGAAAATCATCAATACATGAATGTTTCTACATGTGTCTGAATGTGAAAAGAGATGAAATACATGGAACTGCAGGTTGCTACTGGTTTCTACATGTGTGTGATGAAAAAATAATATGAATTAAATGTTCTTATACATGAGTGTGAATCACATATATATAAGATTGTCCATCATGTTAATTTTACAGGTTTGTGGCCTGTTGTTGGCTGATATCAATGGATGTCGTAAAACCTGCAGTTCATAATTGAACTGCAGGTTTCTCATCCTGCGACCAGCCACAACAGGTCTGCAGACTGACAGAAAAAAATCAAAACATAGGTGTCAGTTATTTGAACAAAACCGACACCTATGTTATACGGCGGCGGTTTTCCACCTAAAATCGACGTCTATGTGACCAGGTACCACTGTCATGCTGGGAAGCACGGCCATGGTGGCAGACAGGGGATATGGCGTTGGTTATTATAAAAAAACTGATGTCGGTTCAGATGATGTGGCGTCGGTTTCTCTTAGAAAACCGACGCCTATAATCCCTTTTCTAACGTGTTGGTGGCGGGAAGAGTTTTGGCATTGTTTAGTAAACAACTGACGCCTATAGTCCCTTTGCTGGTGCGTTTTCGGTGGCGGGAAGAGTTTGGGCGTCGATTTTTACTAAAAAACTGATGCATATAGTCCCTTTACTGGCACGTTTTCGGTGGCGAAAAATGTTTTGGCGTCGGTTGGGATCCGACGCCGAAGGTGTCCCCCTTTACCGGCGCCCACTTGGGTGTCCCTTTGAAATCAACACTAAAGAGCTTAAATAACCGACGCTAAAAGGCTTTTATGTAGTAGTGGCAATAGGGGTGATGGGGAGCCTCAGTTAGTCCAAAGTTGCATAAAAGTTACTGATTAGATGAGGAAGAGAGTAAAAAGCACTAATGATTCAAGCTATTACATAATAATGCATTAGACATGGTCAAAGTAGTCAAAGATCGTATCTTTAGCCAAAAAGGAAGATTAGAATAAGATCTAGGGTTTGAAAGCATGTCAATGTTTTAGGTCTCATTGAGCTGATCAATTTGGTATATTTATTGCCTAATTTGGACAAGGAGTAAGGAAGGTATGATTTTCTTAAAGTTTAGTCTCAAAACTATAGGGTATAGAGTAGCATACCATGATTGTCATGCAAAGGATCCAGGTCATTCATCTTTGATCCAGCAGTGTCAGCGATCCACTCCCAAAGCACCCAAATAATGGTCCTCCTTTGACATGTGTCACCTCATGATTTGTCAAAACCTTCGGTCCACCTTCATCTGGTCTCTCCCATAATTTCTTGACTGCAACCCATCTGAGCCAACTGCCACCGTGTAGTGACCTGCCTTCCACCACTGCCAACAATCAACCTCCAGCCATCTCTCACATGAAGTATCCACAGGTTGCTTCTAATTGAAGCATCACTAGAGAAGGGTGAAGAAGATGCTACACCCTCCGGGCCTAGCTTCCAAGCTTCTGTTGTGACAAACACCTCCTCCTGGAGGAAACTATAGTTATCTCGCACTAGTGCCTTATGTGTGTGAGAGTTCATGGTCTTGGAATCGTGTGTCCTAGTCTAGTCTATGCTACCCCAACATCACAATCTTTAGTCAAGGATAACACAAGAATTCTTGAGCTGAGTGGGTCTTCTATGAATATTACAAAAATTTAACTTAGCTTCTCTCAAACTAGTCAAATATTGACTTATCAACCTCATTCTCAAGGGATATTTGGGGTAACAAGCCCTCCCCCACCAAAATTGGTCAATATCCATGGAGGCACCACACTCATTTCCGCTTATTGGTGCAGAACTCTCAAAATTTGTGGACCTCAACAACAACTATGGTCTCGTCTTGAAGTCATACATAGGGGCACTTAAGGCCCATATTGACGTTCCTTCTCTTTGGGAAGTTTGTACTACCTATCGGTGACCTATATCAAGTTGCCATTAGCATCATTTTATTTCATTATGCCCCTACACAATTGGGGATGCCATTTGCATAATAGAATTATTAGATGGGGAAGTCTTATAACTTCTCCAAATCCATTAGTACCTCTACCTTCCATTCTAGTATGTGATCATCACATACTTAGGCAAAGAACCCTTCCAATACACTTTCTAGGATGTCACAGAATCTGATCTGCCAAGTACATGCTCATAATGCATTGATGGCTTGTGTCCTTTGCAACAATAAAGGTAGATTTTTGGTCTCCTTATCCTTCATTATACCCTTACTTTTTCCTTCCATGATCCATTAGATGTATTATGTCAAACTCAGGCCCCCTTAATTGCATCATTTGGAGTGGTCCTCTAACTAATCCTTTGAAACGTTTCACTTTTTACAAGTATCCATTAGAGAAGAACTCATTGCTACTTCATGGTGATTATTGTGCTCTCCATGGATCTAGGGTTGGATTGGTCTACTAATATCTTTGATTTTCGCGTTCCTTCACACTAAAAACCATCATATGTGGACTCTCGCACCTATTGCAAGTGGGTGTTGGTGAAGAACTCATCGACACTCCATTTGGGTGGCCCATCCCTAATTCTAATGTTGAGGATGGTTCTCTACCCACTCTAGGGTCTCGAGGTTTCATGCACCTCTAAGTTGACAATTATCAGTGGATATCTTCTCCATCTCTAAAGAGATAAATTGGGGGCACTTCCTATCACTCATTGAGATTTAATGTAGTCTTTTCATTAGATTACGACCCTTCATATGATATGCATGAGGATTAGGACACATTGGATGATCCTCTTGGGGATGAGCTGTCTAGAGATATCACTTCATATGGATTCTCACTCTTCATGGTGCATGGAACCTCCAAGTTGGAGATACCTATGGCAACAGATATGGCTAAAGCCAAGTCCCTTAAACGATGTCACTGTAACTTAGTCTGAAAGGATATTGTCCAAATTCAAAATAGAAAAGTCAACCCACCTCATTCATGTTGGATATTGAACATTATGGATGCACACTTTTTTATTTACTCATTGATGATGCTTGTGTCGCAATCCTCAAAGAGTAGCATGACTAGTCATTGGCAAGAACACAACATGTAGTACCTTCTCAAAGGACATTATGCACATGATTTCTCTACCAAAATTTAGTCTTATTTAGGCATTATTACAAGATGAATTCTATCATATCATGTGTCTTATAAAAATATTTCCCAATTTGTTCTATAAAAAGCTCCTAAATTTCTAAAAATAGCCCATGTTCATCAATATTAGCCATTTAACATGTATTTAGGCCGAATTTGTTTTGTTTTATTATTTGCCTAATATATTGCTCCTTTATTATAGACATGACTGAGTCAAAATAGTAGTAAGTTGGTACCACCATTTTTTTGTCAGTGGCACCAATATGAGAAGAAAAGAATCGAAACATAAGAATCGATAAGAAGAAACACCAAAAAGATTCTTGATACCATTGACCTATGTTGGTGGCACCAAGATTTGACCTAGTCTGCATTAAAAGTTAAGAGTTGGGGGCATCGACTCATGTTGATAGATCTAAGATTCGTATCACATCCAAGATCAAAATGAAGGCTCATCTGACAATTTATATTCAATTGGTGCCCTTATTGTCACAATATAAACCAAAGGGAGGCAACCACCTAGAGGCATCCATCACACAGTACATCCTGTTTGGGAGTCTCGCTTAGCACCAAGGCATCACAACTAGAGGATTTCCCACCAGCCATCCTTGAAGGAACTAGAGTCCAAGAAGAATGAGATGAAGAGTCTACAACAACCCTTTAGGAGTTTTATATGACTTCCTTCACCTTCCTCCCATCTTCTGGTTCTTTATTGAGCATGATGGGGTAATCCCCCATAGGACCCTAGAGTAGCCCAGTGTTGTCTCTATGTATTTCATATTTTAATTTAATGCTATAGAATATTTTACTTTAGATTTTGATTATGGAAGACCTTAAATACCTTATCTATGCTTGATCAGAAGCTTGTAATAGACTTTTAGAAGATGCAATAGTTGAGTTTACAATGAGAAAAGCCAATATCACCTCAGTAGTTATGTGTTGTGAAAGCGGGATGACCACTGAGAAGTAATAATAAAGAAATAGTTCTTAATGTTTAGTCTCTTATATTGATGTTGTGAAAGAAGACTAGTAACTAGGCTAAATAGTGTACAATGTTGTGAAAGAGAGTAGTACAAGACACAGTCGCTTAATCTAGGAATGTGAAAATAAGTTGTCTTGATCTGATATAATACATGTATATTTTGACACCTTTTGAGAAGATGGTATTCACAAAATACATCCATTTGATCTTTCACTAACTTTACTATCTTCTCTTTTGATTCTCATTTCTAGTTTTTCATCACCAAATCAACTCATTTATTAGGACTAGTTGATCTATTTTAGTAAGTAGTAGTTTCTAGCTATCTGAATTCCCTGAGTTTGGCATCCGGGCCTGTTTGAGTTCCTTTACTATTCTGGCGTGTGTAGTTATGTTTTATATGCACAATTAAGGTAGGTCATGTTTTTGGCACTACTGCCAGGGAATGGGAAATGTTGGCATTATAAACGCTGAAATCGGCCACTCTAAGCCACTTTTATCTTTTTGTTACTTTCTATTTCCAGTTAAAAACTCATTGAAAAAATCTTTTGTGTTTTTGGTAAGTCTTTGGTGATTCTCATAATCCATTTTTATTTTATTGGTTCTTTCTAATTATTCACACATGGATTGGGGACTATGATGAGGCTTCTTCATCACCACAACCTAAGGATAATTCAGAAGTTTAGTAGGAGGTTATTCTAGAACAACTAGTGATAGAACCAGAAGATATGTGTGATAACCTAACTTCTTCTCTCTCCTCTAGCATACTCTTTCTCACTGACCAAGTAGCCCGTTTCTCTATTTGATATCAATTTCATTATTTTAGTGTGGTGATACTCCTTTTTGATCACATCAGTGACCAATTAACGATATGTGACATTAATTTGAGAATTTAACTATGTATCATGATTTCATACATCACCTTCTTTCATCTAATGTTTAACCTCATAAATATGATGAACTTTCCATCTTATATATTTCATATTATAGAGTATTCAATTTTGAATCCAATGACACAAAATTATCTGATTCAGGTATATGAATTAAAAGTTGTGATGATTTGAAGTTGTGCACTTTCAACTCATTTTAATTTGAATTTCGAGCTAAATCGTCCCAATCATGGCACTCAGCCCATTTGAGTTGGCATCCATCTCTTTAACATGTTAGCAATCCACTGGGACCTCACCCACCCAACCAATGTGTGCCTTGTTAGGCTGTTTTACCTATGATCTGAGCCATGGATCCAACCCTTCTAATCCAATGGTTGTCCATTATCTCCTTCCTTCATACATGGCTGATGCCTTTGCCACTGCGTCTTACCTATACTTCATCTTGACAACCCTTCTCCCTACTTCCTTCTTTTCCCTTCTTTTTTCCCCTCATGTTTTCCCTCTATCTCGTCCCCTAGGACAAACCCCCTCTTCTTCCAGCCAAGGCCACCACCATGGATGATGGGGTTTAGGGCTTTTGCCTTCACACCTTCTCTCCCCAAACTAATCCCAAAATTGTGTTCAGGGATCCATTACGCAACCTCAATGTTGGTCTAGGGGTAGGGATAACATATGCACCCATCCCCAGGGGGATACCATACACCTTGTTGTCGAGTGCAGCTCCTATCACACAGACAACACCAAAGGATACAACAACATGAAGACCATCTGGTCTTGATGCCCTAGATCCAACATAGCAAATTGTGCTTCCACACCCTCCTTTCCCTCTCTTTCTCTCGGTTGAGGTTGGCAGCTGGCGGCATAGAAAACCATAGCATTTTCCCTCTACCACACATGAAGCAGTTGTGGGTGACATAGAGAAGTGGTGAGTGACACGTAGCCACGGGATGGTGGTTAGAGCATTCAGCTAGTGAAACGCGGACGCACAATGGTGCAGTGCGGGTGAACTGCCACATGCCACAAGGACTAGGGCTCTGCAAATGTGCACACATGCGTGGGGGTTGACGCGTCTTTAGATTAAAGATCATTGGCCTAGAACAACCACATAATTTAAAGGTGTCTGCCACTTCCATGTACATAAGTTCTCAAGGTGTTCTTTGTATAGTTTAAATACATAACTTCCACTTCCTTGTCCAAATCTTACATATAATATATCAAATTCAATCGGCTCTATGAAATCTATCTAATGGGGATAGTTTGAGACCTTAAATCCCCTTCATATTATATTGCTTTACTAAATACATGAATTTTTACCATACCAAACACATTTAATGCATCCTTATGATAAAGTTTTAACCTTTGATGATTATCTATCCCCCTAATTAGGAGTCTATATCTTTTTTGCATCATGATCTGTATGAGGGCCCTATTACTCAAGGATGACTCTATTGCTCACATGTGACTAGTTGTGACTTTAATGATGACCTTTGTCCTATATTATAAATTTTGATTCTACATATAGACTCACCCTAACTCTGAAGCAGGAACTTTGCGTCACACCTCATGACCCCAATATCATCTTCAAATCCCCTTTTGCTATGGTGGTTATTTATTACACTAAGTATACATGAATGTGACACCTTGTGATGATGCATGTTATAGCTTGTTCCAAATACTATGTTTGACCTACTTGATGCATAGAACTATATCATATCCTTCAAATAAATAACCTTGTGATGTTTAGTGTCCTTAAAACCTATGAGCAACTATCGTGTGCTAAAGTGGTTTTTGTAACCATAATTTTGCCTAGCATGACCAATGTGTCTAGAATGGTAGTTCTTGTACCTTAATGCTTATGTGGATCCTTTTCCCTTGCCCCCCATCAAGTCAAGGATTACTCTATCCCTCATGATATGTTGGATGTGGATGTCCCACCTAAGTGACATGTTGGCCCCTAGTGACATATGAGCTTTGTTTATGCTTGCATGTATGATGAAATGTTGATACCCCAAGGTTGGGATAATAATGCCTTGATCGTTGGCGACATCCACATATAGTTGATTATTATCTTTGTTTACATACATTGCTGATATAAATCCCCACTTATGCATGAACCTCTTGACTTGAAGAATGAAGACGTGGGTTTCCCTGTTGTGAGTCTTTGACCCTAGAATGCAAGTAAGTGATGTAACATCATAATGATCATATAAAATGCATGGAACCTCAAAATGATGTGAAACTTGAGCCACACACTCACGATGTACCTTAAATAAGAATAAGATCATTAAACATGTAATTAACCAACCCTAAACATATCTTGGCCCAAAACCCTAAAATGAAGCTAATTAGGGTTAATGATGAGAATCTAATACATGCATGTAATATTGTGCTTAATCAGGTGTTGCTTGTGGCTAGATGGTCAAGGATGAGTTAGGTTATGAATCTTGGAATCAGGTAAGGGATTTAATAAATATATGACTATGGCTTTCTTGCTTGAAATGTGATACATATGTATGATTGTTTACTTTCTTAAATATTTCCATGTAGTATTCTATTATTGTACTCTATGTTTATCTCGTAGCGTTAGTTAATAACTTGCAAACATAATGTAGAAACTCCATTATACAAACCCCATGCACCTGCCTGAAGTTTTGGGGGTAAGGACATAAGGTTGGGCATCCTACTTGAGTTATCAAGATAGGGTATACCATGTCGATAAAAGGGTTAGCTAATCTTGAGTACCATCATAGACACTTCCAATGGGAGGTTGTCCATAAAATGCCTTACGAATACTTGATATTGATGAATGCACGATATGATGGTATAATTGGAATGAAATGGTATAAAACATGGGCTCTCACTATGCTAAATACTTAACTTGTTTATTCTTGTTCGTTACTTCTCCAAATTATGCAAAGCTTATATATACACATATACATATATATATATATATATATATATATTTATATATATATATATGTGTGTGTGTGTGTGTGTGTGTGTGTGTGTGTATGTGTGTGTATAAAGCCTTGTACCATGCACCTTGTGTTCTTGACTTTCCTTATTTTACATATTTTAATGGTTTAGAGATGGCTAGAAGTCGATGGGCTTGGTGATCTATGTATACTGTGCTTGTCGTGAGATCCCTAGTGTATATGAGCAGACCAACTTTACTCTTGATATGTAATTGAAAGTGTATATAAACAATGTTTCTTAATAATACCGGTTGAATGTTGATTTTGTGATCAATTCTTTTACCTTTTTATCTGTTCATGTATGCTAAGCTTTATGCTTCCGCATTTGCACTTTGATAATACCATGCTAGGGACGGACTCCAAGGTCTTATCACCGTTGACATAATAGTCATTTGGAGTTAGGATTTGGGTAACAAATAGTTCCGTGATAGATGATATCAGAGCATGAACAATAATTACACCAAACATTGCTCACATGAAACACAAACTGAACACAATGTTTCATCTCAAACCTAGAAACTTAACTAGTTGTCCTTTATGGACTATGTTGACTAAGCCTCTAGATTAAGACCAAGATGTTCTAGAATTGATGTAGACTTTTGTAATCCCTAGAACCTTTCTTTTATCCTCCTTCTGTCTTGTAGTAGGATTGTAGATTCACGAGGGTGAGAAAAGGGAGTTCTTACTACAAACCTAGACATATGTTCATAGCATGTTCTTAGGGTAGCTATAGAGGTGTGAACCATATTCTTGGTAGTTCTCTAGCTGTCATGGTACTAGACTGCCTAATGAGTGTGGTAACTTGTTTTGGTTTTGGTTTTATTCGAATGGAGTATTTAGTTTCAATCAACTATTTTAACATTGGAGAAAACCTAATTCAAGTATTAGTATATGTACATTTGAAAAGGTCACTACACAAAAAGATAGTGACTGTCCATGCAACCTAAGAGAAAAAGATGTAACATCAGTCTAGATGAGAGAGTTTAGATGACAGATGTAGTCTCTAGAGTTGTCTAGAGACATGATACAGGTCAGGCCAGTTGATAAGAGTTTTAAATAGGAAAAGATTTCAACTCACTAATCAACTGCCAATATATGGAAATCAATGTTGTCGAGTGTCAAACACAAAAAGCTAGGCTAGTTAGGCATAAACATGTTAACTTTCACTAATCTAAATAAGATTTCAAATGCTTGATTGTTTATAGACTTAAGAAAAGGAAAACAAATCAAATCATTAAATAATAGAATTGATTTAACGATTAGGAACTTGAGCACAATATTTCACTACCATTACCATTATATCAAACGTAAGAAACAAGATCATTGTTTAATAAGAAAGGAGGTTGTCATAGTCATGCATTTCCCAATGCCATGAGATGGTTCTCAACTTCACATAACGCTCATGCGTCTATGTTTAGCATCAAACACAACCGAAACGCTGAATAATCTCTAGCCACTCTCGTGGTCAGGAGAATATTGCCATAGACCCTACTCCATACTTCCTAATGCATTCTCCTGAAGCACAAGGCAAGCATAAAACATGTATAAAAGGTGGCCAATCTGGCATACAAGCAAAAAAACACCATAGGCATCCATGGAAGAAAGCAAACTAAATAGCAATAAGCATAAAATTCGAGTTCGCATGACCAATTCCATGGGAGCTACTCTCCCATGCACAAGAAAAGAGCTCTACTCGTCCATAGTGAAGATATGCAGATACATGATAGTAATTTTAGAGTTTTGCATGCTTAAGAGAAGGAAAAAGCTAGAGGGACCACAGATGCAGGCTAAGAGGTGGGAACTCTAGGTAGAGGATGAAGTTCCACCACATAGAAAGCTCTAACTCGGACCAACATCCCTCCCAAAAAGCTAGAATGAAGAGAGTAACTCCATTGCACCTTTGGAGAACAAAAAATGGAGAAGAAATGAAGTGGAATGAGGGTTCTCTTCCAAGAAATCACTTTCTTCTACCACAAAATCGCCTTCATCTTCTCTCGAACTTCTCTTGGGAGTAAAACACTTCAAAATGACCGAGCATAACTGCCTCATAGGCTCCCATTTGCTTTTAAAATAAAAGATAGTCATTTTAATGTTTGCAGAAACTAACAACGACACAGCGTGTCTTTTGTTGAACACACTATGCCATTTCATTTGTGCTTGCTCAGTGTTGTCACTGCATTGATGTACACAACTTGTTTGAATTAGACACACCGTGTTTTTGTCTTCAGGGAGTGAATCAAATGAAGGGCACACTACGTGTTTGAATAAACACACACCGTGTTCTTTGGCAGAAAGGTGCAGACGGTCTTCATGTACCAGGAACACACCATGTCTGATGAAGGACACGTCGTGTTACCTCTTTTCTTTGATCTGGACAAAACGCTGCTGGAGAATCACACATCGTGTGTTTAATAACACACGACGTGTTCTTTGTCTGGTGAGACTTCCTGTAAGTGAACATGCCATGTTCTTAATATAACACGCCATGTCTTCTGTCATTTCTTCAAAAATTTCTTTGGGTCGGCTGCAAAACTTGGGGAAGTCCCATTGAGGTTGGACCTGAGTTAGGTTATCTCCGATTTGACCTTTTTAATACATATCTGCAATCAACATCATGTGATAAGCAAAGAAACTAAAAGGTGTGGCAAAATGCATATAAATAGAGGCTAATTTGGGACAGAATGAGCTGAAACTATGTGTGAAGAAGTGTAAAAAGTCGATATAAAACACACACACAAAATCCCCCTAAGCTTGAACCGTTGCTTGTCCTCAAGCAAAAAGAACATAGAAACGCACATCAAAGAAATTTCAAGCTCATGTATAGATTAGTTGGAAGAAAGATATGCAATGTTCAACCAACAATGATCAACAGTTTATACTCATGGTAATCAACTCAACTTAAACATCAATGAAAAAGATTCTTAAGTTTAGTGGTGGTTTCAATATAATGAATCAATCAACTCAACAACATTAAACAAAATTTGGATAACCAAGCCAAACAACTAGTGGATGCACAACACTATTTCCCAACTATTAAGGATGCAAATGATGAAGTCTTAGCTAACATTAAAATAATTAGTTTTACTCTTCTCTTTTCCCAAAAATGATATGGCAATGGATTATGGGTTCTGGCACTCGGCTGCTAATGTAGGCTTATGCTCACGTGGAGTGCCAGTTGGGGTATTTTACCCTCTTTTTAAAACATACCACCTAACCATGGTGGCCAGATCAGACTTATACTAGTCTAGCATGATATGTTGGCAAATAAGCTGTGTTTTATGGGGTAAGAAGGTGAAATGAGATAAAAGAGATTTAAATATTTTCCAAAACATGGGAGAGTTAACTGTATAGCAACATTAGCTAGATTTCATCCATTTGTTTTGAAAAAAATTCACTGAAAGAAAGGTTGAAAAATGCACTAAGAGTTTGGCAAAGATATCCCATATTTTAAATGATGTTGTGATGTTAATTTACTCAAAAAAATGAAACCAAAACATGTTTTAGGCAATCAATGATGAAAAAGGTGAGTGTTCAAGCTACAAGTAACCAGAAATAAACGTGTGTTGAAGGCCAAATGATTTCAACTAATCTATGCATGCTCTTTAGAATTCTTTCAATGATAGATGAAGGTGCAAAAGGACAAGATGGTTCAAACTTGGCAAAAAAATCAGTTCATTACATCAAGATAGACTCACATTATACATGATTTTTCCACAAAAGGAAAGAAAAACAAAGAACACATGAAAGCAGAAAAGACATGACAACATGAAAAACAATAAAAGTAAACTACATTACCGGCCAGTTGCATCCCCCTAAACTTGAAACAACTAGGTACCTATCATGTGGTGGGGCATCAGTGGGATGGGCTAGGGCCCATGTGACTAGCGGGGAAGAACTGGATGACGAGATCATCGTCATCTGGAATATCAACCTGCATGGGTTGTGGAACAAACTCAGGCTACTAAAGAGGAGTAGGTTGGTGCTGCTATGGCATGGAGTAGTGGCCTTGAGAAAGGTGCCAACTATCCGTGTGATGAACCATATCATTCATAGTAGAATATTGTTGACCCATCAGGTCGATGGGGTTGTGTATGTGGTCAAACCACTATTGCACATAGCCATATAAATGCCTAACATCAGGCATGGCCCATGAGTACTCTGTCGGTGTGCTTGTGGAGGGAGGTGGTGGAGTAGTGGGAGGTGCCTCAGTATCATCAGTAGCTCTAGCTGCATCAACTTCTTATTAAGTGTTTAGAACAACTTTTTCCCATAATATTTGTTCTTTAATGTGATATGCTCAGGATCTGGAATGTCAATGTACTAATCTTTATCAAAGAATTGCTGAAATTTGGTATTACTATTGGCAACCCTTGAGATCAATCCTGTAGAAAGTAGATATTCAATGTCTACTAGGTTTCTACCTAGTGCAGCCTTTAAACCTGTCAGATCAACATCTAATTTTTGTTCTATCAAAGTGATCAAGACACCACACATTATGTCTTTAAAATCCCTCTTCTTCACTCTCTTAATGTCTAGGAAACATGTAAGGATATAATAAGCTACATTGATCTGATAGTCATACATCATTCCCCATAAAAAGAAAAGATCTAGTTTTCCAACGACCCCTTGAGTTTCTTTCTTAGCAAAGACTCTTGTACTAAGAAGGTGGTGCATGTATCAAAAAATGGGGTTGTGAAGAGAGGATGCCCTAGCTTACTTGGTGTCACGACATTCCTCATCTGATATCTCAAACCAAAATTCATCACTGTCAAAAGCTGGCAGATAACTAATTGCCCCTTCGTAGTGGCAATCCAAAACCTCACAGAAATGCCTGAAGGTAAGCTTAAAACTATGACCTAAAAGGCGGAAACGGATAATACCATAAGGTTCCATCTTCTTTTATGGGTCTTGATCTGTAGAGAGCATCGTCAAAAACTCATAAACTAAACGAGGGTAAGTGTTTGATACCATGCAACATATGTAGCTTAGCCCCAAATCTTTTAGGCGCATGAAGACCGCATCCTTGAAGCCGAGGGTGGTGAGAGTCTACTTGCAAACAAATCACGTAGGAAGCACCCTCCTTTCTATGAGGAACTAGTACATTGGGTCTTCCTCAAGAGTGACCTAGAACTGGGTCGTGGAGATGTATGTTGCTGCAGAGGAGAAGCTAGCACCATGCTTGCGGTCGGATGTGTGCTTGAGAGGTGCCATTGCTGAAACATTGAAAGACACAACATGCCTTTTTGTGAACACGACGTGTCGGTGTGGCTTATTGCTGAAGAACTCACTGACCAGAAGAAAGACACGGCGTGTCTGTCAAAAGACACATCGTGTACCTGGGTGATTATGGTGGCTCGAAGACGAAGAACACGTCCGATTTGCAGCTTTCACGGTGTGTCTCTAGTGTGGGAAAAGAAAGAGATGGCGGAGACGGGACGAATGGAGCTTCTTACTGTGATTTCACACCCTAAAGTGCCAAACGGCACCGGAGATGAAGCTTTTTCTTCTTAGAGCTTGAGAGAAGAAGAAGAACTAGTCTTAATGACACCAGAGAAGAAGATCGATGTAGAAGAGGGAGCTTCAAGGTGTTGGTGTTGTCAATGGTGGCTTGGAGATGTGGCTTCTTGCTCCAAATCACACATGGCTAGTTGTCGGTGAAGTAGGTGCAAACACAGTTGGAAACACATCTAGAATCAAATGAGGAAGTGAGGAAGAAGGCGGTCGGTTAGGGTTAAAAACCCATACTCTCGTCAAAAGACACGGCGTGTCTGTCGAAAGACACGACATGTGTCTTGACTAAACTTCCTTTGTGTGTTACAAGACACGTTGTGCGCTATTATGCACACGTCATGTTAGAATCTAGAAATTCAAATTGTGTCCTTCTCACTGACAACGACACACTGTGTTCAAATAAAGACACGTCATGTAATTTTCCAGATAACTTATGCTCCATGTTGCTTCTGAAGTACACAACATTGTGTCTGAATGAAGACATGTCGTGTTCTTTTCCAGATCAAGTATTACTTTGGTTTGATGGGCAATGACACGACGTGTCTGTTTTTGACACGTTGTGTGTTTTAGAATTTCTACTCACTTTTTACCTGCTGTAAGAGGCGACATGCCATGTCAAATAAATACACATCGTGTCTCTTTAAGTTTATGTAGAATTTAGCTTCTCACCAGAACCTGCAGAAGTATAGTGATGCAAATATAAGTATTTAAGTTATTACATACACCCATGACAAGCTTAATTTTGGGAAATTTAGAGATTTTTTTGATTCAAACTTCTAGAATAAATTCTAATCCAATGTGGGGTCAACTCCCACAAGTTCCTCCATTTAAAGTCTGGAGTAGGACTCTTTAGTCTTTTGATCAAGCATCTTAGAGGGAGCAAGTGGCTCCCTTGTCAACTTCATCTCTTTTAATCAAGAATCTCTTTAGTCTTTTGATCAAGAATCTTAGAGTTCACATGATCAATGGCATGGGAGATACTCTCCCATGCTTAAGAAAAGAGCTCTACTCGTCCAAAGTGAAGATATGCAGATACATGACAGTAATTTTAGAATTGTGCATGCTTAAGAGAAGGAAAAATATAGAGGAACCACAGATGCAGGCTAAGAGGTGAGAACTCCAGCTAGAGGGCAAAGTTCCACCACTTAGAAAGCTCTAACTCGGACCAACTTCCCTCCCAAAAATATAGAATGAAGAGAGTAACTCCACTACACCTTTGGAGAAGAAAAACAGAGAAGAAATGAAGTGGAATGAGGGTTCTCTTCCAAGAAACCACCTTTTTCTACCTCAAAATCACCTTCCTATGCTCTGGAAATTCTCTTGGGAGTAAAACACTTCAAAATGATCGACAATAACTACCTCGTAGGCTCCCAGTTTCTTTTAAAATGAAAGGCAATCATTTTCATTTTGGCAGAAACTGACAACGACACAGTGTGTCTTTTGTTGAACACACTGTGTCATGTTGTTTGTGCTTGCTCAGTGTTGTCGTTGCATTGGGGTACACTGTGTGTTTGAATTAGACATGTCGTGTTTCTATCTTCAAGGAGTGAATCAAATGAAGGGCACAAGGCATGTTTGAATAAACAAACATCGTGTTCTTTGGCAAAAAGGTACAGATGGTCTTCATGTACCAGGAACACGTCGTGTCTGATGAAGGACACATCATTTTATCTCTTTTCTCTATTTTGGACAAAACACTGCTGGAGAATCACACACCATGTGTTTAATAACACATGACGTGTTCTTTGTCCTGTGAGACTGCCTGTAAGTGAACATGTCGTGTCTTCTGTCGTTTCTTTAGAAATTTTGCTTTGGGTCAGCTATAAAACTTGGGGAAGTCCCATTTAGTTTGAATCTGAGTTAGGTTATCTCCAATTTTACCTTTTTAATACATATCTACAATCAACATAATGTGATAAGCAAAGAAACTAAAAGGTGTAGCAAAATGAATATAAATATAGGCTAATTTGGGACAGAATGAGATGAAACTGTGTGTGAAGAAGTGTAAAAAGTCGATATAGAACACATACAACACCAGTAAGTAGCCTATATGACATAAGTTGTTGTTGTTGATGATGATAATGATTATGATAATGATGATAATGATGATGATGATGTTTATCTTGATCTTGATGGCAATGTAGATATTGATATAATGAACTTTCTTCTAGATGACCTATGTTTGATGTTGTAAGTTTCAAGCATGTTTTGATGGCATGAGATGAGTTTATCCATGCAACTCTAGATAATCAAGCACCATGTATGATATATGTGACTCAATTGATGTGTTAAGAACAGCTGGTGGGTTGACATGCTTGCTTGTGCCTAGTCTTGTACGCCTTGATATACGATATGTGATATATGGTTTGAAACCAACATGGGCATCAATCTCTTTATAAAGGAGGGCCTCTAGCATGAAACATACAAAAATATTGACCCCTTGATACGAGTCAACCCATCGCGGGAGAATGTCAGAGTGCCTAAACTCCAAAATATGTGAAATATTGAAAAATATGCACGATGAAGTACATGATGATGAGTCCCTATCTAGAATACATCCAAGTATATGAGTTGAGTCACCTAGTGCATGGTCCCCTTGATTATGTTGAACCCTAGATTTCCTATGAAAAGACATAACCCTAGAGAAAGAGGCCATTGACATATGATGTTTGTCATAAAGGTGAGGGAGATGTCCCAAGACCCTAATATGATGTACATGACATGTGATATCCAAGATGAGCCTTGTACTTGGGTTAGTGGTTGCACATAAAGGAATCTAGTGGTGGCCCTTGTTTTCTTCAAAGTTGGGTACACATTTGTTATGGGTACAAGGTTGTGGTTAGCATGTCATGTTGGACATAGACATGTCTTAGTTTGAGTGGCTTGAGCATGTGGATTTCCACTACGATACAAATGAGATAATTATGAAACCTAGACTTTTATGATAATGTTATTACTGAAATGATTCTTGATACAGGAAATATATCACCTATGTCTAAGATATGATATATGTATGATAAGTCACTCTCTTAATCTATACCTAATATGAACTCACATCATACATGAAAGATGTAGGTTTGAAATCAGGAACTTGACATGAGGATGTCTTGGAAATCTTACTTTGAATAATCACAATGTATACATTGCTTAATTTTTGTCCCAAAATTGAAAGTAATGAACCTAATTTTTGATAATTAGTAGAACCTTGGGGGAAAACTAATTCATGCATGTAATTTGCAACTTGATGAAGATACCAAGACGATGATAGCCTTATATGAAAATTTTGATGATGAACATGTCCATTTGGGAAATTGATGACACAATTTTTGATAACACACCATGAGCTTGTATATTACAGAAAAAAAATCTAAGTAATAGGGATAACAATTATGGAACCCTAATGTCAAAGATGATGTAATCACATCATAATACACATGGTAATATGTATATAATGGGTATGGGTACACCCTTGATGATGAAAAACTTAGTTATAGACCCCTTGTAGTGAAAGTCTGAACAACTAAGGTTGGATACCTAGACATGACATATATCGACTTCGACGCTTGAGTATGATCTTGGATAAATTTTGAGGACAAAATTTCTTTTAAGGAGGGAAGGATTTGAAAACCTGACTTTTTTCTCTCCTCTAGCATACTCTTTCTCACTCATCTAGTGGCCCCTTTCTCTATTTGATATCAATTTCATTATTTGAGTGTGGTGACACTCCTTTTTGGTCACATCAATGACCAATTAACGATATGTGACTTTAATTTGAGAACTTAACTAATGTATCATGATTTAATACATCACCTTCTTTCATCCAATGTTGAACCTCATAAAGATTATCAAATTGTCCTCATATATATTTCATGTTATTGATAATTCAATTCTGAATCCAATGAAACAAAAATCATCTCGACCGGGTATATGAATCAAAAGTTGTGATGATTTAAAGTTGTGCACTTTCAACTCGTTTTAGTTGGAATTTTGAGCTAAATGGGCCCAATCACGACACTTGGCCCATTTGGGTTGGCGCCCCTCCCTTTAACATGTCAGCTATCTGCTGGGACCTCACCCTCCCAACCAATCTACACCTTGTTGGGATATTTTAGACCCTACAATCTAAGCCACGGATCCAAACCTTCTGATCTAACAGTTGTCCATGCTCTGGTCGGCGCCTTTGCCACTGCATCTAACCAACCCTTCATCTTGATGATATATCGGCCCCCTTCCTTAATTCTTTTTCCCCAATTAACCCCTCTCTCTACTTCCTTCTTTTACATTCTTTCTTTCCCCTCAAGTTTTTCCCTCTATCTTGCACCCTAGGACAATCCACCTCTTCTTCCAACCATGTTCGCCGCCATGGATGGTGGGGTTTAGGACTTCGGCCTTCACACCTCTCCCCAAATTAATCTCAAAACTGGTTTTGAGACTCCATTATGCAGCCTCACGGCTAGATTCTAGGGCTAGGAATAACATGCACACCCATCCCCAGAGGGTGCCGCCATGCACCTTGTTGTGGAGTTTTGCTCTTGTCTCACAGCCAACACCAAAGGATACAATGACACAAAGACCATTTGATCTCAACGCCCTAGAGCCAACGGTGTGGATCACACTTCCCCACCATCCTTCCCACCCTCCTCTCTCCCTCTCTCTCTCTCAGTTGAGGTTGGCAGCTGAGTGCATAGACAACCTTAAGAGTGTCCCTCTACCACACACAGAGTAGTGGTGGGCGACATAGAGAAGTGACAAGCAGCATGTATACGTGAGACAGTGGTTATAGCAGTCGACAAGCGACACTCAGGTGCAAAAATGTGCAACATAGGTGAATCATTGCATTTTATGCAACTCAGGACCCCACGAATGGGCGCACATGTGTAGGGGGGTGACCTGTTATTGGATTGAAGATCAGTGTCCCAAAATGTCCACATAATTTAAAGGTGACGCCCCTACCATGTACCTAAGTTTTCAAGGTGTTTTTTATATAGTTTCAAAGAAAAACTTCAAAAATACATAACTTCCACTTCCATGGGACAAATCTAACATGTAATATTTGAAATTCAATCACCTCGACAAGATCTATCTAATAGGGGTAGTTAAAAACCTTAAATCCCCTTCCTATTCTACTATTTTGCTAAAAATGTGAACGTTGACCATATCAAAAACATTTTATGCATCCTTATGATAAAATTTTAACCTTTGATAATTATTTATTCTTCTAATCAAGAAATCAAAAGTTTTGATCGATTGAAGCTCCTAGTTTCCTTAGTTTGATGTGTGATGTAGTGTTTTGTTGTCTTGGTGCCCTCACCTCCCTACAGCCATGGCAGGAGTATGCTTTGGAGGAGTAGGCCTTTGCAACCCGTGTTCTTCAACTCTATGGATATATCTTTGTTCAAGGAACTCTAGGCCATGGTCCTAAAACCAGGGAGACCATTGGTTCAAAATCTAGAAATCTTGACTTTAGTTGTGCTTCTCGTGCTCGACATGATGTTCTGTTCGCTGAAGAAGTAACGATGAAGATGACAACATGTATGTTTACGACTTTACCCTTGGTCTTTTTTGTCACGCGCCCTCAGGGGCATATTCAATCTTTGACCACCTAGTTATACATCAACCACATGTTTTTCTTCAAAGGGCACCTTGACCAAGAGGTCGGCCCCAATTGGGCCAGCTAGGCAGAGCCCAGTGGCATGAATGAGCCTAAGAGGCTTTTCCAAATATTTTGATTGGTCCCTTTCTAGAAAATTCACATTAATCAACGGCTTATGAGAAAAATATGAGAAAATATGTTTTGGAAAGGTTTTTCAATTAGGAACGTGATTTTTAGGTTATCAAACCCTAATTCAAGAGTGTCAAACCAATTTTCCTAATAACATTAGATTAGTGTTTAGGATGTATTAACGATGATAATGAATAGAAATCATGTAATTTTAGGGACTTAGGATTCTATCAAGGTCATGGAGAATAATATAGTATCTACCATGCTCAAGGTAAGTGGGCCATGCCACTATGCATATGTACTTTAAATGAATTATTTGTGATGTATGTGTAACACCGATCCCATTTCCCAAGGCTCTAGTAGAGTTTCAGGAATGACGAATGGCCCACAAACCACCACTAGCCTTAACTACATGTTTTTTCCTCACTCACGCGCAATGCAGGGTCAACTTCCTGACTGGTCACCCATCATCTTTTGTGCATCCTTGATCTATATGAGGGCCCTATTACTCATGGATGACTCTATTTCTCGCATGTGACTGTTTGTGATTTTAATGATGACCATTGTCCTATATTATTAATCTTGATTCTAAATGACATTTAGACTTTCCCTAATTCTAAAACAACAACTCTATGTCAAACCTCATGACCCTATTATCATCCCCAAATCCCCTTCCGGTATGGTGGTTATATATTACAGTTATATATTACACTAAGTATGCATGAATGTGACACCTTGTGATGATGCATGTTATACCATGTTCCAAATATTATGTTTTACCTACTTGATGCATCAAATTAGATCATATCCTTTAAATCACTAATCGTGTGATGTTTGGTGTCCTTAAAACCTCTGAGAAACTATCTTGTGCTAAGGTGGGCTTTGTAACCATAATTTTTCCTAGTGTGACCTATGTGTCTTGAATGGTGGTTCTTGTACCTTAATTCTTATGTGGATCCTTTTCCCTTGCCCCCCCTCTCTCAGGTCAGGGATTAATCTATCCCTCATGATATGTTGGATGTGGATGTCCCACCCGAGTCATATGTTGACCCCTAATTGCATATGATGTATGTTGATGCTTGCATGTATGATGAAAACCTTGATACCCAAGGTTGGGATTATAATGCCTTAACTGTTGGGGACATCCACCTATAGTTGATTATTCTCTTTATGTCCATACTATGTTGATGTAAATCCCCTCTTATGCATGGACCTCTTTACTTGAAGAATGAAGACCTTAGTTTCCCTATTGTGAGTCTTTGACCCTAGAATGCAAGCAAGTGATGTAACATTGTAATGATCATATAACATGCATGGAACCTCAAAGTTATGTGAATCTTGAGACACACCTTCATGATGTACCTTAAAGAAGTATAATATCATTAAACATGTAATTAACCAACCTTGAACATAACTTGGCCCAAAACCCTAAAATGAAGCTAATGAGACTTTATGATGGGAATCTAATACATGCATGTAATCTTGTGCTTAGTTAGGTGTTGCTTGTGGATAGATTGTCAAGGATGGGTTAGGTTATGAATCTCTAATTCAGGTACAAGCTTTAATAATTATATGACTATGACTTTCTTGCTTGTAATGTGATACATATGTATGCTTATTTATTTTCTCAAATATTGCCATGTAGTATTCTAGTCTTGTACTCTATGTTTGTCTCGTATCATCATTTTATAACTTGCAAACATAATGTAGAAACTCCATTATACAAGCCTCATGCAACTAACTAAAGATATGGGGTAAGGATATAAGGTTGGGCATCCTACTTGAGTTATCAAGGTAGGCATGACCATGTCGATAGAAGAGTTAGCTAATCTTGGGCACCCTCATAGACTCTTCCAATGGAGGTTGTCCATAAAATGCCTTATAAATACATGATATTGATGGAGTGAAATGATATAAAACATGGGCTCTCACTTTGTCAAATACTTAACTTTGTATTCTTGTTTTCTACTTCTGCAAATCTTTTCAAATTATGAAAAGCTTATATATATATGTATCTTTCAAGCCTTATACTCAGCACCTTGCGTGTTTGACCCAACTTGTTTGACATATTTTATAGGTTCATAGATGGCTAGAAGTTGATGTTCTTGGTGATCTATGTATGGTGTGCTTGTTGTAAGATCCCTAGTATACATGAGCAGACTTGTACAATTCGACTCTTGAATATGTAATTTAATGAGTGTAATAAACATTGTTACTTAATAATTCATGTTGAATTTGAGTTTATGATTGGTGCTTTTACCTTGTTATATGTTCATGTATTCTAAGGTTTACGCTTTCACATTCACACTTTTATAATACCATGCTAGGGACGGATGCCTAGGCCCTATAGCCATTGACTTGATAGTCATTTGGAGTTAGGATTTGGGTAATAGACAGTTCTGTGACAACATGTCTAAACACAAGGATAATAATGATGATGTTGGGGCCTCAGACGATGAGAAAACCATATGGAATAATATTAAGGCCTTTTATATAATGACACAAATATTGAGTCCGGTAAGGAGACAAGTAGTTATTGTGGGAAATTAAAAAATAGGTCATGGTCATGTTGCACTTGTAATGTCACAATATTTTCAAAGGAAGGAACCCATGAAACACATAAATTGTTTTGAAGAAAGCAAAAATGTGATTAATATAGATCGCTTCCCTTTCACCATCATACATCTAAAAGTATTTCCCTATCCTAATAAATAGTGCTAAAACATGCTTTTTACATTTACCCTATGAATATTTAGTGTCATGGGAAGCGATGATATACATGCTCTTTGAAAAAATATTTCCCTCCTCAAAAATCTGATAATCTTGTTAGTAAAATCCAGGTTCAGACAACTTTCTAACCAATCTTATTCGTAGGCCTGGGAAAGATATCAAAACATGTTAAGGAAATTATCAAACCATGAAATTGACTTCTGTAATGACCCCACTTCCTAGTAACCCCCAATTAAGGGAGACCAAGAGGTCCGAGTCGTTATCCCAATTTCTGGATCAAAAGTTCGACAAATAATCAATAATATATATCAAACTCTAATAAACTAAACTTAAAAGGCTATAATAAAAAAATTAACTTTGCATACCTTTTTCAAAAACTTGGATATCTACTTTTATCCACATCAGGAGTCTATTCTAACTAATCCTCCTTTGTACTTTAATTCTCATTTAATTCTACATATGCCACTTTACTGTTTGTTCTTTTCACTTGAACCTAAAACATTGACAAACAAAACGTCAGTCAGCATAAATGAATTATGCTGGTATGTAGGGGAACAATAATCATGAAATTAACCGTAAAAACATATTGCAGTCAACTATGATTTAATAAACAACTTTACGTTTTAAATATAACTACATGATCCATACATATCCTATCCTCTGCGTTGTCCCTGCAGTGAACCTGGATGCTACCTTCCTTATGGTAGATCCCCATTAAACCCTGCATGATCCTACCTAACAGGTAGATCAATATCTAGGGTTGAGTAGCATGGCACTACCCATAGGTTGCCCAGTCCCTAACTCATGGTGTGCTAAAGAGTCTCATGGCACTACACATGGGTAGCCCAATTTCTAACTCAAGATAGCCTAGACCTTGCTCTAGGTTTCCCTTTTTAGCACATGCAAAGCCACAAAGGAGGACCCAGATCTAAGCTAATTATACATATTTATAGTGATAATCATAGTCACTTTATAGTTACATGAAATAAAAGTCATCCAAGCAGTTATTTCCAGACAACCGATAAAAACGTTCGGGAATCACCGTGAAACTAAAGTGATTATCCATAAGCATAACCACATACCTGTCAGGCTAATTTGAGATAGAATAATCCAATCAAGAAATCTAAATAGGCAAGCAATCACATTATGAGATCCTAAAATATGCATACAATTTCCTAATATTAAACATGCCATCAAGATCTATTAAACTTAGCTAGCTTCCTAGGGTTTCTAATCCACTTTTAGGGTTTCCATTGCAATTAGGGTTTCCCTTCATCTTTTACTATTTTAAACCCTAATTTTATACAATTACTCATAAACCCTAATTATCTCATATATTCTTCACAAAAGATATTAAGTTTATCCTTTAACAACATTTAACCCTAATTTTAGAAAAAGCACAATTAACCATCAATTAAGTCCATTAAGCCTCTTTTACATTAAAGCTACCATTTTTATCCTTTTAATCCATGACAAGATCAATATGCTCATTTATAATCAATTGATAGTTCATTATGGTCTAATTCACATATGAACTCTATTTGTCATTAATTCTACCTTTATCCATTAGAAAACCCTAATTACTACATTAAGGGTATTTATTTATAATTAGGAACTTTTATACTCAAAATAGCTTAGAATTATCATGTCTCAACTTTAATCATGAAATTGAACAATTAAATCCATTAAGAGTCACATTTACTAATATTAGGGTTTCAAGGCCTGTTAAAGCATATTTATGCACATGAACTTCTAAATTAAACCATTTACGTGCCAAGTTCATCCTTTTTAATCTTAATGTATCTTTTCATGATTAATAGGCTAATATCAACTTTAATCATCCATTAAACCCTACTAAATACATTAATCATCTCAAAATAGGGTTTCTTAATCTTTAATTCATTAAAGTTGATAACTTACCCTAATTTTAAAATTGTAAGATGAATTATCCTCTAAAACCATTTTTAATTAATTCCTCTCATTTTTCTACGCAAAATACATATATTATATGTACCAATCTGAGCTACCATTATTTAGTTATGAATTTTGTAATAAACTCTTACTTGGACCAATCGGAAGTTGCCACGTCGTCATTTCCATGCAAAGTCGTCCAGTGCATGCGGCCCACTCAAAACATTTTGAAAAGACGATGATGTCCTCGATAAGTTAAACATTTCTTTAGCCCACGCAGGGCAAAACGGTCCAATGACCGGCTCATCTTCTTCAACCTTGCACAGCTCTACTGCGTCGCCCTAGCCGCGATCGGTGCAGCTTCTCCACCCCTTTCCTGTATTCGAAGGCCACCGACGACTGTTGCTCTGCCTCCAACACCCTACACCACGTCCGCCCAAGCTTCCACCCATGGACCGGATGTTTGAGTGCATGGTCACTGGACCTGCGACCCGCGGTCGTGCTGCAGACGCCTCTGCAGCGCTGCGTGAAGGTAAGAGCAAGGTGGTGATGGTCATTAATTCCTCAGTTGTTGTGGGAACGTCCTGCTTCCTTCCAATCTACTTAACGGTCCCTCATTCCTCCATGGTCGAGCTATTGCTTTATCTTAGGGTTTTGAGCGAAGACTTCATGAAGAAGGAGATGGGGAAGAGAGAGGGAGATGTGGGATCTCTCCTAAACTCGAACCAAGGCTCTACCCTTTATATAGGGGTGGGTAATGAAGCCCTAGGTAGGCTGTTCACAAAGAAACCAAGTACTTTCCCAATGGGAATCTGATTCCTTCATTAAGAAGCAAGTTCCTCTCTCTCTTAATTATCTTTTTGATATTCTTCATTTCATGGGTAATTAGAAATACGAAATTTATCTCTTTCATTATCTCTAACCTTGCCTTTTAATCTATTGGCCATGAAAATCTATTTTCTTAAAGCATATAACATCTCTTTTTGATATTATCAAAAAGTCATTAATGATGTATCACATTATCCTCTTATTTTGTTTTTATTTGCCTTTTCTCTTTCTTTTTCTCCATTGGGGCTCGTTGGACCCCAAGAAACTCTAATATTTCGAAATCCTTTTTAGTGGATACTTATTATCCTTCTAGATGTATCTATATCCATTATTTCACATTATATTATGTATTTCTTAATTAAATTATATCTTTTCAAGGATTTTTCTTTATCTTTCTTTTATTTTCCTCATTGGTATCCCTTTTAACATTAGGAATCCTTTGGATACAAAAATCCACCAAGGATAACTTATCTGTACCTCTTTTTTCTTATTTTCCATATTTTATCATTATTTTCAATTTTTTTCTTAATAAAGAAATACTTAATCGATCTTTTCTTTTCTTGTTGCATTATTTTTGCAACTTTGGACTCCTTGGAACCTAAGAGTTGCGAAATCCAACTTCGGATTATATAATTTTGCCTTCTAGAGGTTTCTACATATTTCTTTTCTCCATTTTCTTATTTACTCATTTATTAATGGAGTTTCCTTTGTCTTTTCCTTGTTATTGGGCCCAAGCCAATAAAGCCCAAAAAACAACCAACAAGGCTATTGTAAACGAAATCCATTTATTAAAAACAAATTATATCATTATTTTTTCAAATACCTTTAATAGGAGAAATTACATTTCTCACCAAAAGAACCCAAAAATTGGGGTTGTAACGTCCTTCCCCTCTTATAGGAATTTTGCCCTCAAAATTCCATCAAGCAAACAAACAATTCAGGATAATACTTTTCCATGTCCATCATTGGCCCCTATGTGGCTTTGCCCTATCCATGGCACTTCCAAAGAACCTTTATCATCACATATTCATTTCTTTGAGTTCTTTCACCTTGGCATCTATAAACCTCATAGGTGACTCAGGTCATTTCAGCCTCCCTTGGGGCTCACTAGGTTCATTGCTCTGTACATATGTCCGGGTACCTCACATAGTGCTCTAAATTGGACACATGGAACTCATCACACATTACTTTATCCTGAGAGGTAAGATCAAACTAATCATTCTCCACCAATCCATCTCAAATGGGCCCAGGTATCAGGGACTTATCTATCTCAGCTATTGCTCAGAGGGGTCAGATTTTCATATCACATATTCTCCCACAGTGAACTGTATGTCAGTCTACTTTGCTTTAACCTAAGACTCATGTCATCCCTGGGCTCCTTTCGGCCATTGCACGATCAAAGTGACTTCATCTGCACACACTGTGGTCTTTTCCTGACCTTCGCGAGGTCCCTTCATCAACATCATCTTAATGAAGTGGTGACTGACACAACCTCCCTTGTAGAGCTTCTTTACATCCCAATACTGGATATGGTGGTTATCATCACATCTTACAAAGGACAAGAACTATCTCCATGTATCACCCTGAATGAGAACACATGCTCTCATCAGACCCTCTAGTCTGGATCGTACTAACCATTAGCTAGGGTGATAAACTGTACTAACATCGAGTTCTTCATGTATCTACTTCCACCTCCTGGAAGTGAATCTTTAGGTTATACTCAAGAACTTTTGAACTTGCATCATGATGTAGTTGAACCATCTATCTCTCATATGTCGCTCAACCAGATCCTTCCCTTGAGTATTCTTTCTCTCTCATGTCATCTAGGTAACCCATAATGCATCTTGACCTTCCTTGGTCTAGGGGAGACTTACCACAACATCCATAGTGATGAACTCCCATTCCTTCTCAGTGATTCTTAACTTCTATGTCATTACCCTGGGTTACTGGTGTTCATCCTTCACCTCTTGTCATGCATGGTAACAAACCACATACAACTTCATCTTAGGCATCCAAAGTACTACTGTCACTTACTATCTTTGTAGTACCAAGGTGTATCATGATCTCAGGTATGTCATGATTCCTTGAGATTGATTCCTCAGAAACCCTAAAACACTCTAGTCGGGGTTTCATCACCTTCTTCTTCAGAGAAGTGCATTTGAGGTTCTACAACCATCCTTTTATCATGATAAGCCCTAGGCTGGTTAGCTAAGAAACCACTACTCGATCAATGATCTCATTACATCTGTGTGTTAGCCAACAGATCTCTTTTTTCAAACTTAGGGCTAACCCAACATCCTTTTCTAGCCTCTAGCTAAACTAAGCAGCTGCATCTCAACTAGAGAATCCATTACCACTTCACATCCTTAGGTGATAGGAAATATTGAAGACATACACCTTCACTTATTATCTCAGCTCAACTCTAAGTCTATCTTCATCAAGAACACTCTGAGCTCATCTTCTTGGTTATCAAACTCAACCTTGTATAACTCATAGCTCATGATAAAAACATCCTCATAAGATGACTACCTTGTTTCTCTTAGTGTTTGTAAACCATCCATGTATCATTCACTCCACCAGGGTATGTATCATCTCTATCCTCATACCTTGTAGCATCGTTCCAACTCACATCATCTTTATCCTTGGTGTATGGCATGCATATTGTCCTATCTCTCACTCCCATAATAAGAGGAAATAATCATTTGGCTGCAGTTTAAATATAGAGTTCTTCCTGTTCCAAGAGTAGAGATGGTACATCCCACATTTCTAGTAGATCTTCAAATCTAAGTTCAAACGTGCAACTTATGTCTCTATATTACAATCATCACGCTATCAAAGTTACTTCCAGGGAAAACTGGTCTCGAACCTACTTGGGTCCACACACATCCCTTGGTCATCTCCTCTAGGTCCATAGGGTATCGGCACTTTTGGGGTCATCCATCTTCCCTCATGCATCTAGAGAGTGCCCTACTCATCTGCACTTTGGGTCCCACGAGTTCATGAAGGTGATCAATCTCCTAACCCATGGCCCTCAGACAATGATAGTTGTTACCTCCCGACCCTATGGTCATGTGCAACTAGGGAATTAGGCAACTCCCACTTCCATCGGTCTTATCCCTACATGACCCTAGGATAGACTTTAGGATTCTATTATAGTACATGTCCAACTTAGAACCTTACCCAAGCCTTCATCATCTCTCTCTACATTCATGATTGACTTTCATCCTTTCATACGGGTCATGGTGACCTGCCTACCTTGGTCAGGCCCCATACCGATTACCTTCATGGTAACACATCCATATGCACTTAGAGATGGTTATCTGTGGGTCTACAGGTTCATTCTCATGCCATGTACTTTTCACTTAGCTTATCAATATCCTACGAGACCTCTTTAGGTTACCTTAAACCAACAAAATTGGTATACCCTCTACAAGAGGGTCCCTCTCCCAGGATGGGAGGAATCTACATCTTGATAACAAAGGTCACAAACGTCCTTATGTATATGGTTTGCATCCACATGAGCATGCTTAACCATGGAAAGCTACTAAGGCACAAGCAGACCACCTACTAAACCAAGCTAGGTCACACTTGTTCTCTTTCCTCAACAATGGATCATGATCATACCTTCCCATGTCACCACCTTAGCTGTGAGGGATTCACCAAACATACCTTAAACTTAAGGGGGTTTCCCTTTCCTCTAGACATGAGGAGTACCATGCTCGAATCTATAAAAACTTAAATCTCATCATGAGAATCTGATACATCACTTCCCCTCTTAGGCCTAGGAACCGTAGGTTCCTTTTCAGATGTCCAACTGTCTGCTCAACTTTTTAACCATGAACCAAGCCTGTCCAAGGTATGTCATGCATTTCCCATGAACCTTCTACATGCACAATACTTCAGAGTGGAGTCCTCCTCCAGGACAACCAACAAGGTATAAGGCCTCACAACATGTTACTAAACCTCTCCAGGTCTAAGGCACTCTTTGTCTCATCTCAGCAGGTAAAAACCTATACCATAGGCACATACGTACCAGAAGCCTCATCCTCTCTCTAGGGTTTGGTTCCTCTAATGGCAACCAAGATATCATCAGCCTCCACTATCATACACTTAGGTCGCATCATCCGCAACTCCCCACTGTTCCTCATATCACAGGGTCTATGCTTCCAACCTTCTTGCTTGAGTCCTGCTCTCTCTCTAGAGCTAACTCCATATCCAACCTTGCTACTAGAGGTCCTCTCTCCATGAAGGATCAAGCTCACAAGCATACCTCTACATGGGTGAAGCCTATGTTCAAGACTTATATTTGCTCAAGATTATCCATGGCCCATTATGCTTATCTCATAAGCCATCCATCATGTACTTATGGCCTCGGTTTTAACCTACTGCTTGTACTACTGATGTACTCTGGGTGCATACTGTGCCATGCTCATATAAGCTCATGGGGTTTCCATAGGTTCTTCTCTAACCTCATCAATGAAGGAGCTTTCCTTCACTCTAACATGCACGACCCTTCCCAGGGTTGGGTCACCAAAGGTACTAGGTCATCCAACCTCTCATGGCTCATATCCAAAAGCATGTCCACCCACACACCTGGTCTACCATGTCATCTTTCTCTATCCACCACTTAGGGTTAGGGTTAGCATCATCCCCAAAGGATGTGCCAGGTCTCTACTTTTAATGGAGGTCTCTACCTCTAAGACTAACTCTCTTTACTTATCCCCCTGACATGAAGGTCTAGCCTCATGTCTCTCCTGAGGGAATGACAACTTATGTCATACGGCCTAAGCATGTATCTATTCTTTTACACTTAATCTATTAAGCTTATGTCCATGACATCTTATTTACATGCTTTTTATTAATTTGGTGGAGAATTCCTTAAACCTTATCAACCTTACCCATACCTCAAGAGGGTGAGGAAAAGAGAGAAAACCCTAATCCTTAAGGTCCTTAACAACATTTGAGTTGAGAAGCGATGAACTAGATGAGAGAGTCCTAAAGGTATCTTATTTCGAGTCAGATCCTAAGACATTGGCCAGGAAGACACACTAATCTGGGAGTCCTCGTATTCCGACTAGCGGTGCGGAGGAAAATCTTGCCAGCCCCCGGATGTGATCCTTTTCTAGACACCTCTGTCTTTCAGAAAATCCTCTAATAACTCCATTGGGTTCTATAGAGTTTGTAAAATTTAATAATTATTAAAGATTACATGAGGAACCTATGCTCTGATACCAAATGTAACAACCCCGCCTCTTAGTAACCCCCAATTAAGGGAGACTAGGAGGTCAGTGCCATTATACCAATTTCTGGATCAAAGGTTCGACACATAATCAATAATAAATATCAAACTCTACTTAACTAAACCGAAAGGCTGTAATAAAAAAATTAACTTTGCATACCTTTTTCAAAAACTTGGATATCTACTTTTATCCACATCAGGAGTCTATTCTAACTAATCCTCCTGTGTATTTTAATTCTCATTTAATTCCACATATGTCACTTTAGTGTGTGTTCTTTTCACTTGAACCTAAAACACCGACAAACAAAACGTCGGTCAGCATAAATGAATTATGCTGGTATGTGGGGGAAACAATAATCGTGAAATTGACTGTAACAACATATTACAGTCAACTATGATTTAATAAACAACTTTACTTTTTAAATATAACTGCGTGATCCATACATATCCTATCCTCTGCGCTGTCCCTGCAGTGGACCTGGATGCTACATTCCTTATGGTAGATCCCCATTAAACCATGCATGATCCTACCTAACAGGTAGATCAATATCTAGGGTTGAGTCGCATGGCACTACCCATAGGTAGCCCAAACCCTAACACATGGTGTGCTAAAGAGTCACATGGCACTACACGTGGGTAGCCCAATTTCTAACTCATGATAGCCTAGACCTTGCTCTAGGTTACCCTTTTTAGCACTTGCAAATCCATAGAGGAGGACTTGGATCTAAGCCAGTTATACATATTTATAGTGATAATCATAGTCACTTTATAGTTGCATGAAATAAAAGTCATCCTAGTAGTTATTTTCAGACAACTGATAAAAATGATTGGGAATCGTTGTGAAACTAAAGTGATTATCCATAAGCGTAACCACATACCTGTCAGGCTAATTTGAGTAGAATAATCCAATCAAGAAATCCAAATAGGCAAGAAAGCACATTGTGAGATCGTGAAATATGCATACAATTTCCTATTATTAAACATGCCATCAAGATCTATTAAACTTAGCTCGCTTCCTAGGGTTTCTAATCTACTTTTAGGGTTTCCATTGCAATTAGGGTTTCCCTTAATCTTTTACTATTTTAAACCCTAATTTTATACAATTACTCATAAACCCTAATTATCTCATATATTCTTCACAAAAGATATTAAGGTTATCCTTTAACAACATTTAACCCCAATTTCAGAAAAAGTACAATTAACCATCAATTAAGTCCATTAATCCCCTTTTACATTAAAGCTACCATTTGTATCCTTTTAATCCATGTGAAGATCATTATGCTCATTTATCATCGATTCATAGTTCATTATGGTCTAATTCACATATGAACTCTATTTGTCATTAATTCTACCTTTATCCATTAGAATACCCTAATTACTACATTAAGGGTATTTATCCATAATTAGGAACTTTTATACTCAAAATATCTTAGAATTATCATATCTCAACTTTAATCATGAAATTGATCAATTAAATCCATTAAGAGTCACATTTACTTTTATTAGGGTTTCAAGGCCCATTAAAGCATATTTATGCACATGAACTTCTAAATTAAACCAATTACATGCAAAGTTCATCCTTTTTATCTTAATGTATCTTTTCAAGATTAATAGGATAATATCAACTTTAATCATCCATTAAACCCTAATAAATACATTAATCATCTCAAAATAGGGTTTCTTAATCTTTAATTCATTAAAGTTGACAACTTACCCTGCTTTTCGAATTGCAAGAGGAATTAGCATCTAAAACCACTTTTAATGAATTTCTCTCGTTTTTCTAAGCAAAATACATATATTATATGTACCAATCTGAGCTACCATTATTTAGTTATGAATTTTGCAATAAAATCATACTTGGACGAATTGGAATCTGCCACATCGTCGTTTCCATGCAAAGTCATCCAGCGCACGCGACCCACTCAAAACATTTCAAAAAGACGATGATTTCCTCGATAAGTTAAACATTTGTTTAGCCCGTGAAGGGCATAATGGTCCAATGACCAGCCTGTCTTCTTCAACCTTGTGCAGCTCTGCTGCATCACCCTAGCCACGATCGGTGTAGCTTCTCCACCCCTTTCTTGGACCCGAAGGCCACCAACGACTGCTGCTCTGCCTCTGGCACCCTCCACCACGTTCCCCCAAGCTTCCACCCGTGGCATGGATGGTCGAGTGCAGGGTCACTGGACCTGCGACCTGCGGTCGTGCTGCGGACCCCTCTGCAACGCTGCGTGAAGGTGGGAGCAATGTGGGGATGGCCGTTCATTCCTCAGATGTTGTGGGAGCGTCCTGCTTCCTTCCAATCTACTTAACGGTCCCTCATTACTCCATGGTCGTGCTATTCCTTTATCTTAGGGTTTTGAGCGAAGACTTCATGAAGAAGGAGATGGGGAAGAGAGAGGGAGATGTGGGATCTCTCTTGAACTCGAACCAAGGCTCTACCCTTTATATAGGGGTGGGTAACGAAGCCCTAGGTAGGCTGTTCACAAAGAAACCAAGTCCTTACCCAATGGGAATCTGATTGCTTCATTAAGAAGCAAGTTCCTCTCTCTTAATTATCTTTTTGATATTCTTTATTTCATGGATAATTAGAAATATGAAATTTATCTCTTTCATTATGTCTAACTTTGCCTTTTAATCTATTGGCCATGAAAATCTATTTTCTTAAAGAAAATAACATCTCTTTTTGATATTATCAAAAAGTCATTAATGATGTATCACATTATCCTCTTAGTTTGTTTTTATTTTCCCTTTCTCTTTCATTTTCTCCATTGGGCCTCCTTGGACCCCAAGAAACTCTAATATTTCGAAATCCTTTTTAGTGGATACTTAGTATCCTTCTAGATGCATCTATATCCATTATTTCACATTATCTTATGTATTTCTTTATTAAATTATCTCTTTTTGAGGATTTTTATTTATCTTTCTTTTATTTTCCTCATTGGCATCCCTTTTAATATTAGGAATCCTTTGGATATGAAAATCCACCAAGGATAACTTAACTATACATATTTACTCTTATTTTCCACATTTTATCATTGTTTTCATTTTCTTTCTTAATAAAGAAATACTTAATCGATCCTTTCTTTTCTTATTGCATTATTTTTGCAACTTTGGACTCCTTGGAACCCAAGAGGCACGAAATCCAACTTTGGATTATATTCTTTTGCCTTCTAGAGGTTTCTACATCTTTCTTTTCTCCATATTCTTATTTACTCATTTATTAATGGAGTTTCCTTTGTCTTTTCCTTGTTATTGAGCCCAATAGCCAATAAAGCCCACAAAACAACCAACAAGGCTATTGTAAACAAAATCCTTTTATTCAAAACAAATTATATCATTATTTGTTCAAATATCTTTAATAGGAGAAATTACATTTCTCACTAAAAGAACCCAACAATTGGGTTGTAACAACTTCTATGGACAAGAAAAAACATTTTATTATGGATTTCACATGATAGAGATAACCACACTTGATCTCATTGATGCGGGATTCTTTCTGAATGACAAACTTGATAAATGCCATGAGATCTTGAGTAATATGGCCAAGAACTAGTCATGGGGTGAAGAGTGTGAATACTCACCTCGTCCAAAAGTTCCACAAATACATAAAGTTTTTGAACTCAAGAATTAGGATGGCCATGCTAGTGAAGAAATTTGAGAAGAAAAAAGAGCATTCTTAGAGAAACAATATAAAATCTTCGAGGAAAGATTTCAACAACTTTTAAAATGATCCAGAACAGGCACAAAAACATAATGAACACCAGAAGTAGGGGTCTAGAAAAATTTTGTAGGAATAACACCCTAAATAGCGTGATAAATTGAGGAATGTTATTGGAAATTAATTAAAATGGTGCATATATATTTTAAAGAATTGACTGAGAAAATTCAATACATGGGAGCCCAAACATGGAATCTAATTTCCCAACTATCACATATGGCATTAGATATGACACAATTAAAGGCACCATATCAATGATGGTCCCCAGATATCCCACAGAACTATGAACAAGGTAATTTTATGCGGTGGAAAGAGGTTGGAAATTTAAGTACAAAGGGAACAAAAAATGAATGTTCCTTTTGCAACAATTGAAGGAGAAAGTAGAGTTGCATATCAAATCTAAGAGTAGGATGAGGGTGAAAGATCCACTAAACTCAACTTAGTGGGTGAAAAACCATCTAACAAGGGATATGTTGCACCACACTGTAGGAAGTTTGTTGTACATGTACCTTTCTCAAACATCCATAAGAAGACTAAAGAGGACCCTCAATTTCATAAACTTCTAGATGTCTTCGTAAACTTCATGTCAATGTCCCTATAACAACCCACAATTTGAGGCCTCAGATAAAATAATTTTAAAAGGAATGATTGGTGTTACAACCCCAATTTTTGGATTCTTTTGGTGAGAAATGTAATTTCTCCTATTAAAGATATTTGAACAAATAATGATATAATTTTTTTTGAATAAATGGATTTATTTTACAATAGCCTTGTTGATTGTTTTGTGGGCTTTATTGTCTATTGGGCCCAATAACAAGGAAAAGACAAAGGAAACTCCATTATTAATAAGAAATGGAGAGAAGAAAGATGTAGAAACCTCTAGAAGGAAAAGTATGTAATCCAAAGGTGGATTTCGTGCCTCTTGGGTTCCTTGGGTCCCAAGGAGTCCAAAGTTGCAAAGATAATGCAACAAGAAAAGAAAAGATCAATTAACTATTTCTTTATTAAGAAAGAAATTGAAAACAATGATAAAATGTGGGAAATAAGTGGAAAGAGGTATAATTGAGTTATCCTTGGTGGATTTTCATATCCATAAGGTTCCTAAGGTTAAAAGAAATTCCAATAAGGAAAATAAAAAGAGACATAAAGAGAAATCCTCAAAAAGAGATAATTTAATAATGAAATACATAAGATAATGTGAAATTATGGATATAGATGCATCTAGAAGGATAATGAGTATCCACTAAAAAGGATTTCGAAATATTAGAGTTTCTTGGGGACCAAGGAGCCCCAATGGAGAAAAAGAAATAGAAAATACCAATAATACAAAATAAGAGGATAATGTGATGCATGATTAGTGGATTTTGTGGTTTTGTTAAAAAGGAGGCATTTTCTACTAAAAGGAAATATAATTTCGTGGACAATGGATTAGAAGGCAAGTACAAAGAGAATAAAAGAGGTAATTTTCGAAATCCTAATATTAAAAGAATAAAGAATATTAAAGAGATAATTAGGAGAGAGAAGCTTGCTTCTTAATGAAGGAATTGGATTCCTATTGGGAAAAGGCCTTGTATCCTTGTGGATGAACACGATAGGGCGTGGATACCCTCCCCTATATAAGGAATAGACCATCTGGTTCGAGTTCAAGAGGGATCCCATGCAACACCCTCTCTTCTTCTTGTTCTTTCCATGCAAACCCTAACCAAGAGGGTTTAGTACTATCCCTAGAGCAATGAAGGGTTGTATTGAGGTCTTGATGGAGGCAAGAAGCTTCCACGACAACCTATGATGGATCGGCTATCATACCCTCGCCCTAATCTTTGAGTAGCTCCTTCCGTAGGTCTGCAAAACTGCAGCAAATGCAGCAGAAACTGTTGACAAATCTCGCAGGAATGGCCATATTGGCCATGATTTGGGGATGCCTCACATGCGCCAGGGTGCAGCGGAGGCAGAGGGACCGGACCTGAGGGCCGTCGGGTCCTAGGAGGGGCGGCAGAGCCACGCGTGAACCCTACTACCATGGCAGGGTAGGGTTACGCAGGGTGGAAGACGACCCGGGGTCAGATGGACAAAACTACCCATCCGAGATGCAAAGAAGCGAGTAGCCGCGTCGATGGTATACTTGTAATTTGGTTATAATCTCAAAGTAGGCCACGTTGCATGCAGGAGGTGATGTGGCGCTCAGTGATTGGTCCAAGTAAGTTAATTTTGCAAAAATTGTATCTCTTTATTGGTAGCTCGTATGAATGCGCATAAATATGAAAGTTCCTCAGAAAAATGAGAGGAATCTATTAAAAATAGTTTTAGAAGCTAATTCCTCTTGCAATTTGAAAAGTAGTGGAAGTTATCAACTTTAATGCATTAATGGTTAAGAAACCCTATTTTGAGATGATTAATGTATTTAGTAGGGTTTAATGGATGATTAAAGTTGATATTAACCTATTAATTGTAAAAGGTACATTAAGAACAATAAGGATGAACTTTGCACGTAATTGGTTTAATTTAGAGTTTCATGTGCATAAATATGCTTTAATGAGCTTTAAAGGGCCTTGAAACCCTAATGTTAGTTATTGTGACTCTTAATGGCTTTAATTGTTCAAATTCATGAATAAACTGAGATATGATGGTTCTAAGCTATTTTGAGTATAAAGGTTCCTAATTGTGGATAAATACCCTTAATATGGTAATTAGGGTTTTCTAATGAATAAAGGTGGAATTAGTATTGAATAGAGTTCATGAAAGATAAGTTGATGATAATTAGGCCTAATGATCGTGTCATGCATTAAAAGGATAAAAGTAGTAGCTTTAATGAAAAAGAGGCATAATAGACTTAATGGACTTTTAATTGTGCCTTTAATCCGAAATTAAGTTTTTAAAGGGTAACCTTAATAACTTTCATGAATAATAGATGAGATAATTAGGGTTTGTGAATAATTGTATAAAATTAAGGTTTAAAAATGAAGAGAAACCCTAATTGCAATGGAAACCCTAAAAGTGGACTAGAAACCATAGGAAACGAGCTAGGTTTAATAGATCTTGATGGCATGATCAATAATAGGAAATTATGTGCATATTTCAGGTCTCTTTGTGTGCTTGCTTGCCTATTGGATTTCTTGTATTGATTGGATTAAATCTGTTTCAAATCAGCCTAACAGGTATGTTGTTAATTATGGTTAATCGCATTAGTTTTCTGAAGAGTTTCCCGGATGATTCATCGCTTTGAATGCAACTTAACAGTTTAGATATCATACTTGTAAATCATAAAGTCACTATGATTATCACAATAATAATAGAAGTGTGTATTCTTGCACCTATATGCCACCCTGATGGATGATGCAAAAGGTCAAGCCCATGAGGGAAGACCTATGGGCACCATGAGTGGTGACCCAGGCACAAAGCTCGGGATTGAGAAGGTGGCCTATGATATTGTATGACTAAAGGGCACCATGGAGGGTGACCCCAGGCACCAAGCTCGGGAATGAGAAGGTGGCCTTAAGTCAATGGCAAAAGAGAAACCCGAAAGGGGGTATGCCAGGGTTAGGGCAAAAGCAGTGGAGAATGTCACTTTGAAAGCGTAAATTTGGCTTGTTAATTAACTTGATTGTGATAATTAGATTGTTAGCCATATTTGTGAAATTTTGATTGTCCCCACATATCGACATATTTTGATATGCTGACCGACGTTTTGTTTGTCGGGGTTTTAGGTATAAGATTGAAAAGGACAAACTGTAAAGTTGCATATGTGGAATTAAATAAGAATTATAGTACAAAGGAGGATTAGTTAGAATAGACTCCAGATGTGGATAGCGGTAGATATCCAAGCTTTGAAAAAGGTATGCAACACCTGAACCCTACCACTGCGGCAGCGTAGGGTTACGTAGGGTGGAAGACGACCCAGGGTCAGATGGATAAAACTACTCCTCTGAGAAATAAAGAAGTGAGTAGCTGCAACGAGGGTATACTTGTAATTTGGTTATAATCTCAAAGCGGGCCGTGTTGCATGAAGGAGGTGACGTGGCACTCAGTGATTGGTCCAAGTTAATTTTGCAAAAATTGTATCTCTTTATTGGTAGCTCCGATGAATGCTTATAAAACATGAAAGTTGCTCAGAAAAATGAGAGGAATCTATTAAATATAGTTTTAGAAGTTAATTCCTCTTATAATTCGAAAAGTAGTGGAAGTTATCAACTTTAATGCGTTAATAGTTAAGAAACCCTATTTTGAGATGATTAGTGTATTTAGTACGGTTTAATGGATGATTAAAGTTGATATTAACCTATTAATGGTAAAAAGGTACATTAAGAACAAAAAGGATGAACTTTGCACGTAATTGGTTTAATTTAGAGTTTCCTGTGCATAAATATGCTTTAATGAGCTTTAATGGGCCTTGAAACCCTATTGTTAGTTATTGCGACTCTTAACGGCTTTAATTATTCAAATTCATGAATAAAATGAGATATGATGGTGCTAAGCTATTTTGAGTATAAAGGTTCCTAATTGTGGATAAATACCCTTAATATGGTAATTGGGGTTTTCTAATGAATAAAGGTGGAATTAGTATTGAATAGAGTTCATGAAAGATAAGTTGATGATAATTAGGCCTAATGATCATGTCATGCCTTAAAAGGATAAAAGTAGTAGCTTTAATGAAAAAGAGACATAATAGACTTAATGGACTTTTAATTGTGCCTTTAATCCGAAATTAAGTTGTTAAAGGGTAACCTTAATATCTTTTGTGAAGAATAGATGAGATAATTAGGGTTTGTGAATAATTGTATAAAATTAGGGTTTAAAAATGAAGAGAAACCCTCATTGCAATGGAAACCCTAAAAGTGGACTAGAAACCCTACGAAGCGAGCTAGGTTTAATAGATCTTGATGGCATGATCAATAATAGGAAATTATGTGCATATTTCAGGATCTCTTTGTGTGCTTGCTTGCCTATTGGATTTATTATATTGATTGGACTAATTTTATCTCAGATTAGCCTGATAGGTATGTGGCTAATTATGGTTAATCACATTAGTTTTCCGAAGAGTTTCCCATATGATTCATCGATTTGAATGCAACTTAACAGTTTGGATGTTCATACTTGTAAAACATAAAGTCACTATGATTATCACAATAATAATAGAAGTGTGTATTCTCGCACCTACATGCCACCCTGATGGATGATGCAAAAGGTCAAGCCCATGAGGGAAGACCTATGGGCACCATGAGTGGTGACCCCAGGCACCAAGCTCGGGTTTGAGATGTGGCCTATGATATTGCATGACTAAAGGGAACCATGAAGGGTGACCCCAGGCACCAAGCTCGAGAATGAGAAGGTGGCCTTAAGTCAATGGCAAAAGAGAAACCTATAAGGGGGTATGCCAGGGTTAGGGCAAAAGAGGTGGAGAATGTCACATTGAAAGTGTAAATTTGGCTTGTTAATTAACTTGATTGTGATAATTAGATTGTTAGCCATATTTGTGAAATTTTAGTTGTCCCCACATACCGACATATTTCGATATGCTAACCGACGTTTTGTTTGTCGGTGATTTAGGTGCAAGATTGAAAAGGACAAACAGTAAAGTGGCATATGTGGAATTAAATAAGAATTAAAGTACAAAGGAGGATTAGTTAGAATAGACTTTAGATGTGGATAGCGATAGATATCCAAGTTTTGAAAAAGGTATGCAAAGTTTTATTTTATACCTACTTTTAGTTTAGTTAGTAGAAATTCATAATTATTATTGATTATTTGTCGAACCTTTTATCCTGTTAGTTGGGATAACGACTCTGACCTTCGAGTCTCCCTTAATTGGGGGTTACCGGGAGGCGGGGTCGTTACAAATGGACTACCCATATCACCAAGGTGCACCTCCTTTTTAGGGAGCTCATCACTAAAGAAATTTTTGATTAAGCGTGCTGAGCCTAGAGTGGTACTATAATGGGTGACCAGTTGGGAAGTTTATCTTGGCCTGCGCGTGAGTGAGGATAAAGTGGACAGTTAAGGGTAGTGGTGGTTTGTGGGGCCAGTCATCATTCCTGAAACTCTACTAGATCCTTAGATAGTGGGCTCGAGATTTGCAAATGTTATCAGAGCCAATTCCCCTCCAGTAGGTGGGGCCCACTTGGGTCTGTAGCATGCCAATCTTTGAGTCATGCGGTCCAGGCATGTTGGAAAGGGTTATCTTTGTTGATGGAGCCACCCATGTAGTGGTAGTCGTGGTCAGGAGTTGAGTGTACATGGGCCATTTTTGGTCTACAGTGAAATGGGGATAGATTATGAGGCCATATAGTTGATCCTTGATGAGGACATCAAGAGTCCAAGTAGGGGAGCTTGTAATGCCCCAAGATTGGGGCCTCATATAAAATAATCTTAAAAGTATTGATTGGACTACCCATATCACCATGGTATACAACCTTTTTAGGGAGCCCATCACTAAAGAAATCTATGGTTAAGCATACTCAACCTAGATTAGTACTAGTATGGGTGACAGTCGAGAAGTTTATCTTGGCTTGTGCCTGAGTGAGGAAAAAGTGTGCAGTTAAGGCTAGCGCTGGTTTGTGGAGATAGTCATCATTCCTAAAACTCTACTAGAGTCTTGGGTAGTGCGCCCGGGCTTTACAGTTCCTTCGGTAGAGGCTCAAGATAATTCCACCCTATTGAATTTTTTTGTCAGATATCATTACAGACAAGTGGTGGATCCCAAATTTGATATAGTGGTGCTAAAAAAATAAGTCAGCATGCTACTTCAAATAAAGATACATAGAAAAAAAAGAATACCCATGGTGCTTCAACATTCCATTCTCCATAGACCAACATCATTTAGATATGCTTTTGTGCTATTTTGGAGAAAGCATTAATTTATGTCATGTAAGACCATCAAGAAGATAGGGCTTATCACACAGTTGGAAAACAAATATGACTATTCAGCTAGCGGAAAAATATTTTGCAAGTCCTATTGGATATGTGAGGATATCCTAGTTAAATTAGATATATTCATACTCTCTACAAATTTTATAGTAAAGAAGATGCAGGAAGACCTTGGATCCAAGTTACATTGGGAAAGACATTCTAGGCCACAACAAAATTACATTATTAATGGGGAGAGAGAGAATGAAATTTGGCATCAAATATGATATAATGGACATCAAATTTTTAAAAAAATCCAATATGCAAGAAAAAGTGGACACAACAACCACATGTCATGCAGTATAGCATATGGATGCTCTCCTACTTCTATTGAAACCCTTCTTAGACATGGATCACATAAAGCAACAAGATGGTTATGTCCAAGTAGAGGCAATGGAGGAAGTTTTTATAGTATCACTTGTTGGATCCATAAAGTATCCAAAAGAAGAAGATGACCTAGTTATGCCTATAGACAACCCTGAAGAAGTACAAGTATCCCTACAACATTCTTACCCAACACTCCCACTCAATGTATAGCTAATGAACTTGACAAAAGTAACTGTTTATGAAGATCTCATAAAAGAATGCACATTATTTTTTAAGGTGCTACTAGTACACTATATGAGGCATTTTGCGGATTTGGATAAAGCACCACCTCATTGGTGACATCGTCAGAGAATACTCCACATCTAGAATTTAAAGCATTGCCACCACATATAAATTACACTTTCTTAGAAGTAGAAGAAACACTTATAGTGAATATTTCTGCATCCTTTAACATCTCAGAAGATGAATAATCAGCCATTGTTCTCAAGAACCACAGTGCACCATTCAGATGGTCCATAGTAGAGACTAAAGGGATTTTTCCCACTATATACCAAAAAAAATCCACCTAGATGAGGGATTCAAGCCATTAGTTCAACCCCCGAGGAGACTAAATCCAATCATGATTGAGGTAGTAAAGAAGGAAATGACAAAGTTCCTGTCAGAAGTTCTCATTTATGCAATTTCTAACTTCAAGTGGGTAAGTCTGACACCGGTAATTCTAAAGAAAGGTGGTATAATAGTTATTACGCATGAAACAAATGACTTAGGTCTACTGGGATAGTTACATCATGGTGTATTTTTATAGACTACTGTTGTCTCAATGTCGCTACACTTAAAGATCAATTTTCTTTACCTTTCATTGACGAGATCTTGGAGAAACTCTCCAACCGCTCACACTTTTGTTTCTTAGACAATTATTTGGGTTATATTTAATATTTTGATCGATCATGGGGACCAAGAGAAGTTTACCTTCATTTTTCAATATGGCACATTTGATTATTCATGCATGCCTTTTGGACTTTGTAACATGCCTTCTATATTCCAAAGGTGCATGCTTGCCATTTTTCTAATATGGTGGGAGAGGTGCCTTGAGGTATTCATGGATGATTTTTCTACATATGGATACTCTTTGTCTAATTACTTTTGGGCCACGTGTTGTAGAGATATGAGGGCTTCAACCTTGTTTTATTTTTGAGAAAATGCCACATAATGGTTAACAAGGTGATAGTTTTGGGATACAAGGTGTCCAATATAGGGATGGAGGTTGACCACTTTAAAATTTAGGTGATCTATAATCTTCCTCCACCTTCATTAGTGAAGAGGGTGGAAATTTTCCTGGGAAATCCAAGATTTTGTAGGAAATTTATCAAATACTTTTCTAAAATAAAAAAATCTCATTTAGAACCATTAGCAAAGGGCATGGATTTTTGAAATTTTTGAGAAACGGTTCTTACATGCTTCAAAGTGTCAAAGTAAAAGATAGCCTTTGAATCTGTGTTGGTAGCCTCTAAATGTAGCCAACCATTTAATTTGATGTGTGATGCTTCTCACTATATAGTTGGGGAGGTTTCAGCTGAAGAGAGAAGTGTACTTTATCAATGCTCTATTATGCTTCATGAATTTTGACTGACACTTAATTAAATTACAACACCACTGAGAAAGAGTTTCTAGCAGTAGAGACTTGATGAATTAAGATAATGTTTCATTAGGACAAAAGTGATAGTATGGACAGACCATGTCGTAATAAAGTTTTTACTAGCAGAAAAAAGAGGCCAAACCCCAAGGTTAATATTGTGGGTTTTTCTTTTGCAAGAAGTTGACATAGAAATTAGCAATAAAACATCCACTCAAATGTTGTGGTAGACCATCTTTCTTTCTTAGAGAGAGTGGAAAAGACCATATTAGAGGTAACCATTCAGGAAAATTTTCCTGATGAGCAATTGTTGGTTATCAAACATGGGGACTCCTAGTGTTCTGGTTATGTGAACTATTTAGCAAGTGAGGTAATGCCTAATGATCAGAACGCACATGCTAAAAAGAAGTTCTTTTATTTTCTACGTTATTTTATTTGGATGATCCTATCTTGTCGATTCTATTAAGAGATGGATTCATTAGACAATGTGTTCTCAAATGGGAGATGGAAAGCATTCTTGGTCATTGTCATTCATGCCAATGGGTTGATATCACACAATCTAAAGGATAGTTGTTAAGGTATTGAGTTTGGTTTGTATTGGCCTATTTTGTCCACATTTACATAAAAATTTGTGAATAAATTGATGCATGTTAGTGGCCTGGAAACATATACAAGAGACTTGAAAAGCCCCAAATTGTATTTCAAGAAGTTGAAGTTTGATTTATGGGTATAGATTTCAAGGGACCAATTCTATCATTGAACTAAAATCTTTATATTTCTTAATTATTGATTACTTTTCCAAATTGAAAGAGGTCACACCAACTCAAACTAGTGATGCACATGTAGTCTGTAGGTTTTTCAAGAAAAACATCTTGTGTAAATTTAGGTGCCTAGGATGATCATCAATGATGGGGGTTCACAATTCAAAAATCCTCATATTGGTTCTTTTCTAAATAAATATGGGGTTCCATAGAATGTTGGCATACCTAGACTTATTGGAGTATGCAACCCAATGATGCCCTCTGGGTGTATTACATTGTATTCAAGACTCCCATACAAAGCACACCATACATATTGGTGTATGGAATGGAATGTCACTTATAAGTAGAATCAAAGAATATAGCCATGTACCCGACCAGTGTGGCTCAAGTGGTTCGGTCCGGCTTGTCCTCCCTGGGGGACCCGGGTTCGAATCCCCTTGAGTGCACTGTAATTACCAACTCCTTGGGTCATCCGGGCTCTGGCACCTGTTTGAGGAGGAGGGGGAGCGGGGTCTCCCTAAGACTCAAAAAAAAGAATATAGCCATGTGGGTACTTAGGAAGTTAAGGATCCATCCACTGAAGGAGAAAAGAAAAATATTTGATATAAATAAGCTAGATGATACCAAATTGGATGTCTATGAGAATGGCAAACTATATAAAGTACGAACAAAGAAGATTCATGATAGGCACATATTACATAAGAAATTCAAGACAAGGAAAAAGTTTTTACAATTTGATTCAAGTTTCCAATTGCACCTTGGTTAATTTAGCTCGATATGAATAGGTACCTACACTAAAGCTAAAGCGTATCCTTAGGGAACAATAGAATTGAGTGATGGTTCAAATGTTTTCAAAACTAGTGACCATAAGTTGAATCTTTTTATTGGGGTTATTTGGTGAATATGATGATTACAATATTTTATCACTAGATTTTGGGTGATTGACTCGATTCCATGACTTTAAACAAGGGCGCTTTTTTTGGGAGTCAACCCACACATTTTTTTAATAGATTTAGTATTACACTCTCATCTTCATAGTTGAGTAATTATGATTCAATTCATGATGTAAGTAAAGAAGGTAACTTTACATGTTTTTGTGTGTGTATTACATAGGCGTATCTTTGTACCATCAATATCTATGTTGGTGGCATCAACTTTTTTAGAAACATGATAACATGGAATCACAGTAGAAGTCAGTACCATTGAATTCAAAGTCAGTGGTATTGACAAAGGCTGATTTTTATTAAATAGTTTTTGTAGGACAAAAATAAGAGGCATATCCTTGTACTTTCATAAGTTTTATTAAAACACAAACAAGCTCATGTTGATCATCGAGTCGAGTCCACCTAGTTTTTTTATTCCTTTTCTTTCAAAGGGACAATTTTTCTTTTGGTTTGAGATGATCGAGAGAGCTTTTTCTTTCCTAACAAAGAAGTTTTTTACATTAAGGGAAATGTCATGTTCAAGCTTCGAAGAGAAAAAGAAAGAATAGAAAATTCATCTATCTTTAATCAATCCTTGCATCTACACCTTGAGTCTTTACATTATTTCCCATTATAATGTTTTTGTTAAAAGTTGTTTTGGTATTTTTCATAAGTAGTAGTGTTTTAAGTCCATTTCTATCTAGTGTGATTATGGACAACATTGTAGAATATTATTAGGATTAGAGGTTCTTTAATAGAATGGAACCAAAGTTAAATTTTCAAATTTCTTATACACATATATCTAGTGTAGAAGTTGATTTACAACAACTTCATATAAATTTTTGGAAGTGTTGATATGTATGTACTCTTGTCATTTAAATTTGATCATGCTTGTTTAAGAGACTCTACATGAGGATTTGAGGGAATTAGTCAATCTAGAGACATAAGCATCAAACTTAACATCTAACTCTACCATTTAATTTTCAATTGAAGATGATGTTTAAGTTTGATCTAACCAAGCAATAGCATGAACCCTTCTGTAAATTCAAAATTAAGATTTGGATCTCCCTCATATAAAGTTAATAGAATATGCATGTATCACGATTAGAAAGAGTGTATCTCTTAGTCACTTGATCTCATCCACCCTCATTTCACTTCATTTCATCTCCCACATAGATTTCATACTTGATTCAAGTCATTTTCTCACCTTCATTTTATCTCATCATGATAGCTAGCATGTTGTTTAGTTTTGCATCAAAAAATATATAAATATGTGTTGCATTAGTAGTTCATCTATATAAGTTAGTATGCATACCAAACTCCATATAATTTACTTTTTCATCATTTAATCATGGGTATAATATATGTTTCTAACATCTATTTTCTGAATATAGATAGTAAGAAATTTGTGCATATCCTCACTCAGTCTTCAAGTCAAAATGATGTGTTATCCTACACATCAATTTTGTATAGCTAATAAGGTGAAAAAAAAGAGAAATGAGGAAAAATGATGAAGGATGAAATCATATCTCTCATGTATAAAGAATATGATTGTAGAATTCTATGTTATGTCACATTCAACCTTCACTCACCATTACAATAAGGCATCCTGAGCATTCCTCATTCCACCAAACATAGTAGTAGTAGGACACATCCAATTTTCATTCCATCCTTCATATAGTTAGATCATTTCGTTTTCTTTTACAATGACTTGGATTAAGAATGATTTCTATTTTAAATCCACCCAATGTTGTATATTGTGGGCCACCAAAAAGATTTATTCCCTTCTTTCAATCACATTCAGGGAACTACATCCATATTTTATGAAGTTTTTTAATAAAGCAGTGTAGACAGGGAGACCCTATGATAGTATTCAATACAACTTAGACTTTCCATGATATCTCTCTACTTTGGTTACTTAGGTGTTAAGAGGTCGCATCTCAACATTTTGATTTGATAATTGGCTGCTTGTATAACAGTGTTGCTCAAGGGTGAGCAACATTCAAGCTTAGAATATTTTTATGCACATGATTTCTCTACCAAAATTGAACTTATTTAGGCATGATTTAAGGATTATTTATTTAGTATTCATGTGTTTTATGAATGTTTACCTAAATTTACTGAAATAGTCCTTGTGCATTGATATTATCTATTTTACATGTATTTAGCATGAAATTGCTTTGTTTTATATTTTGTCTAACATGTTGTTGCTTTATTGCAAACATGACTGAGTCAAAATAGAAGAATGTCGGTACCAATAAATTTTGTCAAATGTATGAGAAGAATGGAACCAAAAAAGAAGAATCAAGAACATGAAGGGGAAACGCCAAAAAGTTTCTAGATACCACTAAACCAAGTAAAGGGTGCTAAGATTTGAAGCCCTAATCCAAATTAAAAGTAAAGAGTCAGTGTCAGCAAAATTTGTCTAACAACTAAGATCATTACAAAAACTCATTCGATGATCTCCGTACAAGGGTACCCTAATTCTCTCTATATAAACCAAAAGGGGGCAGCCACCTAGAGGCATCTATCATCTAAGACATCTCATTTTGGGTTTCTCACTTGGAGGCAACGTATCTCACTGGAGGCTATCCCACCATCCATCCATGGAGGAACCAGAGCCCAAGAAGAAGGAGATGAAGAGTCCACATCAATCCTTCAACGATTTTCTATGATTTCTTCACCTTCCTCCCTTCTTCTAGTTCTTGATTGAGCATGATTGGGTTACACCCTCATTCTTGATGACCCAGGAGTGGCCAGTGCAAACTATATGTCTGTTCATATTTTGATTCAATGCAATATATTCTTTTGTGTTGGATTTTGATAATATAAAAGCTTAAATGTCTTATTTATGATTAATCACCATATGTTTATATGGATTGTTAACTGCTACAAAAGTCTGGTTAGTAATCAGAAAAGTCATCATCACAACAGTCAATAACGTGCTGAGAAAGCGGGCTAACCAGATCAAGAGATAACTCTTATCTTTTAGTCTCTTATGTTAATGGTACAAAAGAGGATTAGTAACTTGGCTAAATAGTGTGTTATGCTACAAAAGTGGTATTATAAGCTGCATACTTGTAATATAAGGAAGCAAAAGTGTCTTGTGTTGATCTGATAGAATGTATGTATAGGTTGACACAGTGGTGAAACTGGTATCCTTGTAATCCATCCATCTGATCTTTCACCAACTTTACTTTCAGCTCTTTTAATTCTCATTCTTAGTTTTTTCCTCACCATATCAACTCCTATATTATGCTTAGTTGATCTATTTTAGTTAGTAGTAGTCTTTGGCTGTCCCAATTACCTAACTTCGACATTCGGGCCTCGTTGAGTCCATTTACTACTCTGACATGCCCAATTAAGGTGTTTCAGGACTCATAATGTGAATAGAGAGGACGAATCCTTTCCTCACTTTAGGTGTTTCACCATAACTGTGTGTTGGAGGCAAGAAATATGCCCCCGAGCAGATCTTATCATTGTCTAACACCTATAATACACTCATAACTTCTTCACGTCCGACAAAACATTTACTAACTGCTACAACTGTCAAGAAATATGCCAGCGGAGCTAGACCCTAGCTTGTTTGAGCTCGGAAGAAATTCCGTGCTGCTTTCATAACTTTGACTTAGCTTGTCCAGAGTGAGGAAGTCAAACTCGGCCTAGTTCGCTCGCAAGGGAGCTTTTGGGGTCACAAACTGAGCACGCAAAACATGAACTGAATAGGTGGTTTTATTTTTTATTTAAGAGCTGACATCATAACTTGTTTTATTGGTATCCACTAGGAACTGAAGCGTTGGAGTTATCGAATATGACCATAAATAGCACATTCAGAGCCCTTGTTGCATCCGTTTTTCATCGATTACAATAAAAATATGCATTTAATGTAGCATTTATTTAATCTAACAAAAGTACACTACAAGGTATAGTACACTTGTATATCTACTCACTCGGAAGCAATTAGTTATGTCATAGCATTGCCATCAATGCACAACTAATCCTTGACGGCTTAAATAACCACACATTATCCAGTTCGAATCCCATGGTACGTAGCATGAATCATTTTTAATGCTTTGTGATAACGTGTTAAGGTTCGATTATATGAAAGATTTATTATTATTATTATTATGTCAGACTTCAAGAGAAGTATAACAATGCATAGCAAATGTATTCCTTTGCGGTGGATAGAATAGATAAAAAAAAATTGTATTTATAACAAAAAAAATTGTTTTAATATAACTCGGGATTTTAGCCCAGGAAGTATATTTGCATTGCTTTTATTTCTAATGAAAATACTATTTCTGATAACTTTGTGTACTTCTAATGAATGGTTTGAGCCATTGAACATCATTTCGATAGAGTTGTCTATGATACAAAAAATCTAAATGAAAATCCATTAATTATGATTTTGTAAACTTGAACTGAATGGTTGTAAGAAATACATGCTTAGAAGCTTACACTGTGGATAAGGTTAGAATTAATATGGGGGAGACGAAATTGTATCTGGGGTAGGTTTGATGAAAATATATGGGAGAACCGGCCCTACTGATAGTCCCAATGTTGATTTTAAATTAGAGCTGTGGAACCAAAAATTGAGTGCCTGGTAATTTGTGCACACTCCCCAGTTTTGATGTCCTCTACGTAGATTTTTGGGATGGGAACCATTAAACTTATATATTGCATCTTCATGCTAGTTTTAGTCTATCTAGGTTGAAACCAAAAATAGAAAAATCAGTACTGTCACACACTGTGTAACTATTTCCTTTAGCCATGGTTAGTAGATTCGACTCTTTATGTGTGGACGAGGTTATTGGAGACATGCTCGATCAATTTACCCCGGAAGTGGAGATAACCATAGATTATGGTGGATATAAAATACGTAATGGCCATGAGATGGATCCATGTCTGCTAACATTTTACCCTACGGTAAAAATTGGAGGCAACCCGGAGTCGCGCTACACAATGGTGAGTATATGCGTGTGCACCTATATAGTATAGATATCTAAGATGGATGCTTCATTGTTCCTCGCCAATCTAAGACTTTTTTATTACGGTCTTGGTTATTGCATTGTTCTTTTCTTTTTTTATCTTTACCTCTAGTTGCATTTGTTAAACTAGTATTATTAAATGAATGAGTGGTGTTGTATACTATAAATTGTTGACCTTCATAGGTGATGGTTGACCTAGATGCCCCTAACTCAAGAGAGCCTACTCAACGTGAATTGATCCACTGGTGCGTTGCAGAACTATTTTATTTACATGATCTTCCACGTGTCTACTCCTTAAAGTTTAGCGTATCTCTCTTTTTTATTAATTCACCATCTAAAGCCGATTTTATACTCTTGCTAATTTCTTCCTCATATTTCCTTTAGGCTGGTGGTCAACATCCCCGGAAAATCTAATGTCGACAGAGAAGGTAACTATAAAATCCACATATACCTGTTTAGCATGCTGTACGCACACATACTTAATTATTGATTGGTCATGGTTGACCTACAAGCGAAAAGTTTGTTAAGCAAGACCTTTTAACCCCATATTGTCTTTACTTTAACTTTAGGTATAGATCACCAAGTGTACGGTTTTGTGCTTGCAGGAACAGAAGTGCTAATGTACAAATACCCAATTCCAACTGGGGGTGCCCACCGTTTCGTCTTCGCACTGTTTAAGCAGATGAAGCAGGAGCTGAACCTGGAGCCACCAGAGCGCAGAACAAACTTTAGCACCCGTCGCTTCGCCTTCGAGAATGACCTTGGCAACCCAGTCGGCGCTACCTTTTATATTTGTGAAATTGAGTTAGAACAACCAATAAACAATGATGGGTCAGCTGAATGGAAAAGAATTAAAGGTGAGTCGTCATGAATGGGTTGTTATAAACCGTGTTGAGGAAATAAATAGGCATTCAGTGTCTGGAGATACATTGCCTAATGAATGTATTGGGATGTGTGTGCACATTGTCAAGTGGAATATTTTCAATAAATACAATTGACCTTGTGGTCGTCAAAGTAGCTGAGTAATCGTGTGGTTTTATCAGCAACGAAAGCATATGGCCCGACCACCGTGGCATTACGAACCTTTTTCTTCACTCAATCTTGTTTCAGTGTTCCCCTTTCTTCCATATGTTCTTGCAAGCAATAAAATACATTGAACACAATTACTAGAGCGGTTTGGTAGTGGATTCTACAATCTAAGTGTGGCTCTCGTTTCCTTTTGTAATTCTTACATGAAAAACATTACAACGCAATGAACGAGTACTTGAATCCTCGGGAATGGTTTGATGATGGATTTATGGTATCTTGCGTCACGTGAAATGTGTTGGCTCCACAGTAAAGACTAGTCTTGCTTATTATAACGTGCATCCATATATTGTGAAGCCTACAAGCGGATTTAAGTGGAAATTGAAAATCGGGTTAAGCCTTTTTTTCCCCTCTGATAATCTGGTTCAAAATGTTTTAATACCAAAAGGGAAGAATGCATACGCATAGCCATTATAAAGTTAACCAACACATCAAAAACCAGGCTTATTCTTGTAATCCAGACCAAAAACAACACCATGTTGATCCACATTCCTAAACTCTTAGCATTTCCTTGCTGTGAAACTAACCGTTAGCCGACCCGTCTATAGCAATGATAGCCGTTTTTCAATCAGTAACTTTTGATGAGCATAAAAGATGATTTCAGGAGAACGAACCACAACCAATTATATTCTTAGCGTATAAATCAGACGCACATTCATACTCGTTAGTTCAACTGCATAAACAAATGTAGATATCCCTGGAGTACATTAAGAATAGTTGACAATCAATTGAGAGTAAACAGTTGTGAAGTGCACCCCAAAATGAATGAAAAAAATCTTAATATATTTTCTACTAGGACTGCACTGATTTGGAACATGGATATCAGTTCGCAGTACCGCACAAATTATTGGTGATCATTTGTTGCAACAAATATAAGAGTTACATTGGTACACCAGATAGTAATACGAAACAAGGTTCTTTACATAATTTTATATCTTATAATTATTATTTCATATTATCTGAAAAATAACTACAATGATTTAGAAGTCAGACATACAACAAGCTGCTCACCAGCCACTAGTACATAACCGGTCTTTAGTGTCGGTTATTTAAGGCCTTTAGTGTCCGTTTCTAAGCGACACCTATGTGCAGTGGCGTAGCCACATGGAGGCACAGGTGGGCACGTGCCCCACCCGTACTTGCCAAAATGTACACCGATTGAGTTGTATTTGCTATAGATTTTGGGAAAAAAAATATGTGTTATCTTATAATGTGTCCTACCTACTTAGCTGCAGCTATAAGGTGCCTACCCCTTCGTTAAGTTCTGGCTCCGCCACTGCCTATGTGGACGCCGCTAAAAGCCCAACCTTTACGTGTCGGTTATCAAACGGATGCAACAATCCTTCACGTGCTACTAAAAATGCGCCAGCAGGGGGTATATGCGTCAGTTATCCGCTTTGAAACCGACACTATTGTAAACATATATCGTCAGTTTTATACAGATATCTGACACATATTTATGGCCTCATTAGGGAAATCGACGTCGGTACTAGTATGGAAACCGACATTGTAACCGTATGTCGTCAGTTTTATACAAATAACCGACGCCTATGATTTGATTTTTTTTTCTGTCAGTCTGCAGACCTGCTGTGGCTGGTCGCAGGATGAGAAACCTGCAGTTCAGTTATGAACTGCAGGTTTTACGACATCCATATATCAGCCAACAACAGGCCACAAATATGCAAAATTAACATGATGGACAAATTATTATATATGTGATTCACACTCATGTATAAGAAATTTGATTTATATTATTTTTTTATCACACGCATGTAGAAACCAGTAGCAACCTGCAGTTCCATTTATTTCATCTCTTTTCACATTCAGACACATGTAGAAACATTCATGTATTGATGATTTTCACACAGATATGACAATTCATAAAAATTCATTCACATTCACACAAAATTAATTAGGAGAACAAATTAATTTTATTCATCATCATCATTGTCATCATCATCAAAAACATATTGAAAAATTCCCACTCTTTGCAAGGCTTTTGCCCAATCTTCTCTTACAACATCTAATTCATCTCTCGTATAGGGAGCATGTACATCGAAACGCTTTGTACCTATGTTGAAGTCCTCAGTTTTAAAGACCTACAAAGAGAACGACGTACATACATAATTATAATAATATATAATAAGATTCATATATTTCATATTATCTAACGAGACTATGTATAATACCTGTTGTATGTTATCGATTTCCAATACAACATGTTTGATTATTAGGTCCATAAATCGCATCACACAGTAGGCACATGCCCAACCGTTGTCTTCTGTAGCACACTATAAATTGAAACATACAAAATATTCAAAAATACAAATAAGCACACTTCACATAAATAATGTAACGACCCTGACCCGGGTTATGAGGTAACCCTATTTGTTTCAGCTAATAAAGTTGCTTAGAACTCTAATATAATCCTCTAAGGTATTTTTTTTATCATGTGACACATTTATGTTTCAAGATTGGTCCCGATTGAATGCTGTTTGAGCAATTTTCCTTAATTTTGGACCAAAGTGCAATTTACCCAAATTGAGGGGCTATAATGTAAAATGTCACATGTCGAACACTTCTTATATGTTTTATAATCATAAGAGAGATAATGATGCAAGGTGGTGGCTGGTGGAAAGCCTAAATTCCAAGTTTGAACTTGTTTGAACAATGCTGGTGCATTGGGCACCAATTTTGGTACAAAGTGCAATTTACCCAAAATGTAGGGTTGATATGCAAATTACCATCTCTAGAGTATTCCTACTCACTCCTAGCATAATGTAGAGGAGATAGAAAGGAGGATACACCATTTTTTATTCCATTATGAATGATGGTAATCTTGGTGAAGAAATGACCAAGAAAAGGGTTGAATTTGAAAGCTTAACTTGAGTTGTATCAAGTTGAAAAGCTTATATATGAAAGTCTATCGGCCAAGGAGCCATACGAGGAGCATCATATCGTTTTGTGGACTCTTGCCAAAGTCCATATCGTGCAAAGTACCTCAAGGAGGTGAGGTGTGTCGGGTTAAAACTTCCTTAGTAAAGTTGTGACGGGTTGTGCATAAAGTGATGAATTAATTAATATATCTTATTCAAAAGGATATGTAATGGCCGAATCTTTATCTCAAGATGATCCTCAATCGTTTTGGAAGACAAAATAAATGATGATGCATGCATGTACACGTGTCACCCATGCATGACACGTGGCACCTACTAGCTCAAAATGTTGACACTTCATTTTGCCTTCCTTCATGAACAACAAGTATATATACCCCTAGTTTCACCCCTTGGTGCAATTTTATGACCCTTACCACCCTCCTACCCTGAGGTATCGTGCATAGAGCTATCATATCTTGAATGGATGCTGTGGTATCGTGCATAGGCATTGGGATATCACCCATGGCAAGAGCATATCGCCCAAGTAGGTGATATTTGCCATATAGGGTGATATCGGCCAAAGAGCGAAGTTTTGACTCCAAGTGAGTGTTATATCGTGAAAGTGAGTGCCATATCGTGCAAGAGGGGTGGCATATCGTGCAAGGAAACTAGTGTATCGTGAAAAGGTGTTAAGGAGCAAGACGGAGCTCATACTTAACCCTAAGGTGAGGATAAGATCATCTTCAACCTTGGATTGAAGCATGAATTTAGGGTTTTGATCTTCCTTTCTTTTCTTCTTCACCAATTGCTTATCCATGGTGATTCTTTGCATATAGAGGAGTTTTGATGTCCATCTTTAACCTTAGGAACGTGGAGCTTTGGATCTTGGAGATTTGAAGTCGTTCTAAAGGCGAGTTATATAACTTGAACTCAACCATGTTATTATTCTTCAACTAAATTGCTATAACTAGTGAAATACTTTTAATTCTGAAATTTCCTGCAACAATTGATGATATTATGAGTTCTAGTGGTTGCTTAGACCTGTTGACATGAACTATAAAAGTTATAACTAAGGTCTAGAGCTTGAATATGGTGGTATCACTTTATAAAAGTGATATCGGGTGCAAGCACACAAGAAAGTACCTTTAACCCGATATGATGTTGCACCTACTTCACTTGAACGATATGGATATGAATGAATACATTATTGCACGATATGGGGGTGTAGTATACACCTCTTTCACGATAGGGAGTCAAGTATAGACTTAATACACGATACAAGGTTGAATGAATACTTATAAGTTGACATGAAACCCTAAATTGTGTAACCCGATATGAGTAAAGAATAGAAAATGCTATTGCACGATATGGTAGCTTGATACACAACCCTAGTTGATGCCTAGCCCGACATGGTGATGGATTAATACCTCATGAACGACATGGGTAACACATATAACACCTCTAGCCCGATATGAATGGTGTGTATATACTTTTAGCCCGATATGGTGAGTGCTCATATACTTACAACCCGATATAGCTAACATATGCACATTTCTAACCCGAGATACCTTGTAAAGGTGAGGGCAAGACACTCTTAGGAGTGATGAGTGTAACACCAAGTAATGGTGTGTCTAATACTTTGATAGGTGAAACACCTAGAGTGGTTGATAATGGACAACCTTATATCAATAATGCCTCAACCAGAGATGAGTCCATATCAATTGATGATGGTTGGACAATTCAAATGTATGACTCATGATCAATACACTACAGAATAAATGTGATGGGCTAGTGCATAAAGTATTAGGATGGGGAATATCCTAATACAAGATAAGTTGAGGAACTTAAGTAAGTTAAAAGTAATGAGGGAAGTGATACACCAAGGCATGGTAAATATCACATCCAACACTTTAAGGTTGTTACACCTTGATGCACCTTAAATCCAATATACTTGGATGAGTAACCCATGATGTGTGTCATGTCAATTGTTACATTGAGATGGAATGCACTTTGATAAGTGTAGGCTATCATACCTTGAGAAAGGGTTAAGCCAAGTTAATAATGTATGATGTAATCATACCCTGATAATATCTGGCAGAGGCTTAATGCCTATAATCAGGAGTGGTTAGAGTCCACTGCCTGGCGGTGTAATCAGGTTTGGTTACAGACCAATACCTGACAGAGGCGTGAAGCCTGTAATCAGGATTGGTTAAAGTCCAATACCTGGCAGAGGTGTGAAGCATGTAATCAGGAGTGGTTAGAGTCCACTGCCTGGTAGAGGCGTGAAGCCTGTAATCAGGATTGGTTAAAGTCCAATACCCGGCAGAGGCGTGAAGCCTATAATCAAGAGTGGTTAAAGTCCACTCCTGGCAGAGGCGTGAAGCCTGTAATGAGGATTGGTTATAAGTCCAATACCTGGTAGAGGCGTGAAGCCTGTAATCAGGATTAGTTAAAGTCCAATTCCTGGCAGAGGCATGAAGCCTGTAATCAGGAGTGGTTAGAGTCCACTCCCTGGCAGAGGCGTGAAGCCTGTAATCAGGAGTGGTTAGAGTCCACTGCCTGTCAGAGGCGTGAAGCCTTTAATTAGGATTGGTTAAAGTCCAATACTTGGCAGAGGCATGAAGCCTTTAATCAGGAGTGGTTAGAGTCCACTGCCTGACAGAGGCATGAAGCCTGTAATCAGGAGTGGTTAGAGTCCACTGCCTGGCAGAGGCGTGAAGCCTATAATCAGGATTGGTTAAAGTCCAATACCTGGCAGAGGCGTGAAGCCTGTAATAAGGAGTGGTTAGAGTCCACTACCTGGTAGAGGCGTGAAGCCTGTAACTAGAATTGGTTAAAGTCCAATACCTGGCAGAGGCGTGAAGCCTGTAATCATGAGTGGTTAGAGTCCACTGCTTGGCAGAGTCGTGAAGCTTGTAATCATGATTGGTTAAAGTCCAATACCTGGTAGAGGCATGAAGCCTGTAATCAGGAGTGGTTAGAGTCCACTTCCTGGCAGAGGCGTGAAGCCTGTAATCAGGATTGGTTAAAGTCCAATACCTAACAGAGGCTTAATGCCTGGAATAATAACACCGAATTGGTTAAATCCCAATTCCCAGAATAATAACACAGAATTGGTTAAATCCCAATGCCTGGAATAATAACACAGGATTGGTTAAATCTCAATGCATGGAATAATGCATATGATTGGCATAGTCCAATGCTTGGACATGATATGATGATGTATACTCAAATGACTGGTACAATTCAGTATTTGGTTAGCAGATTGGTTGAGGCCAATAGATAGAAATGAGAATGATTCATGGATGACATACCATGATAATGAGCATCACAGGATAAGCTTGAGATAGTATGATGGGTAGATGATATATGTGTTCTCCATATTCCTTATAAAGTGAATAGATAAATTATTGCTCTATCATAGACATCTGCCATGCTTTATAATATGAGAATGTTGTAAACTGCTTATCCTCTTCTTAGTTTAATATTATTTAATTGTGATAATAACATTGTTGGCGGAGAGTTATATCTCTCGCTGGGGCAATTTTGAATTGTCTCAACCCCGTGGGATCCAAATTTTTAGGTGGACGTGCATGAGGAGGTGAAGACCTTTCTATAGAAAAAGAACAACAACAACAAGGACAGCAGTGACAGCTCAGGTTGAGTGTACTGTCTGTCATGTCTTGTAGATAGAATTCCTATCTGTCGTCTCTGTACTCTCAGGTACTTGGAGTTGGTTCATTATGGTTTCATGAACAATCTGAGGTTTTTGCTTGTAAGCCCCGAGGTTTTATGTTGCTTCAGTATATGTTTTAACAAAGCAACTGTTATATGTTATCCTCCAGAAGAGATGGTACAGTGTATGTACAATGTGAACAATGATGTATATAAAGCTTTGGTTCTTCCTTAAAGAGTTTTCCTAGAAATGGATCTCTTTGTAAAATGGTTTTAATTTTAAGTGATTTTTGTTAATCTGTTGTTTATGTTGAAATTCCGCTTAATTAGTAACGATTTGTTTGTCAGTTTGGCGAGTGTCATTACAAGTTTGGTATCAGAGCTTAAGGTTCTCTTGTCTACAGAGACATATGACTAAGGTGTTGAGTTTGTGTTAGTGTCCTTCAGTATACCCTATAGTGACTTCCGCTTATGCAGAAGAAAGGGTAAAGTTTATAAATGACTGGAGAACACGAGGAACACATTGCTGAGAGCCATGTTGTTGCACCAGGAGAGGGTGTAAGGGACCAGGAAAGAGAAGAACGAGTGCCTAAGAATTCCCATCTTGACCCAATCAGGATAGAGAATCCTACTTTTTATGCTCTTGTGAGGCAAGTTAGGACAACAATGATGAATATAATAGACTGGATACTAGCATTACAACCTAGGTTACCAGTCCTTAATACAGAAACTTTGGGCTTTGAAAGGATTCCTAAATGACATAGTCATGTTGGAACAGTGGAAAATGTGAGAAAGATTAACATATGGCGAGAAAGTAGACTTTGCCATAAGTTTAGACAGATAGTACATCTGTGATGGTAATGTCCAAGAAGAGGCAATAAGCTGAGAATTAAGGTAAGGTCTCTATAATTTTAGAGACATTTTCTTAATTGTTCTAAAAAGCCAAAGGTTTTGGTGCCACCAGTGCAATAAATGCCTAGTGTTCCAGGGCAAGAGCCACTATGTAAATACAAAAGTCCTAACTTTCCACCTGTAAGAACCCATGGCTTAGCTTATACATCGGTAATGAGTTTGATAAGACTATGGTATGAGGATAAGACATGGACATGTTAAGCATACTAAACCCTTTTATTCAAAAAGAAGGGAGTAAATGACCCAACAACCGAGTTAGACTCGACATGGCTTATGAAAGTTACAACCTAATAGTGTAAAAAGGCAAAAGAAACAACATGAAACAGCTAGACTCTATGTTTGAGTCAACCAGATGTGGTGGATGACTGCAAGGGATGACAGTTAGATAGAGCTTTCTCATTCTGATATGTCTTCTCTAGATTTTATCTGATAATTATAAGAAGGTAGTTGATGTTGAGCTTCCTTTAATTAGTCCTATGAGGATATGAGGAAGCGATTAGAAGGATGAGAGCTTATATTTGGATTAATATTCTCTTATATGTTTTGAAATTTCTCTCTTCATGTAGAAAAGGAAGAGATGTAAAACAAACACCCAGAGAAAATCTGAGATACTAAGTAGTAAAATTTAAAGAGATGTTAAAAATATGAAACACAATATAAAACGAATACATACTACCTAATTTCAGTTCTTGAATACCCTGGCCAGGTATTCATTTATTGAAGGCAAGGTAAGTATGACATATTCAGATTGTTATCTTTTTGATTACTCTGATCAAGTAGTCATTCTGAAACAATCTCAAGAGTTTAAAGAAGAAGGAGATGTGGCATGGATATTTCTACCACATTCTAATCGATATATGAAGGAATTTGATTTACTCATAAGTAAATTTATAAAGAAAAATGAGGATGTGATGTGTTATTAACACATGTGTTAGATACCAAGGTAAGGAATTCTGGTATCTGAGAAACATCAGACTATCTTATGATAGTTACTTAGAATGGTTAACTGTGGAATCAGTCCAGTTACCTAATGTAGTATGGACATTATATGTTAGGGGTTTATGCTTTGCATAAACATAAACATTGATGAGAATGATCTACTTGAAGGAATAATTGTAAAAATATTACAATAAAAGTTTTTCAAATGAGATTAACAAACAACCTCTATCTAAGTGAGTTACCTGACCCCGAATTAATTACACAGTCGATAATGAAAAGACAGTGAAGCATGTATCCTATGTGTTTGATTCCATGGGATTTTTGTGTAAAATAACTTGGTATTGATCAAAGTTCTCTGGTGTCTCCATAACAATGAGATGTTATGTGGAGACTTGATGATATAACGAATGAATAATATTTGTCTCCTTTTATGTGGCAACACATCCCACTATCACACAGACAGTGAGGTGTTACGTGAGAACGTGCGGAAATCACCATAACCACAGATTATCAAAAACACGGGTTAATTAAAACCGATTGCGGAAAGCTGATAAACTGAGAAACTATTACATTTAAGTCCACATCCTGCAAGGAAGCTAGTTATACAAACACTTACAAGCCTTGATATGTGTCCACATCTTAGAGGAACACCTGTCTAACCATCACATGAGTTCATCACCTGTTATATGTACATAAAGGCCCACATCCGGCCAACAACATGATATATAAAGGATCAACATCTATACATCATGAAACAATGGCAAAACGCTCCCGAGGACCTGAGAGTACAGGGATGACTCTAGACTATACTACAAAACACCCAAAACAGCAACATATCCATTGCTTGCCTTCTACTGCTCGTCTTGCTGCTCGGCCGCAACTCCGTGACCACCACCACGCCTAGCTCGACCACCTAAAAAGGGTGTAAACCAGTGGGGTGAGACACACAGTCCCTACGAGAAACATAACTCCCCGCCAAAACTACAAAACCTCAGAAGGATAAGGAAGATAACTGATAAGAAGTATAACAAGAGTAGTTATAAAATAACACTGTTCATACTAGCAAGCTTACCAGGTGTACAAAAGACATATACCCAAGCATTTCTTTATGGAACATGCTTAACAAGATAAGATTTATAAAGTCTTACCACATATCACGAGGAACATATAAGCAACTGCAGATATAACAAGATTAACTACACAAGCAAGGCTTCAACCAATGTTTCGTGTTTTGCCTTAAGCAGTAAATACTAACGGCTAGATTACGTATTATTATGCCCTGAGGAAGTGAGTCATACCACTCAGATTCAACCGACGGCTGCGAAACCCGGAGCCGGTTCCATACAAGGTCAAATGGAAGAGCCGAACTCCACGACCTCCCACCTAGTGGTCAGTGCATGAGTGCAACACATGCAGGACTGCAGTATCTTGCTTAAGTGGCCTCAGCCACAGGGTCAGGCTACCCTCTGCCTAGCCCGCCTCTGTATAGGTCTGGACACTAGTGAAATTGAGCCATGGGCATGTTCACCATGCTCTGAGCCATGAACGCATTAATTCTGCCATATCACATATCCTGAGCCATGGGCCTGTTCACCATGCTCGTATCACACTTGGGCTGCGGCCCTGAATCCGCACCCTAGAGTCTACAACCGAAGTTGCACTCTTACCTCCTCACTTTAGGCTAGGAGAAACCTCGCATATTCAACAATATGCACTTTGGGTTAACCCGCAGGAGAACCCATTTCACCATCACCAGTTCCTGACGATGATGGATCTATGGCCAGGGCAACTACATGATATATTTCACTGTGATTAATTAGTATCTTTTATGTGGATTGCAAGATTCAACCAAGTTGTATAACATGCAACTATAACAAGAATAAACAACATAAAACTCATTATTATGCTTTTATTCTAATCAACATCATCCTAATCCATCACAAGGATCCAACATCACATGTTATCACTTGGCCTCTTGCCAATCATCTAGATCCATCTCAAGGATCATCACATTGCCATGGGATCTCAATCCCTCATCTCATACTGCCACTGCCTCTCAAGGCTTACATCATCATCATGGGATAGAAATCACATTGTATATGTTATCTCATTATCAAGGGTGACTATTAGGGCAATGTTACCCATCATATATACCTCACAACCTTTTACTTGGCTATGCATCACCTACATGGTTAGTATACACAATAATCATAGGCTTAACAGAAAGACCATGCTATCAATATAAGGTGACATTAATGATTATATGCTTTATCAATCATGCCTCAACTCATGATCATAAGCATAGGTTACATCATTAAGCAAAGCATTCTACATGTTCATCATTTCCTCAGCATTATTAATGATATCAATATGATCACATACTTAGGTAAAGTGATGTTAAGTTACATAGATGAGTTTTACTCAATCAATTACCATCAAGCATCTCAAGGTTCACCAACATAACTAAACACAATAACATGAAACAAGATCTAGTACATATGTTTTATATGAGAATCAAAACCCTCACTAGAAGTGCCCACTACCCTCACAAGAAGTGTGACGGGTAGGGCACTCTCACTAAAGGAGGTATCAGGCAACCAAGAAACCAGACCATCCCATGCATTCAAGAGTAACGTGCAACCTGTGTCGTGCACCTCTTGTATCGTGCAACAAAGCGTCGTGTAACAGGGGTGTCAGGCACAACGCAGTGTCGGGCACCACTGGTAATGGGCACTCAGGGCGTGCAACTCAGCAACAACGTATCATGCAACGACACGTCATGTGCCGTACACCCAAGCCTATCAGGCACTAAGGTAACGTGCAACGCCCATCAGGCGTTGTGCTGTCGGCCAATACACACAGGACTAGTGTGACGCCCGTCACAGAGCACAGAGATGACTAACAATGTATCCACAACATCAAGGTATCCAAGGGTGAACGTGTCGGGCAGGATACTCCACGAAAGGCAACGTCTAAGGGTGCAACTCAAACAACCAGCAAGGAACCCATTGTTAGCTAATCCTATCCATGGCATATCGGTCGTCACAAAGCAAGGATGGTAGTGTGACGCCCATCACAAGGTTAGGGACCAGGGTATCGTCCATAACAGACATAACATATCGTCCAAGGTCAGACCAAGGAAAAGGTATCGGGCAACAACACCACCAACACCCTATCGGGCAGAAGCACCCCGACAGGTTCACCACTAACCTCAAGCTCAAGGGCATCAAAACCCTAAAGGATCAAGAAGATGGCTCACCTCTCAACTTAAACGAGAGAGGGGTCTTGCACATCTCATATCACCAATCGGGCAACACAAAGAACAACCTTAAATGATGTCCACAACTACCACCAAGCTCACCCTTCAAGTCCATGGTGAGAGGAGGGTGTTGCTCAAGCTACTAGAACACAAGCTCACCTCTCAACTTAAACGAGAGAGGGGTATTGCTCATGCTACTATAACTCAAGCTCACTCCTCTAGACCAAGGACAGAAAGGAGTATTGCTCACCAAGAAACCCTAGAACACAAGGATCGACCAACAAGGAGATAACTATGCAAGAAACTATACTAGCAACATATATAGCCGACATGATCATAAGCAACACATGATAACATAGAAAGAGAGTAGTGTAGATAGGGCTAGAAGTTATGTAACCCGCCTTAAGCAAACTCTAAGCTCCTAGCTCCAAGCACCACCAAGGAAGAAGGAGACTCCAAGGAAGGATCGGCAACCAAGCTAGCTCCTCCAAGGGTATCGTCCACCAAGCTAGTTCCTCCATGGGTATCGACCACCAAGCTTGCAAAAGAGGAGAGTGTGTCATGCACCAAGGAGAGGGAGACTAAGGAACTACAGGGATCCTTAGATAGGAAAGGGAAACACATATATAGAAGGGGTTGGAGGAGAAAACAAGGTAGAGCAAAGCAAGGTGTCGCCCACCTAGGGACACTTGTCCATGGGAAAAAGCCACCACTCTAACATGCCCAAAACACATTTCTAAGGCCATTGCCACATGCAAGCACCAAGCACTAAGTGTCCACTAGTGGTGACACAAACAAGGTCAAAGATGGTCAAAGGTCCATGGATGACACAACTGGACGATACACCACCACCATGGGCGACACAGCCTGGGCGACACAAGAATCTCTTACCCGACACAAGGTTCCACCAAGCAAGGGCAAGGCACTACAAGGCCCACCAAGCTCAACCAAGCCCAAAAGAACTCAAGCAACGGGCCCAAACCTTCCTCTCAACACTAGAGGAAGCAAGGAGAGGGAGGAACACCACACAAGATGTCAAACTTGCCCACAAACTCTAGACTTTGGTTATTTGCAAGTAGCACCTCCAGCTCTCAACAAAGCACAAACAAACCCTAATCACCACAAAAAGGTGATTAGCAAGCAACAAAGCACCAGGGTTAAGCAAAGCAGATAGGGTAAACCCTTAAATGGAGGTCAGGGTCCTTACAAACTAACCCCCTACAAAGGGATTTTGTCCCTAAAATCCGAAGAGAAAAGTGAGGGATACTTCCTCCTCATCTCTTCCTCAAGCTCCCACGTGGCTTCCTCAATGCCATGGTGATGCCAAAGAACCTTCACAAGAACCAGATCTTTCCTCTTCAGCTTCTTAACCCTTCTGTCAAGGATCATCACATGACCTTCCATGTAGGTCACATCTTCCCAAGCTCAACTTCGTCTGGATGTATCACTGTTCCTGAATCCGGATGACTTTTCTTCAGCATACTGACATGGAACACTGGGTGCAACCTGTGCAACTCTGGTGGCAGCTCTAACTCGTAAGATACCTTTCAAACACGTGTTGTGACCGGGTATGGCCCCATATACCTGGTTGCTAACTTACCCTTCCGGCCAAACCTCAGCACACCTTTCCACGACGAGACTTTAAGATACACTTTGTCTCCTATCTGGAACTCCAAAGGTCGTCAGGGATTGTTTGCATAAGACTTCTGCCTGTCCTGTACCACTTTCAACTATTGCTGTATCACCTTGATCTTTTCTATCATCTTCTGCACTAACTCAGGACCCAAAAGCTGATATTCACCAGACTCATACCAACACAAAGGAGATCTACACTTCCTGCCATACAAGGCCTCATAGGGAGCCATATCAATTCTCCGCTGATAACTGTTGTTCTAGGCAAACTCTATCAAACTGAGGTGTACGTCCCAACTACCTAGGAACTGCAAAACACAAGCTCGAAGGAGATCCTCCAGAATCTAAATAGTCCTCTCTGACTGTCCATCTGTCTGCGGGTGGAAGGTGATACTGAACCTCAACTGCGTTCCCAACACTCTATGCAACTGTTCCCAGAAACGACTTGTGAACTGAGGACCTCCGCCGGAAACTATCGTCGCTGACACACCATGCAAACGCACTATCTCATCCACATATACACGAGCGAGCTTCTCGGTTGTATATGTTGTCTTCACAAGTATGAAATGGGAAGACTTCGTCAATCTGTCCACTATCACCCAAATGGAATCATGATTCATAGTTGTCCTGGGCAGACCAACTACGAAATCCATGGTTATATGATCCCATTTCCACTGCGGTATTGGCAGGGGATGCAACGTACCAGCCAGCTTCTGATGCTCAGCCTTGACTTGCTGACATACCGCACACCTAGCCACGAACTCAGCTACATCTTTCTTCAAGTCGGGCCATCAATACAAGTCCTTCAGACTATGATACATCTTGGTGACTCCTGGATTCATAGCATACATCGACGTGTGTGCTTCCTCAAGCACTAACTTCTTCAAATCATCAGCATCGGGGACCACCATCCTCTCACGATAGCAAACTAGCCCATCCTCGGACTCATGGAACCCATCACGCTTTTCGCTGCAGAACTCTGATATGATCAACTGTATTGTATCATCTGTTTGTTGTGCATCTTTGATCTGTTGTCTCAGTGTAGGCTTAACTTGCATCTGTGCTAAGAGTCTAGCTAACAAGGAGACTTCCATGCACACATTCATCTATCACAAGGAAACAAGCATATCCCGTCTATGGCATACCAGAGAACTCAACTGTGCCTTCTTTGAAGAAAAATAAGAAGACTTTCGGCTAAGCGCATCAGCTACCATGTTTGCCTTACCAGGATGGTACTCGATGGTGCAGTCGTAATCATTGATTAACTCCATCCATCAACGATGTCGCATGTTCAACTCATGCGGTGAAAAGATGTACTTCATATTCTTATGATCCGTAAAGATCTGGCATACTTCCCCGTAAAGATAGTGTCTCAAAATCTTTAACGCATGAACCACCGCTGCCAACTCCAAATCATGAGTTGGATAGTTCTCCTTGTGTTTCTTAAGCTGTCACGAAGCAAAAGAAACCACATGATCTTTCTGCATCAGCACACAACCCAATCCTTTCTTGGAAGCATCACAGAAAACAACATAGCCCTTTCCAGGCTCTGGCAGGATTAACACTGGAGCACTGGTCAACTTCTCCTTCAAACTCTGGAAAGCTTGCTGGCAACAATCATCCCAGATGAATGGTACATCTTTTCTTGTCAACTTTGTCATCAACAACACAATCGCACTGAAGTCCTTGATAAACCTCCTGTAGTATCCTGCTAAACCCAGAAAACTACAAACTTCTGTCGACGTCTTCAGATGTTCCCATTCTGCAACGGACTCCACCTTCTTCGGGTCTACTTTGACTCCTATAGATATCACATGACCCAAGAAAGTCACTTCTTCCAACCAGAACTCATACTTACTGAACTTGGCATACAGCTGATGTTGGCGAAGAAGAGTCAACGCTCGTCGAATATGTTGCTCATGCTCTCTCCTATCCCGATTGTAGATCAAGATGTCATCTATAAAGACTACAACAAACTGATCTAGGAATGGACGGAACACTCTGTTCATCAAATCCATGAAAGTAGAAGGTGCATTGGTTAGCCCAAATGACATAACTATGAACTCGAAGTGACCATACCTCGTCCTAAAAGTTGACTTTGGTATGTCATCTTCCTTTATCCTCAACTGATGATATCCGGACCGTAGATCGATCTTTGAAAACACTGTAGCACCACGCAACTGATCAAAAATGTAACATCCCTGACCTGGGTTATGCTTTAACCCTAGGTGTTTTGATTAAGAAAGATGATTATATGCTTAATCTTATCTTATGAAAAGTGATTAGGGCTCATGAGGAACTTATGTTTCAATTTTGGTCCTGTTTGAACAATGTTGAAGCAATGTTTGCTTATTTTGGACTAAAGTGCAAATTACCCAAGTTGAGGGGTTAAATTGCAAATGTTTCATGATAAGATGTTCCTATGATGTTGAGACATCATAAGAATGAATATGATGCAGTTCTATGGTTCCCACAAGCTTGGACACCAAGATTAAGCTTGTAAAGCAATCTTTGTGCATTAAAACCTAGTTTTGGAGTAAAGTGCAATTTACCAAAAATCCAGGGTTCAATATGCAAATTATCACTTCAATAAGGTCCTTAATGTTTCTTAGCATCATGTAGAGCAAAGAAAATGAGAGGGGCATCTCATTTGAATTAAGTTGGAGGAGAGAGAATCTTGATATTAAAATAATCAAGATTTAATCTTAAGTGAAACCCTAATTCAATTTAGGGCAAAAATGAATGTATTAATTAAAGGGCCTTCAAACAAAATGTTATTGGTTGATTTTTAATAAGTATGGACGTTCTTTTTCCAAGATAAGGAACGAAAATATCTCAAGGAGGTGAAATTCTACTCACCTTATTATAAAGAAAAGTAATTTCCACTCACATATGGGATATTAAAATAATAAGCATTAAGGTGCTTAATTTGCTTTTCCTTAAATCATGGATAATTGATAGGAATATGAGGCAATTAAGATAGACTCGTCCTTAAGGATTTTGAGGGGAATTTGAGGGGTAAGAGGCGGCCATGTTTTTGGAATTAAATGCATTTTCTCTCTCATCAATTTCCTTATAAAAGTGCCATTTCCAAGCCCAAACCAAGGCCTTTTCGGATTTCTTTCTTTCCCTTGCTTGCAAAACAGACCAAGGAGCTAGGGAGGAGCAGGAGTAGGACTCCCAACCTGTTGGTAAGGTTCTTGATTCATTTCTCCTTGATTCCATGGTGGAAATCGAAAATAAATTATGCATTCCTTCTTATTTTGATCTCCTCTTCAACCCTAGCCAACTTTTACAATCAAAAGCTTGAGGACGAGCCTAGGGGGAGTTTCAAGAGCTTCATCCACCACTAATGGCGTGATCTTGGAGCTTTGGAGCTCAATTGGAGGCGGGTTTTATAACTTAAACCCTTAAACATTGCTACTGCATCAATTCTCTATGCTTTGTTGATTGATTTCTTCAATTTGATACACTCTTGTTTCATTGCTGCAATTTCCATCAAGAACGGTTGCTGTTCTTGGTTTTTAGAAGGAAGGGGATGATGAAATCATCCTAGATGATTATCCAAAGAAAAGTACCCAGCCAAACGGTTTTTGTAGCTACTCCAAATCGTTTTAATTTGATTGTCTATGCGGTTTCAGCAAACCGTTTAAGGGCAAACGGTTTGAAACCGTTTGGGAGAAAACGGTTTCAAGACCGTTTACGATGGTTTACCAAGCGTTGACCGTTTGGGAATTTTGTTCCTAATTATGTAGGCTGATGATCCACCAAATTTGAGGGGTTAAATTCAAAGGAATCGTAGGTTGAAGGCCAATCAATTAGGCAAATCGAATTGAATTAAATGCTGATTTTCAACCTGATTAACTTGACCTGTTTGGGAAAACGGTTTCAAGACCGTTTGAGTGAGCTGACCAAGCGTTGACAGTTTGGGATTCCTGTTCATAATTATGTTGGTTGATGACCCTTCAAATTTGAGGGATTAACTCCCAAGGAATCGTGAGTTGAAGTCTAATCAATTGGGGAAACCTAATTTGATTAAGTGCTGATTATCAATCTGATTTAATTGAACTTTTTGGGAAAACGGTCTCAAAACTGTTTGAGTGCGTTGACCAAGGGTTGACCGTTTGGGGTTACTGTTCCTAATGATGGGTTCTATTGACTCACCAAATTTTAGGGATTAACTCCCAAGGAATCGTGAGTTGAAGGCTATTCAATTGGGCAAACCCTAATTGAAAACAGTGCTGAAATTCCAATGAGTTAATTGGAGATTTTGGGTTGATTAGCCCAAACGGTTTCAAGACTGTTTGGGGATCACCCAAACGGTCTCAAGACCGTTTGCGAGTCACCCCAAGATCGTTTGGAGGTCTGGGGTCAAGTATAGTTGACCAATTGAAGGTCTAAAGGTACCAAATCATATTGCAATTAAGTGTTGATTTGTTGATCAACTCGATAGACCAAACATTGATGAAATTTCACTAGAATCCAAAGATTGGATGGGACAAACGGTCTCAATACCGTTTGGAGCTCATCCAAACGGTCTCAAGACCGTTTGGTGGACACCCAAGACCGTTTGGAGGTCTAGGGTTGAGTATAGTTAAGTATATGAAGGTCTAAAGATACCAAGTTGATTTGCAATAAATTGCTGATTTGGTAATCAATCCAATGATCCAAACCTTAATTAGTTGACTTGGATTTTGATAATATGATGGTCAACGGTCTCAAGAACGTTTGGAGGTCATCCAAAGGACCTCAAGACCGTTTGGGGTCAGGTCATATCCAATTTGTATGATGGTTCAATGGTTTCAAAGTAACTAGTCTTACATTGATTAGTATTGAAGGATCATCGATTCCAAACCCAAATTCAATTGAATCAAACCCTAAATGATGACCAATTAAGGGTTAATTAAGGGTCAAATCAGTTTAAGGTTGACCTATTTAACTCAATTGAAGTATGATTATAGGTCCAATTGATGATTGGTTCCATGAATTCAATGATTGAAGGAATCAACATTGAAAACCCTAATTCAATTGGATACCTTAAGTAATGGAGGTCCAATGTGATTGAATCTCTTGAGAATAGAGATGATGAATCATCCATTGATCCAATGATGATTAGTAGTGATAATCAATGAAGGTACAAAGGTTGAAACCCTAATAGTACCTAAGTGATTAGTGCCAATTAAGGGATGAACCCTAATTTCTTATAAGAACAATGTCTTAGTACACTATGTTAACCATAGTTGTATATACTTGATTGAAGGGTTGATGTAACCTAATCAAGTTGATAGGATGATGGAAAGGAATTCATACATGAGTATTGATCATTTGATGAATAGGGTATGATACTTAATAAAGAGATCATGTGAACCCTAATTGAGGTTGATTCCATGTAAACCCTAATTGAGGGTGATGCCATGAGAAACCCATGTTGGGACGAATAATAAACCCTAAATTTAGGAAATATGATGAGAAAGCCTAATGAAGGGTGATGTTATATGCAATCCTCACCCTTATGAAGTATGATAGTATGGGAAACCCAAATCATAATAATGGAATGGTTACTAATATATTGATGGGGGAAATGCCTAAAGTGATTGATTGTGGATATCCTTATAGCAAGTAATGCTTTAACTTGAGATGAGTCCATATTATTAAAGATAGTTGGACCATTCTTATGTGTGACCTATGCACTTCATGGTAAGGGTGATAGGTTAATGGATGAAAGGATTAAGATGGAAAATACCTTAATCCAAGATAAGCTGATAACTTAAGGAAGTTGAAAATGATGAGGAAAGTGATATATCAATATGTGATAAATATCACTTTTAGCATTACATGATTGATATAGTTCAATACCTGGATTAGTTGCACAGGATTAGCATAGTCTAATACCTGGAATAACATCTGCACATGATTGGTTAAACTTCGATACCTGGAATAGTGTCACAGGATTGACTAACTCCCAATACCTGGAATGCACAGGATTGACATAGATCTATACCTGGAATAATAACACAGGATTGGCTAACTCCCAATACATAGAATGCACAGGATTGACATAGATCAATACCTGGAATAATAACACAGGATTGGCTAACTCCCAATACCTGGAATGCATAAGATTGGTTAACTCCCAATACCTGTAATAATAACATAGGATTGGCTAACTCCCAATACCTGGAATGCACAGGATTGACATAGATCAATACCTGGAATAATAACACAGGATTGGCTAACTCCCAATACCTGGAATGCACAGGATTGACATAGATCAATACCTGGAATAATAACACAGGATTGGCTAACTCCCAATACCTGGAATGCACATGATTGGTTAACTCCCAATACCTGGAATAATAACATAGGATTGGCTAACTCCCAATACTTGGAATGCACATGATTGACATAGATCAATACCTGGAATAATAACACAGGATTGGCTAACTCCCAATACCTGGAATGCACAGGATTGACATAGATCAATACCTGGAATAATAACACAGGATTGGCTAACTCCCAATACCTAGAATGCACAGGATTGGTTAACTCCCAATACCTTGAATAATAACATAGGATTGGCTAACTCCCAATACCTGGAATGCACAAGATTGTCATAGATCAATACCTGGAATAATAACACAGGATTGGCTAACTCCCAATACCTGGAATGCAAAGGATTGACATAGATCAATACCTGGAATAATAACACAAGATTGGATAACTCCCAATACCTGGAATGCACAGGATTGGTTAACTCCCAATACCTGGAATAATAACACAGGATTGGCTAACTCCCAATACCTGGAATGCACAGGATTGACATAGATCAATACCTGGAATAATAACACAGGATTGGCTAACTCCCAATACCTGGAATGCACAAGATTGACATAGATCAATACCTGGAATAATAACACAGGATTGGTAATAACCCAATACCTGGAATGGTTGCACAGGATTGGCATAGATCAATACCTGGAATAGTTGCACAGGATTGACATAGATCAATACCTAGAATGGATACACATGAATAATATAAATCTAATGCTTGTACTAGTTGCACAAGATTGGTGTAATCCAATGCCTGGAATACTTATATAGGATTGGTATAGACCAATGCCTGAATAAGACATGATGATGTACACTCTCATGTCCATTATAACCAGAATCTGTTTAGCAGATTGGCTTAGGCCAATAAGTTGAAACAAGAATGTCTCATGGGTGACATATCATGATAATGAGCGTCACAAGAGAAGTTTGATATGATGGTATAATATGGAGAATAAATGATATACATGTTCTTCCTATTCCTTATTAAGAGAATGCTTTAAACTGCTCATCATCTTCCTAGTTTTATATCCTTAATTGCAATAATAATGTTTTGGCAGAGAGTTATATCTCCCGTTGGGGCAATTTACTATTGTCTCACCCCCGTGGGATCCAACATTTTTAGGTGGACGCGGACAAAGAAGCAAATACTCTTTTGCAGGAAAAGGAAAGCTACAGCCTGGACAACAGTAAGATATCAGGTGGAGATACTGTCTGTCAAGTTATGTAGCTAGAAAGTCCTATGTGTCGTCTCTGTACTCTCAGGTCCTCGGAGTTTTTAGTCAGTGTTTTAATACATCAATCTAAGGTTTTGGCTTGATGCCCCGAGATTCGTATACTGTCTATATATAATGTTTATAAGGCAGTTGATGATGTAGTCTCTGAAAAGAGATGGTACATGTTATGTACGTTTGAACTAGAATATAAATGTTATACAATGGCTCTTGATAGAAAATATTTCCTATGTGAGGATCTCTTTGCAAAAAGTTTTAAATTTTTAGTGATTTTCAGTAATCCGTTGGTGATGATCGCTTCCGCATGTTTTATTATTGTTAATGACACTTGTTATCTTAATAATGGCGTGTGTCGTTACAATTAGTGGTATCAGAGCTCTAGGTTCGCTGAGTCTACAGAGACATAGGACTAAGGCATTGAGTCTGTGTTAGTGTCCTCCAATATACCCTATAATGATTTCTACTTGTGCAGAGAAAGGGTAAAGTTTTAAAATGACTGGAAAGCACAAAGAACACATTGCTAAGGGCAATGTTGTTGCACCAAGAAGAGGTGCAAGGGATCATGCAAGAATAGAATGAGTGCCCGAGAATCCCCATTAAGACCTGATAAGGATAGAGAATCCTATGATCATTCTCTTATTGGGTAGATTAGGGCTACAGTAATGCATATAAGTGAACTGGATGCTAGCCTTATAACCTAGGTTATCGGTCCTTAATACAGAAAGCTTGAGCTTTAAAAGAGTTCCTGAATGAATTAGTCATGTGGGAACGAGGGAAAATGTGGAAAAGATTAACTTATGGCAAGAAAGTGGACTTTGCCATGAGTTCAGACAGATAATAAATCTGTGATGGTAGTGCCCAAGAAGGGGCAATAAGCTGAGAAGTAGGGAATGGTCTCTATAATTCTAGAGACATTTTCCTAATGGTTTTAAAAAGCCAAGTTTTTGGTACTAATAGTACAATAAATACCTAGTGTACTAGGGAAGTAGCCACTAAGTAAGTGCAAAGGTATTAACCTTTCACCTGTAAGATTCTATGGCTTAGTTTTTGCTTCAGTAATAAGACTAGTAAGACCATGATATGAGTACAAGGTATGTTATAATGTGTACATGTTGAGTACACTAAACCCTTTTTGTTATAAAAAAAGGATTGTTGATTTTGTTTTCCCTATTGGTTGCTATATAGGGAAGAAATGATGAGAACTAGAATTTGAATTCTGTTCAATATTCTTTTAAATACTCTATATTGATCTTACCTCTATGAAAGAGGAAGAGGTATAGAAGAGATGCCTGGATAAAATCCAAGAATGTTAAATCTTATGTTATGATAATATGAAAAGCAAGAAATATGATAGCATGTAAGTGCATACTACTTGATCTCAGTACTTGTAAACCCTGATTAGGTATACAACTATTGATGATAAAGTGAGTATGGAAACTCTTAGATTGATATCTTCTTGATTTCCCTGATCAAGTAATCATTCTGAGACAATCTAATGAGTATCATGAAATTGGAAATATGGTATGGATAAATGTATCATATCTTAAGTACAAGAAAGAGGGATCTGATATGAATTCAGATCAATATGTGTATATGAGGAAGTAAAAGTATGACCCTTATATGATGATAAAGAGAACAAGGGAGGTGATCCCTGTTCAATAAAGTTGTAAATATGATAAAAGAAAGATGAGAAAATGATGTGTTTTCAACACATGTGATTGATACCAAGGTAAGAGATTCTAGTATCTGAGAATTATCAGATGGTTTAGGTTGGCTACCCAGAATGGTCAACTATGAAACCAGTCTGATTATATAAAATGATATGAACATCATATGTTAGGGGTTTATGCTTTGCACAAACATAACAACTAAATATGTCTTTAAGATAAGATCTCAATTGACTCTATGAGAATATTGTGTGAAGGAACTTTGTTCTGATCAAAGTTCTATGATGTCTCCATAACAGTGAGGTGTTATGAAGAGACATGATGATATGATGAATGAATAATATATGTTCCCTTTTTATCTGGGATTTCGGGGACGAAATCCTTGTTAGGGGTTTATAATTTGTAACATCCCTGACCTGGGTTATGCTTTAACCCTAGGTGTTTTGATTAAGAAAGATGATTATATGCTTCATCTTATCTTATGAAAAGTGATTAGCGCTCATGAGGAACTTATGTTTCAATTTTGGTCTTGTTTGAACAATGTTGAAGCAATGTTTGCTTATTTTGTACTAAAGTGCAAATTACCCAAGTTGAGGGGTTAAATTGCAAATTTTGCATGATAAGATGTTCCTCTGATGTTGATACATCATAAGAATGAATATGATGTAGTGCCATGGTTTCCACAAGCTTGGACACCAAGATTAAGCTTGTAAAGCAATCCTTGTGCATTAAAACCTAGTTTTGGAGTAAAGTGCAATTTACCCAAAATCCAGGGTTCAATATGAAAATTATCACTTCAATAAGGTCTTTAATGTTTCTTGGCATCATGTAGAGCAAAGAAAATGAGAGGGGCATCTCATTTTAATTAAGTTGGAGGAGAGAGAATCTTGATATTAAAATAATCAAGATTTAATCTTAAGTGAAACCCTAATTCAATTTAGGGCAAAAATGAATGTATTAATTAAAGGGGCTTCAACCAAAATGTTATTGGTTTATTTTGAATAAGGATGGACGTTATTTTGCCAAGATAAGGAACGAAAATATCTCAAGGAGGTGAAATTCGACTCACCTTATTATAAAGAAAAGTAATTTCCACTCACATATGGGATATTAATATAATAAGCATTAAGGTGCTTAATTTGCTTTTCCTTAAATCATGGATAATTGAGAGGAATATGAGGCAATGAAGATAGCCTCTTACTTAAATATTTTGAGGGGAATTTGAAGGGGAAGAGGCGGCCATGTTTTTGGAATTAAATGCATTTTCATAATGCATTTTCTCTCTCATCAATTTCCTTATAAAAGTGTCATTTCCAAGCCCAAACCAAGGCCTTTTCGGATTTCTTTCTTTCCCTTGCTTGCAAAACCGACCAAGGAGATAGGGAGGAGCAGGAGGACGACTCACAACCTGTTGGTAAGGTTCTTGATTCATTTCTCCTTGATTCCATGGTGGAAATCGAAAATAATTTATGGATTCCTTCTTATTTTGATCTCCTCTTCAACCCTAGCCAACTTTTACAATCAAAAGCTTGAGGACGAGCCTAGGGGGAGTTTCAATAGCTTCATCCACCATTATTGTCGTGAGATTGGAGCTTTTGAGCTCAATTGGAGGCGGGTTTTATAACTTAAACCCTTAAACATTGCTATTGCATCAATTCTCTATGCTTTGTTGATTGATTTCTTCAATTTGATACACTCTTGTTTCTTTGCTGCAATTTCCATCAAGAACGGTTGCTGTTCTTGGTTGTTCGAAGGAAGGGGATGATGACATCATCCTATATGCTTATCCAAAGAAAAGTACCAAGCCAAACGGTTTTGGTAGCTACTCCAAATTGTTTTAATTTGATTGGCTATGCGGTTTCAGCAAACCGTTTAAGGGCAAACGGTTTGAAACCGTTTGGGAGAAAACGGTTTCAAGACCATTTGAGATGGTTGACCAAGCGTTTACCGTTTGGAATTTTGTTCCTAATTATATAGGCTGTTGATACACCTAATATTAGGGGTTAACTCCAAAGGAATCGTCGGTTGAAGGCCAATCAATTAGGCAAATCGAATTGAATTAAATGCTGATTTTCAACCTAATTCACTTGACCTGTTTGGGCAAACGGTTTCAAGACTGTTTTAGTGAGTTGAACAAGCATTTAATGTTTAGTATTCCTGTTCATAATTATGTTGGTTGATGACCCTTCAAATTTTAGGGATTAACTCCCAAGGAATCATGAGTTGAAGGCTACTCAATTGGGGAAACCTAATTGGATTAAGTGCTGATTATGAATCTGATTTAATTGAACTTTTTGGGAAAACGGTCTCAAGACCGTTTGAGTGCGTTGACCAAGGCTTTAACGTTTGGGATTAATGTTTCTAATTATGTGGTATAATTACTCACCAAATTTGAGGGATTAACTCCCAAGGAATCGTGAGTTGAAGGCTATTCAATTGGACAAACCCTAATTGAAAACAGTGCTGAAATTCCAATGAGTTAATTGGAGATTTTGGGTTGATTAGCCCAAACGGTTTCAAGACCGTTTGGGGATCACCCAAACGGTCTCAAGACCATTTGGGGGTCACCCCAAGATCGTTTGGAGGTCTGGGGTCAAGTATAGTTGACCAATTGAAGGTCTAAAGGTACCAAATCATATTGCAATTAAGTGCTGATTTGTTGATCAACTCGATAGACCAAACCTTGACGAAATTTCACTAAAATCCAAAGATTGGATGGGACAAACGGTATCAATACCACTTGGAGCTCATCCAAACGGTCTCAAGACCGTTTGGTGGACACCCAAGACCGTTTGGAGGTCTAGGGTTGAGTATGATTAAGTATATGAAGGTCTAAAGATACCAAGTTGATTTGCAAGAAATTGCTGATTTGGTGATCAATCCAATGATCCAAACCTTAATTGGTTGACTTGGATTTTGATGATATGATGGGAAAACGGTCTCAAGAACGTTTGGAGGTCATCCAAACGACCTCAAGACCGTTTGGGGTCAGGTCATATCCAATTTTTATGATGGTTCAATGGTTTCAAAGTAACTAGTCTTACATTGATTAGTATTGAAGGATCATCGATTTCAAACCCTAATTCAATTGAATCAAACCCTAATTGATGACCAATTGAGTGTTAATTAAGGGTCAAATCAGTTGAAGGTTGACCTATTTAACTCAATTGAAGTATGATTATAGGTCCAATTGATGATTGGTTCCATGAATTCAATGATTGAAGGAATCAACATTGAAAACCCTAATTCAATTGGATACCTTAAGTAATGGAGGTCCAATGTGATTGAATCTCTTGAGAATAGAGATGATGAATCATCCATTGATCCAATGATGATTAGTAGTGATAATCAATAGATGTACAAAGGTTGAAACCCTAATAGTACCTAAGTGATTAGTGCCAATTAAGGGATGAATCCTAATTGCTTATAAGAACAATGTCTTAGTACACTATATTAACCATAGTTGTATATACTTGATTGAATGGTTGATGTAACTTAATCAAGTTGACAGGATGATGGAAAGGAATTCATACATGAGTATTGATCATGTGATGAATAGGGTATGATCCTTAATAAAGAGATCATGTGAACCCTAATTGAGGTTGATTTCATGTAAACCCTAATTGAGGGTGATGCCATGAGAAACCCATGTTGGGACGAATAGTAAACCCTAATTTTAGGCAATATGATGAGAAAGCCTAACGAAGGGTGATGTTATATGCAATCCTCACCCTAATGAAGTAAGATAGTATGGGAAACCCTAATCCTAATAATGGAATGGTTACTAATATATTGATGGGGGAAATGCCTAAAGTGATTGATTGTGGATATCCTTATAGAAAGTAATTCTTTAACTTGAGATGAGTCCATATTATTAAAGATAGTTGGACCATTCTTATGTGTGACCTATGCACTTCATGGTAAGGGTGATAGGTTAATGGAGAAATACCTTAATCCAAGATAAGCTGATAACTTAAGGAAGTTGAAAATGATGAGGAAAGTGATATATCAATATGTGATAAATATCACTTTTAGCATTACAGGATTGATATAGTTCAATACCTGGAATAGTTGCACAAGATTAGCATAGTCTAATACCTGGAATAACATCTGCACAGGATTGGTTAAACTCTGATACCTGGAATAGTGTCACAGGATTGGCTAACTCCCAATAACTGGAATGCACATGATTGACATAGATCAATACCTGGAATAATAACACAGGATTGGCTAACTCCCAATACCTGGAATGCACAGGATTGACATAGATCAATACCTGGAATAATAACACAGGATTGGCTAACTCCCAATACCTGGAATGCATTGGATTGGTTAACTCCCAATATCTAGAATAATAACACAGGATTGGCTAACTCCCAATACATGGAATGCACAGGATTGACATAGATCAATACCTGGAATAATAACACAGGATTGGCTAACTCCCAATACCTGGAATGCACAAGATTGACATAGATCAATACTTGGAATAATAACACAGGATTGGCTAACTCCCAATACCTGGAATGCACAGGATTGGTTAACTCCCAATACCTGGAATAATAACACAGGATTGGCTAACTCCCAATACCTGGAATGCACATGATTGACATAGATCAATACCTGGAATAATAACACAGGATTGGCTAACTCCCAATACCTGGAATGCACAGGATTGACATAGATCAATACCTAGAATAATAACATAGGATTGGCTAACTCCCAATACCTGGAATGCATAGGATTGGTTAACTCCCAATACCTGGAATAATAACACAGGATTGGATAACTCCCAATACCTGGAATGCACAGGATTGACATAGACCAATACCTGGAATAATAACACAGGATTGGCTAACTCCCAATACCTGGAATGCACATGATTGACATAGATCAATACCTGGAATAATAACACAGGATTGGCTAACTCCCAATACCTAGAATGCACAAGATTGGTTAACTCCCAATACCTGGAATAATAACTTAGGATTGGCTAACTCCCAATACCTGGAATGCACAGGATTGACATAGATCAATACCTGGAATAATAACACAGGATTGGCTAACTCCCAATACCTGGAATGCACAGGATTGACATAGATCAATACCTGGAATAATAACACAGGATTGGTAATAACCCAATACCTGGAATGGTTGCACAGGATTGACATAGATCAATACCTGGAATAGTTGTACAGGATTGACATAGATCAATACCTGGAATTGATACACAGGAATAATATAAATCTAATGCTTGTACTAGTTGCATAGGATTGGTGTAATCCAATGCCTGGAATACTTATATAGGATTGGTATAGACCAATGCCTGAATAAGACATGATGATGTACACTCTCATGTCCATTATAACCAGAATTTGTTTAGCAGATTGGCTTTGGCCAATAAGTTGAAACAAGAATGTCTCATGGGTGACATATCATGATAATGAGCGTCACAAGAGAAGTTTGATATGATGGTATAATATGGAGAATAAATGATATACATGTTCTTCCTATTCCTTATTAAGAGAATGCTTTAAACTGCTCATCATCTGCCTAGTTTTATATCCTTAATTGCAATAATAATGTTTTGGCGGAGAGTTATATCTCCCGTTGGGGCAATTTACTATTGTCTCACCCCCGTGGGATCCAACATTTTTAGGTGGACGCGGACAAAGAAGCATATACTCTTTTGCAGGAAAAGGAAAGCTACAGCCTGGACAACAGTAAGATATCAGGTGGAGATATTGTCTATCAAGTTATGTAGCTAGAATGTCCTATGTGTCGTCTCTATACTCTCAGGTCCTCAGAGTTTTTAGTCAGTGTTTTAATACATCAATCTAAGGTTTTGGCTTGATGCCCCGAGATTCGTATACTGTCTGTATATAATGTTTATAAGGAAGTTGATGATGTAGTCTCTGAAAAGAGATGGTACATGTTATGTACGTTTGAACTAGAATATAAATGTTATACAATGGTTCTTGATAGAAAAGATTTCCTATGTGAGGATCTCTTAGCAAAAAGTTTTAAATTTTTAGTGATTTTCAGTAATCCGCTGGTGATGATCGCTTCTGCATGTTTTATTATTGTTAATAACACTTGTTATCTTAATAATGGCGTATGTCGTTACAAAAAAGGTCGTCTATCCTCAGTAACGGGTACTTGTTCTTGATCGTAACCTTATTCAACTGTCGGTAATCAATACACGACCGCAACAAACCATCCTTCTTCTTGACGAACAACACTGGAGCACCCCAAGGTGACGTACTCGGTCGGATGAAACCTTTCTCCAACAACTCTTGCAACTGCTTCTTCAACTCTGCCATCTCTACTGAATCCATCCTGTACGGCGTCTGTGCAACTGGCTGCGCACCTGGGACCAGATTGATCTCGAAATCAATATCTCGGGGTGGAGGAACACTAGGAAACTCATCAGGAAACACATCGACAAACTCTCGGACAACTGTCACCTCCTCGAGACTAGGACCTTTTGCCTTGGTAGCCACAACGGTATCTACAACGTGAGCTAAGAACGCCTCACATCCTTGTTGTAACAACTTATCTGCCATCAAAGTTGATACCAGACATGTCGGAAGAATCTTCCTATCTCCATGGAAGATCCACTTTTCTCCATTATTATCAAACACATCCTGCTTGGAACCACAATCCAAAACAACCTTATACTTCTCTAAGGTATCCATCCCAAGGATAACATCAAAACCATTCATATCAAGTGGTATAAGATCCACTCGAATGTTGTGTCCTGAGAAAGATAAGACATAAGATAGACACTCTTCTCGAAGCATCGAGGAACCATCAAGAGGGGTTTCTAACAACAAGCTATCTTTCTTGCAACTAACAGGTAAACGACAGTTCTCAAGCATACTATAGGAAATAAAAGAGTGTGTAGCACCCGATTCAACCAGAACAGATATAAAGCAAGAAGAAGACATATCAGAATGAAATAACTTCATCTGACCTGTCACTACTCATGGGTTGACAATCGCCTCCGGTTGACTCATACCATAGAATTCAGTCGTTGCTTGCTGTCCACGTCCTCTGCTTCCTTGAGCAGACGATCCCACTTGCGACGCTTGACTGCGTCCTCACCCTCTGCTAACACTGGGCTGCTGTCTGTCTGACCCCTGATGATTCTGTTTCGGCTGCTGCGTCACTTCAACATCTCTATTCGGGCAGTTGAGCCTGAAATGCACGATCTGTCCACAAAGATGGCATAACCTGTCCTCAAACTATGGCCTAGCTGGCCCTGTCACTGTCACAGAAGTTGTACTGTATGCCTTTTACGGTGAAGAAACATATCCTCTTCCCTTACTCAGAGACCACTGCGACAATGCACTGGAACCTCTCATCACTAACGGTGCTGCAAACCTTGGCTTCTTGAAGCCACCAAGCCTCTGTCCCTAAAACTGAGCAGATCTCTTCTTAGACATAGATTCTCTTTTCTCCCTTATTGATCGTTCGATCCGCCAAACGGATTCCACAAATGTAGCAAACCGCTCACGGTTCTCCAACGCAGACACAGGTGTTGTCAGCTCAGCACTCAAACCTTTCTCAAAATGTTTGATTCGCCCTTCATCTGTCACTGCCATGTGAGGGCAAAACCTCAATAGATCCATGAACTTGGCCTCGTACTCGGTGATGTTCATCGTTCCTTGTCACATGCTCTCGAACTGATTGATCTTCTCATCCAGATACGTCTTCGGGAAGTATCTACTGACAAACTCGCGCTGGAAAACTTCCCATCCAATCACCTCACCAGGCCGCTTCTCCTCCTCGATGGTCCACCAGTGACCAGCCCTACCTTTCAGAAGGTAGACAGCGGGCTTTACTTTGTCTGCTTTGGGGATGTCGAGGATCCAGAAAGCCTTCTCAAGACTTGTCAGCCATAGATCTACATCTGCTGGATCAGCCGTTCCAGCATAATCCGAAGCTCCGACTCGGCGAAGCCGCTCAAAGGTCTTCCCAATACCCGATGTTTCACCATGGGGAGCCTGTGCTCTTGGCGGAGGCACTGGCAATCTCTCAACCATGAGATTTATCATAACCATTATATGTCCCATCAACTGTTGATAGGCAGGGTGTTCAAGAATGGCTGGGTCAGGTTGGGGGACCTCAGGCACCCAATCTTCATGTGCCTGCCCTATAGCTCTATCAACTGATGCAGCATCACTGTGCTCAGTAGCATGTTCTTCATGGTTTCCATACATCTTATCTTTTCTTCTGCTGAGGGCAGAAGATGATCGTAAGAAAATCTGGAAAACTCACAAGAATAGATACAACCTAGTCCTAAATCCCTGTAGACTCAGCGAACCTAGAGCTCTGATACCAAAACTTGTGGCAACACATCCCACTATCACACAGACAACGAGGTGTTACGCTAAAACGTGCGGAAATCACCATAGCCACAGATTATTAAAAACACGGGTTAATTAAAACTGATTGTGAAAATCTGATAAACTGATAAACTATTACATAAAAGTCCACATCCTGCAAGGAAACTAGTTATAAAAACACTTACAAGCCTTGATACGTGTCCATAGCCTAGAGGAACAGCTGTCCAACCATCACATGAGTTCATCACCTGTTATATGTACATAAAGGCCCACATCTGGCCAGCAGCAATATATACAAAGGATCAACAACTATACATCGTGAAACAACGGAAAAACACTCCCCAGGACCTGAGAGTACAGGGATGACTCTAGACTCTACTACAAAACACCCAAAACAGCAACATATCCATCGCTTGCCTTCTACTGCTCGTCTTGTTGCTCGGCCGCAACTCCGCGACCACCACCATGCCTAGCTCGACCACCTAAAAAGGGTGTAAACCAGCGGGGTGAGACACACAGTCCGAACAAGAAACATAACTCCCCACTGAAACTACAAAACCTCAGAAGGATAAGGTAGATAACTGATAAGAAGTATAACAAGAGAAATTATAAAATAACCTTGTTCATACTAGCAAGCTTACCAAGTGTACAAAAGACATATACCAAAGCATTTCTTTATGGAACATGCTTAACAAGATAAGATTTATAAATTCTTACCACATATCATGAGGAACATATAAGCAACTGCAGATATAACAAGATTAACTACACAAGCAAGGCTTCGACCAATGTTTCGTGTTTTGCCTTAAGCAGTAAATACTAAATGACTGGATTACGTATTATTATGCCCTAACGAAGTGAGCTGTACCACTTAGATCCAACCGACGGCTGCGAAACCCAGAGCCGGTGCCATACAAGGTCAAATGGAAGAGTCAGACTCCACGACCTCCCACCTCATTGTTAGTGCACGAGTACAACACAAGCAGGACCGTAGTCTCTTGCTTAAGTGGCCTCAGCCACAGGGTCAGGCTACCCTCTACCTAGCCTACCTCGGTATAGGTCTCGGTGCTAGTGAAACTGAGCCACGGGCCTGTTCACCGTGCTCTGAGCCATGAACGCATTCATGCTCCCATATCACATATCCTGAGCCATGGGCCTGTTCACCATGCTCGTATCACACTTGGGCTGCGGGCCTGAATCCGCACCCTGGAGTCTACAACCGAAGTTCCACTCTTACATCCTCACTTTAGGCTAGGAGAAACCTCACATATTCAACAATATGTGCTCCGGGTTAACCCGCAGGAGAACCCATTTCACCATCACCAGCTCCTGATGATGATGGATCTATGGCCAGGGCAACTACATGATATATTTCACTGTGATTAATTAGTATCTTTTATGTTGATTGCAAAATTCAACCAAGTTGTATAACATGCAACTATAACAAGAATAAACAACATAAAACTCATTATTATGCTTTTATTGTAATCAACATCATCCTGATCCATCATAAGGATCCAACATCACATGTTATCACTTGGCCTCTTGCCAATCATCTAGATCCATCTCAAGGATCATCACATTGCCATGGGATCTCAATCCCTCATCTCATACAGCCACTGCCTCTCAAGTCTTACATCATCATCATGGGATAGAAATCACATCATATATGTTATCTCATTATCAAGGGTGACTATTAGGGAAATGTTACCCATCATATATACCTCACATCCATTTACTTGGCTATGCATCACCTGCATGGTTAGTATACACAATAATCATAGGCTTAACAGAAAGACCATGCTATCAATATAAGGTGACATTAATGATTATATGCTTTATCAATCATGCCTCAACTCGTGATCATAAGCATAGGTTACATCATTAAGCAAAGCATTCTACATGTTCATCATTTCCTATAATGATATCAAGATGATCACATACTTAGGTAAAGTCATGCTAAGTTACATAGATGAGTTTTACTCTATCAATTACCATCAAGCATCTCAAGGTTCACCAACATAACTAAACGCAATAGCATGAAACAAGATCTCGTATGGATGTTTAATATGAGGATCAAAACCCTCACTAGAAGTGCCCACTACCCTCACAAGAAGTGTGACATGTAGGGCACTCTCACTAAAGGTGGTATCGGCCAACCAAGAAACCAGACCATCCTATGCATTCAAGAGTAACGTGCAACCTGTGCCGCACACCTCTTGTGTCGTGCAACACAACGTCGTGTAATAGGGGTGTCAGGTGCAACGCAGTGTCGGGCACCACTGGTAACAGGCACTCAGGGCGTGCAACTCAGCAACGACGTATCGTGCGATGACGTGTCATGTGCCGTGCACCCAAGCCTATCGGGCAACACCCTGTATCGGGCACTAAGGTAACATGCAATGCCTGTCAGGCGTTGTGCTGTCGGCCGATACACACAGGACTAGTGTGACGCCCATCACAGAGCACAGAGCTGACTAACAACGTATCCACAACATCAAGGTATCCAAGGGTGAACGTGTCGGGAAGGATACTCCACAAAAGGCAACGTCTAAGGGTGCAACTCAAACAACCAGCAAGGAACCCATCGTTAGCTAATCTTATCCATGGCATATCGGTCGTCACAAAGCAAGGCTGGTAGTGTGACGCCCGTCACAAGGTCAGGGACCAGGGTATCGTCCATAACAAACATAACATATCGTCCAAGGTCATACCAAGGAAAAGGTATCAGGCAACAACACCACCAACACCATATCGGGCAGAAGCACCCCGACAGGTTCACCACTAACCTCAAGCTTAAGGGCATCAAAACCCTAAAGGATCAAGAAGATGGCTCACCTCTCAAATTAAATGAGAGAGGGGTCTTGCACATCTCATATCACCAATCGGGCAACACAAGGAACAACCTTAAACGATGTCCACAACTACCACCAAGCTCACCCTTCAAGTCCATAGTGAGAGGAGGGTGTTTCTCAAGCTACTAGAATACAAGCTCACCTCTCAACTTAAACGAGAGAGGGGTATTGCTCATGCTACTAGAACTCAAGCTCACTCCTCTAGACCAAGGAGAGAAAGGAGTATTGCTCACTAAGAAACCCTAGAACACAAGGATCGCCCAACAAGGAGATAACTATGCAAGAAACTATACTAGCAACATATATAGCCGACATGATCATAAGCAACACATGAGAACATAGAAAGAGAGTAGTGTATATAGGGTTAGAAGTTATGTAACCCGCCTTAAGCAAACTCCAAGCTCCTAGCTCCAAGCACCACCAAGGAAGAAGGAGACTCCAAGGAAGGATCGGCCACCAAGCTAGCTCCTCTAAGGGTATCGGCCACCAAGCTAGCTCCTCCAAGGGTATCAGTCACCAAGCTTGCAAAAGAGGAGAGTGTGTCGTGCACCAAGGAGAGGGATACTAAGGAACTAAAGGGATCCCTAGCAAGGAAAGGGAAACACATATATAGAAGGGGTTGGAGGAGAAAACAAGGTAGAGCAAAGCAAGGTTTCGCCCACCTAGGGACACTTGTCCATGGGCAAAAGCCACCACTCTAACATTCCCAAAACACATGTCTAAGGCCATTTCCACATGCAAGAACCAAGCACCAAGTGTCCACTAGTGGTGACACAAACAAGGTCAAAGATGCTCAAAGGTCCATGGATGACACAACTGGACGATACACCACCACCATGGGTGACACAGCATGGGCGACACAAGCATCTCTTGCCCGAAACAAGGTTCCACCAAGCAAGGGCAAGGCACTACAAGGCCCAACAAGCTCAACCAAGACCAAAAGAAATCAAGCAACGGGCCCAAACCTTCCTCTCAACACTAGAGGAAGCAAGGAGAGGGAGGAACACCACACAAGATGTCAAACTTGCCCACAAACCCTAGACTTGGGTTATTTGCAAGTAGCACCTACAGCTCACAACAAAGCACAAACAAACCCTAATCACCACAAAAAGGTGATTAGCAATCAACAAAGCACCAGGGTTAAGCAAAGCAAACAAGGTAAACCCTTAAACGGAGGTTAGGGTCCTTACATTTTATCTGAGATTTCGGGGACGAAATCCTTGTTAGGGGTTTATAACTTGTAACGACCCTAACCTGGGTTATGAGGTAACCCTATTTGTTTTGGCTAATAAAGTTTATTAGAACTTTAATATAATCCTCTATGGTGTTTTGTTATCATTTGACACATTTATGTTTCAAGTTTGGTCCCGATTGAATGTTGTTTGAGCAATTTTCCTTAATTTTGGACCAAAGTGCAATTTACCCAAATTGAGGGGCTATAATGTAAAATGTCACATGTTGAACATGCCTTATATGTTTTATAATCATAATAGAGAGAATGATGCAAGGTGGTGGCTTGTGAAAAGCCTGAATTCCAAGTTTGAACTTGTTTGAACAATGTTGGTGCATTGTGCACCAATTTTGGTACAAAGTGCAATTTACCCAAAATGTAGGGTTGATATGAAAATTACCACCTCTAGAGTGTTCCTACTCCCTCCTAGAATAATGTAGAGGATAGATAAAGGAGGATACACCATTTTTTATTCCATTATGAATGATGGTAATCTTGGTGAAGAAATGACCAAGAAAAGGGTTGAATTTGAAAGCTTAACTTAAGTTGTATCAAGTTGAAAAGCTTATATATGAAAGCCTATCGGCCAAGGAGCCATAGGAGGAGCCTCATATCGTTTTTTGTACTCTTTTCAAAGTCCATATCGTGCAAAGAACCTCAAGGAGGTGAGGTGTGTCGGGTTACAACTTCCTTAGTAAAGTTGTGACGGGTTGTGCATAAAGTGATGAATTAATTAATATATCTTATTCAAAAGGATATGTAATGGCCGAATCTTTATCTCAAGATGATACTCAATCGTTTTGCAAGAAAAAATAAATGATGATGCATGCATGGACACGTGTCACACATGCATGACATGTGGCACCTACTAGCTCAAAATGTTGACACCTCATTTTTGCCTTCCTTCATGAACAACAAGTATATATACCCCTAGTTTCAACCCTTGGTGCACTTTTACGACCCTTACCACCCTCCTACCCTGAGGTATCGTGCATAGGGCTCCCATATCGTGAAGGGATTCTGTGGTATCGTGCATAGTCCTTGGGATATCGCCCATGTCAAGAGCATATCGCCCAAGTAGGTGATATTTGCCATATAGGGTGATATCGACCATAGAGTGAAGTTTTGACTCCAAGTGAGTGTTATATCGTGCAAGTGAGTTCCATATCGTGCAAGAGGGGTGCAATATCGTGAAAGGACACTAGTGTATCGTGCAAAGGTGTAAAGGAGCAAGAAGGAGCTCATACTTAACCCTAAGGTGAGGATAAGATCATCTTCAACCTTGGATTGAAGCATGAATTTAGGGTTTTGATCTTCCTTTCTTTTCTTCTTCACCAATTGCTTATCCATGGTGATTCTTTGCATATAGAGGAGTTGTGAAGTCCATATTCAACCTTAGGAACGTGGAGCTTTGGAGCTTGGAGCTTTGAAGTCGTTCTTAAGGCAGGTTATATAACTTGAACTCAACCATGTTATTATTCTTCAACTAAATTGCTATAACTAGTGAAATACTTTCAATTCCAAAATTTCCTGAAACAGTTGATGAGATTATGAGTTCTAGTAGTTTCTTAGACCTGTTGACATGAACTATAACAGTTATAACTAAGGTCTAGAGCTTGAAGATGGTGGTATCACTTTATAAAAGTGATATCAGGTGCAAGCACACAAGAAAGTACCTTTAACTCGATATGATGTTGCACCTACTTCACTTGAATGATATGGATAAGAATGAATACATTGTTGCACGATATGGGGGTGTAGTATACACCAATTTCACGATAGGGAGTCAAGTATATAATTAATACACGATACAAGGTTGAATGAATACTTATAAGTTGACATGAAACCCTAAATTGTGTAACCCGGTATGAGTAAAGAATAGCAAATGCTATTGCACGATATGGTAGCTCGATACACAACCCTAGTTGATGCCTAGCCTGACATGGTGATGGCTTAATACCTCATGCATGACATTGGTAACACATATAACACCTCTATCCTGATATGAATGGTGTGTATATACTTTTAGCCCGATATGGTGAGTGCTCATATACTTACAACCCGATATGGCTAACATATGCACATTTCTAACCCGAGATACCTTGTAAGGGTGAGGGAAAGACACTCTTAGGAGTGATGAGTGTAATACCAAGTAATGGTGTGGCTAATACTTTGATAGGTGAAACACCTAGAGTGGTTGATAATGGACAACCTTATATCAACAATGCCTCAACCAGAGATGAGTCCATATTAATTGATGATGGTTGGACAATTCAAATGTATGACTCATGATCAATACACTACAGAATAAATGTGATGGGCTAGTGCATAAAGTATTAGGATGGGGAATACCCTAATACAAGATAATTTGAGGAACTTAAGTAAGTTAAAAGTAATGAGGGAAGTGAACCAAGGCATGGTAAATATCACATCCAACGCTTTAAGGTTGTTACACCTTGATGCACCTTAAATCCAATTTACTTGTATGAGTAACCCATGATGTGTGTCATGTCAATTGTTACATTGAGATGGAATGCACTTTGATAAGTGTAGGCTATCATACCTTGAGAAAGGGTTAAGCCAAGTTAATAATGTATGATGTAATCATACCCTGATAAGGATGAGAGAGGAACTCATACCTTGTGTTGATGATTCATTTAATGATAAATGATGAGAATAAATAAGTATGATTGAATACTTATGATATTAATGTATGCTCCTAGATGTGTGGAACAATGAATTAGGGTTTAGATTGATAATATGAACTTTTTTTTGGAGCTGGTAAAATATTACTAAGATCATAAAGTATAGAGGGTATGGCCTCGTATACTATACAAGTGGGATAGACTACAAAATCCCACTGCCTAAGGATAAGGCCCTTGACATGTCTCGTGATCTCAGGTTTAGACTTGACCACAAAACCCAGGCTTTGAACAAACCCATCAAAAAGACGCAAAACATCGGTGTCTCCTTTACCATGGAGTCTGCCGTTTCTTTCTCTCCAGATGAAGTAGCAAAGACCAGTGACTGCAACACCCGCCAGCCTGGATAGGTCTTTATCAGTCTTCATTTTGTCCTCCAGCCAGAAAACCACTTGGAACAGATCCTTGGGCAACCCTATTCGGCTATAAAGGGAAACCCTAACCCTAATAGTTGTTTCCTGGTGAGAGGTGACAAGATGTTTAATGGCCTTATGAGCCATGTGGATAGTTGTTGCCTAGTGAGAGGTGACAAGATGTTTAATGGCCTTGTGAGCCATGTGGATAGTTTTTGCCTAGTGAGAGGTGACAAGATGATTAATAGGCCTGGTGAGCCATGTGAATAATTGTTGCCTAATGAGAGGTGACAAGATTCTTATAAAAGTCTAATGTAAGGAATGGTAATGTGTAAAATAAACTAAGGGAAATGGAAACTGGTAACTTCATAATAATAATAAATGGTTATAATAATAATGAAATCTTGATCATACATGCTTTATGCTTATAGTTAAATAAGGTCTATAGTGTTTAGAATATGCTTAAAGGAGATAAGAGGAACACTTGTAGTATGTAAAGAATGTGAATTGATATCATGGCTTGCCCCAGGGTATAATGCCTAGTAAAAGGATGTGATAACCAATGATGAATTTAGGGGATTGATATCCCATAATGAATGTGTAATCAGGATTGGTTACGGACCAATGCCTGGCGGTGTAATCAGGATTGGTTAATGTCCAATACCTGGTAGAGGCTTAATGCCTGTAATCAGGAGTGGTTAGAGTCTACTTCCTGGTGGTGTAATCAGGTTTGGTTAAGGACCAATACCTGGCAGAGGCGTGAAGCCTGTAATCAAGATTGGTTAAAGTCTAATACCTGGAAGAGGCGTGAAGCCTGTAATCAGGAGTGGTTAGAGTCCACTGCCTGGCAGAGGCGTGAAGCCTATAATTAGGATGGGTTAAAGTCCACTACCTGGAAGAGGCGTGAAGCCTATAATCAGGAGTGGTTAAAGTCCACTGCCTGGTAGAGGCGTGAAGCCTGTAATCAAGATTGGTTATAACTCCAATACCTGGCAGAGGCGTGAAGCCTGTAATCAGGATTGGTTAAAGTCCAATGCATGGCAGAGGTGTGAAGCCTGTAATCAGGAGTGGTTAGAGTCCACTGCCTGGTAGAGGCGTGAAGCCTGTAATCAGGAGTGGTTAGAGTCCACTACCTGACAGAGGCATGAAGCCTATAATCAGGATTGGTTAAAGTCCAATACCTAGCAGAGGCGTGAAGCCTGTAATCAGGAGTGGTTAGAGTCCACTGCCTGGCAGAGGCATGAAGCCTGTAATCAGGAGTGGTTAGAGTCCACTGCCTGGTAGAGGCGTGAAGCCTGTAATCAGGATTGGTTAAAGTCCAATACCTGGCAGAGGTGTGAAGCTTGTAATCAGGAGTGGTTAGAGTCCACAGCCTGGCAGAGGCGTGAAGCCTGTAATCAGGATTGGTTAAAGTCCAATACCTGGCAGAGGCGTGAAGCTTGTAATCAGGAGTGGTTAGAGTCCACTGCCTGGTAGAGGCGTGAAGCCTGTAATCAGGATTGGTTAAAGTCCAATACCTGGCAGAGGCGTGAAGCCTGTAATCAGGAGTGGTTAGAGTCCACTGCTTGGAAGATGCGTGAAGCCTGTAATCAGGATTGGTTAAAGTCCAATACCTGATAGAGGCTTAATGCCTGGAATAATAACACAGGATTGGTTAAATCCCAATACATGGAATAATAACACATGATTGGTTAAATCCCAGTGCCGGGAATAATAACACAGGATTGGTTAAATCTCAATGCATGGAATAATGCATATGATTGGCATATTCCAATGCTTGGACATGATATGATGATGTATACTCACATGATTGGTACAATTCAATATTTGGTTAGTAGATTGGCTGAGGCCAATAGATAGAAATGAGAATGATTCATGGATGACATACCATGATAATGAGCATCACAAGATAAGCTTGAGATAGTATGATGGGTAAATGATATACATGTTCTCCATATTCCTTATAAAGTGAATAGATGAATTATTTCTCTATCATAGATAGCTGCCATGCTTTAAAATATGAGAATGTTCTAAACTGCTTATCCTCTGCTCAGTTTAATATTATTTAATAACATTGTTGGCGGAGAGTTATATCTCTTGCTGGGGCAATTTTCAATTGTCTTATCCCCGTGGGATCCAAATTTTTAGGTGGACGTACAAGAGGAGGTGAAGACCTTTCTACAGAAAAAGAACAACAACAACAGGGACAACAGGGACAGCTCAGGTTGAGTGTACTGTCTGTCATGTCTTGTAGATAGAAGTCCTATGTGTCGTCTCTGTACTCTCAGGTCCTTGGAGTTGGTTTGTTATGGTTTCATGAACGATCTGAGGTTTTTGGCTTGTAAGCCTCGAGGTTTTATGTTGCTTCAGTATATGTTTTGAAAAAGCAACTATTATATGTTATCCTCGAGAAGAGATGGTACATTGTATGTACAATGTGAACAATGATGTATATAAAGTTTTGGTTCTGCCTTACAGAGTTTTCTTAGAAATGGATCTCTTTGCAAAATGGTTTTAATTTTAAGTGATTTTTGTTAATCCGCTATTATGTTGAAATTCTGCTTAATTAGTAACGATTTGTTTGTCAGTTTGGCAACTGTCATTACAAATAATATATACATTGGAGTCAGGAAATTACTTTCACATTCTTCCAAATGAGTGTCAGACTTTTTTTCCTAGGGACCTTTCCTCCAGCTTTTTTGTACTCTTGTAAAGCCCTATATATGTTAATGTAACACATTAAATTGCATAATTAAATAGTAATGCCGTAAGAGATGTTAACAGATATAAAAACATAAAATATTTCTCACGAGAATAATGGCCTTTTGATTGCATGTCCATATACATCCAACTCACTCCCCGCAAGATCTAGATAATAGACGGTGAATGTCTTGGGGACAATAACTAATAACTCCCAATTCTTTGAACTATAGGTAAGAAAGTAGAAAATTAAACTCAATATCCGCAATAAAAATGTAATTTTCTTAAGTCCAAATTACAAGCAAAGTAAACTTACTCGACATTGATGGAGCTATTATCACCGTCTTATTATTTTTACCAAAATATTCAAAAGCATCACAGCAGTATGAAGTAACTGAACCAAGGTATGTATATACAAGTCTAATCAAAGATGAAACTAAAAATCCCACTTGGGAAAACCCAAAATCTTTACATGTCCAGTATAAGTGGCTGCAAAACATGTATTACGTATGCATTAATATATAAGAAACCAGATTGCCGTATATAAAACAATGTATATGGATGTATAAACTAGATTTCCGTATGCATTAATCTCACCATATCCACAGCTCTATCATAGATGTGTTTAGCTATTCATACTTAAACAACTCCAAAATATCTTGTATAAATATGTTGTTTCCAAATGTTTGACCTGCATTAATACGTATCCAGAACTTCTATTACGTATGCATTAATATGTATGCTAAACTTGTATAAATAGATTGTAATCGTATGATTTACCTGCAGCATTCTCTGGAATAGTAACATGATGCGATGATTTTGAGTCGCATTTATAGACCTTTTTCATATGTGTTTTGTGCTCTAATTACTCATTTTTATGGATAATATTGCATAATTCACTCATTTCGGTCTTTGCCATCATATTATGTCAAATCCCCTTTGTTTTATCATTTTGAGCATTATTTATCATATTATCATAATTTGTGGATTTACTTGGTCTTGTTTTGGAATTTCAGGAAAAACAAGTATCTGCTTCCGTCGATACCATCGACGGAAGTCGATACCATCGACCAAGTCACAGGTTGCTGGCGAGGAAGCTGTCGATACCATCGACGAAAGTCGATGCCATCGACGCATGGAGAGCTACAGCGTCGCTAAAAGACAAAACCGACGCTACAGAGAGTCGATACCATCGACATCCAAGTCGATGGTATCAAGATGACCACAGGCGCTCAGACGAAAAGAAATAAAAGTTGCTGCTAATACGCTGGGTCGATACCATCGACCCGCGTCGATGGTATCGACGCCGGCAGATATGCGTTAGATTCGTTTTGATCTCGATCGGACGGCTGGAGTTATTTGACGACCTAATTAGGGACTTATACCTAATGACGGCCGCCCACACGAGATAATCATCTCATTTTGGATTGCACGAGTGCCGAGGAAGGAGAGAAAGGAGAACGGAGGCCAGAAGCTCATCCCGGTCGATTCGGACACTGCCGAAGACAAATTCCACCACCGACAGGCGGGGAAGCTCGTATTCTACGCCAAGGATCTACCGGTTCTTCTCCGTTCAGGGGTTTTCCCACTTATTTCACGTTTTTCTTATGAATTTCCCTATTTCTACCATGTATTCGTGTGAGATGAACATGAGAGGCTAAAACCCTCCATCTTTAGGACCGGGAGTAGCCCGGGAATGCATTGTATGACAATTTTATATTAATAATTCATTTTTTCTCTCTCAAATCCGTGGTATAGCTTCGTTTTCTCCATATATATTGTTATGCTTGATCACCATAATAATAACTTAATGCCCTTAATCACTTCGACAGAAGGATTAACGGTTGAAAAGAGACGAAACCTACATTAATCGATAAAACCCTTGACAAAGGAGTTGTAAAATTAATGGTGGGAACTGAGAGATCGTTCGTAATGTGCTTAGTTTAGGGGAATGATTACTACGACGGTGGAATCAACCTAAACCTAAGTAGTGAATTACACCACGACAGTGGGTAATTCTGTTTTCAGGCCACTACCCGGATAGAGAGAGAAGTGTGAGGAATTATATAAAACCCAATACAATGTTGACCCGCGGTGAAACCGCAATCCTAAAGATACCCTTTTGAATTGATTAAATTAACCTTTAATCGATTGTTTCTTTGTTTTATTTTATTTTCTTTTTAATTTCGACAACAAACCCTACTTTGTTATCCGGCCTAGCTGATTGCAATTAGTTAGTAGGAGTCTCCAATAATTCACGTATCCCTGAGTTTGACTCGGGCCTCACAAGGGCCTATATTACTCGACGCGTATACTTGCGTTTAAGCGCGTAGTAAAATACACGTCAAGTTTTTGGCGCCGTTGCCGGGGATACGACGAATTATTGGCACTTTGAGTGCTAAGAGCGGCCACTCTAGGCCACATTTTTTATTTTTATTTTGAAACAACTTTAAATATTCCTAAATTTCTTTATAATTGTGTTTACTCGTTCAAAGCATAGTACTGAACCCCGATTTTCTTATTTCAGGTACTTTGCATGGTGCATACACGTAGCAAAGACTACGCGAATCGCACACCTGAGGTTCCACCTCCGGGACCTGAGGACGAGGAGTACTACGAGCAAGAGCACCAAACCGATATAGATTCTGAATCTGAGCAAGAGCAGGCAGAAGAAATGGCCGAGCCACAGACGATATGGGAGAAGATCAAAGCATCTTCTTCATCAGCTTCAAAGGGGCCTATAAAGAAAAAGGGGATCGACATACCAACATACAAGATCGATCCAGCACTGATCAACTTGGTAAAATCTAATGCATTTCACTGGCTGAAAAATGAAGATCCGGTTGCACACATCAGCCAGTTCGTGGAGAACTGTGATATGGTGAAGATAGACCGATTTCCACAAGATGCGTTGTACCTCAAGCTGTTCCCAAGTTCATTGGCGGGAGCAGCAAGAGAGTGGCTACATAACCTCGACGATGAGTTCGTTGAATCTTGGGATCATATGGTGGAGGTTTTCTTCGAGAGGTTTTTCCCTCCTAAGAAGACCAACGACATGATTAGGAAGATTCACAATTTCACCCAACAGGCGGGTGAAACATATTCTGAGACTTGGGAGCGATTCCAAGTTATGTTGAGGAGATGCCCACATCATGGGCTGGACAGGGAAACACAAGTGAAAATCTTTTATTTTGCTCTCTCCGAGCATGATAGAAGTAATCTTGATTCAGCCGGATCCGGATTCTTTCTGAATAATACGGACACCAGATGTTGGGAGATACTAAAGAACATGGCTAGGAAACAGTCATGGGGCGACAGAGGTGCAGTGGAACATGTCAAGGCTGCTGGTGAATCCAGAATAGTGAGGGAGATGAATGATAAGTTAGATCTTCTAGCAAAGAGGCTGCTAACTAAAGAAGATGCATCTGACGATGAGGAGGCCCAAGTGAAATTCATGCAACAACAGGGTTACAGGAACAATGACTATGCATGGAGGAAAGATAAAAAGTTTTCATGGAAGGATCCAAATAATTTTCTGCAGGATCCGGATGCCAAGCCACAGCAGAAAGCCGAGGACAAGAACACTGAATTGCTAAGTCAAATGGTCCAGCAAAACCAAGAGATGATGGCCATGTTTGGAAAACAATTGCAATCTCAAGGTGATATTCTAACCAAATTTGGGCAGACGCTGCAAAGCCATGGAGCGCAAATGCGGGCATTGGAGACCACCGTGGCTCAGATTTCAAGTGAAGTGGCGGCCATCAAGCACGCCAATCAACAGAAACCAGCTGAGAATGCAAATGTGGCCCAAGCACACCATCAGGTCAAGTACATGTCTGTGGTGAGCAATGAGGAGGAATCTCAGGTGCAAGAAGCTGTAGAAGAAAGAAAAATGACTTTCAATGTGAATGAAACACCGGCAATACCATATCCACGCACTTACTATGGATTGCTGGGTGGAAACCCTTTCTTCAAGAAATCACAAAGAGTTGTGAATACTATATCTCCATGTAGGCAAGATGAAGAAGTGTAGGTTGTTTGTACATGTGCAGAGACAGAAAATGTGAAAGAGAATCCACAACAAGCTGCTACCATTGAGGATATCTCGTCAAGGCCCACGTCCGAGGGAGTGATTGAAGCAAGCTTAGGGGAGGTACCCCCAAAAAGATCTTATGTGCCACCTCATAGGCGTGTTGATGCAGCTGATGTTTTAGATCCGGTCAATTCTAAGTCAAAGAAAGAGCATCGTCACTTTAAGAAATTTCTGGAGATATTTCGAAAACTCCACATCAATATTCCATTAGTGGAGATGATCAAGAAAGTACCCGCCTATGGGAGGTTCATCAAGGAGATCATCAATAAGAAGAGGCGGATAAAAGAAGATGAAATTTATTGGATGAATGAGACGGTGAGCTCTATGATTCACGGGAGTTCACCAAAGAAGAGAAAAGACCCAGGAGGTTTTTACATTCCGTGTTCAATAGGTGGTCAACATTTCCCTAAAGCGCAATGTGATTCTGGCGCGAGCATAAATCTCATGCCTTTGGCAACATTTCAAAAGCTGGGGTTAAAAGAGATAAAGAAGTTGGCTGCAACAATTGAATTGGCGGATGGGTCTACTGTGAGACCCTATGGAGTATGTGAAGACGTTCTAGTCAAAGTGGATAGATTCATATTTCCGGTGGACTTTGTCGTCATGCATATGCCACCGCTCCAAAGCTGTGAAATCCTCCTAGGAAGGTCGTTTCAAGCAACGGCGGATGTCGTGACTGCATTAGGGAGAGGTACTTTGTCTTTGGGCATTGGAGGAGATCGTGTTGAATTCAAATTACCGAATGATCCTCTAAGCGCAAACTCCAAGGTGAAAAGACAATGATCGTCACACCGTCTAGCCTAAGACGTTAAAAAAGGGCGCTTGTTGGGAGGCAAACCAACCATTGGTACATTAGGATAGTTTAATTATAGTCATAGGTTGCTTTTATTTTGTTTAAATTCTAGTGTAAAGAAGATACCTTGATCCGTTTGTTCAATGTGCAGGCACAGGCAGGGTCGATACCATCGACACACTGGTCGATGGTATCAACATGGGTTCAGGTTGACAGCTGCAAAAATCGCAATGAGTCGATACTATCGACGTTCCCGTCGATGGTATCGACATACCAACAGGCAGGTCGCAACAAAGTTGTCGATGGTATCGACATGCCAGTCGATACCATCGAGATCTCTGGAGAAGTTCAGACCGATTTTGCTCAGTCAACTCGATACCATCGACGGCCTCGTCGATGGTATCGACATGATCACAGGTTGAAATGAAAAAGTGGCGGTGTCGCAATGAAGGCAAGTCAATACCATTGACCCTCGTCGATGGTATCGACATCCATGTCACCAATCCGCGTAAAGACATCGACGACGATCGCGAGTCCACATCAGCGATCCGGGGTGCTGCGTCGATACAATCGACTTGCGTCGATGGTATCGATAGGTTAGCAATCCGGGTTTTCCGATCCAGCAAACGTCAGCCGTCGATACTCGCGAGGGAGGCGGATACCAGTGAGACGTGTCGATACCATCGACCCGCGTAGATGGTATCGACAGTTCAACAGTGGCGCCGGCCAAGTCTATTTAAGGAGAATTGCAACGTCATTTGACGTCACACCTTCAGAGCAAACATCCTCCTTTGCACCGAGCACTCCCCCGAGCCCTCCAAGACTGAAGAGCAGTGACATCGAGCAAGGATCTTCACCGAGCGGAGAATCGCTTTTCCATCTTCCCCGAGCTCTCTTCTTCTAATCTCATCTTTCTTGCAACCATGGTGCACGTCGCCGGAGCATCGTCTTCACGCATGAACCCTATGGAGATCGAGAGGTTTGTGCCACCTCCTACCGCTTTCGTCCCTCATCCGTGCCTGATTCACCCTTCCGCGGAGGTGAGGAAGTTCTATGAGGAGATCATGAAGCGGAAGATCGAGCCGACCCGGTATGTGGACCGGGGCATGCTCTAGGAGCTTGGATTTGAGGTCAACTTGGCCTATGTGCTGGCAGGACAAGCATGTCACACCAGCAGACGTCCCGAAGAGCTACAGTACCATGCGGACGGGCAGCCATTCTTCGGCGAATGGCCCACCTACAAGGAATTGGTGGCGGAGTTTAGGCGTCCCTCGACATCTGCGTCGTGCCCAACGATGTGGTGGCGTCGGATCGTGAGTGGATCAAGGGCAGGGTGTCCTTCCGGCTATTCAACATCAACTACAACATCACACTGGACCAGTTCAATGAAATCTTCAACTGGTTCCACTCTCCAAACGATCACCGACGCCCGGATGCCCGCACCGACTACGCCAAGATTTTCGCCGAGCTAGTCACAGTGTCGGTGGGAAAGACTGTGAGCTACCATAATGCAGCGGTAGCAGATTTTGAGCATCCATTCGTCTGGGTCCTTCACCGGATGTTGAGCTTGACGTTCTTTGCTCGGAGTGATCTAGCATTGAGCAAGTTTCAGGAGAGCGATCTTTTCTTCCTCTACGCACTCCTGAAGCGACAATCATGCAACTGGGGTGTGTTTTTCCTATAGCGCGTCCTGGCGGTGAAGAGGAGTACAAGGAAGGCTCTGATCCATTTTGGTGGGCTCATCACCAAATTGGCATCGTACTTGGGGCTGAATTTTCAGTCCATGACTCCGATTTCCACGAGGAGTAAGGTGAACGTGCAACACTTGCACCGTTCAAACCTTATCCTTCTCCGGGATGGGTTGGCGTATGCACACTACCACGTCAACCATGCTTACCAGGAGCGCTCCCTGCCGGATGACGTCTTCAACATCGAGGGCGCACAGCACTTCCGGTGGCCAATCATAGCCATCGAGTCCTCTGAAGAAGAAGGCGGCAACGACGAACAAGAAGGTGAGGCTGAGGAGGAAGAGGAGGCTTTCACACCTCTTCGTGCACGCGTAGCACCACAGAAGCGTCCTAGGATGCATCCGGGTGCGTCTTCATCATCACAGCCCCCGCCGCCATCACCACAGCCCTCGCAGCCAGCCGAGGATCCCTACTCAATGCAGGGAATGTACACGATGCTGCAGGATATACAGCAGACTCAGCAGCAGCATCTGGCTATGTATACCGGTATTCATGATACTACGAACAGGTTACTTGACAATCAATGAGCTATGTTCGAGAATGAGCGTCTCATCCTTGCCAACCAAGAACAGATACACAACCGGTTGCAGTGGATGGAGATGCAACAGGAGCCCTTTTACGACCATTACTGGAGTCAGAGCTACTTTGGAGGCTACCCACAGCCTCCGCCGAGGACCCAATATGATTCGAGCTTCTAGGGGGAGTATCCTTCTTGGGATCCTACGACTCCACAGTACCCACCTCCGCCTCCACAAGAATGATCAGGGTATCTCTGTTCCACTCTTAAGTTTGTTTTTGACTATGAGGCCATAGTCGACTTCAAGCTTAGGGGGGTAGCTGGAACAACTCTATCTTTCCTTTTTGTTGTTTTTAGTTTTTAGCATTGTTATTTGTTTCTTGCATTTTTAGGATCCACATCTATCTAGTGTAACTGTGGATGTCGTAAAAGTTTGTCATCTCGCTTTTATTCATGGGAAATTTAAGGGAATTTTAAAATTTTTGTGTCTTTTGGATAGCTTGACTTGGTTGACCTTGGGGAACTTATCCTATGAAAATGATTGATTATGTCAACTTTAAAACAACATTGCACACCTATACTCCCATTGACTCATGAAAAGTGGATAGTAACGGTTGTTTGAGCCTAACCTAACCAAATGGTAAGGAGACCTTAATTGGATGTAAGAGAAAGAACCCTCTAAACTACTACACAAGTCAGTAAGGAGGGACACATAATATTTTTCTAAGGTTCAGTCATCTAATCTTGTGATCATTCCACTTCATTTTTCCATAATCCACCTAAGAATTGGAAGTAAAGTACAGTTTTAATTCCTTCTTGTGTGCATAGCATTTAGATAGGAATTGCATTGATAGTTTCCATACTTTTGCATAAAAAGAGAAAAAATATAGGGATTCATGCACATTACTGTTAGGTGCATGTCATGTAGTTGCACTCATGATTTTCATGCATAAAGTACACCATGTATCTCAAATTTTCCTCAAAAGTGATCTAAACTGTTCCATACCTTCAAAATATCGCGAAGATTTCCAAGCATGAAGAAAATAGCCCAATACATGTATCTCTAAGCAATTATGGATATGTGGGCTAAAAGAAAGAAAAAAAATTCTGAAAATCTGAAAAAAAAATTGAGAAAAGAAAAAAAAAGAGAATTTAGAAGGAAATGGAATAAGAGGGAGAAAGGAACATGATATCACTTGCATTACAGGAAATTGAGTACATGATGTGGCTTGATTAGATTTCCATCTCATATTGGGGTGGAAGGTTAGTGCATGCATCATTTCACCCAATTTTAGGCATTAGGGCATTTCTAATGTGCATTTGCATCATTTAGGACATTTTGTTTTATGCATATTGAAACTGTGCAATACTTCCAAGTTCTTCCATGAACCACCCATTCCATCCACCTGTAGCTCGGATTGGTAGGCCACCGTGAATTTCTCCTCACTAATGATTATCAGGAGGACTGCTTCCATGTAGATGGTAGTTAGGGCGAGCAACGTAGTGTAGGCGATCACAAGATGCACCAATGCTGAATCGGCGATTTTTATTATGTTAACTGCCTTATGTGATAGTGTTCATCGGTTTGAAGGATAATTTCTCTTATTGATGATTATTGTTGCCTTTAGGGTAATTACTGTTCTGTGGTTAGAGAAGGCTGGTTTGAGAAGGTTCAGTGGGAGTCACATGGGATGTGGGTTGATGTGTTGATTTTTAGTTGACATCTGCAATTCTATTCTAAGGATTAGTTGCTCGAGGGCGAGCAATGTTTAAGCTTAGGGGAGTTTGATGCGATGATTTTGAGTCGCATTTATAGACCTTTTTCATATGTGTTTTGTGCTCTAATTACTCATTTTTATGGATAATATTGCATAATTCACTCATTTCGGTCTTTGCCATCATATTATGTCAAATCCCCTTTGTTTTATCATTTTGAGCATTATTTATCATATTATCATAATTTGTGTGGATTTACTTGGTCTTGTTTTGGAATTTCAGGAAAAACAAGTATCTGCTTCCGTCAATACCATCGACGGAAGTCGATACCATCGACCAAGCCACAGGTTGCTGGCGAGGAAGCTGTCGATACCATCGACGAAAGTCGATGCCATCGACGCATGGAGAGCTACAACGTCGCTAAAAGACAAAACCGACGCTACAGAGAGTCGATACCATCGACATCCAAGTCGATGGTATCGAGATGACCACAGGCGCTCAGACAAAAAGAAAAGAAAGCTGCCACTAATACGCTGGGTCGATAACATCGACCCGCGTCGATGGTATCGACGCCGGCAGATATGCGTTGGATTCGTTTTGATCTCGATCGGATGGCTGGAGTTATTTGACGACCTAATTAGGGACTTATACCTAATGACGGCCGCCCACACGAGATAATCATCTCATTTTGGATTGCACGAGTGCCGAGGAAGGAGAGAAAGGAGAACGGAGGCCAGAAGCTCATCCCGGTCGATTCGGACGCTGCCGAAGACGAATTCCACCACCGACAGGCGGGGAAGCTCGTATTCTACGCCAAGGATCTACCGGTTCTTCTCTGTTCAGGGGTTTTCCCACTTATTTCACGTTTTTCTTATGAATTCCCCTGTTTCTACCATGTATTCGTGTGAGATGAACATGAGAGGCTAAAACCCTCCATCTTTAGGACCGGGAGTAGCCCGGGAATGCATTGTATGACAATTTTATATTAATAATTCATATTTTCTCTCTCAAATCCGTGGTATAGCTTCATTTTCTCCATATATATTGTTATGCTTGATCACCATAATAATAACGTAATGCCCTTAATCACTTCGACAGAAGGATTAACGGTTGAAAAGAGACAAAACCTACATTAATCGATAAAACCCTTGACAAAGGAGTTGTAAAATTAATGGTGGGAACTGAGAGATCGTTCGTAATGCACTTAGTTTAGGGGAATGATTACTACGACGGTGGAATCAACCTAAACCTAAGTAGTGAATTACACCACGGCAGTGGGTAATTCTATTTTCAGGCCACTACCCGGATAGAGAGAGAAGTGTGAGGAATTATATAAAACCCAATACAATGTTGACCCGCGGTGAAACCGCAATCCTAAAGATACCCTTTTGAATTGATTAAATTAACCTTTAGTCGATTGTTTCTTTATTTTATTTTATTTTCTTTTTAATTTCGACAACAAACCCTACTTTGTTATCCGGCCTAGCTGATTGCAATTAGTTAGTAGGAGTCTCCAATAATTCACGTATCCCTGAGTTCGACTCGGGCCTCACAAGGGCCTATATTACTCGACGCGTATACTTGCGTTTAAGCGCGTAGTAAAATACATGTCACAACATTTATAGGGCAATTTAGATTATGTTCACCGATCCATACTGCCACACTCCTACAGTTAGGACCTAGTAACATTTATAGGGCACTTTAGATTATGTTCACCGATCCATACTGCCACACTCCTACAATTAGGACCTATCGAGGCGTGTAGGTCCCCTGGAAGCCAACTTGGTAGTCGAGGAGGTGGAGGCCGAGATGTAGCGGGTCTCATCTGTTTGACCTGTATATATAATTTCATATCAATTGACTCATATATATACACACTAAAAAAGTAAAGTAATGAAAATTTTTCATACAATATCAGTATAGAGGACATCCGCTTCGAGCCATAGTATCACTCCGCGTACTGCCTCACCAAGTGTTTCAGCATCTGGTTGTGCATGAGGCAGTGCAAGATCCGTCTAGCCAGCGAGTATATGTATGGGGCTCACACGTACCATGCCATCTGGTACTGGACTCCCATGAAACATGCACCATTTAAGGGTTGGGTAAGCCGATGCATCTGCAACTATATATCCTTCACTTTATAGTCGGCATGGCTTCAACCCCTACAAATTTACATAATTAAAGAATGTTATATGCATATATACACAAACATATCATTTCGAACAGATTAGCTATTATATATGCCATAAAAATACTTATAGAGGATGTGCTAGGTGGGTCTATAGGATTACTCTCAACCTCTGCAGTACGAGGAGTAGGAGAAGAGAGGTTCGCTACAGGTACTGTCTGACTGGCAGTCTGAGATGCCTGCCACTTGTGAAATGCTTCCTCGAGTCTTTTATCAACTACTTCTTGGAGTCTTTTATCAACTACTTCCTTGAATCTCCTATCAATTAAGGAATCTACCTATACATGGATAAAAGAAATGCTAGTTGTTGATTGTTGAATTCCCTTTCACAATAACGTACTAAAATAAGAATAAGTTACCTCAGCTTGTGAAAGTCCCGCTTTTCGGATATGTTTACGCTGGGATGGCCCAAAGAATGCTTTGATGCCCACACCAGTGCCTGCACCCCTTACACGTCTAGGATGCTCTGGGTTACCCAGAGCAACTATCAGTTCATCCCTTGTGCCCTGAGGGATGAACTTGCCTTCCTTCCTCTACTCAAGTAGCTCCCGCTAAGCACCATAAAAAAAATTCATAAGTAAACATAACAATAATCAATATCGATAGATTGCTCTAAGAGTTTGATTTTTACCATTTTTGCAGCCGCGTCAGCAGTTGCGGGCTTCGGTATCTCTCCATTCTTGTTTTGCCTCCCAGCTATCCACATAACATGACGAGGCAGAGGTGCGAGAGCAGCAGTAGAGGACTCTGCAGTCTCCTGAGTAACAGTACGCTGAGTAGACTCAGCCTGTAGTCTTTGGCAAACACATGCATATCCTCTTGGACCCATTATGTGGTCGTGCACATTCATTGCACGCCTTGCTCGTTGAGCATCACTCTTAGCCTAGTTAGTTAGCACATTGATTTGGTTAGTAACACTAAAGGTTAATCTTGAATAGGTGAATACATAAAAACGTATATTAATTAAATTGGGAGTGGCGGCGCTTAATACCTTGAATTCATCTGTGTTTCTTTGGGTAACAAACTCCTCCCATTCTCTAGGGTCCAAGTAGTTCCATTCTTGCGTGGCTTCCTTCTTCCTATATTTATTTTTTAAAGAGAATACAAACAAAAATTATTAGTGTAAAGTTAGCGAAATACTGATCGATGTCTAGAATTGGAATCTATCAAGAACCTATTCTCAGCATTGCGTATGTAATCTCGGGTGAGATTGGTCCTATATTTCCTTAGGACCCTCCCACAACGTTGCATCACACATTTACGATGCAACTTTTCATCCAGATCAAATATGCTCTGCAAATTAAATAGAATTGCTATTAACTAGTATCCTAAAAATTAGTAATCTACACAAATAGAATTACAAATAATAATAACTCACGCATAGTTCCTTCCATATGTGGTCTTTCTTCTCCTTAGGAACTCTATGCCATGATTCTAGGATAAGACTGCAATGGCTGCGAGTAAGAACCCCAAGATATGAAACAAATGAGTTGCGGTTCACTCCATATGGATTTCCTACTTGATCGAAATTCACAGCCAATTTGGGTCCATTGCCCCTTTGTTGTATTAACTTGTTCATCATTGTGATGCCCCTCACTTTCTCAATTTTCTTTTGCTGCTCATCAAGTGTTGTAATTTCTTCAGGGGGTACATCACCAACCTAAAATTTGATTAAAAAAAACACACTTACATAATATAATTATAAATGAACATATAGGGATATATTCTTAAAAATTACATTGTCAGGCGGTGCAAGCACGTCCTCACCCTCACAGTGATCATCAACACGGTCCTGATCAGCCATCTGATACAAGTATTAATACTTACACTTCAACAATTCATCACATTTGCAGCATTATATACAAGTTCTAGCTTTATCACTCATACTCATCTTAATACTAAACTTCTAGGGTTTTCAAGAAGTCATCCTTTGTTCAACATCATAGGAATTACATAATTCAGTAATCCATCAACACAACCCTAAATAGGGAATATTGCCACCTCACACTGATCCTTATGTATATATCATATTCAATTTCAGTAAGACTCAACAAACACTTGTATAATTCATTCTAATACAATTCAAATATGATTTTATAATGTCAATTCAATTCCCAAGCATATTGACCACTGACCTGATTTTTAGGCAATATTCACATGAAATAGCATAGTCATATCCATAGAATTTCCCATGGATCGTCAATTAATCTAGGGAATACTCAACCGCCACTCCTCTCTATAGAGTTCAAACATCATTAAAAAAATTAGGGAAGTTTAACAAGACGTCCAAAATGGAGTTTCCAAAACATAATTAAAGTTTCATATCAATTGGATATACCAATAAAAAGATAAAATTCAAATACTAGACTGTTATATTTTAGTATGAATACATGGCCTATTGAGTTTATCTTGGGTAAAATCGGCCGACAAACAAGTCAAAAAATTCTTCCAACTAATATCTAATTTCTCCAAACCAAGTACAAATTTCAACTAAATCCTAGTTGTATATAAAATGCTAAAAATCATTTAGTACACGACTATACTGATCAAATTTTGTATTCATATGTTACCAAAACCCTAATTTTTGTCGATTAGGATATTCAATTCTCAAACCCTAATTATGTGAATCAAATATGTTTAAATCTTCTCATTAGTTTTAAAACATAATGATTAGATTACCATAATTAATCAAGCTTTAAACAATGTAATAATGCATTCATCAACTTGATGAATCTACATATCAAAACTTTTGAGGGTTGAAGTAGTGAAGATGTAGCTTAAAACTACCTAGAATTCTAAAACTTGAACCGAGAGTGGATAAATATTGTGTAGAATTGATATGTGAGTATGTTGTAAACGTGAGTAATATTGTGTAGAACAAAATGCAGTTTGTCACAGAACAATACCGAGTATTGATGCATGTAAACCACACATATAAAAATAAAACACACATCCACAATCATAGGATTAATGGGCGTGCCTGTGATACAGGAAAAGCAAAAATAGGGGGAAGGTCAGGGGAAAACCTGATAATGGGTGTGCAGGAGGGCTCGTCGTCAAGCAGAAGGGCTCTGGGCGGAGAGCTGGTTGCCGGCGTCGGGCAGAAGGTCGCTAGGAGGAGAGCTATGGTCGGGCGATCATCGGGTGGAGAGCTCTGGTCGAGCGGTCGTCGGGCGGAGAGTGGCCGCCGACAGCGGTTGGCGGAAGCAGACGGTGGCAGAGGCGGAGGCAGCGCAGCAGCGGAGGCGGAGGCAGAGCAACAGAATCGTTTGAGCAATCATCGGAGCAAAAACCCTAATCAGCGGAAATGAATGAAATAGAAGAGGAAGAGTCTTCCTCGCGTTGTTAAGTTTATTATATGTGTCGGTTGCTAACAATAATCGACAATAAAAACTATATGTGTCGATTTGCAACAAAACACCGACACTAAAGGGAGGTGAAAATTTTCGCGGTTATTCATGCGAAAACACAACTGCGTCAGTTATTGTCACAAAACCGACGATAAAATGTGAACAAATTTCTGTCTCGTAGAAAACCTTTCGTCGTCGGTTTCTATTTTAAAAATCAACGATGTATGCCAATTTTTGGAGGCAATTTTTTTCGCTAGAAATTTTGGTTTTGGCAGTTACTTTTAGGTGTCGGTATCTTATTAAGGAACCGACACTGAATAAAAGTGGTACCCGTGTCTGGTCTCCCTTCAGAGATTGATGTCAGCTTATTTTATACACCGACACTGTATGGTTTAGGTGTCGATGTATTATTACAACCGACACCATTAAAAGTGATGTTATAAGCCATTTCTATACTAGTGGGCCATTTTACTGTTTTTGATATAATGTTTTGTCTTATTATACTACAAATATACAAGTGTCTAAGTAACATCCATGACAACAAGTTTCTCTATGGAAACACAAAAAGTAACAGGGTAGTTCTTCCTTGAGTTACTCGACCACTAGAAATACATTTCTATCCCCATTTACACGACATACAAACTGTTGTCAAAGTGTACATGAATTCATTATAATATAGACATGTATTAAAATGATCACGAGCTAAACATATGTCACATCATTAACATAATCGTGTCAAATCCATGAATGATCAAGATTTTTAAATAGAAATTAAATCCATGATCATGTTTGTTCATATTCCTAATATTATGCACATATTAGTAGTTATTGAGTATATGCTTATTACTTGTTTGAGGAGATGAAATAGGAGCTGAAGGTCGGTTGGGCGTCCACAAAATCTTTTTTTTTCATAATATTTTTACTTTAGTTGCTCTCTTGTGAAAACTTGTATCTATTCATGTTGATTTTTCACACGATGTATTTCTAGGTTCCTAGCCATCTTTTCTGTATCTCCTTTGTAATTTAGTTTATGTTGTCATTCATCAAGAGCAAATTTAAATGAGAAAAATAGTGTCTAAAAGCAGGGGGTAGAAGCTCTTCTATGTGCCTCCTTTGGTAACTTTGGTTTATGCTTCCTCTACTATTAAGAAAGAAGGGGGTAGAAGCTCTTCTATGCGCCTCTTCATCATAAAGGACAATGGATCATTTCAGACATGACGGTAGAGGATATCCATGGGTCTAATGGAATTTCATGAAGCTTAGATGGCTAAAACAATGTTGAGAAGGCTAGCTCTCCATGACAGATAACTATGACAAACCCCATCGCAGACAGTCGGGATGAGGTAGAAGCCTCCAAGCTTAGGGGGATCAAATCAGAGTTTCCTTAAGTAGCCCGACCAATAGTTATCATTAAACTTCTATGACTAGTGAAGAAGAAGCAAATAAAGATATGTTTGTTTGCTGTCTTGTTTTATGTTGTGGAAGATCCAAGGTAAGGGAGCATGGGTCATGTCTTTCAAGAAAAATATGAATATCCCTTTATTATATAGGAATTTCAAATGTTAAATATTACATAAGGTACACAATACAAAAATATATGTGTTAACATAATGAATTTATTATTGTAATGTGTATGTGTTTGTTATGAACATATTCACGGAATGGTCTTTGGGTCAAATCTAAAGATGGTACATTATTTTTTACAATGGGTCATGTATATTATTTTCAGTAGCTTAAATTTCAACTCTCAATAGATACATGGTTTTTGAAGGATTCATATTTTATATTTTGTGTCTTTATGTTTTCACATAGACCTCATTTTATGCTTCAATATATTAAATGACTATGATATTATTTACGCTTTTATTACTTATTACCTTTTACAAAATAATAACATTTTATTAAAGTTTTTATCTTTGATCTAGTTTTAAATTGGTAGATTGATTTTACTATAATATATTTAGTTATTCTATTCATTTTGTTTACAAATATGTTTTTGGTTGCACTAATAAAAGAAATATGTTGTGTATGATCATTCATTTAAAAAAATGCATGTTTCAAGTATCATATAACTATCTTCTTAGGTAATATTTTTTTTAAATATGGTGTACTTAACATTCACAATTTTTATCACCTAAATATGAGTTATAAATTTAACCTATACCGATTTTGATTTCTCAGAAAACTCTAACCAATCATATTGTTTGAATTTAATGCCACACATTCTCTTTAATTGACTCTCATCTCATATTTCATCATTTCCTACTCTCTTCCCATCATATTTGTTTCCACTAAATTACATTTATCAAATACTGATTCTTCAAAATATTAGTCACATCAGACCTCACACTACTTATAACTCAATCTAACACCTTCCAATTTTCTTAACCCTTTCCTTCTAGACATCATCTTTTTGTGTCTAAAATATCCTCTCTTTCTATATTTTTATAAATGACTAATGTTACTTAGAAAAGAAAATAAGATGTATATTTTGTTGTTGGAATAGGTGTATTGACTATTACATGTCACTTCACCATTTATAATTAACTCACAATGATAAGTCGTATTAGTATCATAAATTATATTTCTAGATAACAACTAGTTAATTAATTCTTATACCAGTTTGATTCAAATTTAGTCATTCCTTACACCACCATTGTACGAAACAAGATAGAGCAATGGTTTAAATTGTTTACTAGTTAATCTACATAAATGTACTTACTTTATTTTAGAAACAATATATCTATCTCTATGATGTTTTATTTATTCATCAAGAAATCAAATATGTAGATAAATCATATTTTTTTTGTAAAATATAGTCTTGTATGAACTCAACATACCTAACCACAAGTAGTTTCTATATGGATAGATGTTTTTGGTTGAATAAGTAGGTTGTTAAAAATGATTGAGTTAGAGCATTAAATAGGTGAACCATGTATCATCAAAAGTCTTAAAAGATATTTTTCCAATAATTTTGTCAAATGTGTTATCACGTTTATAAAATGTAACATCACATATCAATGTCAATTGATCACTCTTTTTCATGGGTCAAAAGTATAAAGATAGTTTTTTAGTCAAAGATATCAAACTTTAAATTTATACCCAACTTCAAGAGACGTCTGCAACTCAATATGAAGTCTATTGTAGTAGTGTGGTGTCGAATACAGGGACAAAGAGACCAATAGAATAAGAATGGGAGATCTTGACTTAATTTAGTCAAATCAAAGAGGTTAATTTTAGTGTTTCGATCGAGAAATGAATTAATCTAATTAAGCAGTAAATCTAAGTTATGAAAGATCAAAAAGAGATAAAGATAATTGTGAAATGATAAAAACAAAAATTTAGATTGGGTTATACCAATCAGAATAGCCTCAACCATGCAAGACCTTCACTTCCAATTTATATATATTCTTAACGTATTTTGCAAATAGTCATAAAAGACATTCACTCCTTCCTTCTCTCAAGATCTGGGCAGATATTTATCCAAAGCTATCTCTGTCTCTAGATGATAACTAAAATATCAAGTATAATTGTATGGCTTCCGTTACAGTACTCCTCACTCTAGTGTCTCATTACTAATCTATACTCCAGATCTAACTGACATCATTATCTGGAATAAATTCATATCAAAAGTTATAAAACCATATCTAATCAACATGTGACACATTAAAACAAGAGTACATAAATAAAATTATAAGAACATATGTAATAAATAGAAGAAAGAAAGATTACATAGTTGAAAAGACATCATGACGATTCCCAACCCAAATTATGGGGTCTAGCCTCTCATAATACAAGAAGGAAATAGATTACAACTTGAACCAATCTTAGTAAAAAGAGAAAAAAGAAAAGATGACAACAATATTATAGTACTTTATTAAACACACTATAATTGTTTAAGTAATATTTTTTTGTAAGGCTAATAATATGATAATAAAATATGAGAATCAAAGTTTATTACCATTTAAACTTTATTAAAACCATACTATATATAATGGGTGTAGAGGGATTGAGGGGTGAAAGGTGACAGTGGGAGGAATCGAGAGTCTCTTCATCACCATGGTCGGTGGCATGGTCGGGGAGAAGGGGAAGCCATGAAACCTACAAAAAGATGGGAGAATTATGCATATTAAAGCTCTTAATGACCTTCAAGAATGAGAGGGGTCTGTAAAATTGTAATGACCATCTCGCAAAAACAAGATTAACTAATGCGGAAGCGATTACTAACAACAGATTACTGAAAATCACTGAAAATTAAAACTTTTTACAAAGAGATCCACACATAGGAAATCTTTCCCATAAAAAACCATTGTATAACATTTACATTCTAGTTCAATGTACATAACCTATACCATCTCTTTTCAGAGACTACATCATCAGCTACCTTATAAACATTATATACAGACAACATACGAATCTCGAGGCATCATGCCAAAACCTCAGATTGATTTATCAAAATCACTGACTAAAAACTCTGAGGACCTAAGAGTACAGAGATGACACATAGGACTTTCTAACTGCATAACTTGACAGACAATATCTCCACCTGAGTTATTACTGATGTCCTTGCTGTTACAGCTGTTGTCCATTCCCTGCAATGGAATTCTACTTCTTTGTCCACGTTCACCTAAAAAGTTGGATTCCACGGGGGTGAGACAATTGAAAATTGCCCCAGCGGGAGATATAACTCTCCGCCAAAACATTGTTATAGCAGTTTATTAAAATAAACTAAGCTTAAAGATTTATATATATAATCAAAAACAGGTAAATTACTTCAATGAGCAAAGTGAAGTAATCTCTTTTTTTCAAGGATAACATTGCATCTACTCATGGTAGACTCATAGTCCATCCATCTACTTATAATGAATACAACATATATGAACAACATCAATGAACTACACATATATAACAGAAATGTAACATCAGCAAATAAATTTTTGTATTCAATCCTTAAGCAAACATTCTATACGGCTGATTTCATTTTACAAACACACTTATGCCCTGAGCAGATGAGGTATACCGCTCATACTCCAACCGACCACTGTGAAGTCAAAATCGGTACCATATATAGGTTAATGGAAGAGCTAGATTCCCATGACCTCTCACATCCCGGTCAGTGCGGGACAACAAGCAGGACTGTGTTAACTGCTCAAAATAGCTTTCCAGGGTATACTGGAACTTTGCTATAGAGTTACAGCGTCAACTGCACTCTCATCGGCCATCGAGAGATTTAATGTTTATCTCCTCGACCCGACATACAATATCATTGGGAGATGTGTACAACATCTATCCCAATCATCGGGAGATGAGTGATACATCCATCCCGGAAGCATGAAGGATTGATAGGTTTGATGTTTACCTTCCCTCAAATATCTTCATCGGACATAAGGATATTTTTCACCCATTTACTCCCACATATTCAAAATATGTGTTTCAGTTTTTGCCGCGGGCACCCGTTTCACCATCACCTGTTCGTGACGATGATGGATCTATGGTCAGGGCTCTACATGAATAGATTTCACTTGATTAATTAAGTACATTTTCATATTCTTTTAGCATCAACCAATTCTCAAACAAGACTTATTACAACAATGCTATAAAGAGACATGTACTACTTTCATCAGATATTTATCAGTCTTTCAAAGACCTTGGAAACTCAGTCCCACATTTCAATATTGGGAATTCTCATCCCTTTTTTTTAGAAAAACAGAGAGATTATTATTTATCCTTCTCTCTGATGCAGGTTAAAATTGAGTTCATGGGTACATCAATATCGACAATGAGCCAATCAGGCTTGTTTCTAAAAAAGGAAAAGGGTGAACTAGATTGCACAACATGCTTAGCCAAGGCATCTGCAACATAATTCAGGTTTCTAGGGATGAAGCTCACTTTTATCCTTGGTCCATTGCTTAGAAGTCTTTTCAGCCTGGCAATGTGAGGTCTCAGTTTGATGGGTGGAGTTGTTCCTAACTCCAGCAGTTGTACAGCTTGTTGTGAGTCTGAGAGAAGGTGACAGTTGCTCCAATTCTCTCTTCTGACTAAGGACACTGCTGTAAAAATGGCCTGCAGCTAAGCTTCCAACGCGCATGTTGCTGCACATTGTTCCCCCAAGCCACTGCAACACATCCCACTGGGGTCAACGACATGGATGCCTACTCCATAGGGTGTGGTGGGATTGAGATAAGAAGCATTTGTGAAGATGAACCGTTCATAATGAAACGGGACAGAAGTCTGACTACCAACTTGAATCTCCCTACCATTAACAATTTCCTTGGGAAGGTTAGCAATGGTGGACGTTCTCCCTTTGATGAAGGATATAACTGCACCAATGTCTTTCGAGATGCCTTGGTGTATACTTTCATTTCGACAGGTCCAAATGTGCCAGCAGGCTACGGGCCAGATTAAGGAATCAACAGAGGTTGAAGTTGCCCCAGATATGATAAAAGAGATCCAAGTGTCTACTGGCATTTGGAAGTGGACAGAGGCCATGTCGAGGGCTGTCCAGACTTTCCTGCTTGATGGGCAGTCCCGTAGAGCATGTAGAAGTGTATCACTATCATTTTGACATAAGGAACATGTCTCCTCAATATCGATATGACGACGACGCTTCTCAACGTTTTTGAGGAGAGCATGATGCGAGAGATGCCACAGAAAGGTTTTGATGCGGGCTGGAAGACATGATTTCCAAATCTGAGACCAGGCTCCATCAGTATGGCACTCATTGCTATTGCGAATCCATTTGTAGGAAGACTTCGATGTAAAATCACCAGACACATCAAACGGCCAGCTCCATTGATCAGGACCTGCTTCACTATTAGGAGGCGGACACGCCTAGATAACAGACCATGTCTGGGCAGGGAGGAAGTGATAGATAAAATCCCAGTCCCATGTAAATGGGGCTGAGAGCATAGAGCTAACCTTCAGGGTTTGGAGGCCCTCGGGGATTTGGAAGGACGGGACAAAATCCTGAACAGAACGTCCGAGTATCCATTTGTCAGTCCATATGTTGGTTGAATCACCATTGTTGATTACGCGATGACCCATGTCTTTGAGAACTGGTAGTTGCTTTTTGATGAAGCTCCATGCTGAAGAGCACAGTTTCCTGGAGATGGTATCTCCTCGAACATACTTCTCCGACATGATCTTGACCCACAAGATGTTGGGATTGTTGATGAACTTCCAAGCATTCTTCAACATAAGGGCATGATTATGATCACGTGCATCATTTATACCAAGGCCTCCTGAGGATTTGCTCACAGTAACTTTATTCCACGAAACAAGGGATAGCTTCCTATGTTCCCAGTTCCCTGACCAGATGAAGCGACGGATATGTCTATTGAGATCATCACATAGAGAGGGGAGAAAGACGAACTGATTACATTGTATAAACAGGCAATGCCTGTAGAGTTCATTCAGCAAGGGTGATACGTCCAGCAAGGGACAAATGTCTCATAGTCCAGATATTCATATGATCCTTAATGTTATTCACAATACTGGCGTGAGTGTCCTTATTGATTCGATGATGCAGGATCGGCACTCCAAGATATTTACCCAAATTAGTAGTCCAAGCGATTCCAAGATGCCTACTGATGGCTCAAATTACTTGTCTCTGAGTATTGATACTGAAGTAACATCTTGATTTTTCTTTAGAGATGATTTGTCCTGATACGTTGGTGAATCTTTTGAGCACCTTTTTTCATGACGGTAGCCTGGGTGGGAGTCGCTTCCCCCATAAGGAGGATATCATCAGTGAAGAAGACGTGGCTGAGAGGGGTCCTGCCTCTAGAAAGGATAATGGGTTTCCAAGAACCATTGTCTACTTCCTTGATGATTTCTTGACTGAGACGTTCCATACAGAGCACAAACACATACGGTCTGATGGGGTCCCCTTGTCTGACCCCTTGTGTGGCTTTGAAAGGTTTAAGAGGAGCTCCTTCCTAGAGAATCAAAGTAGAGCCATGTGTGATGATTTGCATTATAATGTTACAAGTTTTTGATGGCATACCAGTTCGCCTTAGGGTATCGTTGATGAAGTTCCAGCTCATACGGTCAAAAGCTTTGGACAAATCCAATTTAATATAGAAAAATTGCTTTCTAGATGATTTCATACGCATGGAATGGATGGCCTCCTGTACCATAAGAATGTTGTCACAGATTTTCCTTCCCGAAATGAAGCTTGATTGTGTCGGGGATATCCATTCATTGAGGAGTGGCTTGATGCGTTCAGCTAAGACCTTAGAGATCAAATTGAGACAGTTGTTTGATAAGGAGACCGGCCGGAGATCTCCACAGTTCTGGGGCATCTTCACTTTTGGTATAAGCACCATGTGTGTGTTAACAAGCTTGGAAGGGATATGTTCGGATTGGAATACTTCTCTGACTGTCTTCATCACCGATGTATTCACAGTAGGCCAGTTTGATTGCAGAAAATCAGTGTAAACCCCATCTGGACCAGGGGCCTTGTAAGGGGCCATCTTGAGAAGAGTCATGTATACTTCATCAGTAGAGGGTGTGCTAGAAGCTGGTAATGTTCCTGCGATAGAGGAGGAAAGGAGCCTGCAAAGTTTTTTATGGACCGCTGACAGCTGGCCGTAGATGTAGTAAGCAGGTTTTCAAAAAATTGATGGACAAAAGTCATGATTTCAGACAGGGTGCTCAACCATTCGCCAGAAGAATTTTTCATCTTGGTGATTTTTTTGAAGAAGCACCTGGCTTTCACATGGGATTGGAAGAATTGAGTGTTGTTATCCCCAGATTTTAGCCAGTCTATGTGGGCCTTCTGCTACCAATCGGCTTCCTCTCGTTGAAGAATTTGCGAGTATTTTTCCTGGACGACAGAAGAAGGATCAGTGTAAACCTCGCCATATGAGTTTAAAGTTGATACCTGACATTGCTCAATTCGCTTGAGAATGTTCCGTTTCTCCTTATTCTACTGTTGCATTCATTTAGTGTCCCATTTTTGTGTAAGAGGACTGAACTCCGAGATGGCAGTAAGAAAGTCGTCGTTTTTATTCCATCTTGGAAGAAGATCGGTATGAAAGTTGGGCACTGTCTTCCAACTGGATTTGGTTCTGAATTGACGTTGAGTCTTCTTCTTTTTACAGTCAGTATTGAGGAGGATCGGATGATGGTATGAATATATCCTGAGGAGAGTGAAGATGGTGGCTTCGAGATGAATGTCCAGCCAATCTTCATTAGCTACCAGGAGATCGAGCTTTTCTTGTAGATTTCCACAGCGGACGGTAAAGGGATGGCCCTTACTTTGCATGTCAAGGAGACCACAGTGCATAAGACAACTACTAAAATGACGACTTGCGTCTTTATCAAAGTAATTGCTCCCAGACTTCTTGGAAACACTCAGCAACGTGTTAAAGTCATTGATGACAGCCCAGGCTACAGAAATGGTTGCGGAGAGCTCTGTGAGTCGGCTCCAGAGAAGACGATGTTTCATTGGATTCAGACTACTTTTTCTTTGAAAGTTCTTATAAACCATTTTCTTTTTAATGAGACATTGGAAGAATCATGTATCCCTTATTACTTGGACTATGAACAACAGTTTGATAAACTATCTTCCTATTGCGTAGCATCACGTATCCCATATTACTTGGACCGCCTTGGCTATGGCGTCTCAAGGGAGAATGAGACTGATCTGGGTTACCGATCTGGCTTGCTTTGAACTGGAAATTGGCTTCAAGAGGGGGTTTCTGGATCCTCCCTTCGCTAACTTGATCATCACGTAGTAAGACTGCAGTGTTGTCGGATGGGGACTGGACTGGTTTCTTGTTGTTATCTTGCTTTTCTTTTCCGACGATAGCCTTTTTGTTCTTTGCTGCTCGTTTGTTCTTCCTACGGACCACTGTTTCCCATTCATCCACCTCCTCCTCGGATGCAAGAGATTTGTCGTCTCTGATGGTTACAGTAGCACCTTCTTCTGGATTCTTAGACGTGCCCCTGGTTTTGGTTGCAGAGGGGTTATCCTTTTTAATCGTCTTACGCCGCTCTTGTTTTTGGGCGTGAATTGCCATAGTGTAGGGGACACTAGGGGCAAGAAGTGTGCTGGAAGAGGATGCCACATCCAGTTGGGGGTTAACAAACCTGCATTCAGAATCACTATGACCTAACCGTTCACACTTCATGCAGATGGTTGGAAGGTTCTCATATTAGAGATGGTACAATTCATCGTTGATGAGTACTGTTGGAAGAAGCAGTTTTTGTGTTTCAACCTCCCCCGCTACCCTAGCGAACTTGCCTCTGTAGCCCTGAGAGGTGTGGGTATCGATCCTGATTGTCTTCCCTACCAGGTCCCCAATGCTGGCGAGGAGAAGATTCTGGTATAGAAAGATCAGGAGTTCTGGAATACGTAGCCATACCACTAGTTTCCGTGGAATAGGATCTGAAGGTCTGAATGATGGAGACCAGGATTGAACAAATAAGTAATTACCAAACACCATCCACGGCCCTCATGTCATAGCCGTAAGGTAATCCTCCTGAGAGAAGAGCTGGATGATGTAATAGCCCCGGTCTAGATCAATACCTCTAAACTATTCCTTAGGTTGCCATAAAGTCTGAATCTTTTGAACGAGGAATTGAAAGCCCAGATTTATTCCTATCACCTTGACAATGATGGCATGTTTCCATGGTTCTAAGAGAGGTCGGATCGCATCGTTCTTGACTGTGATGGAGGGCATGGCACTCTCTGCATCAACTGAAATATCGGAGCTTTGGAGAAGATCAGGAGAAATCGAGTTCAGATACGTAAGACTGCCGTAGAGCTTGTTCTTGTACGAAACTTTAGGGTTATCCCCCTTGTCCCCTACGTCCGCATCTGTAGCGGTAGTACTCTCTTTGGATTGGTGCTCAATGACATGGGTTGGATTAGGACTACCAATGTTTTTGAGGTCCGACGGTCTCTCATGGTGCGATGTTCCCCACCCTCCACGGCCGCCACCACAGCTGCTAAACCCTACCGAAGCCATTCACGATTTTTTTTGGGAATTCTCATCCCTTCACATTCTCATCACCATAATCATATGGTTATGGGTATTCAAACCCTTAACTCATCATTGAGAATCATTACCATCTATTAGGTAACTATCACCTTTAGGTCATCTGACCAAGGCATTCATGATACTTGTGACCCAAGCATCACACATGGCTTTCAAGGCCATAGAATATATTTTCACCTCTTTCTAGGCAATAGCTTACTCATAAGATTCATAAATTCTATGCACATTGCTACTTTCATTAAGCAACATTTATTATATAAATGTCACATCTCAAACCTGTCTATATTCATCATCTCATAATATATGTATGGTTATTAGACATGATGACAGTCATACAAGATATTCATCACATCATGTGATACAATAGTAACACCATTATTCCTTTCCCAAGAATTAGGGTTTACTATCAGATAGGGCTTTTCATTCCCTTTACCCAAATTAGGGTTAGGGTTCCCCCATTACTCATTAATTTGGGTTCAATGATCATTTTATCTGTCTAACCCTCAATTCATTATTCCATACCTCTGGGGCATTCAAAGGTATCATATTTGATTATACAAGAATATTACTTTCATCATAAAGCATTAATGATCATCAACTCAAGGTATGCGTTCATTTCTCATCCTCATCATGGTATGACTACCTCATACTCATCATTTGGGCTTAACCCCATTCTCAATATACATTAATTAACGTTCATCAAAGTGCAACAACTCATTACATTTCATTGTAATAGTTGCATAACACACTTCATATGTTTCCTATTCAGACATATAAGGTTTGGAATACATCAAGGTATATAAACCTTGAAGTCCTGAATGGAATAACTATCATATTTTGATGTATCATTTTCACATCATTTCAAACTCTCTAGAATTAACCATCTTATCTTGTATTAAGGTATTTCCCTTCTTAATACATTACATCACTAAACATTCACCCTTAGCATAGCCACACATTAGAATTGTCCAACTATCTTTAATGATATGGACTTGTCTAATGCTAAAGACATTGCTTACAATAAGGTTGCTTATAATCCACCACATGGAATGTTTCACCTTTATAAGGCCATTCCTCCTATCTCATCATTAGGGTTTCTTTATACCCTTACTTAAAATTAGGATTATGATTCATTTTCGTATTGCGGATTAGGGCTTCATGCATTATGACTTCACATTAGAGTCTCATATACCTTCACCCTTCTTAGGGCCTCTCATCACAACATAGCATTAGAGCTTCATGTGATGTAAACTATTAATCATGGTTTCTCATGGAATCACCCTCAACTAGGGTTTCTCATGGAATCACCCTCAACTAAGTCTTCTCATGTCATTACATGACATCACCCTAAGTCTGATTCTCATATCACATCACCTCATCAAAGTTCTATATACATCATTCTAACTTAGGGTCTCTCATGAAATAATCCTAGAATAGGATTTCACATGGAATTATCTTTAATAAGGACTTCACTTGGAATCATCCTCAACTAGAGTTTCACATGGAATCACCCTCAATTATGGTTTCACATGGAATTATCTTCAATTAAGGTTTCACATGGAATTGTTGACTCAAGGTCAATTAGGTCAATGTTGACTCACGTCGAAATTGACTAAACCCGTGTTTTGATGATGACTAACCATTCCACACATTTGTGTCTAATGTCTCTACTTGAGTGATTTCAGATTAGGTATAGACACACTCCAATTGTCCTAACTTGCGCATATCAAATTGGAGAAAAGACAAGTCAAAGTCAATGCAAGTGCACGTTTTTGTAATATGATGTATATCCATTAGAACCATGTTGTAAAGCACTTGTAATGATTGTATGACTTGTAATTAATCTTAGAAAAATATCAGGAGCACTTAGATCGAATATTAGAGCACTTTAGATGCAACTTTGAAAATTGATTACATGCCCTTTGTCGGTCGAGTTTCCTAGCCTGAAAACTCAACCGATCATCCTTGATCAATTTTCTGGAGATTGCATTGGTCGAGTTGTGTTTACAAAGAACTCGAACGATGGAGTAACTGAACAAATTGATTTTCATTGGTCGGTCGAGTTTCCTCAGGACAAACTCGACCGATGGTCTGAATATCGGCTTTGTCTTTTACTCTATCGGTCGAGTTATCCTTATAGAAACTCGACCGATTGCACTGTACGGAAAAGTGCAGAAAAGTGCTTCTAGCCATTGTGGAGTTGCAACAAGTGAAAATAGATCCGTTGCAAGCCACAAAATGGCTAGTTTTCATTCACAAGTGTTCCCAAAGGCTAAGAGGCATCCCCAGCTATAAATAGGACCCCTTGGGCTTCATTTCAAGTTTGAGTATTCATTGCAAAACTCTATGTGAGGCTCCTATTCTATAGTTGAGTGCTTCCTACATCCTCCTCTCTCTCTCTAAGCTTAATCACTTGCTACGTCCATTAGAGTGAGTAGGAAATCTATAAGAGAGCTAGTCCTATATGTATATCTTGTGAGGCTCTCACTTCCACAACCTTCCCATCTCTCTTTTCAATCATGAAGATGAAGGTTCTCTCTTTTGTCTAAGAGAGGTGAAGAAGAACAAGGGAAGGAGTCCCTTGGTGAAGATCAAGGCTGAAGACTTGGAGCTAGAGTGGGTAAGCCCTTGGTGAAGGCAGAAGACTCCTTTCTCAAGTGGGTAAGTCCTTGGTGGAAGCTTCTCCGAGTGAAGGTGAAGTCAAAGGCGGAAGATCCAAGAAGAGTGGGTAATTCCTGCAAGGCTGAAGACTTGGGCAAGAGTAGGTAAGTCCTTGGAAGAAAGGCGGAAGACTCTTGCAAAGTGGGTAAGTCCTTGGTAAGGTTGAAGACTCTTTGTATTGGATAGGTAAGTCCTTTGGTTGGTCATGTATTGTAAGTCTTATAAATGAATATAAGAGTGCAATAGTTTGAAAGTCCTAGAGGTTGACCTCTCTAGGCAAGTGGACCGACACACTTCTAGTTTGATGTGTGGAACCACTCTAAATAGATTGTCTATTAGTGTATGTTCAATCTCTCTCGTCCTTTCTATGTATGTTTTAGTTGCACTCAAATTACCTATTTAGCAACCTTATCTTGTCATATATCTTGAAGGTTTAATGAGTTTTGTTTAAGTGCTTTCAGCTCTATTCACCCCCCTCTAGAGCATCTAATCACCCATCTAGGATCCAACAATTGGTATAAGAGTGGGTCTTCTCCAAGCATACTTCCACAAGTAGGAGAATATGGGTGATTATGAAGATGGGCAACCTTCAAAGAGAGCAATAGAAGGAAACAAGAGAGAAAAAGGGATCACAAAGGCTCCATCAACAAATGAAAGCACTAGTGGAAGATCTAGTGAATGTGAAGATGGAAGATGCCATTGCACCCTCATGACAAGCTCAATTGAAGATTCAAATGAGGTAAATTCAAGTGTTGAGATTCAAACAAATGCTTATCTTTGTCAACTAAATGCTCTTAAATTTGTGAATTCTAGCTTGCTTGATAAGATTAAGTTATTAGAATCTCAACCTTCTATGACTATTTCATATATAGAGCTTGCTACTACTATTGTTTCTCTCTCTATTGTTTTTTATGCTCTTAAATGTGCATATGAGAGTCAAGAGCTTACTTTGAAATGAATAGAATGTGTAGATAAAGTTTATCCTTCAAAGATTACTTGTCTTGTATATGAACTTGCTTCCTTGTATAGTAGTGTAATTGCTCTTGACCCTCATACTATCTTTTCTTATAGAGAGAAAGTTTGTGATGCTCTATCTTGTGATAAAGATTTTTATATGACTAAAGATGTTTGCTTAGAAATCTATTTTGTGCATGCTAGAGATGATATGAATCTATTGTGTTTTACCTTTACTTCCCTTATGCATGACAATCATAATTTGATATCCTCTTTGCAAATATTCTTTGGTGATAAAAAGAATCTTAATCAAATCCTAGACCATACTACCAAACAAATGGGTAGAGATGGCATTGGACTTGACTATAGCCATAGGAACAACAAATACAAAGGACCTTCAATTTTCAATAAAGAATCCTCCAGTTCCAAGGCTACAGGCACTTGTAATTATTGCAATGAAATTAGTCATTATTCTACTTGTTGTCCTTTTAGGAAAGCACCCAAAAGCAATCGGATTTGGGTTGCTAAACTGACCCCTCCGGACCCAAAAATATGATTGGGGACCATTTAATCTTTCTTCTTGTAGGTACTTGCAAATGGATTGACTTGATCTATTGAATTGCAAATTGACTTCTCAATCCACATGAAATAAGAAAGGTGAGATGTGTAGAGGGTGACAACAAGCAAAAGAAAAGGAATGGTAAGCACAAAGGTAATGTTTCTCTTGCTTATAACCATTTCTAGCTTGTTTTTGTCAAGTTAGTGTGCACTATACATATGGTTTTTTAGTCAAAAGTGGTATTTTGTGTTTCTCTTCACACTCTTGCTCAAAAGCTGTTTCTAATGCTTCTATAGTGCATTACCAACTTGCTTAGACATGTTTGGATATGGTTTGCATATTTAGTATGCCTTTAAACATGTTTTTATGAAATATATGTGCTTTTTGACAGATACTTTGTCGGTCGAGTTTGCCCTATTTGAAACTCGATCGATAGGCACCAATGGGTGTTGCCAGCAGTTGTCATCGGTCGAGTTGTCAATGCACAAAACTCGACCGATAACACTGTGCACAGAATACACAGTTGGCTTATTGAATGCGAATTTCCCTCTCAACTAGATTTTCTCAACCAATAGCCTTATTCTTTGGCACTCTCCTTTGGTACCTTTATATATGCACATTGACTTGTTCTATATTGCCTATCTAGCTTACAACTCTATCTTTCAAATTGCTCTAAATTGGTATATCTATATGTTGCAATTACTTGCTTTGAGTTGTTTTGCAGGTTTTGATAATGATCTATTTGGATCTCTTGGTTGTGTCTAAAAATTGCTTCCGTTGTACTCTAAATTGCTACATCTATCTAGGTGTATATCTTGTTGTGATACAACCTTGAGGTTCTTAGGGGTAATCATCTTATGGTAAGGATGCATATCTGGTGAGTTATATCCTTTCATGCTTCTAAAATTGCATATCTCTTTGGTTGGATATATCTCTACATCTTCTCATAGCTTGCTTTATCTTGTTTATCTTTGGTATCTCTTGCTATGATCTTGATCCTACTAGTAGTCCTAACTTGTGATAACATCTACTAATAGTTCATATACATGTAGTTCTAACCTTGTTTATGATTGGCATCTTTGTTCATCTATATGCTATGCTTGTATCTTGTCTCATACATGCTCAAGCTTGTTCCTTGAATTACATATCTACTATCTTGAGTTGCTTGCATAACATTGTGATGTAGGGTACATAGATCTACATTATATGTAGAAATTGGAGTATTTTTGGATTTTATGCAGCTTTTGCTCCAGTTTCAGTTTTTGGTACAAAACTAGTGTTTTTCATGCAGAAACAACCTTCTGAGCAAGAATCATTGCAAAGCAATGAGCTCTGATGGTTTTTGGTCAAAATCCGTCATCTTGAGGGTCAAAATTGCAATTTATTGTTTTTCTACAGCACCTTATCTTGCATTTTGGGTTGTTCAAGTACATGATTTAACTTGCTTTTCTTTCTATGCTTGGACAAGACCCTATCTATGCTCTTCTACTCTCCTTATATATATTTGCGTTATCTCCTTTCTCTTTAACAAGTGATGTTCCTTCTTTCTTCATAACCCCACTTTTTGAAATGACAAAGGGGGAGAAAGGTATGTCTTCTTTTAAAAGAGGAAGAAGGCATGTCTTACATGAAGAGGATAAGTATGTCCATGTAAAGGGGAGAAGATAAATGGGAAAAGACATATATGTGTAGAACATATATGAGTAGAAGACATAGCATTCTATAAATGTTATGAAAGCTAACCATGCAGGAGAAATAGAATCAATTGAGGGGGAGTATGAAAACTCCATGAACATCAATTGAGGGGGAGCATATGAACTCAATTCTATTGAAACCCCTAGGTTTATCCAAAGGTATGACTTTACTTAAAAGCTTTCAATACATTTATGGAATGGTTTGTCATCTTCAAAAATGGGGAGATTGTTGACTCAAGGTCAATTAGGTCAATGTTGACTCACGTCTAAATTGACTAAACCCGTGTTTTGATGATGACTAACCATTCCACACATTTGTGTCTAATGTCTCTACTTGAGTGATTTCAGATTAGGTATAGAGACACTCCAATTGCCCTAACTTGCGCATATCAAATTGGAGAAAAGACAAGTCAAAGTCAATGCAAGTGCACGTTTTTGTAATATGATGTATATCCATTAGAACCATGTTGTAAATCACTTGTAATGATTGTATGACTTGTAATTAATCTTAGAAAAATATCAGGAGCACTTAGATCGAATATTAGAGAACTTTAGGTGCAACTTTGAAAATTGATTACAGGCACTTTTTTCGGTCGAGTTTCCCAGCCTGAAAACTCGACCGATCATCCTTGATCAATTTTATGGAGATTGCATCGGTCGAGTTGTCTTTACACAGAACTCGACCGATGGAGTAACTGACCAAATTGATTTTCATTGGTCGGTCAAGTTTCCTCAGGACAAACTCAACCGATGGTCTGAATATCGGCTTTGTCTTTTACTCTATCAGTCGAGTTACCCTTATAGAAACTCGATCGATTGGACTGTACGGAAAAGTGCAGAAAAGTGTTTCTAGCCGTTGTGGAGTTGCAAAAAGTGAAAATAGATCCGTTGCAAGCCACAAAACGGCTAGTTTTCATTCACAAGTGTTCCCAAAGTCTAAGAGGCATCCCCAGCTATAAACAAGACCCCTTGGGCTTCATTCCAAGGTTGAGCATTCATTACAAAACTCTATGTGAGGCTACTATTCTATAGTTGAGTGCTTCCTACAGCCTCCACTCTCTCCCTAAGCTTAATCACTTACTACATCTGTTAGATTGAGTATGAAATCTGTAAGAGAGCTAGTCCTATATGTATATCTTGTGAGGCTCTCACTTCCACAACCTCCCCATGTCTCTTTTCAATCATGAAGATGAAGGTTCTCTCTTTTGTCTAAGAGAGGTGAAGAAGAACAAGGGAAGGAGTCCCTTGGTGAAGATCAAGGCTGAAGACTTGGAGCTAGAGTGGGTAAGGCCTTGGTGAAGGCAGCAGACTCCTTGCTCAAGTGGGTAAGTCCTTGGTGGAAGCTTCTCCGAGTGAAGGTGAAGTCAAAGGCGAAAGATCCAAGAAGAGTGGGTAATTCCTGTAAGGCTGAAGACTTGGGCAAGAGTAAGTAAGTCCTTGGAAGAAAGGCAGAAGACTCTTGCAAAGTGGGTAAGTCCTTGGTAAGGTTGAAGACTCTTTGTATTGGATAGGTAAGTCCTTTGGTTGGTCATGTATTGTAAGTCTTATAAATGAATATAAGAGTGCAATAGTTTGGAAGTCCTAGAGGTTGACCTCTCTAGCCAAGTGGACTAACACACTTCTAGTTTGAAGTGTGGAACCACTCTAAATAGCTTGTCTATTGGTGTATGTTCAATCTCTCTCATCCTTGCTATGTATGTTTTAGTTGCACTCAAATTACCTATTTAGAAACCTTATCTTGTCATATATCTTGAAGGTTTAATGAGTTTTGTTTAAGTGCTTTTAACTCTATTCACCCCCCCTCTAGAGCATCTAATCACCCATCTAGGATCCAACAGGAATCACCCCCAACTAGGGTTTCCACCATAGGCACCCACAATTTGGGTTTACTATTAATCTCCATTAGGATTTCATTCAATTATCCATAATTAGATATTCACTATTTATCCCAATTAGGGTTTTACATCTTATTCCCCTGAATTGGAGTTTCACTTATCATTACCCTAGATTAGGGTTACATTCTTACCCTGGATTTGGGTTTCTTTTAGAATTTCCCTATCAATTAGGGTTTATGTTCGTGATTAGGGTTTCATGATCTCTCTACTTAAGGATCATACCCTTAATCACCAAATGAATCATATTCATGTATGAATTCATGCTAACATCTTCTCAACTTGATTAGGTCATATCAACCCTTCAATCAAGTACATACAACTATGATTAACATAGTGTACCAAGTCATTAATCCTATAAGCAATTAGGGTTCATCCCTTAATTGGCACTAATCACTTAGGTACTATTAGAGTTTCAACCTTTGTACCTTCATTGATTATCATTACTAATCATCATTGGATCAATGGATCATTCATCATCTTTAATTATCAAGAGATTCAATCACATTGGACCTTCATTTCATAAGGTATCCAATTGAATTGATCAATTGAATCTTCAATTACAATAGGTGTCCAAATGGATTAACCAATTGAATTCTCAATCAACCTTGACTACTTGAGCCCCAAACGGTCTTGGTCTTTCAAAGTTCAAACGGTTTGAAACCATTTAGTAAAGGTGGTGTAAGGACCCTGACCTCCGTTTAGGGCTTATCTTGTTTGTTTTGCTTAACCCTGATGCTTTGTTGCTTGCTAATCACCTTTAGTGGTGATTAGCGTTTGTTGGTGTGTTGTTGAGAGATGGAGATGCTACTTGCAATATACCCAAGTTTAGGGTTTGTGGGCAAGTTTGTCACCTTGTGAGGTGTTCCTCCCTCTCCTTGCTTCCTTTGGTTTTGAGAGGAAGGGTTGGGATCGTTGCCTTGGGCTTGGTTGAGCTTGTTGAGCCTTGTTGTGCCTTGCCTTTGCCTCTTTGGACCTTGTGTTGGGCAAGTGTGCCTTGTGTCGGGCATGGGCTTGTGTTGGCCTGTGGTGTGTCACCCAGGGTGTGTGTCGGCCATGGTGTGGAGGTGTGTCGCCCATGGACCCTTTGACCCTCTTTGACCTCGTTTGTGTCACCACTAGTGGACACTTGGTGCTTGATGCTTTCATGTGGCAATAGCCTTGGACATGTGTTTAAGACATGCTAGTGTGGTGGCATGGCCCATGGACAAGTGTCCCTAGGTGGGCGACACCTTGCCTTGTCTTACCTTGGTTTCTCCTCCATCCTCTTCTATATATGTGCTCTCTTTCTCTTGCTAAGGATCCTTTTAGTTCCTTAGTCTCCCTCTTCCTTGGTGCATGACACCCCTCTTCCTTTGCAAGCTTGGTGGTCGATCCTTTTTGGAGTCTCCTTCTTCCTCTAGTGGTGGTCGAACCCTAGAGTGCCTTGCTCTCCTTGTGGTGGTTCTTGGAGCTTGGAGCTAGGAGCTTGGGGCTTGCTTAAGGTGGGTTACATAACTCCTAACCCTAACTATACTACCATTTATGTTTTTGCATGTTTCTTGTGATCATAATCGGCTATATATGTTGTTAGTTGAGTTTCTTGCTTAGTTGTTTCTTGTGGGTCGAGCTATGTTCTAGGGTTTCTTATTGAGCAACACCCCTCTCCCTCCTTGGTCTAGAGAAGTAAGCTTGAACTCTAGTGATATGGGCAATGCTCCTCTCTCGTTTAAATTGAGAGGTGAGCTTGTGTTCTAGTTGCTTGAGCAACACCCTTCTCTCACCATGGATTCGAGAGGTGAGATTTGGTGGTGGTTGTGGACCTTTATTAGGGTTGGTCCTTGTGTTTCCCGATTGGTGATAAGAAGCTAGGAAAGACCCCTCTCTTGGTTGTTGAGAGGTGAGCCATCTTCTTGATCCATTAGGGTTTTGATGCCCTTTTGTGCTTGAGGTTGGTGGCGACCTTGTTGGCTTGCATCTTGCCCAATATGGTCTTGGGGTTGTTGTTGCCCGGTATCCTTCTTTGGCCTAGTGCCTTGGACGTTATGTTGTTTTGGTGTTGTGTCGGGCGTCACACACCTGGTTCCAGCCTTGTTGTGTCGGGCGTCACACCATGATAAGTACCCTTCCCGACACACTTAACCTCATTATACCTTGATGTTATGAAGCTTTGCTAGCTAGTTCTGTGGTGGGTGTCTCCCCTGGCCCTGGCCTTGTGTGTTGGCCGATAGATGAGGTTAGCTAGCTGGACGACATGCTTTCCTTGCTGTCGTTTGAGGTTGTGCCCTGGTCGTTATACCTAGATGAGTAGAATGTTGGTCGTCACCATTTTGTGTGTCGGGCATCACACATGGTTGTGTCCTCTGCCCGACACGCCTAGTTCAGGAGCCTTGTGTCCGTACCTTGGACGTTATGGAGTATGTGGCTAGATGTCGTCGGGCGTCATGACTTAGTGGTGATTCCCGACAGAGTGTCACCTAGTATCCTTAGCCGTTGCATATGGATGCATGTTGCACCTGATGAACGACACGCCCATAGGCTCAGTTTCCCGATAGGCTTTGTGGTCATTATACCCTTGATACCCGATCAACGTTGCATGACTTGAGGTGCACGACATGCGTTGCACGATACACATGAGTGCACGAGATGGCTTGGTTCCTTGTTGCCGATACATGTGGTAGCCCGATACCTTGTTGTGTGCTTGGCCGTTTTGTGGCTAACTTTTTTGGCCGATATGTGGGAGAAGTGTTTGGACGATATGAGGAAGTACCATGCCAATATCTCTTCTGGTTAGGGTAGTGGATGCTTCTAGTGAGGGTCTTCTCCTTCTGGAAAACCTATGTGCTAGATCTTGTCCTATGATGTCACGATTGGTTGATGTTGATGACCCTTGTTAAGCTTGATGATAGTAAGATAATTAATATGGTTGATCACACCTTGACATGACATCCCATGCGTTTATGACCATCTCGAATTATATGTATAACGCTGAGTTCATGATAAGCATGTAAGAAGCTTTGCATGATGATATGACATATGTCTATGGTCACCAGTTGAGGCATGAATGATAAAGTATATAATCATCAGTACTGCCCTATGTTGATAATATAACTCTTATGATAATCTATGATGATTGTGCATACTAACCATGCAGGTACAGATGCATAGCCAGGTAAAGGTATGAGGTATACATGGTTGAGTAACACTGCTCTGATGGTTACTCTTGATGATGAGATAACATGCATGATGTGTTTTGGTCTGAGGAACTGAGTTTGGCTAAAGTGCCTTGATGAGGTGCTATCCTCTGATGATGATCTGGGATTGCTATTCCGTGGTGATGATGTAAGCCTTGAGAAGCAGTGGCATTATGTGCTGAGGGATTGAGATCCAATGGCAATGTGATGATCCTTGAGATGGATCTAGATGGTTGTCAAGAGGCCAAGTGGTAACATGTAATGTTGGATCCTTGTGATGGACCAGGATGATGTTGATGACAGTTAAAGCATGATATTGAGTTTCATGTTGTTTATTCTTGTTATAGTCTGCATGCTATACAACTTGATTGCCTCAACGATCCACTTAAAATATACTAACTAATTTCAGTGGAACATATCATGTAGTTTGCCCTGGCCATAGATCCATCATCGTCATTAGCTGGTGATGGTGAAATGGGTTCTCCTGCGAGTTAACCCGGAGCGCATATTTTTGAATATGCAAGGTTTCTCCTAGACTAAAATAGAGAGGGCATGAGTGCAGCTATAGTTGCAGACTCGGAATATGTGTAGAGCATGGTGAACAGGCCCACGACTCTGGATATGTGATATGGGAGCATGAATGCGTTCATGGCTCAGAGCACAGTGAATAGGCCCGTGGCTCGGATATACTAGTACTGAGACCTGTACCGAGGCGGGCTAGGCAGAGGGTAAGCCTGCGGGAGCTGACCCTGTGGCTGAGGCCACTTAAGCATCATACTGTGGTCCTTCTTGTGTTGTACTCGTGCACTGACCACGAGGTGGGAGGTCGTGGAGTCCGGCTCTTCCATTGACCTTGTATGGCACCGACTCTGGGTTTTGCAGTCGTCGGTTGGATTTGAGCGGTACAACTCACTTCCTCAGGACATAACAATACGTAATCCAGCCAAATAGTATTTATTGCTTAAGGCAAAACATGAAACATTGGATGAGGCCTTGCTTGTGTAGTTAATCTTGTTATACTTGTAGTTACTTATACGTTCCTTATGATATGTGGTAAGATCTTATAATTCTTATCTTGTCAATCATATTCCATAAATAAATACTTGAGTACATGCCTTCCGTACTTTCTGGTAAGCTTGATGGTATGAACAACTTTACTTTATAAACTGCTCTTGTTATACCTTTTATCAGTTATCTGCTGCTATTGCTTTAATCCTTCTTGGTTTTATAGTTTTGGTGGGGAGTTATGTTTCTCACTGGGACTGTGTGTCTCACCCCGCTGGTTTATAACCTTTTTAGGTGTTCGAGCTAGACGTGGTGGTGGTCACAGAGTTGCGGCCGAGCAGCAAGATGAGTAGTAGAAGGCAAGAGATGGACATGCTGCTATTTTGGGTTGTTTTTTAGTAGAGTCTTAGAGTCATCCCTGTCCTCTCAGGTTCTTGGAGGCATTTTGACGTTGTTTCATGATGTTTGGTTGTTGATGTTTAGTATATCCTGCTACTGGTCGGATATGGGCCGTTCTGTATGTATAAATAGGTGATGAACTCATGTGATGACTAGACAGCTGATCTCCTAAGCTGTGGACACGTATCAAGACTTGTATATGTATATATAAAAACATGTTTCCTTGCAGGATGAGGACCTAAATGTAATAGTTTCTCAGTTTATCTACTTTCTACAATCAGTTTTAATTAACCCATGTTTTTTGTGATTTGTGGTTTATGGTGTTTTCCGCACATTTTCGCGTAACACCTCGTTGTCTGTGTGATAGTAGGATGTGTTGCCACAAGTTTTGGTATCAGAGCTCTAGGTTTGCTGAGTCTACAGGGATCTAGGACTAGGTTGTGTTTGTTCTTGTGAGTTTTCTAGATTTTCTTACAATCATCTTCTGCCCTCAGCGGAAGAAAAGCCAAGATGTCTGGAAACCATGATGAACATGCTGCCGAGAACAGCGATGCTGCATCAGTTGATGGAGCTATAGGGCAGGCACATGAAGATCGGGTGCCTGAGGTCTCCCAACCTGACTCAGCCATTCTCGAAAACCCTTCCTACCAACATCTTATGGGGCAGATGATGGCTACGACGAATCTCATGGTAGAAAGACTGCCAGTGCCTCCGCTGAGAGCACAGGCTCCCCATGGTGAAACATCGGGTATTGGGAAGACCTTTGAGCGGCTTCGCCGAGTCAGAGCTTCGGATTATGCTGGGATGGCTGATCTAGCGGATGCAGATATGTGGCTGACAAGTCTTGAGAAGGCTTTCCAGATCCTCGACATCCCCGAAGTAGACAAAGTCAAGCATGTTGTCTACCTTCTGAAGGGTAGTGTTGGTCACTGGTAGACCATCCAGGAGGAGAAGTGACCCAGTGAGGTGATCGGTTGGGAGGTTTTCTGACATGAGTTCATCAGCAGATACTTCCCGAAGACGTATCTGGATGAGAAGATTGGTCAGTTCGAGCACCTGCGCCAAGGAACGATGAACATCACTGAGTTTGAGGCCATGTTCATGGACTTGTTGAGGTTTTGTCCTCACATGGCAGCAACAGATGACGAGCGGATCAGACGTTCTGAAAAAGGCCTGAGTGCTGAGCTGACAACACCTGCTTCGGTGTTGGAGAATCGAGAGCGGTTTGCTACCTTTGTGGAATCTGTCCAGAGGATCGAAAGGTCGGTTAGGAAGAAAAGAGAATCCATGTCTAAGAAGAGGCCTGCTCAGTTCCAGGGACAGAGGTTTGGTGGCTTCAAGAAGTCAAGGTTTTCAGCACCTTCCGTGATGAGAGGTTCCAGTGTACCATCGCAGTGGTCTCCGAGTAAGGGAAGAGGTTATGTTTCTTCACCATCAAGGGCACACAGTACAACTTCTATGGTAGTGACAGGGCCATCTAGGCCACAATTTGATGATAGGGCATGCCATCGGTGTGGGCAGATCGGGCATTTCAGGTTCAACTGCCCGAGAAGAGATGTTGAAGTAACGCAGTAGTCGAGGCAGAATCAACAAGGGTCAGATAGACAACATCCCAGTAGTAGCAGAGGGCGAGGATGCGGTCAAGCGTTGCAAGAAGGATCGTCTGCTCAAGGAAGAAGAGGACGTGGACAACAAGTAACGACTCGATTCTATGCTATGAGTCAGCCAGAGGCGATAGTCAACCCGCGAGTGGTGACAGGTCAGATGGAGTTATTTCATTCTGATATGTCTTCTTCTTGCTTTATATTTGTTCTGGTTGACCCGGGTGCTACACACTCTTTTATCGCCTATAGTCTTCTTGAAAACTGTCGTTTACCTGTTAATTGTAAGAAAGATAGCTTGTTGTTAGAAACCCCTCTTGATGGTTCCTCGATGCTTTGAGAAAAGTGTCCATCTTGTGTCTTATCTTTTTTGAGGCGCAGTATACAAGTGGATCTTATACCACTTGATATGCATGGTTTCAATGTGATCCTTGGGATGGATACCTTAGAGAATTATAAGGTTGTTTTGGACTGTGGTTCCAAGCAGGCTGTGTTTGATGATGATGGAGAGAAGTGGATCTTCCAAGGAGATAGGAAGATTCTTCCGACGTGTCTAGTATCCGCTATGGTGGCAGAGAAGTTGTTACGACAAGGATGTGAGGCGTTCTTAGCTCACGTTGTGGATACCGTTGTAGATACCAAGGAAAAAGGTTCTAGCCTTGAAGAGGTGTCAGTTGTCTGGGAGTTTGCAGATGTGTTTCCTAATGAGTTCCCCGGTGTTCCTCCGTCCCGAGAGATTGATTTCGAGATCAATCTGGTTCCAGGAACGCAACCAGTTGCACAGACACCGTATAGGATGGCTCCAGTAGAGATGGCAGAGCTTAAGAAGCAGTTACAAGAGTTGTTGGAGAAATGTTTCATCCGACCAAGTATATCGCCTTGGGGTGCTCCAGTGTTGTTCATTAAGAAAAAGGACGGATCGATGCGGCTATGTATAGATTACCGACAATTGAACAAAGTCATGATCAAGAACAAGTACTCGTTACCGAGGATAGACAATCTATTTGATCAGTTGTGTGGTGCTACAATGTTTTCAAAGATCGATCTATGGTCCGAATATCATCAATTGAGGATTAAGGAGGATGACATACCAAAGTCAGCTTTTAGGATGAGGTATGGTCAATTCGAGTTTGTGGTTATGCCATTTGGGCTAACCAATGCGCCTATTGCTTTCATGGATTTGATGAATCGAGTGTTCCGTCCATTCCTAGATCAGTTTGTTGTAGTCTTTATAGATGACATCTTGATCTATAGTCGAGACAAGAAAGAGCACGAGCAACATCTTTGACTAGCATTGACTCTTCTTCACCAACATCAGTTGTATGCCAAGTTCAATAAGTGTGAGTTCTGGTTGGAAGAAGTGTCTTTCTTGGGTCATGTGATATCTGCAGAAGGAGTCAAAGTGGACCCGAAGAAGGTGGAGTTCGTTGCAGAATGAGAACAGCCGAAGACACCGACAGAAGTTCGTAGTTTCCTAGGATTAGCAGGATACTACTGGAGGTTTATCAAGGACTTCAGTATGATTGCGTTGTGGATGACGAAGTTGACTAGAAAGGATGTACCTTTTGTTTGGGATGATCGTTGTCAGCAAGATTTCCAAAGTTTGAATGAAAAGCTGACTAGTGCACCAGTGCTAGTACTGCCAGAGCCGGGGAAGGGCTATGTTGTTTTCTGTGATGCTTCCAAGAAAGGTTTAGATTGTGTGCTGATGCATGAAGATCATGTGGTTTCTTTTTCTTCATGACAACTTAAGAAACATGAGGAGAACTATCTGACTCATGACTTGGAGTTAGCAGCGGTGGTTCATGCGTTAAAAATTTGGAGACACTATGTTTACGGGGAAGTGTGTCAGATCTTTACAGATCATAAGAATATGAAGTACATCTTTTCACAGAATGAGGTAAACATGTGACAACGCCGATGGATGGAGCTAATCAATGATTACGAATGCATCATTGAGTATCATCCTGGTAAGGTGAATGTGATAGCTGATGCGCTTAGCCAAAAGTCTTCTTCTCTTTCTTCAAAGAAGACGCAGTTGAGTTCCTTGATATGCCATAGACGAGATATGTTTGTCTCTTTACGAGATATGAATGTGTGGATGGAAGTTTCCTTGTTAGCTAGACTTTTAGCACATATGCAAGTCAAGCCTACACTGAGACAACAGATCAAAGATTCACAGCAAACAGATGATACACTACAGTTGATCAGATACGAGTTTGGCAGCAAAAAGCGTGATGGGTTCCATGAGTCCGAGGATGGACTAGTTTGCTATCATGATAGGATGGTGGTCCCCGATGCTGATGATCTAAGGAAACAAGTGCTCGAGGAAGCACACACATCGGTGTATGCTATGCATCCAGGATTCACCAAGATGTATCATAGTCTGAGGGACTTGTATTGGTGGCCCGACTTGAAGAAAGATGTCGCCGAGTTTGTGGCTAGGTGTGTAGTATGTCAGCAAGTAAAGGATGAACATAAGAAGCTGGCAGGTACGTTGCAACCCATGCTGATACCACAGTGGAAATGGGATCATATAACTATGGATTTCATAGTTGGTTTACCCAGGACAACTAGGAATCATGATTCCATTCAGGTAATAGTGGATAGATTGACGAAGTCTGCCCATTTCATACATGTAAAGACAACATATGCAGCCGAGAAGCTCGCTCGAGTATATGTGGATGAGATAGTGTGTTTGCATGGTGTGCCAACGATGATAGTTTCTGACATAGGTCCTCAGTTCACGAGTTGTTTCTGGGAACAGTTGCACAAAGCGTTGGGAACGCAGTTGAGGTTCAGCACCGCTTTCCATCCACAGACAGATGGACAGTTTGAGAGGACTATTCAGACTTTGGAGGATCTCCTTCGAGCTTGTGTTTTGCAGTTCCTAGGCAGTTGGGACATGCATCTCAGTTTGATAGAGTTCGCCTACAACAATAGTTATCAGCGGAGCATTGACATGGCTCCTTATGAGGCCTTATATGGCAAGAAGTGCATATCTCCTTTATGTTGGTATGAGTCTGGTGAATATCAGCTTTTGGGTCCTGAGTTAGTACAGCAGACAACAGAAAAGATCAAGGTGATACAGCAACAGTTGAAAGTGGCACAGGACAGGCAGAAGTCTTACGCAGACAATCGTCGATGACCTTTGGAGTTCCAGGTAGGAGACAAAGTGTATCTTAAAGTCTCGCCGTGGAAAGGTGTGCTAAGGTTTTGCCGGAAAGGTAAGCTAGCACCCAGATATATGGGGCCATACCCACTCATAGCACGTATGGTCAAGGTAGCTTACGAGTTAGAGCTGCCGCTAGAGTTGCACAGGTTACACCCAGTGTTCCATGTCAGTATGCTATAGAAAAGTCATCCAGATACAGGAACAGTGATACAGCCAGTTGAAGTTGAGCTTGATGAAGATGTGACCTATGAGGAAGGTCCTGTGGTGATCCTTGATAGAAGAGTTAAGAAGCTGAAGAGGAAGGACCTAGTTCTTGTGAAGGTTCTTTGGCATCATCATGGCATTGAGGAAGCCACGTGGCATCTTGAGGAAGAGATGAGGAGGAAGTATCCCTCACTTTTCTCTTCGGAATTTGAGGACGAAATCCCTTTGTAGGGGGTTATATATTGTAAGGACCCTGACCTCCATTTAGGGCTTATACTGTTTGCTTTGCTTAACCCTGATGCTTTGTTGCTTGCTAATCACCTTTAGTGGTGATTAGGGTTTGTTGGTGTGTTGTTGAGAGTTGGAGGTGCTACTTGCAATATACCCAATTTTAGGGTTTGTGGGAAAGTTTGTCACCTTGTGAGGTGTTCCTCCCTCTCCTCGCTTCCTCTGGTTTTGAGAGGAAGGGTTGGGCTTGTTGCCTTGGGCTTGGTTGATCTTGTTGAGCCTTTTTGTGCCTTGCCTTTGCCTCTTTGGACCTTGTGTCGGGCAAGTGTGCCTTGTGTCGGGCATGGGCTTGTGTCAGCCTGTAGTGTGTCTTCCAGGGTGTGTGTCGGCCATGGTGTGGAGGTGTGTCGCCCATGGACCCTTTGACCCTCTTTGACCTCGTTTGTGTCACCACTAGTGGACACTTGGTGCTTGATGCTTGCATGTGGCAATAGCCTTGGACATGTGTTTAAGACATGCTAGTGTGGTGGCATGGCCCATGGACAAGTGTCCCTAGGTGGGAGACACCTTGCCTTGTCTTACCTTGGTTTCTCCTCCATCCTCTTCCATATATGTGTTCCCTTTCTCTTTCTAAGGATCCCTTTAGTTCCTTAGTCTCCCTCTTCCTTGGTGCACGACACCCCTCTTCCTTTGCAAGCTTGGTGGACGATCCTTCTTGGAGTCTCCTTCTTCCTCTAGTGGTGGCCGAACCCTAGAGTGCCTTGATCTCCTTCTTGTGGTGGTGCTTGGAGCTTGGAGCTTGCTTAAGGAGTGTTACATAACTCATAACCCTAACTATACTACCTTTTATGTTTTTGCATGTTTCTTGTGATCATAATCAACTATATATGTTGTTAGTTGAGTTTCTTGCTTAGTTGTTTCTTGTTGGCCGAGCTATGTTCTAGGGTTTCTTGTTGAGCAACACCCCTCTGGTCTAGAGAAGTGAGCTTAAACTCTAGTTATATGGGCAATATTCCTCTCTCGTTTAAGTTGAGAGGTGAGCTTGTGTTCTAGTTTCCTGAGCAACACTCTTCTCTCACCATGGATTCGAGAGGTGAGCTTTGGTGGTGGTTGTGGACCTTTGTTAGGGTTGGTCCTTGTGTTGCCGGATTGGTGATAAGAAGCTAGGTAAGACCCCTCTCTCTTGGTTGTTGAGAGGTGAGCCATCTTCTTGATCCATTAGGGTTTTGGTGCCCTTTTGTGCTTGTGGTTGGTGGCGACCTTGCTGGGTTGCATCTTGCCCGATATGGTCTTGGGGTTGTTGTTGCTCGATATCCTTCTTTGGCCTAGAGCCTTGGACGTTATGTTGGTGTGGTGTTGTGTCGGGCGTCACACACCTGGTTCTTGAATTGTTGTGTCGAACGTCACACCATGATAAGTACCATGCCCGACACACTTAACCTCGTTATACCTTGATGTTGTGAATCTTTGCTAGCTAGTTCTGTGGTGGGCGTCTCCCCTGGCCCTGGCCTTGTGTGTTGGCCGATAGATGAGGTTATCTATCTGGACGACATGCTTTCCTTGTTGTTGTTTGAGGTTGTGCCTTGTTCGTTATACCTAGATGAGTAGAATGTTGGTCGTTACCCTTGTGTGTCGGGCGTCACACATGGTTGTGTCCTCTGCCTGACATGGCCGGTTCAGGTGGTAGCCTTGTGTTCGTACCTTGGACGTTATCGAGTATGTGGCTAGCTGGTGTCCGGCGTCATGACTTAGTGGTGATGCCCGACAGAGTGTCACCTAGTATCCCTAGTTGTTGCATATGGATGCCTGTTGCACCTGATGAACGACACACCCATAGTCTCAGTTGCCCGATAGGCTTTGTGGTTGTTGTACCCTTGATACCCGACGCAGCATTGCACGACTTGAGGTGCACATCACGCGTTGCACGATACACATGAGTGTACAAGATGACTTGGTTCCTTGTTGCCGATACATGTGGTAGTCTGATACCTTGCTGTGTGCTTGGCTGTTTTGTGGCTAACTTGTTTGGTCGATATGTGGGAGAAGTGTTTGGATGATATGATGAAGTACCCTACCGATATCTCTTCTGGTTAGGGTAGTGGATGCTTCTAGTGAGGGTCTTGTCCTTCTGGAAAACCTATGTGCTAGATCTTGTCCTATGATGTCACGATTGGTTGATGTTGATGACCCTTGTTAAGCTTGATGATAGTAAGATAATTAATATGGTTGATCACACCTTGACATGACATGCCATGCATTTATGACCATCTTGAATTATATGTATAACGCTGAGTTCATGATAAGCATGTAATAAGCTTTACATGATGATATGACATATGTCTATGGTCACCGGTTGAGGAATGAATGATAAAGTATATAATCATCAGTACTTCCCTAAGTTGATAATATAACTCTTCTGATAATCTATGATGATTGTGCATACTAACCACGTAGGTACAGATCCATAGCCAGGTAAAGGGCTATGAGGTATACATGGTTGAGTAACACTGCTCTGATGGTTACTCTTGATGATGAGATAACATGCATGATGTGTTTTGGTCTGAGGACCTAAGTTTGGCTAAAGTGCCTTGATGAGGTGCTATCCTCTGATGATGATCTGGGATTGATATCCCATGGTGATGATGTAAGCCTTGAGGGGCAGTGGCACTGTGTGATGAGGGATTGAGATCCCATGGCAATGTGATGATCCTTGAGATGGATCTAGATGGTTGGAAAGAGGTCAAGTGGTAACATGTAATGTTGGATCCTTGTGATGGACCAGGATGATGTTGATGACAGTTAAAGCATGATATTGAGTTTCATGTTGTTTATTCTTGTTATAGTCTGCATGCTATACAACTTGATTGACTCAACAATCCACTTAAAATATACTAACTAATTTCAGTGGAACATATCATGTAGTTTGCCCTGGCCATAAATCCATCATCGTCAGTAGCTGGTGATGGTGAAACGGGTTCTCCTGCGGGTGAACCTGGAGCGCATATTGTTGAATATGCGAGTTTTCTCCTAGCGTAAAATAGAGAGGACATGAGTGCAGCTGCGGTTGCATACTTGCAATATGTGTAGAGCATGGTGAATAGGCCCATGGCTCAGGATATGTGATATGGGAGCATGAATGCGTTCATGGCTCAGAGCACTGTGAACAGGCTCGTGGCTCAGACATACTAGCGCCGAGACTTGTACTGAGGTGAGCTAGGCAGAGGGTAGCCTGCGGGAGCTGACCTGTGGCTGAGGCCACTTAAGCATGAGACTATGGTCTTGCTTGTGTTGTACTCGTGCACTGACCACGAGGTGGGAGCTCGTGGAGTTCGGCTCTTCCATTGACCTTGTATGGCACCGACTCCGGGTTTCACAGCCGTCAGTTGGATTTGAGCGGTACAGCTCACTTCCTCAGGGTATAACAATATGTAATCCAGCCAAATAGTATTTATTGCTTAAGGCAAAACACAAAACATTAGATGAGTCCTTGCTTGTGTAGTTAATCTTGTTATACTTGCAGTTACTTATATGTTCCTTATGATATGTGGAAAGATCTTATAAATCTTATCTTGTCAATCATGTTCCATAAAAAAATACTTGAGTACATGCCTTCTGTACTTTCTGGTAAGCTTGATGGTATGAACAACTTTACTTTATAAACTGCTCTTGTTATACCTTTTATTAGTTATCTGCTGCTATTTCTTTAATCCTTCTTGGTTTTATAGTTTCAGTGGGGAGTTATGTTTCTTGATGGGACTGTGTGTCTCACCCCATTGGTTTATAACATTTTTAGGTGTTCGAGCTAGACGTTGTGGTGGTCGCGGAGTTGCGGCCGAGCAGCAAGATGAGCAGTAGAAGGCAAGATATGGACATGATGTTGTTTTGTGTTGTTTTGTAGTAGAGTCTTAGAGTCATCCCTGTACTCTCAGGTCCTTGGAGGCGTTTTGACGTTGTTTCACGATGTTTGGCTGTTGATGTTTAGTATATCCTGCTGTTGGCCGGATATGGGTTGTTTTGTATGTATAAATAGGTGATGAACTCATTTGATGACTAGACAGCTGATCTCCTAAGCTGTGGACACGTATCAAGACTTTTACATGTATATATATAAACTTGTTTACTTGCAGGATGAGGACCTACATGTAATAGTTTCTCAGTTTATCTGCTTTCTACAATCGATTTTAATTAACCCGTGTTTTTGGTAATTTGTGGTTTATGGTGTTTTCCGCATGTTTTTGTGTAACACCTTGTTGTCTGTGTGATAGTGGGATGTGTTTCCACAGGTGGTGCTTGAGACCGTTTGCTAAAGTAGTTGGTGAAGACCGTTTGCCCAAGTTTGACTTTTGAAACCGCATGGGCACAAATGATTTGGGATCGTTTGGTACCAAATGGTCTTGAGACTGTTTGGCCCCAAACGCTCTTGAGACCATTTGGACTCAAACGGTCTTGAGACCGTTTGGTCCAAACCTCCTCAAATCCGCATGGACCAAAAAGAGTCTCAACCACTTCAATTGTATTAGGGTTTCCAATGTTGATCCCCTCAATCGATCTTATACATGTTATCCAATCATCAATTTAGTTAATTAGTTCAACCTTCAACTGATTTGACCCTCAATTGACCCTCAATTGATCATCAATTAGGTCTTGAATCAATTGGATTAGGGTTTGGAATCAATAACCCTTCAACTATTTCAATGTGAGTCTAATTGATTTGAAACCATTGAACCATCATCCAATTTGGTCATGACATGACCCCAAACGGTCTTGGGATCATTTGGATGACCTCCAAACAGTCTTGAGACCGTTTTCCCATCACATCATCAAAATCCAAGTCAACCCATTAGGGTTTGGATCATTGGATTGATCATCAAATCAGCAATTGATTACACTCCAAATTAGTATCTTTGGATCTTCAATTGCTTAACCATACTCAACCCTAGACCTCCAAACGGTCTTGGGTGACCCCAAAACGGTCTTGAGACCGTTTCGGTGATCCCCAAACAGTCTTGAAACCATTTGGGTCAATCAAACCAAGTTTCAAACTCAATCAACTTGAAAATCAGCATTTAACCCGATTAGGGTTTTGGTGATTGATTGACCCTCAACTCATGAACCAATTGGAACTAACCAATCATAATTGATGGGTCATTAACCTAGATCATTTTCAAAAGATCTCCAAATGGTCAACCTTGGTCAACTCCACCAAACGGTCTTGAGACCGTTTGGTCTCATGCGGTTTGGTGAAACCGTTTTCTTCTAAACGGTTTAAAACCGTTTGCTCCCAAATGGTTTGGGAAACCGTTTGAGCAACTCAAACAAGACCGTTTGCCTTGGATATTTGTAGAGGTTTGTGCTTATCATCTTCAACCTCTAAACTCACGAAACCTTATGTGGTTTCCATGGAAATTGCATCCATCAACCAAATCAATTATGTCAATTATAGAAATGATCATTATTTGATAAGGAATTGAATGCAATAACAAAACCAAGGGTTCAAGTTATAAAACCCGCCTCCAATTGAGCTCCAAAGCTCCATGTCCACAGAAACAATGGTGGATGGAACTCCTTTCACCATTCCAAGGCTCGTCCTCAAAGTTTGAGTGAAAAGGAATGGTTAGAATTGAAGAGGAGATCAAAATAGGAAGAAATCCATAATTTATTTTTGATTTCCACCATGGAATCAAAGTGAAATGGATCAAGAACATTACCAACAGGTTGGGGGTCGTCCTCCTGATCCTTCCAAGCTTCCTTGGTCGTTTCCCAAGCAAGGAGAAGAAGTGGGGTCGAAAAAGCCTTCCATTTGGCTTGTAAAAGGTTCTTTTATAAAAATTCAATGAGAGAGAATATACTTTGTAAAAATCCAATTAATCCCAAAAATGTAGCCGCCTCTTCCCCCTCATCTTCCTTAGGGACGAGGCTATCTTGTTTTCCTCTTATTCCTCTCAATTATCCATGATTTAAAGAAAAGCAAATCAATCACGTCAAATCATATTATATTAATATCCATATGTGAGTGGATATTTCTTTTTCTTATAAAATTGTGTGTGAGTTATCCACTCCCTTGGATATTTTAGTGGTCCTTTCAAAGCTCAAGGACGTCACACACACATATGAATACAACCATTTTAATTTTGGTTGAAGGCCCTATAATTAATACATTTTGTTTTTTTCCCTAAATCGAATTAGGGTTTCAATTAGAATTAAATCTTGATTATTTTAATATCAAGATTCTCTCTCCTCCAACTTAATTCAAATGAGGCGCCCCTCTCATTTTCTTTGCTCTACATGTTGCCAAGAAACATTAGGGACCATATTGAAGTGGTAAATTACATATTGCACCATAAGTTTTGTGTAATTTGCACATTACACCAAAACTAGGTTTTTATGCACATACATTGCTTTATCAGCTCTTTCTTGGTATTTAGGCTTCCATAAGCCATACCTCAGCATCATTTTCACTCTCATGATGCTTCAACACATGAGCAACATATTATCATACACAATTTTCACTTAAACCCCTCAACTTGGGTGATTTGCACTTTAGTCCAAAAAAAACAAACATTGCTTCAACATTATTCAAACATGACTAGAATTGCAACATAAGTTCCTCTTGAGGCCTAACTATTTTTCACAAGATGAGATTAAGAATTTAATAATCTTTCTTAATCAAAACACCTAGGGTTAAAGTATAACCCAGGTCAGAGATGTTACAAATCATAAACCCCTAACAAGGATTTCGTCCTCGAAATCTATATAAAGGAAGACAGATGTATTTTATTCATCATACTATCTAGTCTTCACATATCATCTCCTTATTATGGAGACACCATAAGACTTTGATCATCAGAAAGTGTTTCCATACAAGATTCTCATAGGATCAACACACAAGGCACACGATCCATTGTTCCTCATCATTGACTATAGAGTCAACTCTGTGTCAAATAACACTTTTCTTATTCAAAGAAGCATCATACATTCTTTATTAATATCATGTTTATGCAGAGCATAAACCCCTAACATATGATGTTCATATTATTATAATCAGACTAATTTCACAGTTGACAACTCCAGGTAGCCAACCTAACCCATCCGATAACTCTCAGATACCAGAATCTTTCACCTTGGTATCTATCACATGTGTTGGAAACACATCATATATATCTCTTCCTTTCATCTTGGAACATTAATTGTTTCACATGTCCTCATCTTGGGACCAAAGTCCAAGATAACTGATACTTTTCTAAGTATCCATCACATGAACATATTTATTTTATGTACATCAAGTGTCCTAAGACCCAGTTGATTGCCATGTCCATAAAAGGAAAGAAAACAAGGATTCATATTCCTCTTATTAATTCATGTATTTTCAACTATTCATGAACCATTTACTCTTTATCTCATCCTAGGTTCCTTGCCTTTAGCATTGGAATTTGTAAGGATGATTGTATGTCATTATCCCTTTCTTTATTATTATCTAGCATGTTTATGATCATCTCATGATCTCATCACATTTCCCATTTCCTCATTATGGGAAAGATCTTTATTATGCTGGCAGCATTATTGAATAGGGTTCATTTCCCTCATTCTTATTCTTAACTTATGAGGAGTACACTTTTAGTTCCTCATACAACATGCTCATCTAAGATTATCTCATACTTATTTTTCTTATGAATGGGATATGACACATTTATCCATTCCATATTTCTGATTTCATGATACTCGTTAGATTGTCTCAGAATGACTACTTGATCAGAGAAATCAAAAATACAACAATATAAGAGTTTCTATACCCACTTTATGATCAATAGTTGTATACATGGCCAGGGTATATAAATACTGAGATCAAGTGGTATTCACTTTGTATGCTATCATACTCCTTCTTTTCATAATACCACAAGCATTAGGATTAACATCCCTGAATTTCATCCAGGCATCTCTTATATACCTCATCTTCCTTATAGAGGTAAGAGAAACATAAAACATTTGTAATGTTTTACTATGCAAAACATAAGTCCTCACATGACTAAGCAAGGAAAGTTCAATCATTTCCTTTCTCAGTTTATCCAGGAATTCATAAAATGACATATTTAAATGACATTATCTTGTCTAACTTGTCATAATTCATGGATTATTCATTGTCTCAGGCTAACTCTTCCTCAAAGATTGATTCAACAGGCTAAGGTTGAGCACATACTCAATTTAAGTCCAAAAATTCATCATTTCCTTTTGCTTCAACCTGCTGATGCTAATTACAAATCTGGTTGATATCTAAAACATCATCATTGGGGGCTGGTAATCTAGGTTACACTATTAAAGCTTGATCCACTATATACATTATTGTTGTCCTAAATTCTCCAACAGTAATACTTAAAGAAGGATTTTCTTATCATAGATGGATCAGCTAGGGGATTCTCAGGCAATTGTCTCTCTCTTCCCTGTTCACATGCACCTTTTCCTGGTGCAACATTGCTGCTCTTAGAAGCAACCTCCTCATGTGACCCAGTCATATTTAAGTTCTTCTTCTCTTATACGAGCAGAAGACACTATCAGATACACTGGATGACACCAGAACATACTCTACTACCTTAGTCCTATGTCTCTATAGACTCAGCAAACCTAGAGCTCTGATACCACTAATTGTAATGACCGTCTCACAAAAACAAGATTAACTAATGCGGAAGCGATTACTAATAGCGGATTACTGAAAATCACTGAAAATTAAAACTTTTTACAAAGAGATCCACACATAGGAAATATTTCCCATCAAAAACCATTGTATAACATTTACGTTCTTGTTCAATGTACATAACATGTACCATCTCTTTTTAGAGACTACATCATCAGTTGCCTTATAAACATTATATACAGACAACATACGAATCTCGAGGCATCATGCCAAAACATCAGATTGATTTATCAAAATTACTGACTGAAAACTCGAAGGACTTGAGAGTACAGTGACGACACATAGGACTTTCTAACTATATAACTTGACAGACAGTGTCTCCACCTGAGATATTACTGATGTCCTTGTTGTTACAACTGTTGTCCATTCCCTGCAACGGAATTCTACTTCCTTGTCCGCGTCTACCTAAAAAGTTGGATCCCACGGGGGTGAGACAATTGTAAATTGCCCCAGCGGGAGATATAACTCTCCGCCAAAACATTGTTATAGTAGTTTATTAAAATAAACTAAGAAGAAGGATTTATATATATAATCAACACCAAGTAAATTACTTGAATGAGCAAAGTGAAGTAATCTCTTTTTTTCAAGGATAACATTGCATCTACTCATGGTAGACTCATAGTCCATCCATCTACTTATACTGAATACAACAGATATGAACAACATCAATGAACTACAGATATATAACAGAAATGTAACATCAGCCAATGAATTTCCATATTCAATCCTTAAGCAAACATGTTATACGACTGATTTCATTTTACAAACACACTTATGCCCTGTGGAGATGAGGTATACCGCTCATACTCCAACTGACCACTGCGAAGTTGAAATCGGTACCATACATAGGTCAATGGAAGAGCCAGATTCCCATGACCTCTCACATCCCAGTCAGTGCGGGACAACAAGCAGGACTGTGTTAACTGCTCAAAACAGCTTTCCAGGGTATACTAGAACTTGTCTATAGAGTTACAGCATCAATTGCACTCTCATCGGCCATCGAGAGATTTAATGTTTATCTCCTCGACCCGACATACAATATCATTGGGAGATGTGTACAACATCTATCCCAATCATCAGGAGATTAGTGATACATCCATCTCAGAAGCATGAAGGATTGAGAGGTTTGTTGTTTACCTTCCCTTAAATCTCTTCACCGGACGTAAGGATATTTTTCGCCCTTTACCCCCACATATTCAAAATATGCATTCCGGGTTTTGGCACAGGCACCCGTTTCACCATCACATGTTCCTGACGATGATGGATCTATAGTCAAGGCTCTACATGAATAGATTTCACTTGATTAATTAAGTACATTTTCATATTCTTTTAGCATCAACCAAGTTCTCAAACAAGACTTATTACAACAATGCTATAAAGAGACATGTACTACTTTCATCAGATATTTATTAGTGTATGAAATACCTTGGGAACTCAGTCCCTCATTTCAATATTGGGAATTCTCATCCCTTCACATTCTCATCACCATAATCATATGGTTCTGGGTATTCAAACCCTTAACTCATCATTGAGCATCATTACCATCTATTAGGTAACTATCACCTTTAGGTCATCTGACTAAGGCATTCATGATACTTGTTACACAAGCATCACACATGGCTTTCAAGGCCATAGAATATCTTGTCACCTCTTTCTAGGCAACAACTTACTCATAAGATTCATAAATTCTATGCACATTGCTACTTTCATTAAGCAAAAATAACATCAGGGCACAAAAGGCCAATCAACATTTATTATATAAATGTCACAGCTCAAACCTGGCTATATTCATCATCTCATAATATCTGTACGATTATTAGACATGATGACAGTCATACAAGATATTCATCACATCATGTGATACAATGGTAACACCATTATTCCTTTCCCAGGAATTAGGGTTTACTATCAGATAGGGCTTTTCGTTCCCTTTACCCATATTAGGGTTAGGGTTCCCCCATTACTCATTAGTTTGGGTTTAATGATCATTTTATCTGTCTAACCCTCAATTCATGATTCCATACCTCTGGGCATTCTAAGGTATCATATTTGATTATACAAGAACATTACTTTCATCCTAAAGCATTAATGATCGTCAACTCAAGGTATGAGTTCATTTCTCATCCTCATCATGGTATGATTGCCTCATACTCATCATTTGGGATTAACCCCATTCCCAAGGTACATTAATTAATGCTCATTAAAGTGAAACAACTCATTACATTTCATAGTAATAGTTTCATAACACACTTCATATGTTTCCTATTCAGACATATAAGGTTTGGAATACATCAAGGTATATAAACCCTGAAGTGCTGAATGGAATAACTAACATATTTTGATGTATCATTTTCACATCATTTCAAACTCTCTAGAATTAACCATCTTATGTTGTATTAAGGTATTTCCCTTCTTAATACATTACATCACTAAACATTCATCCTTAGCATATAATTCATGGGCCACACATTAGAATTGTCCAACTATCTTTAATGATATGAACTTGTCTAATGCTAAAGACATTGCTTACAATAAGGTTGCTTATAATCCACCACATGGAATGTTTCACCTTTATAAGGTCATTCCTCCTATCTCATCATTAGGGTTTCTTTATACCCTTACTTAAAATTAGGATTATGATTCATTGTCGTATTGCCTAGGATTAAGGCTTCATGCATTATGACTTCACATTAGAGTATCATATACCTTCACCCTTCTTAGGGCCTCTCATCACAACATAGCATTAGAGCTTCATGTGATGTCAACTATTAATCAGGGTTTCTCATGGAATCACCCTCAACTAGGGTTTCTCATGGAATCACCCTCAACTAAGGCTTCTCATGTCATTACATGACATCACCCGAAGTTTGATTCTCATATCACATCACCTCATCAAAGTTCTATATACATCATTCTAACTTAGGGTCTCTCATGACATAATCCTAGAATAGGATTTCATTTGGAATTATCTTTAATTAGGACTTCACATGGAATCACCCTCAACTAGGGTTTCACATGGAATCACCCACAATTAGGGTTTCACATGGAATTATCTTCAATTAAGGTTTCACATGGAATCACCCTCAACTAGGTTTCCACCATAGGCACCCACAATTTGGGTTTACTATTCATCTCCATTAGGATTTCATTCAATTATCCATAATTAGAGATTCACTATTTATCCCAATTAGGGTTTTACATCTTATTCCCCTAAATTGGAGTTTCACTTATCATTACCCTAGATTAGGGCTACATTCTTACCCTGGATTAGGGTTTCTTTTAGAATTGCCCTATCAATTAGGGTTTATGCTCATGATTAGGATTTCATGATCTCTCTACTTAAGGATCATACCCTTAATCACCACATGAATCATATTCATGTATGAATTCATGCTAACATCTTCTCAACTTGATTAGGTCATATCAACCCTTCAATCAAGTACATACAACTATGATTAACATAGTGTACCAAGTCATTGATCCTATAAGTAATTAGGGTTCATCCCTTAATTGGCACTAATCACTTAGGTACTATTAGAGTTTCAACCTTTGTACCTTCATTAATTATCATTACTAATAATCATTGGATCAATGGATCATTCATCATCTTTAATTCTCAAGAGATTCAATCACATTGGACCTTCATTTCATAAGGTATCCAATTGAAATAACCAATTGAATCTTCAATTACAATAGGTGTCCAGATGGATTAACCAATTGAATCCTCAATCAACCTTGACTACTTGAGCCCCAAACGGTCTTGGTCTTTCAAAGTTCAAACGGTTTGAAACCATTTGGTATAGGTGGTGCTTGAGACTGTTTGCTAAAGTAGTAGGTGAAGACCGTTTGCCCAAGTTTGACTTTTAAAACCACATGGGCAAAAATGGTTTGGGATCGTTTGGTCCCAAACGGTCTTGAGTTCGTTTGGCCCCAAAAGGTCTTGAGACCATTTGTCCCCAAACGTCTTGAGACCATTTGGACTCAAATGGTCTTGAGACCGTTTGGTCCAAACCTCCTCAGAACCGCATGGACCAAAAAGTGCCTCAACCACTTCAATCGTATTAGGGTTTCCAATGTTGATCCCCTCAATCGATCTTATACATGTTAGACAATCATCAATTGAGTTAATTAGGTCAACCTTCAACTGATTTGACCCTCAATTGACCCTCAATTGATCATCAATTAGGGCTTGAATCAATTGGATTAGGGTTTGGAATCGATAACCCTTCAACTATTTCAATGTGAGTCTAATTGATTTGAACCCATTGAACCATCATCCAATTTGGTCATGACCTGACCCCAAACGGTCTTGGGATAGATTGGATGACCTCCAAACGGTCTTGAGACTGTTTTCCCATCACATCATCAAAATACAAGTCAACCCATTAGGGTTTGGATCATTGGATTGATCATCAAATCAGCAATTGATTACACTCCAACTTAGTATCTTTGGATCTTCAATTGCTTAACCATACTTAACCCTAGACCTCCAAACGGTCTTGTGTGACCCCCAAACGGTCTGGAGACCGTTTGGGTGATCCCCAAATGGTCTTGAAACCGTTTGGGTCAATCAACTCAAGTTTCAAACTCAATCAACTTGAAAATCAACACTTAACCCGATTAGGGTTTTGATGATTGATTGACCCTCAACTCATGAACCAATTGGAACTAACCAATCATAATTGATGGGTCATTAACCTAGATCATTTTAAACAGATCTCCAAACGTTCAACCTTGGTCAACTCCACCAAATGGTCTTGAGACCGTTTGGTCTCATGCGGTTTGGTGAAACCGTTTTCTTCTAAACGGTTTGAAACTGTTTGCTCCCAAACGGTTTGGGAAACCGTTTGAGCAACTCAAACAAGACCGTTTTCCTTGGATATTTGTAGAGGTGTGTGATTATCATCTTCAACATTTAAACTCACGAAACCTACTGTGGTTTCCATGGAAATTACATCCATCAACCAAATCAATTATTACAATTATGGAAATGATCATTATTTGATAAGGAATTGAATGCAATAACAAAATCAAGGGTTCAAGTTATAAAACCCACCTCCAATTGAGCTACAAAGCTCCATGTCCATGGCAAAAATGGTGGATGCAACTCATTTCACCATTACAAGGCTTGTCCTCAAGGTTTGAGTGAAAAGGAATGGTTAGAATTGAAGAGGAGATCAAAATAGGAAGAAATCCATAATTTATTTTCGATTTCCACCATGGAATCAAGCTGAAATGGATCAAGAACCTTACCAACATGTTGGGGTTCTTCCTCCTGATCCTCCCAAGCTCCCTTGGTCGTTTCTCAAGCAAGGAGAAGAAGTGGGGTCGAAAAAGCCTTCCATTTGGCTTGTAAAAGGTTCTTTTATAAAAATTCAATGAGAGAGAATATACTTTGTAAAAATCCAATTAATCCCAAAAATGTAGCCGCCTCTTCCCCCTCATCTTCCTTAGGTACAAGGCTATCTTGTTTGCCTCTTATTCCTCTCAATTATCCATGATTTAAAGAAAATAAAATCAAGCACCTCAAATCATATTATATTAATATCCATATGTAAGTGGATATTTCTTTTGCTTATAAAATTGTGTGTGAGTTATCCATTCCCTTGGATATTTTCGTGGTCCTTGCAAAGCTAAAGTAAGTCACACACACATCTGAATCCAACCATTTTAATTTTGGTTGAAGTCCCTTTAATTAATACATTTACTTTTGCCCTAAATCGAATTAGGGTTTCAATTAGAATTAAATCTTGATTATTTTAATATCAAGATTCTCTCTCCTCCAACTTAATTCAAATGAGGCGCCCCTCTAATTTTCTTTGCTCTACATATTGCCAAGAAACATTAGGGACCTTATTGAAGTGGTAAATTACATATTGCACCCTAAGTTTTGGGTAATTTGCACATTACACCAAAACTAGATTTTTATGCACATACATTGCTTTATCAGCTCTTTCTTGGTATTTAAGCTTCCATAAGCCATACCTCAGCATAATTTTCACTCTCATGATGCTTCAACACACGAGGAACATATTATCATACACACTTAAACCCCTCAACTTGGGTAATTTGTACTTTAGTCCAAAGCAAGCAAACATTGCTTCAACATTAATCAAACAGGATGAGAATTGCAACATAAGTTCCTATTGAGGCCTAACTATTTTTCACAAGATGAGATAAAGCATTTAATCATATTTCTTAATAAAAAAAACCTAGGGTTAAAGTATAACCCATGTCAGGGATGTTACAAAAATAGTACTAGAAATAGGCATACACTTCGAGTTTGTAGGTATGAGGGGGCCGAAAAACATGAATCTGCTAAAAATTATAATTTGATGGATATTAGATTGGAGGCAAAAGAAGTTAATGAAGTTGTGCTAGGTGATATCGTACAGATCACTAGCATGGATTATGTAGAGGATGTAAACTCTAATATAGGTTCGAAAGGTGAGGATCCAGGATGGAAATACTAACACCTAGCTGTCATTAAGCAATGTCGTGACAAGCAAACTTCATGAAGATAATGGTGTCTTATTTCTAGAGAAACATTTTGCAGAAAAACGATCGGCGGTAAGTATGGCTTTGGAAGATGTAGAAGGGAAAACTACGTTGGACATCGATCTAAACATCAAAGAGGGCCTCTCCCGGTCATGGAAGTATGCGGTGGTGGTTAAAACTGTCACCACAGATGTTGGTTTGACATTGCCAAAGCATTTGAAGCTTATATGGTTGTTAAATAGGAGATTGAAAATGTGTGAGATTGATTTAGGTCGCATTATTGTCGAACTCTCTAGCTTGAAGGATTACAAATTACACTGACTGGAGTTTCCTGAGAGCTATTCTGATGATGTCTTGTGGTTTGGTATTGGTTCCCAATGTTCACACCATTTGATGACTTATTGGTATTCATTGTGACATGGGCCCAAGTCCTTAATCTTCCAGGTCATATGTATGTGCCAAGCATTTGCAAATATATAGGCATGGCATAGGTAAGATTTATCAAAGTAGATACAAATACATCCAGTAGAGAGAGGAGAAAATTTTTAATACTTGTTGTGGATATAGATACTACACCAACAGTGGCCTATTTGATATTCATCAATTGTGTTGAATATGATGTACAATATATACATATCTCGATTAGATTTGTTGTACGTGAGAGGATGGTGAACTCCTTCTAATGCTTTCAGGATAAATTGACATATAAATCATTTATTAGAAGGACAACGAATAAGGGAGGACATAAGGGCCAAAGTGATCAACCTTCCAATGGATGTTAACAAATATGTGGGAAATGATATAGTGGACATTACCAAGGACCAAGACAAGAGAAGCCACCAAACATTGGCACACCTATTAGCAATAAACTCTTTTCTAATGTGGTCTAAGATGAGAGCAGGGTCAGGAAGACCAAGTGACTATTAATGTGACGACCCAATTACAAATCAAGTCATCACCAGTAATAATCCTGGAATAACCATAAGCAACGGAATTAAAAATCACTAAGAATGAAAACTATTTTGCACATAGTTCCTCTTCCAGAAAATTCTTACAAAAATAACCAAAACTTTATATACATGTGGTTCATATCGTTCATACATTGTACCATCCCATCTCGAGGATAACAAGTACCAGTTGCTTTACCTTAACATATACAATAGCAACATAAAAATCTCGAGGTAAACAACCAAAATCTCAAGTCATTCATAAAAACCACTAAGAACTATCTCCCAAGGACCTGAGAGTACAGATATGACACATAGGAATTCTATCTACAAAACATGACAGACAATACACTCAACTTGAGCTGTCACTACTATCCCGACTGTTATTCTCCTTCTGCAAAAAAGTCTCTACCTCTTCGTGCATGTCCACCTAAAAATTATGGATCCCACGGGGTGAGACAATTGTCCCAGTGAGAGATATAACTCTCCACCGACTATATTATTATCAAGGTTAAATAGTATAAAACTGAGAAGAGGTTCTTTTGTATTAATAAGTAGGATTAATTACTGTTATAAGCATAAGAGAGTAGTCATTTCTCTTAAAATAATGCATCTATCTATGGTAGATCAATAAATCATCTATTCACTATGCAAGGGAATATGAAGAAATATGAATAACATCTATTCAACTAAGATGTATAAAGGGAGTGTACATCAACCAATATCTTTCTATATTTGATCCTTAAGCAAATATGTTACACGACTGATTACATATTACAGTCACACTTATGCCCTGAGGAGATGAAATATACCGTTCATGCTCCAACCGACCACTAGTAAGTCAAAATTGCTACCATACAAGGTCAATGGCAAAGCCGGCTGTCAAGACCTCACCTTTCTCGGTCAGTACGAGACCACTTAGATTCAGTAGGACATCTTGTGTCAGCTGCTGGAAGGATATCTTATGTCATATGCAAATAGCATGCTGGGGTATAGTGGAATCTTCACTATAGAGTTACCATCATAGCATGTACTCTCTTCGGGAGAAGTCCATGTAGCTTTCCCGGATTATAATATAAGGATAAGGAAGATCAACATAAATTCCTCTCCTGGTCGAGATATTTTATACTTCAATCCCAACACCACTTATAAATAAAGAAGGATTTACACATCAATTTCTTATCTGGTAGGAAGATTCACATCATCCCGGCATAAATAAGGAAGGTGTGACAACAAATCTTCATTGGGACGTTTGGATATACTTCACCCTTTACCCCCACATATTAAAAAATATGTGCTTACAAGTTAAACTCATTTCACCATCAACAATTTCTGACACGAAATGGATCTATGGTCAGGGCACTACATGATAAGATTTAACTTGATTAATTGGGTACATTACAGTATTCTTTTAGCATGAACCAAGTTTCAAACATGAATTATAATAGATGCTATTAAAGAAAGGATAATACTTTTAAGATCTTTGGAACATTTTTGAAAGTATATCACTCCGGATCTCAGTCCCTTATTACATCACTGGGAATTCTCATCCCTTCGTATCATCATCATCATGATTACTGGATTTGGGTATTCAAACCCTTAGATCACCACATAGCATTGTTACCTCTATAACAGGTAACTATTACTTCTAGGTCCTTTGACCAAGGTATTCATCTCACTTGGTGTACAAGTATTTCACATAGCTCACATAGTTCATCAAACATCTTGTCACCTCTTACTGGGCAACAACTTATCTTTTAAGACATCTGAATATATAATCAGTATACTTGTTATACAAGTATTTCACGCAGCTTACAAGACTTATTTAAATCTATTGATATGGCAAATCATAGCTCATATCTTGATATTCTCTACATTTCATGATTCTTGTATAGTGTGCTCTTTATGATGAAAGACTCTTATCAACATATGCCATCATTTTACAATTTAAGAAAAATGCATCCTTCCCATGATTAGGGTTAGGATTATCTGCATCATCACCATGTGATATAAGAAAGTACATCCTTCCCATGATTAGGGTTAGGATTTCTCAATCTAACCAATATTGGTTGTAAAAGCATATCATCACCCTTCATTAGGGTTAGATTTTCCCTTTATTAACAATTAAGGATTAAAGATCAGAATGTCTAGAATCAAACCCTAATTTATACCCCACTCATCTTAGGAGTATCAATACTTTCTTATCAACATGTTTACCACACATGTAAAAGTCTCTCTCTTATCTTTATTAGGATATTAATTACATCTTACTTAACTCACCTCTTAAGGTCTATTATCTTATCATTATCAAATTGAATTAAACTTGTTGTGTCTCAATATTTCATGAATCATATACGTCACTTAAGTAAATCTAATGAATTGGAGCATGCCTATCATATCGGGTATCATAGTGGATAATGTTCTCCTATCGTGCTTGAAGATGCACATGTCATCATGTTATGTATCCATATTAGTCATATGGTGAAACCACATCATCAAAACAAGTTTAGGGTACATCCCCTAACACCATCTGATGTAGCCATGTTGGGTTAGCTATCGCTTTAGCTTTTATCATCTCAAGTAATCCTCATATCGGGTATAGGTTGAACTCTTGACCTTATATCAGGTATAGAGACATATTAGGTTTTCATGTCATGTACAAGAGTACACCATATCGGGCATGTCTTTTATGGATTTACCATGTATTGTTCAAGATAATATAAGATAATATTATATTTGATTTCCTACCTTGAATTACTATATCAAGTTTCCATCTCAACTTCCATATCGGTTTTCTATCTTGGATTCCGATATTGGTTTCTATCATGAGTTTTCCATATCGTGTTCCTATATTGGATTTCCATATCGTGACCCATAGTGGATATCATATCAGTTTCCATCTTGGGTTTAACATATCGAGTTATATATATTAGATATCATGTCGGGTTACCTATAATAGATAAACCATAGATCTTATAATTCTCTATACTTTCAAGATTTAGTCTTTTATAAAAATAACATGACAAGACAAATACTTAGTTTCTCTTCAACTCATCTCAAGGTAGTAGGGTATATCAGGCTTCAAAGGCAATTGATTTTCCAAACATATCGGATTTCCATTTCTCTATCTAGGGGTTTTCCCATATCGAGTAAAAGGTAAAGATTTAACCTTGTATAGTGTATAAGGTGCTAGTAGGTAAATCCTATATCATTCACAAGACATGTCTCAAATCACATATGAGGTATCACCTATCTCAATATCGAGTTATCCCCCATCTAGGGTTTCATATCAAGTTTAAGGTATTCAACACATGTTGGATTGTACCATATGTTTAATTATATATCTTATATCGTGCATAAGTATGTGCTTAGAAACATATCATGTAGTAGGTGTGTATTTCGTGATCATATCATGCAATAAGTGCTTTCTTATCTCCCTTATCTCGGGTTACTCAAAATTAGGTTTTAGCATATCAGTTTATAAATATGTACTTGACACTATTTCGTGCATGAAGTCTTTGCTTGACTTCATATCATGTAAGGGGTATATGATTGACACCATATCATGTTCTTCATGTGAACATTATCTCAATATCGTTCAAGGAGGTATAAACTCCTAAGCATATTGTGCTAGTGATGTATGTACATAACCATATCGGGTTAGAGGTACTTGCTTAGGTGCTTGAACCCGATATCACTTTATAAGGTGATACCATATTCTTCAAGGTCTTGACCTTCGTTCTAACTATTATATTTCATGGACAACAGATCTATGCAACTACTAGAACTCATAAATTCATCAAATATTCAAGAAAATCTCAAAATTGAAAGTATAACATTAAGTATAGCAAGATAGGTGGTGTATAATAACACAGTTGGGTTCAACTTATATAACCCGCCTTATGAACAACTTCGAAGCTCCAAGATCCAATGCTTCACATTCCTAAGGTTGAAGATGAGTTATATAAGTCCAAGTCTTGAGCTCCTTAGCACTTTGCATGATATCTTCTCCTCTTGTGGCCAATATCACCTTGCTTGACTGATATCACCTTGCATGGTCGATATACTTCCTCTATGGCCAATACCAGGCTCTAACTCAACACTGCCTCACTTGTGCACGATACCAAAGTGGTATGCACGATATCTAAGAGTCCATACATTATATCTCAAGGAAAGGAGAGTTGTGGAGTTTGAAAATTTCATTAATAAGTGAAGGAAGAGGTATATATACTTAGATCCTTGAGATAAAGTGTATAAGAGGCGTCTTCACCTTATGGTACTAAATGACACATGGCCATGCATGGTTGACACATGTCCATTCATGCACACATATATATATATTTCCATGCAAAATTTTTAAGGATAATCCAAAGGTGATAATTTGGCCATCGTTTATCTTATTAGATAAGCTATCTTATCTTTATCTCATAAATAATGCAAACCGATACACTTTTTCCAAGGAGTTTCCAACTTGTCATGGGCCACCTACTTCATGTGCTTTGCCGGTCATGGTCTTTTCCAAGACTTAACAAACTGATACGAGACTCCCTTCATGGACCCTTAGCCGATAGGGACTCCCATCCTAAGTCTACAGCTTGATATAGTTTAAGTAAGGGCTTCACCTTCAATTCTTTCTTGGTCTCTTCATAACTAAGAGTACCATCCCTCAAAAGTGGTTCAATCATGGAACCCCCTTCTTTATCTCTCCTATAAATGATACCTAGAGGAAGTCGGGACACACTAGAGGTGGTAATTTTCATATCAACCCTATGTTTTGGGTAAATTACAGTTTGTACCAAAATTGGTACACAAGGCACTTACATTGTTCTAACAAACTCAACACTTGAATTTTCGGATTTTCACAAGCCACCACTTAGCATCATTCTCTTTCTTATGATATTAAAACACTTAGGACACATTAAACATGTAACATTTTCCAATGTAGCCCCTCATCTTTGGCAAATTGCACTTTTCACTCAGATTGTCATATAATGCACACATAGTTTGCAAATAAGCTCAAATTTGAAAATAAACTTCACAAGGAGTCTTAATTATTTTTCAAAAGATTAGAACAAGTTTATAATTAACTTGTTTAAGCAAAACTTCTTGGGTTAATCCATAACCCATGTTAGGGATGTTTCAATTATAAACCCCTAACAAGGATTTCGTCCCCAAAATCCTGGATGAAGGAAGACAATCGTTATTTATACATCATACTATCAAGTCTCCACATAACATCTCATTGTCATGAAGATACCATAGAACTTGGACCAGTATAAAGTCCTTCCACTCAAAGTTTATCATAGAATCTGCCTTATAGGATTCATACTCAACTGTCCTTTTCATTCAGGACTATAGTGTCAACTCTATGTCAGGTAACACTTTCTAAGTTAGAGTAGTACTATTCATACTTCGAATGATTCAAGTGTCAATCCTCATTGACTTATCACCTTTTCAACTTACATTCACATAATATGATTCTTAACCTTAGGAGTCTTTCATATTCCTTACTTAGTTTAGCATTCCTCTTCTAAGGAAAGACTAGAGTTCCATTCTCTCACTCATTTGGGACTACGAGTCTTATCATACTTCTGTTGTGACATTCTAATCTGCTGATACAATACTAAATTTCTTTATCACTTATACCAACTATCCATTAGATGTTTTATTTCTTTGCATAAAAAGAGGCTACTTATCTCAAAAGTATTTCTAGATGTCATGTATAAACTACCTCAACAGACCTAGATAGGAATTTTCTAAGGAATTCTTTTTATCCTGATAAGCTTTTTACCAAAATGATTCTACAATTGTTCCTTTAATTGATACATCCTTAATGATGTCATGTTTATGCAAAGTATAAACCCCTAACATATGATATCCATACTATAGTTATCTCAAAGATGACCTTTCTAGGTAACCAAACATGATTCATCTTTTCAGGAGTCATGTTCATATTTTCTTATACCATTGAGAGTTTTTGGATACTAGAATTTCCTTACCTTGGTATTCACTACATGTTCCAAAAACATATCATATCCTCATCATATCCATCTGCCTATTATTATTATTACCAAAGCCAAACATAAAAAAAGGATCTTTCTTTCATCTTGAGACATTACTTAATACACATATCTTTATCTTGGAACCAAAAATCCAAGACTAACTAATACTTTTCTAGGTATCCATCAAAAGATCACTTCCATCTCATGCACATCAAGTGTCATAAGACTTACTTAATTATCATGTCCTTATAAGTAAATAACATATGGAAGCACATTCCTCTTATCACCCCATCATCACCCAGGGTTTTTTATCAAAGAGAAGAGATTGTCATCCCCTCTAATTATAGCATGAACTTTCCCCTTGTTCAAGAGTCATTTACTCTTGTTTCATCCTAAGTTCCTTTCCATCAGCATAGGAATATAAGGATGATTATATGTTATTACTCCTTTCTTTGTTATTGCCTATCATGTTCATGAACATTTTATGATTTTTATCACATTTCTCATTTTCACATTTATAGAAAAGATCTTTACCATTCACACAGTCTTTATCGAACATGGATCATCTCCCTTGTTCCTTTTCTCTTATTATGAGGATTATATTTTTTACTTCCTCATACACACAGATTTATTTGAGATCATCTCATATCCCATTTCTATACACTTAGAATGTGATAAAAATATCCATGCCATTTTCTAGTTTCACTATGCTCTTTAGATTGTTTCAAAATTACTACTTGATCAGAGTAATCAGAAAGATAACAATCTAAGAGTTCCATACTTACCTTGTCTTCAATAATTGAATACATGGCCAGGGTATACAAGTACTGAGATTTGGTAGTATGCACCTTGTTTAATACCATATACCTTAATTTTCATATCATAAAAATGTAGGACTTAACAACCCTAGATTTTCTCTGGGCATCATTTTCATACCTCATCCTCTTTCACACAGATAAAAAGAAATTTTGAAGCATTTTTAGAGATTACTGAGCAGAATGTAAGTTTTCATCTTCCTTATGTTCTCATAGGATTAACTAAAGGAAGTTCAACAATAACTACTTTCTCATACTTAACAGATAAAATCATGAAATGACATATCAGAATGACACAATTTCATCTGACCTGTCTCAATTTGTGGATTGATCACTGTCTCAGGCTGATTCATTGCATTGAATCTTGTCGTTGCCTAATTTCAACGTTGTGCTCTATCATTTGATGCAGATGGATCTGCTTGGGATGCGTATCCACGTCCTCATGTGCCACTTGTAAACCCTTGCCTATGAGAGTCTTGTTGACTCTACCTCAGTGGTTGGGTCATTCCCTTCCTTCTTTTTGGATAAGAGGGTCTAATATGCCCAATCTGTCCATGACCAAAACATGTCCTATACACATCCCCTGGTCTTGTCAGTCTTTTACCGATGTAGGGGCTACATCAAGAGTTCTAACTGGTGGAACATTAGGTACCTTGCCCCTTCTTGGTAGCCACTGCCCTGGTGCATTAGACAATTGTTGCATTGGTGGCACCAAAAACTTCCCCTTTTTAGAACTACTAGGCATCTGATCCTGAATTTGGGCAGATCTTTTCTTATTTCCTTCCTCATTATCCTTTTCAGGACATTCCTTTATAAAATGTCTTGGTTTCCTACACCTGTAGCAAACTTTGTTTCTGTATCATAACCTAATTCTTCAACATTTTCCACTGCTCTATTATAACTATGTGGATCAAAAATCCTGCTAGAGCCCAAAATTGTATCTGATCCTCGACACGTCTTAATGTTGTCATAACCAGTCCAGTGAGAGCATTAAAGGTAGGGTTCTATATCATAGTTGGATCAACCTAGGGATTCTTAGGCAGTCATTCTTATCTTTCTTGATCCCTTGCACCTCCTGGTGCAACAACATTGCTTTCAACAATGTGTTCCTTGTATTCTTCAGACATCTTTAAGCTTTACTCTATCTTCTGCATAAGCAGATGTTACTATAAGACATACTGAAGGACACTAGAACAGACTAAACACCTTAGTCCTATGTTACATCTTTAAGCCTATTTGAGTTCTTAGCATTAATTTATTAAATTCAGTATCCAATATTATAAAGGATATTTATAATTGATTCCAAATAGGGGAGTTGTCAAAGTAAATGTATATTTCAAATACAAAGTATAGACAAAATATTTGGGCACCAGGATTATAAATAATACTAAATGATGCCAAACTGAAGATAATGTTGGTATGTATTCCCATTGAGAAAATCATTTTATGAGTATATGGGATCTCCAGTACTTGATTTGATAATATTAATAGAGTTAGTTCTATCTGTTATGCTTGTCTTAGTGTGAGATAATGACACATATGTAATAGATGTCTAAAGAATGATGTTACTTGATGATATATGCTTCCATGTTGAGTACCTAAACAAAGAGATAATATGTATGATAAGAGTACACACATTCTTGTTATATCTCTGGTCAGATATTATTGTGGAAACAAATAGACAACAGTAATACATAAGACAAGAATGTTTGTTAAATGATGATAGAGACTCATTGAGTCATGATATTGGATACCAAGTTAGACACATAGGTACATGTTAGATAACAGTGTACCAGAAAAACCCACCCTGAGAGTGATACATGGAAACTATGAAATGGTAGTTAGTATCACCTCTCAAAGTGATACTAGTGATTGTGGTTCTTATAACTAAAGTCACTACACTCATCACATGTCGTTCGATGAACTTTGGCACCATCCATCATGACTCTAGATAAAAGTTTCTATGAAGATGGTGATTGGGTATGTTGTGACACATGGGGATTGACAATGAGTGATGTATATGGGATTTATCCCTCCTAGTGAGAGTTTGATATCCTGGGTACTTGATAAGCGAGACTGAGAAATGCATGGCCATGATCAGTGAATCAATATGTGATATGTGAACTCATTGTATCTCAACAGTTTGATCTAGTTCAAAAAACACATATTGAGTATTAAGAGGAGGACGAGTCCATGCCTGAATTTCAATCTTAATATAAAAAACAAAAGAACTATATGATGATGTTAACATTGATCAAGAATTGTAGGTTGAAGTTGTTCTCCAACTTTCCAATTACTTGGTTAGCAATGATGTGTTTCTAGATACCACTAATATCTTGTGTAGTCATAATAGTTATGGACTTCAATGTCAAGGTAATATGGGACCTACCAGGTCACACACATAGGATGCACTTATAATAGGAGTTTACTCATGGATAGGATTTAACTCGGTTACTAATAATGTTTAGGTAGTCAAATTAAATAACACTGGTTATGCCACTCAAACGACTGGAGTGTCCCATTGACTACCTGGTGTGCTAGTTCATCTAGTGGAGTGTCCAATTGATAGGCTAGATCTTACTATCCCTGGACGATGGAACCAATAAGTGAACCGATTAGAGTGTCCAACTAACCAGCTGAATCAAGTTCCAATCTGATGGTTAAAATATCGAGTCGACCATTGGAATGTCCACTCAACCAACTAGATGTGAAATGACCAGTTTGCATGGGTTAAAGGAGTAGTTTGACTAGGTCAAATGATTAATGATATGTGTAATGACGTGCATTAATCATCACAATAAAAGGTAAGTTATTGCACCACTGACCACAAGACAATCAACCAACCAGATAGTCTAGTCAATCGACTGGTGTGCCAATCGACCGAATGGATGGTCCATTCGACTGATCGGTTGTCTATAGAAACCATCAATCCATGAGATATGGCCTTTCATATCCATTGGGTTATGGAAACCCTAGCCCATCTATTCCTACATAAGGAAGGGGTGGTGAAGGCTCAACACCAACACAATAGACAGAAAGTCTAAAGAGGAAGTCAAGAGATTGTATCATGATTCCTCATGTCATAGTTCTGGTAATGTTTGAGAGAGGCTAGCAGTCTTATTTGAAAGGGAGAGATAGAAAGGGTACGTCCAAGGTTTTATGGGAATTGTAAATTAAGAATTTTAGCACTGAAAATCAAGGTGTTGAAAAATACTGCGTGTCTAAATTTCTTAAGTTTCAGATGGTTGAGGGTAAGTCAGTTTCTGATCAAACACATGATCTACAACTCCTATTTCATGAACTCTCAGATGCCAAGATGGTGTTGCCTGATAAGTTTGTTGTTATGTCTATCATAGAAAAATTACCTAAGTCTTGGGAGTCGCTTGGTATGTCTCTGAAGCATCGCAAAGGGACACACACCATGGATGAACTAATGATGGATATTAATATACAAGAAGAACACTTAAAGGAGAAAGGGGTCAAGGTGCCTACTGATGCAAATCCAACTGTTAATCTTACTTCTATAAAAAACACCAATGATAAGAAATCTAAGAATGAACATAAACCCAAGGCAAAGATCCAAAAGAAACCGAAGAACAAACCTTGTTGGACTTGTGGACAGGTTGGGCACTGGAACAAGGATTGTCCTACTAAGAAGGCAAAGAAAGCTACCGCATTTGCAACTGAGGAGGCTGTGGTCAACATGATGACTACATCCTTGAACCTCAATGATGGGTACGTGTCTATTAAACCTGAAATCCTTTCTATTTTTGAACCACTTTATTGGATAATTGACACTGGGGCAAATGTACATGTGTGTGTTGATAAATCCTTATTTGTGTCTTGTTGTGTGAATTATATATCATCTTTTCACATGTTTTCACACACAAATTTTATTCATTTTGACAAGATTTAGTCTCTTTTCATATTACTTTTGCCATCATTTCGTTAAAATACTTTGCCATATCTTGCCTTGCCATTTTACCATGAAAATCACTCATTTCAATGTTTATTTGTGCAGAAACAGTAAAGTACATGGCGTTCAAACTTGTTGTACGGCGTGCAACATTCCAGAAAGACTACTGCTTACCCTGACGCACTGTTGTACGGTGTGCAAAGGCATTGCACGGTGTTCAAATGGAGCGCAGAAGTTCAGGAAATGTTTCTGGAAAGTCGTACGGCGTGCACACCCATGGTGCACGGCGCACAACTTTCCTGTAGAATGCACAAAGAAATGAACGGTGTGCAAAGGCGTTGCACGGCGTTCACATGGAGTGCAGAAGAGCAGGAAATGTTTATGGAAAGTCGTACAGCGTGCACATGCTCCGTGCACGACGTACACTGCACAGTTGACTGCCGTCCTTTTGTTAAGTGCACGACGTGCAAACACTTTGCACGTCGTTCAGCCGGCAGTTTCAAAAATTCGAAAATCGAGAATTCGAGCCTAAAACAAGGAGGGAAGTGTTGGGACGGTTATCATTGGTCATTTGAGACTCTTTGCTCATTCCAAAAGTAGAGGAGACGACATAGGAGGCAATTTTGAAGAGATCTAAGGATTTTCTTGAGAAAGAAGGCCAATTCTCTTCTTCTCTTTTCTCATTTGCAGTTCCAAGGTGCAGCAAAGCTTCCCCAGCTCCGAGGAGTTTCTTTGGCGAGAAGCTAGTACGTTTTGGAGGAGTTTTAGAAGAGGAATTTCGTGCTTCAGCCGGAATTCCCTCTTCTCTTGGTTACATCTTGGTTCTGTTTGTCTTTTCTTCTCTTACTCATGTTGAGAACTTCATTTTCTGCTGAAATTGTGCAAGGTGTAGCTATGGACGAGTAGTTTTCTCCTTCTTGGGCATGGGAGAGTAGCTCCCATACCGTAGCATGTGTGGAACTATGTGATTTCGTACTAAATACCTATGTTTCTTGTCTCAATTTATGAAAATACTGATTCCTTTCTTCTTGCATATGATGTTGGTCGCTTGATGTGCATGTTTTCTGCATTTGTACTTGATTTGAGAAAATAAGTATGGATGTATGGAGGTATCTTTCATAACAACTCTTTCTAGTCTACGAGAGTAGTTAGAAACGAGTTGAAGGTTTTCTTGTTATCTAAAATGAAATTCAAACATGAGAATGTTGTTTTAAGTTGCGATCGTTGCACGTATATCAGGAGATGAAATGCAACACATCAATCCTTTGAGATAAGAACTTGTGTATGTTTAGATTGCTTAGTTCCCTAAGTGTTATGGTATGAGAATGAAATCCCTAATGTCCAAGATCATTAATCATTTGACTAGAAACCTTTGTTAATCTCTTCTACTTGTATAAATTTAGCTCTTATACATTTTCTTGTCTAGAAATTAAATAACCATCTTCTATTAAAACCGATCTAGATTGCTGAAAATTAGAATTTTTGCATTCAATTGTTTACTATAGCTCCTTGTGTTCGATCCTGACTATACTACCTCCGTATACTTGCAGAGTTTGGTTGAATCGGGTAAAAGATCATTAACTTGATTGAAACTCGTTGCTTAAATAGCCAACAAATTTTTGGCACCGTTGTCGGGGACTACGGTAAATTAATTGGAGTAATAAGTGTTGATTAGTATTCGAGACTAGATCATCATTTTCATTTTCGAAATTTCCACATACCTTTTAGTTGTGTTCTCAAATTTTTCTTGTTATTTTCAGGTTGCATGTGTCGCTCGCAACGAGGTCTCCAAACAACCCCGTTGTTAGACCTTGAAATAGAGCGGAGTATTTCAAGCTTGAGGAGATCAAGGAGAAAGGAACAATTACTACTAGAGGGTACTCTATCACCACCATCACCATCTTCATCAGCATCCACGCCATTGTTTTCATCCTTTGAAGGAGCTTCACCAAGCACTTCAACCATGGAAGACGATCGTCCATTGAAGGATTTTGCTATGCCGGTTGCCACCAACATATATGGAGCCATTGACTTGCCAGCCGTAGAAGCGAACAATTTTGCTATTGCTCCTTCTATGATGCAGATGATTCAACAGAACCGTTTTGGAGGTACCGCCAATGAGGACCCAGGTCTTCATATTGCAGAATTCTTGGAGTACTTAAACACTTTCAAAATTAACGGTGTATCTGTTGATGTGATAAGACTTATGCTATTTCCCTTCACTCTAAGAGATAAAGCCAAGGTTTGGCTTTTGTCTTTACCAAATAAGTCTATTAAAACTTGGGATCATCTTCTTAATGTCTTTCTTGCAAAGTATTTTCCACCCAGCAAAACTGCTCACTTGAGGAACCAACTTACAAACTTTTCTCAAAACGATGGTGAGACTCTCTATGACACATGGGAGAGGTTTAAAGACCTTCGACGTCTCTTCCCACACCATGGTCTTACAAATTGGTTACTTCTTCAGACCTTCTATAACGGATTGTTCTATAATACCTGGTTGACTCTAGATGCCGCAGCCGGTGGTGCTCTTATGACTAAGTCCTACAGGGAGGCCTATGACCTCATTGAAGATATATCACTCAACCATTGCCAGTGGGGAGGTGATAGGGGATCTAAACAATCATCGTCTACTGCAAGTTCTTGAACCCCAAAGCAAGGAGGAAAATACACCATTGATGTCGTTGATCTCATTGCTGCAAAACTAGACGTTCTTACTCAAAAGTTTGAGAAGCTGACTACATCGCTGGTTCAATCTGCTGAAGCCACATGTGAATCTTGTGGTAATCCAGGGCATACTTCTTCACAATGTTTTGCTCCCAAAACTATGGGGGGAGATCTTGAACAGGTTAATTCTATTGAGACGCAGAGGAACAAGCAATATAATCCTTATTCAAATCAATACAATCTAGGGTGGAGGGATCACCCCAAATTCTCTTACAAGAATACTAGCAATGCTCAAAATTTTCAGCAAGGGCAGCAACAACCATCGCAGCAATCACAGTTCAACCGCCAAGGTAATCCGCAGGGTTACAACAATAGAAGTTATCAACAGCAGCAAAAACAACCTCAACATTCCTCTCTTGAAGCTATGATGGAGAAATTCATAAACACACAAACTCAACAAAATGAAGAGTTTAGGGGGAATGACAAGCTACTTAAAGTTGCTATTCTTCAACTCTCTGCCAAAGTGGACAGCATATCCACTCACACAAAGATGCTAGAGAATCAAATAGCTCAAAAAGCTCTTTCTCAACAAGGACAACAATCTGGTTCTCTCCCTAGTGTGCCGGAAGTAAATCCGAGACAGCAGGCCAATGCTATCATTCTAAGGAGTGGGGTTGAGATTGAAAGATCTTCGCCATCTAAGAAAAAGGACATGAAGATACTTGATGAAGAAGAGCCCAGTATTCCTATTTGCAGCAAGGAGAAAGGTAAAATTGAAGAGACACCATCTTTTAAAGCTACTGCACCTTTCCCTCATAGGCTTGTCAACAATAAGGATGATGTCAAGTTCTAGAAATTTATGGACATTCTTAGCAAGTTGCAAGTTAATCTTCCTTTCACTGATGTTATTGCTGAAATGCCTTCCTATGCCAAGTTCCTTAAAGATATCTTGTCTAAAAGGAGAAAGGTTGATCAAGTAGAAATAATTAAGCTTTCCGAACGTGTGAGCTCTATTATTCAAAACCGCACTCCAACCATTCCGGAAAAGCTGGATGATATGGGACCTTTCACATTGCCATGCAAGATCAACAATGTCACGTTTGATAAAGGTCTAGTGGATTTGGGGGCTAGCATTAGTCTCATTCCAACCACTCTATGGCAGGAATTAGACCTAGGTGATCTAAAGCCAACCAAAATGGTTATAGAGTTAGCCGATCATTCTCTTAAGCACCCAAAAGGTATATTAGAAGATATACTTGTACAAATTGGCAAATTCTATATACCATGTGACTTTGTAGTTCTTGATATGGTGGAAACTCCCCGCAATCCGGTTCCTTTTGGAAGAACTTTCTTGCAGACTGCCGGTTGCCTCATAGACGTTAGAGAAGGAAAGCTAACTCTCTGTGTGGGTGAAGAAGAGATAGAGTTCTCTATTTATGATGCCATGAAAGCACCCACACAAGTCAAAGAAATCTGTTTGTTTCACACCGTTGATCCCATAGAAGAGTTTGTTGATGACATGATTGAATTCATGAATAACTATTGTGATGAAGTTATTGCTGAAAATCACATTTCTGAAAATTCTGAAGCTATTCCTATTTTCAAAGCACAAGCAAATAATGTGGAAGCTCTACATGATGAAAAGAAGGTTGATGAAGGAACAACAAAGAATACGATAGAACTAAAATCCCTTCCACCGGGGCTGAGGTATGCTTTTCTTGATCCAAACTCCTCATCTCCTGTTATCATAAATGATAAATTAACCAATGAACAAGAGAATAAATTGCTTGATGAACTGTGATTATATAAAGATGTCATTGGTTATTCTATTGATGATTTGAAAGGCATTCATCCTAAAATATATATGCATATAATAAACATGGAAGATGATGACAAACCAACTGTTGAACCGCCTAGGCGTTTAAATCAAAACATGTTTGATGTGGTTAAGAAAGAAATCTTTAAATTAATGGATGTCGGAATCATTTATCCCATTAGTGACAGCCCCTAGGTTAGTGCTATTCATGTAGTACCTAAGAAGGGGGGTGCAACTGTCATAAAAGGAGATAATGATGAGTTAATACAGACACACATGGTTACAGGCTGGCGTATGTGTATTGACTACCGGCATTTAAACAAGGCAACCCGCAAAGACCATTTCCCATTGCCTTTCATTGATTTAATGTTAGAACGCCTTGCAAAGCATTCATATTTTTGTTACTTGGACGGGTATTCCGGATTTTTTCAGATTTCTATCTATCCTCCCGATCAAGAAAAGACCACTTTTACTTGAACCTATGGTACCTATGCTTATCGCCTCATGCCTTTCGGTCTTTGCAACGCTCCCGCTACTTTTCAACGGTGTATGATGGCGATTTTCTCGGATTTCATTGAAAACATAATGGAAATTTTCATGGACGATTTTAGTGTATACGGTGATTCATTTAATCAATGCTTGTCAAATTTGTCTTTAGTCTTACCAGATGCAAAAAGGTTAACCTAGTACTAAATTGGGAGAAGTGCCATTTTATGGTACAATCCGGTGTAGTACTAGGACATGTGGTATCTAATAAGGGTATTGAGGTTGACAGGGCAAAGGTTGAAGCTATTGAGAAAATGTCTACCCCGTCTTCAGTCAAAGACATCCGAAGTTTCCTTGGACATGAAGGTTTTTATAGAAGATTTATCAAGGACTTCTCAAAAATTGCAAAGCCATTTGCAAAGGACGCAGAATTTTTGTTTGATGATGAATGCCAAAAGGCTTTTTCTACACTCAAGGAGGCTCTCATTTCTGCCCCTATCATTCAACCTCCGGATTGGGATGCTCCATTTGAGTTGATGTGTGATGCAAGTGACTATGTTGTAGGAGCAGTTCTAGGACAGTGGAAAGACAAGAAACTTCATGCTGTCTATTATGCAAGCAAAACCCTTAATGATGCACAAATCAACTATACAACTACGGAGAAGGAGATGCTGGCCATTGTGTATGCTTTTGAAAAATTCTGACAATACTTAGTGGGATCTAAGGTGATAGTGTACACTGATCATGCTGCAATCAAATACTTGTTGAGTAAAAAAGATGCCAAGCCACGCCTCATCCGATGAGTATTGCTTCTACAAGAATATGATCTTGAAATCCGTGATAAAAAGGGGACTGAAAACAATGTTGCCGACCACTTTTCTAGACTGTCCACAAGGGTTGAAGACTCATTACCTATTGATGATCATCTGCCAATTGAACGACTCTATGCGTTGTCATCCATTCAAACGTCGTGGTTCGCCGACATAGCTAATTTCCTTGCTACTGGACAGCTTCCACCAGGTTTGACGTTTCAACAAAAGAAGAAGTTCTTTCATGATGTCAAATTTTACTATTGGGATGATCCATTCTTGTTCAAACATGGGAGTGATGGGTTAATTCACCATTGTGTGATCAAAGAGGAAATTCCTACTATTATTTCTGAATGCCATGATTCATCTTATGGAGGCCATTTTGGAGGAGAGAAAACTACAACAAAGATACTTCAAGCCGGTTTCTATTGGCCTACATTGTTCAAAGACGTGAATCTATTTGTCAAGTCTTGTGATAAATGTCAAAGAACTGGAGGTATATCCCACCGTGATGACATGCCACTCAACTCTATCTTAGAGGTTGAGGTGTTTGATATATGGGGTGTAGACTATATGGGACCATTCCCATCATCATGTGGATATCAATATATTCTTGTTGCAGTTGACTATGTGTCCAAATGGGTTGAGGTCATTCCAACCCAAGCACCGGATTCCAAATCCGTAATCAAGCTCTTTTAGAAGATCATTTTCCCCCGGTTTGGAGTCCCACGTGCTATTATTTCTGATGGAGGGACACATTTTGCTGAAAGACAATTCAACATCTTCTCTCCAAATATGGCGTCACTCATAAAATCTCTACGCCCTACCATCCTCAAACATCCGGGCAAGTGGAGGTTTCCAACAGGCAATTGAAGAACATTCTTGAGAAGACCGTTTCTAGTTCAAGGAAAGATTGGGCATTGAAGCTGGATGATGCATTGTGGGCATACCACACAACCTACAAGACTATCATAGGGACAACTCCTTTCAAGTTGATCTATGGAAAGTCTTGCCATCTTCCGCTGGAGCTAGAGCACCGTGCTTTATGGGCCATCGAACTCTTGAATTTTGATATGAAGAAAGCAGGGGAGAAACGTCTTTTACAATTGCAAGAATTAGAAGAACTTCGTCTTGATGCTTATGAGAATGCGAAGCTATACAAAGAGAGGACAAAAGCATGGCATGATAAGAGAATCAGAAGGAAGGACTTCAAACAAGGAGACCAAGTGTTATTGTTTAACTCAAGGTTGAAATTGTTTCCAGGAAAGCTAAAGTCGAAATGGTCCGGCCCATTTCTTGTATTGAAGATCTTCCCGTATGGAGTTGTGGAACTACAAGGAAAGGACGGAAGCTTCAAAGTGAATGGACAGAGATGCAAGATTTATTCTTCTTCTGAAGTGCTAGACAAGGGAGCCTCTTGCCCCCTCCAAGACGCATGAGATGATTGAAGAGTCTTACTCCAGACTCTAAATGGAGGACCTTGGGGGAGTTGACCCCACATTAGGATAGATTTGTTTTAAGTTTTTGAGTCAAGAACTTTCTTTCGTTTACTTAATAAGTTGTCATGGATGAATATAATAATGTAGACTTAATTAGACTCAATACGTTGCAATTTGTGCTTACTGCTGCAAATTTTTCTGCATGAAACAGCATTTTGCACGGCGTGTAAAACCCATGCACGCATTACAAGGAGAAATAAGACAGCAAAGTTCTGGAAACTTTCTGGAATCTTGCACGGCGTGCAATATCGCCTTGTATGTCGTGCAATCTGAGCAAACGATTGCAGAATGCCTAACTGATACGATTTGCACGGCGTGCATTTCATCTGAACGACGTGCATCTAAGTGTCAGGTTTCAGCAGAGTTTTCTGGAAGAGTGAACGGCGTGCAAAATGAACTTGTACGGTGTGCACCTGTGTGTTGTAGAAAACCAAGTTTCAGGACTTTTGCACGGCGTACAGCCTTTTGCACGGCGTGCACTTGTTCGAAAAATTTGAACAAAAGTGGGCTGCGTGTACGCCCTAACCACCAACCCTAATTTTGTCTCTCAGCCACCCGACCGTGCAGCCGCCTCTCCAGCAGCTGTGCGTTCTTCTTCTCCGCCGCTCGTGCAAGATCATCTGTCGTGCAAGAGAGCCGTGCAACCGCCGTCCACCGTGCAACAACCCTTCTTCTTCTCTGCCGAGCAAGAGGAAGCCCTGCACCTCCGCACGCTCTTCTTTGTCTCCACGCAGCCCTCCTTCAAGCTACAACCGCCGCTCCTCCATCCAGATCTGCACCGCCGCTCCTGCAAATCTGGCATTCGTGCATCTTCTTCACTCCACGCCGCCGTGCCCAACAGCTTTGCCCATGCACAGCAGATCCGCCGCTGCCCGTGCACCGACCGCAGCCAAGCACACCCAACCTCCAGCAGCCAAGCATGAAGCAACAGTCGTGCATCAGATCTTCTTCCCACTGTCCGCCCGTGCAAGAACCTCCTCCACCCGTGCACGATTTGCACGCCTAGCCGCCTGCCATGCAGACTTCACCTCAACTGCAACTTGAAGATCTGCCGGAGTGCACACCGTTCAATCGAATTGAACCCCGTGCAAAGCGCTGCTGCAGCCACCTACCCCGACTTTCTGCACGTCGTTCAAGCATCTGCACCCCGTGCAAAATTTCTGCAGAACTCCAATGGGACCTATCAAGCGAGCAACAAAGTGCCCGGCTAGGAGGCCTTCTTCAGGAACTCCGAGTGAGGGTTCCCAATCCGCTCCAGGCAGTTTCATTCCTTCTACCCAGTTCAGGGTAACTCCGAAGGAAGACGCGGCCTACCAGTGCCTGATAGCTAGACAGGTTCTCCCCACCCGCTATATTTGTGAAGACACCCTCGACCGGCTGAAGTTCAAGAATGAGGTATACAGACATTTGACTCTTGTTGGTCTTCATACACTTTGCACAAGAGTATGCAAGACTTATCCTCGTCTGGTATATGAGTTTCTGACTACTTTTAAAGCACAACAAGATCCTGAGCGCCGTTTAACACAATATCCGCACATTAGTTTTCGGCTTTTGGACAAGCCTTATACTATGGATCTTCGCCATTTTTCTGAGTTACTTGATTGCAATTATGGTGTCTACATTGATTATCCTCCAGATTTCCAAAGAGACCGTTTTTGGACTGAAATTTCTTCAGAAACACATCACCATGCCAATAAGGCACGTGCTACTTCCATCCACAACCCCGTTTTCAGATTCTTGCATTGTATTCTTAGTGTCAGTTTGTTCGCTAAGAATGAAACGCAAGGGGTTATGGGTAAGACCGACCTTTTCTTCCTATGGTGTACGGCGCATGACAAAGAAATATCTTCTGGTTTTTATATTGTGCAAAAATTCTTAAATACCATTAAGAGGAGGGAGGGCAAAGAAGGAGGTGACATCATGTGTGGTGGCATGATTACCCTAATTGCAATGAAACTCAATCTTGATCTTACACGTTTAGAGCCAACTCCTGGGAAGAACATGTTGGACATTTCTTATCTTATATCTTGTGGTGTTCTGCATTGATATGGTAGTAATGATGACAAGTACAAATTTCAAATCACAAAGAAGCAGTTTCTCATTCTTCCCAACACATCGAAGAATGACATCAGGAGAAAAGAAAATTGGAAGTGGGTTGGGCCGGATCCTGATGAGGCACCTGCTACTCATGGTGCTAGCTCTTCTACGCCAGAACCTGCTCCTACAGACGCACCACCACTTCCTCCTTCTACCGGCACCCAGACTGGTTAACTTGGGCGAACCCGGACATGGAGCATCTTTTCAGGTATGTTCAGCGGAGGTTTGATCACATTGAGACGCGCTTTGATCAGATGAGCGCCCACTTCGACACCCGGTATGACATCTTGGCCACACAGTATACAACTACATATGATATGGTCAGCCGGATGGACAGTTGGCACATCTCTCAGGGCCACTATCCTCCACCTCAGCCGTTCCAGCAACCCTTTGAGCAGCAGCCCGAGTTCTACGAGCAGCCCCAGCCATAGCCTGATTTTCCAGAGCGGCCACACCAGTCACCGCAGCAGCAGCATGATCCATCCACACTGTCACGGGTTAACAACCTAACTCCACTGTACACATCAGGCGCCAACATAAGGCGTACAATAGAGTTAAAATTGCCCGTCCCTGAGTGGATCAAACACATGAATATATAAATGCACCGAATAAAAAGCTTCCATACATAAACCAAATGTGTTCATTACATAGGGGCCCGAAGGCATAGGAGTTCTACAGAAGAAACTTAATACATGAGAAACTAAATACAGAAGAAAAAGAAACATAATCTAAGAGTCCCATTTAGCTTTAGCATCCCCATGATAGATCTGATTTGTGAGCCAGCATATAGAGTAGCAACATCATCTTTCTTTCATCATGAGCATCATAAGCAGAAGGTACCTGTAAAACATATACAATTGGTACGCGTCATCGCAATATATAAATATATTGTACTGAGTACGCCTCCGCGTGATATAATTTAACTCTCATCATATCTTGGCAATAACATTAAAAGTAACTTGGCAGTAATAAGCAATATGGTAAGGAAAATCATTCTCAAACTGAAAGAAAGTTTATTTACAACAAAGCACAAACATCTTTTAAGCATATTTTCCATTATATCTCAAGGCCTTTATGATCACTACCAAAGAGTTAGATCATATGTACATTGTGACCACTGCCAAAGAGTTAGGTCTGACCACTACCAAAGAGTTAGGTCGTATGTACAGTGTGACCACTATCAAAGAGTTAGGTCACTTCCAAGCACACTGCCAAAGAGTTAGTGCTTTTCATATAATGGACAGAAATATATTATGTTTTCATTTTGCAAAATATATATATTTAAAGAAAACATCATCAAAGTTGGATACTCATATAGCTCTATTTCAAACAATACCATATGCCAAGTTCTTACACTATTTTATGACCATACATTATTATAAGCCAAGTGAGAGTTAATGGCGTACCTTCTATTCAGAAGTGGGGAGTCCAGAGATGCTCCTCACTGGTACCTTTGATTTCCTGAAATTATTGGAGATTTGGTATTTATTAGATATATTGTTTGAATTACACATATTCTAAAGAGTATATAAAAAAAGGCCCTTTATAGATTTGGAGTCATGAGAGTTGAGTACGGATCTTAGAGTATGGAGTTGAGTCCAAGATTATTATTGTCACATCAGAGTAGGTTCATAAAGTCAGAGTCATGGTCTAGAGATTATATTAATTAATTATGCACATTTTGGTAGGTCAAAATAGGGAAAGGAGTGATAAATAGGTTTTATTGATAATTGAGCCATAATAAAAGGATCTGATCATTTCATGATGATATAGATGCAAAAAGATGATGATCACAAGTTTTTGGTAATTTAAACAGGTTCGAGTATTTTTCCAAATAATTAATCAAGATATACACAAAAATAAGCATGAGTAACTACTCGAGTCAGATTTAGGGTCAATAGATGTCAAAATCATGATCCTCGTATTTTTCTGATCAAAATAGAGTACTTGTTTGTATTTTTCTGACACTCCTACTATTTTTAACGAATTTCCCAAGATTAGGTCCTAAACTGAAAATTTGAGTTAATAATCGAAGACTTAGAAAGACGTGGACCGTTGGATGATCAGATCCAACGGCCAAGATCACGCGTGCATAAAGAAGAAAAAGATCAAGGTGGATATTGGACCGCTTACTTGGCAAGCTGTGGTTTGTCCACTTGGATCGACGTGGACTCCTGTGATAGGTCCAACTAGGCTCGAGCGGGTCCTCCTTCTTCTTGCTCAACGCACACACAGCAGGCAGGGGAGGTGGACTCCGGCGAGCCCTCGCTAGAGCCTGGGACCTCCTCGTGCGTGGGTGAAGGTCTCGCTAGCTTCGTGGGAGCTTCCCACAGCTGGACGGCCAAGCCTCGGGCCGTGGCTCCTCCTGTGATGTCGGGTCGACGAGATGACCGACGAGTTGCAGAGCTCGTGGCGGAGGGAGAGGGTAGCGGGAGGAGCAGGCGATGGAGCTTCGGAGTGAGGGGCCGTTAAGGTGAGTGGAGGTTCCTCGGAGCTTAGGGACTACTCAATTGGGGACGAGCAGGTCGGTAGGAGCCTAGTCCAACAGCTCGACGGCGGCGGATAGGCTGAAAGGGGGGAAGCTTGAGGGTGGAGCGATGCGGGCTTGCTTCGGGTGAATTGGGGGGTGAGGTGAAGCAAAGGGGCGTCGACGAAGCTGTTAGTATGCTTATATAGGATTGGGGACAAGTGATACGAAGATGCCCAATCAGAATCATTTGGGTTTGGAGAGGGCCCTCGTCGAGGTGGTCGTGCAGGCTGGTCTGGTCTATTTCACGGGTCGTGTGGGCGCTCGTCGTGTTCGTGGCGACGAGAGGAAGACGTTCTTTCGATCAGTTGCTCGTGAAGTGGGTCAGATCAAGGAGTGTGAGTCGGGGTCATGGGCTGGTTACTGCAGCCACGTCCTCCCGAGTTGATCGGAGGTTGGGGATGACTCGATGGCCGTTCGATCCTTCCTAGATCTGAGGGACGCGCCATCGGTCGGTCCATACCACTCCGGGTGGGAGAGCCGCGGATCGCTGAGTCAGCTCTGCGTGACAAAGCAAAATGCCCCTCAGATGATCAAAAACCTTGGATTGCATAATAATACGATTTAAAAAAAAGGAAAGAACATTGTGAAATCTTTGAAAATTTGTAGAGAGGGTTAGCAATGTCCAAATGACATGAAATTTGGACCATAGCTTCAGCATAGCATACCCCACATGTTGGTAAAGTTTGGGCTTGAAATTCCAATCTTTGAATGACTAACAAATTTTAGGAGAATTAGGGTTTTGAGATATATTGAAGATTAAAGGAACAAAGTATAAAAGAATTAGAAAAACTCACTTTATCACATCCTACTCACCTTAAAAGAAATTTTGTCCTCAAAATTAAACTGGATGAAAGAGGTGAGGAAAACGTCGCTCCATGTCTGGTCGTAGCTCCCAGGTAGCATCTTCTGCACCGTGATGGTTCCACTGTACCTTCACCATCGGAATCTGCATGTTCCTGAGCTCCTTTACCCTAGAGTCGAGAATCTTTGTAGGTTGTTCTGGATAAGAGAGATTCTCCCGTAACTCAAGAGGCTCGTGATTCAGCACATGACTATCATCCTTCACATACTGTTTCAAGTTGGATACATGAAAGAAATTATGCATCATGCTGTACTGCGAAGGAAGAGCAAGTCGATAAGCACATTCGTCGATGCGCTCCAGAACTTCAAAAGGACCCACATATCTCGGACTAAGCTTCCCCTTGTTCTTGGCTATGGCACAGATAGGTCTGATCTTCAAGAATACATAGTCGCCATCATTAAACTGTCTGTCTGACCTGTGTGCATCTGCATATGACTTCTGACGATCCTGGGCCCGTTTCAACCTCTGCTTGATCAAAGACACCTTATCAGCATATAATTGTAACTCCTCGGACTTTAGCATCTTCCTTTCCCCAACTTCATCCCAATGGAGAGGGGATCTACATGGCCTACCATAGAGAGCTTCATAGGGTGGCATATCAATACTAGATTGATAGCTATTATTGTAAGCGAACTCCGCTAATGGAAGGTAGTAATCCCAAGATCCTCCCCAATCTAAGACACATGCTCTGAGAAGATCTTCTAAGATTTGGATAGTACGTTCTGACTGGCCATTAGTTTGGGGATGATATGCTGTGCTGAAGTTCAACTGTGTACCCAGCTCATTCTGCACCTGCTTCCATAAATGTGATGTGAACTTTGGATCTCGATCTGAAACTATCGAAACTGGTACTCCATGCAGTCGTACAATCTCCTTTATATACAACTCAGCAAGCTCAGGAACCTTGTTCGTAGTCCGCATAGGTAAGAAATGTGCAGACTTGGTCAACCGGTCTACTATGACCCAAACCGCATCATGACCCTTCCTGGTCCTGGGTAGTCCCACCACGAAATCCATGGTGATATTTTCCCATTTCCATTCAGGAATTGGCAAGGGTTGCAATAGACCACTGGGACGTTGGTGCTCGGCCTTAATCTGCTGACAAGTGAGACACTTAGAGATAAACTCAGTGATATCATTCTTCATACCCCTCCACCAAAAGTGTCTCTGCAGGTCCTTATACATCTTAGTAGATCCAGGATGTATGGAATACTTAGACCCATGTGCCTCTTGCAGGATACACTTCTTAATCTCTGACTCTTCAGGTACCCACATCCTATGCTTGTACCTTAGTCCACCGTCCATACCAACAGATAGATGTGTCTGGGGCTTCGCCACAAGAGTTGTCATCTCCTCCAAACTAGGGCTGTTCTTTTGAGATATCAGGAGTTCAGAAAGAAGACTAGGAATAATATTGATATTCGCCAGAATAATTGAGCTAGATTCTGCTTGAGATGACCCAGAAGATGAAGGTTCCAGATGCATTGATGCACAAATCAACTTCTTACGACTAAGAGCATCAACTACAACATTGGCTTTGCCTGGATGATATGCAATAGTGAAATCATAATCTTTAAGATACTCCAACCATCTCCTCTGTCGAATATTGAGATCCTTCTGAGTCAAGAGGTATTTGAGACTTTTGTGGTCTGTGAATATATCAAAAGTAGCACCATACAGATAATGTCTCCAGATTTTGAGAGCATAGACAATGGCAGCTAATTCCAAATCGTGAGTTGGATAATTGACCTCATTAGGTTTCAATTATCTAGAGGCATAGGCAACAACTTTACCGTCTTGCATGAGGACACAACCCATACCCATTTTAGAAGCATCAGAATAAATTACAAAGCCATCATTCCAGGAAGGTAGGGTCAAAATAGGAGCAGAAGTCAATAGAGATTTCAATTCTTGGAAACTAGCTTCGCACTCAGGAGTCCAAACGAATTTGGCATCTTTTCTGGTAAGTTTAGTCATGGGTAGGGCTATTTTACTGAAATTAAGGATGAAACGACGGTAATAGCCAGCTAGGCCAAGGAAGCTACGAATTTCATAAGCATTAGTAGGGGCTTTCCAATCAAGGACAGCTAGAACTTTTGCAGGGTCAACAGAAATTTTCCCACCCGAAATGACATGGCCAAGAAACATGACTTGGTCAATCCAAAACTCACATTTAGATAATTTAGCATACAATTTCTGGGCTCTCAAAACATCAAGGACTTTCTGGAGGTGTTCACGATGTTGATCAACAGAATCTGAATATACAAGAATATCATCAATGAAGACCACAACAAAGCTGTCAAGGAATGGCTGGAAGATAGTGTTCATCAGATTCATAAACACTCCAGGAGCATTAGTCAAACCAAACGGCATCACCATGAATTCATAATGTCCATATCGAGTTCTGAAAGCTGTCTTTGGAATATCACAATCTTTTACTCGTAATTGATGTTAACCTGATCTAAGGTCAATCTTGGAGAACACAGTGGCAGTACGAAGCTGGTCAAACATGTCATCAATTCTTGGAAGGGGATATTTATTTTTAATGGTGGCTTGGTTGATCATGCGATAATCAATACACAATCGCATTGACCCATCTTTCTTTTTGACAAAAAGAACAGGAGCACCCCATGGAGAAGTACTAGGACGGATGAAGCCTTTATCCAGAAGTTCCTCTAGTTGTTTCTTGAGCTCTGCAAGCTCGGCAGGTGCCATCCTATAAGGTGCCTTAGAGACTGGTGCGGTGCCCGGTGCTAACTCAATTGAGAACTCTATCTCACGATCTGGAGGCAGCCCTGGAAGCTCCTCCAGAAAAACGTCCGGGTAATCTCTCACCACATCCAAGCTCTCTATAGGTCTCACCTTAGGATCAGGCATGGATACAACAGCAAGATAGGCTCTACATCCTTTGGCTATCAAAGTTTCGACTTTAAGAGAAGAAATAATCATATTTTGGTTTCTTTCTTTCCTCTCGGAAATAGTCAAAGGTTTAGAATTGGGTGCACAAGAGATTACTTTCTTGCTTCGGCAATCAAGCATAACAAAGTTGGAAAAGAGCCAATCCATCCCCAAAATTAGATCAAAATCTTCCATATCAAGAAGAATGAAAGCAGATTGAAATTTATGACCACCAAAAGAAAAAGGCAAGGTTTTGGTTTTCTGAAGAGAAGTATAAATTTTGCCACTGGGAGTTGTCACATCCAAGATATAACCTAGATCATTGATCTCGAACTTGAGAATGGAAGCAAGATTTCTAGATATGAAAGTATGTGTTGATCCTGAATCGAATAGGGCCACAACAGGATGATCTTGGAGACATATCATACCTACATTATGATTTTATATGAGATTATGGTTTCCAAGGATTTATCACAAAAGAATTATTAACATTGTTACCTTCAATCAGACGGTTGTCATTGGCTTTAGCTTCCTCTGCATCAATTGCAAAGACTCGGCCCTGACGATGTTCTGGCTGAGCCTGAGCTATAGGGACAGCTGGTTGAGCAGGTGGAGCTCCAGGCTAAGGTAATGGGGCAGGACGATTCTGAGGTGCCCCCTGGACCAGATTTGGACAATTGAACTTCATGTGTCCCTCTTTCTTGCAATAGAAACAGATTGGCTTTTCAAACTTGCATCTTCCAGGATGAAACCCACCACAAATTTTGCATTTGGAATTCCTGTATGGTCCTCCTTGGCCTCGACCTCCCCGGTTTGGTCCTCCTCGGAATGATTGACCCCTATGGTGATTTCCTCCTCCTCTACCCATGCCATGGCTGTTAGGCTTCTTCTTATCATTTTCCTTCTCCTTGCCCTTGGTGACGGATGCATCGGTTAGACGTAGGTATCCCAAGCTTGGTGTTTTGCTCTTCCCCAAGGTTCTTTCTTGGGTAAGGGCATTGTTGATGGCAACTTCAAAGGTAGGATGGGTGGAGGTGCAAAGGTGAACTTTGATTTCTTGGTTAAGGCCATCTATGAAGTGTTCAATCTTTTCATCTTCATCCAGGTTGCAAGCATGACGCTCTAGGAGTCTAAAGGACCTAACATAGTCAGCAACAGATATGTTTCCTTGGGTGAGGTTATTGAATTGTTTCTTCTTCTCCTTCCTAGATGATATGGGCATGAAACGGTTGGTAAAGATCCCCTTAAACTCCTCCCAACCTATGGGGGCATCTGGAAGTGCTCGTGTATGGTAATAATTTTCCCACCACAACTTCGCGGACCCCCTAAGTTGGTAGGTAGCAAAGGTGACCTTATCTTCCTCAGGACACTTAAGGGCTCTAAAGGCATTTTCCACAGATATGATCCATGCATCGGCTTTATCTAGGACTTCACCTAAGTCTTCTCCATGAAAGGTTTCAGGTTTGAGTTTAAGGAAGTCACTAATGGTGGTTTCATGGTTGGTCCTAGAGGATGAGGCACTAATGCTGGTTTCTTTTAGGGCTAGGGCATGCATGCATTCGAACATCACCTTCTTTTGCTCTTCCCAACTGCCTACAACCTTGGTCTTATTAGGGCGCGATTCAGATTCATCACCAGAGCCATCACTAGATGTTGTTCTCTTGGACCTAGTTTTTGGAGGCATCTGCAAGTTCGTATAAAAGGCAGTTTAGAGATTTATTTTAGATAGATCGTAATGCAACCAAAAAAGATTTAGCAATCATGGCATGTATTATTTTTTTTCCTTCAATTTTTCATGTCTTTTAGTTGTTCCCATTTCTCCTAATCTACCCACATAATAGAGAGAGTATATCATCGATCATGGTCATGAGAGAGAAAGTAGATGAGAAGCCTAGTGTATATTACTCACTAAATAGGTTGGTTGGGGGGTAGTCCTTAATTGAGAAAAGATGAGAGGAAGGATTTTTCTAAGGTAAGGGTGCCCACTTTAACAATAATTGCGTTAGCCAGGCAGATAGCTTGCGACGGGAACCCTCGCACTGTGAAAACGGATGGGGAGAGTATTATGTCAGAACCTTCCGCAAGGTACCCTTCTAGACACCTCGGCAATTTACTGCTAAATGTGGGTTACCCTAGGTATAGGTAAGGTTACTAATTATTTGATACATCTATATTGATTCATGTGCCTGGCTCTGATACCATCTGTCACGGGTTAACAACCTAACTCCACTGTACACCTCAGGCTCCAACATAAGGCGTACAATAGAGTTAAAATTGCCTGTCCCTGAGTGGATCAAACACATGAATATATAAATGCACCGAATAAAAAGCTTCCATACATAAACCAAATGTGTTCATTACATAGGGGCCCGAAGGCATAGGAGTTCTACAGAAGAAACTTAATACATGAGAAACTAAATACAGAAGAAAAAGAAACATAATCTAAGAGTCCCATTTAGCTTTAGCATCCCCATGATAGATCTGATTTGTGAGCCAGCATATAGAGTAGCAACATCATCTTTCTTTCATCATGAGCATCATAAGCAGAAGGTACCTATAAAACATATACAATTGGTACGCGTCAGCATAATATATAAATATATTGTACTGAGTACGCCTCCGCGTGATATAATTTAACTCTCATCATATCTTGGCAATAACATTAAAAGTAACTTGGCAGTAATAAGCAATATGGTAAGGAAAATCATTCTCAAACTGAAAGAAAGTTTATTTACAACAAAGCACAAACATCTTTTAAGCATATTTTCCATTATATCTCAAGGCCTTTATGATCACTACCAAAGAGTTAGATCATATGTACATTGTGACCACTGCCAAAGAGTTAGGTCTGACCACTACCAAAGAGTTAGGTCGTATGTACAGTGTGACCACTACCAAAGAGTTAGGTCACTTCCAAGCACACTGCCAAAGAGTTAGTGCTTTTCATATAATGGACAGAAATATATTATGTTTTCATTTTGCAAAATATATATATTTAAAGCAAACATCATCAAAGTTGGATACTCATATAGCTCTATTTCAAACAATACCATATGCCAAGTTCTTACACTATTTTACAACCATACATTATTATAAGCCAAGTGAGAGTTAATGGCGTACCTTCTATTCAGAAGTGGGGAGTCCAGAGATTCTCCTCACTGGTACCTTTGATTTCCTGAAATTATTGGAGATTTGGTATTTATTAGATATATTGTTTGAATTACACATATTCTAAAGAGTATATAAAAAAAGACCCTTTATAGATTTGGAGTCATGAGAGTTGAGTACGGATCTTAGAGTATGGAGTTGAGTCCAAGATTATTATTGTCACATCAGAGTAGGTTCATAAAGTCAGAGTCATGGTCTAGAGATTATATTAATTAATTATGCACATTTTGGTAGGTCAAAATAGGGAAAGGAGTGATAAATAGGTTTTATTGATAATTGAGCCATAATAAAAGGATCTGATCATTACAGATCGAGGAGTGTGAGTCAGGGTCATGGGCTGGTTACTGCAGCCACGTCCTCCCGAGTTGATCGGAGGTTGGGGATGACTCGATGGCCGTTCGATCCTTCCTGGATCTGGGGGACGCGCCATCGGTCGGTCCATACCACTCTGGGTGGGAGAGCCGCGGATCGCTGAGTCAGCTCCGCGTGACAAAGCATTATGCCCCTCAGATGATCAAAAACCTTGGATTGCATAATAATATAATTTAAAAAAAGGAAAGAACATTGTGAAATCTTTGAAAATTCGTAGAGAGGGTTAGCAATGTCCAAATGACATGAAATTTGGACCATAGCTTCACCATAGCATACCCCACATGTTGGTAAAGGTTGGGCTTGAAATTCCAATCTTTGAATGACTAACAAATTTTAGGAGAATTAGGGTTTTGAGATATATTGAAGATTAAAGGAACAAAGTATAAAAGAATTAGAAAAACTCACTTTATCACACACACATCCGATGGATGTTCCTGATATTGTCAGCCAGTTCTTCCCCGGCCAAGGGGGCGACAGATCTTTTCTTTGATTCATCCATGATGACAGGTACCCGATTGTGTACCTCTTGAGTTTTGAATGAAGTAGTGAGGCCACTGCTGAATTCAAGCTTAGGGGGGCACAACCGGCCAGTATTTGTGTATAGTTATCTTTATTTCAGTGTTATCTTTATTTCAGTTTTCTTTCTTTGAGTCTGTTATGTCAGTCTTTTTCTCTTCATGTCTTGTTTTTCGATGGCAAAATTCATATGATCAGAGATTATCTTGTTGAGATGAACCCCCTTTCCTTTTATTTCCTCTATATATCCATTGGCTATATTTAAGAGAAAATTTTGGAATATGTTTGGATGAAATGAAAGCTGAAAGTTATTCATGTACAGTGATGAGAAGTGTGTTTGTAATTGATATCTCATTTTTCTACATCATAGACTGCTCAAAACATGTAATGGTTCAAAAATTTTTGCAAATCACCCAACTTGCAGCACTAGTTAGAATACGGGATACTTTTACCAAATGTTTAGTGCATCTGAAAACAAAATTTTTACAGTGAAAATTTTGAAAAGAATGATTCAAATCTTGCTAGCCTTGACCTTCCTAATTGACTCTTTGTTTGTATTACACACTCATTACCCAGAAAAAGATGGCCCAATGGCCCACATATTATGCTAGCCTAGTGTGAGTCCGATCTGGCAACGACGGTTAGGTGATATGAGAAATGAAAAGAGGGTAATAAAAACGCCCCAACCAGCATTCCACGTGAGCATAAGCCTAAATTAGCAGCCGAATGCTGGAAACCCAAAATTCTTATCGCTAAATCCTTTGGAAAAGAGTTCAATTAAGGTTGGTTAAAGATAGCAGTCATTTGATATTCTAAAATCCATATAGCTGAAAATTTTTGTTATGCAAATGCACCAACCTTTGGTTTGAGTATCCAAATTGTCATTAATGTTGTTAGTTGGGTATTTGCTTGATTATTGGATCAACCTCAATGAACTAATTCTTTCTATCTTGATGTTGAGAATTTGAAGATATCTTCTACAAACACAAACTCAATGCACATATGTTTCTGAGCTTAAGGCACATCTGCTTCTCTTTTCATCCATACATGATTTAAATTTTTCTTCTTTCATATAGCCCTGTTTCTTTTTGCTTGAGGACAAGCAATAATTCAAGCTTAAGGGGATCTGTTGTGTGAATTATATATCATCTTTTCACATGTTTTCACACACAAATTTTATTCATTTTGACAAGATTTAGTCTCTTTTCATATTACTTTTGCCATCATTTCGTTAAAATACTTTGCCATATCTTGCCTTGCCATTTTACCATGAAAATCACTCATTTCAATGTTTATTTGTGCAGAAACAGTAAAGTGCACGGCGTTCAAACTAGTTGTACGACGTGCAACCTTCCAGAAAGACTACTGCTTACCCTGACGCACTGTTGTATGGCATGCAAAGGCATTGCACGGCATTCAAATGGAGCGTAGAAGTTCAGGAAATGTTTCTGGAAAGTCGTACGGCGTGCACACCCATGGTGCACGGCGCACAACTTTCCTGTAAAATGCATAAAGAAATGAACGATGTGCAAAGAGCAGGAAATGTTTCTGGAAAGTCGTACGGAGTGCACATGCTCCGTGCACGGCGTACACTGCACAGTTAACTACCGTTCTTTTGTTAAGTACATGGCGTGCAAACACTTTGCACGTCGTTCAGCCGGCAGTTTCAAAAATTTGAAAATCGAGAATTCGAGCCTAAAACAAGGAGGGAAGTGTTGGTATGGTTATCACTGGTCATTTGAGACTCTTTGCTCGTTCCAGAAGCAGAGGAGATGACAGAGGAGGCAATTTTGAAGAGATCCAAGGATTTTCTTGAGAAAGAAGGCCAATTCTCTTCTTCTCTTTTCTCATTTGCAGTTCCAAGGTGCAGCAAAGCTTCCCCAGCTCCGAGGAGTTTCTTTGGCGAGAAGCTAGTACGTTTTGGAGGAGTTTTAGAAGAGGAATTTCGTCCTTCAGCCGGAATTCCCTCTTCTCTTGGTTACATCTTGGTTCTGTTTGTCTTTTCTTCTCTTACTCATGTTGAGAACTTCATTTTCTGCTGAAATTGTGCAAGGTGTAGCTATGGACGAGTAGTTTTCTCCTTCTTGGGCATGGGAGAGTAGCTCCCATACCATAGCATGTGTGGAACTTTGTGATTTCGTACTAAATACCTATGTTTCTTGTCTCTATTTATGAAAATACCGGTTCCTTTCTTCTTGCATATGATGTTGGCCGCTTGATGTGCATGTTTTCTGCATTTGTACTTGATTTGAGAAAATAAGTATGGATGTATGGAGGTATCTTTCATAACAACTCTTTCTAGTCTACGAGAGTAGTTAGAAACGAGTTGAAGGTTTGCTTGTGATCTAAAACGAAATTCAAACATGAGAATGTTGTTTTAAGTTGTGATCGTTGCACGTATATCGGGAGATGAAATGCAACACATCAATCCTTTGAGATAAGAACTTGTGTATGTTTAGATTGCTTAGTTCCCTAAGTGTTATGGTATGAGGATGAAATCCCTAATGTCCAAGATCATTAATCATATGACTAGAAACCTTTATTAATCTCTTCTACTTGTATAAATTTAGCTCTTATATATTTTCTTGTCTAGAAATTAAACAACCATTTTCTATTAAAACCGATCTAGATTGCTGAAAATTAGAACTGTTGCGTTCAATTGTTTACTAAAGCTCCTTGTGTTCGATCCTGACTATACTACCTCTGTATACTTGCGGAGTTTGGTTGAATCGGGTAAAAGATCATTAACTTGATTGAAACTCGTTTCTTAAATAGCCAACATGTCTTATCAGGCCTCTCGAGGTCAGTCCGTGACTTTGGGTGATTCCAGCTCTGCAGAAGTCAAAGGCAAAGGACGGGTGGACTAAAATTTCCCTTCGGGGAAGGTTTTTACTCTTAACAAGGTCAGACATGTTCTAACCATTCCACGCAATATCCTTAGTGGCGTCATATTAGTTAGAGAAGGTTATAGAGTAGACTATAAATGTAATAAGGATATTATTACATGCCTTCATGATTCTTTTTTTTTGGCGAAGGGTACTTATGTGATGTGGAGAACTTGTTTAAGATTCTTGTTGAACCTATTTTAAATTCCGTTTTAAATTTGAATGATTATAGTTCTATTTGCATGAATCTTGTTTCATCCGATGTATGGCATTCAGGTCTGGGACATGTTAATGTTGCCTCAATGAAGCGTAGGATGAATCTAGGTTTTATCCCTAAATCTGAAATTAGCAACAATAAATGTGAAATCCGTGTACAAGCTAAATTGCCTAGGAAGCCTTTTCATTCTGTGAATAGGAATTCGGAAATTTTGTATTTAGTTCATATAGATATCTGTGAATTTAATGGTGTTGTTACAAGAGATCAAAAGCATTATTTTATAACTTTTATTGACGATGTGAGTAGATACTGTTATGTTGTTTTACTTAGAAGTAAAGATGAGGCATTGGATAAATTTCAAATTTATAAGAAAGAAGCCAAAACTCAAACCGGTAAAGTACTTAAGTGATTAAGGTCTGATAGGGGAGGAGAGTATACCTCGAACTTGTTTTTGGAATTTTTCCAATTACATGGTATAGTTCATGAGGTCACTGCTCCTTATTCACCACAATCAAATGGGATAGCTGAATATAAAAACCGAACCTTAATAGATAGGGTAAATACCTTACTCCAAACATCTAGATTACCCAACTTTATGTGGGGGGGAGCTTTGAATACGGCTTGCCATATTCTGAATAGAGTTCCCCATAAACATTCAGAGAGCAGTCTGTTTGAGTTGTGGAGAGGAAGGAAACAGAGTCTTAAATATCTTCGAGTGTGGGGGTGCCTTGCAAAGGTACTTGTCCCTAAACACAAAAGCAAGAAATTAGGACCAAAAACGGTTGATGCCATATTCTTAGGTTATGTAGAGACAAGCTATGCTTATAGATTCCTGATTGTAAAATCAGATATCTCTGGCATTGAGGTCAATACAATTGTGGAATTGCGTGATGCAACATTCTTTGAGGATGAGTTTCCTATGAATACTGGTGTACCCAATGAAGTTTCTCAAGAAGGTTCATTTACCACAGGTTCCATTCCCAAGCACATGGAAATAATGACAAATGTGGGGGGGGCGACTCTATACATGCTATTTTGGAATCTGATGATTCTGAAGAAATAGTTGAACCAAGGAGAAGTAAACGGCCTAGGACATCCAAAGACTTTGGAAGTACGTTTCTTACTTACAATGATGAGGATGATCCTGTTACTTTCAAACAAGCTATGGAATCTCCAGAAGCTAAGTTTTGGAAAGAAGCCGTTAATGATGAAATCTGATCAATTCTCTCAAATGGAACTTGGGAATTGGTGGACTTGCCTCCTGGTTGTTCTGCAGTTGGTTGCAAATGGATTTTTAAGAAGAAACTTAATGCAGATGGGACAATCAATAACTATAAGGCTAGGTTAGTTGCTAAGGGTTACACACAATAGGAAAGAATAGATTATTTTGATACCTATCCACCTATTTCCCGTATGACCACAATCTGAGTGCTTATAGCATTGGCTTCCATTTATAATCTCTATATCCATCAGATGGATGTGAAGACCGCGTTCTTACACAGTGATCTTAAAGAAGAGATATATATGGAACAACCTGAGGGATTTGTGGGTCGTGGGAATGAGTCCAAAGTGTGTAAACTTGTTAAGTCATTATATGGCTTGAAACAAGCCCCTAAGAAATGGCATGAGAAGTTTAATTCTATGATATCATCGTTTGGCTTTATTTCTAATGAATTTGATAAGTGTCTCTACTGCAAGATTGTCAATAATGGATTCATTTTATTATGCTTATACGTCGATGATATTCTGCTTTTTGGTTCCGATATGAAATTAGTAAATGAGACAAAGTCGTTCTTCTGTAGCAAGTTTGAGATGAAGGATATGGGTGTTGCTGATGTGATTTTAGGGCTTAAAATCATAAGGTCTACAGATGGTATAACTCTCTCTCAATCTCACTATGTTGAGAAGATACTGGAGAGGTTTGAGTACACATCATGTAAACCAGTTAAGACTCCATATGATTCATCCAAACCCTTGTTCAAGAATGAGACTGGGGTTCCAGTGTCTCAATTATGATACTCTCAGATTATCAGAAGTTTGATGTATCTTATGAACTGTACACGTCCAGACATTGTGTTTGTCGTGAACAAGTTAAGTAGATACACCAGTTGTCCCGACAAGACCCATTGGGAAGCTCTTGATAGAGTTCTGAGGTATATCAAGGGAACACATTCCCTTGGGCTGCATTATGGTAAACATCCTTCCGTAGTAGAAGGATATAGTGATGCAAGCTGGATTACCATGAATTCTGGAAGTAATGGTGTCTCAGGATATGTATTCCTGTTGGGAGGAGAACATGTTTCCTAGAGGTCTAAGAAACAGACCATATTGTCTCGGTCCACTTTTGAAGCAGAGTTGTGTGCTTTAGATGAAACTGGATTGGAAGTTGAATGGCTACATGGACTTATGTCTAGTTTACCTATGGTAATGAAGCCACTTCCTGCAATTTCAGTTCACTGTGACAGCACTACAACTATTGCTAAGATAAAGAGTTCCAAGTACAATCAAAAATAGTGTAGACACATCCAAGTTAGATTGAAATCTGTAAGGGAGTTAGTGTCTAATCGGTCGTGGCTGTGGACTATGTCGGTACCAAAGATAATACAGTTGATCCTTTCACTAAATGTCTTACCTTGGCTTTAGTGGAAAAATACAGGTTGGGATGGGAGTGAAACCCCTATAGATTTGCAGGCAGTAGCAACCCAATCCAAAAGAGTGGAGATCCCACAAATTGGGTTCAGTGTGGTAATAACAAGATGTCAGGTAAATCGGATGACACTATGTATTCTTGTTTGATGCTTCTAGCATCTGTGTGTCTATCTCCTGGAAACCTTTTAGTGTCATGACTGCAAGTTAGCAAGAGAGTAGTCTTTTAATGGTGTCAAGTCTTAAGACAGGATGTTAGCAGTACATCCTTGGAGACTCCAGCTAAGTGATTGATGTTGTTTAGGCCGCAACAGGAGAATTGGGTTGTTCTCTGTTATCAATCATGATATAAAATTTTGTATGCATGGCCTTAATGCGTTGTTTTTCTTTACTACCATGTCTTTATTGTGTTGTTAGCAACCTATACTCTTGTACCCAAGGTTCAGGTTCAAGACTTTTGTTCACCTAGTTCCTACGGGGGTCACAGTTGGATAACTCAGGTAGATTCAAACCGAAAGGTATCTACTGAAAGCACAGTATGGAGGACTGAATGGTAGAGAACACTACACATTGGACTTTGTGGGGGATTGTTAGATAAATGATGATTACTGTTACATGTAGTTACTTTAGCGCCACATAATTATTGTAGCACGTAATTATTGTAGCGTCGTTACTATGTAAAATCATTTATTTAGCATGGGTTAAGCCCAATGTAGTGCAGCAAGTACATGTGAGGATGTTGTGTTGTTTCTAGTGCAAATGGCAAAGAAGTTTTATCCCATATTGCTCACTCCTAGACCTTTTGTGGTCCTCATATGTAGGATCACATGGGGGCACTAGTATCCAAAGGTGTTACGACCCCACCTCCCGATAACCCCCAATAAAGGGAGATCGAGAGGTCAAAGCCGCACCCATAACATCCGGATCAAAGGTTAGACAATTAACCAAGAATGATTATCAAATTTTAACATACTAAAGCTATAAGAAAATAAATTTTTGCATACCTTTTTGAAAACTTGGATCTCTAAACTTCTATCCACTTAAGGATTCTACTCTAACTAATCCTCCTTGTATTTTACTTCATGTCTTTCATAATATGACGATTTACTGTTTGTCCTTTTGGCTTGTTCCTAAAACACCGACAACCAAAACGTCGGTCAGCTAAAGCTGGTATGTGGGGGAAACAATAATTATGTAAATACGTTAACAATGTAATCATTCAATTAATCATTTAACAACCAATATTACATTTTATATATAACTCTGTGATCCAAGAGTACCCTATCCTCTATGTTTTCCCCATTAAACCCCTCATGATCCACCTATAGGTGAACCAATTTCTAGGGTTGAGTCACATGGCACCACTCGTAAGTAGCCCACTCCTTAACTCATGACAGGCTAATGAGTCTCATGGCACTACACGTAGGTAGCCCAGTTTCTAACTCTCGGTAACCTAGACCTTGCTCTAGGATTACCCCTTTTTTCTTAGCCTTTTCAATGCAACAGAGGTGGACCCAGATCTAGTCAGTTATATAAACACATTTATAGTGATAATCATAGTCACTTTATAGTTGCATGAAATAAATAAACATCCAATAGTTATTTTCAAGCAACCGATTAAAACTTTGGGAATCGCCGTGAAACTAGAGAGATTATTCATAAGCGTAACCACATATCTTTGATTGCAGATTTGAGACAGAATGAACTAGAACAAAGAAATCTCAATCAAGCAACCAATTTTCCACAGAATCCTGAAATAAATATACCAATTTCCTTTTATTAATATTTATCCAATATCATCACATTCCTTAGGATTTCTATTCCAATTTTAGGATTTCCTTAGAAATTAGGGTTTTTGCCTCCACTGTTAACATTATGATCCCTAATTTATCAAAACTACATAAAACCCTTAATTCTTCATTTTAATACTCTTAACAGGTTTAGGATCCTTATTAAACAACTTATTTCTTTAATCCGAATAAATATGATTTTTCTCCTCTTTTATCTCAAATTAGGGTTTCCATTTAGATTATCCTTCTTTTATGGATTACAACTCTAAATTAGGCAACCTTGCATACAAAACGGATAAACAAACCACCTTTTATTCATTAGAAAATCCTGATTATTATAATAAGGGTATTTACCCATAATTAGGGGCTTAGAACCATCATTTAACACCTTTAATATACAATAGGTTGCAATTACTCATTTTCATCAATTAAGTATTAAAAACTTAACCCTAATTATCCATATCTTCAATAAGGATTCTTTAATCTCACTTATGTTCAAGAATCAGTATATTTCAGTTGTTTACTAGAAAATTTCGAATTATAACCACTAATACTCATGTTTCCCAAAATTAGGGTTTTTATCCTATTAAACCATGTACATGATCACAAAAACCCTAAAAGTAACATATTAATCATCCTTTTATGATTTTACCCTTTTCTTTACTATTAACTGGTTTACATTGATCAAAAACTAAAATCAAGATTCATCATGATTGCTTTTATCTCTTTCTAAGGTTTTTCCATTATTTAATACATTAAAAGATGAAAAACCCTATACTTCTTGAAAATCATTTACAATCAGGATCTACTATCATTTTTATCATGCTCTACGCATTTTTCTGATCAAAAAGCACTACTTATTTGCATTTTTCGAACAAAAGATCTATTTTTAATGGTTTGTACAAGATCACACCATTTTCTTGGATTTTCGACTAGAGAGGCGACTTACTTGGGTTTTTCAGAAAATTGTTGGCCGTAGGATCTTTAGTTGTTGCAGACTGAGCGTGTTCCAAAGATCCTCCTTGTGCGCACCCACTCACCAATTGTTAAACACCCAGCGAACTCCATCCGTTGATCATTGCCTTTGGCCCATCATGGACTCCGATCGAATGTCCACTGTACTTCGTCCCTAGCTTGTCCCAGCAAATGGCTACACGGCGGCGCCGCAGGGAAAGCTCACCGGAGAGAGTTGATTTCTTCAACCCGGAGCATGAGGGAGCGATAGACAGTGCCGTCCTGGTTTGTGAGAGCGGACGGAGTTGAGAGGAGTAATATATATATATATATATATATATATATATATATATATATATATATAGTTGGGGCCTATTTCTAGGGTTTGCTAACCCCCCGTCGTCACCTGCCTTTCAAGGTAATTAGGGGTTTCTTCTAGATGCATCCAAAGCACAAGGAACCAGGGTCTAACTTGTGCAGAAATGCCTCCCGAACACAACCATCATATTTTCTCGTTTGCACAACGACTCAATCACTAGAAAATTGGGTGGAAAGAAACTACTGACAGCGGCCTATCTTCCTAGTTCGGTTAGAACTGGAAGATGCACGGCCAACATTGGATCATAATCCAACGGTCCACACTGCTTGCGTCCAAACAAAGGAAAATCAAATTTCCATTTTAAAGGAAAACCCTTTTCTTTTCAACATAACTTTGGAAAATCATAACTCGCAACCATGACTCCGTTTAATCCCAAATGTTGAGGGAATCTTAATAACGACTTAATCTATCATCATGCCAAGTTTGAGCTCATTGTCTAAAATAAAATGTACCTTTTTATAGGTGCAAGATATTACTCGATTAGGTATATTTCTCACTTATCTTCTCTTTCCTTTGCTATTAAATTATCATTCTGAGTTCCTTGAACCTTAAGGAACCTTAATGGATCGAAATCCCCATCTTGGGAATATACATTAGCCTTTTACTTATCTTTTATCCTTTATTTCCCATTATCTTATTTGTTTCTTATCACAATATTTCCTTTTGAGGATTTCTCTTTGTTTTTCTTTTATTTTCCTCATTGGAATTCCTTTTATCATTAGGAATCCTTGGGATACGAAATTCCACCAAGAATAACTCAATTACACCTCTTTTCAATTGTTTTCCACATTTTACCATTGTTTTCAATTTCTTTCTTAATAAAGAAATACTTAATTAATCTTTTCTTTTCTCATCACTTTCTTTTTTCAACTTGGGACTCCTTGGAACCCAAGGAACCCAAGAGGCACGAAATCCATCCTTTGATTACATCTCTTTGCCTTCTAGAGGCTTCTACCTCTTCCTTTTCTCAAATATTCAATTATTCAATTACTAATTGAATTTTCTTTGTTATTTGGGCCCAATAGCCAATAAAGCCCACAACACAGACATGAAGGCTATTGTAAACAAAATCCATGTATTCAAAATAAATTATACCATTCTTTGTTCAATTATCTTTAATATGAGAAATTACATTTCTCACCAGATGAACCCAAAAATTGGGGTTGTAACATCCTTCACCTCTTATAGGAATTTTGTCCTCAAAATTCTATCAAGCAAACAAACAATTCAGGATAAGACTTTTCCATGTCCATCATTGGCCCGTATGTGGCTTTACCTTACCCACACTGCTTTCAAAGAACCTTTATCATCACATATTGTTTTTTCTCTGAGTTCTTTCATCCTGGCGTCTATAAACTGCACAGGTGACTCAGGCCATTTTAGCCTCCCTTGGGGTTCACTAGGTTCATTGCTCAACACATGGTCGGGGTACCTCACATTGTGCTCTAAATTGGACACATGAAACTCATCACACATTACTTTATCCCGAGGGGTAAGGTCAAACTTAACCTTCTCCACCAAACCATGTCAAAGAACCCATGCATCGGGGACTCAACTCTCTTAGCTATAACTTAGAGGGGTCGGATTTTCATGTCACATATTCTCCCATAGTGAACTGCATGTCAGTCTACTTTGCATCTGCTCATGACTCACGTCATCTCTAGGCTCCTTTCAGCCATTGCACGATCAAAGCAACTTCATCTACACGCATTGTGGCCCTTTTCTAACCATCACATTGTCCTTTCACCAACATCACCTTACTGAAGTGGTGACCGACACAACCTCCCTTATAGAGCTTCTTAAAATCCTGATACTGGCTATGGTGGTCATCATCACATCTTTCATAGGACAAGAATTGTCTCTAACTATCACCCTAAATGAGCACATATGCTCTAATCAGACCCTTTAGTCTAGATCATACTAACCATTAGTTAGGGGTGATATACTGTACTAACATCAAGTTCTTCATGTACTTACTTCCACCTTTTGGAAGGGAATCTTTAGGTCAAACTCAAGAACTTTTGAACTCGCTTCATGGTTTAATTGAACCATGTCTCTCATGGGTAGTTCGACCAGATCTGTCCCTTGACATAACTCTTTCTTTCTCATGTCATCTAGGTAAGGCGATCTACCATAACCCATATTGCATCTCGACCTTCCTTGGTCTAGGGATGACTTATCTCAACATCCCTAATGATGAACTCTCATTCCTCTCAGGGACTCTTCTGTCCTCTATATCGATACACTGGGTTACTGGGGTTCGTTCTTCACCTCCTGGCTTGCATGGCCATATACCACATGCAACTTTAACTAAAGTCCTACTGTCACTCATTATCTTGGTGGTACGGTGTATGGTGATCTTAAAATCATGATCTTATGTATGTCATGATTCCTCAAGATTGATTCCTCAGAAACCCTAAACCACTCTAGTTAGGGTTTCATCACCTTCTTTTCCAAAGAAGTGCATCTAAGGTTCTATCACCATCCTTTCATTAGATCCAGGACTAGACTGACTAACAAAACAACCATTAACTTTTCCACATATCTCGTTACATCTGAGTGTTATCCAAACACACCTTCTTTTCCAAACTTAGGGTTAGTCTAACAACCTCTTCTAGACAAACTAGGCATATATATCTCAACCAGAGCATCCATTACTACTTCACATCCATACTTATTAGGTAACATTGAAGACATACACTTACATGTATTTCACTTATCATCTTAACTCTTAACTCTAAGTCTATCTTCATTGAGAACACTTTTGAGCTCATTTTCTGGGTAATCAAACTCAACCTTGTATGTCTTCATATCTCATGATAACATCATCCTCATAATGTGACTACCACATTCTTCTTAGAGTTTGCAAACCATCCATGTATCATTCACTTTACCAGGGTATGTTATCATCTTTGTCCTCATACCTCGTAGCAGCGTTCCAACTCACATCGTCTTTTATCCTTGGTGTATGGCATGCGTAATGTCCTATCTCTCACTCCCATAACAAGAGGAAATAAGCATTTGGTTGCAGTCCAAATACAGAGTTCTTCATGTTCCAAGAGTAGAGATGGTGCATCCCACCTTTCCATTACACCTTTAAATCTAAGTTGAAACGTGCCACATATGTCTCAACATCACATTCATCTCGATATCAAAGTTACTTCCATGGAAAACTAGTCTAGGAACTACTTGGTCCAAACACAATCATTGGTCACCTCCTCTAGGTCCATGGGGGTACCGACACTTATGGATTCATCCCTCTTCCCTTATGCACCCAGAGAGTGCCTTATTCATCTGCCCTTTGGGTCCCATGAGTTCATGAAGGTGATCAATCTCCTAACCCATGTCCCTCAGACAATGATAGCTGTTACCTCCCGACCCTATGGTCATGTGCAACTAGGGAATTAGGAAACTCCTACTTCCATCGGTCTTATCCCCACATGACCCTAAGATAGACTTAAGATTCTCCATTTATAGTACATGTCCAACTTAGAACCTTGCCCAAGCCTTCATCATCTCTCTTTGTATACATGGGCTGACATCCATCCTTTAATAGGGGTCATGGCAACCTGCCTACCTTGGTCAGGCCCCTTACCCGTTACCTCCATGGTAACACATCCACATGCACTTAGAGATGGATATTTATGGGTCTATGGGTTCATTCTCATACCATGTACTTTTCACTTAGCTTCTCAAGATCCTATGAGACCTCTTTAGGTTACCTTAAACCAACAAAATTGATATACACCCTACCAAAGGGGTCCCTCTCCCAGGATGGGAGGAAAACTATCTCTTGTCAACAAGGTCACAAAAGCTCTTAGGTCTAGGGTTTACATCCACATGAGCCTACTTAACCCTTAGCAAGCTATTAAGGCACAAGTAGATCACCTACTGAACCATGCTAGGTCATACTTGTCCTCTTTCCTCAATGCTGGATCAAGATCATACCTTCCTTTATCATCAACCTAGTTGTGAGGGGTTCATCAAACATACCTTAAACTTAAGGGACTTCCCTTGTTCTCTATACATGAGGAGTACCATGCTCAAAACTATAGCAACTTAATTCTCATCATGAGAATTAGGTATACCACTTCCCCTCTTAGGCCTAGGAACCCTAGGTTCATTTTTAGGTATCCAATTACATGCTCTATATCTTAACTATGAATCAAGCTTGAAAAAGGCATGCCATGCACTTCCTGTCATCCTTCAACTCGAGCAACACTTAGAGTTGGATCCTCCTCAAGGACAAACAACAAGGTACAAGGCCTCACAACCTGTTACTAAACCCTTTTTAGGTCCACGAAACTCTTCTTCTCGTCTATTCCATAGGTACAAAGGTACCAACAGACTCATCCTCCCTATAGGGTTTGGTTCCTCTCATGGCCACCAAGAAATCATCAACCTCTAAGGGTCAAACATGTGGTGACCACTATCATCCACTTAGGTTGCATCATCCTCAACTCCCTACTTTTCCTCATATCTCAGAGTCTAGGATTCCAACTTTCTCACTTGGTTTCCTGCTCTCTCTCTAGAGCTAACCCTACAACCAACCTCACCATTAGAGGTCCTCTCTTCATGAAGGATCAACCTCAAAAGCTTCCTCTACATAGGTGAAGCCTAGGCTCGAACTTAAGTTTGCTCAAGATCATCCATAGCCCTTTATGCTCATTTCATAAGTCGTCCATCATAATTCCTTAACCAGGGTTTCATCCTACTACTGACATGCCCTGGGTGCAAGCCATACCCTACTTTCACAAGCCCATAGGGTTCTATAGGTTTTTCTCTAGCTTTATCCATGGAGGATATATCCTTCACTCTAACCTTCTCGACCCTTCCCAGGGTTGGGTTACCAGAGGTACTAGGTCATCCAATGGCTCATAAGGCATTCAGGGCATGTCTATCCAAACACCTGGTCTATCATGACATCTAACTCATCATGTTGCCTCTCCCTTAAACTTAGGGTTAGGGCTAATATCATCCTCAGAGGATGTGCCATGTCTCTATTTGTAATGGAGATTTCAATCTCCAAGACTAACTCTCTTTATCTATCCTCCTTACAGGTTGGTCTAGCCTCAGGTCTCTTCTGAGTTCATGACAACTTATGTCATACGACCTAAGCATGTATCTATTCTTTAGCTTACACTTACTCTATTAAGCTTATATCCATGACATCTTATTTATATGCTTTTCATTAATTTGATGGAGGATTCCTTAGAACTTATTAATCTTACCCATACCTCAAGAGGGTGAGGAGAAGAGAGAAAGCCCTAATCCTTAAGGTCCTTAATAGAATTTGAGTTGAGAAGGGATGAATATGATGAGAAAGTCCTAAAGGTATCTTATTTCGATTCATACCCTAAGACTTTGGCCATGTAGTCACACGGATTCGGGAGTCCTCATATTCCGACTAGCGGTGCGTAGGAAAATATTGCCAGCCCCCAGTCGTGATCCTTTTCTAGACACCGTCGTCTTTCAGATAATCCTCTAATAACTCCCTTGGGTTCTATGGAGTTTGTAAAATTTAATAATTATTAATGGTTAATTGAGGAACCTATGCTTTGATACCAAATGTTACGACCCCACCTCCCGATAACCCCCAATTAAGGGAGACCGAGAGGTCGAAGCCGCACCCATAACTTCTGAATCAAAGGTTCAGCAATTAACCAAGAATAATTATCAAATTTTCACATACTATACTGAAAAGCTGTAAGAAAATAAAATTTTGCATACCTTTTTGAAAACTTGGATCTCTAAACTTCTATCCACTTAAGCATTATACTCTAACTAATCCTCCTTGTATTTTACTTCACATATTTCATAATATGACGATTTACTATTTGTCCTTTTGTCTTGTTCCTAAAACGCCGACAAACAAAATGTCGGTCAGCCGAAGCTGGTATGTGGGGGAAACAATAATTATGTAAATACATTAACAGTATAATTATTCAATTAATCATTTAACAACCAAGATTACATTTTAGATATAACTCTGCGATCCAAGAGTACCCTATCCTCTATGTTGTCCCCATTAAACCCCTTATGATCCACCTATAGGTGAACCAATTTCTAGGGTTGAGTCACATGGCACCACTCGTAAGTAGCCCACTCCTTAACTCATAGCAGGCTAATGAGTCTCATGGCACTAAACGTAGGTAGCCCAGTTTCTAACTCTCGGTGACCTAGACTTTGCTCTAGGATTACCCCTTTTTTCTTAGCCTTTTCAAAGCAATAGAGGTGGACCCAGATCTAGTCAGTTATATACGCACATTTATAGTGATAATCATAGTCACTATATAGTTGCATGAAATAAATAAACATCCAACTGTTATTTTCAAGCAACTGATTAAAACTTCGAGAATCGTCATGAAACTAGAGCGATTATTCATAAGCGTAACCACATACCTTTGATTGCAGATTTGAGACAGAATTTACCAGAACAAAGAAATCCCAATCAAGCAACCAATTTTGCACAGAATCTTGAAATAAATATACAAATTTCCTTTATTAATATTTATCCAATATCATCACATTCCTTAGGATTTCTATTTAAATTTTAGGGTTTCCTTGGAAATTAGGGTTTTTGCCTCCACTGTTAACATTATGTTCCCTAATTTATCAAAACTACATAAAACCCTTAATTCTTCATTTTAATACTCTTAACAAGTTTAGGATCCTTATTAAACAACTTATTTCCTTAATCTGAATAAATATAGTTTTTCTCCTCTTTTATCTCAAATTAGGATTTCCATTTAGATTATCCTTCTTTTATGGATTAAACTATAAATTAGGCAACCTTGCATACACTATGGATAAACAAACCACCTTTTATTCATTAGAAAACCCTGATTATTATAATAAGGGTATTTACCCATAATTAGGGGCTTAGAACCATCATTTAACACCTTTAATATCCAATAGGTTTCAATTACTCAATTTCATCAATTAAGTATTAAGAACTTAACCCTAATTCTCCATTATCTTCAGTAAGGATTCTTTAATCTCACTTATGTTCAAGAATCAGTATATTTCAGTTGTTTACTAGAAAATTTCGAATTATAACCACTAATACTCATGTTTTCCCAAAACTAGGGTTTTTATCCTATTAAACCATGTACATGATCACAAAAACCCTAAAAGTAACATATGAATCATCCTTTTATGATTTTACCCTTTTCTTTACTATTTACTGGTTTACTTTGATCAAAAACTAAAATCAAGATTCATCATGATTGCTTTTATCTCTTTCTAGGGTTTTTCCATTATTTAATACATTAAAAGATGAAAAACCCTATACTTATTGAATATCATTTACAATTAGGATCTATTATCATTTTTATCATTCTCTACGCATTTTTCTGATCAAAAAGCACTACTTATTTGCATTTTTCGGACAAAGGGTCTATTTTTAATGGTTTGTACAAGATCACACCATTTTCTTGGATTTTCGACTAGAGAGGCTACTAATTTGGGTTTTTAGAAAATTGTTGGCCGTCAGATCTTTAGTTGTTGTAGACCGGGCACGATTCAAAGATCCTACTTGCGCGCACCCACTCACCTACTATTAAACACCCAACAAACTCCATCCGTTGATCATTGCCTTTGGCCCATCATGGACTCCGATCGAACGTCCACTGTACTTCGTCCCTAGCTTGTCCCAGCAAATGGCTACACGGCGGCGCCACAGGGAAAGCTCACTAGAGAGAGTTGATTTCTTCAACCTGGAGCATGAGGGAGCGATAGACAGTGTCGTCCTGGTTCGTGAGAGCGGACGGAGTTGAGAGGAGTAATATATATATATATATATAGTTGGGGTCTATTTCTAGGGTTTTCTAACCCCTTGTCGTCACCTGCCTTTCAAGGTAATTAGGGGTTTCTTCTAGATGCATTTAAAGCATAAGGAACCAGGGTCTAACTTGTGCAGAAATGCCTCCCGAACTCAACCATCATATTTTCTCGTTTGCACAACGACTCAATCACGAGAAAATTGGGTGGAAAAAAACTACTGACAACGGCCTATCTTCCTAGTTCGGCTAGAACTGGAAGATGCACGGCCAATTTTGGATCATAATCAAACGGTCCACACTTCTTGCGTCCAAACAAAGGAAAATCAAATTTCCATTTTAAAGGAAAACCCTTTTGTTTTCAACATAACTTTGGAAAATCATAACTCTCCAACCATGACTCCGGTTTATCCCAAATTTTGAGGGAATCTTAATAACGACTTAATCTATCATCATGCCAAGTTTGAGCTCATTATCTAAAATAAAAAGTACCTTTTTATTAGGTGAAAGATATTACTCGATTAGGTATATTTCTCACTTATCTTCTCTTTCCTTTGCTATTAAATTATCATTCTGAGTTCCTTGAACCTTAAGGAACCTTAATGGCTCGAAATCCCCATCTTGGGAATATACATTAGCCTTTTACTTATCTTTTATCCTTTATTTCCCATTATCTTATTTGTTTCTTATCACAATATTTCCTTTTGAGGATTTCTCTTTGTTTCTCTTTAGTTTCCTCATTGGTATTCCTTTTATCATTAGGAATGCTTGGGATACGAAATTCCACCAAGAATAACTCAATTACACCTCTTTTCAATTGTTTTCCACATTTTACCATTGTTTTCAATTTCTTTCTTAATAAAGAAATACTTAATTAATCCTTTCTTTTCTCATCACTTTCTTTTTGCAACTTGGGACTCCTTGGAACCCAAGGAACCCAAGAGGCACGAAATCCATCCTTTGATTACATCTCTTTGCCTTCTAGAGGCTTCTACCTCTTCCTTTTCTCAAATATTCAATTATTCAATTACTAATTGAATTTTCTTTGTTATTTGGGCCATATAGCCAATAAATCCCACAACACATACATCAAGGCTATTGTAAACAAAATCCATGCATTCAAAACAAATTATACCATTCTTTGTTCAATTATCTTTAATATGAGAAATTACATTTCTCGCCAGATGAACCCAAAAATTGGGGTTGTAACAAAAGGAGTCCTAGGAGGGAGGTATGCTCACCTCCTTGGTGGGTGGGATTACCAAATCACAATGCACGCATGCACACACACACACGCATGCCACGCCACGCCTCACCTCACCTAGCTTGGCCTGGCCGGCCAGGCTCAGGCTTGTGGATTGTGGAGAATTTCTTCCATCTTTCGTCTTCTTTTTACACTAGGATACAAACTAAGTAATTATTTACTCATGTAATTCATTGTTTCTTTCCTATTCAGATTTCCTAATCCTAACTGGAAAGTGTTTCCCTTTGCGGTTTTTATTTCGTAATGTGTACAAGAGCAACCGAGTGTTTGCGTCTTACTGGGAATAGGATTAGGGACACACGTGGCTACATATATGCCTCCGGTCATTAGGGTTAAACACACCAAAATAGTCTTTTGTCGTCGTGTGTTTTGTGAGACCTAATACAGAGTGTGAGAGCTATCATCCCGGAGTCACTTCATGGAGTCGTTCTCCTGTGCGAAGCACGACTTCTCCTTCTCTTCACTGAGACGCAACTGTCAGGCGGTGGTTCCTGCAGTTGTTGTACTGCACTGGTAGCAGTGCAACGAGCGCGAGTGAGATGCGCAAGTTACAGGTTCATGTCGGATCGCGGCTGGGAGAACGGTGTTTATCCGTGAGGATTGTCGGGCACTAATTTCTTTAAGTAACACGCTCGTTTCTCAACGAACGATCTGGTTTGTGAATCTAACTCCTGTTTTTCTATTCTCCTACTTTGTTTGAACTTCGTTTCTTATTTTGGATATGCCTAAATTGTTAATTACATTGCACCTATCGATAACAAATTTTAACAACGCTTGATGCCTCCCGATCCCCACCTTTCTGTTGGTTGGAAATTGGACTACACCTCCAAGACACCACCGTCGCAGGCTCGTCGTTAGTGTGAGTCGATGCTTTGGGGTGCAATCGGCCATTTCGTCCCTCCTCCTCTCTTCTTCTTCTGTAGACTATAATGATCTTTATGGCTCTAAACATCTCCTATAGCTACAAGCCCCAGAGCCGACATCCTTGCCACCATGAGGGTCTTCTGCATCCAGTTTTGATCTGGGAAGAAGATACCGCCGCCGTGAGCCTTCTCTCTAGTGAGCAATGAGTCGAGGTCAGAGCCTTCTTTCTCAACCATTTCTACTACCAAAATCTTTGGGATGCTTCATGGGTTTGAGGTATCTAGGTCACTTGTCTTATTGGGATTGAAGCCCGATTTGGTCTTGCAGTTGTAGGTAATAACGACGCTCAATGGGGCAGGTTGGGCATCTGCAAAAGAACTCCTTTTTGCCTTCGCCCAAAGTGACTGACAGTTGCACCCAATCTGTCAGAACTCCAGGGCACCACAAGGACACATCGAGGAGGCAAGGAGCCATGGATTCATGATCTCTCTAGCAAGGCGTCGCCGACGTGAGGTTCTTCAGACATTCTCCATCTCTCTATTGCCTACTTGGCTTCCCTTCCCCCAGCCTCCGCCTGCCACTATGGTTGGAAAGGGTAGGGTGTGTGACTGTTCGAACTCCCTAGATCAAGACAAAGGGTTGGTGTTAGAGGTCTTCGGATCTGGGTAGTTTGTGAACAACAGTCACCCTAAGATATCTGGCAATCAACTTCTTGATCCAATGTTTGTGGGCGTCATTGAGATGGGTTGAAACTGCTTCCTCTACAGAAACAGGAGGTGGGTGACAAAGTATCCATTCTCGTATTAGTATAGGGGATTACAATCCAGATCGGGCCATGTTTCCAGGCTTTGGTTCGTGCCCCATAAAAGGATAAGGCAGTGAGACACCAAATTTATCACAACCAAGATATCAAGTGAATAAAAGACCAAAGTTCCCCAATTTAAATATCATTAAATGTCTTCAACTCCAAACAGTTATATCTCTTTATAGTGAACACCAATCATCCTGATTTTTGAGAAATGATTTTTACATTGTAAAATCTCTCATCCATAAAAGCTTGAGGCCAAAACTCCATTATACGTTCTTATAAATAAAGCCTTCAAATAACCTTATAAATATTTATAGACCTCAACTAAAATTCAATTGTTCAACAAATCTTCATCAAATAAATTCCAATAGACTCTTTATGATCCTCATTCCTTAGTGTTCATCAATGTACCATGTGTGTTCATCGATACTATTAGATAGGGGCCCATAGCCTCATAAGTACCCAAATGATAAGGAACATGTATAAAACATGTCAGGATGTATTCACGATCTTAGTAAAACCTTTTTATAATAGATAGGTATCCATCCATACATCTAGATCAAAATATCATATATGAATCTCACATAATTTGAATATTGAGAATCCTAAAATCTAGGTTACCATTTTTTGTTAACCGTAGTCTATCTTTGGAGGACCAATTCGTTATTGAATAGAGTGGGAGACTAGAATCTTTGTCTCCCATCTCTAACAAGAAGGAGGACATATGGTGCAGAAGCTAAAAGTCCCTGTGGGAATCTAATATGGGAATCTCAACTTGACTGGGAAGTGTACTCCAGAATCCATTTGGAATTCAAGTTACCCACTCTCCTTTGACTTTAGATGAGAAACAAGGAGACCAAATCCTTGTGAGATCACCATGTTTGGCCTAGACTAGGAGTACAAGAGCCATTTCTCTGAGTCTATATATTTAGGGGTACTAGAGAAGAGGTAATAGATACCGTGAGGTTGAAAGGCACCTTGCCAACACTTTGATATGGATCACTGATGACAAAGTCAGAGTGGACATGAGATAGGTATGAAGAAGCCAAGGATGGACTCTACAATTCAAGTAATTCCTCTACTATTTGAGTAGTGTAGTGTGGTGAATCCCACCATAGGTGTTGGCTACCTTTTACATGACGTGCAACCCCAATATCTAGAAGGAACCTCCCTTCCAATGATTTAGGGAGTAGGGAAGCACTTTAGTGCATGAAATAAAGACTTTATTTTTTAAAAACAAGACATAAAGGTAAGAACTAAAGCATATCAATGTTATGTTTGAATGCATTCTTACACTGGTTCAAAGTAATAACATTCCAGAGATTCAAAAACAAAAATGAAAGGACAATGGAGTGTTATCTGAGTGCTTTTAGATCTAAAAATCAAGGGCTAGAAAATCTCAATTGATAATTGGCTTAAAATTACTTAATTCATATATATAGGTATATATTTAACAAATATGATACATTTGGAAAGATCTTCGAGTGCATATTTGTGAGAATATGCTAAATGGAGAAGGGAAAAGACTATTTGAAACAAAACATGTTTGACAATGATGAATATGCCACGAGATTTGATATGAATGAATAAATTTGATCAAATAAATTGTCAAAATAATCATTTTAGGTCTATAATGCAAAACTAAGGTATGATCTTAGTGTTTTAGTTCATAAATTTCTTATTTGTTTCTAACAATTGAAGTATCAAGCGATGCGATAAAATTTGGAAAATTTACCAAAAAATTGTTTTTAAGGTATGAATTACTAAAATTGCAATGTTTGGGTCGACTGCACAAGACTCTAGTAGAGTTTTAAAAATGGCGAATGACCCCACAGACCAACACTAGCTTTAATTGCATGCTTTGTCCTCACACACAAGTCAGTGATATGAGTAGTCCATTCATTCCTTTTAAGATCATTTTATCTGAGGTGTCAAATCTTGGAACGTGCAATTCCCCTACTTAGACGGTTGATGTCCTCATCAAGGTTCAACTATTTGTCCTCATAATATTTTCCCATTTCAATGCAGACCCAAAATAACCCATGGACACCAAACTTCTGATCACAGTTGTTAGCGTAAGGATGGATGCATCACCATGGATAGCCCTTTTACAACATTTCCAGACACATAACTATAATTTCTTATTTGGTTTAATCATTGAAGTATCAAGCTATTAGATAAAATTAAGAAAATTTACCTAAAATTTGATTTTAGGTATAAATCACTAAAGCTGAAATGTTGGGCCTCACTACCCAAGACTCTAGTTGAGTTTCCAAAATGATGAATGGCCTGGCCTTAATTGTATGATTTGTCCTTGTTCATGCGCAAGTATATATCAACTTCCATGTTGGTCATCCATCCTACTACAGATCGAGATGAGCACGCTTAACTGTGAAGTTTTTAGTGATGGGCTCACTAAAATGGAGGTGCACCTTGGTGATATGTGTAGTCCATTCATCCCTTTTAAGATCATTTTATCTGAGACATCAAATCATGGTATGTTACAATATCTCCCACTTCAAATCTTTACGTCCTTATCAAGGCTCAACTATATGTCCTCATAATATTTCCCCATTTCAGTGCATACCCAGAATGACCCATGGAGACCCAAAATTTCTCCACTTTTCACTATTACATCTTAACTCCAAAATTTCTCCTATGTTAAACACAATTTCATCTACCCAGATTATATTTGTATAAAATTGTTCACTTCACATTCAATTTCATCACTTCTTTCTTGATAAAACTAGCCATTCATTAATCTAAGAACAAACATGAGAATGCACTTGCATCCATGAGAAAAAAAATAGTAGCAATAGTGCAGCAGTAATGGTGCCCTCTTCAAAGCATACATAGAGGTTGTTTCCCTATGCCAAATAGTCCACGATAAGAAAGAACCCTACATGATAAGGGATAAGCCATCATAACTCATAAATTGCCAAGACTAAACTAAGGTTGTCACATCCCAGACTTGATAAATTTCCTTGATAAAATATCCTCTATCATGATAGTTATGAATGTAAGAGTCCATTATGCAAAGTTCTAATACAATGGAATTGATATGCTAAAATATGAAATACATGATATGTTAGGCTTATTATGATGTGATGATGTAGTGGATTGATTTTTCATTGACTTGAATTCTTTTCTAATGAATATAATGGAAGTTAATTTAAAATATTTAGGATATTTAATTAAGGATAGGTTTGATGATGACTTTGTTGACTTGAAATTTATACATTGTCCATATTTTGATAATAACTTAACCATTCCATTCATATGTATCTAATATGTTTTTTGAGATAAATTCAGGTATTAGGTACATGAAAAGGATCAAATTCATCAATCCCTAGCTTGTTGAAGTTCAAGTCAAAAGCAATGTAAATGTGTATTTGGGAAAACACTCCAAATCACCTTAGAACTTTTTTGTAATCATTTGTATTGATGATATGACTTGTAACTAAGATGAGGAAAAATCATGGACACTTAATCCCATCATATGGTCACTTAAAATCATTTTGATAAATTCCTCACAGTAACTTCATCAGTCGAGTTTGAAACACAATCGATCCTTGATGGATTTCGGGAATGATTTGGATTGGTCGAGTTGTACACTCATAGAACTTGACCGACCAACTTTCTGTCCAAGGTTAATTTTGGTAAATTGGTCGAGTTATCCCAAGATAAACTCGACCGTCCATTTGAATATTGGCTTTGTCAGGTAGTGGATCGGTCGAGTTACCTTTATTGAAACTCGACCGAATACATTGTACAAAAAATATGGAAAAAGTGATTGCAACCGTTGGGAGTTGTTAGAATAAAAAATATGTCTGTTTAAAGTTGCAAAATAGCTAGTTTTCATTCTTAAGTGATGCCACACACAAAGGAACACCCCAGATATAAATAAGACCTCTTGGAGTTCATTCCAAGGTTCCTCATTCATTCTATCCTTGGTCCTTTCTATAGTTGAGTGTGCTAAATGCCTTTGAGATCCTTTATCTCTCTCATTTACAAAGAATTTTGTGATTATGAGTAAGTTAGGCATGTTGTAAGAGAGATACCTCATTGAGTTGAGAAGGGATGAATATGATGAGAAAGTCCTAAAGGTATCTTATTTCGATTCATACCCTAAGACTTTGGCCAGGGAGTCACACGGATCTGGGAGTCCTCGTATTCCGACTAGCGGTGTGGAGGAAAATATTGCCAACCCCCAGTCGTGATCCTTTTCTAGACACCTCCGTCTTTCGGATAATCCTCTAATAACTCCCTTGGGTTCTATGGAGTTTGTGAAATTTAATAATTATTAATGCTTAACTGAGGAACCTATGCTCTGATACCAAATGTTATGACCCCACCTCCCGATAAACTCCAATTAAGGGATACCGAGAGGTCGAAGCCGCACCAATAAATTCCGAATCAAAGGTTTTGTAATTAACAAAGAATAATTATCAAATTTTCACATACTATACTGAAAAGCTGTCAGAAAATAAATTTTTGCATACCTTTCTGAAAACTTTGATCTCTAAACTTCTATCCACTTAAGGATTATACTCTAACTAATCCTCCTTGTATTTTACTTCATGTCTTTCATAATATGACGATTTACTGTTTGTCCTTTTGGCTTGTTCCTAAAACGCCGACAAACAAAACGTCGGTCAGTCGAAGCTGGTATGTGGGGGAAACAATAATTATGTAAATACGTTAACAATGTTATCATTCAATTAATCATTTAACAACTAAGATTACATTTTAGATATAACTCCGTGATCCAAGAGTACCCTATCCTCTATGTTGTCCCCGTTAAACCCCTCATGATCCACCTATAGGTGAACCAATTTCTAGGGTTGAGTCACATGTCACCACTTGTAAGTAGCCCACTCCTTAACTCATGGCAGGCTAATGAGTCTCATGGCACTAAACGTAGGTAGCCCAGTTTCTACCTCGCGGTAACCTAGACCTTGCTCTAGGATTACCCCTTTTTTCTTAGACTTTTCAAAGCAATAGAGGTGGACCCAGTTCTAGTCAGTTATATACGCACATTTATAGTGATCATAGTCACTTTATAGTTGCATGAAATAAATAAACATCCAACAGTTATTTTCAAGCAACTGATTAAAACTTTGGGAATCGTCATGAAACTAGAATGATTATTCATAAGCGTAACCACATACCTTTGATTGCAGATTTGAGACAGAATTAACCAGAACAAATAAATCCCAATCAAGCAACCAATTTTGCACAGAATCCTAAAATAAATATACCAATTTCCTTTTATTCATTTTTATCCAATATCATCACATTCCTTAGGATTTCTATTTAAATTTTAGGGTTTCCTTGGAAATTAGGGTTTTTGCCTCCACTATTAACATTATGATCCCTAATTTATCAAAACTACATAAAACCCTTAATTCTTCATTTTAATACTCTTAACAAGTTTAGGATCCTTATTAAACAACTTATTTCCTTAATCTGAATAAATATGATTTTTCTCCTCTTTTATCTCGAATTAGGGTTTCCATTTAGATTATCCTTCTTTTATGGATTACAACTCTAAATTAGGCAACCTTGCATACAAAACGGATAAACAAACCACCTTTTATTCATTAAAAAACCCTGATTATTATAATAAGGGTATTTACCCATAATTAGGGGCTTAGAACCATCATTTAACAACTTTAATATCCAATAGGTTGCAATTACTCAATTTCATCAATTAAGTATTAAGAACTTAACCCTAATTCTCCATTATCTTCAGTAAGGATTCTTTAATCTCACTTATGTTCAAGAATCAGTATATTTCAGTTGTTTACTAGAAAATTTCGAATTATAACCACTAATACTCATGTTTTCCGAAAATTAGTGTTTTTATCCTATTAAACCATGTACATGATCACAAAAACCCTAAAAAGTATCATACTAATCATCCTTTTATGATTTTACCCTTTTCTTTACTATTAACTGTTTACTTTGATCAAAAACTAAAATCAAGATTCATCATGATTGCTTTTATCTCTTTCTAGGGGTTTTCCATTATTTAATACATTAAAAGATGAAAAACCCTATACTTATTAAATATCATTTACAATCAGGATCTATTATCATTTTTATCATGCTCTACGCATTTTTCTGATCAAAAAGCACTACTTGTTTGCATTTTTTGGACAAAGGATCCGTTTTAATGGTTTGTATAAGATCACACCATTTTCTTAGATTTTCGACTAGAGAGGCGACTTACTTGGGTTTTTCAAAAAATTGTTGGCCGTCGGATCTTTTTTTTTTTGCAGACCGAGAACGATCCAAAGATCCTCCTTGCGCGCGCCCACTCACCAACTGTTAAACACCCAACGAACTCCATCCGTTGATCATTGCCTTTGGCCCATCATGGACTCCGATCGAACGTCCACTGTACTTCGTCCCTAGCTTGTCCCAACAAATGGCTACACGGCGGCGCCGCAGGGAAAGATCACTAGAGAGAGTTGATTTCTTCAACCCGGAGCATGAGGGAGCGATAGACAGTGTCAACCTGGTTCGTGATAGCGGACGGAGTTGAGAGGAGTGATATATATATAGTTGGGGCCTATTTCTAGGGTTTGCTAACCCCCCGTCATCACCTGCCTTTCAAGGTAATTAGGGGTTTCTTCTAGATGCATCCAAAGCACAAAGAACCAGGGTCTAACTTGTGCAGAAATGCCATCTGAACTGAACCATCATATTTTCTTGTTTACACAACGACTCAATCATGAGAAAATTGGGTGGAAAGAAACTACTGACAGTGACCTATCTTCCTAGTTCGGCTAGAACTGGAAGATGCACGACCAACGTTGGATCATAATCCAACGGTCCACACTACTTGCGTCCAAACAAAGGAAAATCAAATTTCCATTTTAAAGGAAAACCCTTTTGTTTTCAACATAACTTTGGAAAATCATAACTCTCCAACCATGACTCTGTTTAATTCCAAATTTTGAGGGAATCTTAATAACGACTTAATCTATCATCATGCTAAGTTTGAGCTCATTATCTAAAACAGAATGCACCTTTTTATTAGGTGAAATATATTACTCGATTAGGTATATTTCTCAATTATCTTCTCTTTCCTTTGCTATTAAATTATCATTCTGAGTTCCTTGAACCTTAAGGAACCTTAATGGCTCGAAATCACCATCTTGGGAATATACATTAGCCTTTTACTTATCTTTTATCCTTTATTTCCCATTATCTTATTTGTTTCTTATCACAATATTTCCTTTTGAGGATTTCTCTTTATTTCTCTTTTATTTTCCTCATTGGTATTCCTTTTATCATTAGGAATCCTTGGGATACGAAATTCCACCAAGAATAACTCAATTTCACCTCTTTTCAAATGTTTTTCACATTTTACCATTGTTTTCAATTTCTTTCTTAATAAAGAAACACTTAATTAATCTTTTCTTTTCTGATCACTTTCTTTTTGCAACTTGAGACTCCTTGGAACCCAAGGGACCCAAGAGGCACGAAATCCATCCTTTGATTACATCTCTTTGCCTTCTAGAGGCTTCTACCTCTTCCTTTTCTCAAATATTCAATTAGTCAATTACTAATTGAATTTTCTTTGTTATTTGGGCCCAATAGCCAATAAATCCCACAACACAGACATCAAGGCTATTGTAAACAAAATCCATGCATTCAAAACAAATTATACCATTATTTGTTCAATTATCTTTAATATGAGAAATTACATTTCTCGCCAGATGAACCCAATAATTGGGGTTGTAACAAAAGGAGTCCTATGAGGGAGGTATGCTCACCTCCTTGGTGGGTGGGGTTACCAAATCACAACGCACACATACACGCACGCGCGTGCCACGTTACGCCTCACCTCGCCTCACCTAGCCTGGCCTGGCCTGGCTTGGTCGGGCCGGGCTCGGGCTTGTAGATTGTGGAGAATGTCTTTCGTCTTTTGTCTTCTTTTTGCACTAGGATACAACTAAGTAATTAATTACTCATGTAATTAATTATTTCTTTCCTATTCGGATTTCGGAATCCTAACTGGAAAGTGTTTCTCTTTGCGGTTTTTATTTTGTAATGTGTACAAGAGCAACTGAGTGTTTGCGTCTTACTGGGAATAGGATTAGGGATGCACGTGGATACATATATGCCTCCGGTCATTAGGGTTAAACACACCGAAACAGTCTTCTGCCGATGTGTGTTTTGTGAGCCCTAATACAGAGTGCGAGAGTTGTCGTCCCAGAGTCACTTCGTGGATTCGTTCTCCTGTGCGAAGCGTGACTTCTCCTTCTCTTCACCGAGACGCAACTGTCAGGCGGTGGTTCCTGCAGTTGTTGTGTTGTACTGGTAGCAGTGCAACAAGCGCGAGTGAGACGCGCAAGTTCCAAGTTCGTGCTAGATCACGACTGGGAGAACGGTGCTTATCCGTGAGGATTGCCGGGCACTGATATCTTTAAGTAACACGTTCATTTCTCAACGAACGATCTGCTTTGTGAATCTAACTCCTGTTTTTCTATTCTTCTTCTTTGTTTGAACTTCGTTTCTTATTTTGGATCTTCCTGAATTGTTAATTATATTGCACCTGTCGATAACAAATTTTAACAACACTTGATGCCTCTTGATCCCCACCTTTCTATTGGTTGGAAATTGGACTACACCTCCAAGACACCACCGTCGCAGGCTCGTCGTTAGTGTGAGTCGATGCTTTGGGGTGTGATCGGCCATTGAGTCCCTTCTCCTCTCTTCTTCTTCTATAGACTCTAATGATCTTTCTGGCTCTAAACATCTCCTATAGCTACAAGCCCCAGAGCCCACATCCTCGCCACCATGAGGGTCTTCTGCAACCAGTTATGATCTGGGAAGAAGATACCGCCGCCGTGAGCCTTCTCTCTAGTGAGAAATAAGTCGAGGTCAGAGCCTTCTTTCTCAACCTTTTCTACTACCAAAATCTTTGGGATGCTTCATGGGTTTGAGGTGTCTAGGTCACTTGTCTTATTGGGATCGAAGCCCAGTTTGGTCTAGCAGTTGTAGGTAATAGCGGCGCTCATTGGGGTGGGTTGGGCATCTGCAAAAGAACTCCCTTTTGCCTTCGCCCAAAGAGACTGACAGTTGCACCCAATCTGTCATAACTCCAGGGCACCACAAGGACACATCGAGGAGGCAAGGAGCCATGGAGTCATGATCTCTCCAGCAAGGTGTCGCCGACGTGAGGTTCTTCAGACATTATCCATCTCTATGTTGCCTACTTGGCTTCCCTTCCCCCAGCCTCCGCCTGCCACTATGGTTGGAAAGGGTAGGGTGTGTGACTGTTCGAACTCCCTAGATCAAGAAAAAGGATTGGTGTTCGAGGTCTTCGGATCTGGGTAGTTTGTGAACAACAGTCACTCTGAGATATCTGGCAATCAACTTCTTGATCCAATGTTTGTGGGCGTCATTGAGATGGGTTGAAATTGCTTCCTCTACAGAAACAGGAGGTGGGTGACAAAGTATCCATTCTCGTATTAGTATAGGGGATTACAATCCAGATCGGGCCATGTTTCCAGGCTTTGGTTCGTGCCCCATAAAAGGATAAGGCAGCGAGACACCAAATTTATCACAACCAAGATATCAAGTGAATAAAAGACCAAAGTTCCCCAATTTAAATATCATTAAATGTCTTCGACTCCAAACAGTTATATCTCTTTATTGTGAACATCAATCATCCTGATTTTTGAGAAATGATTTTTACATTGTAAAATCTCTCATCCATAAAATCTTGAGGCCAAAATTCCATTATACGTTCTTGTAAATAAAGCCTTCGAATAACCTTATAAATGTTTACAAACATCAACTAAAATTCAATTGATCAACAGATCTTCATCAAATAAATTCCAATAGACTCTTTATGATCCTCATTCCTTAGTGTTCATAAATGTACCACTTGAGTTCATCGATACTATTAGATAGGGGCCAATAGCCTCATAAGTACCGAAATGATAAGGAACATGTATAAAACATGTCAGGATGTATTCATGATCTTAGTGAAAACCTTTTTATAACAGATAGGTATCCATCCATACATCTAGATCAAAATATCATATATGAATCTCACATAATTTGAATATTGAGAATCCTAAAATCTAGGTTACCATTTTTTGTTAACCGTAGTCTATCTTTGGAGGACCAATTCGTTATTGAATAGAGTGGAAGACCAGAATCTTTGTCTCCCACCTCTAACAAGAAGGAGGACATATGGTGCATAAGCTAAAAGTCCCTGTGGGAATCTAATATGGGAATCTCAACTTGACTGGGAAGTGTACTCCAGAATCCATTTGGAATTCAAGTTACCCACTCTCCTTTGACTTTAGATGAGAAACAAAAAGACCAAAAGAAGGAATTGAGCTGCTTGGAAGAGTGGGTAAGCCTTGTGGTGAGGTAGAATACTATCTCTTTGATAGGTAAGCCCTTGGGTGTAAGAAGGTCATATTGTATGTCTTATAGTGGAATATAAGTATACATGGGTTGCAAATTCCTAGAGGTTGACCTCTCTAGGTAGTGAACTGACAATCTCCTAGTTTGGAGATTGGAACCACTGTAAAAATCTTATCCAAGTGTCTGTTTCAATCTCTCTCATCCTTTTTATGCTTGTTTGGATAAGACTTAAAATTCACTTTTAGCATTTGGTTTAAATTAATATAATTTGAAGGTCTAACTATTCTTGTGCAAGTTTTGAAGCTCTATTCATGCCCCCCTTCTAGAACCCTAGATTCAACAAGTGGTATTAGAGCAAAGATCTTCTCTAAAAACTCTCCTATGAGATGATAAGATGGGTGAGAACCTATTTGATTCCCTCAATCTAGAGGGAGGCTTCTCCATGCACCCCCGATCTTCTATGACGCCAACTTCCTCTACTAGAAGCGACAGATGCAGTTTTACATTCAAGGAATGAATTTTGACACGTGGAAAGTGATAATTACACCCTACAAGGAGTTGGCTGGAGCTGGAGCTGTAGCTACTTGATATGAAGCAGCTCTGAAGGTGATGCATCTCATCCCAAAGCTTGTAGCATCCTCTATGCTTCCCTCACTCCTTCTGAATTCTACCGCATCTACTCATGGTACACAACCCACGAGATATGGGACAAGTTGTGCATCACTTATGAAGGCATGAAGCAAGTGAAGAAGGCAAAGATCTACATGTTGAACAACCTCTTAGAGAACTTCAATATGGGGAAGAAAGAAGGAGTAGTTGAGATGTATTCAAGACTCAACATCATCATCAACGGCCTTGCAAATTTGGGACATACTTTGGATAGAAGAGCAATCAACTCAAAGATTCTAAGGTCTCTTCCAAAGAGATGGGAGTCAAAGATGACCTCCATTAAAGAAGTTAGAAGTCTTAGTGATCTTCCAACCGAAGAGCTTATTGGTAACCTACAAGCTCATGAGCTAAGACTTGACAAGCAAGAAGAAGAAGTAAAGCAAGAAGAAAAAGAATCAAGGAAGATCAAAGATAGCGCCTTCAAATCTTATGTGGAGACTCTCATTCTTCAATAACAACTTGCTTTTCGGGCATCTCCCTCGTCCTCTAGTGAAGATGATGGTCCTAGTGAGCATGAAGCCAACATCTCCTAGTGAAAGCACTTCAAAGAAAAGCAATCTTCTTCATCTACTCCAAGGTTCTACAAGTGTGGTGAAAAGAAACTACAAGAGTGAATGTCCTAAGGCTTGAATGTCACACCACAACAGCAGCTCCAAGAAGGAGGAAGACTATAAGAGTGATAGAAAATACAAGAGGAATGACAAGAAGGAAAGAAATATCAAAGATGCAGCTCATGCCACATGGGAAGGATCATCCTCTACTGGATCAAGCTCCGATGAAGATAGTGAATACCACCTTGCACTCATGGCCTTCACAAGTGAAGACATTGGTGAGATAAGTGTGCATGAGTTAGCTAAAGAAACTCATATCAACATGCTTAATTCTCCCCATTCTTCTTATTCTGAATGTAAATCTAAAAAGAAGATATTGGGTAAAATTATTGATGATTTGTATGCTAAGCTCTATATTCTTGAGCAAAATGAGAAAGTTCATCTTGAAAGCATTGATTCTTTGCAAGGACAGTTTCTTAATATTGAGCTCCAATACAATGGGGTTGAAGTTGAGAATGGGATCTACCTTAAAATATCACTAGTCTTAATAAGAATATCACTAGTATTAAGGAAGAGGACAAAAATTTCCTTGATGAGCTTGAGTTGCTTAAAACTAAAAATGTAGAACTTAAGCTTATTAGTGATACTCCTAGAGATGAGATAGATGTTTAACTCAAAGATATTCAATTACTTAAAACTAAAATTTCTAGGTTGATTTCTCAAGTAAATGATTTATCTTCTAAACCTATTTTGCCTAGCAATGATGTTTCTTTTGTTACTCTTCAAAAAGATTCATATTTGACTAAAGCCCTCTGTCTAGAGGCTGACCTTTTGCAAACTCAAATGATCTTGCTATTTGCCTTCTACTGTTATCTCTCTTACTAATGACAATCATAGACTTAGAGCCTCTCTGCAAAAATTCCTCAAAGGGAAGAACTCCCTAAATCAAATCCTTGGTCATTCTACCAAAAAAAGTGTTACTAGTGGTTTGGGATTTGTAGGGGGAGCTCCTAAGGGCAAGAGTAAGGCCCAAATGTAAGAAAAGAGTAAGAAAACTCCTTTCTTCCATAGATAGCCTTCTAGCTCAAAGAATCTTATGATTTTTTTTTATTTCAAGAGTGATGATCACTATTCTACTTATTGTCCATACAAGCCTAAGGGGACAAGCCCAAAGATGAAGTGGGTCCCCAATCTAACACCAGATCCCAAATATTGAGTTAGGACTAACATTCTCCTTTCTTTCAGGAAAAAGGAAAATGGATTGTTGATAGTGTCTTCTTAAAGCGCATGACAAGTGATATAAGCCATTTCAACAATTTCACTAAGAAGAAAGGAGGATCGGTTACTTTTGGGGACAATAAGAAAGGTAAAGTAAAATGTGAGGGTGATGTAGGTGAATCCTTGTATATCAAGAATGTTCTATTTGTGGATGGATTACATCACAACTTAATAAGTGCTAATCAATTATATTATAATGGTTACATTGTGTTGTTTACTTCTTTTGAATGTTTGCTCCTAGATTCCCTCACTTACAATGTCATATATAAGGGAACTATGAATGGTAATCTTTATGTTAATGTGCTTGACTCTATTAAGCCTGATGTTGGTAGATGCCTTGTAGCCAATTTGAATGATATTTCTCTTTGGCATTTTTAGCTAGGTCATGTAAATATGCATCAATTGAATAAGTTGAGCAAAAAGGACGTGGTCAAAGGACTTCCCAAATTAGATTTTGAAAAGGATGAGGAATGCCAATCTTGTACATAAGGAAAACAAACCAAGTCCTCCTTCAAATACAAAGGAGTCATTAGTACCAAAAGAGCTCTTGAACTTCTTCATATTGATCTATTTGGACCTATGAGACCTCAATCGCTTTGTGGTTCCAACTATTATCTTGTTATTGTCGATGATTTTTTTTTATCTACTTGGACCTTCTTTCTTGTCTCCAAGAGAAATACTCTAGATGTTTTCTCTAGCTTTTGCTAACAAGTTGAAAATGAAGCTTCTCGCTGCATTGTTTCTATCAGTAGTGATCATGGGGGAGAATTTCAAAATGATCTGTTTGAACGGTTTTGTGGAGAATCCAGATATGCACATAACTTCTCTTCACCTCGAACACCTCAACGAAATAGGGTTGTAGAGAGGAAGTATAGGTCACTAGTGGAAATGGCTAGGACCACACTTCTAGAGTATGATACTCTAAAGAAGTTTTGGGTCGAAGTTGTTAGTACTTCATGTTTTGTGCAAAACTGGGTCTTCACACATCCCTCTTTGAAGAAAACCCCCTATGAGCTATGGCATGGTAGGAAGCCTTCCATTGAGTATTTTCACATTTTTGGGTGTCCTTGTTTGGTTTTGAACACAAAATATTCTCTTAACAAGTTTGATCTGAAATCATACAAGCATTTCTTTCTTGGATATAGCACTACTTGCAATGCTTATAGATTGTATAATGTTGATCTATCTATAGTAGAAGAATATATTAATTTCAAATTTATTGAGACTAACCCCTTTGTTTCCAAGAATGTTGCTAATGATGATGTTGTTGATGAAGTAATTCCTATCTTAAAAGAACTCAACCTCACTCAAAAGGGAAAAGAGGTGGCTACTCAAGGAGAAGAGATAGATGAAGAAAAGAAGGATCCAACCCCCGACTTTCTAAAGAACCATCCTAAAGATCCCATCATAGGTGCCCACCATCCTAAAGATCCCATCATAGGTGCCCTTTGAAAGAGTGAAGACATGGGTGGCCTACAACAAAGAACAAGCCAACATCGCCTTCATCTCACAGCTCAAGCTAAAGAATGTTAAAGAAGGTCTTGGGGATGATGAGTGGATCCTAGCCTTATAGGAAGAACTGGAGCAATTCAGAAATAACAAAGTGTGGACTCTTGTGCCAATACTATGTGATAGAAAGATCATTAGCACAAAGTGGGTCTACTACAACAAGCTGGATGAAAGCGATAAGGTGGTAAGAAACCAAGCATGGCCAGTGGCTCAAGGCTACAATCAAAAGGATGGTATTGACTTTGATGAAACTTATGCTCTTGTTGATAGGCTTGAGTCTATTAGAATGTTACTTACTTTTGCTAGCTACAAACATTTCTTGGTATAATTGAGGAGGAAGTATAGGTTGCTCAACCTTAAGGCTTTGAACATGATAGTTTGCCAAATCATGTATATCTATTGCAAAAATCTATCTATGGACTCAAACAAGAACCTTGAGCTTGGTATGAGAAACTAAAGAAATTTTTGTTAGATAATGGTTATATCATGGGAAAAGTTGATTCTACCTTGTTTCTTAAACACACTTCTAACAATTTTCTTATCACTCAAATCTATGTAAATGATATTATTTTTGGTGGAACTAATCTTGATCTTTGCAAGGAGTTCAGTTCTCCTATGTAGAGTGAATTTGAGATGAACATGATGGGTGAGCTTACATTCTTCATCAGCTTTCAAATCAAGCAAACTAAGATGGGAACTTTACCAACCAAAGCAAATACACAACTGAACCGCTCAAGTTCTTTGGGATGGAAAACATGAAGCCGATGGACACACCCATGTCCAACGCCGCCAATTTGGACCGTGATGAAGAATGTGAGAAAGTGGATGGCAAGCTCTATAGAGGTATGATTGGAAGTTTACTTTATTTACCTCTAGACCTAACTTAATGTTTAGTGTTGGCTTGTGTTCTCGCTTTAAATCAAGTCCTAGGAAATCACATCTTATAGTTGTTAAAAGGATTTTGAGGTACTTAGCCAAAACCTAAAATTTTGAACCATGGTATCCTAAGTTGTGGGACTTTAGTCTTACTCCTTATAGTGATGTTGATTACGTAGGATGTTTGATTGATATAAAGTGAACAAGTGGTACTTGCTTTCTTCTAGGACCATGCTTGGTGTCTTGTTTTTATGAGAAATAGAGTACAATGGTTGTATCAACTACTGAGGTTGAATACAATATATTTGGGAGTTGTTGTGCCCATGTACTATGGATGGAGCAAATGTTTTAAGAATTTAACATTCATTTTGATGCTTCTCCTATCTAGTGTGACAATACTAGTGCAATCAATTCATCTTACAATCCTATATTGCATAGTAGAGCCAAGCATATAGAGGTTCATCATCATTTTCTTCATGATCACATTGCCAAAAAGGATATTTATATCATGCATATGGACACGGAAAATCAGTTGGCAGACAATTTTACTAAACCTCTAGATAGAGAGCAATTTAATTTTATTAGATCAAAACTGCACATAATTGCCTTGGATGATGTTGATATACCATCTATCTAGATGTTATCCATCCTATATGTTTTTCTCATGTCTTGATCACCTTTCCTTACTAAAGTGCTAAAATTTCATGTTCTTATGCCTTGTTTTCACTTGTTTTGGGTATCTTTTGTAAATGACTATTTTATCGCAAGATAGTACCTTATAATAAGTGACATGTGCCTTAATATGTCTAAAATTAAAAATGAACTTGAAAAATAAATTTAATCTACATCAAAATGCCTAGAAATTAAAAGGTTTATGTTTGGGACAGACTGCATATCGTTCGAGTTGGCAACTCGATCGATCCATGGCCGACGGCTTACGCAAAAAGTCATTTGATTGAGTTTCTCTCTCTCTCATAACTTGACCAATGGTCAGGCTAGACCACATATTAAATATGTTTCGTCTGACTATTCTCCCTCTCAACTAGAGAAAAGTTGACTGACTCTTACTCCAGCTCTCATAAACCCTCAACTCTAGGTTCTCCCTTCCCTTTCCTAGCCCTAGCATGCTCCCTTTCAACCATCCTAGCCTCTATCCCCTCTGCCCTAGGTGGTTAGATGAAATTGTGGTGTTTCTTCTCTTATTCAGTGACTCAATATTCTCCTTTTCACCTTCATGGACTCAAATAGAAGAAAGAGGGCCACACATTTTGGATCTCCATCATATTCCTCCAACTCATGCCTCATTCCTTATAGGGGTGTAAATGGTGCGGGTACGGTGCGGGACCCATACCCATACCTATCTAATTTAGCATGTTCGGTTCTGGTTCTAGATCAGTATAATACAAAACATGGACCTGCACCATACCCGTACCCGAAATAATAGCGGGTATGCGGTGCAGGTATGCGGTCAAGCAGTTCTATAAAACACCATGTTATTTATGTAAGATAAATGGCTTTGTTCTATATATTTTAATACAACAAGATATTGTTATTATATAGTATATTAACATGCAATAGTTATATTAGATAATTCTATAGTTTATACAATAACATTAATTAAGTTAATTGTTTACATATTTTTAGTCATCATCATAATGTTAACTTATGTAGAAAGTAATGTAATTTAGTAGATATTTGGATTTTAAGTTTACATATTATGTTCATTATTGTAACTAGAATAGTTAATTCTTAACTATAAGACTAGTCTCAACCTTATAGTGGTTAGAGTAAGATGTAATCTCAAGAATTATATCAGTTAGACTAGTATAGTATGATCTATATAGCATATTATTTAAGTAGCTACTTATGTATAGTGGGTACACAAGTCTAGCGGGTCTGGGTCCAAGCATGCCCATTATTGGACCTTCTTATATGCGGGTCCAAGGATATACGGGTCCAAGGGTATGCAGGTATAAAAAATAAGACCCGTGATGGGTTTTTTAAGGGTCCATATTTACAGGTTTATGGGTCTACCTGTACCCATTTACAGCCCTAATTCCTTATGATGACACCTTCTTTGTTTCATCCAAAGCTCTAAACAAGTACAAGGAGCTCCTTCCTAGGAACCCTTTCCCTTTTTGTGCTTTGTTTAAGCCTCATCTGTGCAAACAAAAGTTCATATATGAGGTAGCTGAGTTGCTCTACAACCATAACCTAGCCGCCCTGAGTGTAGAACGTCAGTGCTTTCATAATTCCATTAGAAGAAGCAAAGTGGTCCATGAGTTTTACACCAATCTTTCATGGAACTATGACTCTGTTGTACCCCATCATAATATTCAAGTTATTCTCACTCCTATGATTATCAGTAAGAAATTCATTATCTCAGAAGATACCTTGAACATCTTTTTCAATGGTACTGAGGTCACTGACACATGGTGGAAAGATTATCCAGAGTATTTTGACTTGCTTGACCCTGAGTCTCTCTACAAGAACTATGATATTACTCTCCCTGATATTCATAGGTTTGAAGAATCCTCAAACACCCTATTGGAATAAGTCCACCAAACCATCCTCTTCCTTAGATCTCAAAAACTGCATACTCGCTCTGGTAATCAATTGCAACATTCACCCCAAAAAGAATAAAACTAAAATTTCAGAGAATACCATTGTGATTATGTATTGTCTTTTGAAGAGCATAGGAGTCAAGTGATCTAGATACATTCTCCACCACATGGCCTACTTTGACTCTGGGAAGAATACCTGAGGTACCCACCCACCCTACCCAACCCTGATTTGTGATCTATTCACCTTTGCGATTGAGAGGTCTATTTTTTGTGATCTTCATTTCAAACCCTCTAGAAAAGGATTTTATTTTAGTGAGACCACAATCAAGAAAACCTTTTTGCCTACATTCACTTCGACCACACCTGGAGCCTCTATAGCCACCTAGGCACCTCCACCTCCACCACCATCCCGACCTTCCCACGCATTGATCCATGTATCCAATGAAGTCCTTATGGGTTACATGGTGCATCAGTAGGCGTACAACCTACAGGTTTAGGAGCACCTATATCAGGACCACTGCCAAATCATGTCCACTGTGAACATGTCTTATAGCCACCCTTACCCCTCCTACTAGCCCTATCCAGGTGGTGACTAAGCTTCCTACACATATAGTCACTTCTACCCAGCCCATCCACCTGCTGCTTCTGCTGCCACATCCTCTATTGTCGGTGGACCTACCCCTAGAGTGCTTCCTCTTCCTGTTAGCCCCTTTGCTACCCTACTTGCCAAAATTGGCACTTATACTCCATCTTTCCCTCAGGCCATACATGATCTTGGCATGTCTTCAGATTAGAAGAATGCCCTGTGGCTCGGTTACAATTTTGGTCCTTCTACTGATGTGGAGATGCCCGACCAAGATGATGAGGAAGTTGTTGATGATGAAGAGGCCACTGAGGATGATGCCCATGATGATGGTTCTGATGATGGCTTTGTTGGTGCCTCTAGTGATGAAGTTGGTGTTGTCTCTATTGTACCTTCTGATGATGATGAGGACTATGAGCGTGAGGATGATGTTGATGATGACTTGTTGGACTTAGATACCTTATATGTCTAGATGTTTTAGTTGTTAGCCTTTCGATGTTGATCATATATATCTTTCTAGACTATTTTGTACTAATGACATTTGGGCACATTATCTGAGACGTACTATTTCTATCATCATGTTGCTTTCATCGCTAGTTTACTTGTTTTGAGATCATGCTTCTGTGTTGTAATCTTAATCCTATGTAACATAACTCTGTGTGTGCTCTATCATATGAGTTTTTGGTATGATTTTCCATATTTTGATTATGACATTTGTTGCTTACTTCTCTTTGTTCTCATCTCTATTTTTGTTTGTGCTACTTATGGTTACATTTTCTTGGTTGTGCTTAGAGAAGACTTCTTTTTATGCTCTTCTACCCCCCTTACTTTTTTATAACGCCAAAAGAGGGAGAGAAGTTTGAGATGTTTTGAAGCTCAACCATATTGTTTTCACTGCCTATATGATCCTTTTCTTGTCTAAGTATATGTTTATCATGTAACTAGCTAAAGGACCATGTAGTATACATGTTATATAGCTTTGTGTAGAAACACTAACTATGTAGGTAAGGGTGGGCATAGATTGAGGGGGAGCGATTCACATTGTTTAAGATTTGAATCCCCTTGAAATTTGCAATTTTAAGGTATAACTTCACATATCCTTTTTAATATGTTGAGGAATGGTTTGTCATTGTCAAAAAGGGGGAGAATGTTGACTTAAGAGTTATACATTGTCCATATTTTGATAATGACTTAATCATTCCATTCATATGTATCAAATATGTTTAATGAGATAAATTTTAGGTATTAGGTACATGAAAAGGATCAAACTCATCAAGCCTTAGCTTGTCGAAGTTCAAGTCAAAAGCAATACAAATATGCATTTGGGAAAACACTCCAAATCACCTAAGAACATTTTTGTAATCATTTTTATTGATGGTATGACTTGTAAATAAGATGAGAAAAAGTTAGGGACACTTAATTCCATTGTTTGATCACTTAAAAATCATTTTGGAAAATTCATCACAAGAACTTCATAGTTTGAGTTTGAAACTTGACCGATCCTTGATGGATTTTGGGAATGATTTGGATCAATTGAGTTGTACACTCATAGAACTCAACCGACCAACTTTCTATCCAAAATTGATTTTGGTGAATCGGTCGAGTTACACCAGGACAAACTTGATCGATCATTTGAAAATTGGCTTTATCGGATAGTGGATCAGTCAAGTTACCTTTATTTAAACTCGACCGATTACTATGTATGGAAAATGCAGAAAAAAGTGATTCTAACTGGTTGCAGAGTTGTTAGAATAAAAAATGTGTCAGTTGCAAGTTGCAAAATGGCTAGTTTTTGTTCTTAAGTGGTCCCACACTCAAAGGAACACCCCCAGTTGTAAATAGGATCTCTTGGAGTTCATTTCAAGGTTTCTCATTCATGCTATCCTTATTCCTTGCTATAGTTGAGTGTGTTGAACCCCTTTGAGCCCCTTTCTCTCTCTCTCATTTATAAAGAATTTCTTGATTATGAGTGAGTTAGGCATGTTGTAAGAGAGCTACCTCATTGTTACTTTGTAAAGCTATCCATCTCTCTACTTCCCAATCCCCTTTCTTCATGAGAAAAGGCTAAAATGATTTTCTCCAAATGAAGGAGGAGTTGTTCTTCTTCTTCAAGGCTGAAGAAGATGTGAAGATCTTCTCGAAGTGAAGGAGAAGGACAAGGTGGAAGATCGAAGGAGCTGAGTGGGTAAATCCTCAAGGCTGAAGACTTGTTTCAAGGAGAAGATGTCCTAGGAGAAGGAATTGAGATGCTTGCAAGTGTGGGTAAGACATGTGATGAGGTAGAAGACTAGCTCTTGGATATGTAAGCCCTTGGTTGTATGAAGGTCATCCTGTATGTCTTTTAATGGAATATAAGTATGCATGGGTTACAAAGTCCTAGAGGCTGACCTCTCTAGGTAGTGGAATGAAGGTCTCCTAGTTTGGAGATTGGAAACACTCTAAACATCTTGTCCAAGTGTTTATTTCAACCTCTCTCATCCTTGCTATGCTTGTTTAGATAAGACTTCAAATTCACTTTTATCATTTGGTTTTAATTGATATAATTTGAAGGTCTAACTATTATTGTGCAAGTTTTGATGCTTTATTCACCCCCCTTCTAGAGCCCTAGATCCAACAATCTTGCAATATAGAAACTTACTTATCTCAAACTTGGGATGTTTATGTACAAAAAATAATAATGGCTAGCCTTCTATTAAATAAATAATACCCTTCTAATTTATTAGGGATTATGAGAGTTTAAGCTTAAATAACTAATTTTGTATTTGGTCTGTCAAACCAAAAAATATAGCTAGTCTAATTATCTACATACTAATATGAACTTATGGTTAAGTTTTTCTCAAGCAGAGTTTGTTTGCTAGGAAAAACATTTATGAGAATATAATGTCTAGAAATTAGATTTAATTCAATAGAAAATGTTTTTTATTATCCTAATAGTCCACAATGGACTCTAGATGGGGATTTTGGATCATGCATGGGATGCACATGGGTGATATCAACCATTCAGATGTCTCCTTCAACCTCAAGACACCATGCTCAACCACACAACATATTTATTTTTTAGAATGACTCACTTTTTGGTTGATCTCAATGCAAACAAATATATATGTGCCTGCTAATATACAAGAGAAACCATAAGTTTTGGCTTTTATAAATGTCCAAAATGTGTTCTTTCTCCCTCAACATTGCAAGCGTGCAAACAAGGTAGCAGGCCTTCCTCAAAATGATGACCCATCTTGGTAGCCTCATTGGATAATAAGGGATTCTTAGATAGCATTAATTTTGGTTATCATTGCCTAAATCAGAGTCATGCACATAGTTTCCTAGATTAATAGTGGCAACCTAAAATAGTTTGTTATGAGCATTGTTGCACAATTGAATTTAAGCTTCCTTAAACCTAGTTCTTTCTTTTTCTATAGTTTCACATTGATGTGATTTTTCCTACACTAGTTCTTGAATGTGGTTATTTCATTGAATATGACGAGGCATGGAGGTCCTTGTTAGATGTATCTTTAATGTGGATTTTCAACCTCTGTGATCAATAGAGCACACCTAAGTTATTAACCATTTGGATTAAGATCATCATTATCATAAATTTGTTTCCAAGCTTGATTTTGTGTTCTTCTATTCTTCTATTCTCCAGGTGGTTTTGGGAGAGTCTTTGTGTCCACTTATCAAATGCAGTCCTTCCTTTCATCTCACTTGACTAAGATGACAATGCCCAATCTCTTGGTTTCAACTTGCTGTCTATGTTTTTGCTTTTCCCCATCTTATATTCTCCTCTCATGGTCAGAATTTGGAGCTTGTGTTCTTGAGGATTCTTGTGCCTCTATGTTGGATATCTAGGATTTCATTAGCATGTCGAGGTTAGTATAGGCTTTTTCTACCCCCAGTTATCTTGGCATAGATGTTTCGTTACAGTTTGGGTGCTCCAAGATGAGCAGTTTACCATGTTGATGATGAAGAAGAATCATGTTGTCAAAGTAATTTCTTGTCCTCACCCTCTTAATCATGTAACACCTCCATGGGTGTTTTGGTTATTCTATCACTTTGTTTCCATATTAGTGGTGCTTGGTTTAAGTTGAGGTTTTGATTATGGTTTCCCTAGTCATGCCTTGGTTGGGAAATCAAGATAGGGGAAATTAGTCTTTGTTCCTTACTCTAAGCCAAAATTTCAATAATTGTTTTATGTGACTTCTCTCTCTTAGAATTGGTTTTTTCAAGTCTAACTTTAGTAGATCATAGAAAATAATATGCAGTTCATATATGGTCAAACCGCATATGCATTTCAATAGTCTTTTTGAGATACAAATAAAGGGTTGGGTTACAAGGCATGTTTTAGTTTGGTTTTCACTTAGATGTAGACATTAGGATATTAGGGTTTCAAGACCTAGTCTAGGGTTTGGGATTTGTTGTGCAGGTTCACTAAGGTGATAAGACCAAGAAATATTGTAGTAATATTTCCTACTGGTCTAGGTAATGATGCATGCCATTCGTATTCAATAATTATCACTCTTAGTATGATTACATTTTCCTTATTGCTAAATAAGATGTTAGTTATTTATATGATCCAATGATTTAAGATTCCAAGTTAAGGTATGTCAATATGATTTTCATGTAATTATTAAGATTCATGATTAAGTTTACAAGATAGAACTTTAATATAAACTGAGATTTTAAGTTCATGGTAAGATTTTTAAAATCAAATTCCACCCAGATTTATTTAAATATGATATTTAATATGTCACCATATTAGGAAGTTAGACCTAAGAACTAAGTGTAGATCAACTCATAAGACATGAACCAAGAACCAGAGTGTAGGTCATGAGATTTAGGCACCAAACCAACTCAAGAAATATGACCCAAACACCAGAGTGTGGTTCATGAGACCCAGGTACAGAGGTATCACCATACATGTATCCAGAGATAGCTATATATAAAGGTGGAATTAAGCTTAAAGAACTATATATTGTTCATGTTTAATATTTTCCAATTACTTTCAAGTTAGTAATACAGGCATAACCTTTAATATTTTGTAGTCTCTTCTTATTACTACTCCATATATGTTAGAATACTCAAGCCACTTATTAACGTTTATTATTCAAGTGCATGGATGGGAAGGAGATGTTCATAGGTGAGGAGAAGGGGTAGAAGTAAAGTCAAGAGACTTCTATACAAGGACCTAGCAAGATCTGATCTAGTGGGGTGCCAACTATAACATGATCCTTATTGCTTATATTCAACTCTCCTTATGTTTAGCTTTTCATATTAGATATTTTGTCTCACATATTAGAGATAGACTTTCTTTTATGCCTATTTGACTTTCTTTTAATTTTATAATAAAAATTATTATAATATTAAATTATTTGTTTGGTATGGATTTATTATTTTGTTCTAAAGAATTCCAATATTATATAATACCCCTGTCAAGTGTAGGACTTATGGATAACTTAGTGTTTATCATGTATTGTGCATGTGTGTGCTAAGGGAGGGTATTACAATATGGTATCAAAACAACATCCTAGTTGTCTACTAGACAATCACCATTTTAATTTTCGTGTGTAGCCCCTCTTGTCTTTTTAGATGCCTCCCAAATTGAGGTCCCATAAGGGCAACGATATGTAGATGAATAGGAAAGCTCCTCTATTGTGAGGAGTGACAATAATGGTTGTATAGGGGGGATATCCTAATGGTAACTCTATGTGACTCTAGATGTGCTCTTTAAAGATCTTACATATGTCTTGACTACTCCACACTAGAGGTCCCACATTTAACAAACCAAGAACAAACCCTAGTGGATTTTCTAAAGATAAACCCAGAGAGATTCTATAATGAAGTTGTGCTATATATAGTCGGATGTGCTTAGGGGTGGTTGTTGAACATAAAATGATGCTTTAATGACTTGGGATGCCCATATAGTTCTAAGATTTTCTTTGGAAGGCACCTGCTAAATAGTGTTGACATGGTGCAAAAACTTCATACATGCCCAAGGACACTATGTCAAGCCACTGAATTGGGAGGAGTTCACCATTTCCTTTTCGAATTGATATATCTTAGACCCAACAATCAAAAAGAAGGAGGCCAAGTTCCACTAGCTAAAGTAGTATGAGGATTGTACAGTCAGCCAATATCTGATGAATTTCTATATGTTTCATAAATACAGATATGGTTCAGATGAGGTGTGTATGGACAAGAAGTTCATGCCAGGTCTGAACCCTAATCTTGGGTATGCTCGGATGGGATGTGGCATTGATACATTTGATGTCATACTCGAGTCTTCCCTAGAGTTGGAGGTCCACCTAGGATGACACTGGAAGAAAGGAGAGACAACAACAACAACCATGTAAGCAATCATGAGAGGAAAAGAAAGGTTCCTGAGGATGACATTCCTCAAGGGGTAAGGTGCCACAAGTGCAGAAACACCCACACTATCATTTGAAGTATGGGTAGCACTACTTGCTACTAATATAATGAATAGGGACACATCAAGCCAAACTACCCCATGCTTTTACATGATAAGAGAAATAAGGTGAACTAAGACCACAATCTAGATCCCCTAGACTAGAGACAAGATAAGATGTTTGCCATTATAGATGATGAAGGTATGACATAGATTTCAAGCTTTATTAGTAGTACATTCCCATGATAGTTTTGACTCTAATGTTAGACATAGCTATTTGTCCAAGTGACAGCCATATGTTGAAAGTGTTAATGAGCCATTTTGACAACTTTTGGGATTTAGTGTACATAGAAAATGTGAAACCCTAAGATATGTATATTCGATGAATATGAAGATGAAATTCCCTCTATGATGGGTAAATTGTCACATATTGAATTCTAATAACTTGCCTTGGCTAAAATATCCACTTTAATGAAAATTATGAACATAACCATCATGAAAAAAATCCCATACACTAGAACTCATATTATATAAGTATGAAATGAATAAGTGTTTTAGCCTTATTTTGATGTGATTCAACAATGCATAAATTTTTAGATATTTAAATTTATTTTTCTATTAAATATAATGGAATATAACTTGGATTATTGAGGATAATTAAATAAGGTAGTTTTGTTAATATTTTAAAATACAAAAGTTCAATATATCTCAAACTTAGAATTTTTACGTACAATGAAAAGTAATGCATAATGGTCATTATTGGTAAAGATATGATATCTAGTTTAAACTTAAATAATCAATTTTAGGTTTTTATTTGGTCAAACTAGAAAATTAAGTTCTTGGTTGTTATCTACACATTAATATGAGCATAAGATTAAATTTTGAACTCAATTAGAGGTTATTTGCTAGGGAAAAATATATGTGAAGATAATGCCTAAAAATGAATTTTATAAGTTAGGTAATGCTTTTTATCTTCTTAATCCATGAAGGACTCAACACGGGGCCACTGGATCATATACAGACAAACTCAAGTGATCTTAGTTGTCTGGAGGTCTCCTTCAACCTAAAGACAAGCCACCTAGTTGTGCAACATGTTTTCTTCCATTAATCTCTCATTTTATTTGATCCCATCACAAACCAATCATCCTAATAGATTTAGGGCCCAAATTCGAACCTAGTTATATCTGAAAGAAACCCTAGTTTTTATTTCGTTTTTAAAACACCCAAATTACATCCCTTCATGCTTTCCATTGTAAGCATGAATACAAGGTATTGAGCCTTCACAGTGACAACATGTCCTAGTAGACTCACCCGACAGATAGGGATTCTTGGCTGACATCAATTTTTGTCATCACTTCCTAAGTTAAAGAAAGACAATTGATCTTTTTCTCAATGTTTGTAGCCTCACATAGGTGATTAGGACAATTTTCATGCAATTTAATTTGTAGTAAGTGTGACGTCCCCGGATTTTCTAAAACTTAATCTGATGTGCGAAGTCCAAATTGAAACCCTCACCTCAGTGAGAATCCCAATTTAAACATTCCACATAAGGCTAAGAAGAAGAAAATCAAGGGAGTCAGAAGGAAACACATCAGTAGAACATGCACATGAACAATAATAAAACCAAGACACATGTTCACCATTCAACATATCATTACAACATGAATTGTTACAACATTTGATATTACATATTGAACAGCAAACTATACATATACATGTACTACATCGAAACTACAGGATCTTAAGACAACAGGTCCACCTGCACATCAGCTCGCTACACAACTCTCAACTTATCTTGGATCTTCAAAAGCACAAGCCACAACCTAAACAAAAGATTACATGTGGTACACGTTAGCACAATATTCAAGAATATTGTACTGAGTATGCCTATGTGTCTTTTATTTACCTCTCATCATATCTTGGCAATAAGATAAAACTAATACTTGGCAGTTATAAAGAAATATAAGAAAAGTGTATACTTGCACAAAGATATTCATCAACAAAAGATAACACATATTTTAAGCACATTTTCCATTATATCATCCATGCATTTACTACCTGAGAGTTGAATGAATTAAGGCCTTTATGATCACTACCAAAGAGTTGGATCATATGTACAATGTGACCACTACCAAAGAGTTGGGTCCAAGCACACTACCAAAGAGTTGGTGCTTCCATATGTACAACGTGACCACTACCAAAGAGTTCAGTCACTTTCAAGCACACTACCATAGAGTTGGTGCTTACATATAATGGAACAGATATATTATGTTTGATGTGTTCATAGCAATAAGTATAGAAAATCAAGCAAGATATCATACAAGAACAATCACTTCATCCAATACCATATGCCAAGTATTCCACTACATATATAACACAAGCATATTGTATAATAAGCCAAGTAAGAGGTAATAGTGTACCTTCCAAAGAGATAGATCATTCTAATCACATATTCCTCATGTCATCTTTATCTTTGTTAAACTTGGTCAAGACAAGATCATATACTATCATCAGGTTCTCATCTTAACTAACCCTAGTCGTATCCATTAGGGTTTATCTTATCTCATTAGGATATTCCCATCATTACTTGCATTCTTATCGTAGAATTATTTTACTAACGCCATTTTCCAGATTATGATTCATTATCTGAACATTAGGTTCCATATCCTTTTTTGGTGGACATATTAACCCTAGTTTATATACATCATTCAAATTAGGGTTACAACCCATGTATCAAGGTTCATCTTCATATAACATGGATTATGTTCATCATTATGATCTCATAATTAAATCTGAGGTTCAATATACTGATATGAGCTTTCTCTGTAAATTTCAACATTTATTAGGCATGCATTTATTTATTGCATTTTATTAGGGTTATTAGACCTAAAAGGCATATAGAGAAAATTACAAGATTTTGTGTATCAACATCATGATTACTGACATCATATGGATTGCAGATATGATTTGTCACTTACTGGTATTTTCTCATAATTTTTGGTCGATGTTTGATATTTATTATCCATCCTGTGAGTATTTCACATATTACATAATATCACTGATATTAATGCATCAAAAGCCTAATATTATTGTTCCATCTTATTATACTCATTTTTCTGAACATTTTGGTATATTATATGTATTTTTTGATGCTCGAGCTAATTACTATGAATTATTCAAGAATTGGATATTTACTGAATTATTGGGCGATTTACCTTTTTTCAGACAACCATAAAGCGCCACGTGGCTCTAGGTCTGGCATAGCTCCTTTGCTTGGATTCGGTCGGTTCTTACTGGTTCAGCATTGAATCAGCCGGTTCTCGTTTGGAATTGGGCCGATTTAGCTGGTTCTCAGGGATTGGACCAGGTACTCCCTTCTTCTCACGCGATCAGTCCCTAGCGGGACTCTGTTCCTAGCGGGCGCCTCCGCACAGGGGGAACTCCAGTGAGCAAGGGCTCAGGCTCGACTACTCCTCGTCATCGCTTCATGCCGCCATCATGATCAGCATCCGTCAGCCTCCCTCTACGGCTACTCGGAAGTGCCCTACGGCCTCTGGTTCTTCGGCTAGGTGGGAGCGCCGCCGCCACCTTTAGCTGCGACAGAGAAAAAGGGGAAATTCGCCTCTACTCCTCCTTATGTCGGTCTTAAGTGTCAGGAAGCTTCACAAGACCTCCACGAAGTCACCCGCCATCTCCACTTGCGGTGAGTAGCTCCAGAGTCCATCCCCGAGCTTCACCTTCATCCGGCAGCGAAGTGCTCCTCATCCACCTTCAAACCGCCGTGAGGGTCTATGGGAGCATCTGGGTTGGACTCTCATGAACTCGACCTTCATTTCCCTTCTCTTATCTCCCTTTGGTCAGTGCTCGAGCTCCACACTCCGCCTTAGGCCATGACCTATTCGCCGCAGTGGAGATACCACGATAGCCAGGGGCTTGTTCTCCCTGTTCTCTTCGGCACATGCCCCAAATGAGGGGTCGGTCAGGTCGTGCTCACTTGAGGAACCCAACTCCTCGGTTAGTTCTTGCCCACTACCCACATCCTCAATGAGTGGTGGCTCGAAAAATCGTGAGGTCAGCTGTCCCACTACCTTGCTCTAACCGCAAGGTAGGGGACAAGCTGACATCCGTCATATCTAATCCAAGGGCTCCAAAAAGTCCTTTCACTGAGTCGATCTGTGGTACCTCCTCCTCATTGGTCCCAACCACTGGATTTCCGATCTAAGGCTACAAAACCTCCATGCAGCCCACCCACAAATAAGGGGCGTGTGACATAGCCTAACTTAGGCTTGGATTATTGAACTTAGGTCTATTAACCATCTATCAAGCACATTGTTTCTTAAATTTCAACCTTAATAACTCCCTCTAGGATACTCCGATTGCCACTAAATTTTAACCATAGCTTCCTTAACTCTCGAGATACCTTCTACTCAAATTTGGTGACAAAACTCATCTATTTAAACATTCTATTATATTCCTCAAGAAGACATTAAAAGAGATATCTTAATCATGATGTCAACCTTACATCAACACACCTACTTTGTCAAAATCTTGGAACTCCTAATATGACTACAACCATATGATTTCACTTATGTCATTGGACATTTAGGATTCCAAAAGTCCATTCCATCACATCCTACACACCTTAAAAGAAATTTCATCCTCGAAATTAAGTTAGAAATCTAGTCTTTTACAGTAAGCTTCCTTGAACCTGGTTCTTTCTTTTTCTGTTGTTTCTGAGTGATGCGTTTTTCCTACCCTGAATCTCGAACTCAAATGTATTATTGGAGATGAAGAGGAATTTTGTCCTTTTTCTTGATATGTTCAATGCATATTTTCTCCCTCCACAACTAGTAGAGAATGCCTAAGTTAACTCAACCTTCAGTTTCATATCATTATCACCATATCTTTGTTTCCCAACTCAAATTTTTGTTGTTTGTTCTTGCAATTTGTAGGTGGATTCTATAGGTTTTTTCGGCCTTTTTGTTAGGGGATCCTTCTTTTAATCTCAGTAGACTAACACGACAACACCCAACCTCTTAGTTTCATATTGCAATTTATATTTTCAATTTTCACCTTATCATCTCCTATTGTCATGGTAACAATCTGGTTCTAGTGTTCTTGAGGACCCATGTGCCTTTGTGATGGTTCTATATGATCGCATGCGCAAGGCAAGGTTGTTTTTAGGTTGTTTTCACCCCTCATTTACCCTACCCTACATGTTTGGTTAGGGTTTGGGTGCTCAAGAATGAAAATCTCATCTCATGGATGATAAAGAAGAAGCTTGGAGTGCGAAGTACTTTCCTAACCCCACATTCTGAATCATGATGTCACGCCACCTTGGTGTTTTGGGTATTTTGTCATTTTATTTCAAAATGAATAGTGCTTGGTTTAAGTTGGGGTTTTGACTATGGTTCCTTGTCACTCTTTTGGTTGGGCAATTAATATAGGAGCAAATCAATCTTTGTGCCTTATTTTGAGTCGAGATTTCAACACTTGTCTTATTGGAATTATATCGCTTCTGATTTGTTGTTTTGGGTCTGCTCTTCAACAATTCATAGAAAATAATTGAGGGCTTGTTTTTTGAGATCTAGATAATGTGTTAGGCTAAAATGCCTATTTTATTTTGGTTTTGAAGAATATATAGATATAAGAAAATAGGATTTTAAGATCATAATCTAGGATTTTGAGTATTTTCTACATGTTAATTATGAGGATAAGACAAGGAAATATTATAGGATCTCTCCTACTGATCTAAGTAGGTGGGACTAGAGTTGAGTATTCATTAGTTATTATTCTCAATATGATTACATGTTCCTTATTGTTGAGTAAGATATTCAAGATTTATGTTATCTTTTGTTTTGAGATTTCAAGTTAATATATGTCAATGATATTTCCATGCAATGATTAAGATGCATGCTTAATTTTACAAAAAAAATATTTTTTTGAGAATTAAGATTTAAGTTCATTATATGATTTTATGATCAGATTTCCATCAATATTTATGTTATAGTAAGATTTAATTTAGCATCATATTATGAAGTTAGACCCAGGCACCAAGGTGTAGGTCAACTCAAGATACATGACCTAGGCACTACAGTGTGCGTCATGAGGCCCATGCACAAAATTGTAAGATGGCTTAGTAAAAATATGAATTAATATTAAAGAATGACATGTTCATATTTAATATTTTCTATTTATTGTCATGTTATTTATACATGCATAATGTTTAAGAATATTTTATAATCTATCAATATTCCAATGTCATATATGTTAGACTTCTCTTTCCACTTACCAATGTCTATTTTTTCAACGCAAGGTTGGGGAAAAGATGTTTGTATGTGAGGAGAAGGAGCATAAGTAAAGTCAATAGACTTATGTACAAGGATTGAGTAAGATTCAGTTTGGTGGGATGCAAACTATAAGTGGAATCTTAGTGCCTCATTCAATTCTCCTTATGTTTAGGTTGTCATATTTCAGAATTGATCTCAAGATATTTAGATAGACTTTCTTTTATGAATTCAAACTTTCTTTTTCCTTTTGTAACAACAATTTTGAGAATGTTAAATGTTTAAGTGGTTGGATATTATTTTTGCTTTGATGAATGCCATGTTTTTTGTAATATCCCCTTAAGTTCATGAGTTATGGATAATTTAGTGTTGTTTCCACTTTGTGCATGTAAGTTCTAAGGGGGGTCATTACAAAACTTGTTCAAAATGGGTGTGGGTTCCCCTTATGCATCTCATAAAAACATACCTTAATATGAAGGATCAAGGAGCCACGGAGACACCATGAGAAGACATATCCTCATCAATATTAGCATCAAAGTTGATCAACCCCATTGTACATGATGTCTCATCATCATCGTTATAAATGGTGAATGCACATGATACAAATTTGATCTTATGAGCCAAGGAGTCAACAGATATAAAACATGGAAGACCAAACATTGAAATGTGCATAGAAATTTGAAATAATAGAAGCCTTTTTTAGTTTTTCATATCAAAGAATATAAGTTATCTGCCTTTTACATTCCACAAGATGGAAGAATCTATAGTACTAGGTATAGGAACACTTATATTATATGTAAGATACAAAACCTTTATTATTGATTGTGTCGATGAGATGATCACAACAATCATTATTGTTTGGGTGTTGATAGTAAAAAATGATCTCAAATTTCCATATAAAACGTATGACCTTAAACATGTTGTTATGTAAAACCCCTTTTAAGCATACATATATCAGTGAAAGCAACTCCCATGTTTTCCATGACATGGGAACTTTAGCTCAAAGAGATGTCACAAGAATAGTAAGCATTGCAATTAAAGTAAACAAGCACCACACATCAACATTGATATTGATTTTTTAAAGAGTGGAACCCAAGAGGGGATCCACTCCCTACTAAATCAAATAAAAAGGAACATCCCATATGCCAAACACCACTATTTTATTTTCAAAAGGGATGATAACCATTTTATTCAAAGTATGATTCAAAATACCAAATGTAGTAGTGGAATATAAATTATCTAACTATTACAATGCTCGATATTTTCACTGTACTTCACCACACAGGGTGATATATATATGGAAACTAATTTAATCATAGGTTCAGAAGAGGGTCATCTAACCACCTCAAAATTGTCTCCCAAAAAGGTTCAACTACCCTTGATGATGTCGTGGTCCAACTTGGTTAACTTCTCCATGACCTACACCTGGGGTTGGAAGTGCACCCCAATAATAGAATAAAAGTAGATGAATGAACATAAATGTTGGTATGAAAATATTAAATAGGGATTGTGAAATATAAGGAATAAAGGATGTCAAATAAATAAGGGTTTCCATAAAAAAGGGAAGGACTACCCAAGTGGGTATCAAGAGAAATGAATTTCAAAAGATGATAAACAAAAATAATACTTGTCATGAATAAAGCATAAAGGTTGTGGCACACAAGAACACATAAATTTTGAGGCACAAACACCATAACAATATTATCAACCTGCATGCACGTGAGATAACCATAGCACTAGAATAATATAAATAACAATGGCAGTCAAGTCTCACAACCTTGAGACTTGGTATGGAATATGTACTATCAAACTCCCAATATATACAAAAGTGGGCATCCAACCCGGGTATGGGGCACAAAACCTCCATCCCAAAAATATAACATGTGCACACAACCCAAAACCCAAGTACTCACACTACTCTAGGGCTACTAAATCATACAGCATGAAAAATATAGAGAATGGAATTAAGTTGCCTTCACAAAATTAGACAATAAAATCGTCAACCACAAAATGGGTAAAATTAGGGTTCAATCAAGAAGAAAAGCACAATTCATAGTCAAAAAGAATATTAAACAAAGTAGGATGATCACAAGATCACAATCAAATACATTATTTCACATGGAATAAATTTTCAAAAGTGAGAGATTGTATAGGCTATCAAAAGAGAAATAATTTGGGTTAACTACTTAATATAGAATAATAGGTAATGCAATCATACCTTGATAAATTTGTCAAACATGTCAAAGTCTGAATTTTAGATGCAAGTCTGGGTTCCAAGGTTTGAAACACTGATGGTTGAGAAGAAATGCCCATGAGATTATGAGTTTTAGACGGTTCATACAAGGGAGGAGGATAACAGAGAAGGTTTGGAGTCATGACCTATTGGTCAAGTGATTTCCAAGTCTGTGAAGTCCATGGGGAGGGTTATATATAGGAATATTTGGCTTGTCTGGCAAGAAACTTGTGTATTTTTATTTTCCAACAAAAATATGCAACATATATTGTAAAAGGACAAAAGTTAAGCATTCTTTAACAAATGACAGGAAAGAATAACATAATAATGTCATTTCCCTTTCATTTATTTATGTATATGTTTTATCATATATTTCCTTTTCTAAAAGAAATTAAGATAGTAATTATCATTCAAACAATGTGAAACTTGGCACCTGAGTTAATTGGGAACCAACAAACTAATTTTTATCATTATATTTGGGTTTTGGAATTTCCTTTTGTAAGTTATATCACCATTGTTGTTTAAACAATTTATCTACATATATACTGAATATCTTCAATTAGTGTCTCATTAATTTCACATTATTACAAAAAGAGTTATATATTCTAACAAAATTCCACATTTTACACATTTATTGTATTCAATCCATTTATTTCATATTTATTAAAATAATAGAACATTATAAATTATGGACATGGCATTACCAATTGTTACTTCAAAGCATATTATACATTTTTATTTAGCCATTTTGTGAGTATTAGTTATCAAAGGAAATGTATGTAACATATCAGCACATATTTAAGTTATTATGTAAATGTGTGAGGTTGTTTAAATTTCTCATTGTTTGATCACATCTAGGAAACTAATCTCAAAATATTTCTAATTATGGAATAAGGTAAGTTTCTAGGTTTTGGTTCATTACATATTCATACATTGATCAAAGGAAAATCTAGAACATTTGAGTTCTTGGATATATCATATAACATCCAAATATGACTTACAACATGAAGGAAAACTCTAATCTAACTGATCGGATCATCTAGGTAGATGGTACCCCGCAAGGTTGCACATGAAGGTCTTCTAATCTTTGACTTTCTCTTCTTTAGTCATTAATTACTCCTCACATGTGGGCATCGTGCCCCGACCATGCATAGCAAAATGGAAACACCTTAGATTAAGTGTCACTAAGTAAGATTATATGATCTGAAATATAACTATACTTTTAAAAAGATATGGATTATATATTGTAAGCATTGTATACTTCTTATATCATTTCACTTCATCTATAATTCTCTTTTTAATTGACATTATTATCTTGGGTTAACTAGTTGTTTTTCTCTCATAACCTTGCTCTCGAGAGCTTGAATATACATGCACCATTGTGCTCATTACTCTCGGGAGTTAAATAAATAGCATTGCTCTCCAGAGCTTGATCTGTGGCATTGCTCTCAAAATCTTGATGAATAACATTGCTCTCAATATCTTGAATATGACATTTCTTACAGGAGCTTGAATCTGTAACATTTCTCTCTAGAGATTGAATATATAACATTACTCTTAAGAGCTTGAGTTTGTGCCAAAAGGGAAAATAACTTGGAAGGAATAAGCATAAACCAATTATCTTGTACTTAACATTAATCTTTAGCATAATAACTTGAAACATTAAATCTGTCTTAATAAAAATGTGCACATATCTCAGATAAAAAAAATATTGAAAATTCATAATATGAATTCTAAGTACTTATCTTAAAAGTATTTACTGGAACTATATATTTAATATCATTATGACTCATTTACATAAATATAAGTAATTGAAAGCCCTTAACCCATACTTATTACTCGTAGAGAATGATACACTTATCGATCGGATAAGAAGTTTGGTTATATCTCCTAATATTTCTACAAAACATTAATACCCTAAAACTAACATAGTTCAAATTAATCTTGGTCTTCATTATCATTTGAACCCTAACATGGTCTCATAGGAAAAACATGGTATAATATTAACTACTTAGGGTTTGAAACATCAAAAAACATATTGCTTATTCAAAAACCTTTCCATTGACTATTTTTGTGACTTTTCTGATGAATACTCAATTTACCATGAATTTGGATGAATTGACCAATCTGAAAAAAGGGAAAGGTCACGTATAGAGTTACTTGGCTCCAGGATGGAAAGATTTATGGAGTTGGCCCACTCATATCCTGACACCTCGCTTGGTCCCTATCCAAAACATGTGATTAGAAATATCGAGGAAAGCGGAAATATTCTAGTTTTGCCCATGGTAGGGTGTTACTGAGGGAAAACAATTAGGACAAAATTGTGAAATTTGAACCTCGATCCATCATCTTCACGCATCCAGTGAGAGTAGACATAGTGCACAAGTAAATGCGAGATCCCTTCAACCAAGAACTCAGTTCCTATCTTATACTTGTAAACCAGCTACAGAGGAGAGTTCCTCACCTCACCATGAATATGATAAGCCCAAGCATGTGTTGGTTTATGGTATGGGGATCCAGGAAGTTTCTCCACCAAGATAGTCTAGAAAGCCAAGAACGAAATAAAATATAGAACAAGATGTGATACAAATTGAATGTGTGGAATGCTTTTATGATGCCAGCCAAAGCTAAAGGCAAAGAGATTAAGGTGAGTGGTGGAGAAAATCTTGAGATTTGGGTATAGGACCAAATAATACACAAAAGAGGGGGAAAATGTAGGTACCTATAAGAAGAAATTAACACCTTCAGAAGCTTTTCTACACTACATGGAGGTGATGCCAAAATCTAGCGTCAACTTTGGCGGTCAGAATCATGTTGGCAAACTCGGTCTTCTTGAAGATGCAAAATAGAGGTGGGAGAGAGGGACATATGGTGATGGAGACTAAAAAAGAGATTGGAATGAGTTTCTATCAGTTTGAGGATGGCATAGGGGCATTTACTTATAAGTGTGATGCCCTGGTTTGGGTGGGAGTCCCAACCTCAGGGAAGAGACATTGGTTTTGAAAAGTCACCTGCCAATTTGATGTTGGGGAAATGTACATCCATGAAGACTGGGATCTTTGAGATCGACACAGAGAGAGGAACATGTATAGAGGTTCAGATCACATGAATCACAGTCATAGATAGGTAAGTAGGTTGGAGTCATCAGGCATTGCTAGAGTCCTTAGTACCTTGGACTCGATCAAAGGTGATTAGTACTCATTTGAAGATGACTCCAGATCTTCAAGTCCTACTCATAGACGGAAGAAAATTGTGTGTCAAACAAAATAAGTAGGATTTTGATCAAAATAGGATCAATGACAACATTACTGATTTAAAACTATATAAAAACTTATTTAAGTTATTTAGATCCACATTTAAAGTTCAAATGAAACAAATATTTTAAAACCACCTATTAAGGGGGTCTAGAACCTTCCTATACAATTGGATTTAGGATTTGATTAGTTTTGTTCATTGAACTCACATGGGTCATTATCTTATTATTTTGTGATTAAAAGATGAGATAAGGTGCAATTTCTTTTCCTTAGTGAGTTTTTTTAGTTTAATTTTGAGATTGAGGTGTCCATCTATTTAAGGACTTCGTATCATCTTTTATGCATAATTTAAGGGATCATCTTAATAGATAGAGAAAAGAAGTATATCTCATTTCTTTTCATATTAGGATAACGGTGAATCTTTTAATGCAAAAAGGAACAAGATATATTATTTCTCATAAAACAAAAATTTATAAATTGGGGCTATTCTCATTAAGTCGCATACATATCTTTTATCCTCAAACTCCCTAAAGAATTTTAAATTACATATGTGAGATTTTGGGATGTTACAACTCTACTCACCTTAAATAAATTTTGACCTCAAATTGTGTTACACATACTCCCACCTTAGGGTTTTTATTCATTTGTGTATGCTAACTCTCAAATATCATATTAAAATCTCATTATCATACTTAAGATATGACCAACTCATGGTTAACACATTTTCATGACAACTTGATTAACTTGATAAAAATAATATTAGAAAAGATATTTTTTACTTGAGTTGATATAGTCACTCTCTTGAATGCACCCATAGTGCTCATAAGACCGATTAAGGCGCACATAATTCTCTCACATAGCTCATAAGGAAGGAAAAGGCTCACATAAGGCCGATTAATACTCACATAACTTGATTGAGAGGACTATATAAACATAACATGATTTCTTAATCTTAAACATGTTTTTCATAATTCCAATATTCATTAGCATGATAGTGACATATGATGAATGCATAATCATAAAATAGTGTAAAATGTTCCTTATTGACATGTGCATGATATTTTCACTTGTCTACATCAAATTATCTACCTTTCATAGGCATGTTTGGACTTACTATGTACATGATTAGATTTAATTGACTATATGTCTCAAACTCCTAATTTAAACTCTCATTTTCTTTGTCACCTTTGGGTACATGTCGGCCGGTCATATATTCAGAGATGACATGTCTTATCACACCTATCTTAGCACTTTCTTCATAAACATGTCCCATACCACATGCACTTAGAATGATAAGATAAGTATGATAATGTATATAACATTTTCTTTACAAAAACCCATAAGCATGTGTCCCATACCACAAACATGTGAGAAAAAGAGAGAGAATGTTATATACAATTCTAGAGTTAACATAAAAGTAAAAAACATCTTGGCACATAACTTCTTATATAAATTTTTATTACTTGACTAGACTTCTACTCTAATTTCTAATATCATTCACATACTTTTTCTATACATGTAGTTAGAACATATGAATCAGGTTTTTTCTTGGTGGCCATCTACTTATTTTCTTTGATACCATTAATGTAACATCCTTTTTAAACATAGATGTATCAATGTAAGCAAATCCCATGTTTTCCATAACATGGGGGACTGTAGCTCAAAGAGATGTCATAGAATAGTAAACATTGCAATTAAAGTAAATAAGGATCACACATCAACGTTGATATTGATTCATTCATTGTTCAAAGGCAAATATAGTACATTTGATTTCTTGGATATATCGTATAACATCTAAATATGACTTACAACATGAAGAAAATTCTAATCTAAATCATTGGATCGTCTAGGTAGATGGTACCCCACCAGGTTGCACATGAAGGTCTTCCTATCTTTGGTTTGCTCTTCTTTAGTCAGTAATTGCTCCTCACTTGCACGCATCACACCCCCAACCGTGCAAAGAAAAATAGAAACACATTAGAGTAAATGGCATTGATTAACATTATATGATCTGAAATATAACTATACTTTTGAGAAAATATGGATTAAACATTGTAAACATTGTATATTTCTCATATCATTTGACATCATCTATAATTCTCTTTTTATTACATTATTATCTGGGGTTTGACTATGTTGTGTTTCTCTCATAACCTTGCTCTCAAGAGCTTTAATATGCATGCACCAAAGTGTTCATTGCTATCAATAGCTTGATAAATAATATTACTCTAAAGATCTTGATAAATAACATTGCTCTCAAGATCTTGATCAATAGCATTGCTCACAAGAGCTTGATCTGTGACATTTGTCTCTAGATCTTGATGAATAACATTTCTCTCAAGAGCTTGAATATGACATTGCTCTTAAGAGCTTGAATCTGTAACATTTCTCTTTAGAGCTTGAATATAGAACATTTCTCTCAAGAGTTTGAGTTTGTGCCAAAAGGGTGAATAATTTGGAAGAAATAAGCATAAATCAACTATATTTTATTTGACATTAATCTATAAAATAATAACTTGAAACATTAAATTTGACTTATGAATGATGTGCACATTATCATCATGATGTCAAATAAGAAAAATATACAAAAAAATTCTAATATGAATTATAGGTACTTATCTTGCAAGTATTGATTGGAACTATGTATTTAATATCATTATGACTAATTTTCATAAATGTAAGAGAATAAAGGACTATAACCCTACTCAGGGAGAACAATTCACCTATTGATTGGACAAGAAGTCCACTTACATCTCCTAAGGTTTTTAGAAAATCCTAATGCCTTGAAATTAACATAGTTCCAATTAATCTTGTTCTTCATTATCTTCTAAACACTAACTTAGGCTCATAGGAAAAACATGGTTTGATGTTAACTACTTAGGGTTTAAAACCTTAAAAACATATTGCATATTCAAAATCCTTTCAAGCAAATACTTTTGTGAATTTTTTGGATGAGTATTCAATTTACTATGAATTTTAGAGGAATGAACCAAAAAGGAAAAAGGGAAATGCCATGTGTAGATTTACTTGGCTACATGCTGCCAAGATCTATGGAGTTGGCCCACTCAGAGCCTAACACCTCGCTTGGTCCCTATCCAAAATGTGTGATTAGAAAAATCAAGTCAAGCAGTGAGATTCTAGTTTATCTATGGTAGGGTGTTATTGGGGAAAAAAACCAGGGCAAAATTGTGAAATTGAACCTTGATTCATCATCTTCATAGATCTAGCAAGAGTAGAACCAATGCACAAGCAAAGGCAAGATTTCTTCAACCAAAAACTCAGTTCCTATCCTAGACTTGTAAATCGGCCATAGAGTTGAGTTCCTCACCTCACCATAAAGATGATGAGCCTAAGCATGGGATAGTCTATGGTATGGGGCTCTGAGAAGCTCCTCCACCAAGACAGTCTAGAAAACCAAACACGAAAGAAAATATAGAACAATATGTGATACAAACTAAAATTGTAGGATTCTTTTATGATGTCGGCTGAAGCAAAAGAAAAAGAGATTAGGGTGAACGATGATGAAAAATCTTGAGAATTGGGTATAGTCCCAAAGAATGGTCAAAAAGAGGGGAACCTTATTGGTACCCTGTGAAGAAATTAACACATTTAGAAGCTTTTCTACACTACATGGAGGTAATGCAATAATCTAGTGTCCACTTCGACAGTCAGAAGCATGCTGGAAAACTTGATCTTGCTAGAGATGTTATGTAGAGGTGGGAGAGAGGGACATAGGGTGATTGAGACTAAACAAGTTATTGGAATGAGTTTCTATCACTTTGAGAATGGCATAGGGGCAATTACTTATAGGTGTGATGCCCTAGTTTGGCTAGGAGTCCCAACCTCAAGGGGAAAATAGAGGATTTGAGGATCCTCCCCCAGCTTGATGTTGAGGCAATGGAATATTATCAAGATGGGATCTTGGAGATCGGCATAGAGAGAGGAACGTGTAGAGCGGGTTAGATTGCATTAATCACAACTATAGATAGGTAACTAGGTGGGAGTCATCGGGCATCGTTGGAGTCCTCTAAACCTTGGACTCAGGAAAATTGGATGAGTTCCCATTTGATAGCGACTCCAGATCCATGAGTCCTACTCAAAGACAAAAAAAATCAAATGACAAACAACATAAGTAGGATTTTGGTTAAAATAGGATCAATGATGACATTACATTTAAAATTATATAAAAATGTATTTAAGTTATTTAGGTGCACATTTGAAGTTCAAATGAAATGAAAATTTTACCACTGCCTATTTAGGGGGGCTAGAATCTTCCTATACAATTGGATTTAGGATTTGATTATTATTTTTTCATTAACCTCACATGGGTCATTATCTTATCTTTTTATGATTAAAAGATGAGACAAGGTGAAATTTCTTTTCCTTAGTGAGTTAGTTGAGTCTAATTTTGAGATTGAAATGTTCATCTGTTTAAGAACTTCCTATCATATTTTATGCATAATTTAAGGGATCATCTTAGTGGAGAGAAAATCAAGAATTATATCTCATTTTTTTTCATATTAGGATAATGGTGAATTTTCAGTGCTTAAAGGAATAAGATATATAAATTATCAAAAAAATGATCAAAAAGGAATAAGACATATTATTTCTCATAAAATGAAATTTTATAAATTGGGGTTATTTTCATCAAGTCGAGTACATAGCTGTTATCCTAAAACTCCCTTAAGAATTCTAAATTACATGTGTGAGTTTATGGATGTTACACATTAATATTTTCTTCATGGTCATAGGATAATTAACAAAGATTGGGACCTATATATCCTCTTTTGTAGTAATTATGCCTTACAAATTTTTTTGATACATATTAACTAAAAAAAGATGTGAACTTTAGTAGGACATCTATTTTTCCAAAAAGATTTATTATAAATAGTATTTTGTCCTGAGAATATAGAAAATTTGTATGATTTGATGACTTTGAAGTCTTGACCTCAACGCCAACTAGTATACAATTTTTTTTGGGTCTTGCAATTTTCTCTTTGAAGTCATTGATATTGCCATCGACACTGACACTATCCAGGGCCCTTTTAAATTCATTATTTCCTGATGAACAAAGAAGGTGGTACGATATCTCTACAAAATAATTTTTTTATCAAAATTGGGATGTTTGTATCAGGTTTGTACCAAGTCAATGCTCCAAAGCATATCATGGTAAGACGAGAATTCATTTTGTTCAAATTATGAGGATATAATGAAGACATAATGTATAAAATATTGACATTTGATTGCATATTTCCAAGAGCAAGAGAAGTTGAAGTTTCCCTCTTAAAATACCAGGATGGCTTTTTACCATAGTATTTAGTTTGACGTAATACAACCAAATTCAATGCTTACTCTCAAGAGTTTTTATAATAATTTTATTAAACTTATATTTTGAGTTCAAGTTAAGGTTGATATCACCTTGTTTGCTTTATTTCATTGGCTTAAAAACAATATGACACTTAATGACATGTACCTTTTCCTCTCATTTGTGCATCTCTAGAAGAATTATCTATGAGTGACATTGTATGGATTGGGACCCAATAGGGGAGACACTCACATACAACAACCAAATAAAATGAAAACATTCAAAAAACATAATAAATTTTCACAAAGGATGATAATCAATTTTTTTTAATCAGTTTGTTCGAAACACAATAGATTTAGCAGTGGAAGATAATATTATGAGTAATATAATTGTATAAGATAACATGGTTAGAATCAAGATGGTAGAATACATGAGAAAAAAACTATAACAAATACTCTTGGATGCAGAGGGTAACCTAACTACTTCAACGCTATCCCCCAAGGTTCATAGCTATGCATGTGGAGGTCCTAGTCTACTTAGTCATCCTCAACAGTCTTATTTACCTAAGGGTTTAATAGCATACCCAATATATAATAAAATATGAAATATTATCAACAAACGTTGGTATGTGTATATAATTGGGAATTGCACGATACTAAGGAAACTAACAACAATAAATATATCCACAGTCTTGATCAACGGGAGATATGAAATCACCCAAATGTATGTAAATCAATAATGATTCCAATAAGGTAATTCAAGATAAGATACTCAATAAGAACAATTTATTACCTTCTAACCAATTCCACATTTTGTGGTACATCACATTCTTGCAACTAATTTTGAACCTCATCAATGTGATCACTGTGATCTCTCATGTATATCAAGTTGTAGTGCTTTGGTTTACAAATCTAGATGTGCTAAAACCGCCTCAATTGGAGCTATAAATAACAAGATATGGCTTTTTGAATGTCTCCATTGAATGTGTGTTTTTAATTGGATTGGAACCTTAATGGGCCTTTTTGGTCATGTAGCCCACCGGTCTAACACATCAGCAATCCGAGCTTATGTGTTTTTATCTAATCATGTGCCCACGGATCCTCCCACACAATCCAACATCTAGGAGATCATCTCCTACCTCTAGACGTACTACTATAGTAGTAGATTTAAGGCCAGATAACAGTGTGTCTCCCTGATACTTTTAGAAAAATTATCTTGCCATAATGTTCCTTTTCTCTTTCTCAATTAGTTCTCCTTCATTTCCCTATTTTTCATGTCTAACAACCCTAGTTTTGCAAGATCCACTCCCTTTCATGGCAGCCACCATGGATAGTGGAATTGGGGATTATACCCTTGCACCTCCACAGCCACCCAAAGACCCTGATCTGGGGTCTTGGCTGCATGGTTGAGCTCTTCGGTCCATTTATAGGGCATGTAGTAGCCACAACCTCCTTCCCACAAGAATTTGATCCCTGTAACATGGAACCACTACTACTGTCCCGCAAGTAGGTGAAGGGGAGGTGGAGGACACCATAGACAACCTCAAATGATCCTATGCAAATTGTATCAGTGACTAGCAGATTTGACAACAAGTGTCATTTTGGGGTGACTGAAGGGGTGATGTATGCATTTCATATATACTTCTTGCATATCTTGGCACACAAATTCAGTTCATTTTGCTCTCTATTTAGCCTCTAATCATACTTAATTTACCATCTTTTAGTGGTTTTACTTGTTACATGATTTTGATCATAGGTACACATCAAGGATGAAAAAATGAGGATAATCCAACTCAAATCCGACCTTAGTTGGATTCATTATCAATTTGCAATTGATACAGAGTTGATTATGAAGAAACATAACAAGACACGTCGTGTCTTTACTTGTACACGATGTGTAACTTTCCAGGATGGGAAACCCTCCATGCAAAGTAGAGCACATGTCGTGTGATATTTAACACATGGGTGTGTAAGTTCCTAGAGGCCTTTGTCCCAAACTTTAGAACAAAAGACACGTCATGTCATCATAAAGACACGGCGTGTCTGCACATCTGAAGGTCAAAGCTCAATTTGCTGCCGAAGAACACGGGTGTGTGTTTATTAACACACGGTGTATGCCACCTACCCATGTCAACTCTAGTTGTAGCTATATGGTGTGTCTTTGTTGGAACACGATGAGTACTTACCGTGAAATAGTAGTTTAAATGCCAGTTACACTATGCCACACGACGTGTCTTCATAAAGACACATCGTGTCTTTATCAGTTTTTTAAATATTTCAGAAGCAACTGCCCCTTGTTTTAAAAATGAGTGTTGCCACTTGGGGTGGTTATCATTTGTCATTTGGAACACTTTTCAACTAGAGGGAGTTTCATAGCAAAAGAGAGGGGAATTTGGAGAAGAAGGTGAGGTTTCCTGAGAGAGGATCTCATTTCTTCATCATTTCTTTCCTCTTTCTCCTCCAAGTGTGTAGCTGAGCTTCTCTACTCTAGCCAAGCTTCTCAGGAGGGAAGATAGTCTGAGTTGAAGCTTCTATAAAGGTGGAACTTCATCCTTAAGCCGGAATTTTACTCCTTCCACTTCATTCTTGATTTCTCTAAGCTTGTCTTCTCTCTAATCGTGTAAAACTCTAAAAATTCTGCAATGCACTTGTGTTTCTTCATCATGTACGAGTAGAACCTTTCTTCTTAGGCATGGGAGAGTAGTTCCCATGCTATGGCTTGTGTTAACTTGTAATCTATATATAATGCTAGTTAATTTGCTTCTCCATGAGCTTCTATGGTGTTTTATTACTTGAATGCTTGGTTGGCCACCAATTGTACATGTTTTATGCTTCTTTGTTCTATTCAGGAAAATTTATAAGGGATTAGGGAGCAGATCTCATGGAAACATGCTCTAAACCATTAGAGTGGCTAGAGAATGTTTAGGATCTTGTTTGAATCTAAGCATATATACTAGAGTGCTATATGAAGATGAGAGTTGTCTCATGTTGCAGGGAGGTGCATGATGACAACAACCTCCTTGCATATTTTTTAGCATATCTAATTTTGTAGTTACACATAATGTGATAGTATGGTGGTGAAATTTTATGTGCAAGACCTTCTAAAATCTGATCTTAACCTTTAAATTTAAGCTTTTGTTCTTTGCTTGTCATCTATTTAATTGCAATCAAACTCAATTGTTGTAATGTGACTTAGATTGTTGAAAGTTAGCTCTTTTGCACCTAGCTAGCCTAGCTCTCTGTGGTTCAACCTCAACTACAATTGATCTTGTATACTTGTGGGTGATTGACCAGTTGAGACATATACGATTTAAAACTCTTTTACCTTAGGAAATCAATAAGTTTTTGTCGTCGTTGCTGGGGATCTATGGTAATTTTAGTTATAGCAAAAATGCTAGTTAGTATTTGAGACTAAGTCATCATTTTCCATCTCTCACATTTGATACCTTTTTATTTTTGTACTTCTCATTTGACTATTGCTTTTGTAGGTTGCATGCATCACTCTAAGAGGGGTCTTGAGACATCAATCTTGTTGGACCCAGAAATTAAGTGAACTTTTTGTAGTAGAAGGAGAGAAAGGAGAGGTGATAACTCTATAAACTTGGAGGGATAACAATCATCATCATCTCACTCAACACATTCACCACCGTCCTCGCCCGATCACTATCAAGAATCAAAGATGGAGGAAAACTGCCCACTTAAGGAATTTATTGTGTCGGTTGCCATCAACATATATGGGGCCATTGATCATCCAGCTATTAAAGCCAATAATTTCTCCATCAGTCTCACCATAATGCAGATGATCCAACAGAACTATTTTGGAGGAACTCCAAAGGAAGATCCAAAACTTCACATAGCCCAGTTTTTCCAGTACGTGAACACCTTCAAGATCAATGGTGTTCTAGCTAAAGGAGTACATCTACTCCTATTCTCGTTCACTTTACGAGACTGAACCAAGGCGTGGCTCTTCTTTTTTCCCAATCGGTCCATCAAGAGTTGGGAAATGTTGTTGTAACGCCCCTCCAAGCACATATACATACATAAGCGGAAGCAAACCCTACGTTGTCCATAACATGGGTCACTTGGCTTGGAGGAATGTCAGAAAACATGATATACATAGCAACAAGATGAATGAAAGACCATGCATTATTCAAAATATAGATTGATACATTGTTCTAAAAATGGAATACATAAGTTGTCATATCTTAAACTCAAACCCAATACATGTAGGCTAAGTGAATCTAAAACTAGAAATAACAACTAGACTACATAATCCAATGAGTGATAGATGGCACCCCACCAAGCAAAAGTCTTCTTTGATGTCAGCTAGTTGAAGGGCTCACTTCAGTTCTGCTTTTCTCCTTAATCTAGGGACATCTCGTCCCATGGCCATGTAAAATTAAAGACACACATCAGTAAGTGGCACTATACATTTTATAAGAATTGAGAAATAAACATATATACTTGACTCGACAGAAAATCTTGACATTAATTAAATATAAGCATTATTTATTACATGATTCTTATAACATGAAGAATTGAGCAGTAAATATATGCATCTCTCTATGATGCCCACTTAAGAGCATATGATTTCTAGGAAAGCCTATAACAGCATGAATGCCCATAATTTGTCTATAAAAGCCCATAATTGGCATGAATTCCCATAACAATCCCTTGAGGTCCATGATTCAAGAAGCATATAAAACTAATTCATTTCCATTTATCTTAACATTAACATTACCATGAACATAAAATCTTAAACTTTAATCTTTAACATGATGGGATTTCTTCCTCTTAAAACTTGATCTTTAAATCCAATAATCTTTGATGATTAATCATAATCTTTAATTTTAATGAGCATGATAACCATAAGACATAAGAAATAGAAATCATCAATCAATTTGTATGATGAACATGATATGAGCATTGAACTTTAAATTGAAAGCATTATCCCTACATCATACATAGAAAACAATTCAACCAAGGTACATATGTATAGTGCCATGAATCGCTTACCTGGAGCAAAGTTGATCCTAAGACGGTCTCTTTGATATTTGAGTCAAATCTAAGTCAACCTTCCCTTGTCTTTATTCATCTCTAAACACATGGTCATAATTATTAAACATCATAAATAAATACCTTGTATTGATCCTAGATTTAATTAGGGTTTGAGTGCTTTAGGGTTAGGCTTATTGATCAACATCATTAGATTAGGAAACTTGGTTGGTGGATTATTGTTTTAAGTCACAAGAAACATATGTGATATAGAATTAGGGTTTCATGAGTAGATTAGGATTTCTAATAAAACATTGGAAAATGAAGGCAAAATCATAGCTTGAAAACTCTAAAGTAGATTCCTTGCCAAAAATCCTTTCGAATGACTATTTATTTGACTTTTTCTGACTACTTATGAATTAGTTATGAATTTTTTCATTTAGACCAATCCGAACTCAAGGAAAACCCATGCTAGTCAATTTTACCCAATTAGAAAAATTAGGCGGGACCCTTCACTAGTTGGCACAATGGCTCAGGGCTGTATGGCACATGTCATGTGAAGATAAACACGTGTGTTGCAACAAAAGAGGTAGATGAAATTCCTGATATGCCCATGATGGCACGTGAGAAATGAGAAATCATCCAAAGGTAAAATAGTAAGTCTGTGGTTGGGTTTCTTCGTTAGGAACGACAGTCTTCTCAGGCGCGAGATCAAGGCGTGAAACACATATACTAAAAATGTGATTTTACAAACAATTCAACTAGAAACAACCCCAACTTGTTCCCCATCCTCTTTTGAACTTAGTGAGCCAAAGAATAGGCTACGAGGTGGCCGGAACCTGGAGTTCAACCTTCTTCTATGGAAGCCCAGAAAGAAGATTAATGATGTGGTAAATTAGAGAGAAACTGGAGGTGATAAAGGTCTGGATTTCTTCCTCAAGTACTCGTGAAACCAGGGTGAAGAAACGAGAAGGAAAAGTGGCAGTTTTCTTAGAAATTTTTGATCGATGTAGGAAACAACAAAACAAAAGGAAAAGAGGGGAAATTAGTTCTCACCACGAAATAGGCAAAATTGAAGATCAATGAGGCTCCCTAGCGACTTGTAGACGCTTTACCAAGCGTCAGAAGCTAGCCCATTGGTCAACAGCCCAGAGATGGTCCTTGACCTGGTCGCCGATGAAAATTGAGTAGGGAAAAACTACAAGTGGGGTGTGAATGAGGATAGGTATAATATGAAATGATTCATAGTTGGTCCTTCATGCTTTAAGTGGGTTTCTTATATAGGTGTAGCCTCATATCAGTAGGGAGTTTCATTGGTGCTCAGAAATAAGGGAAGGTGGGGAGAACCCTAGCGAACCGGGGTCTCTAGGGTATGAAACCATGTCATGTTAGTAATGGGGGAGATTAGAAAGATGTAAGGATTGCTGGGAGATCATTGGTTATCACTGGAGTGCAGTGGAGAGAGAGTGAGAGAGGGAAGGCAAAAAACTCTCACTACTGTAGAGTCCCACAACGACAGTGTTGCGGGTTAGGGAGATATGTTCCCAGTGTCTGATTAGTCTATAGAGGTCAGGACTTAAAAATGGTTGCACTATCTAAAAAGGAATGTAAAAAAATGTTGATAAATAGAAAAATAGGTTAGGGTGATTAAAACCAAAGTTTTAAATTAAAAACTATATTGATTCTTCTCTAATTAGGTTAGGTGCTCAAGCAAAGTCCTATTGTCTTCAAATTTTAACCATAAGTTAACCTAGGGGTCTAGATTCTTTCTATATGATTAGATTTAGGTTTTTCACAAGGTCTATCCATAGTTTCCATATAGATCCATTAATTTGATATTAAATGCATTAATAGATTAGAGGGTTAGGAAACAACTTTCCTTGGTGATCACTTAAGCCAAATTTTGAGATAAATTATTCTCACTCGTTCAAAAGTTATAACACCTATATTTATGTCCTTTTTGATAAACTTTCATGGAGGAGAGAGAAAAAGAGGCCATACATACTTTCCTCTTACATAGAAAGCCATAAAAGAAAAAGGAAAACTTCTTGGACAAGGCATCTACCCTATATTTATAACTCAAATTCAAAGCCTTTTCTATCTCCCTTTTTATTTCTTTTAAGCGTTTATCAAGAATAGGAGAGAGAGAAAATGAGGATAAATGCTAGTTTTCCTTTTATGTAAATAGGGCTTATTTAATTATAAAGGAATTAAAGGAAGCATATTCGTTTTCTTTCTATTCCAAACCCCATTTAAAAGATTCAACTTTTGGGGTAACTTGCATTATAATCCACATTTTGAATTTTATAGATGAAATTTGGTAATTAAGACACTAAACTTATTTTATTTAAAAGTTGGGATGTTACATTTTCCTTACCAAGTACTTTCCTCCAAGTAAGAAAGCTCAACTTAAGGAGCCAACTCACCAACATCCTGCAGGATGGTGAATCACTCTATGATAGATGGGAGAGATTTAAAGACTTGCAATGCCTCTATCCTCACCATGGTTTGACCAATTGGCTACTACTACAAACTTTTTATAATTGGTTATTCTACAACACACATATGACTATTGATGTTGCTACAAATGGAGCTCTAATGAACAAGTCCTACAGTGAAGCATATGCTATTATTGAACACATGGCACTCAACCACACTCAGTGGAGCATTGAAAGGACCAACCAGTCCAATTCCTCAAGTAGTACAATTGAGAAATCTAGTGGGAAGCATATTGTAGATGTAGTAGATCGCATTGTCGCTAAACTTGATGCTTTAACTCAAAAGTTTGAGAAGTTGACCACTCACCGTGTCCAAGCAGCTGAGCATGTGTGTGAAGCATGTGGAGCATCTGGGTCACAACTCTTCTTCTTATTTTACACCACAAATGAACACCACAGAGATTTCAGAGCAGGTCAAAGGTGTAGGCAATTTTAGCAATAGACAAGCCTACAACCTTTTCTGAGAAACATACAACCCAGGATGGAGGGACCATCCAAATTTCTCTTATAGGAACAAAAACTCTCATAATCAACAGTAGCAAGATCAAACTTAGACTAAACAACAATCTATGAGCAACCGCTAGCCTATGAACATCAATCGTCAACAACCGTCGTGATATAGCAACAACAACAGTAGAAACTTCAACCAACTTCAGCAAATGAGTCGGCCCTAACAAAAGTCCAGTTTGGAAAGTATTCTTGAGACTTTTGTGACTACACAGATTTAGCATAATGATGAGTTCCAAGCACACGGTAATCTCTTGAAAGATGCCATCACCCATTTCTCTTCTAAAGTTGATGGGATTGTCACCCATATAAAGATACTAGAGAAACAAATTGCTCAACATGCTTTAGCCAATCAAAAAGCCTTCTCTAGCTCACTACCCAACCTGTCAGAGTTGAACCCATGTGAATGCAAATCCATTTCTTTAAGAAGTGGAAGTGTCATAAATAGGCCATTACCAGAAGAAGAAAACATAGTCGATGATAAGAAGGAAGTTCATGGTGAAGAAAAATAAAGGAAGGAATAGAATGAAGAGCATCCATCATACAAGCCAACCATTCCTTTTCCATAGATATTTGCAAATAAGAAGGATGACACCAAGTTCCACGAGTTCATGAACATACTCAACAAATTGTATGTCAACCTTCCCTTTTCTGAAGTGACTACTAAGATGCCCTCCTATGTCAAGTTCCTTAAAGATCTTCTAACCAAAATGAAGAGCATATATCACATGGAAACTGTCATGCTATATGAAAGAACTAGTTATATCATCTGAATAGGATACTAGAGAAACTTGATGATCAAGGTTCCTTCACATTGCCATGCAAGATTGGTGACACTACATTCGATAAAGGTTTAGTTGACCTTGAGGCCAACATAAGCCTTATTCCATTTTCACTATGTGTGCAACATGATATTAGAGAACTAAAGTCAACCAAGATGGCCATTCAACTTGATGATCACACCATCAAGTATCCTAGAGGTATTGTTGAAGATGTGCCTATTCAAGTGGGAAAGTTTTTCATCCCTTGTGATTTCATTGTGATTGATATGAATGAGATTCCTTCCAACCCTATACTCTTTGGAAGACCCTTTCTCCTCACAGTTGATTATGTAGTCTATGTAAGGGAAGGTAAAATCACTCTTAGAGTAGGAGGGTAGATTATGGAGTCCTCTATTATAGATGCAATGAAAGCCCCAAATAGGATGGAGAATATTTTCCTAATAGTTTATATTGACACATTTCTAGAGGAAGATGAAGATTTTTCTAATTTTCTTGTTGACTGTTGTGATGAAACCGAGTTGGATACTGCCATGGCAATAGAAAATCTAGATGTTACTTCTAGTATCGCATCATTACCATCTCATGAAGATACTTCACCTTTAAAGAATGATTCTAGCACACCCGCCAAGAAGAAAAAGGTAGAACTCAAACCCCTTCCATTGGGGCTAAGTTATGCTTTTCTTGACCCTAACTCTACTTCTCTTGTGATAATAAATGTTGATTTGACTGATGATCAAGAATCAAAGTTGTTAAATGAATTGAGATTGTATAAGGAATCATTGGTTACTCAATCGATGATTTGAAAGGAAGAAACCCCTCTATTTCCATGCATAGAATAAATCTAGAGGATGATGCCAAGCCATTTGTGGAACCTCTAAGATGTTTAAATCAGAATATGTTTGAGGTTCATAAAAAAGAAGTTTTCAAGTCAAAATATGCAGGCATCATTTATCCCATTAGTGACTGCCCCTGGGTGAGTGCTATTACCCAAAAAGGGGGTGCAACTATCATAAAAGGAGACAATGATGAATTCAGACTCATGTAGCCACAGGATGGTGCATGTATATAGATTATAGGAGACTGAACAAGGCAACCTGTAAAGACCACTTTCCATTTCCTTTCATTGATTCAATGCTTGAGATATTATACAAGCATTCTTATTTTTGTTATCTTGATGGTTATTCGGGATTTTTCCAAATACTAATTTATCTTCCGAATTAGGAAAAGATGACCTTTACATGAACCTATGGTACTTACACCTATAGACGCATGCCTTTTGATCTTTGCAATGCACAAGTGACTTTTCAGTGTCATATGATGGCTTTTTCTCAGGTTTTATTGAATGCTCTTTGGAAGTTTTATGGATGATTTTAGTGTCTATGAGAATTCCTTTGGTGATTTCTGATCTAATCTATCTAAAGTCCTTGAGCATTGTAAAAAGGTTAACCTAGTACCAAATTGGGAGAAGTTCCATTTTATGGTACAATTTGGGGTAGTACTAGGCCATGTGATTTCTAACAAGGGTATTGAGGTTGACAAGGAAAAGGTGGAGGCAATTGATAAGATGTCAACTCCTAATTTCAAAGACGTCAGAGGTTTTCTTGGCCGTGTAGGTTTCTATATATGATTCATCAAATACTTTTCTAAGATAGCCAAACCACTATGTTCATTGCTTGCCAAAGATGTTGAATTTGTTTTTGACAAAGAATGCCATGTCGCCTTTAGAAAGCTCAAAGATGCACTCATTTCAGCTCCTATTATCCATCCACTTGATTGGGATGCACCATTCAAGTTGATGTGTGATGCAAGTTACTACACCATAGGCGCAATCCTTGGACAAAAAAAGAATAGCAATCTGCATGCCATCCATTATGCCAGCAAAACACTTGATGAAGCCCAAGTGAACTATGCCACAACTGAGAAAGAGATGTTAGCCATTATGTACGCTTTCAACAAATTTTGTCAGTATCTTATGGGCTCTAAGGTTGTAGTCTACACTAACCATATAGCCATCAAGTATTTGCTAAACAAGAAGGATGCAAAGCCTCATTTGATTAGTCAGATACTGCTACTCCAAGAGTTTGATCTTGAGATAAATGATAAGAAAGGAACTAAAAACAATGTTGTTGATCATCTATCTAGAGTCACCACAGATGCAAAAGACACAATGCCTATTGATGATTATTTGCCTATTGAAAGATTGTATGTCGTTGACACAACACAAGCTCCTTGGTTTGCTGACATTGCAAATTTCCTTGCTACTGGAATCTTTCCACCTGATCTTACTTATCAATAAAGGAAGAAGTTTTTGCATGATGTCAAGTTTTGTTTCTAGGTTGATCTGATGCTATTCAAACAAGGGACCGACAGACTGATTCGTCGATCTGTATCTGAAGAGGAGATACCAATCATCATATCTGGCTGCCATTCTTATTCTTATGGAGGTCATTTTGGGGGAGACAAAACAGCTACCAAGATCCTTCAAGTTGAATTTTATAGGCCTACATTGTTTCGAGATGTTCATATTTATGTCAAAATGTGTGACTTATGCCAAAGGACAAGCGAGATATCAAGATGAGATGAGATGCCCTTCAATTCGATCATGGATATTGAAGTGTTTGACGTATGGGGTGTTGACTACATGGGCCCCTTTCCATCCTCATGCACTTACATATACATTTTGGTTGCATGTGATTATGTGTATAAATGGGTAGAGGCCATTCCTACCCAATCCCCAGATGTAGAGTCTATAATTAAGCTATTTCAAAATATTATATTTCCATGTTATGCAGTTCCAAGGGCCGTTATATCAGATGGAGGAAAACATTTCAAAGTAAAATAGTTCAACAATCTTCTCTCCAAGCATGGGGTGACATAAAATCTCCACACCCTATCATCCCCAAATAACTACATAGGTTGAAGTATCACATAGACAACTGAAGAACATCCTTGAGAAGACGATTTTAGGATCAAGGAAGGATTGGGCATTAAGGCTAGATGATGCTCTCTGGGTATTCCATACAACTTACAGACTGCAGTTGGGATTCCGCCACTCTGACTTATCTATGGCACGTCTTGTCACCATCCCCTAGATTTGAAGAACAAAGCTTTATGTATGACCAAGTTTTTGAACTTTGACATGAAGAAAGCAAGAGAGAAGTGACTATTTCAACTCCAAGAACTTGAAGAACTTTGACTGGATGCATATGAGAATGCAAAGATCTATAAAAAGCGGAGAAAGGCATGGCATGATAAGAAGATCAGAAAGAGAGACTTTGTTGAAGGATATCAAGTTATGTTGTTCAACTCAAGACTGAAACTCTTCCAAGGAAGCTTAGATTTATGTGGTCTGGATCATTCATAGTTTAAAAAAAAAATCATATGGAGCAATAGAGTTACAAGGCAAGCAATCTACCTTCAAGATGAATGGGAAGTGATGCAAGTTGTACAAAGAAGGAGAGAAGATCACCCAGGGAGCCTCTTTCTCCCTTTCAGATGCATGACTAGAAGATGAAGAGTCCTACTCCAGACTGTAAATAGAGGACCTTGTGGGAGTTGACCCCACATTAGGATGGATTTCTTTATTTAGTATCACTCAAGAAAATTTTCATTCCCAAAAATAAATTTTTCATGGATGAACGTAATAATCTGGACCCTCATAGACATATACCATCGTCTCTGCAAGTGCTGACCAAAAGAAGATGAGTTCTACAGAAATTCAAAAAGACACGATGTGTCTGTATTTGAACATGTCATCTCCACCCTCACATATGTGTGTGTGTTCAATGCATGACACGGCGTGTACAGACACAAAAATCAACTGATGGAAACTCACACAGTGTTCCTTTATTGGCCAGGATATTATTTTCCTTCATTGGCTTTTCTTATTATTTCTTATAGGTGTTTCCTTTGGGGAATCTGATTCCTTTCTTGTCTATGGTTTGTCCTACCAACTATATAGACACACATTCTATCCATATTTACAAAATTAATATAAAAAGGGAAAGAGGGAGCTTTATTCGCCCAAAAAAATCTTTTGTAAGATATTATGAGTATTTAGGTTTTTCAAAGTGAGAAGCACGAAGCGTGCAGATTGATCCCCTTGAAGCGAGAAGCATAAAACGGGTTTTTAAGTGGAATAAAGTGGAATTTTTTGAAAAATTAGTCTATATTGTTTTGAAAATGTATACAAAAATTGTGATCACCATATTTCTATAATAAAGGAATATTACTCAACAATCAAGCATTCATAATGATATTTCATTGCATTAGAATGAATTTTATAGATTAAAAAGCGTGCTAATTAAAAAAGTATATTGTTACAAGCTAAAAACAATCAAGTATCATACTATTACTATGTACTTAATATTGTTTCAACTGCTGGGTTTAGAAATTATAATTTCGTAAAAAACACTAGTAGGTAGTAATAGATTTTTTTTTTGGAAATAGGTAAAATGTATTTCCGAAAGGGTATAGCTAAGCTATACTATACAAAACATTATAGGGCATATGTAAATAGACCCCATAATAAAACACACCACCATGTTATATACCAAGATCCTAGTAGGTTCTACTTTGTATATTCAAATTACACAGCCAACATTGATTGGCTTTACACTTCCACCTAATATGTTTAGCTATCTCATCCACCAAGGTGGCAACAGCACGTTCAGTCCCATTGTGTACTCTATAGTTTCTCTCCTGCCACATGAAAAAGCAGGTAGCAGCCAAGCAAACACAGTTAAACTCAGCTTTGTTGCACTAGTTTTTGCTCAACAGCTGGTGGATGATGCTCCCCAAGCTCCAGTCCAGGACCGGTCCCTATTTGTTTCTCAAACTGACAATAGACCAGACATTTACAGCATATCTACAGATCAGGAAAGTGTGTTGTATCGACTCTTCATCACTATGGCATAGGGGACAAATCATATCCACTAGCAGGCCCCAACTGCTCAATCTATCACGTGTGGGCAATCTTTTTATAATAGCTCTATACAGCAATGTACTCCATTTGGGGTAGTAGTTCTTGACCCACATAGCTTTAGTCCATTCAAACCCAACCACAGAACCTATGTTGATCCATGGTGAACGGGTGACACACGCCCAGGCACCATTGCCATCAACAAAGTACATGAGCTAGATTTTTGAGTAGGTCTTATACATATTCCTCCACATGGGGGATGGTTTGCTTTGTTCATTCATCAAAAGGTTTTGCCCATATCTTCTTGTAAGATATTTAGCCCAAGCGGTGTTAGGTGTAAGAAGGAACCTATCAATTTTCTTTATAGTATTGATCCTTATGATATCAGCAGGGTCAGTGAGCTGTAAACCTCCCTCCTGGAAAGGTTTTGCAATTTTCTCCCAAGCTATGCCATGGGCTTTGCCCCCCCCCCCCAACAAAGTGAGCAAATAGGGATTTAACAGAATCCAGTGTCAGTTTGGGTAGTAGTAGTTAGATACTAGTACTTTGTACAAATATTATTGACTAAGTAAGGTAATCTTCAACATAATACAAATTGATACACTTTTAAATAGTAATTAAGAGAAATACATGAAAATATAATAGAATTCAGATAATTCGATTTTACTCTCAATAAATCCTAAAGAGAAATAAACTACTAGACTTAGTACATAATAGACAATATAACAAATTTTATAGTCTTATTTTGTTATAGCCTACAGATGGTTGTGCAAAGTTTTTGTACAAATATATAGAATGGCTAACTATTAAACCAATCAATGGTAATAAACAATATGTCAATATCATGCATAGTAAATAGTAAGAGCAATATACTAGTACACTTAGTACATAATTTAAAATATAATAATATTTTATGACATTATTTTGTTACAATTTATGTATGGTTGTGCAAAGGTTTTGTACTAGTATACAGAATGTCAGACTATTACATGATCAGTATCAATAAACAACATCAAACATACATGATAATATCATATACAAACTTGACTGCACCAAGTACTAGTCTAGTTGTACAGAATGTACAAACAACAATAACGAAGTAAAGAATAAATTCTATTTACTAAACTTTCTTACACCATTTGAAATACAATAGGTAGATCATCACATATCCTAAAAATAGTGCTTTTATTTTTTTTTCTAAATTTTGTGTTGATTGGGCCACTCTAATAATACTTTTTGAGAAGTGCCTTGAAGTAGCCACTTAAGTGAGTCTAAAAAAGCAGCCTCAAGAAGCAAAAAGAGGACAAAAGAAGTCGCTTCACTCCAAAATGCTTCAAGCCCACTTCAGCTGAAATTACTATGTGGCATGTGCTTGGTGCTTAAGTAGCTGCTTCACCTGCTATTTAATTCACTAATGAGTATACTCTTTTCAAATTGTATTCTATCTAAAATCTTTTGTAAGGTACTATTTTATAATAGTACATTAAACTATTTGTATATGTGTACCCAACTTATATACTCTTAGTCCATACTTGTCATGGACAAACAAAGAGTTTCTTTTACCTTCTCTAGTATGTTGTGTCTTCTTTTAATTAAAATTTTTGCAATAATCTATAACATGACTTAGCCTTATTGATGGGATCAGTACACTAATATTATATGTTCTTCAAAAATCATATTAATCTTACATTTATGTACCATTCCATGAAATAAAATGTGCATTCTCTTATTGATGATGGATTACAAAATTTTCAAAATTGATAGATGATTTTAGATTATATATCATGAGCATAAGGGATATGATTGTGATTTTTAATCATTCCTAGTCTATAAATTATAACTTATTAACATTTAGTAAATATATTGTCTTATGGATGGAACATATAAATTATCTATATAAATTGATAACACATCCTAAATTTTGTTGATATATATGTATCTCCATATATTTAAATTATCTTCATTATTTCAGTATGTTAGCCTTTGACGGCTTGAAGTCAACTGAATCATAATTCTATTATACGAACCAAATATGTACTAAGATTTTAACTTTATTTAACAAAATTCCATAACTCGACCTGGTACTCTCTTATTTATAAATATCAGTCTACATGATATTGACCACACCTCCAATTATGGGCAAACTATTCCAAAATACATTTTCTTTCTCTCTCTCTTATACAAACTCCTAGTCTCTCTCTAATATATGCTCTCTCTCACACACATTATCTCTTCTCTTCTCTCATACAAAGTTTCTCTCTCTTCTCTTGAATCTCTCCTTTCTTTCTTACATGTGTTTCTCTTTTATCTATCTTATCTCTCTCTCTCTCTTACAATCTCCTCACTCTCTTACTCTTCTCTCATTCTCTCACTCTTCTCTCTCTTCCTCATCACTTCTTTCTATCTCTCTTACTGTCTCTTCAATCTCTTAATCTTCCCTCATCTCTCTCTTCTTCAAATTTCCTCCCTCTTTATCATCTCCTCTCTCTTTCTTATAGAGTGTCTCATTAAGCGCATCCCCCACATGACCGTCAAGAAGGGATCTAGGGTGAGCAGCCACGGTTGACTAGGCAGAGCGTCACCATGAAGATTCTTAAAGGAACAAGAACCCAAACCATGCCTTCCATGACAATGAGATCCCATCCTAGTCAAGACAGTGCATGGGTTCATCCTACAACATACGACGAGCAGAAAAAGGGTTGTTTTAACTAAAAATATAGCCAATGTGAAGCTCGGACACACTACGAGAAATTACAACTTTACTAGAAAAGGTAGCATCAATATGACCTATTTGACATAATTAGATATTAAAAAATGACAAGTAAATCATATTTATTCTACTAATATAGCCAAACACGAAAAAATATCTGCATAGCCATAATCAGTGTGATGGTTCTATCGTGAATGCCTCCAAATGATCAAGATCAGATAAGAAAAACCCATGATCCCAATTCTTTTCATGACACTCACGGGAAGAGGAACCTTTCATGTGCCATAGTCATCTCATTTTGCCCAATTTTCACCACTATCCCTAGTTCTTTTCACTACAATGAATACATGCCTCTCGCCTGTCCCAATCTTCCTTTACAACCCACATCAGTTGTGAACATGAATTTCCCCCTTTTCCGATTGTTATACCTAGCAGTAGTCATTGTACACTACAACACGGATTCTTGGTGATCATTTATAGGGCATAAGTGTTCTAGTTGATCTCGACTGATTGGTAGTAGAAGGCATAGGAGTGTCTGTGGCAGCATGCCCAGGCTATCATCTGGGTCTCTAGTCAAAGGTTTTTGGTGGTATAGCATTGTCTCTAGATTGAGGTCACTGGTAAGATCGCACCATCAGATTAAGGTTGGTTGTGATGACGTTAATCTTGTCTGCACATGAAATCTCCAGGCCACTACATCTCTAGACCAAGCTCTTCCATAGTGTCATCTCATATTCATAAGATTCTCCCCCTTTCTCTTCCCTCTCCCAATTTCTTACTTTCCCATAATGGCATTTGCTTTCTCCTCCAAAGGTGATGTCAAATTTTGGTCTTCTTATTATGGTCTCTAATTAAGAACTGTTGCATTTATTTTAAAAAAATGGATTGTGTCCATATCTAGCCAAAAAGAATGTGGCCCAAGTATTTTGGTTTTCTTCTACTTAAGCAGTTGAATATTTTTAACATACATTTTATAAAAAATAGTATGAGATGATTTAGTAGGGGAATGTTTAGAAGGTGATCTGCCTCTATAAAGATAGAAAAGAAGCAAATAAACTTCTATGTTGATGCAACTCCATGACTTTTGGTGGTTTACTCCCTCTCTAAAGATAATAACAACTCCCCATTATTCTGAATGATTGAGAATTCCAATACAAAAATATTGGGCCTAATACACGTAGTTCCTTGTATGTGTATAATCAATATTTGAGTTATCCCTTTGCTTATGCAACTCTTAGTGATCCAAAAAATATGGCAGATCGTTTGAGCCTAACATTATAGTGTACCGCTTTCTCCTTTGTTAGACTTGATAGGATATATAGGAGGGCTCAACTACACACACTATAGTACCAAGAGTAGATGGAAAAATTAAATTGTTAACTTTTAAGGAAGTCAGTTCTAGTTCTCTTACATAGTCCATTCCAAATGTTTCATGTTCATATAGGACTATGGGGAAGAGTGATAGAGATTTGATGGAGAAAGGGAAGCAAATTTTGTGTTGTAAGGACGTGTGGCTTGTGAGCATCACCATGACAATCCATAGATGTATAGGTGGCTAGGAGGCTAGGTGTTGTTTGGGGACGCCTAGACAGCCCAGGCACCTGGGTGGAGGCCTAGACTTTTTTATATTTTATAATATATATCATATAATCATAAACATATATAGTTTAGTTATATATGAATCACTAGGAATTATTAGAAGGAGTTGGGAAATGGAAGAATAAGAAAGAAGGAGCATTAGTGTGGGAGGAGATGGATGAAATAGATATAGAGAATTGAAGGAACATTGGGATGAAGAAGAAGAAGGTAGCAAAGAATTTATTTCTTGGTGGAGAAAAAAAACAGAATCAAGAATTGAGATGAGGATCATTGCATAGAGACAAAAGTGTTGCTTGATGGATGAAAAAGAAGAAAAATACAAAAAGTGGGAGAAGAATGAAGAAAAAATAAAACTACAATAGGTCTAAAAAGATGATAAAATGTACTCATTTCATTTTTTAACTTAGTGGATCAGTAGTAAATTAGTAATAGAGGAGCTACGGTAAACTAGTAGTAGAGTACAATAATAAATTGGTCAATTAACAAAGCTTTAGCTTGTTGAAGGGAAAAAATTCATGAAGCATGCAACAAATGAGTAATAGAAGACCAATTATAAATTAGTAATCATGGATAAAAATAGTAAACCAGTCACATAGCATCTTGATAGAGCAAAAAATAAACAATAAAATGGTCTAGCAGCTTCCTAGGTGTTTCCCATGCATCTTCCCAAGTCGCCTAGGCCACCTAGAGGCCTAACTAGGTTAGGCACATGGTATTTAGATCCCAGGTGGCCGCTTAGGCCGTCTAGACACTGCCTAAGAGAGTGTGTGGATAACTAAGTGACAATCTACTATTTTAAAGAAGTCTTCTTCCTTCTTAGATTTCTTACTAGGATAGCATTTACTTGTCTTCAAAAACCTACCCAGAGTTGTTCATATAAGTACAACTAAAAGAGCAATAGTTAGGTACATTGTGCAATTTACATCCTTTGATATGAATAATGAGAGTCATGAAGTAAGTATACTAGGGGATTGAAACTTGAAGAGTAAGGTCTCCCACCTTAAAAGATTATGTAGATGACAAGGTCCATATTCCTAAGTGGGATGGATGAGAGCCTAGAATGTGATCTCAGTATTCTATTGAAGTTGGTGTGTTGAATCGGAAGGACGGATCCATGGTAATCTTTAACTTGGGTGTGGTTGGATCTCTATGTGTTGTTCCTCCTCAAGTAGTGTGTGTGTTGGCATGGTACAAGACTTTAACTTTGCTTTGACTTAGCCAAAGTGAAAATAGAAGTTTTTGGTAGTTTTGAGGATGTTTGAACTATGGTCAAATCTTAGTAAGAACTAATATTAGGTAATGAACCCATCCAAAAACTAAAATAGTATTCTTAAATATATTTTGTATGCTTTTTAATTTTCATGCCAAATGCATACAAGATCATACATAATAGCATACTATGTACTTAAAATTAATGAACAATAATCATGTGGAAAAAAAATTATGGGAGTTCAAATATGAAGGAGTATGAATATAACAAACTGGTAGATAAAGAATGTGAGTAATCTATATTTCCACGCAACATAATTCTGACTTAGAATTTACATATCTAATTTATCAATGTGAATTACTATAATTCAATGTTTTTAAAAACTTAAAGTACGTCTACTTTAGATATTAGTTTGTAAGTATTCTTTTTTATTGTGAAACACAAAGAGATTAGTTTTTATTCATCCCGTTCTCTATGCTGGGACAAATCAGATGGGGCTAGATATTAATATCCCTATATAGCCAGTCTGGTTTTTTAGAGGAGAAACTACACTAGGTAGAGGAGTACATAGAGTGTTTTGCAATTATGTCTGCCACTTGATTGTGCTTCTGGCTGATAAACAAAAGTTGTAAGCTTGGCAGAGAGGAGAAGGTGTGGCGGTACTCACTTCTCAATGGCTAGATCTTACAGGCAGGCGAGGAGTCTTACTGCAGGATATTGATAGCTAAGGATGAGTCAGATAGAATGACAGGGGTTTCCAAATCTTGTTGATACAGATCCACATTGCATGTATAATGCCCTTAATCTCCACCTCGAGGGCTGAGGTTGCATAGACATATACACCAGATCCCAGAAGACGTACTCCCTTGCTATCGGTGGCATGAACACCAATACCCATCTTTGACGTGTGATATTAAAAGGTTGCATCAACAAACACTAGGTGTTGGTACAACACGGAGCGAGGGGCAGGACATTTCTCCACATCGTAGGTTGGTGCACTGCTCTTCTGAATGGAGAGGATTGATTTGGTTCTTTCATGAATAAGAGACTCTAAGATAGTAGGAGGAGACTGTTTACCCCCACGAAGATGGTCATTGCGTGCATGCCAAATGGTCCAACATCCAACACAATGGAGAGTTCTGGCTTCGGAAATTCCTTTGCTATGAATAATATGGGTGATCCAATTGTCCACAGATAGGGTAAAGAATGAAGGCTCCATATTGAGTAGTTGCCAGACTTTCAACCTAGTTGGGCAGTCATAGAGACAGTGGGTCAGAGTATCTTGCTCCTTCATGCAGATGGGAAAGACATCATCAATGATGATGTGACGACATGTCTTCTCCACATTTGTGATTAGGGCATAATGCTTGAGTATCTAGATGAAGGTGTGTTGCTTCAGAGGTAGTGGGAGTGACCAAACCACCATCCAATTGTCAGAAGGAATAGGAGTTGCTTCCCCTTGAGCCAAGTATAAGTCGTGCTCATCAAGAGTTCTCCTCTGGGGTCCATAGGCCAAGACCATGTGGCCGGCCCTACATCATCTCTTGGTATGCTGATATGCTTGATCAAATGCCATACTTTAGAGGGTAGGTATGCATGGATAAAGTCCCAGTCCCACTCTCTTAAAGCTAATGACATACATTGCATGGTGAGGTTGTTGAGGTCATCGGGGACTAGGGTGTTGTGGGCAATATCTAGTATCGATTTACCCATCAACCACTTATCACACCAGACATTGGTATTTGAACCAGAATTTATAGTTTTATGACATACAACTCTGAGTTTAGTTATGTTACTTTTTATGAAAGACCATGCCTATGATCTTGTAATCTTAAACACCGCCCTGTGTTAAATGTTCTTGTTCTGCATCACAGCTACCCACTGATATGGAGAGTTATTGAAGAACTACCATGAATTCTTCATCATCAGTACCACATTTAGATCTCTAGAAACCTTGATACTAAGTCCACCAAGTGGCTTACTTCTAGTCATCTTTTCCCATGAGATCATTGAGATATTCTTTTGTTCACGACCACCAGACCAGATGAAGTCATGAATATGTCTATCAATATCATCACAGGGTGTAGTGGATAGCTTCACAGTCTGCATAGTGTAAGAGGTAATTGTTTGCAAGGAACTTTTTTCTAGGGTGATGCGACCCACAAGAGAAAGGTGACGGTCACACCAGTTGTCCATACGGCTTCTGATGGAACGTAGAATATGGGAGTGTGTTTGCTTGTTCACCCTGTTGTGTAGAACTGGGATGCCTAAGTAACGACCCAAATCAGTAGTTCTAGAAATACCCATGTGACGGAAGAAGGATCGCTTCTCTGTTGTACTAGTGTTGGGCGAGAAGTAATAGCAAGATTTCTCCTTTGAAATAACTTGATCGGACATTAAGGCGAACTCTTTCAGAATCTTGTTGATAGTAGAGGCTTGAGAGTAGACACTTCAGCCATAAGAAGTAAGTCATCAGCAAACATCACATGGGAGAGTGGTGGGCCATCCTTGGTGATCATGATCGGCTTCTAGGTACCCAGATCCACTTCCGTTGAGATTTCATGGCTAAGGTGTTCCATACAAAGCACAAAAAGATAGGGGTTGATAGGGTCCCTACCGGACACCATGTGTGAATTTGATAGGCTCCAAAGGTGCATCTTCCCAGAGGATCGAGGTGCTACCTATGGAGATGACCTACATTATTAGCTTGGATAGGCTATCTAAGATAGCAAGTTTTGCAAGGGTATCCTTAATGAAGGGCCAACTCATCTGGTCAAAAGCCTTGGAGAGGTCCAACTTGATGGTTACCCATTTCTTCCTGCCATACTTGCCTTTCATTGAGTAGACAACCTCCTGGATGAGGAGGATATTATCACTAATCTGCCTACCTGGGATGAAGCTCAATTGGTTCAAGGAGACCCAGCTATTGAGGAAGGGCTTTAGTCTCTCCACAATAATCTTAGAAATAAGCTTGAAGAATTATTTGTTGAGGGAGATGGGGCGTAGGTCACAACAACACTGGGGACTGGTAGTTTTTGAGATGAGCACCAGAAGGGAGTCCACGATACGAGGGTCCACCGTGCTAGTGATGAAGCTTCTTATATTGTAGAGATGAATGAGCCTCCCATGTGAGACCAGTTGCATTGAGCAAAGCCATTATGAATATCGTATGGTCCCGGAGCTTTGTCCAGGGCCATAAGAAACATGACCCTCTTGATCTCCTCAGCATCGGGAACTTGACTAAGGATTTGAGCATTTGGGATGGCCTTGAATTCACCCACATACCCACCAGCGATGGCTGTGTAGTCTGGTTGGGAAGGAGTTGATGTGCATAGGAGCCGCCTGAAGAAATCGTGCATGTGCTACTTGATGTGCTCTGGAGAGGTGATCCAGGCTCCATCATCGTCATGAAGCTCAGATATCTTGTTGTGTTTCCTTCTTGCTTTGACATATGCGTGGAAAAACTTATTATTGCCATCACCATATTGTAGCCAATCAATGTTGGAGCATTGTTCCCAGTCCGCCTCCTCCCTTAAGAGAATGGTGCTCAGTTGTTCCTGGAAGACGATGGAACATAATTGATTTGAAAAAGAAAGAGATGATTGGGATTGTACCTGACATTTTCCAATTTTGCATAAGAGAATATATTTGTGCTTGTGTTGTTGTTTAAGGCATTTATCTTCCCACTTGGCAGCGGCCATCTTGAAAGCAGGCAACACCTCCAATAGGGGGTGTGTACCATCACATGCGGGGAGGAGTTCAGATTTGAACTCAGGGGTAATGTCCCAGCTCATCTTCATCTTGAAGTGGTGGCCTCTCATCGGCAGAAGATGCCCCAATAAAAGGATAGGATTATGGTCAAGTGGTATATATATATATATATATATATATATATATATATATATATATATATATATATATATATATATATATAGCCACATGTATTTCCAACAATATTGAATGTACCAAATTAACCTGAATTAAGTGAAGGGTTGAAAATTATGACCTATCGCTTGTTATTTGATTGAATCTTCTGGCATATTATAGATGTTTTTTAGTGTAATTATTCTCAATAAAGTGATAAAGATAATATGAAAACACTAATAATTAGAATAATATGTCAAATGGGAAGGGATTTTAGGATACCATAAACCACCTATAGATCATGTAATTATATGTTCGGTCTCTTTTATTTTGAGCACAATGAATCATTAGACCATAAAATTAATCAATGCTTATGTCAAAAAATATAAGCAGAATTAGGTCACCTGCAAAAGAAAATCAAGTACTTCTCACTTGAAATATATAAAATCTTAAATACTTTTATATGGCCCCTAACCTACTTAGTGCTTGGGTATTCTTCCTTTGCTTAAAAATATTTTTTAGAACCTTGCTATAATCCTTGAGGTGTTTTGTTATCATGACATGCTTATGTTTAAAGTTTGGTCATGTTTGGGATAAAGAGAGGCATTCTCTCCCCCTCTCCCACGCCCGTGACGGAGGCCGAACGTTCGGGAGGGTGGTAAACCAAGGAGGCAACTGGGATTCGAACCCGGGTCCCTTCGTGAGGGGACACCGTGCTTGACCACTTGTGCCACTCCTTGTCGGCAAGTTTGGTCATGTTTGGATGTTGTTTGAGCTATGTTTACTTATTTTGAACCAAATTGCAATTTGGCCAAGTTGAGGGGTTATCTTGTAATTTGTCACATGTGGAGAGTGTCCTTAGTGCTTTGGAATCTTAAAAGAGAGAAAGAATAGGGGTGCCTTGGTTGATCCTTGGATGAGTGGTGGCACCCTTATGGGTGATTAGGGTTTCTAGGGTTTTGAGTGTCTCGAGCATGAGTGCCTTGGTGGTTGTAGCGACCTATGTTGTGACCTAGTGAATGTTTTGGTGTGTCTTGACCGAGACATTTCCCTTGGTTGTTCTTTTCTAGATCGTGATGGTGTTGAGTGTGTCTTGGGTCGAGACAGTGGTCTCCTTGAGGTGTGTCTCAACCTAGGGTTGGTGATCCTTTTTGTCTCGACTGTGACAAGTTGCTTTGTGCTTGTTTTGACCTCCCTTGGCTTGTCTTGATCGCGGCCTATGTGTTGGGGACCTTAAGAGGTCAAGACCCAACCTAGGTTATATCAACATCTCGTGCATGCATGTTTTAAGTGGTTGCATGTTGGTTTCTTCGGTGGACAAGTGTCCCTTTGGTGCCTTTTGGTGTTGACACGTCATCTATGCCCTACTTCCCTCATTCTTTGAGTATATAACCCCTTTTATCTCCATGCAAGAGATCTTTTTTGGCCACTCTTATTCTCCCTTCCCTTGTGCTCGGCCTTAGGGCTTGGTGGAGCAAATAAGGTGTTGTTCTTGGTGCTTGGGAGGTGGATCATCCTTGCATGTGTTGCCTTGAAGCTCGATCTTCATCCTTGTGGTGGTTTCTTTCATTTGTAAGTAGTTTTATCTTCTTGATCACATTTTACCTCTATCTTCTTCCTCTTTCCTTGGTCGTAGACTCGGGTTCTACCCTAGTGGTCACCTTGAGAGAAACTCCTCCTCACAAAGTCCATAGACTGTGTTTTGACATGGTGGTAACTAATGGGAGGATGTTTCTTCTCTTTTCTCCTTCCTTCTTGGTTTGGCCTAGGGTACTTCTTGACATTTTCTTAAGTTACCTTTTTTGACCAAGGTGTTCTTCTTTTTGGAGGTCACCTTGTGGCCGAGGTAGTGACCTTGTTGGAGCTTCTTTTCTACTTTTTGATGCTTGAGCTTGGAGCTTAATTTCTCTTCAAATCGAGGTGGGTTATATAACTCTCTACCCCCTTCTATCATTAGCACCTTACTTTTATGGTTGCATGTTCTTGTTTCCATATATAAATATGATGTTAACATGGTATATGATAATTTTGTAACTTAGGGTTTATCACTTTGTAGTTTTCTCATAAAGATAGCTCTCTTTCAAAAATCATAATTGCCATGAGCACGTTTTCTAAGTGATCTTAAGAGGGTGATCTTGCATGCATCTTAAGCTTTGGTTTTGTCACCATGATCTATGTTTGGCCATCATGTTTTACTTGAGGCTTTGGAAGTTTTCTCACATGTGTTGGGGTTTTGTTTTCTCTCTCCTAAGTGATTTTTCTTGAGGATCCTCATGGAGTTTGTTCTAGGGTTGATGATCTTTGATTCATGAGTTTTTACCTTGTGAAATTTGGTTCCTTGTTGTTGTTTGACCTTTTTACTATCAAGAAATATGTGGTTCTTGTAGTTTTGGGGTAAAGAAACCCATATATGTGGCATGGGGTCAAAAGTCTTGTGTGGTTTTGACTCAAAATGCCTTGTGATGCTTTTAGTCAAGACACCTTGATGTGTTGCGGTCGCAACCTATTTTGGTTTTGGGTCAATAGGCATGTGCTTAGTTCTATCACAATCGCGACCATGATGGGTTGTTGTTTCAGTCGCGACCAGGGTTGCTACTCTGGTCGTGACCATGTGCCTGCTTTGCCTTGTTTTGGGTCTAAACCCTAGGATGGCTGAGAAAGGTTTGTGGATGGTTGGGACCTTGACATCTTGCGGTCGAGACCAGGATTTGTCACGATCGCAACACCTACCATGGAGGTAGTCGAGACACCTTGTGTCACAGTCGTAACACCTTCCATGGAGGTTGTTGCGACACCTATTATGATACATGGTCATGAAACATACATAGAACCATGAGATGACACACATGCATATATAATGATGATGGTACTTAGGGCTGTGATGTAATGACCTAATCACTTTCATCTAATGATGCTCAACCCTAAATCAGTTCTAAGAATGTGGGAGGTTACTCAATTAGGGTTTAGTGCTATGCTCATGATGTAAACCCTAATTGGCTAAGTATGTGAACCCTAACCCTAATCATGGGGTATGTTATACTTGTTGTATGTTTGGTGATATATAGCATGTTGATTATATTCTTTCTCTCTCCTACTTGCATGCATCTAACATTGTAGGCTGCTTAAATATCATGGTTAATGAATGCTATGGTAACCTATGTGTGATATAGGGATATGGTCGTGCACATTGTACTTTTTGAGGCATGACGTTATGTTGACACACAGGAATTATGTGTTTGGGTCATGTGACCTAGTGATGGTTTAATGCCTATTTTGAGGTGCTAACCACTAGTGATGTGATTGAGGGATTGAATCCCATAGTGAAGTGATATTGATGATTGCCTTGTGAATGGCCATGTTACTGGAATCATGTGGTGATCATGTGACAAGTTCACACCTTATACGTTTTATATCTTCTAAAGATGGACTATACCCTTATTCTTTTAGACTTTGTATGCCTTTATATGTTGTAACTTGAATGACGCTAAGAGATACCTCATTGGCTTAATTAATCAAGTAAAACCCTAATCATGTAGGTTCCATGTGCCATAGATCCTTTCTAGTGTCAGCTTTAATTGTTGGATTGGTGAAACATGTACAACTCAGAGTGCATATTTTTTAATATGTGGGGGTGCAAGTTAAGTATCTCCTTACATCCACAATTATAGGTTGTATGAGGCAGCCATGTGTGAGCCAATCTCCTTGTGATATGGATGGCCATACGTGATCCAATCCTTCTTTTAAGAATCACCATGTGTGAGCCTATTCTTCTAGCACCGTACATGTACCAAGGTGGGCTAGGTGTTATATATGGATGGCCATGCGTGAGATGATCCTTTTGTTGACTATATGTCACCTTTTTGCAGTTGACTAATATGTCTTTGTGGTGTTTTCACTTGTGCTGACCAAGAGGTGTGGGGAGGTCATGGATTCTGACTCTTCCACTGACCTTGTATGGCACCGATTTGGACTTAGAAGTGGCCGGTTGGATTTGGGTGGTATGACTTAAATCATCAGGGCAATAATAAAATATGTAACACATTCGTGCAGTGTATCTTTCATAGAGTCAAATACAAATAATATTGGTTGAGCCATTTTCCTTATCTTTTTATTAGTTTCTTGAATTACAAGACAGTGAGAGAAGTCAATTGTTATTCTTCATATTCCTTTTTAGAACATTAATTTTCTAATGCTCAGTGGTATCTGCCTAGTCTTGATTAATCTGCTTTATCTGTTGATTTCATATCATTTAGTTGAATCTGCTCAACCTGCTTAGTATGATATGTATGCTTATCTATTTTTGCTTTTGATAGATGTTGGTGGAGAGATATATCTCTCACTCGGACGTTTGGTCTTACCATGTGGGTTTCCACATCTTTTAGGTGGTTGAGCACGAGGGAGTAGAGATCGTGTTGTAGTTGTGGAGTAGCAACAGGACCAGTAGTTGTTGAAAGGTTGAACATGCTTCTTGGGTATAGAAGTAGAGTACTATGTGTCATCCATGTACACTCAGGTCCTTGAGGAGGTTTTTTTTGTATGTATCAATACAAGGTTTTGGCTTTATTCATGTTGTTGTATAGAGATGGCATATATGTATGTGAATAGGTTATCATGTGTAACAGTATGTGGCTAGAGAGCCAGTGAACAGTATCTTGTATGATGTTTTGGGTAGGTGATATGCAATACATGTGGCCTTGTGGACTCATGTGCAATATGTTGCAACTTTTATGGCTATATGAAATATTTTTTAATTCCATGTGTTTTATGGTGACTTGGATGTTTAGCTTTAATTCCGCATTTTGGTTTTGAGTAATCTTGTTTGTGTCACATCAGGGCGTCACAACTTAACATATTTGTTTAATAATAAAAAATTCCTTGTAAATAATGATTAATAGTTTACACAAATATGTAGTTTATCCATTACTTGCATAATAGCAACCCATTAAAAGATACAATTCTAAAAGAATTAAGTTCAATTAGAGGTGCTTCTATGGCTAAAATAATATTATATTTTTTGCTCTGTCGAAAATGGTACCAAATAAGCATTGAATTAGTCTTATTGTTGATATACTTGATGATCCAACATATGAAATTGACGTTGAAGAGTTTCTAACTTACACCTGCCAAAAACTCACTGGAAATGAAATCAAGTGTTCATGTGTCTGTTGTGTTAATACTACTTCAATCCCTTGTTATTTGATTAAAACTAACTTTATGGTTTATGGTATGATTAGGAGTTATACTTTATGGTATCATCATGGGTAAAAACATAAATCTGATTTTGATACCCAAAACAATGACAATCAAGAAGATGATGAAATTCATGATGAGATGATAGGTCTTCTTGAAGACATCTACCCTAACCATCATACTTTTTGGAGTAACATAGAATACATTGGGTCTAATAACCATGATATCAATGAAGAGGAACCTAACAACGAGGCTAAAAAAGATTTAGGTTGTTAGATGACATGTATCAGTCTCTTTATAATGTTTCAAAGGGTTCAAGGTTTCCTATCTTAGTAAAATTGCTTCACGTAAAGACTCTTGAAAATGGAGTAATCATTCTTTCACAATGGTGCTTGAATTGTTGAGAGATGAATTATTCCCAAATGACTCTACTTTGCCCAACTCTTATTATGAAGCAAAGAAAACAGTCAAGATTTTGTTTGCTCATATGACAAGATCGATGCATGTGTGAATAATTGTATGCTCTTTTAGAAAGAAAATAGTGTTCTTAATAAATGCAGATTGTATAACACTTCAAGGTGGAAATATGACAAGCATAGTGGATAGAGAAACTAAAAGCAAATGGTAAGAGAGTACTATTTACAATATTGTGCTACTTCCCACTAAAGCCTCATCTTCAAATGCTATTTATGTCCAAAAAAACTTATGCACTAATGAGATGGCATCACGATAATTGTGATGATGGGAATTTGCATCATCCAATTGATTCTTTGACATGGAAAATTTTTAATGATATCATCCAACTTTTTCTACAGATTCAAGAAATGTTAAATGGCCCTAGATAGTGATGGTTTTCAACCATTTGATGATTCTAAATCATCATATAGTATTTGGCATGTTATTCTAATTCTGTACAATTTTCCTCCATGGATGTGCATGAAGCAACCTAATTTTATTATGTCTATGCTCAATTCTGGTCTTGATGGTCCTAATGATGCTATTAATATTTATTTGCAACCTATAATTGAAGAATTGTTGGAGTTCTAGAATATTGGTATGCAAACATGTGATGATATGACACATCAAAGTTTTAATCCTTGGTCAGCTCTTTTGTGGATTATCAATGATTTCCAACTTATGGGATGTTATGAGGTTGGAGTACTAAGGGACAACAACTTTCTTGTCTGTGTTTCCATGAGGGTAATTTTTCAATTAGTTTATCTAATGGTGTAAAGGAGTGCTTCATGGGTCATCAACATTATTTGCTTTGAGTTACTGATGGGGAAAAAATAAATCTACATTTGATGGAATTATTGAGAAGGGCACACCACCCGCACCATTAACGGGTGATGATATACTTATTCAAGTCCATAATCTTGAAGGGATTATTTTGAGCAAATGTTCTAAAAAGATACCCCATAAGAGTAGGGGAGATAACTAGAATAAGAAAAATATTTCCTTCAATCTTCCTTATTAGAAAGATTTTTTGATATGACATACCTTAGATGTGATGCATATAGAGAAGAATATATGTCATAGTATTTTGGTAACACTTCTGAATGTGAAGAATAAGACAAAGGACAATTATAAATATCATCTTGATTTGCAAGCAATGAACATCAGACAACAATTGCATCCATTAGTGAGTGATGGGAAAATTGTGTTGCCTCATGCACCATTCACATTATCTCAAGAGAGTAAGCATAAGTTTTGTAAACTTTTGAATGATCTAAAAGTTGTAGAAGGATTTTCTTCAAATATTTTAGAGTGTGTGAACTTAAAAGAGAATAAGATTTTAGGATTGAAGAGTGATGATCAGTATACTTTGTTACGTCAAATACTTCCCATTGTATTGTGTGGTCTTCTAACTAAATTTGTTTATGAACCAATTCTTGAGTTGTCTCATTTTTTGAAGGTGTTGGTTATAATTGCTTGAATAAGGTGGACATTAAACAAATTGAAACTCAGATTCCAATGACTCTTTGTAAGTTAGAACAGATTTTTCCACCATCATTTTTTGATGTGATGTTGCATTTCCCTATCTGTATGGCACATGAGGCTATGTTATGTGGACATATTCATTGTCATTGGATGTATCCCATAGATAGGAGTTTTTGTAGACACTAAAGTCGCACATCTATAATAGGACCACAACAGAGGGTTCAATAGCAGAATAATGCATGAATCTTTCTTCAAGATATTTTCATAAAGTTGAGGCAAGGTTCAACCACCTTGATCGGAATTATAAAGATGATGTCAATGGAGTTGCAACCTTGTCTATTTTTTCATACAAAGGAAGAGAGTTAGGTTGTGATACAACAAGAAACCTTTATTCACATGCATTATAGAAGGCTCATATTTACATCCTAAACAATTGTGAGAAGTTCAACAATTCATTGAATGAATCGTAAGATCTTTATGTGGATCCCTAAATTGATGATCTTTACTTGACTTCTATTAACTTAGTCACATATGTTTGTTATTTGTTTATTGTGGAGAATATTACCAAATACAAGAAGTTGATCTAGAAGATGTCCTTCTTAAGGAAATAAATGATACTTTCATAGAGTGGTTTAAAATGATAGTAAGATGTTTGTTTTGTTCCATATAGTAATGTACCATATCTTTTTCTAGAATGATTGAATTGAGTTCAAATATATTGCACATGTGATCTTAGAGTAAGTTAAGGTTGACAAGTTAATCATAATTGACTTAGTTTAGGATTGTTCATTACATTGGTTGACTATTCCTTGGATGCAACAATGTCATATACTCCTTTTTGATGCTTATTATTCTTTTATAACCATGGTATTTTAGATTGCAGGTGAATATGAGAATGATAAAAGCAAGAAGATGGATGTGCTACTCTCGTTGTCACACAACCCACTTAAATGTGTGACATGTTTGTATGGCTACGTAGTGAATGGATATTAATTCTACACTAGGTTCCATGATGAAATTTTACTGACACAGTGCAGTAGAGTGGTTGTCATTGGTGATGATGGTATTGGAGGTATCATACAATAATATGGGAAATTGATAGAAATTGTAGAATTGCAATATTTGGGTAATAATAATGTGGTACTATTTTGTTGTGATTGGTTTGACATTGTTGATAACATTAAAGGTGTAAAGATTGATGAGTATGAGTTCACAAGTGTTGACTGCAAGCCTGCAATCATATTTGCAAAATTGTCGATCCATTTGTATTAGCCACACAAGCATCTCAAGTTTTTTATGCAAATGATCACAATAACAAGGGCTGGCATGTTCCAACAAAGGGGTATACACAAGAAAAGTTTTATCCAATTCATGTAGAAGAGGCACAAGATGATGTGATTGATATAGATAACACTAACTAGAACATTTTCTACATTTGATTACTTGTGAACGTTTCAAATATTATTTAATTTCTTAATTCATCTACTTTTGTCATTTTTTATATTATATGCATACCAATGTTTTTTACAATATTTCTTTTTGAAGACATCTCTTTTTCAACCAACCTTGATGGTGATAAAGGAAAAATATTACAAGCACGTCCAAATATGACAAGGGCTTGATGGAGAAGTCTAAGGCTAAGAAATATATCCTCCCACAACAATTAAATATGATTGGAAAGAGTCATGCTCATGAATTAGAGCTTAGAATTTGTATGTCAAACACCATAGAAGCTAGTAACAATGATATATGTGAGTCACATAACATTCCATTGCCAATAAACAATGGGCCACTAAATTTATCTTCCCAACAAAGCATCAATCCTCCCCATTCTCTACCACCAAATGAGAGTAATAAATCACCAAGAAATGTTCCTTCCTCACTAGTTGGAAAAGATTTTATGCCTCCTAAAGAATGTCATGTCCAACATGAAGGTTGTGTCGCTACTAAAGTGATGGATTCTTTCTCCTTCAATGAGATATCAACATGTATGAACACTTTCCTTTATTCAACAATAGTGTTCTCCTTTCTCAATTATTTTGGTTGTTAGAAACAATGGTACTTCTGTTTAGATATGTATATTGTCCAATATTTGTCTTTTCCAAATTAATTTTAGTTTTTTATTTCCATCTAGTAGGTTTTCATGAATTATACCATGATATTTCTTATTAGACATAGATGGTTTCCTAATGTTTCTCATACGTCTTAATAATCTTTTATTTGTTTCACTTGTATTGTCTTACACTAATACATTTTTTTGACATTGTATATGATGTTATTTCAATGTGTATCAAAATTCTAATCTTGATTGTAGCTAGTGAAAATGAAAATGTAATGAGATGCCAAGGGAGTAGCAAATGTGGAAAAGTTGCTAGATTGAGAGAAGGTAGTAAGATAGAAGTCATCCTTCTATAAATGGCACCCTATCGGGAAAAATAATAGCATGTGGAGTAGAGACTTGGGCAGGATTGTTTGTGATTGAAATATTTCTTCAATAAAGGTGCATTCTTGGAATGTTGTCATTGAAAGGAAAAATGAGCACATATGTACCATAGTTATGGTAATAGCAATGAATTTATTTTTTAAAATAGAATCACATAATTTTGTTCTCATATTCTACTTGTTCTAGGAGAAATTCACAAACAACAAGATGGAGGATTATAAAAGTCATACTTTGCAACATCTCAAAGAGTTATGGATGAAGTGGAGGGCATCAATGTACCACACAATTAAAGGGTTGGACATGAAAAAACAACTACAAAGGAATACTATGGCAACTGAAGTTGAGAGTGATTGGCAATGGATGGTTACGGAGCATTTTCATTGTGAAAAGTTTATGGTAGTCTACTAACAAACCAATTTCACAACATTTTTGTTCACTTGTTGTATGTTTGTAAATTTTTTGGTGTAATTTTATACATCTTAATGTAGGAATTGACTGAGAGAAACACCATAAATTGTGAAGGGATTAACAAAAAGTTACTTCATCGTACTTGTAGCATGCCCCTTAGAGAAATATCATGGAAAAAGATTTTTCATATCTATATGGTCTTCTTTATGCAATTTTCATGTCTTTTCTCATGTGTATAACTAAATGTGGTACTATTCTAGGAAGGAAAATATGTAAAAGCACCAGACTTTGGCACAATGTAATTTTAGATTCATAAGAAGGGCAATACATTAGCTACTATAGAAGCATACCAAGTTCATGTAAGTCATAATTTGCATGATCATGATCATAATGACTAGTTTTATATTTTTCTTGAATAATTAGTTTCTATTATAGGGAAAATCATAAACATTCAACGAGCTGAGCCAGAGCTCCTCCCTATTGAGGTGATAGAAAAGGTGTATGGGTAATTGTGGCCAAGGAAATACCTAGCCGATTATAGTGAAGGAATGACACCGAGAGGTGTTAGAGGATTGTATAAAACAAAGAATGCCCTAATTGATGAACTCAAATCAAAGAACCAAACACTAAAAGACAAAGAAGTGGCCTTAAAAATTCAAGCACAAACTCTTCAAGAAGTCAATGATGAAAAGTAAGCCACACAAAAGCATCTAAGGAAAGTATACTTGATGTGATAGTCAACAATCAAAAAATTTAGTAGCTTTTGCAATTTAGTGAGGATGATGGTGGTTCTACCTCTATTGCATCTCTATTAGAAGATGACATTCTAAACTAGTTACAAGGTCATCTAAGAGAATAGTGATTATTTGGGTACAATTTTTCTATTTATGATGGATGATCCGATTATTTTCTTTTTCTAAACATATCGCAATGCATCAGTATATCAGCACATATTTTTGTATTTCTTGTAGTGATATACCTTAATGATCAATCTATTCACCTTTAATGTATGCCAAGGAGTTGTAGATAAATCAATGAAGGACGCTCAGAATCAAAGATAGACAATGGGGGACAATGCAACATTTATAATTATTTTTCTACATGTGTAGTCCCAAATAGCTTTTTTTACTTTATGATCAAAGCCTAGTCAAGTTATTTATTTTACTACTTTTTTGAACTGTATTTAGTGGTGTAAATATAATAACTGAATCGTTTTCTTTTTTGCACATCATTACAGAAGAATGAGAATGTCCCATGTTGTTTAGATTAAAACTTCTATTGATAGTTCAATTGTTCAATTAATATGCATGGGGTATAGGATAGATTGTTAAATTGCCACATGTGTGCTACTTTATGAGGGGGGCATTGGTGAGAATGGATCAATGACTTAAGGAAAAGTCAAGCAAAGTGTTATATTGAATTATAATAGAATGGGCTCCATCTCCATATATTAGTGCCTTCTTACAAAATTATTATTATTATTATTCAACTATGTTTTCTTTTGTATTTTCTTAATGAATAGGGATGAAGAATAACCAGAAAGAGTCTGGACAAAAATTGAAAGAGATATGCACCATGCACGTAAATAAGTTACTAAGAATCCATTTCTAGAAATCATTGTGCTAATGCCTTCGCTAATGTCAACATTTGGAATTGGGAACCCTGCACATAAAGAGGTTATTAATAAATCAATTTGCATGATCCATTTTTCCCCAATCTAAAATTATATCCCAACTTGTCCTTTTATCTATGTGTATAGGGTAGATGAATTGACCCAGGATTTGTATTTTGTCTATGTATATAAAATATTTTATAATTCTAATCTAAATTGATTTTTCTTGTATTCTTAACTTCTATTTTCTATAATTATATAGGCCATGATATCAACACACCACAAGTCATTTTCCTTGGTTCAACATCTCAGATCCAAGTTTTTAGTCTCACTTTTAATGTGTGATGTCTAACTTTGAAGGTGGTCTACAGTTACATTTGATTGAAATGGTAATTTGATTCCATAAGTTTATGCACATTTCTTGATATGTTTGGTCTTGAAGATCTCAAAATGACACACATTCTATCTGTCACAAAACTGTTCTTACCCCAATCTCAATCCCACTGCCTAGACGGTAGAAAAATGATTGAAGCGCCCGTCCCTGAGTGGGATCAATCACACTAGCATATACAATAAGAAATTATTTGCTAAACCATCGGTCATGTATTAGAAGAATGGCACTTGTCCTCTCGGTCCGACGAATTAGGGGATAACAAGAGGAAGGGATCGTTACAAAATCAATCTTGTCAATGACAACAACTATTAATCACCATTATATATGACTTTATCTATTGGTCAAATACACATAAATATGAAGTACACTATATATAAAATTAAAATAAAAATGGTATTATATTTGTGTGTTATAGGAACATGCAAGTTTGGTATTTGTATGAAGTGGAACACATATGTGGGTAGTAACTGCAAGAAAAATCGAAGTTCTACTTATTTATGCATTAAATGACATTAAAAAAAGAGATATCACAATCCTATAAAAACAACATTAATTAAAATGATTACATTCTACATATATTTATATATATTTTATAAACTATAACTCAAAAACTGGAAAATTAAATAACAAACTAACCCAATATGGAGATATATCTGATTTATCTTTGTCATTAGAGTATATGAGTACATAAGCGATCTTATTCAATTTTCCATTTGTATTGCCTAAAATCGAGAAAATCGAGACACAATCATGCAATTGCACGGCATGCTATCAAAATCAAGTAAAACAATTTATAAGAAATTAAGTATTACTTGGCAGGACTTATATTCAAAATAATAACAAGCAATTTGCAAATCCAACATTTATTCGACAAGTTTTTCAAGCAATTCAACTTTTATTACGAGTTCCCATTTTGTTGTAATTCGAGAAGCATGATTATATATTTTGTGTGACTCTATTACCCCAACGCGATGGGAAAGGTCACTAGGCTCCTTCTCACCATAGGAACATAGGAGGCCAATGTACAAGTCCCACCTCCAAATGAGGGGGTTGTTGCACTCAATATGAACATTATCAACATTATCAATATCATCATCATTATCAATATACGGGCAGTCATAATGGGCATGTAATTTATGTTTTCATATTTTTCAAAATATAGTATAGAAAAATAGAAGACTAATCATAGGGAACATTATCTCATCCAAGTAAATAGCCAAGCATACGGTCAAGAGATACATAAAAGTATTTTCAATACAATCAAGGAGGAGTTATATAATAGTGTACCTTTCACTAAATATTTTGAGTATAAATCATCAAGAGTAGAAGATCATGGTCTCAAGTAGTTCCTAGATCAATCAAGATATGGATCGAGGGTCAAGATCCTATTATAGACCAATACCAAGTACACCAGATTAGGGTTTTCCAACCCTATTCATCCCTAAGGTAGATCATTCATTTACAGTCAACATTATATCAAGATCTCAATATTTACTCAAGTGTCAAGCATATTCGAGGATGGATGATCTACCTAGGTATTTTAGGAATATATTTGCTAACCCTAATTATTATCATCAATATTTGAGTCATCATTCAAGTTTCTAGATCATCATCATGATACTTAGCATCATTGGAATTCCAGATCAGGTTGATGGGTCAAAATATATCAAGGGTTTTGTAAGATTTGATATCCATATCAAGATTACTCATTATTCATAAAGATGATAATAAATATTGAATCAAGTAATTAGATCTAGATCACTAATTATTCATTTTTAAAAGTCAACTAGATTGGATCTGCATTTCAGGATAATCATTAGAGTTAGATATTAGGTTTTTCAAGAATCATCTCTATTGGGCCATTTAATAAACGAAATAAGCAAGAGATCACATATAGGTATATCAGTGAGCATCGTTTGGAATCAGGTTTCAAAAGTATTTCTAAACAATCCATTGGATTTTTCTGATCAAAATTGTCTATTTACTCAAATTATTTGAAGCTATTATGCATTTATTATGATTAAAATGAGATCTGGATATTTTTTTGAATATTTGTCAAACATAGAGACAATTACCTTATTGGCAAAAAAAGAGGGTTGTTGGATCTACAAATGGATGGCCTGGATTGTGCCACATAGGAACAAGTAAATCACTGGTTCAAGATATTAGCGAACTCGGTTCAGATCTTCAATTTGGCCGGTTCACTCTCCTTCATTAGCTGGTTCGGGCTGGTTTGTTGGACTGGGTCCTTTCTCAACTGGACTAGCAGTTTGGGATTCCTGTCTCCCATCCACACAGAGCCTCCCGCAAGTCACAATGGTAGGGCGGAGGGCTCACCGGAGTGGAGGTGGTCCAGGAGCAGGAGGAGCCGATGGTGGCAGCAAGAACGTCACCCGAGTTCGGCTTGGCCCCACAGACTAGATGGGAGCCAAAGGCAGGGGAGAGGAGGAGAGGAGAAGGGATTCCCAAATGGGTTGTGCGGATACTCTAGTTGGAGTAGTAGGAGGTAGAGAAAGAGGTGGCTGGGGGTGCTCGAGACCAAGAAAGACCACGGAAACTGGTGGTTTCGCTTGGTGGAGTGACGACGGATCTAGAGGGGGGGTATTTTTATAGAGTTTCAGGCTAGGTTTAGGGATAAAGGACTCCTGGGTGGCAGACATGGCCGCCGGAGTGAGAACAGGAGATGGGGAGCGCATTTTGGCAGCTGTATAGAGCATGAACGGTGGTCAAATTAGGATTCAAACAATTCGAATTTGTGAGACGAACCTTCCCTCTTAGTTGGAACTTTGAATCAGGGTCTTAGGCATGAGATTTCACTTTTGGCCTTCGTTTACTCCTCCCCGCTGATTGCGGGAGGTAGAAGACAAGCCAGAAGCCATCTGATCCAGCTTGAATCGGTGTGGCCTAGATGCAAGGGTTGGGAATCACCCCTTCCTTTGCAAGTGGATCGCTGACATGCAATTTGTTAATAAAAAGGCAAATAGAAGGGGATTTTGAGCACATAGCTTCCAAAATTCATAGAAAATAGTAGAAATGTCCAAATGACATGAAATTTGGACCATAGCTTCACAAAAAATGTAGACAATATCTAGAAAATGTTTTGCGAGCCAATTTATGAAGTTTGATGGGTCAATTTGATTATTTGGACAAAGTGATAATTGATTCTAATTTGAGGTGTGATAATGTGTATAAAAACTACATTGATCGCCATATTTCATATTTGAGTCTCAAAATTGATTATGTAGCTAAGAAAAATAAATTGGGGCCATGAGTGAACATAAAGCGGGAAAAAGAGTAGTATTTCATTCTTATGCTAAAATCCACTTTGTCACATCCTTCTCACCTTAAAAATGAATTTTGTCCCCAAAATTCAAAAACATCCTCAAAACTGGGACTTATCTAAATTCATATCATATCCTCAAATACTAGAACATTCTCAATTATATAATCAAAATCATTTCCTCAAATTTCAAGTAATACAATCATCATAATTGCAATTTGATGTTCCATATCATAACCAACTTGGTACTAACATCATTTCATCATTGAGCAATTGATTATCAAGGTCAGTGCATATATTGTCCAAAGTCATTATATGAGTCACAAATATGGAAAGCATAGTTCACAAGTTTGGACATATCATATTTTAGGTCAAACAAATAAGGTTTTTGAATCAAGAGTACAAGGTGACTTTCAGTCCCAATATCTTAGGGTCTTAGACTCTCCATTGGCCTAGGTGGGGTTATACATCCATGATTTGAGATTTCAGATTTCAACATTTCAAGACCACATCATACTTTCAATATCATGATTTTTGGGCTCAAAATCACTGGGAGGTCCCATACTAGTCCTAACGGGAGCGAAACCCTAACTCATAAATCAAGAAGTCAAAATAATCATCATTTCAAAATTTTCAAGATTTGGGATTTTGAAGTCATTTGTCATATATCTCAATATCCAAATAGTGTGATCATAGGATTTGTATAATTATTGAGATTTGGTAATTGTGAGTCACAATATTATATATCAGTATCAAGACTCGAGTTTTTTGGACATCAAATGTCATAGGTCCAGAATTGTGAAGCTAGGGTTTAGATTCCTATTTAGGCCTTAGGGGATATCATTCATCTATATCCAATTTTGAGCAACATTATTTAAGCAATATTCAAGGAACATATCATAATTTCATTATCATGTTTCCAAGGTTGATGAATGATATTAACCTAGGTCTATCTAGGAAATAAACCACAAGCTATATTCAACATTGTCATATATCAAGATCATTATCACATCAATATTCAAGATCGAGTATCAACCATGGGTTTAACCTATTTTTCTTAGGTCAACCAATCAAAATAGGGTGGAAGGGAATACCTTTCCAAACTCTAAATAATCAATAATATGAAAATTTAGAGGTAGTCAAAATAGGGATGTGACCTAGGTTAGGGGAATCATGAGTCAACTACCACCCTAATCTAGCACATTACCAACATTAGTTATTATACATTGAACTTATTCAAATAGGGAGAGTATCAATGATTAAATCATATATATCTAAGTCATAAGATCAAAATTCAATATAATAGGGCAATAATGTCAAGATTTGCAATTCTTTCCTTTCATGATTAAGGTAGTGATATAATTTGGAAATCAAGGATTTGAATTTGACATTCAAGGAATTAGAGCATAATAGTGCAAAATCTAGGCATATCATTATCATATCAAAATTGAGATTGCAAAAGGCATCAATAGTCAATAAGAAAATTTCTTTTTGCATCATAGTCTTACATCATGATTTTGTGAGTCATTAGGATTAATAATTTGATGGCATAATCATGATGTGTATCAAATTGGGAAAAAAGGTTTGCTTAACTGTGTTTGAGGTTTAGTCAATTATAGGGCAACATGGGCTTAATCAAATAGGGACCTTATCAACAATAAGGTATAAAGGTAGAAGTCATACTTATTTCACCATATCATAATTATCATTGTTTGCCTCAAACATAGCAACAGGTAGTCAAGTTTTATCTGAATTGAGTGTTCATGATATTAGGGGTTATACAAGAGTATTCAAGTTTCATTGATCAAAATTGAGTATTCAAATTAAGGTAAGATCATGGTATCGACTTTCAAGATTTAGCGATATTCAATTTTCCCATGCATAATCTACCCATAATCGAGACATCATGAAGTAAAAGATCTCAAGAAAGAACCACATGAGGGGATGAGAAAACTACCTAATCATTGTCTACATGGGTGGATTAGGATAGTCCTTAAAGAAGAGATGAGATGCTAGAAGACTCTCTAGGGTTTCACAAGAGAACCTTTAGGTCCAATTCTGGATCAATTAAGGCCAGGTAGAGCGGGGGATCTCAGCCACCATGAAGATAGATAGGAGAAATTATGCCAGGACCCTGAGCCTAGACACCTCAATTTTCACCATTACGGACTTTAGGGTTCCTTGGGTGTGAGAGACTTGAGAAATTATTTACTTAAAGTATATGAGAGTGTGTAAGCTCTGATACCAACTGTCACGGAACTATTGTTACCCCAATCCCAATCCCACTGCCTAGACAATAGAAAAAGGATTGAAGCGCTCATCCCTGAGTGGACCAATAGGATCAATCACACTAGCATATACAATATGAAATAAATAATTCAAAAATTGTATAATTAAATAACAAACTAACCCAATATGGAGATATATCTGATTTATCTTTGTCATCAGAGTATATGAGTGTGGAAGCGATCTTATTCAGTTTTCCATTTGTATTGCCTAAAATCAAGAAAATCGAGACACAATCATTCAATTGCACGGTACGCTATCAAAATCAAGTAAAACAATTTATAAAAAATTAAGTATACTTGGCAGGACTTATATTCAAAAGAACAACAAGCAATTTTCAAATCCAACATTCATTCAATAAGTTTTTCAAGAAATTCAACTTTTATTATGAGTTCCCATTATGTTGTAATTCAAGAAGCATGCTTATATATTTTGTGTGACTCTATTACCCCAACGCGATGGGGAAGGTCACTAGGCTCCTTCTCACCATAGGAACATAGGAGGCCAATGTACAAGTCCCACCTCCAAATGAGGGGGTTGTTGCACTCAATATGAACACTATCAACATTATCAATGTCATCATCATTACCAATATACGGGCACTCATAATGGGCATGCAATTTATGTTTTCATATTTTTGAAAATATAGTATAGAAAAATAGAAGACGAATCATAGGGAACAGTAGCTCATCCAAGTAAATAGCCTAGCTTACGGTCAAGAGATATATAAAAGTATTTTCAATACAATCAAGGAGGAGTTATATAATAGTGTACCTTTCACCGAAGATTTTGAGTATAAATCAGCAAGAGTACAAGATCATGGTCTCAAGTAGTTCCTAGATCAATCAAAATATGGATCGACGGTTAAGATCATATTATAGACCAATACCAAGTACACCAGATTGGGGTTTTCCAATCCTATTCATCCCTAAGGTAGATCATTCATTTAGAGTCAACATTATATCACGATTTCAATATTTACTCAAGTGTAAAACATATTTGAGGATGGATGATCTACCTAGGTATTTTAGGATTATCATTGCTAACCCTAATTATTATCATCAATATTTGAGTCATCATTCAAGTTTCTAGATCATCATCATGATACTTAGCATCATTGGAATTTCAGATCAGGTTGATGGGTCAAAATATATCAAGGGTTTTGTAAGATTCGAGATCCATATCAAGATTACTTATTATTCATAAAGATGATAATCAAGATTGAATCAAGTAATTAGATATAGATCACTAATGATTCATTTTTAAAAGTCAACTAGATTGGATCTGCATTTCGGGATAATCATTAGAGTCAGATATTAGGTTTTTCAAGAATCATCACTATTGAGCCATTTAATAAATGAAATAAGCAAGAGATCACATATAGTTAAATCAGTGAGCATCATTTGGAATCAGGTTTCAAAAGTATTTTTAAACAATCCATTGGATTATTCTGATCAAAATTGACTATTTACTCAAATTATTTGAAGCCATTATGCATTTATTATGATTAAAATAAGATCTGGATTTTTTTTTATTTGTCAAACATAGAGAAAATTACCTTATTGGCAAAAAAAGAGGGTAGTTGGATCTACAAATGGATGGCTCAGATTATTCCACATAGGAACAAGCAAATCGCTGGTTCAAGATATTAGTGAACTCGATTCAGATCTTCAATTTGGTTGATTCACTCTCCTTGATTAGCTGGTTCGGCTGGTTTGTTGGACCGGGTCCTTTCTCATTCGGACTAGCATTTTGGTATTCCTGCCTCCCATCCGCGCAGAGCCTCCCACAAGTCATGATGGAAGGTTGGAGGGCTTGCCGGAGTGGAGGTGGTCCAGGAGCAGGAGGGGCCGTTGGTGGCAGCAAGAACGTCGCCCGAGTTCGGCTTGGCCCCATGGACTAGATGGGAGCCAAAGGCAGGGGAGAGGAGGAGAGGAGAAGGGATGCCCAAAGGGGCTGTGTGGCTGCACCGGTTGGAGTAGTAGGAGGTAGAGAAAGAGGTGGTTGGAGGTGCTCGAGACCAAGAAAGACCACAAAAAGTGGTGGTTTCGCTTAATGGAGTGACGACGGATCTAGAGGGGGTATTTTTATAGAGTTTTGGGCTAGGTTTAGGGTTAGAGGACTCCTGGGTGGCAGCCATGGCCGCCGGAGTGAGAACAGGAGGTGAGGAGCTCATTTTGGTGGATGTATATAGCATGAACGGTGGTCAAATTAGGATTCAAACAATTCAAATTTTTGAGACGAACCTTCCCTCTCGATTTGAACTATGAATCGGGGTCTTATGTGTGAGATTTCACTTTTGGACTTCATTTACTCCTCCCCGCTGATTGTGGGAGGTAGAAGACAAGACAGAAGCCATCTGATCTGGCTTGAATTAGTGTTGCCCAGATCCAAGGGCTAGGAATCATCCCTTCCTTTGCAAGTGGATCGCTGACATGGAAATTGTTAATAAAAAGGCAAATAAAAAGGGATTTTGAGCACATAGCTTCCAAAATTCATAGAAAATAGTAGAAATGTCCAAATGACATGAAATTTGGACCATAGCTTCACAAAAATGTAGAAAATATCTAGAAAACGTTTTGAGAGCCAATTTATGAAGTTTGATGGGTCAATTTGATTATTTAAACAAAGTGATAATTGATTCTAATTTGAGGTGTGATAATGTGTATAAAAACTACATTGATCACCATATTCCGTATTTGAGTCTCGAAATTGATTATGTAGCTAAGAAAAACAAATTGGGGCCATGAGTGAACATAAAGCGGGCAAAATAGTAATATTTCATTATTATGCTAAAATCCACTTTGTCACGTCCTTCCCTCCTTAAAAAGGAATTTTATCCCCAAAATTCAAAAACATCCTCAAAACTGGGACTTATCAAAATTCATATCATATCGTCAAATACTTGAACATTCTCAATTCTATAATCAAAATCATGTCCTCAAAGTTCAAGTAATACAATCATCATAATTGCAATTCCATGTTCCATATCATAACGAACTTGGTACTAACATCATTTCATCATCGAGCAATTGATTATCAAGGTCAGCGCATATATTATCCGAAGTCATTATATGAGTCACAAATATGGAAAGCATCCTATTTTTCACAAGTTTGTACATATCATACTTTAGGTCAAGCAAATAGGGTTTTTGAATCAAGAGTACAAGGTGACTTTCAATCCCAATATGTCAAGGTCTTAGACTCTCCATTGGCCTAGGTGGGGTTATACATCCATGATTTGAGATTTCAGATTTCAACATTTTAAGGCCACATCATACTTTCAATATCATGATTTTTGGGCTCAAAATCACTGGGAGGTCCCACCCTAGTCCAAACAGGAGCTAAACCCTAACTCATAAATCAAGAAGTCAAAATAGTCATCATTTCAAAATTTTCAAATTTTGGGATTTTGAAGTCATTAGTCATATATCTCAATATCCAAATAGTGTGATCATAGGATTTGTATCATTATTGAGATTTGGTAATCGAGAGTCACAATATTATATATAAGTATTAAGAGTCGAGTTTTTTGGACATCAAATGTCATAGGTCCAGAATTTTGAAGCTAGGGTTTAGATTCCTATTTAGACCTTAGGGGATATCATTCATCTATATCCAATTTCGAGCAAAATTATTCAAGCAATATTCGAGCAACATATCATAATTTCATTATCATGTTTCTAAGGTTGATGAATGATCTAGACCTAGGTCTATCTAGGAAATAAACCACAAGCTATCGTCAACATTGTCATATATCAAGATCATTATTAAATCAATATACAAGATCAAGTATCAACCATGGGTTTAACCTATTAGGCTTAGGTCAACCAATAAAAATAGGGTGGAAGGTAATACCTTTCCAAACACGAAATAATCAATAATACGAAAATTTAGAGGTAGTCAAAATAGGGATATGACCTAGGTTAGGGGAGTCATGAGCCAACTACCACCCTCATCCAGCACATTACCAATATTAGTTATTATCCATTAAACTTATTAAAATAGGGAGAGTATCAATAATTAAATCATATATATCAAAGTCATAAGATCAAAATTCAAGATAATAGGGCAATAATGTCAAGAATTGCAATTCTTTCCTTTCTTGATTAAGGTAGTGATATAATTTGGAAATCGAGGATTTGAATTTGACATTCGAGGAATTAGAGCATAATAGTGCAAAATCTAGGCATATCATTATCATATCAAAATTGAGATTTCAAAAGGCATCAATGGTCAATAGGAAAACTTCTTTTTGCATCATAGTCTTACATCATGATTTTGTGAGTCATTCGGATTAATAATTTGATGGCATAATCATGATGTGTATCAAATTGGGGAAATTTTTTTACTTAACTATGTTTGAGGTTTAGTCAATTATAGGGCAACATGGGCTTAATCAAATAGGGACCTTATCAACAATAAGATATAAAGGTATAAGTCATCCTTATTTCACCATATCATAATTATCAGTGTTTACCTCAAACATAGCAAACAGGTAGTCAAGTTTTATCTGAATTGAGTGTTCATGATATTAGGGGTCATACAAGAGTATTCAAGTTTCATTGATCAAAATTGAGTATTCAAATTAAGGTAAGATCATGGTATCGACTTTCAAGATTTAGTGATATTCACTTTTCCCATGCATAAGCTACCCATAATCGAGACATCATGTGGTAAAAGATCTTAAGAAAGAACCACATGAGGGGATGAGAAAACTACCTAATTTTTCTACATGGGTTAGGATAGTCCTTAAAGAAGAGATGAGATGCTAGAAGACTCTCTAGGGTTTCACAAGAGAACCTTTAGGTCCAGTTCTGGATCAATTAAGACCAGGTAGAGCGGGGGATCTCAGTTACCATGAAGATGGGTAGGAGAAATTATGCCAGGACCCCGAGCCTAGACACCTCAATTTTCACCATTATGGACTTTAGGGTTCCTTGGGTGTGAGAGACTTGAGGAATTATTTACTTAAATTATATGAGAGTGTGTAAGCTCTGATACCAACTATCATGGAACTGTTCTTACCCCAATCCCAATCCCACTGCCTAGACAGTAGAAAAAGGATTGAAGCACTCATCCCTGAGAGGACCAATAGGATCAATCACACTATCATATACAATAATAAATAAATAACTCAAAAATTGGATAATTAAATAACAAACTAATCCAATATGGAGTTATATCCTATTTATCTTTGTCATCAGAGTATATGAGTGCGGAAGTGATCTTATTCAGTTTTCCATTTGTATTTCCTAAAATCAAGAAAATCGAGACACAATCATGCAATTGCATGGTACGCTATCAAAATCAAGTAAAACAATTTTTAAAAAATTAAGTATACTTGGTAGGACTTATATTCAAAAGAATAACAAGCAATTTGCAAATCCAACATTTATTCAACAAGTTTTTCAAGAAATTCAACTTTTATTATGAGTTCCCATTATGTTGTAATTCGAGAAGCATGCTTATATATTTTGTGTGACTCTATTACCCCAACGCGATAGGGAAGGTCATTAGGCTCCTTCTCACCATAGGAACATAGGAGGCCAATGTACAAGTCTCACCTCCAAATGAGGGGGTTGTTTCACTCAATATGAACATTATCAACATTATCAATATCATCATCATTATCAATATATGGGCAGTCATAATGGGCATGCAATTTATGTTTTCATATTTTCCAAAATATAGTATTGAAAAATAGAAGACTAATCATAGGGAACAGTAGCTCATCCAAGTAAATAGCCAAGCATACGGTCAAGAGATACATAAAAGTATCTTCAATACAATCAAGGAGGAGTTATATAATAGCATACCTTTCACCGAAGATTTCAAGTATAAATCATCAAGAGTAGAAGATCATGGTCTCAATTAGTTCCTAGATCAATCAAGATATGGATCGACGGTCAAGATCATATTATAGACCAATACCAAGTACACCAAATTAGGGTTTTCCAATCCTATTCATCCCTAAGGTAGATCATTCATTTAGAGTCAACATTATATCAAGATTTCAATATTTACTCAAGTATCAAGAATATTTGAGGATGGATGATATACCTAGGTATTTTAGGAATATATGTTCTAACCCTAATTATTATCATCAATATTTGAGTCATCATTCAAGTTTCTAGATCATCATCATGATACTTAGCATACTCAAAAACCGCGATCCAATCTTTCAGCCCATCGCGTCGGGGAGTGGGGGAGTACAATGGTGGCTTTCCTACATTGGAATTCCAGATCAGGTTGTTGGGTCAAAATATATCAAGGGTTTTGTAAGATTTGAGATCCATATCAAGATTACCCATTATTCATAAAGATGATAATCAAGATTGAATAAAGTAATTAGATCTAGATCACTAATGATTCATTTTTAAAAGTCAACCAGATTGGATCTGCATTTTAGGATAATCATTAGAGTTAGATATTAGGTTTTTCAAGAATCATCACTATTGATCCATTTAATAAACGAAATAAGAAAGAGATCACATATAGGTATATCAGTGATCATCATTTAGATTCAGGTTTCAAAAGTATTTTTAAACAATCCATTGGATTTTTCTAATCAAAATTGACTATTTACTCAAATTATTTGAAGCTATTATGCATTTATTATGATTAAAATGAGATCTAGATATTTTTTTTGAATATTTGTCAAATATAGAGACAATTACCTTATGGGAGAAAAAAGAGGGTCGTTGGATATAAAAATGGATGGCCCGGATTGCGAAAAATAGGCACAAGAAAATCGCTGGTTCAAGATATTAGTGAACTTGGTTCAGATCTTCAATTTGGTCGGTTCACTCTCCTTGATTAGCTGGTTTGGGTTGGTTTGTTGGACCGGGTCCTTTCTCATCTGGACTAGCAGTTTGGGATTCTTGTGTCCCATCCACGCAGAGCCTCCCGCAAGTCATGATGGCAGGGCAGAGGGTACGCTAGAGTGGAGGTGGTCCAAGAGCAGGAGGGGCCGATGGTGGCAGAAAGAACGCCACCCGAGTTCGGCATGGACCCACGTACTAGATGGGAGCCAAATGCAGGGGAGAGGAGGAGAGGAGAAGGGATACCCAAAGGGGATGTGCGGCTGTGCCACTTGGAGTAGTAGGAGGTAGAGAAAGAGGTGGTTGGGGGTGCTCGAGACCAAGAAAGACCACGAAAAGTGGTGGTTTCGCTTGGTGGAGTGAAGACGGATCTAGAGGGGGTATTTTTATAGAGTTTCGGGCTAGGTTTAGGGTTAGAGGACTCCTGGATGGTAGCCATGGCCACCAGAGTGAGAACAGGAGGTGAAGATCATTGATTGTCTAACAGAAGACAACAAGATGGTTAGACATTTGGTTTGTTAGCGAGAGGTCCCAGGATCGAGCCCAGGCCACGGGATGAATAGAATGGCCAATTTTAAATTTAAAAAAAAAAAGGAGCTCATTTTGGCGGCTATATAGAGCATGAATAGTGGTCAAATTAGGATTCAAACAATTCGAATTTGTGAGACGAACCTTCCCTCTCGGTTGGAACTTTGAATCGGGGTCTTAGGCGTGAGATTTTGCTTTTGGCCTTCATTTACTCCTCCCGATTGATTGCGGGAGGTAGAAGACAAGCCAGAAGCCATCTAATCCGGCTTGAATCCATGTGGCCTAGATCCAAGGGCTGGGAATCACCCCTTCCTTTGCAAGTGGATCGCTGACTTGGAATTTGTTAATCAAAAGGCAAATAGAAGTGGATTTTGAGCACATAGCTTCCAAAATTCATAGAAAATAGTAGAAATGTCCAAATGACATGAAATTTGGACCATAGCTTCACAAAAATGTAGAGAATATCTAGAAAAAGTTTTTTGAGCCAATTTATGAAGTTTGATGGGTCAATTTGATTATTTGGACAAAGAGATAATTGATTCTAGTTTGAGGTGTGATAATGTGTATAAAAACTACAGTGATCACCATATTTCGTATTTGAGTTTCAAAATTGATTATGTAGCTGAGAAAAATAAATCGGGGCCATGAGTGAACATAAAGCGGGCAAAAGAGTAATATTTCATTCGTATGCTAAAATCCACTTTGTCACACTATCCATGTTTAGTAATTATAAACATGGAAGGCCACAAACCTCAATTAAATATTCAAAGTTTCAAAGGAGATATTGGGTAGTTAGAGCTACTAATACGTCCAGGATGTTGGACTATGAAAATGGAAAGGCTAGTGATGTTGCCAATGACCATGTGTTTGACAAGGTTTGCATTATGTAACTTATATGCATTGTTATGTCCATTAGGTTCTCGTTGCACCTGTCAAACAAGCTATCTAAGACCTTTGTGTAGGGTTTATAGGAGTTCAAACCAGAGGCCACACTGACAACAAAGTTGCAACGAAAAAAATCAGGCTATATTGCTTGGTATGTTAGTGGTTGAGTGGAAGACCAACAATAAAAAATATCAAGTGCATGAACTAAAATTGTGTGGAGTTCAAATTTTCTCAAAGTAAATTGAAATGATAACCTAAGGTGATAATACCCTACATCAACAATATGATTTTTCATCATCCTTGACAACTTTAGCTCACTTGTTATCATTCGTTTTAGATCTTCCACAAGCTCATGACCCCTTAAGGTTGTGGCACCCCATCTCACAGTCTATTTGTTTGCATCGTTCACAACCCTAGGAATCACACGGCCATTGGTTTCATTCTTGTAAGTAATATCTCATTATAATCTCAATCTTCCATCTAATCATCCAGAAAATTTTATAGCTACCACTAAGCATACTGGTAAGCCCATCAAAGTCACATATAAACTTGTGACCTCAAGGCTCATTATTGAAGAAGTATTTATTCAGGCTAAAATACATTCAGCATAAGCTTCCTTCCTATCACTGTCATTTATAGGTCCAGTTATAATCATGACTAGTCAGTACATTACCAAGGTCAATTATGAAAAGGGCCCCTACATAACCTTTTTCCCCTTCATGTTGTGATTGTTGAAACACAATACAGACATTGAGTGGCATACAATTGGAATCAAGTGGTTCCCGTTTGAATTTCTTTCAACTCTATATATTGTAGTGGTTCCGATAAAACCATGCAACATTAGTTCATCCATATTTTCATTAGGAGTGGATTGGTTTGAACATCCTATGAGCAGAATCATCCACCATGAGATGTATTGCAGCCCCATATATGATTTGTTGAAAACCCCTTCCCATCAAATATCTTAGCACAACAGACTTACCAAATTATCCAACAAATGAACTAGGTTACAAAGACTCTGATCCAGTCGATCAAAGCTCTGATAGAAGCCATGTCACAAACAAAGCAAAGCAATTTCATATGCTACCAAAGATGGCATTCGTCTATCAATGCAACCTCCATACTATGCAATATACAAGTTGAAGAGGTACCTCGTGAGGTTTTCCTAAATGCTATGCAATATTTTTATGTGTACTTATTTCTATTGTATTATCATGATTATGATTTATTTAGTGGTTTATATACTGGAGTGCCTAGATATCCAGAAATAGTGTAAACCTCAAGACATTTATTTCCAGTTCAATTTTATGTTTAGTCCTAAAATATAATGTTGTCCTTGTTTTTTATTTTCACTTGCATGGTTTTCACCTGTATCATTCTTGTGGTGGATATAAGGGTGTGCATATCCATTCTTGCATCCCATTATTGCTACCTTAGGCTGACTAGCACCATGTAGTTATATATAATGCCTAACATGGGTCTCAATAAGATATTTGTTTTATAAATTAGCAATAATACACGAGTAGAACCACCAACTCATGTGAACACACATGCATGATATTTCACCAATATATTTGTGGATAATGTATTCTGACTTCTTTTTTCAATAATAATACAGGACGCAAAAACCAACCCACCACAAGTCAGCTTTCTTGGTTCAGCATCTCTAATTCATGTTTCTAGCATCACTTTTAAGGCTTCATGTATGACTTTTAAGGTGTTCTGTGGTTATTTTTGATTAAAATGGTAATTTCATTCCATAAGTTTATATCTATTCCCTGGTATGGTTTGGTCTTGAACATCTCATATTGATCTTATGTCCATGTTCTGTAATTGTAAACATGTAAGGCCACTGTTATAACCTCAATCTAAAATTCAAAGTTTCAAATGAGACATTGGTTTGTTGGAGTGTAATGACCTCATTTGTGCTTAATTGGTAAACTAGGGTTTACCTGAATGATTACATGCTTAATTAGATTGAACATCATTTAGACTTGATTAATGATAGTAGATCAATTATGATGTTTCAAACCTAATAAGAAGCTATAATTATGATTTTAGTTTGAAGAATTAGGGTATGAGAAATGTAAACCCTAATCAGCAAAATTAGGGTTTTAATAGTACATGAATATGGAATTTGATCAGGATAGCAATGTGGTAAATGATTTTTCATATTTTCTACGAATTTTTATTTAATTTAATTTTTATATGATATTTATAACTCAATCATTCATATTGGAGAAAAAATTTAGAATATTTGGGTTTTCTTTGAATGTGGTTCTCGGTCGAACTATACTTCGACCAAAATGTTGACAGAGTGTTATTTAGAAGTGTAGTGTTTGATTTTTATTCATTTATTGGTAATTTAAAATGATCTAAAATTTATATTTGAGCTAATAATTAAATTTCAGACATCATGCGAAATTTTCATAATTTTTGGAGGATGTTTGACCTCTTAAATAAACAATTTACAATAACTTTTTTATAATAGAAAAATTTGTTGAAATAAGAAAAAGTATAGTGAAGGGTTAATGTGTAAATTACCCTAGAACCTAAATTGCTCTATATGAACAAGATATCACCCAATTAGCTCTCATATTTCGTGATCCATTCTAGAGAAATGAAATTCAAGAGAGAGGGGGGAAGTTAGGGTTTGAGAAAAGAAAGTAGTGGAATTGTTGATCTAGGGTTTCTCTATTCAAGATAAGATGAAATCAAGTAAGTTTAGCTTCTTTGCATAGACTTTCATGGTGAATCTTCTATCACATGTCAAGATTCCATCCCACTTCTAGTTTTATCTGAATGTGTAGTACATATATGTCAGATAAGATCGTGTATTTCATTTGATGATATCAATGTTTGCTTGATATATCAGTAAAGAGGGTGAAACCCTAAATGAATGGAAAGTTGGAAGTTTGTGAATAGATTATTGAATTCAACTGATGTGATTCTTTTATTGTTATAAATTCATTTATTTATGGTTATTCTTGATGCATGATATTTTAATGAATATCTTGGAAACTGTAGTTAAATTCATGCTAGGGTTTCATATGGATGACTCATTGAAATGAGTTATGTGATAATTCGAGTTTCTAGCTGAATATCATTTTATTAGCATACACATTTTGATTTGTGATGCAATAATCTCTACTTAGTTAATTAACATGAAATGCATAAGTTGTTATGGTAATTTAAGAACATAGAAAAGGCATTTCCCTAGATAGGGATGTCATTGATGTCATGCATGAATATGAGAAATGTTGAATGTAAATGTTTAAATTATTAGACATGATATATGTTTGAACATATGAGAATTCTTCAATGTGCATGAGAAATGAGAAACCCTGAGAGAAGTATAATTAGTATGTTAAGAATCTAAGAAATGAGAAGCCCTAAGAAAATGGTAACCAATATGTTATGCATTCAACTAAGTATTATTAGTGAATTCAGTCCAATAGCTCAAGTAGTCAGTAAAACTACAATATTAATAGTAGATGCCTTGAACACCGTAGAACCCTCCTTGGAGGTCTGTACCGGGATGGGTGAAACAGGCTATGGACTATCGGATATAGGAAGAAGTAGCCCGAAACTGAGTATCTAACATCAACTGATTGGATACTGGTGGTACTTTAGTTGAGTAGCAGAGTACCCAATAATAACCAGAGATCGTGGTGGTACTATTTTAGTAGTAGGGGTCCAATAATAACTGGAGATCTAGTGGTACCCACCAGTTGAAGTATACTGCCCTTGTGGACCTACTTCTTCTGGTAGTTACTCAATTTTGTGTGTCAGCCCTAGTGGAACCGCATTATGTAGAGTTGAAGCTTTTTAGCCTAGAGGCGCCCCTTCTGAGTACCCAGACAAGGGGCAACATTTTACGGACATTGTTTAGCCACCGTTAGGCCAGACATGGCAACCTCACTGCAGACCGACGGAGTTAGTAGTAGTCTTAAGGTCCCAGGTTTACCTTAAGACTTGTACGGTAAGTCATGCAGTAGTGGATTTTGCTTGGATGGTACAATCCAAGTGAGTTCAGGGGAAAAGTAAAAAAGAAAAGTTAATTGAGTTCAACTGAGTTCAGATAAAGAGTAAAGTAATCAGATCAATCGGTTATGTTTAGTTGGCGAACATAGTAGTAGTCAGTTCAGTAGTCAGGTCAAGTCAAGGTTAATGAAACATTACAAAGAGAATAATGAGAAAATTGTTTAGATATTTGTATATTACTACTGATGCATTATATGATGAATGAGAGGTTAACTAAGTGTGTGCGGTTATTCAATTATTCTTTATACGTTTCAGGATTATTAGTTTTCTTTGTGGTTAATGAAGCATGTTCATATATTGATTCACTCTTGTATATGTCTAGAGTATTGTTCCATATTTATGTTTGTGAATAATTAGTCTCTTTAAAGTTACTGTTGTTATAATTGATATCACTTGCAAAACAATATATTTGTAATTATATAAATGCTTTAGACTATTTCTTTGAAGTACTCATTCACTGAGCGAGTAGGCTCACCCCTCTACTCACACATTTTAGGGATAAATCATGGATAGAATATGTCATTGCATCAACATAGATCTGCCATAGGAGTTAAGTATGAGAATAGTTAAGTTTAGTCGGTCCCTGTCACTCTAGGTCCTTGTATATAGTTGAGAGAGAATTCTAAATGATTTGTATCTTTGTTTCCTTAATGATAGAGTATATATATGGTTATCATGTTGTATACACATGGAAGTGTGAGGAACAAAATGAATGTCTGGATGTGTATCATAAATGTTGAGATCATATTTGAGTAATCAATGTTTAATTCCTTTGTAAAGTTTGTTTATGTGATTGAATGTGAGAAAACAAAGAATTTGAAATAAAGGAAGAAAAAAGTTGGGAGTGAACTTTGTAGTAAGTATAATCCTCACACTTATGCCCTAATCTCATGATTAATGGTAATCGTGGGATGTGGTTGTAGCAACTTCATATCAGAGCTTAGACTGAGTTGTCAGGGACCATTAGGATAGAAATTTAGAGTTATAAGTGTGGCACTTAGGAGGTAAAGTGTTTATAGCTCTGGGAGGTCTAAGTATTTAGATACCCTGGCCTAGTATTTGATTACTTAGGTTGACCAGTATCAAGATACTCTTTGTATTCTTCTCTGGATGCCATGTCCAGGTATGCAGATGAAGGATGGGCTAGAGAGAAACCCTAGAAATATTAGGGTTAGAAGAGCGGAAAGAAATGAATGAATTGAGCATAAGAATAGAATGTGAGGTAACTCTTGTTTTATATTGTTTATTTGATTGTATATCAATAGAAATGCTCTTATATATTTGAATTTGAATATTCAGTTCTTAGAAATATATGTGGTCCTTTAAGATTCTTGTACACCATGAAGTTAATTCAATTATTGTTTACATTCTTTGTATCAATTAGACCAGAAGTTATCTTTAAATGAATTTACCCAAAGTGGATATTCTTTCTATATGTTTGAGGTATATAGAAGTTGGTTAATCCTAAGTTGCTCTTGGCCTCAAGACTATAGGTTTGGCCTGGTCTGGCTAGCGGGGTATGTTACTGGGCTCTGACGAATCCTATTAACAATATAATAAGAGTAGACTATGGATAAATCAGCTCTAAACAATCAAAGTTTCATATCTGAAGCTAGTTTTCAAGAAACTGCTTGCGTTTTAGCAAAAACAAGTCTATGTAACCCCGATTATATGACCAATTATATATCACATTAATTATTGGATCCACATCATAGTGAGAATGTACATACACTAAGATGTTGAAATATAAGGGAAATATTAGAATAGTTAAGAATCAATTGGAACTGATATCTGAGATCCAACTTTGGGGCCCCAGATAAGAAACCCTAAATTGGGAATGAAGGAATAGGGTATATATACAAGACATACATTAGTATGTAACATACAAAATGAAGAAGAAAGTATGGATAAAGAGAACTAAACCATATAACTAATTGAGGCACTTTACCCAATATGAAATCAAGGAAATATAACATAAAACTACATGGAAAGCCAAGATAGAAAGAATCAATTAGAATGAATGGATCATATAATCGAGTAAAATGTACTTATGTACTATACAACAAAAGGAAAATAGGAGGGAAAAAAGTTAAGTATGCAATAAGTACATAGAAGTGAAGTTCAGAAAAATGAAAGTGAAGAGAACTAGATAAACATGTAAATTATAAGACTAGGATAAGAAACTAAGATGAAACAAAAAAAGTGATGGAAATGATGAGTTTCATTTAAAAAGAAGGGTTACATGGAATGTGTACTTTTATCATAAAGTTTAAAGTATTCATCCTTACTAGCTTTTGATTCAATGTCTCTATTTAGTAGCAACCTAGTTGACATCAAGTGTGTTCTGTAGGTTCCTAGTGATGAAATGGAACTAGTTCTTAAAAGAAGAACAAAGGTGCGGCTAAATGAATGAACAAGTCATATTAAGGTAAACTATATTCAAAATATAAAGGCTTGATTGAAAAGAAATTATAGTTAACTACATGAGATGTTTGATTCGAAATGAAGGACATGTAATGTATTATGCATAAGATGAAACTAGTAGGGAGAATATTGATTTAGAATTTTAACTGGATAAAAGTAAAAGGATGATTAGAAAGTTTATATGGCATGAAATATGGAATCACACAAGAGTGAGAAACATGATCATAAGAGATAAGTAAAAGTAAATAATGGCATAGGGAAGAGTAGCAAACAGGTAGCCGATGATAGAAAATAAAGAAGGGGTTTAAACATGAGGGAGTAATATAGATGATAAAAGAGAGAGATTGTGAGATGTGAGGAAATGTGAAATAATCTAGTTCCTTGATGATGACTAATATGAGAATCGTGTTAAGTGAATACTCGAAGATTATAATTCTATGTCTCAAGATCAACTTCTCTTATGTATCCTCCTTAGTGAGTGTAACATGGGATGAAGTGATAAGGAAATAAATCATGAACGATACACAACCGTCATGAGAGACACATCTATTGAATATACTAATGACACATAATATGATGATGAAATCCCAGCAGGGTAGATCAAGAAAGTAATCTATCAAAATGGTCGAGTAAGATAAAGAAAATTCAAGTGGTAAAAACAAGGAAGACTTTAGTAAACCTCAAGAGAGCTAAGGTTTGCATATCAAAATAAGGGAGTAAAATCATGTCACAATAACATCATGTTTTTTAAGGATTAAAACTTAGAGAGTTTAGGGTTGTAACAGTTAAAGGGATGTCAATAGTGACTTGACCTTGAGCATGAACATCTCTATAAAATAAAATCCTAAGATCATAAATATGAGAAGAAAATAGCAGTTATAGTATTCGTGGGTTTAAAGGTTGCAAATGTGAAGGATAGATAAATTATACGGAAATGAGTATGATCAAAGAATAAGAATTAGATTTGAAATATAAGAAGTGTGATTTGAACAAGAAGGATAAGTCCAACATGAGCAGAGTGTAACCGAAAATAAAAAAAATAGTGGGAGCAAGAATGATGAATAATCTATTCTTACCTTGAATGTTATGTTAGTGATGTTTATTCTAGATGATCAAAATGAGAAGGATAAGTAAGAAGTTGTAATGCATAAGAAGAGAAATCAGAGAAAATAAATGGCTTTCAGCAATATGTGAATTTGTTTTAAAGAAGTATAGTTTGTTGAAGACATATCAAGGGATGAAAATGTGTTTACATATGACTTCAATTGCACATGTGTGAGCAATATACTAAATTGTAATGCATTTAATGGTTTCAATCATTCATATCAATAGTCTGACTCAATTTTATACAATTTTTGTTACTTCTAGTCTTGAAGTTCGTGAGTGCTTTTCAATTAGAGTGGCAAAATAGTGAAATTCAAAATAGAAAGGTGAATTGTCTTTAATAAAAAATAAATACTGATTGATGTGTATGAATTAAGATAGTGGGATCAGATTACCAGTACCGTGGTAACATCTCGGCAGGGTATGCAAAAAAAATAGTTATTTATCTATCTCTTTCCTATAACTGATTGTCACAAAAAAAAATACTTCGGCTATCATTGAGAAGTTTGGCTTAAAATATGTTGTGACTAGAAGAGAAACAAATGACTCAATATTGAAAATAACATTCAAATATGAAATATAAGAGTATAGTGACATATAAGATTTCATAAGTTTAACAGAAACTTTGAATATACTTTGTTTGCATATTTATGTTTCGAGGATGAAACTTTTTAAGGGGGTGAGAATTGTAATGACCACATTTATGCTTAATTGGTAAACTAGGGTTTACCTGAATGATTACATGCTTGACTAGATTGAACATCATTTAGACTTGATTAATAATAGTAGCTCAATTTTGATGTTTAGAACCTAATAAGAATCTCTAATTATGATTTTAGTTTGAAGAGTTAGGGTTTGATAAATGTAAACCCTAATCGGCAAAATTTGGGTTTTGATAGTACATGAATATGGAATTTGATCAGGATACCATTGTGGTAAATGATTTTTCATATTTTCTACGAATTTTTATTTAATTGAATTTTGGATATGATATGCATAACTCGATCATGCATATTGGATAAAATTTTAGAATATTTGGGTGTTCTTTGAATGTGGTTCTCGGTCGAACTATCCTTCGACCAAAATGCTGACAAAGTGTTGTTTAATAGTGTAGTGTTTAATTTTTAATTATTTATTGGTAACTTCAAATGATCTAAATTTATAGTGTAACTATTACATTAAATTTCAGACATCATGCTACATTTTCATAATTTTTATAGTGAGGGGTTAATGTGTAAATTACACAAGCACCTAAATTGCTCTATATGAGCAATCTATAACCCAATTAGCTATCATATTTCATGATCCAATCTAGAGATATGAAATCCTAGAGAAAGAGGGAGAGTTAGGGTTTGAGAGAAGAAAGTGGTGGAATTGTTGATCTAGGGTTTCTCTATCCGAGATATGATGAAATCAAGTAAGTTTAGCTTCTTTGCATAGCCTTTCATGGTGAATATTCTCTAAAATTTCAATATTTCAACCCTCCTCTGGTTTGATTCGGAATAGTATCAAATCTTCACCTTTTCTCACTCTTTCTTCATAATATGCCATTTCCAGGGTTTCTGATTTGAAAGGAAGAAGAATCGGGTGTTTTGCTAGGATTTTGATATGAATTCGATGTTTTCATAGATGAGCTGCATTTTGAAGGTGTTTTCACATCTTAGGGTGAGTGGGTACTTCCTTTAACAGTATATTGCACAAAAATGAGTTGAATGATCAATAATCTTTACTTGTTTTGTATGCAACTACAAACCCTAAACTGTCCTTTTGACCTAGATTTTGCAAGATGATATGAAATAAGATTATTTCTATGTTGTGACGGATTCTAGTTGATAAATCATACTAGAAATGCATACAAATTATCTAAATGAGAATTCCTAAAGTAATTGCAGAGTTTATATGAAAATAGCAAAATCTAGGGTTTTCAACTATGACTAAATTTGTTGTATAATTGAATAAAGAAGTTTGTCTAGTTGAATCTCCTTGGTTAAAAAAGATTGTTTTATCTGAATGCGTAGTACATATATGTCAGGTAAGATCTTGTATTTCATTTGATGATATCAATATTTTCTTGATATATCAATAATGAGGGTGAAACCCTAAATGAATGGAAACATAGAAGTTTACGAATAGATTCATGAATTCAACTGATGTGATTCTTTATTGTTATAAATTCATTTATATAAGGTTATTCTAGATGCATGATATTTTAATGAATATCTTGGAAACCCTAGTTAAATTCATACTAGGGTTTCATGTGCATGGCTAATTGAAATGAGTTATGTGATAATTCAAGTTTCTAGTTGAATATCATTTTATAAGCATACACATTTTGATTTGTGATGCAAAAATCTCTAGCTAAGTTAATTAACATGAAATTCATAAGTTGTTATGGTAATTTAAGAAAATAAAAAAGGCATTTACCTAGAGAGGGATGTCGTTGATGTCATGCATGAATATGAGAAATGTTGAATGTAAATGTTTATATCATTAAACAAGATATCTGTTTGAACATATGAGAATTCTTCTATGTGTATGAGAAATGAGAAACCCTGGGAGAAGGGTAATTAGTATGTTAAGCATCTATGAAATAAGAAATCCTAAGAAAAAGGTAACCAATATGTTTTGCATTCAACTAAGTATTATCAGTGAATTCAGTCTAATAGCTCAAGTAGTTAGTAAAAGTACAATAGTAATAGTAGATGCCCTGAACACCATAGAACCCTCCCTGGAGGTTTGTACTGGGATGGGTGAAATAGGCTATGGACTATCAGATATAGGAAGAAGTAGCCTAAAACTGAGTATTTAACATCAACTGATTGGATATATGTGGTACTTCAGTTGAGTAGCAGAGTACCCAACAATAACTAGAGATCCTAGTGGTACTATTTTAGTAGTAGGGGTATCCAATAATAACTGGAGATCTAGTGGTACCCACCAGTTGAAGTATACCTACTTCTTCTGGAAGTTACTCTGTTTTGCGTGTCAGTCCTAGTGGAACCGCATTACGTAGAGTTGAGTATTTTTAGCCTAGAGGCACCCCTCCTGAGTACCCAGACAAGGGGCCACATTTTACGGACATTATTTAGCTGCCATAAGGCCAGACCTGGAAACCTCACTGTAGATCGAGGTATTTAGTGGTAGTCTCAAGGTCCTGGGTTTACCTTAAGACTTGTACGATAAGTCACGTTGTAGTGGTTTTTGCTTGGATGGTACAATCCAAGTGAGTTCAGGGGCAAAGTAAAAAAGAAATATTAATTGAGTTCAATTGAGTTCAGATAAAGAGTACAGTAGTCATATCAGTTGGTTATGTTTAGTTGGCCAACATAGTAGTAGTCAGTTCCGTAGTTAGGTCAAGTCAAGGTTAATGAAATATTACAAAGAGAATAATGAGAAAAATGTTTATATATTTGTATATTACTACTGATGCATTATATGTTGAATGAGAGGTTAACCAAGTGTGTGTAGTTATTCAATTATTCTTTGTACATTTCAGGATTATTAGTTTTCTTTGTGGTTAATCAAGTATGTTCATATATTGACTCACTCTTATAGATTCTAGAGTATTCTTCCATATTTATGTTTTTGAATAATTAGTCTCTTTAGAGCTTACTTTGCAAAATAGTATATTTGTAATAATATTAGTTCTTTAAGTACTCATTCACTGAGCTAGTAGGCTCACCCCTCTACTCACAATTTTTAGGGATAACTTGTGGACTGAAGAAGTCATTGCATCAACATAGATCTCCCACAGGAGTTAAGTATGAGAATATTTAAGTTTAGTCGGTCCCTGTCACTCTAGGTCCTTGTATATAGTTGAGAGAAATTTGTAAATGATGATTTGTATCTTTATTTCCTTAATGATAGAGTATATATTTGGTTATCATGTTGTATGTACATGGAAGTGTGAGGAACAAAATGAATGTCTGGATGTGTATCATAAATGTTGACATCATATTTGAGTAATCAAGGTTTAATTCTTTTTTAAAGTGTGTTTATGTGATTGAATGCGAGAAAACAAAGAATTTGAAATAAAGGAAGGAAAAAGTTGGGAGTGAACTTTGTAGTAAGTATAATCCTCAAACTTATGCCTTAATCTCATGATTAGTGGTAATCGTGGGATGTGGTTGTAACATGGAGCTTCCAGTGTGTCCGCGCTTATGCACAACAAAAATGAGAAGGCTGTTATTTTACTAATGGCCAATATGTATGACAATGCTTGCATTAAAATGGTGTGCAGAACAATGAAAGAAGAATCATGTATAACAATTGTTGAATGATCTACTATTTAGTTACTATGTATATAGTGATGGCATCATTCTTTCTTTGTACCTTAGGACTGTATTCAATCACCCAAAGAGGTCAGTAAATCACCTACATATGAATTGTTGTGAATGAGTTGTATGTGAGTTTTATTCAGTTATTGGCATCTGAAATCAGTATGGAGTACTGGTTAAAATTATCTTCTTTTCTACAAGGTAACTAAGTATTTTACACGTGCTATCATTTTTTTCTTTTTGGTTCTACCTTTTTTTTGAATCTTGTGATTTACTCATAATAAAACTCTATTATCACTTATTTCGTCAAATTTCACCTCAAGGAAGCTACTCAGTTGCTGAGTTCATATGACATTGTCGATGTTGGAGATGTAGTCAGTATCCAGGAAGAAAATTGCCTAGATGCAACATTTGAATATGGAATTTGGTTTTAGTTGTCCAGGTAGTAGGTGGTTGTCACCGGTGCCATTCTTGTGGTAGATATAAAGGTGTGCACCTCCATGCCTACACATCATTGTTGCTACATAGCACCATGGATGATATATAGAACTTATTTTTTTATAATACCTAACATGGATCTTTACTAATGCATTTGTTTTTTACAATTAGCAATTATACACATGAGTAGCACCACCAACTCGTGTAAACACACACAATATTTTAAAAGATATTTGTGAACAATGTATTCTTATATTATTTTTTGTATAATTATACAGGCCACGACAACCAAACCACCACAAGTCAGCTTCCTTGGTTCAGCATCTCAGTTGTAAGCTAGTAGTTTCACTTTTTATGCTTGATGTCTGACTTTTACAGTGGTCTACGATTACATTTGATTGAAATGGTAATTTGATTCAATAGTTCACACATATTCCCTGATATGTCTAGTCATGAAGATTTTGAATTGAACACGTTCTGTCCATGTTCTATAACTATAAACATGGAAGGATACAAACCTCAATCCAATATTCAAAGTTTTAAACAAGACATTGGGTTGTTGCAGTTGCCAATGTGTCCAGGCTATTGGACTAAAAAATGGAAAGGTTGGTGATGTTGCCAATGACCAATGTGTTTGACAAGGTTTGCATTACAATGTAACTAATATGCATGTTTATGTCCATTAGGTTCCCATTGAACCTGTAACACAAGCTATGCAATACCTTTGTGCATGGGTTATAGGAGTTCAAGTCAAAGGCCATACTGATAGCAAAGTTGCAACTCAAAAATTAGGTTATATTGCTTGGTATGTGAGTGGTTGAGTGGAAGACCAACAACAAAAAAGATCAAGTTCATGAACCAAAATTTATGGAGTTTAAATTTCTTAGAGTAAATAGAAATCATAACCTAATGTGAAAATGCCCTATGTTGACAATTGGGTTTCTCATCATCCTTCACAACTTTAACTCACATGCATGTTATCATTTATTTCTAGTTTATCAACAAGTTCATGCCCCCTTGAGGTTGTGGATCTATCCTTGACTTCTTAAGTGCTTCCCAAGTCTCTAACATATGCCCGTGAGTATTTGTCTTGATTAAATTTTATTTCTTTCATAATTTTAAAGCACAAATAGAGCTTGAATGGGCTTATTATTATTTTTTTGTTATTTTTAGTGACTAGTCTTGTTTGGTTTTAGGACTAATTCTATGAAAACATTTCAATCCATTATTCTATGTCCAGTTGGATGTTGTGTTACATCCTTTCTTTAAAGAACTATGAGACCCTAACACATGTTTACCAAGTGAAACATATTGACTATCGCTCTTCAATTTCAATCTCTATGGAAATTATTAGTTGGTTTTGGCTGAATTGTGTTGTTCTTTTCATAAATTTGTTCAAAGTGAAGTGCATAACCAAAGTTAAGTTGCTTGATTGATGTTTCATGTCCTACTTTATTAAGACCAGGACTAAAGGGAGTTCCCATGGGCTCTCTTTTCATGCTAGCACACCCCTTCAACTATGATTGGAGTGTCATTTACACTATTAGATGCAAAATGGATTCCATGAGTGGCACCCCATCTGACAATCTTTTTGCAAACATTGTTGATAGTCCTAGGAATACCATGGTCATGGATTCCCTTCTTGTAAGTAATATCTTCTTAGAACCTCAATCTTCAATCTAATTATCTAGATAATTTCTCATCTACCACTAAGAATACTGGTAATTGTTGGTATGTATGCCCAGAGAGACAATCATGTGATGATTGTATTGGAGCATTAGGTACCATATTTGATAAACATAAAAGTAATTCCATCTATTATGCTTGTATCAATCATGAGATGATGACACATATATAATAGATGTCAAAATAGTGATGTGATTGAGGCCTAGGGTTTTTCTCTGCCTTCTCTCTAGTTCTTCTCCGGTGGTCGTCGTTGGGGGGAGGGGGTGCCTTCTCGGTGCTTTCCTCCCCCTGGCCCAAACCACGGAAGGTCAGAGTCTGTTGGGTGGAGCGGTTCTCAAGAGACGATGGAGCTGGAATCCCTTAGACGATCGCCCTTCAGTTCGAGTGGATCATCTCTTGGCTGGGTAGAGGTGGAGACGCGACGTGCCGCTGTGGAGCTCAGATCTAGGATTGCGTCGGCGATTCAATTTGTTGACCCCATCTCGTCAAGGAGAGATGGGTGGAGGGTAGTCGCTCCCTAGATCTGTCCCCTTGATGCCGCTCCATCCAGGTGATGAAAAGGGGATCCATTGATCTCTTCTTTCAGTCTCCTGGTTCCCCCTTCCCCTGAGTCTTTTGCTAGCTAGGCTAGTGTATGGTAGCCTCGATTCGAACCCGACTTGATCAGTGATGGTGATGGCGGCTTAGCGCTGGACGGCTGTCGAGATCGAGTGATTCGCCTCTGGTTGTCTTCTCCCGACGTTGATGCCTCCTTCCTTAGTAATTGGATGGCCCTCCTCTTCGGGCTTGGGTGGGTCAGTGTTGGGGACAAGACGACCCTCAGAAGGACAGGTGTCCTGCAGATCCCTACGGGACTCTGTCCTTCTTCTGCCTGAGAGGGGTGTGCAGGTGTCCCTGCCGATCCGGGTGTGCAGGTGTGGCTTCATCAACCGAAGTCATTTGTGCTACCATCGGCCATGGCGAGGATTTGTGTTCAAGCAGTGATCTCCGGACCTCAAGCAGTCCTGGTCGTTACCGCTTGGGGCAGAGCTTGGCCCGGAGGTCATGGCGCCCTCTGGATTGGTCTCTTGAAGTCTAAGCTTGAGGGAGGCCCTGTCCAGGTAGCTGCTGTGGGTCTTCTCCAACCGTTTGACCCCAGGATCTTTGCACATCAGGAATGGCTGGCCCTCTGCTGCTGCAAGGTTCTACTGAGGCGCTCCTAGCATTTGCTGACTACAGGGTTTGTTGAGGCGTTCCTGGAGTTTGATGGCTACCTCCTGTTGTTGTGAAGATGTGAAGATGGAACGCCTGCGAGGTGTTCGTTGGAATGCCTCTATGCAATCATGTGCATTAGTGCATAGTAGTAGTAGGGACACCCCCGAGGTGTTCGACCTGTGACTGGGATTCTGCTGCTATTAGTTTGTTGAGTTCACCAGACACTAATTGGTGTTGTTTGGTTTTTATCTTAACCTTCGTATCTTTTCCGACCACTACTTTCATAGGATGATCATATTGCTATGTGTGAAGGAGAGATATGATGGTTGGATTGATCACTGCTCCATTCATCAGTTTGAGTTTGGAGTCTTCTACGAGACGATGGTATGACAGGATAGACAGTGTGGTTTGCAGCTGTTTGAGACAGATAAATTCCAATTCTGAAGTGTGGCCTTGCTTGGTGCGTAGATAGAGTTCGGGTGTCCTTCGTCTTCCTTCTGTGCCTGCAAAATTTATGGGTGGTCTTTATTGTCAGTGTAGCTCCTCAGATGTTTAGACTGATGGATAGTTGGTCTCTTGTTTATGTATATTCTGGTACATTTTCTTCTGGTTTGTATTTTTTTCTGTTTAGAGATCTTATGTTCAAGACTGATTTAATCTGGTCTTTAGTTTTCTTTCTGTAATCCTGCAAAGGGTTAAGGGGTGCGTCTTTTTTTACCTAAAGTTTTGGAATTTTAATAGCAACAGAGTTTTTCGCCGACCAAAAAAAACATATGTCTTCAGGTTTAGGATTTGAACTATGAGATCATATGTATGATAAGAGTGCTTACATTCTTGTTATGTCCCTAGTCATATATTATTGTGGAAGTAGAATAGACAACATTAATACGTATGACTAGAGTGTGTGATGATTGATGACATAATCTCACTAATCATGATATGTCATATCAAGTCAAATGCACAGGTACATGTTAAAGAACAATGTATCGGACAGACCCACCTTGAGAGTGATACATTGAGGCCATGGAATGGTAGTCAGAATTAGATCTAATAGTGATAGTAGTGATTTTTGTTCTTAGACCTGGAATCACTACACTCATCACATGTCATTCAATGTATGTAAGCACCATCCAACGTGACCTTGAATAAGTCTTACCATAAAGGTGAAGCTCGGGTACACCGTGACACATGGAGATTGAGTGTGAGTGATGTAGATGGGATTTGTCCCTCCTATAGGAGATTGATATACATGCCACTAGATAAGCAAGACTGAGAAATGTATGGCCATACTCATCTGATTTAATATGTGATATGTGAACTCACATGCATCTCAGACAGTCAGCTCTAGTTCAAGGAACATGGATTGAATGTTGAAGAGGATGAACATTCCATGCCTCGAGTTCAGTCTAGATATCAGAGCAAAGGAACTATACGATCACTATAACACTAATCATAGATTGTAGGTTGAATTTGTTCTACAAATTTCCAAATTACTTGGGTATCAATGATGTGCTTCTAGATACTACTCATTGCTTATGATGCCATAAATTGGTTATGGACATTCACTATCGATGTAACTTGGGACCTATAGGGTCACACGCTTAGGATGCACTTGGAATAGGAGTTTATTCATGAATTATGTTTAACTTAATTACTAAAGTGTTTAGGTATTCAATTTAAAAAAGTGATGTTGCAAATTGACTGACTGGACTATGAACAGACCGGTTCAAGTGTTGAACTGACTGATTCAAGTGTTACGTAAATATAAACAACATTGTCTAAATATTTGCCTGAGCTGGACATATGAAATGACCATTTCACATTTGAAATGATTGTTTCACATATGAAATGATCGTTTCAAAAGTGAAACAATTGTTTCATGATATGAAACGACCCTTTTATGAAGTGATATGACTGGTTCATCATCTGGGTCATCTAGTTAAATGATCAATTTTATTGGATCAAGGATTGATTTTTATGTCATGATTGTGTATTAATCAAATATTAAAAGTCAATTATGTTTGTAAAAAGGAAACATGCTAAATCGACCAGTTGGATAGTGAACTGGCCAGTTAATTGTTCATAGGTTCCAGAAAATTCATGGAAAGTGGTCTCTTTGACTCCCAGATGGACTGGAAATTTTGACCTTGGCCCTCCTATAAATAGAGGGGTACTAGGGGATTTCAAGACACAACAATAAGCTCTGACAATTGTTGTCCTCTTTGGTTGTGGTAATGAGAGAACCCTGAGAAAGTCATATCTGTCAAAGGGAGGGATAGCAAGGGAGAGACAATTGGGAGAATGAATCAACTCTAGCAGGTTGACGTTCGAACAGAAAACTCCTTCCCGTTGGCTCCAGTAGCACAACGTGGAGTTCCTAGTGGTTCTCTTAGACTACTCTTGAGGAAATAGGCACTTGCCCTACTAGGAGGACATAGTTAACCGCTGTCCTATGGTGATCAACACCAAGAGGCCACCGTCAACAACCTTCTGTTTGCAACTTGAAGAAAGAAGCACACTGTTGCAAGAGTTGTCGATGGACTTGCTTCAGGACCAAGTATTCTCTTGCTACCTTCCTTCCTAGATACAATGTTGTTGACTTGATCTACTTGTTCAAGAATCTGGCATTAAAAAATTTATTTTTACTACCTTATATATTGCCATGATTTCTCAATAGTGGTATCAGAGCCACGTCAGTTTATGGTGTATCTGGATTTAAATTAATATGATCAGATTAGTTTTATTGCATGTGATGCAAATATTAAAATTATTAATGTCCATATATAATTAAATACCACATAGCATTCCACAAATATAAATATAGATATGATATATGCAATCAATACGCATCACCCTACAAGTGTTTTGATAGTGATTGGAGGTGTGGTTGTGGACAAAACTCATGTGGATTGTATGCATGGCTGATTGGTTTATTTCTTGTTGTTACTTGGTTTGCATACTGAGTCTCTCCCTTTCCAAATGTAAATTAACTCTCTTTTCCTCCCCTCAAATGTAGCTTGAGGTTTTCCCTTTTACAATATAATATGATATAGGATAGTTTTAATTTATATTTCTTCGTGAGAAGATGTTCTGCACCAAACAAACTGACCGGCTCATATGATGAACCAATCTGTTGGAGGACCAAAGAGTCTAGAGCAAAGGAGGAATCGACCAACTGGTGGCCCAAATGATTGGCTGGAGGAGTCTAGACATCATTTGAACCAGATGACCATTTCAAGAAACCAACCGACCAACCAAGAGGCCAAGCGATCGGCTCAAGAGTTGAACCAATCGAACTAGAATGGTTTCAACATAGATCTTCATCAACAACATGTTTCTACATATGATGTGGACCCTAGGTGGTAGTAATTCTTTGTGGCTCCAAGGTATTATAATAGAATGTCCATAACCATTGCTTGTCTATTTTAATTGCATGTTATTGTTGTGGTTATAGCATGCATATGATACATACTATAAGTATGCAGTGATTGGATATGTATATATATTTATATATGTAATACATAAATATAATATTAAGTCTTAAATTATTTCTATAAGCAACAAACATGAAAAACTTAATTGACTAAGCATAGGTTATGCCAAAGCATGATGCACTATCCATATCATGGAAGTGTGATAGTAGATATGTAGATCTACTAAAGCAGGGTGCATATTCTATCATGTTGGTTTTAGGTCAGGCTTAACTATGTGAGCTTAATGGAATTACGTACCTAAAAGTATACAAACGGATTTTGACAAAGAGTTGTGAACACCATGTATCCAAGAGTTGCATGAGATGTAATTGACAAACGTTATCTACCTAAATAGTCAAGTTGTGGGCGATTCGCCAAAGCTAACTCATGATTTAGTGAAATATGTATCTTGGTTCACTAAAAGGTTGTACATTGTAATCATCTTAAGTGGTAGTAAGGGCTATCAATTTGAGAAAAATAATGGGATTGATAATTAATTAAAGGCCTAATTAATATTGTCTATGTTATCAAATCTAATTAATCAAAAGTTTTTTTATAAATTGCAAATTTCTTTTGTAGAAACAAATGTCAAACAAATCATCATTGTGATCAATTCTTAAGAAGAACAAACTAAATGAGACAAACTTCAATGACTGGTTCTGGACTTTGAGAAGGGTTCTCCCTCATGAGCATAAGCTCTATTCCTGGATGTGTTGGTGCCAGAGGAACCTGCTCTTGATGCACCTAGGGATAAGGTGGATGCTTATTTGAATCATGTCATGCTTATTTGAAGCATGTCAATGATGCCTTGGACATTAAGCACCTTATGCTATGTTGTATGAATAATGGGTTGCATGAGAAGCGTGAAGACATGGGGATTCTTGAGATGGTCACACATCTTAAGAATATGAACCAGAATCATTCAAAGCAAGAAAGGTACAATGTCTCAAAGACACTCTTTGAGTGCAATATGACGAAAGAAGATGTAGTAGAACCCCTTGTGCTCAATATGATTGAGCATGTGGAATATCTAAGGAGACTGAGATCCCCTTTGAGCCAAGAGTTGGCCACGGATATGATTTTACAATCATTTCCTGAATCATATAGCCAGTTTATGAAGTGTTACTACTTGAGTAAGTTGGCTAAATTGTTAGGATTACTTGTCATGTTGATAAATTATGAAGCAAGAATGAAGAAGGAAAAACATGTGATGATGATCAACAGAGTGAAGTCCAACAACAAAGGCAAGGCCAAGAAGATTTATGAGGCTAAGGTGAATTCTAAGTCTTTTGCACTCAAGATAAGGAAAAAGGTAAGTACAAAAGGAATATGTCCTTCGTAGGAACTCCGGAAGAAGAAGGAGAAAAAGATCTCCACTTCAGATCCCAATAAGAAGTAAGATAGAACTGTGCAGAGCAAGAGTTGATGCCATTACAATTGGAATATATCATTCAGCCTAATGGGCATGTAATAGAATTAGTGAGTTGTTATTATATATCTACCATTGGTGAAAACATCATGTTTCTTGTATGGACAAGATGTTTCATTTAAAAAGATAAGATCCTGTATGGAAATACCCTATGTCTCATAATCTATACTTGATAGTTGTAGAGACAAATGTGTAAGAAACATAAATTGAATGGTTTGATGACTCAAACAAAGAATACATATAGCATTATCATCCAGTGCACATAAATGAGAATTTCATTTCTAGAATCCATAATGATGGTTATATGGACTCTTTGGTTATTGAACCAATAGAAACATGCAAGTCTTATTGGGAAATATGACAAAACCCTCTTCAATAGATGTAGTGGGAGAGCGACGGTTCTATTAGGGCTCATGCATACTAATGTATATAGACCTTTTAGAATTAATTCTAGAGGTGGTTAATAGTACCTCGTTATATTTACTGATGATCTCAGTAGATATGGTAGATTGTATTTAATTAAATACAGGTCTAAATCTCTTGAAGTGTTCAAGGAGAGCATGAATGAAGTACATAACTATCTTGGTAAAAGTATTCAAACACTCTAATATGATCGATGTTGAAAACCAAGAGTTTGAGGACCTTCTAGGAGATTCTGATAGTGTATCACAATGAACTCCACTTGAAACATAATGATGTATAAGAAAGAAAGAATCACACCTTGTTAGTCACAGTGTGGTTACTAATAAAATTTAGTTGACCTTCCAGTTTCTTTTATGGGCATATGTATTACACTAAATAATGTACCATCTAAAATGGTTCAAAAGACACCATATAAGATATGGCATGAGAAGTGTTCTAGTATGTCTTTTATAAAGGAGTAGGATTGAAAGCATGTGTAAGAAAATAGTTTCTTGAAAAAATTTGTCCACAAATCACATAAATGTTGAATACTACTTTTATATTCCAATCCAACAAAAAAATTATTTGTTAACGTGAATGGTTGTATTCCTAAATGGAATTGAACTCCAAAAGAACCAGTGGGAAAAAAGTAGAACTTAAAAAGTTTGGTACCAACAAGAAAACATTGAACCTAAAGAGGTACAATGGGAACAATGAGAATCACAAATTATTGTGGTATCTCAACTTCCTTATGTAACATAAAACCTTGTAGATCTAGTAGAACACACCTTGAGTTTAAAAGATTATGATATCTTATAACTCAATAAGGTGATATGTTGGTCATAGAAGATGAGTCAGCAACCTTCTTATAAATCTATTGAGGAACCAGAGTCTGAGAAATGGCATGAGATCATGAGATCAAAGATGGACTCCATGTACACCAACAAGGTATGACCTTGATGGATGCACCTGAATGAGTAAAACCCGTAGGGTACAATTGGGTCTTCAAGAAGAAGACCAACATGGAAGGGTGTATTGGTTGCAAAGAGTTTCAAACAAGTTCAAGGTGTTGAACATGATGAAATCTTTTCAACAATTTCCATGATTGAATCCATTAGGATCATGCTTGACATTGCAGCTTGTTATGACTATGAGATTTAGAAAATTGGATGTTAAAACTGCATTCCTTAATAGGAAAAATAAAGAGGATGTGTGTGTGACACATCATGAAGGTTTTATATTTCTAATAATACAAATAATTTTTTTAAGGTACAAAGGTCAATCTGTGGATTGAACCAAGCAACTCAGAGTTGGAATGTTCTATTTGACAAGATAGTCAAAGAGTTTGACTCTAGTGAGAATGAAGATAAAAATTGTGTTTACAAAATTTAGTGGAGCATATTTAAATTCCACATGATGATGGGCATAACTTCCATATATTACAAATATTAACCTAGAAGGGAAGTACCTTCTCTATGATGGGTTTAGGTGAAGCATCTTATATGATAGGAATCAATATCTATAGAGATATATGTGGAAGACTTATAAACCTAAATAAGAGCACATACATTGGCAAGATGTTGAAGGGGTTCAGGATGGAGGACTCAATGGGAGAATATTTGACCATGTTGTATGGAATTTGTAAGGACCCTGACCTCTGTTTAGGGTTTACCATGTTTTCTTTGCTTAAACCTGATGCTTAGTTGCTTGCTAATCACCTTTAGTGGTGATTAGGGTTTGTTTGAGCTTTGTTGAGAGTAGGAGGTGCTACTTGCAATTAACCCAAGTCTAGGGTTTTTGGGAAAGTTTGTCACCGTGAGTGGTGTTCCTCCCCCTCTTTGTTTCCTCTTGTGTTGAGAGGAAGGTTTGGCCTCGTTGCTTGAGTTCCTTTGGGCTTGGTTGAGCTTGTTGGGCCTTGAGGTGCCTTGCCTTTGTTTGGTTGAACCTTGTGTCGAGAATGAGGGTGCTTGTGTCGCCCAGGCTGTGTCGCCCAAGGCTGTGTTGCCCATGGTGGTGGTGTGTCATCTAGGTGTGTCGCCCATGGATCTTTGACCATCTTTGACCTCGTTTGTGTCACCACTAGTGTATACTTGGTGCTTGGTACTTGCATGTGGAAATGGCCTTGGACATGTGTTTAAGACATGTTAGAGTGATGCCAATGCTCATAGACAAGTGTCCCTAGATGGGCGACACGTTGCTTTGCTCTACCTTGTTTTCTCCTTCATCCCCTTCTATATATGTGTTTCCTTTCCCTTGCTAAGGATCCCTTTAGTTCCTTAGTCTTCCTCTCCTTGGTGCACGACACACTCTCTGTAACATCCCTGACCTGGGTTATGAGTTAACTCTAGGTGTTTTGCCTAAACTATGTAATTAAACGCTTGTGATTATCCCCTGGCATGTAATTAAGTTCTTGAGGAACATACATTTCCATTTCTGCCCTTTTTAAACAATGTTTTAGTATTGTTTTGTAATGCAGGGACCTATGTGCAAATTACCCAGTTAGAGGGGTTAACTTGCAATTTTCACATTTTGAGATGTTCCTCTGATGATAAGACATCATATGAGTGAATATCATGAGGTATGATGAATTCTCCAAGCTTGGGCATCAAGATGCAGCTTGTGGAGCAATCTTTGTGCTTGAAACCCTAATTATGGAGTAAAGTGCAATTTACCCAAAATATGGGGTGCAACTTGTAAAATACACCTTCTAGAGTATCTTTTGTGACCCTTGACATCATTTATAGTAGAAATGATGAAGGGGGCGCTTCAATTAAATAATCAGATAAGAAGAATAACCTTTGGAATAGAATCACCAAGTTATAAATAAGGGAACCCTTATATATGTGCACCTTAGTGATAAGATGACTTTCTTTGCCTTTAGTTCTTAGTTCCAAAAAGAGTTTTACCTAATATGTGAGGAGGAGGGACGTGCAAAGAAGAAAGGAGGGACCTAGATGAGAAATGGAGAAACTAGAGGTCCTTATGTTGAAAACTTGCCCAAGCTATATAAGCTTCTTTCTTTGCAAACCAAGTAAACGTATTCCCTTCACTTCTTCACTTAACATCTTGCTCAACCGACCCAAGGCAGAGCTCTGGAGCTAGATAAGATGACCAACTTGTTCTAAGGTAAGAAGAGACCATCTTCTAGCTCAGGATCATGGAGGAAGTTGGTTTATAAGGTTGGTTTTATGGTTATCTCACTTAGGTTTCTTGTTTTAGTCGACCTTCCCCAACCTTTTCTTGGAGAAATCACCTTTGGCCGACCTGTGGAGCTCAAGACGCCATTAAAGGCTTGAGAGCTTGGAAGTTTGGAGCTCTAGGAACGACCTTTGAGGCGGGTTTTATATCTCTAAACCTCTTGTTTTCTTATGCATACACTTGTTCTTGCATGTAGTAGTTAGTTCTTCTTCTTCCCCATCTTTCCTTGCTTTCTTGTAAGCAAATACGTGAAGTAACCGACCTGCTTTGAGGTTGAAGATGATGGGCGTGATTTTCCAGGTAACTTTACCAAACGACCTTGGACCATTTGGTCTAAATGGTTTGCAAACCGTTTGAAATCAAACGGTCTCAAGACCGTTTGATCTCATGCAGTCTTGCAAGACCTTTTAGAATCAAACAGTCTCAAGACCGTTTGGAAAGTTTGACCAAGGAAGACCATTTATAGGTCTGTTGTACACATGTTGAATTAATCATCTACAAATAATTGTAACCTAATTGCAAACCAATCACAAGTTGAAGGCACTTCAATCCTCTAAACCCTAATCGGGTTGAATTGCTAATTTCAATGACCAATTTTGGTGAACTTTGGGTTGAAGGGCCCAAACGGTCTCAAGACCATTTGCGGGTTCACTCAAACGGTCTCAAGACCATTTAATGACCACCCAAGACCGTTTGCAGGTCTAGGGTTAAGATAATTTGATCAATTGAAGGTCTAATCACAATAGGTTGAAGAATTGATTAAAAGTCTTGATTTTAGACCTAATTAGGGTTCAACCCTCATCAACTTGACTTAGATTTTGATCAAACTTTGGGCAAACGGTCTCAAGACCGTTTGGAGGATGTCCAAATGATCTAAAGACCGTTTGGGCCAAGTTTGGGCCCAATTGAGTGCCAATTGATAGGTTCAACTTCAATTAGACTCATGATTATCAATGTTGGTGGTTAATTGATTACAAACCCTAATTCAATCGGTTTCAACCCTAAGTGGCTAGCAATTAAGGGTCAATTGAGTGTCCAATTGGTTAATAATAACCCTAATTAGCTCAATTGATAAGTGATTAACAAGGATGTGGCCAATTGAAGGCTTCAACATGGAAAATCCTAATCGATTACAACCTTTGAATCACCTTTGAGGTCCATGCAGTTTTGAGCCCATTTGGACCAAACGGTCTCAAGACCGTTTGGGCTCAAACGATCTCAAGGTAATTTAGACCCAATCGATCTCAAGGTTGCATAGCTTCATGCGGTTTCAAGGTCGCATAGCTTCAAATGGTTTCAAAGTCAACTCTTTCAAACGGTCAACGCACTCATGCGGTCTTGGAGGTCATGCGGTCTTGGTGGTCATGCGGTCTTGGATTCAAAGTGTCCAAATGGTCAACGCCTCCAAACGGTTTCAAAACCGTTTGGAGGTTGAAGGGTGTAATCGTTTGGGGGTCTTTAGGGCTGTGATTGCTTAGTAGTTTGAAGGTTTAATTGGTCCAATGGTGATCTAATCCAAACCCTAATGGTACCCTAAGACATTAAGGGGCTAAGTGATTAATATATTGAACTATGTTGTGAATCAATGGTGTACATTACCAATGTGCCCTTGGAGTGTTCAAGTAGATGACACCTTTGTTTAAATCAGAACCCGAATTACATGATAGTGGTGAATTAGCTTATGTTAATCGAGATTGACTTGGCCTAACTTAATCTAGAGTGATGTAATCACCATCTATTAGTAAGAGGAGAGAGAAGGTCCCAATTATGGTTGAAATTTTAGTAAAGTACCTTCAATGTATATGAATGTGCATGATTAGGGTATGATCCACCTATGTGAGATCACGAAAACCCTAATTATGATAATTGATGAATCTTAATCTAATTTGAAGGCATCAAGGATGATAATTTTGTACATGGTGATGCTATGAGCTCAATTCACTATGGAGTGAATAGTAAACCCTAATTTTAGGGTAATGACATGTGAAATGAATAGTAAAACCTAATTGATACTAATGAGGGAACCTAGCCTTAGTAAAGGCATAAAAGTATAACCTTTGAATTTGGAATGTTATTCCTGCCCTATGAATTGTTGATCTTAATATGAAATGTTGTTATTGTCAAGTTGAATTGACTATGCAGGTTCTTATAAGAGATTAATCATAACCAGGTAAGGGTTATGACAGTATATTCATTGAAAGTATGTTGTATACTTTATGAATAAGTGATACATGTTATGTTGCCTATGCTTAAGTGACAACATATGAAGATAATGGGTTGTAAGAGCCATGAGTAACATCAAGGTCATGCTGGTTAGATGACTTGTGATGGATTAACATCCTTTTGATAACTAATGAGAGTTAAACTTGAGACATTTAGTATTCTTCTGTTATAGCAATGCTTTTATACTTAAATGTTTGGAAACATGTTTGATGCTAAAAGAATACTGAAATGTACCTAAGTAATCAAGTATAATCATACCATGCAGAGCCCTGATCATAGATCCATCATTGTCAGGAGTTAAATGATGGTGAAATAGGTTTTCCTAAGGGAACTCCTAGATCACATACTTATGAGTATGTGGGGGAATATGGACGTGAATATCCTTATGTCCTAGTGAAGGAGTTGATGTAGATGTATCTTAATCTATCAACCCTGCACTATGTGTTTATGTCGGGATGATGTATCACTAATCACCCGAGGAATCTTTTATGCCACATCGATGAGAGATAAACATGAAATCTTTCGATGGTGAAGAGAGTACAGAATGCCACTGTGACTCTAATAGTGAAGTACCAGAATACCCTGGTGAGCTATAGTAGCAGAGACACTAGATGTCATGCATGTTGATCCTCACTCTGACTGAGGAAGTTGAGGTCATAAGAATCCAGCTCTTTTGATGACCTAGTATGATACCGATGTGACTTACTAGTGATCGGTTGGAGTATGAGCGGTATACCTCATCTCCGCAGGGCATAATAATGTTTGTAAAACATAATCAGCCGCGTAGTGTATCTGCTAGGGTTGAACAACGAGATACAATGATTGATGTTACATTGTTCATCTTAGTATACATGTTCTTCTTATTCTTTAATGAAGTTGCTTTACATAATATCCAATCTGTTGTTGAGTAATTTATATTACTTGTTTATGTTTTCTTTATATGCTATAACAAAGCTTCTGGAGGAGAGTTATAACTCTCGCTGGGACAATTATTTAAAATTTTCTCACCCTGTAGAATTCAATCTTTTAGGTGGTCGTCGAGGATGAAGGAACCAGTCTGCAGGAGAGCAGTACCAGGAGCAACAACACCAGGGGCAGCAGTGAGTCTCAGGTGGAGATCATGGTTGTCCAGTCTTTTAGTTAGAAAGTCTTATGTCGTCTTTGTACTCTCAGGTCCTTGGAGTTAGTTGATCTGAGATTTTGATTTTTAATCTTGAGATTTTGTATCTTGTTGTATATAATCACTCAAGAAGTGATTTCACAGAGATGTAAATTGTTTATCTTGCTTTTATGAAAGAAGTTTCATGGTTTTAAGATCTTGTCTCGAAACATTTTAATTTTTCATGATTTTTCGTATTCCGCTGTTATTCGAATGCTTCCGCTATGTTTATATTGTGTTTTGGAGATCGGAGCCCACAATTAAGTGGTAATAGAGCTCTAGGTTCGCTGAGTCTACAGAGACATAGGACTTAGAATGTCGAGTTTATCCTTAGTGTTCCTTTCTTATCTAATAGAGTCTTCTGCTCCTCAGGAGAAGAAGATAACTAAGGATGTCTGAGCCGTATGAGGAGTACGTGGCCAAGAGTAGTGTAGCTGCACCCCGAGATGGTGCAAGAAAACCAGAAGTGGAGCAGCCTGTACCTGAGCCACCTATACAGCCACCTCAGTTTGACCCAGCTGATATGGCAAACCCAGTTGTTCAAGCTATGATCGGGCAGTTTATGACTGCCATGACACACATCACCGATAGGATTCCCATGCATGCACCTAGGGCACCTGCCCAGCATGAAGGACAAAGTATTGGTAAGACGTTCAAGCAACTTCGCAGAGTCGAGGCGACCGAATACTTTGGCACCACTGACCCCACAGATGCGGATTTGTGGCTGACCGAGTTGGAAAACGCTTTCAGAATCTCGAACATCCCTGAATCTGAGAAGGTTAGACATGTCGTCTATATTCTCAAAGGAAGTGTTGGTCGCTGGTGGAACATGGAAGAGCAGAAGAGGCCTGGAGTGGAAATTTCGTGGGAAGACTTCCGTCGAGAGTTTGTCAACAGATACTTCCCAAAGACATTCCTGGACGAGAAGATCTCTCAATTCGAGAGATTGAGGCAAGGCATGATGAACATTAGCAAGTACGAGGCAAAGTTCATGGAGTTGCCATGGTTTTGTCCGCACATGGCTGCTACAGAAGAAGAGAGGATCAGAAGGTTCGAGAAAGGTTTGAACGTCGACTTGTCTACTCCCGTGTCTGCCCTAGAGAACCGGGAGAGGTTTGCTACCTTTGTTGAGTCAGTCCGAAGGATAGAGAGAACCGTAGTTGAGAAGAGGCAAACCCATAAGAGATATCCACAGTTCCAAGGTTCTTCATCTAGAGACTTTAAGAAGCCTAGATTCTCTGCACCTACACCTCCACCACCCAGATCTAGTTCTCAGACTCATTGGACACCAAGTAGAGGTAGAGGATGGAGCCAACCGCCACAAGAGACTCATAGTTCAACATCGATGTCAGTCACAGGGCCACCTAGACCACAACAAGACAGAAGCTGCTACAACTGTGGGAAAGTAGGGCATCTGATGAAGGACTGCAGGTCTAAGCCTATCGGTGTGACACAGCCTTAGAGACAGTGTCAACAAGGATCCCATAGAAGGCAGTTCCAAGGAGCAGTTAGAGGACGTGGACAAGCGTCCCAAGCTGGATCGTCAGCACCGACTCAACCTCAGGCGACAGCGAGGTTCTATGCTATGAACCCACCAGATGCAGTGATCAACCCACGGGTTGTATCAGGTCAAATGGAACTATTATATTATGATATGTCTAAATCTTGTGTTGTATCTGTTTTGATTGATCCGGGCGCTACCCACTCCTTTATCACTCGAAGAGTGATTCGTAACTGCAATATGACAGTTAGTCATAGGGCAGATAGCATGTTGCTTGAGACTCCGTTGAGTGGGTCTGCTGTGTTGCAGGAGGTATGCTCTCCCAGCATCCTCTTCTTTTCTGATCATCGCATTCAAGTGGACCTTATACCACTTGATATGCAAGGATTTGATATAATCCTTGGGATGGATACCTTGGAAAGGTATAGAGTTGTCTTGGATTGTGAATCCAAGCAGGCTGTATTTTCCAATGATAGAAACACATGGATCTTTCAAGGAGAGAGAAAGATTCTACCCACCTGTCTTGTGTCAGCTATGGTTGCTGAGAAGCTGATGAGGCAAGGATGTTATGCATTCTTAGACCATGTCGTAGATACTACCATTAAGAGTCCCAACCTTGCTGAAGTTCCTGTCGTCAGGGAATTAGAAGACGTATTTCCTGAAGAACTTCTAGGTATACCATCGCCTCGAGAAATTGATTTTGAAATCAATTTGATCCCTGATACACAACCCATATCCCAGACACCATATAGGATGGCGCCTGTTGAGATGGCAGAACTCAAGAAACAGCTTCAAGAGTTGCTTGAAAAGGGTTTCATCCGACCGAGCACTTCACCTTGGGGTGCTCCGGTCCTGTTTGTTAAAAAGAAAGACGGATCAATGCGGTTGTGCATTGATTACAGACAACTCAATAAAGTAACAATAAAGAATAAGTACCCCATGTCGAGGATTGATGATCTCTTTGACCAGTTGCGTGGTGCAACCATCTTCTCGAAGATAGACTTGAGGTCTGGATATCATCAACTTCCTATTAAGGACAGTGACATACCCAAGTTTGCCTTTAGGACAAGGTTTGGTCACTATGAGTACACAGTTATGTCGTTTGGACTAACTAATGCACCAGCTGCATTCATGGAACTCATGAATAGAATCTTCTGACCTTTCTTCGATCAGTGTGTTGTTGTCTTCATAGATGACATTCTGATCTATAGTAGAGATGCTCAGCAGCATGAACAACATCTTCATCGGGCTTTGACCTTGTTAAGAGAACATAAGCTATACGCTAAGTTTAGCAAGTGTGAGTTTTGGTTGTCGGAAGTGTCTTTTCTTGGACATGTGATATCTGCCTCGGGAATTCGTGTTGACCCCAAAAAGGTAGAATTTGTTCTACAGTGGTAACATCTAAAGACACCGACGGAGATTCGTAGTTTCTTAGGGTTAGCTGGATACTACCAGAGGTTCATTAAGAACTTCAGTTCTATAGCCCTACCCTTGACCAAGTTGACCCGGAAGGACGTTCCCTTTGTCTGGAATGATAAGTGTCTGCAGTCTTTTCAGCTGTTGAAGGAGAGGTTGACAAGTGCACCTATACTTGTGCTACCTGAGCAAGGCAAAGGATATGTAGTTTTCTGTGATGCCTCCAAGAACGGACTCGGATGTGTGTTGATGCAGGATAAGCAAGTGATTTCTTTTGCTTCCCGACAGCTTAAGAAACGCGAGGAGAATTATCCAACATACGATCTGGAGTTAGCTATTGTGGTTCATGCCTTGAAGATCTGGAGACATTACCTCTACAGAGAGACATTCTAGATTTTCACAAACTACAAGAACCTTAAGGATATCTTCTCTCAGCACGAACTTAACATGAGGCAACATCGCTGGATGGAATTAATCAAGGACTACGATTGTACAATGGATTACCATCCAGGGAAGGCCAATGTAGTTGTAGATGCTCTGAGTAGGAAATCAGCAACACCATCCTCTGATAGGGTACAACTAAACTCTTTAGTATACCCCAGGAGGGATATGCTTATCTCCTTAAGGAAAGACAATGTAAAGTTGAAGGTATCATTGTTATCCAGGTTGTTGGTTGAGATGCATATTAAACCTACCCTAAGAGAGCAGATCAGAGAGGCACAACAAGTTAATGTTGTGGTTCAGCAGATCAGATCGGAGTATGGTGATGAGAAGCGAGATGGTTTCCATGACTCAGATGATCAGGTGGCATGTTATCATGGGAGAATGATAGTGTCGGATATGGATAACTTGAGGAAGTTAGTCCTGGAAGAAGCTCATTCTTCGATGTATGCCATGCATCCGGGGAGCACCAAGATGTATCGAAACTTGAAAGATATGTATTGGTGGTCTGGGATGAAGAAGGATGTTGTTGAGTTTGTTCTGAGGTGTCATGTGTGTCAGCAGGTTAAAGCTGAACACCAGAAACCTACAAGAACAATGCAACCTTTACCCATACCATAGTGGAAGTGGGACCATGTGACCATGGACTTTGTTGTTGGCCTACCCAGGACAAGCAAAGGTCATGATTCCATCTGGGTAATTGTTGATAGGTTGACAAAGACAGTGCATTTCTTGCCTGTCAAAACAACCTATTCTGCTGAGAAGTTAGCATAGTTGTATGTTCAAGAGATACGGAGGCTACATGGAGTTCCAGTTACCATAGTATCAGATAGGGGTCCCCAGTTCACGAGTTGTTTTTGGGAGTGACTGCATAGAGATTTAGGCACCCAGTTGAGGTTTAGTACAGCCTTTCACCCACAGACTGATGGACAGTCGAAAAGGACTATACATACCTTGGAGGACTTGTTGAGAGCATGTGTTCTCCAATTTACAGGGAGTTGGGATCTACACCTAAGCTTGATAGAGTTTGCCTATAACAATAGCTATCAGCATAGTATCGACATGGCGCCCTATGAAGCTTTGTATGGTAGACGTTGTAGATCACCGGTATGTTGGTATGAAACTGGTGAATACCAACAGTTAGGTCTTGACCTTGTGCAGCAGACTACAGAGAAGATCAAAGTAATACAACAACAGATTAAGACTGCATAAGATGGGGAGAAGTCGTATGCCGATAAATGCCGTAGACCCTTAGAGTTCCAGGTTGGAGATAGAGTGTACCTCAAAGTCTCACCTTGGAAGGGAGTTCTTCATTTTGGAAGGAAACGGAAGTTAGCTCCAATCATTGAACGGGTTGGAAAGGTAGCCTATAGACTAGAGTTACCCCCAGAGTTACAGAAGTTACACCCTGTGTTTCACATTTCTATGTTGAGGAAATGTCACCCTGATACCGAGTCAGTTCTACAACCTATGGAGGTAGAATTGAATGATGATATAACTTATGAGGAAGGACCTGTGTCAATCCTTGATAATAGAATTAAAAAGCTAAAGAAGAAACATATCAGTCTTGTGAAAGTCCTCTGGAATCATCATGGAGTCGAAGAAGCCACTTGGGAACTAGAGGACGAAATGAGAAGGAAGTACCCTGCTCTTTTCTCTTAATATGTTTTATCGATTTTGGGGACAAAATCCTTGCAAGGGGTGGATAATTTGTAACATCCCTGACCTAGGTTATGAGTTAACCCTAGGTGTTTTGCCTAAACTATGTAATTAAACGCTTGTGATTAACCCCTGGCATGTTAAGTTCCTTAGGAACATACATTTCCATTTCTGCCCTTTTTAAACAATGTTTTAGTATTGTTTTGTAATGCAGGGACCTATGTGCAAATTACCCAGTTAGAGGGGTTAACTTGCAATTTTAACATGTTGAGATGTTTCTATGATGATAAGACATCATATGAGTGAATACGATGAGGTATGATGGATTCTCCAAGCTTGGGCATCAAGATGCAGCTTGTGGAGCAATCTTTGTGCTTGAAACCCTAATTTTGGAGTAAAGTGCAATTTACCCAAAATATGGAGTGCAACTTGTAAAATACACCTTCTAGAGTATTTTTTGTGACCCTTGACATCATTTAGAGTAGAAATGATGAAGGGGGCGCTTCAATTAAATAATCAGATAAGAAGAATAACCTTTGTAATAGAATCATCAAGTTATAAGTAAGGGAACCCTTATATATGTGCACCTTAGTGATAAGATGACTTTCTTTGCCTTTAGTTCTTAGTTACAAAAAGAGTTTTACCTAAGATGTGAGGAGGAGGTACGTGCAAATAAGAAAGGAGGGACCTAGATGAGAAATGGAGAAACTAGAGGTCCTTATGTTGAAAACTTACCCAAGCTATATAAGCTTCTTTCTTTGCAAACCAAGTAAATGTATTCCCTTCACTTCTTCACTTATCATCTTGCTCAACCGACCCAAGGCAGAGCTCTAGAGCTAGAGAAGACGACCAACTTGTTCTAAGGTAAGAAGAAACCATCTTCTAGGTCGGGATCATGAAGGAAGTTGGTTTATAAGGTTGGTTTTATGGTTATCTCACTTTGGTTTCTTGTTTTAGCCGACCTTCCCCAACCTTTTCTTGGAGAAATCACCTTTGGCGACCTGTGGAGCTCAAGATGCCATTAAAGGCTTGAGATCTTGGAAGCTTGGAGCTCTAAGAACGACCTTTGAGGCGGGTTTTATATCTATAAACCTCTTGTTTTCTTATGCATATACTTGTTCTTGCATGTAGTAGTTAGTTGTTCTTCTTCCCCATCTTTCCTTGCTTTCTTGCAAGCAAATCCGTGAAGTAAACGACCTGTTTTGAGGTTGAAAATGATGGGCGTTATTTCCCAGGTAACTTTACCAAACGACCTTGGACCATTTGGTCTAAACGGTTTGTAAACCGTTTGAAATCAAACGGTCTCAAGACCGTTTGATCTCATGCGGTCTTGCAAGACCGTTTAGAATCAAACGGTCTCAAGACCATTTGGAAAGGTTGACCAAGGGAAGACCATTTACAGGTCTGTTTTACACATGTTGAATTAATCATCTACAAAGAATTGTAACCAAATTGCAAACCAATCACAAGTTGAAGGCACTTCAATCCTCTAAACCCTAATCGGGTTGAATTGCTGATTTCAATGACCAATTTTGGTGAACTTTGGGTTGAAGGGCCCAAACGGTCTCAAGACCATGTGCGGGTTCACTCAAACGGTCTCAAGACCATTTGGTGACCACCAAGACCGTTTGGAGGTCTAGGGTTAAGATAATTTGATCAATTGAAGGTCTAATCACAATAGGTTGAAGAATTGATTAAAAGTGCTAATTTTAGACCTAATTAGGGTTCAACCCTCATCAACTTGACTTATATTTTGATCAAACTTTAGGAAAACGGTCTCAAGACCGTTTGGAGGATGTCCAAATGATCTCAAGACCGTTTGGGTCATGTTTGGGCCCAATTGAGTGACAACTGATAGGTTCAACTTCAATTAGACTCATGATTATCAATGTTGGTGGTTAATTGATTACAAACCCTAATTCAATCGGTTTCAACCCTAATTGGCTAGCAATTAAGGGTCAATTGAGTGTCCAATTGGTTAAGGATAACCCTAATTAGCTCAATTGATAAGTGATTAATAAGTATGTGGCCAATTGAAGGCTTCAACATGGAAAACCCTAATCGATTACAACCATTGAATCACCTTTGAGGCCCATGCAATTTTGAGCCCATTTGGACCAAATGGTCTCAAGGCCGTTTGAATAAATGGTCTCAAGACCGTTTGGGCTCAAACGATCTCAAGGTCATTTAGACCCAATCGATCTCAAGGTCGCATAGCTTCATGCGGTTTCAAGGTCGCATAGCTTCAAACGGTTTCAAAGTCAACTCATTCAAACGGTCAACGCACTCATGCGGTCTTGGAGGTCATGCGGTCTTGGTGGTCATGCGGTCTTGGAGTCAAAGTGTCCAAATGGTCAACGCCTCCAAACGGTTTCAAAACCGTTTGGAGGTTGAAGGGTGTAATCGTTTGGGGGTCTTTAGGGCTGTGATTGCTTAGTAGTTTGAAGGTTTAATTGGTCCAATGGTGATCTAATCCAAACCCTAATGGTACCCTAAGACATTAAGGGGCTAAGTGATTAATAGATTGAACTATGTTGTGAATCAATGGTGTACATTACCAATGTGCCCTTGGAGGGTTCAAGTAGATGACACCTTTGTTTAAATCAGAACCCTAATTACATGATAGTGGTGAATTAGCTTATGTTAATCAAGATTGACTTGACCTAACTTAATCTAGAGTGATGTAATCACCATCTATTAGTAAGAGGAGAGAGAAGGTCCCAATTATGGTTGAAATTCAAGTAAAGTACCTTCAATGTATATGAATGTGCATGATTAGGGTATGATCCACCTATGTGAGATCACGAAAACACTAATTATGACAATTGATGAATCTTAACCTAATTTGAAGGCATCAAGGATGATAATTTCGTACATGGTGATGCTATGAGCTCAATTCACTATGGAGTGAATAGTAAACCCTAATTTTAGGGTAATGACATGTGAAATGAATAGTAAAACCTAATTGATACTAATGAGGGAACCTAGCCTTAGTAAAGGCATAAAAGTATAACCTTTGAATTTGGAATGTTATTCCTCCCTATGAATTGCTGATCTTAATATGAAATGTTGTTATTGTCAAGTTAAATTGACTATGCAGGTTCTTGTAAGAGATTAATCATAACCAGGTAAGGGTTATGATAGTATATTCATTGAAAGTATGTTGTAGACTTTATGAATAAGTGATACATGTTATGTTTCCTATGCTTAAGTGACAACATATGAAGATAATGGGTTGTAAGAGCCATGAGTAACATCAAGGTCATGCTGGTTAGATGACTTGTGATGGATTAACATCCTTTTGATAACTGATGAGAGTTAAACTTGATACATTTAGTATTCTTCTATTATAGCAATGCTTTTATACTTAAATGTTTGGAAACATGTTTGATGCTAAAAGAATATTGAAATGTACCTAAGTAATCAAGTATAATCATACCATGTAGAGCCTTGATCATAGATCCATCATTGTCAGGAGTTAAATGATGGTGAAACAGGTTTTCGTAAGGGAACTCCTGGATCACATACTTTTGAGTATGTGGGGGAATATGGACGCGAATATCCTTACGTCCTAGTGAAGGAGTTGATGTAGATGTATCTTAATCTATCAACCCTGCACTATGTGTTTATTCCGGGATGATGTATCACTAATCACCTGAGGAATCTTTTATGCCACATCGATGAGAGATAAACATGAAATCTTTCGATAGTGAAGAGAGTACAGAATGCCACTGTGACTCTAATAGTGAAGTACCAGAATACCCTGGTGAGCTATAGTAGTAGAGACACTAGATGTCATGCATGTTGATCCTCACTCTGACTGAGGAAGTTGAGGTCATAAAAATCCGGCTCTTTTGATGACCTAGTATGATACCGTTGCTACTTACTAGTTATCGGTTGGAGTATGAGCAGTATACCTCATCTCCGCAGGGCATAATAATGTTTGTAAAACATAATCATCCGTGTAGTGTATCTTCTAGGGTTGAACTACGAGATACAATGATTGATGTTACATTGTTCATCTTAGTATACATGTTCTTCTTGTTCTTTAATGAAGTTGCTTTACATAATATCCAATCTGTTGTTGAGTAATTTAGATTACTTGCTTATGTTTTCTTTATATGCTATAAAAAGCTTCTGGCAGAGAGTTATGACTCTCGCTGGGACAATTATTTAAAATTGTCTCACCCCGTAGAATTCAATCTTTTAGGTGGTCGTCGAGGACAAAGGAACCAGTCTGCAGGAGAGCAGTACCAAGAGCAACAACACTAGGGGCAGCAGTGAGTCTCAGGTGGAGATCCTGGCTGTCCACTCTTTTAGTTAGAAATTCTTATGTCGTCTCTGTACTCTCAGGTCCTTGGAGTTAGTTGAACTGAGATTTTGATTTTTAATCTTGAGATTTTGTATCTTGTTGTATATAATCACTCAAGAAGTGATTTAACAGAGATGTAAACTATTTATCTTGCTTTTATGAAAGAAGTTTCATGGTTTTAAGATCTTGTCTCGAAAAGTTTTAATTTTTCGTATTCTGCTGTTATTCAAATGCTTCCGCTATGTTTATATCGGGTTCTGGAGATCGGAGCCCACACTCTCTGCTCTTGCAAGCTTGGTGGCTGATACCCTTGGAGGAGCTAGCTTGGTGGCCGATCCTTGCCTTGGAGTCTCCTAGTAGTAGTCGAACCCTAGAGTGTCTTGCTCTCCTTCTTCCTTGGTGGTGCATGGAGCTTGGATCTAGGAGCTTGGAGCTTGCTTAAGGCGGGTTACATAACTCCTAACCCTAACTACATTACCTTCTTTCTATGTTCTTATATGTTGCTATGATCATGTCAACTATATGAGTTGCTAGTTAGTTCCTTGCTTAAGTTGTTCTTGTTGGCTGAACCATGTGTTCTAGGGTTTCTTGGTGAGCAATACTCCCTTCTCTCCTAGGTCTTGAGGAGTGAGATTGAGTCCTAGTATCATGAGAAACACTCCTCTCTCATTTAAGTTGAGAGGTGAGCTTGTGTTCTAGTAGCTTGAGCAACACCCTCCTCTCACCATGGACTTGAAGGGTGAGCTTGGTGGTAGTTGTGGACCTCGTTTAGGGTTGTTCCTTGTGTTGCCTGGTTGGTGATAAGAGATGTGAAAGACCCCTCTCTCATTTAAGTTGAGAGGTGAGCCATCCTCTTGATCCATTAGGGTTTGGTGCCCTTGTGCTGGAGGTTGATGGCGATCTTGTGATCTTGGGGGAGGTTTTGCCCGATACTTCTTGGCCTAGAGCCTTGAACGACATGTTGTGGTGGCTGTGATGGACGATACCCCTGGTCCTTGCCTTGTTGTGTCGGGCGTCACGCTATGTTGAGCACCCTACCTGACACACATAGCCTAAGAGGTGGCTTAGTATGGTTATACCTTGAGGTTGTGGAGCGTTGCTAGCTAGATCAATGGTGGGCGTTACCCCTGGTCCCTAGACCCTTTATGTGTTGGTCGTTAGCATGTGTTGCTGGACGTTATGTTTTCCTTGCTGCATCCCTTGGTTGCTCGTCTTTAGTTGGGTGCACGGCACGTCTGACTCGAGTGCCCGATATGCCTTTGGACGATACCTATTGGGCGTTATACTTGACTCCTGCCCGACACACCTAGTCCAGGTGGTTACTTAATGTTGTTACACCTTTGAGCATTGGGGCGTTGCAATCTGGACCTGTGTTGCTTTGGGTGTTGGCCGATACACTTAGTCTGAGATGGTAACCTGGTGCACGACACTAGGGTGCACGGTGTCTATGTTGCACGACACAGTGATTGCACAACGTTGCGTTGCCCGTTATACCTTGAGCCTAGCTACCTGATATGGTGTTTCCCGTCATACCCTGGATGTCCGACACCCTAGTGCTTGGTTGTGATGTGTTGGTCTGCCTACCCGGCATGAGTTGAGGGTTGGGCTATAGGGGATAATACCCTGCCCAATACTACTTGTGGTGAGGGTAGTGGGTGCTATAGTGAGTGTCTTGTTCCTCGTTTGAAACCTGATATGTTGGATTCTATCATGTTTGGTTTATTGTGGTAACTCTTGATATGCTTGATATAGTAGATCACATTCATGTATTCTAACACGACATTTCATGTGTATATGATCATGTATAATGCTATGGAAATGGTAAGCATATGGAATGATTTGCTTAATGATATGAACGATATCTATGATCACAGGTGGAGGCATGAATGATAAAATATATAATCATCAGTACTGCCCTATGTAGGATAATAAAACTCTTGTTATTAATCCTTGATGATTGTGTACACTAACCATGCAGGTGTTTCATGCATAGCCAGGTAAAGGGCTATGAGGTAATTATGTTCAAGTAACATTGCCCTGATGGTTACTCTTGATGATAAGATAATGTGCATGATGTGTTTTGGGTCTAAGGACTTGAGTGCTGGAATTGTTATCCCATGATGATGATGTAAGCCTTGAGAGGCAGTGGCACTATGTGATAAGGGATTGAGATCCCATGGCATGTGATGATCCTTGAGATAGATCGAGATGATTGGCAAGAGGCCAAGTGATGACATGTAATGATGGATCCTTGTGATGAATCATGCTGATGTTGATTACAATAAAAGTATAATATTGAGTTTCATGCTATTTATTCTTGTTATAGTTGCATGTTATACAACTTGGTTGAATCTTGCAATCCACATAAAATACACTAATTAATTACAGTGGAATATATCATTAGTTTGCCCTGGCCATAGATCCATCATCATCAGGAGTTGGTGATGGTGAAACGGGTTCTCCTGCGGGTTAACCCAGAGCGCATATTGTTGAATATGCGAGGTTTCTCCTGGCCTAAAGTGAAGAGGTAAGAGTGCAACTTTGGTTGTAGACTCCAGGGTGCGGATTCAGGCCCGTAGCCCAAGTGTGATACGAGCATGGTGAACAGGCCCATGGCTCAGGATATGTGATATGGGAGCACAAATGTGTTCATGGCTCAGAGCACGGTGAAAAGGCTCGTGGATCGGTTTCACTAGCGTCGATACCTATACCGAGATGGGCTAGGCAGAGGGTAGCCTGACCCCATGGCTGAGGCCACTTAAGCATGAGACTGTGGTCCTGCTTGTGTTATACTTGTGCACTGCCCCCGAGGTGGGAGGTCGTGGAGTCCGGCTCTTCCATTTGACCTTGTATGGCATCGGCTCCGGGTTTCACAGCCGTAGGTTGGATCTGAGCGGTATGGCTCACTTCCTCAGGGCATAATAATACGAAATCCAACCATTTAGTATTTACTGCTTAAGGCAAAATACGGAACATTGGTTGAGGCCTTGCTTGTAGTTAATCTTGTTATACTTACAGTTACTTATACATTCCTAGTATTACTTTGGTAAGATCTTATAATTCTTATCTTGTCGATCATGTTCCATAAAAGAGATAATTGGTGATATGCCTTCCATACATCTGGTAAGCTTAATGATACGAATAGCTTTGCTATATATATAGACTACTCTTAATCTACGCTTATGAGTTATCTGTTGTTGTTGCTTTAATCTTCCTTTGGTTTTGTAGTTTCGGCAGGGAGTTATGTTTCTCGTTGGGACTGTGTGTCTCACCCCGCTGGTTTACACCCTTTTTAGGTGGTTGAGCTAGGCGTGGTGGTGGTAGCGGAGTTGCGGCCGAGTAGCAAGATGAGCAGTAGAAGGCACGCGATGGATATGTTGTTGTTTTGGATGTTTTTGTAGTAGAGTCTTAGAGTCATCCTTGTACTCTCAGGTCCTTGGGAGCGTTTTGACGTTGTTTCACGATGTATAGCTGATGATCCTTTGTATATCCTGCTGCTGGCCAGATGTGGGCCTTTATGTAAATATAACAGGTGATGAACTCATGTGTTGGTTAGACAATTGTTCCTCTAAGCTGTGGACACGAATCAAGGCTTGTAAATGTTTGTATAATTGGTTTCTTTGCAGGATGTGGACTTAAATGTAATAACTTTCTCAGTTTACCCGCTTTCCACAATCGATTTTAATTAACTCGTGTTTTTGGTAATCTATGGTTATGGTGATTTCCGTACGTTTTCGCGTAACACCTCGTTGTCTGTGTGATAGTGGGATGTGTTGCCACAGAATCAGTCTCTCAAGAGCCTTGTATCCTAGTTCTTGTGAAGAATAGGAATACAAGAGTAAGATACCATTTGCATTTGCTATAGTTTGTACTCATCATGTTATCTAGTATGACATGATGAGAGTATATGTACTAGTTATCTTGTATGTATTGGACACAACGAGTGGATATATATCAGATCCCAGTGAGAGTTACTAGAATTCCATCTAAGAACATCCTTAAGTACTTGAGAAGCACTAAAATGATCAATTCCATGGTTGTGGTAACAAGGAAGAGTTGGGTGTAAAGGGTTACATTGATGCAAACTTTCAAAATGACATACAAAATTAATGATCGCAGTCTAAATTTGTGCTTGACCTAAAATGAAAACTGTAAGATGGAAACATTTTGAGCATGATACAATTGTTCAATTCTACAGTAAAAAGTTGAGTACCTTGCTATTTGGAGAATAGCAGAAGATATTGTATGGATCAAGAATTTCATAGAACTTGTGAGAGGTTCCAACCATTGATGACATAGTAGAAATACTATGACAATAATGGAGCTACTGGATAGCATACTACGGAATTTCCATCTTACACAAAATGTCATACAGCAATGAGATGTGGAAACTTGCAAAATACCAACTCAAAGCAAACGTTTCTAGGATAGCACTTGTGCAACACAGACATGATGGACATGTTAAGATCACTAGGAATAAGATTCTTGGGTGATTGGCTCTAAGTTCAAGTGGGAGTCTATCGATATGTATGCCCATAGAGTCAACCATAACTTGATTCAACAATCATAAAGGTAATTCCAATCTATTATGTTTGTATCATTCATGACATGATGACACATATATAATAGATATATAAAGATTTATGTGACTCAATGACATATGTTTTCAGATTGAGGACTTGAAAAATGAGATCATATCTATGATAAGAGTGCATACATTCTTGTTATGTCCCTATTTGGATGTTGATGTGAAAGCAATATAGACAACAAAAATACATAAGACTAGAGTGTGTTTGACTGATGACAGAGTCTCATTAGTCATGATATGTGATATCAAGTTAAATGCATGGATACATGTTAGAGAACATTGTATCAGACAAACCCTTTGAGAGTGGTACATGGAGACCATGGAATGGTAGTTAGAATCATCTCTCATAGTGATAGTGGTGATTGTGATTCTTAGACCTGAAAATACTACACTCATCACATGTCATTCTATGGACTTAGACACAATCCAACATGGCCTTCAATAAGGGTTGTCATAAAGGTGATGCTCAGGTACACTGAAACATATGGGGATTGAGTGTGAGTGATGTAGATGGGATTTGTCCCTCCTATAGGAGATTTATATCCCAACCACTTGAGAAGAAAGACTGAGAAATGAATGGTCATACTCATGTAATTCAATCTGTGATATGTAAACTTATTTGCATCTCAGACAGTCTCCTCTAGTTCAAGGAAGGATTGAATGTTGAAGAGGATGATGATTTCATGTCTCTAGTTCAATCCAGATATCAAAGACAAAGGAACTATATGATAGCTATAACACTGATCTCAAATTGTACGTTGAAGTTGTTCTCCAACTTTTCAAATTACTTGGGTAGCAATGATGTGTTTCTAGATACCTCTCATTGCTTCTAATGTCATAAATTTGTTATGGACATTCACTGCCAACGTAACCTGGGACCTATAGGGCTACACGCAAAGGATGCACTTGGAATAGGATTTTAGCCATGAATGATGTTTAACTTGATTATCAAAGTGTTTAGGTATTCAATTTGAACAACTGATGTTGCAAATTACCAGACTGGACTATGAACCAACTGATTAAAGTGTCAGGTTAATACAAACAACAATGTATTGAATATTTGCCTAAGATAGACATATGAAATGGCCATTTCACATATGAAGTGACTATTTCAAAAGTGAAACCATTGTTTCACGATATGAAACGACTGTTTCATGAAGTGAATTGACATGTTCAATGTCTGGGTCATCTGGTTCAATGTTCAATATGATCAAATCAAGGATTGATGTTGATTTCATGATTTTGCATTAATTAAATATTAAAAGCCAAAATGTTTGCAAATATGAAACATGTTGAACTGAATGGTTCAAGCACTAAACCGACCAGTTCACCATTCATAAGTTTTGAAAAAAAAGTTGTCTCTTCGACTCCCATATGGACTAGAAACCCTAAGCCTCCTATAAATACAGGGGTAATGGGGGCTTCCCAGAAACAAGAATAAGCTCTAACATTTGTTGTCCTCTTTTTTTGTGGTAACCAGTGAACCCCAAGCAAGTCCTACCCATCAAAGGGAGGGATATCAAGGGAGAGACAATTGGGAGAACAAATGAACTCTAGCAGGTTGACATTTAAAGGGACAACTCCTTCCCGTAGGTTCTGGTAGCACGACGTGGAGTTCCTAGTAGTCTGTGTGGACTACTCTAGAGGCAAGAGGCATTTGCCCCACTAGGAGGACACAGTCAACTGAAGACCATGGTGATCAACACTAGGAGGCTACCACTGATAGTCGTACATGTTAAACTTTAAGAAAGAAGCACATTGCTATAAGAGTTGTCGTTGTACTTTCTCTAGGACCATGTATATCTCTTTCTACCTTTGTTCCCAGATACATTGTTGTTGACGTGATCTACTAGTTTAGGAATCAGGCATTAAATTTTTTGTTTCTACTGCCTTATTTGTTGTCCTGATTTCCCAATAGTAAGCCCTTCAAAGTCGCACTTAAACTTGGTGACCTTAGGGCCCATTGTCGAAGAAGTACATAGTCCAACTAAAATACATTCAGCATAAGCTTCCTTTCGATCACAACCATTCATAAGTCTAACCTTAATCATGACTAGTCAGTACATCCCCAAGGTTAATCCTAACAAGGCCCCTACATAGCCTTTTCCCCTTTGTTAGAAATAACTTCTGATTTTTGTACTTATTTCTTATTCTCTCTATATGTTGGGTATGGTATGTAAATATTCCTTCTTTATATAATAAAGAGGAACATCTGAGTATCATTCTGGCCCAATACCTTTCACATGGTATCACAGCAAGCCCTGAGCTAGAAACCCTAGTCATTATCCCCTCCTTCCTCTTTTTCTTTATCTCTCGCGCCGCCCGGAGGCATCGTCACTGGTTTCGGTGCCCACCGCTTCTGGTCTTGGTGCCCGCCGCTGTTGGTTGATTCTCCTTTCTCCCACTCTCATCATTGTGGATGCTTGAAGGAGAAGGGGAGATCACACATTCTATCTATAAGAAGAGGATGAAGGTCTTCCTTCTCTATCTCTCTCCTCTCCACATAATCATATAAGGATGAGTGCCTAAAGGTGTTCAGGGCTATTGATGTGTCATTTTCTCATCATATGATTGATACAGATGATGGCACTAATTCTTGTCACACTCCCAGAGTGCCTTCTCATGTATTTTTCATCTCAGTGATTCCCTGGTATGTCTTCCTAGAGAATTCCCTTAGATTGACGACGCAAATTCCCTTCAATTTCTCATCTTGACACTTTACATGCATGTCAGTTAGAGATACGGTGGATCCATATGCCTCCGACAGAGACGGCATAGTGCACGACTTATATGATTTTTCATCTTATGACTCCACACGCCATGTTGGTGTACCACATGACGTGTTGTGGGTTGTCTAACCTTCTAAACTGCTTAAAGTTATAGAGAGTGGACACTCTTATACATGGAGTGTTGTCTTCCCACACAACATGGCTCTCCTCTACATAGTGTGTTGAATAAATTATGTGTCATTCTATCAACTCTCTTCTTTTCTAATCAATCATGAGGGACAAAAACCCTGCTATTCCAGCTACAATTTTATACAATGATTAGTCTCATATTATTTCTGTGAATCTCAACTCATAGAACTATCTCCTTTTGATGAATGTTATGAGAAGTTTGACTTTATTGAGAAAGAACATCTTGATGAAACTATTAAGTATGATTCTACATGGTGGAAACATAATGGGTTGGTGACTTCCTAGTTGTGGAACAGCATTGAACCACAGATTGCATCTAGGTTCATGTTTTATCCCAAAGCAAAACAAGTATTGGATGTTGTGAAGAAACACTTCTCCCATGTGAAGAATGCTCTCTGTCTATATACAGTACATAAGATCATCTCTTTGTAGAAAGGTAAGATAGTTGTTCTCTAGAGGATTATTTCAGCGCTATATAGTCTCTCTCTCTCTCAGTAACTCTACTTCTAACAGTCGTTGAAGATTGATGACCAAATAAAAGATAGGGATGACTTGGTGACAACAAGACTCCTATCTATATTAAATCCATTATATGCTCCTATTATAAGTGTCATTGTCGCCACAGATAAACTATCAAGTCTTGAAGAAGCTTTAGTGAAAATCTAGCAATCCTCCTTTGAGTCCATATCTACTACCGTAGGAGGGCAACCTTGTATAGAATCATGCCTCTATTGCTACTATAGTCAGAGGAGTTAGGTGTGGCACAGGACGTGGATGAGGTTCTCGTCATAAATGATCCTCCTGTGGGAAATCGGGACATACAAAGGACAAATGCTATTCTAAGCATGGTCGACCCCTGATTGGGCTGCAAATTATACAACTACCCCTTCATCTGGCGCTTCTAAACCAACTATTACCATTTAAAAGGAGAAAATGATCATTTCCTTTAGGGTAATAAACAAGCTTCCCTTGGCTCTTTTGCATTCATCAACCTAGTTTCAGATATAGGTAACTAGTGGACTTTGCTTGTTGCTTCACTTCCATCCTTTACATGGGTGGTGGATTATGGGGCCTCTCAACATGTGATGGGTATACGATCTATGCTCATGTCTTCTGACTCTTATATCCCACATTCTTTGGTAACACTTGTTGATGGATCTATCAGGTGAGTATATGATTGTAGAATTGTACAAGCATCATCTAATTTGACTCTACAGTCTGTACATTATGTACCAAACTTTCTGTAACATGCTAGATCTTGGACCCTACCCTAGAACTTTTACCTTATGGTCTTATCCAAACAAGGTAGAAGGTTAGACCTAAATAGATGTTTAGTATGATCCTAATGAGCTAACACATGAATGTATCACCTTAATGTAGCCTAATGTTTTAACATTAATCTTAGGTTAATAATGGATACATAAAATATGCCACATTACTCGTTTTGGTGGTAATATGAAGATAAGGAACTTAATTGGATGAATAATTTAGATAATGGGATGTTAATGGGCCATATGACATCTCATAAAAAGAAGTCTCAAAAGTGGAAACAAACTTTAAATTTTTAATCTATATATCGAAATTTTCCTACATGTCAAATTTCATCAAATTTGGACAACCTTGAAATATTAGGATAAGTTTTTTTTTGTCGGTCAAAAAAGCGTGTTACTATAATACCAAAACTTTGGGCATGAAGTACCCCACTACAGCAAGAGCTAAAGAACCTTGATACCAACAAACTGGTAGTTAAGGGAAAAAAACCATAAAGACCTAAAAAAATGTACATAAGACTTTAACCCTAAACAACTCAACCTAAAGACATGAAGCCTTATGCATATTCAAGAACTCAACAGCATAAAGGACACCCACAAAGTATGAGCACAAATACGATGCAAGCGGGCCTCACCCCATTAGACCAAGATCTCTAGGGAAAGAGCACCTACACTATAATCCTAGGCTTCGTAAGATAACCAGGACTTAGACGTCATCCAAGTCAGCAATGGATAGTACGAGCACAACCTTCTTGCTTAACAGAATCAAACACTGGAGCAGCAAGAACAGACGAGAGTCTGAGGTTGTAGACCGATGATCCTCTCTTCACTAGCTTTAGATACACCCACAAATTGTGATGAGAGGGGACTGAGATCAAACAGCACCATCGTCCCCTGATCCCTGGCTAGCTCCAGCTTGAGGTTCAAAGAAGAAACACTAGATGGGACGTACTCTCAATGTTGTTGAAGCATAGAAGCACCACAACAACACCTACAAAGAGGCCAACTCTAGGCTAGGACCCCGCCAGGACCCGATGCCCCTGTTTGCATAGAGGCATTTCAATGAACACCTTGAGAGTGCTCCATCACGCAGCAGTAGGGGGGTCAATAGGCTAAATCCAGGTTAACACCAAAGCACCTCATCCATCCATCATCCAACAGAGACTACCAGCGGTGATGACGGAGGAGGTACCCTCTGCAAGTCGGGGACCCCAAATCTGGAGGCGCCAGCACAAAGGAAGTGTCTCCGCCGGATAGGGCGAAGCATCGTTGGTTGATGTCTTGGGGCCATCACAGCGTTGGGAGAGGCCAGGTACCAGCTTAGGGTGAGGAGGGTAGGAGTCAGAGAAGGAAGTTGAGGGGCTCCCTTACTACACCTACGACAGTGGAGAAATCAAGCATGAGACCTAATCCAACATGAGTCTGCTCCTTTCCATCTGTCCCTCTTAAATGGGGTGGAGTCTACAAAGTCAATGTTACCGAACAACTCGAGTACTGGCATCAGCACTATGCATCACGCCTCCTCCTCGCTTCAAGCCGAGACCAGCCCCAAACAATGGCTACTAGAAGCTGCTTGAGACCCCTTTCTCCAGAGGTTGCCTTATAGTGGCCCCAGAGAGCACGAGCAGTGCCCAGCAGGTCAAGGAGCCACATAGGCTCCAAGAGCAGGCTGAACACCGCCTGACCCGCGCCACCAGCCGGCGGAAAGACGGCTAGCCACCGACAGAGCCACCAGGGGAAGTGGAGAGCAGGAAGGTAGAGAAGAGGGTTGGAAGGGGAAGAGGGGAGGGAGAATGAGGTGGAGAGAGTCCAAGGGGAGGGCATGCTCGAAGGGAACGGCGCCCCTCCCCCCAGCAGGGGAAACCCTAGAGAGAAGTAGGAGCTCTCGTTCTAGAGAGAGAGAAGCGGGCGGCTGGGATAAGTTTAGGAGAAAGAAAATGAGTACAAGGAATAAGTAATAAATAATGTGATTATATAACTTCAAAATATGGAAATAATGGTAAATTATTATTCAACACATCAAAGGTAGCTTGTGGATGAAGTTTCACCAAATTTGGATGTTGTTTGTGCAAGTTATGCAATTTTAGGTACATTCTGGACTTTTCTACAATTTACCCAATTGGGAGGTTTTCTTTGCAAATTTCCACATGAATTATAATACTTAGATATCCCCTTACCATTCTATATTTTTTGAGCCATGGTTTTCCTAGTTGCACCTTGGTTTGAAGGTGTTTCTCTCCAAGGGCATTTTAGGGATTACCCTCTTTATAAATGAGCATATCTTTAAAGTTGTCAACCAATGGGGTTATTTCTTTGATTGGAGGTCAGTGAGTATGTCCTATAAGTCTCCATGAACTGAAATTTGATATTCAAGAATCCTCTATGTGTTGTCCTCTTGCATGGCCATGAAACCCTAGGCTAAGGACACATGGAAAGCTCCATGAACACCTTATGCTTGACTTCTTTCTTATCCATAAAGGTTTGCATGTCCATGGGAACCCTTAGAATTGGACACATGGAAAGTAACTGACACATCATTCTTGACATATTCCTTATCCATAAAGGCTTTCATGACCATGGGCACCCTTATACATGGACACATGGAAAGTCCCATAGACACCTCATGCTTGACCCCTTTCCTTATAAAGCAATATCTACCCCTTCCCACCTCCCAATTCAAAAACTCTTGCTCCCATTCTCTTTCCTCCATCTTAGATCGTCATTCCTACTATGTTTGGCAATTTAGGTGTTGTCCTAAGGTAAAAGAAGGTGCCTACCGTGGTGAAGAAGGCTCATAGGGTTCGAAATTTTCTTTATTTAGGGTTTCTAAAGCTCCTCCTTGGTAATTTTGACCAAAACTAGTAAGTTTCCTCCCTTCCTTCCCTATTTTCATGTTTTTAATGTTCCTTCCTCCTTCTTTTAGGTCATAACCATGACCTTCCATGGTTAAACTCCACCTAGAGCCCTTAAACACCCCATCTCCATGATCTTTTGTTAGGGTTTTTCACCTCCAAAGTGGAGAAGGTGCTTTTTGCTCGAGATAGGAGCTTTGTTGGAGAAACTAGCCTCTCTAGCTAGGGAGCCTTGCTACTTGGACCTGTCCACCTTCCCTAGAGGTTCTTTTAAGACCTAGACTCGGATCTAGAAGTGATCTTGGATTTATAGACTCTGAAGTTAAGGTATATTTGCAGACCCGATTATTCATATTGAGCAATTTCTCTCTCTCATTGTATGTTTGCAGACCCGATTATTCATATTGAGAAATTTCTATCTTATTGTATGTTTACAAACCACATTATTCTTGTTGAGAAATTACCCTATATTCTTCTTTCTCTTGGTAATATGGACATTAGCATACACAATATCTTGTTTTTTTTGGAAAATATGCTTCATGCGGAGTATCTTATCTGTTACTGATCTTGTGATTATGTTTGGACATTCTCTTGCTTCTTTATTATGCTTTTTTCATTCTAGAACTCTATATGATGACATGTGATGTCTTTTGTCCACTTGTGATGTGGATGTATATGTTGGTCACTTTTGTGGTGATTACTTTGTATAATATGACTATACTTTCTACTTGCCCCTCTATTAAACATGCTATGTGAATCAGTAGCACTAGAGTATTGCAATTACATTGGGTTTTTGGGCAGTATGCCCTTTTTATTATTGGGATGGAGGTGGTGGTGCCCCATACCTGGGTTTCAAGTTTGTGAGGCTTGTCCCATGTTATATATTTCGGAGTTTGGTAGTATGTCATTTTCTATCAGGTTTCAAGTTTGTACAACTTGGCCACCACTATCTTTATGTTGTTCTAGGGATATGTTTATCTCACATGCATGCAGGTTGATGATGATTGTAGGGGTGTGTGCCCTACTTTATTTACATGTGCTAGTATGGCACAACTTTATTGTTTTATTTATGGCAAGTATCTCTTTTATCATGTGATGATGAATCATTTCTTTTATGCCCTTTTTGGGTAGTACTTCTCTCTTTTGTGGGAAGTCTTTATTCTTAATGTCTTTTATTCCCTTAAATTGCTCATATTTCTTATTTTATGCACATAACAGCCTTTGCTGATGTCATCTATTTTCTCTTCTTGTTGGGGTATGCTTCCAACCCTAGTGGAGGACAATGAAGACATGGCATGATGATGTGGATATAGCTTAAGGAGTTAAAGCTTGGAGACAATCTTGATATAGTTTAGATTCCCCTCTACTTAGATCCTTATGTTGTATCGTACATGTAAACCCTTATGGGATATTATGATGTACTTTTGTAATATTTTGTGAAAATTGAATATAGTCATTTGTTTAACTTCTGTTGCTACACTTTAGTTTTTTTTAATACTATTTATTGCAGTTTGAAAATTTTGCACCTATTCCAACATACCTTTGAGTGTGTTTGAAATGGATGTTTTATTCTTCAAATTTTTAGTAGGGAGTGGATCCCCTCTTGGGTCCCACTCCTTACACTTTCGTTTCAATTTAATGTCTTGCTAAGTTGGTTGACTCTTTGAACTTCTTAGTAATCTTTGGAGACTCTTATTTGCTTTACAGGTTCCCATGAGTTGGAAGAAGATTGGTGGGGGTCTAGGAAAGGTGACCTCTACTTCTTTGAAGGTGGTCACCCAGCTCGTCAGATCCCATCTACTGCATTCAACTGCTCACCCTTACAATGGCATTGTCGCTATGGGCATCTGTCTTTACAGAGTCTTCAAAAGCTTGTTCCAATCTTAGCATTTGTAAACTCCTTAGAGTGTCATTTGTGCCAACCAGGTAAGCATCTTCGTATTTCATTTCCAAATGTTGTTAAACGCTCACAGCATCCTTTTGATATAATCCATAGTGATGTTTGGGGTCCTGCTAAAGAGCCTAGTTATAATGGCTTTCATTATTTTCTTTCTTTTATCAATGACTTCTCTAGCATGACCTGGGTGTACTTACTTAAGTCATGAGATGAAGTAGTGTATGTCATTCAAACTTTTTATCAATTAATAAAAGTTTAGTTTGATGCCCATATCAAGATTCTTCGTACGGATAGTGCCTTAGAATATGTTCAGATGGTTGCCTCAAATTTTTGTAATTTTGTTGGAATGGTACATCAAATGACATGTCATCACCTACCTCGATAGAATGGGGTTGTAGAATGCAAAAAATGCCATCTTCTTAACATAACACACTCTCTCCTTTTTTAGATGTTTGTGCTGAAGAAATATAGGTCTATTGCTCTTCTCACTGCTTGTTTTGTTATTAATCGCCAGTCATCTTTTGTCTTACAAGGGGGCACCCTTTTTCTATGTTACGATCAGATGAGCAAGCTTTTCCAGTTCCCCTTTGTGTGTTTGGTTGCACTGCGTTTGTTCATGTGTTTGATTTAGGTGTTGACAAGTTGTCTCCTCGTGCAGTTTGCACCATCTTTTTGTGATATTCCCCCCCCCCACCCACATAGAAGGGATACAAATGATTTTATCCCTGTCTTTGTCGTATGTTTGTAATGACAGATGATACCTTTCATGAGTCCACTCTGTTCTTTGTTGACTATGTCTAGAGTAAGGGGGAGCATATCATGTGAGTGGCCACATATCTGAGAGTGAGAGAGAGCCACCACTTCATGTATCGTGTGATGAGAGTTTTCCAGAAACCACTATATCATCACCACCGTCAACACGTCCACCTATTGATCATTTTCCAGTAGTTTACACTAGGCGAGCATGGCACCATCTAGAGGATGTAGCGACATCAATCCATCAGCTTGCCTCACCATTGTCTGGTACTTCTGAGGTACATGTTCATACTGAGAGTTCTCCTGATGCTTCTATTTCATATTTGCATCTTTGTATTGCAGCTCATAAATGTGTTCGATCTTGTACTATATGCCATCCACTCTCAAGTGTAAATTTGCTTGTCTCATCTATCACCAGTGGCATGCATGTTTGCTCTTCAGCTTGATTCCACAGTCGTTCCTCATTCTTACACAGAGGTTGTCAAACATGATGGTTGGAAAAAGGCTATGGATAGTGAGATGGCTGCTCTTTATGAGAATTCCACTTGGGACTTAGTGGATCTTCTGCCTGGTAAGTCTGTTGTAGGTCGTCATTGGGTCTATACTATTAAATAGAAATTGGATGGCTCTATTGATCGCTTGAAGGCCCGATTGGTGGCAAAGGGGTATACTCAAACACATGGTGTGGATTTCTTTGAGATCTTCTCACCAGTTTCTTGGCTCAATATTGTGTGGATTCTCATTTCTATTACTACTCATTATGGCTAGCCTGTGTTTCAGCTGGATGTCAAGAATGATTTTCTTCATGGTGATCTTGTTGAGTAAGTTTATATGGAGCAACCTCCTGGGTATGTTTCTCAGGGGGGTATTAAAAGGTGTGCAAGTTGAAGAAATCCTTATATGGGTTGAAAAAGTCTCCACGGGCATGGTTTGACAAAATTAGTACCTCTCTTCTACATTTTGGTTTCAAACGGTCCTCCAATGATCATTCCTTATTTGTATATAAATCGTCAAGTGGAACTATTATTCTAGCAGCCTATGTAGATGATATTGTCATTACAGGTGATGATTCTTCTGCATTTCTTCACTCAAGGAGTGGTGACAAACACAATTTCAGAGAAAAAATTTGGGAAATCTTCGATATTTTCTTGGAATAGAAGTTCTACGGTCCAAGAAGGGCATAAATCTTTCTCAAAGAAAGTATGTGTTGGATCTTCTCACAGACAGGCATGATACAATGCAATCCAGTCCCCACACCTATGGATTATCATATCAAGGAATCTATTTCTAATGATATTGGTTTTTTTGATACAATAAAATATAGAAGGGTTGTGGAAAATTGGTTTATTTGACAGTTACATGACCTAGTGCACTAAAATTGTCACATTGGACAGTTGTCACTCACATTCTACCGTACATTAAAGGATCACCAGGATAGGGTCTTACCTATTTCACTAGGAAAAGTCATGCACATACCTATTGAAGCTCACTAGTTACACTGATGCATATTGGGTGGGTGATGTTGGAGACAGGCGATCTACCTCTAGCTATTGTGTGTTTCCTGGGTCACATTTGGTGAGTTGGAGGATCAAGAAGCAAAATTTGGTAGCACGATCCAGTACAGAGGTTGACTATCAAGCAATGGCACATGCTTGTTGTAAAATACAATGGGTCATGCCTATTCTATCTAAAATGGGAGTGTTTGTTGTGACACTTATTTTGTCTTATGTATGATAATCAAGAAGCCATCCACATTGCTATAAATCTCATGTTTCATGAGCATACTAAGAATATTGAAGTGAACTGCCATTTTGTTCATGATTTAGTGCTCTCCAAGAAGATTCAAACTCCTCATGTTCGCACTAGATAACAAGTGGCAGACATCTTCACCAAACCACTTACATCATTAGTTTTTAATTATATGAATTCCAAGTTGAATATGCATGATGTGTATACTCTAGCTTGAGGGGGAATGTTATAAATAACTTTTGATTTACGTACTTTTTTTATTCTCTCTATCTATTGGGTCTAGTATGTAAATATTCCTTCTCTATATAATAAAGAGGAACCTGTCACAGTTGGGTACATTTTGGTCCAATACCTTTCACATCCTTCATGTTGTGATTGTTGAAACATAATACATACATTCAACTTCAAACAGTTGGAATTAGTTGGTTCTCATTTGACTTTCCTTGAACTTTATATGTTATAGTGGTTCTCATAAAACCATGCAACATTATTGCATCCAAATTTTTATTGGGAGTGGATTGGTTGAATATCTTATGAGCAGCAATCTCCACCATGAGACGTGTAGTGCATCCCCAAATATGATTTGTTGAGAACCCGTTCCCATCAAATCTCTTAGCACAATGGACTTTCCAAACTAGTCAACAGATGAATTGGGGTATAGAGACTCGGATCTAGCCAATCAAAGTTCTGCTAGAAGCCATGTCGCAACAAAAGCAAAGCAATTCCATATGCTACCAAATATGAAAATTGTCTAGCAATGCCACTGCCATACTTGTGTGAATGATAATCTAGCATAAAACATTTTGATCACAGTGATGTAGCCTGTTAGTGAAGGTAATGTCCCCTCCCATATGTCAATCCTTTTCTCCACTTTGTTGATTAAATTTTAGAAATGCTCAACTTTATTACTTCCAGTTAATAAATAATCCATCTTGTAGATAAGGTGTTCATCTTAAGCCTTAAGATCAATGGTGGATCTACACCATCTAGAAATATTCTTCAGAATACTAAATGATACCAATAGTGTTCCTTAACATTGGTCTCATCCCTACAGTTGAAGGCAACATCTTCAATGGGGATCCGCCACTGCTCTGGTTTCTCTCCTTGGACCAGTAGTTGATAAAACAAGGGGTGTTTCCCACCCTACGGGGGCCTAGGGTTGCCACTCTATCCACAACAACACTGTCTTCAAAAAAGACCTTTCTGGTGAGATATTGTGAGAACAATGTCGATCACAGACAGCCAACCATTGTGGATCTATTTCTCAAAAAACTTCCCAACAAGCCAGCATTAACTATGAGAAAAGGATAGCATCCTTCGGTTTCGAAGAGGCAGAGGACCTTTTAAGCCTATCCATATTGAGTATTAGGATGATCTTCTTTCCTTTTGGCAGCTGAGAGTACCGCACATTTAATAAAATATTAACAAAGTCCTTCTGGGTCAGCCTTGAAGATGATGTTATCTTGGTACGAGATGGGAAACGAGTAGAATGGTAGGAGTGAGCTTTGTGACCATAACCCCGATAGAGGTAGCAAGCCCAAGAGTTATGGAATTGTCTCAGTCAGTATCCCCTCTCGAGACATTTAAAAGACCTATCCTTCAGGTAGGGTCAAACTAGTCCTTTCATTAGTTCCAGTGGGTAAGAACTCTGTCAATGGTCCTCATTGTGTTGAATTTTAAGATTCTATGAGTTTGAACCATTTTTCACCCTTCATATTCGACATATTACTCCTTCCTTCCCTCTAACTGCTCTCTATCTCCTCTACTCAATGATGTCTCCCTCCACTTTTGGTATCTTTGTGTTTTTCATCATCACTAGAATATGAGAATCTTGTGTTGTTACCTATAGGTTGGGCTAGGAGGTTCTCGCTATGACCGTCCTTCCCTCTGTATGAGGTGAGTCGTTTTGTATGTTTGAAGCTACAACTCCTAATTACTTATCATGAATTATTGTTTTTATTACTTCTGCATTAGTGGCCTAGAAAGAATTGTGGAAAGAAGCCACTAAATTTATGTTGTAACATAGGTGTGGTTGACAATATACACACCTTGTTCCACCTATCTAAGCATATTGAATATTATCTATTTCTCTTATATTTTGCTGACGTGTATGGTCTATCATGTAGATACAAGGGAGTAGAAAAGAATTGTAGACATCAAACTAAAAACACTTACATATTTGCGGAGTGACAATTGTTAATGCTCCAATTTTTACCATGTTATTGATGGTTCACATATTTCTCTCTAAACTTCTTTTATTGCTAATTTTGTTTTGAAAATTTGGAAAAAAAATATAGATATTATTTTCCAGTTCAGTTGCTTATTTGTGATTTTACCATTCTTATCTATCATGTTACTCGGATGATGGTGCTTGGTCTTTTGCTTCTTGTCCCGTCTAAGATGGGGTATTTGAATCCATGTATGTCTTTGTATTGCTCTTACGATAAATTAATGCTATCTTGTTTGAAGTCCAGAATGAGGATCAATGTGTGATTTTGTGGCAGTGGATTGAGAATTTTGATGATGAATTTTGGTAGTACTTTCTCTTTATATAGGTTGAAGTTTTTCTATCAGGGAGTTGAGTTTCTTGCTATCACCATTAATTTGAGTCCTAGTCCCCCTATTTGGTTTTGTTGTTGACATGCTATTCTGATTTTGCTCCATGGTTGTTGCGTCTAAAATTTACTGCATTATCTAATTGGTCTTGTTGTTGGTTGTTTCATGAACGTTGTTGTTCTCATTTTGAATTTATCCAAACGTTCTTTGATTCATAAATTTATTGATTTGTTTATATCTCTCCTATTTGTAACAATCATTACCTCTTTAGTTAATGATTTCACTCCCAATGATGTACCTAATAGTTGGTGATGAGTATAGTTGATGCGCATTTGAGAGATCAGACATATACATGACTGAATCAACTCAATGTCACTCATACTGTTTGAAAAAATTGTGAAGAAATAAGTTGTTTGTCTCTGAGATGATCATGCTGCATTTAGAACACTCATTGTTAACTATAGGCATGTGATCATCACAACAAGTTCAGCACACGTGGGGAAGAAATACGCCACCAAACTGAGTGGCTATTGCATTTTAATATGAACTCTCCATATGGACACGCGACATGTTCCAAAGACGTCAATACATTCTTAAATGTATTTTGTATGCATAAATCTGTAACAGAATCATGGTATTGCTTCTTTTTTTAAAAAGGATGGATACACATGAATCAACTTTTACGAGACGCAGAGGCTGTACAAAATGGTTCCAACTTGTTTCGGAGCAGTAGAGTTTTTAATCTAGTGGTTCATACAATGTATAATCAAATTTAAATTTTGTACAAGAGGCAAGGGGTCACATCTTCCTCAATGTAATACAACATTTTATTAGTATAATAAAAATAAGAATCAATTTCTCTAACTCTTTGTTATGTGATATTTAAATGTATCATGAATGGATATAATTAATAAATAAATACATATAATGTCGCTCCATTAAACAAGTATGTGTATATGTATACCAACTGAACAATTACATCAGAATTTTTTTTGTGATCATAACTACTAACGTGAGAAAATTGATTTTCATGTGCTCGTTATCAATGTTTAGTGGTGGAATATGGATGTCGTTATTATTATCGACGATGAAGATATCGGCTTGCCATTATAACCACTGTCGTCCGAATATAATATTTGTCGTAACTGTTATCAATGACGGAATGAAATTAGTCATCACTAATTCCATTTACAACAAGACTGGTTGCAAGTAAAAGCAACCCACACCAGAAAATCAAAAATATGAGAACAAAATGGATGAACTGTAACATCAACTAAATCGTTTGGTTTCTTGTAAAGTGAACATGATTAGTTAGTTTGTGTCTGTCTGGTTGGCTGTAGTTTGTAGATACAGTCCCCATTAATATATCTGAAGCTCTTAAACTGTGTGTAGTAGCTCCAGCCAAAGTAGAGAAATAAGGAAGAAAGAAGCCACGTAGGTATTGTATTACAGCCTGATGAAAATGAACCGCGTCTTTTTAGAGAGCGGTTTGTTTTCCTCAAATATCTAGAGGCTGGGAACTGCTGTGCAGTTTCTTTTCCTAATGCGAGTTGAAACAACAAGAAACCAAACTGAATGAATTGGTAAACACAATGCAGTTGAAAAACGTGTTCTGCAGCTCAACAGAACCATACGAGCCCTAATAATGGCGGAATGTGACGATTTGTTTATTTTGTTGTTAATAGTAATAGCGGCCCCAAGGCAGCAGCAACTAGATCCACCAGAATGGAGGTGGCTTCGTCCTCAGCAGCAACTAGATCCACCAGAATGGAGGAGTCACTAAGGCCGAGAAGCGGGAGCGTGAGAGGAATTTTTTGCACAATCTAATCTGTGACTTGACCCGATTCTTATCATACACAGTTCTCACTCATTACACAGAAGTTGCATCAGAAGTATCTGAGCTCCAACTAAGCCATCGTAATGGTGGTCGGTGGTGATGATGGGGATGACGATCAGTGCCAAACACATTGACATGTATAACGCATCATCTAACGATGCAGTTTCTCTTGATTTGTAACACCCCCGTCACACCTTGTTTTATCTATCCACACCTTTGGTTGTGGCATGGAGTTAATGCATTTCACGCACTCCTCATTGGGTATGTTTGGATCGCTGGATGTGGCTGGATTATGTTAAATCCTGCACTCATGTGATCCCGCTGCAGCAAAATCGTTGATTTCCAAGAACTCCGAAAGGGAGCAGCTTACGTTTGGTGTCCACAGGAAAAGTAGCGAAGCGGCGGCCTTTGGGGCTGGGTGAGTCACGCAATTTGTGCGCGGGAGGACGGCCCCCGGCAGTTTCGAACTGGAGGCGGACATCAGGCATTCATTCGTTGACCAAAAGTGCGGAATTCTCTAGATTTTCGAGCTACAGAAAATCAAACTTAAATTCCTGACGGCTGGATCACGAATATAATCCATTACGTCTAGATACCGAAAATCAAACATGCCCATTCAAAGAGAAGCAGCAAATCCTGAGGCCTATTTTAATTTGTGGAACAAGGCGATCAAATGGGAATATATCTGATGTGTTCTTGTAGCAACTATATATTGAGTCTAACTCGCTCATGTGAGTTAAGATTTCTGCATAGAAGATGTGTTCTACTTCAAGTCAAGCTTCTATGTTATTAAATGAAGTAGTGCTTACAATGACGGACTTCTGAATGCTAGCCTGACTGAGAGGTGAAAACTGAGAAGTAAAAGGGAGGATCCACCGCGGCACACATTTTTTAATAAAGCAACCGTACTTCGTCTAACAATAAATGATATATAGAGGTGCATACCAAAGTGTAGTTTGCCGGAGAAGTGAAGGCCGGACCGGTTGGTTAATCCATTATCTAATTGCTTAATTGATTGCGATTGAAAATCCCAGATGACGATATTAGAACGGCGACCTTCCCCGGACGAAATTTAGGCAACCTATTTTTATTAAAAAATATGGAAGCAACCATATCAAAATGTCAAGATGGCCGAGTTTGTCTAAGGCGCCAGTTTCAGGTACTGGTCTGAAAGGGCATGGGTTCGAATCCCATTCTTGACAATTGTATATTTAACGTATTTATTAAGTTGTTCATTTTCCTTTTACCAAACTAAATCAAAAAAAGGTAGATATTCATTCAAAACGATATTTGATAATTAGGTAAAAATATAGTAATAGGTGCAGTAGACAACGTTGTCTTGCCATATTGGATTAAGAATCTTGTTCTTGACGATTCTACTTTTACATTTGTTCATTAAGTGGTTTTTCATTTACTTTTACTTAATTAATTCGAATTCCATTCTTGACGATTGTATTTTTAACGTACTTGTTAAGTTAGTTGTTCATTTTCCTTTTACCAAATTAAATTAAAAAAAGGTAGATATTCATTCAAAATGATCTTTGATAATTAGATAAAAGTATAGTACTAGGTGCAGTAGACAACGTTGTCTTGCAATATTGGATTAAGAATCTTGTTCTTGACGATTCTACTTTTACATTTTTTCATTAAGTGATTTTTCATTTCGTTTTACTTAATTAAATAAATTTGCTAATTAGATAAAAAGATAGTAACCTGTAAAGTGGACAACGTTTGCTAGTTAGATAAAAAGATAGCAATGGGTGAAGTAAACATATTGTATTTTTAGTGCATTTGATAACGGAGTTATTCATCTTCCTTTTACTTAATTGAATAAATCTTTGCTAATGAGATTAAAAGATAGTAATACGTGAAGAGACAACGTTATTATGCAATATTAGGTTAAGAATATCATTCTTGGAGATTATTTCTTGAATGTATTTGTTAAGGGAGCTGTTCATTTTTCTTTAACTTAGTTAAACTAAAAAAGACAGATATTAAGTCAAAACAATACCAAACGCTAGTTCCATACAGTATGGAGAATATTAAGTTTAGAATCTCATTCTTGACAATTCTATTTCTAAATTTATTTGTTAAGTGAGTTTATTTTCCTTTTATTTAATTTAATAAATCTTTAATAATTAGGTAAAAAGATAGTATCGGGTGCATTAGACAACGTTGTTTGCAATATTGAATTAAGAATCTCATTCTTGACGATTTTGCTTTAGACTTCTGCACTGAGTTGTTCTTTTTCCCTTTATTCAATTAAATAAATGTTTGTTAATTAGATAAAAAGATAGTGACAAGTAAAGTAGATAATATTTGCTAAATAGATAAAAAGATATCAGCGATTGAAGTGACATATTGTATTTTTTATTCATTTGATAACTTAGTTGTTCGTTCTCCTTTCACTTAATTAAACAAAAATTTGATGATTAAACTAAAACATAGTAATACGTGAAGAGACAATGTTGTTTTGCAATATTGGGTTCAGAATCATGTTCCTCACAATTACTTTTTCAACGTATTTGTTAAGGGAGTTCTTCATTTTCCTTTAACTTAGTTAAAAGGGAAAGGAATATGTGAAGAGACAACGTTATTTTGCAATATCGGGTTAAGAATCTCGTTCTTGGAAATCATTTCTTAAATGTATTTTTTAAGGGAGTTGTTCATTTTCCTTTAACTTGGTAAAACTAAAAAAGATAGATATTAAGTCAAAACAATACCAAACAGTAGTTCCATACAATATGGAGAATATTGAATTTAGAGTCTCATTCTTGACAATTCTATTTCTAAATTTATTTGTAAGTGAGTTTATTTTCCTTTTACTTAATTTATATATAATTAGGTAAAAAGATAGTAATGGGTGCATTAGACAATGTTGTTTTGCAATATTGGATTAAGAATCTCATTCTAGACGATTTTGCTTTTCGACTTGTTCACTAAGTGTGTTGTTCATTTTCCCTTTATTCAATTAAATAAATGTTTGTTAATTAGATAAAAAGGTAGTGACAAGTAAAGTAGACAATATTTGCTAAATAGATAAAAATATAGTAATGAGTGAGGTAGACATATTATATTTTTGATTCATTTGATAATTGAGTTGTTCATTCTTCTTTTACTTAATTAAACAAAAGTTTGCTGATTAAATTAAAACATAGTAATACGTGAAGAGATAATATTGTTTTGCAATATTGGGCTAAGAATCGTGTTCCTTACAATTACTTTTTGAATGTATTTGTTAAGGGAGTTGTTCATTTTCCTTTAACTTAGTTAAAAGGAAAAGGCTAGATGTAAGGAGTGGGATCCCAGAGGGGAACCACTGCCTACTAAAAATTTGAAGAATAAAACTTTTAATCCAAACACACCCAAAATGGTAGATGGATTGGGTGTAGAATTTTTAAATCTTATTTATGGTATTCAAAATAACTAAAGTGTAGCAGTGGAATATAAAACATGACTATTATCAACTTTTCAAATGATAACAAGAGTTTGTTCATAATTTCTCATGCATGGTTTATATAAAAGGTACAACATATGGATCCATGTAGAGTGAAATCTAAACCATATCAATATTGACTCAAAGCTTTAACTCCTTAAGATAAGTCCAAATCTTCATGCCATAACATCCAAGTCCTTCACCTAGGGTTGGAACTTGGAAGCATACCCCAGTAAGAAGAGAAAAATAGAAGACATCAGCAAAGGGTGGTATGTGCATACTAAATAAGGAATTGAGCAATTTATAAAGAATAAAAGACATCAAAATAAAAGGCATCCCATAGAAAAGTAAAGTACTACCCAATCAGGCATAAAAGAAAAGAATCTCAAAAAGAGACAAATAAGAGCAAAGTATAAGAATAAAGCATCTATGTATTTTACCAATGACAATACTAGACAATGTAAACATGTAGGTAGGAAATAACACATCTACTATGAGGTGAGTGGTGTTGACTCAAGGTCAATTAGGACAATGTTGACTCACGTCTAAATTGACTAAACTCGTGTTTTGAGGATGACTAACCATTCCACATATTGGTGTCTAATGTTTCTACTTGAGTGATTTCAGATTAGGTATAGACACACTCCAATTTCCCTAACTTGCGCATATCAAATTGGAGAAAAGACAAGTCAAAGTCATACAAGTGCACATTTTTATAATATGATGTATATCCATTAGAATAATGTTGTAAATCACTTGTAATGATTGTATGACTTGTAATTAAGCTTAGAAAAATATCAGGAGCACTTAGATTGAATATTAGAGCACTTTAGATGCAACTTTGAAAATTGATTACAGGCACTTTGTCGGTCGAGTTTCCTAGCCTGAAAACTCGACTGATCATCCTTGATCAATTTTCTGAATATTGCATCGGTCGAGTTGTGTTTACATAGAACTCGACCGATGGAGTAACTGAACAAATCAATTTTCATTGGTCGGTCGAGTTTGCTCAGGACAAACTCGACCGATGGTCTGAATATCGGTTTTGTCTTTTACTCTATCGGTTGAGTTACCCCTATAGAAACTCGACCGATTGCACTGTACGGAAAAGTGCAGAAAAGTACTTCTAGCCGTTGTGGAGTTGCAACAAGTGAAAATAGATCTGTTGCAAGCCACAAAATGGCTAGTTTTAGTTCACAAGTGTTCCCAAAGGCTAAGAGGCATCCCCAGCTATAAATAGGACCCCTTGGGCTTCATTCCAAGGTTGAGAATTCATTGCAAACTCTATGTGAGGTTCCTATTCTATAGTTGAGTGCTTCCTATAGCCTCCTCTCTCTCTCTAAGCTTAATCACTTGCTACATCCATTAGAGTGAGTAGGAAATCTGTAAGAGAGCTAGTCCTACATGTATATCTTGTGAGGCTCTCACTTCCACCACCTCCATTTCTCTCATTTGTAATCATGAAAATGAAGGTTCTCTCTCTTAGCAAAGAGAGGTGAAGAAGAACAAGGGAAGGAGTCCCTTGGTAAAGATCAAGGATGAAGACTTGGAGCTAGAGTGGGTAAGCCCTTGGAGAAGGCAGAAGACTCAAGCTCAAGTGGGTAAGCCCTTGGAGAAGGCAGAAGACTCAAGCTCAAGTGGGTAAGACCTTGGTGGAAGCTTCTCCAAGTGAAGGTGAAGTCAAAAGCTGAAGATCCAAGAAGAGTGGGTGATCCCTGCAAGGCTGAAGACTTGTGCAAGACTGGGTAAGTCCTTGGAGAAGGCCGAAGACTCTTGCAAAGTGGGCAAGTCCTTGGTAAGGTTGAAGACTCTTTGTATTAGATAGGTAAGTCTTTTGTTTGGTCATGCATTGTATGTCTTATGAATGAATATAAGAGTGAAATAGTTTGGAAGTCCTAGAGGTTGACCTCTCTAGGCAAGTGGACTGACACACTTCTAGTTTGAAGTGTGGAACCACTCTAAATAGCTTGTCTATTTGGTGCATGTTCAATCTCTCTCTCCCTTGCTATGTATGTTATAGTTGCACACAAATTTCCTATTTAGCAACCTTATCTTGTGATATATCTTGAAGGTTTAATGAATTTTGTTTAAGTGCTTTCAACTCTATTCACCCCCCCCCTCTAGATCATCTAATCACCCATCTAGGATCCAACAATTGGTATCAGAGCGGGTCTTCTCCAAGCATACTTCAACAAGTAGGAGAAGATGGGTGACTACCTAGGAGGGAGATTCTCGACCAGCCTTCCAATCTTTGATGGGAGCAATTTCCTCTATTGGAGAAGAAGGCTTCAATTCTACATCCAAGGATCAAGTATTGAGATGTGGCAAATGGTGAACAGCCCGTACATGCTACCAAAGACAAAGATTGAAGAATGGGATGAAGCTACCTTGATGAAAGCAACCTTGAATGCTAGATCCATGCACATCCTATATGCCTCCATGACCCCCACCGAGTTCAACCGGATTTCTTCATGTGAAACAGCCTATGAGGTATGGAGAAAGCTTTGCATCACTTATGAAGGGACATATCAAGTGAAGGAAAGCAAAGTCTACATGCTCAAAGGGTTGCTTGAGAACTTCAAGATGGGAAAGGAGGAGAGCATAGCCAACATGTACTCAAGGCTCAACACCATTTTGAATGGTCTTGCTATTCTAGGACATCCCATGTCTAGTAGAGAGATCAACTCAAAGATCCTTAGAACTCTTCCCAAGCGGTGGGAACCCAAGGTGACTTCCATTGAAGAAGCAAGGTCTCTTAGGGATATTGCTATTGAAGAGCTCATTGGAAATCTACAAGCACATGAAGCTATACTTGACAAGAGGGAGGAAGTAGAAAGACTAGAGAAGAAAGAGCTAACGAGAATGAAGAAGGCTGAAATGAAGGCTCAAATTGAAGATATCATGGAACAAGTCTCTCCATCCTCTCAAGCTAAAGAAGATGCCATGTACTCCAAGGGTAAACTCTAAAAAGGCAAGTCCTCCTCCATCCGGTGCTTTACATGTGGAAAGAAGGGTCACTACAAGGAAGATTGCCCTCAAGGCAAAAAGACCCATCTTCACAAGAAGAAATGGCAATCAAGCTCAAGTGGCTCCTCCAACTCAAGCTCAAGTGAAGATTCAAGTAAAGGATCAAGCTCAAGCTCTAGTGATGAAGGAGAATGCCATTTTGCTCTTATAGCATCAACAAGTGAAGACTCAAGTGAGGTAAATCTAAACTCTTTAAATAAAGAATATTTGATTGCTATTATTCATGATATTTGTGCCTCTCTTAAGTCTTCTAAAAGGAAAAATAAAAAGCTTGCTAAAATTGTTGATAATTTGCATGTAGAATTAGATGATCTTGAACATGCTAATTCTTGCTTGCTTGATGATAAAAAATGATTTTCTTAGCCAAGTAGACTCTCTTAAACTTGAAAATGCTAGTTTTCTTGATAAGATTAGATTTCTAGAAGCTCAACCTCTTATGACTAGTTCTAATGAAGAGCATACCTTGATTGTTGATTCTCTCATGCATGATATTGATGTTCTTAAATCTGAAAATAAGGACAAAGATTTTTTTTTGCATGAATTAGAAATAGAAAATGCCTCCTTGCTTGCTAAAATCAATGGGCATGAATCTTGTTCTAGTTCTACAAATAGAGAGAATGATGTTGCTACTCTTCATATTGATAGAGATTCTTATTTAACTAAAGCTCTTTGCTTAGAAAATGATCTTTTGCATGCTAGAGATAATATCAATAATTTATCTTCTACTATTGCTTCTCTTAAGCATGATAATGACAGTTTGAGATCATCCTTGCAAAGATTCTTAGTTGGTAAAAAGATTCTTAATGACATCCTACACCATACTACTAAACAAATTGGTAGATATGGTTTAGGGTATGATATTAGTCAAGGGAACAACAAAGATAAATGACCTTCGATATTCCATGGAGAATCCTCTAGTTTAAGACTATGGGCACATGCAACTATTGCAATGAAATTGGTCATTATTCTACTTGTTGTCCTTTTAGGAAAGCAACCAAGAGTAATAGGACTTGGGTTGCTAAACTAACCCCTCCATACCCAAAAACATGATTGGGACCATTTCATCTTTCTTCTTGTAGGTACTTGCAAATGGATTGACTTGAGCTATTGAATTGCAAATTGACTTGTCAATCCACATAAAAGAAGAAAGGTGGGATGTGTAGAGGGTAACAATAAGTGGAAAAAGCAATGGTAAGCACAAAGGTAAAGGTTTTATTACTTATAACCATTTCTAACTTGTTTTTGTCAAGTTAGTGTGTGCTATACATATGGTTTTTGAGTCAAAAGTGGCATTTTGTGATTCTCTTCACACTCTTGCTCAAAAATTGTTTCTAATGCTTCTTATAGTGCATTACTAACTTGCTTAGACATGTTTGTATATGGTTTGTATATTTAGCATGCCTCTAAATATGTTTTTATGAAATATATGTGCTTTTTGACAGCTGGTCTGTCGGTCGAGTTTCAGACAGTTGTCATCGGTCGAGTTGTCAATGCACAGAACTCGATCGATAACACTGTGCACAGAATATACATTTGGCTTATTGAATGAGAATTTCCCTCTCAACTAGATTTTCTCAACCAATAGCATTATTCTTTGGCACTCTCATTTGGTACCTTTATATATGCATATTGCCATGTTCTAAATTGCATATCTTGCTTACAACTCTATCTGTCTAATTGCTCTAAATTGGCACATCTATATCTTGCAATTACTTGCTTTGAGTTGTTTTGCAGGTTTTGATGATGATCTCTTTGGATCTCTTGGTTGTGTCTTAAATTGCTTCCATTGTACTCTAACTTGCTACATCTATCTAGATGTATATATTGTTTTGATGCAACCTTGAGGTTTTTAGGGGTAATCATCTTTTGGTAAGGATGCATATCTAATGAGTTATATCCTTTCATGCGTCTAAACTTGCATATCTCCTTGTTTGAATATATCTCTTCATCTAATCATAGTTTGCTCTATCTTGTGTATCTTTTGATATCTCTTGCTATGATATAGATCCTACTAGTAGTCCTAACTTGTGATAACATCTACTAGTAGTTCATATACATGTAGTTCTAGCCTTGTTTAAAATTGCCATCTTTGCTCATCTATATGCTATGCTTTCATCTTGTCTCATACATGCTCAAGCTTGTCCCTTGAATTGCATATTTACTATCTTGAGTTGCTTGCATAACATTGTGATGCAAGGTACATAGATCTACATGACATGTGGAAATTGGAGTATTTATGGATTTTTTTGCAGATTTTGCTCCAGTTTTAGTTTTTGGTGCAAGACTAGTGTTTTTCATACAGAAACATCCTTCTAAGCAAGACTCATCGCTTTGCCATGAGCTATGATGGTTTTTGGTCAAATTCTGTCATCTTGAGGGTCAAAATTGTGATTTATTGTTTTTCTACAGCACTTTATCTTGTTTTTTGGGTTGTTCAAGTATATGCTTTAACTTGCTTTTCTTTCTATGCTTGGACAAGCCCCTATCTGTGCTCTTCTACTCTCCTTATATATATTTGTGTTATCTCCTTTCTCTTTAACAAGTGATGTTTCTTATTTTCTTCATCACCCCACCTTTTTGAAATGACAAAGGGGAAGAAAGGTATGTCTTCTTTTAAAAAGAGGAAGAAGGCATGTCTTACACGAAGAAGAAAAATATGTTCATGTAAAGGGAGAAGGTAAAGGGGAGAAGACATATATGTGTAGAACATATATGAGTAGAAGACATAGTATTCTATAAATGTTATGAAAGCTAACCATGCAGGAGAAATAGCATCAATTGAGGGGGAGTATGAAAACTCCATGTGCATCAATTGAGGGGGAGCATGTGAACTCAATTCTATTGAAACCCCTAGGTTTCTCCAAAGGTATGACTTTACTTAAAAGCTTTCAATACATTTATGGAATGGTTTGTCATCTTCAAAAAGGGGGAGATTGCTGACTCAAGGTCAATTAGGTCAATGTTGACTCACATCTAAATTGACTAAACTCGTGTTTTGATGATGACTAACCATTCCACATATTGGTGTCTAATGCCTCTACTTGAGTGATTTCAGATTAGGTATAGACACACTCCAATTGCCCTAACTTGCGCATATCAAAATTGGAGAAAAGACAAGTCAAAGTCATACAAGTGCACGTTTTTGTAATATGATGTATATCCATTAGAATCATGTTGTAAATCACTTGTAATGATTGTATGACTTGTAATTAAGCTTAGAAAAATATTAGGAGCACTTAGATTGAATATTAGAGCACTTTAGATGCAACTTTGAAAATTGATTACAGGCACTTTGTCGGTCGAGTTTCCCAGCCTGAAAACTCGACCGATCATCCTTGATCAATTTTATGAAGATTGCATCGGTCGAGTTGTGTTTACACAAAACTCGACCGATGGAGTAACTGAACAAATCGATTTTCATTGGTCGGTCGAGTTTCCTCAGGACAAACTCGACCGATAGTCTGAATATCGGCTTTGTCTTTTACTCTATCGGTCGAGTTACCCCTATAGAAACTCGACCGATTGCATTGTCCGTAAAAGTGCAGAAAAGTTCTTCTAGCCATTGTGGAGTTGCAACAAGTGAAAATAGATCTGTTGCAAGCCACAAAACGGCTAGTTTTTGTTCACAAGCGTTCCCAAAGGCTAAGAGGCATCCCCAGCTATAAATAGGACCCCTTTGTTGGGTTTTGTGGAGAAAACATGCGCGGAGGAAGTGATAAATCCACGCAACCCGTAACAGGATCTCGTCGATAACAGCGTATTCGGAAACAGGTTTGCGGGATATACCTTATCGTGGAGCAAGTCCGGCGATGTCCCACTGCACGACGGTGCAACGCTACTTGTCAAACACGGACAGATCTTCTCTCCCGTTCGCTGTCGCAGGTTGATCCGGCGGCGCTCCTTTGCGGCAGTGATGTCCGCCACTCGTAGCGCGTATAGGAGGTCGTCGAAGTCCTCCGAACGCAAGCGTCAAGGCGTCTGCGTCTCTACTTCGTCCACACGGATGGACAGAACTCCACGTCGCGCTTCTCAAGTTGGAGGGAAGGAGTGTGTCTCTGCGGCGGTGTGCTAGCGGTGCGTTGCTCTCCTTTCTCTCCTAAGGACGGCGACGGCTAGGTTTACGTGCGTGAGCGTAAACTGAAAAACCTATATCTATCTTATATAGATATCGGTCGTCAATCCTCCTTTAAACAGGATACGGAGGGAAATAGGGTTTCCTAAACCCATCGATAAACAGAAACGTTGTGTTAATTAAAATGCTCATGCATTAATTAGAATATTCCGGAATTCATTAATTAACCAAATAATCACATTAATTGATTAATTAATATCCGACTCCATGCAATCGCTTGGGATGGCTCTACGGGCATACATATACCAACAGACTCCCACTTGCACTTAGAGCCAGTCACTCCAATATTATTCTAATCCATTACATAAACATTTTAGTAATCAACGTGATTCAGAGCAATTCCAATCAAATCCACAATTATACTCCTATTCCAATACATCCTATGCGTGTGACCCGGTAGGCTCCAAATTACGTTGGCAGTGATATCCATAATCATATTATGATTTCACAAACAATGATTGGTATCTAGCAAGACTTCATTGCTACCCAAGTAATTGGAGAAGTTGGAGAACAACTTGACATATCATTCATGACTGGTGTTACAGTGATTGTATAGTTCCTTTGTCGCTGATATCCAGATTGAACTCGAGTCATGGAATTGTTATCCTTTTCAACGTTCAATCCATGTTCCTTGAACTAGAGCAGATTGTCTGAGATATATGTAAGCTCAATATCACATATTGATTCACATCAGCATGGCCATGCATTTCTCAGTCTCGCTTATCAAGTGGCCGGAATATCAAACTCCCGTAGGAAGGACAAATTCCATCTACATCACTCACACTCATCCCCATGTGTCACAGTGCACCCAAGCACCATCTTTATGGCAATCCTTATTCAGGACCACGGTGGATGATGTCAAAGTACACCGAACGACATGTAACAAGTGTAGTGACTTCAGGTCTAAGAACCACAATCACCACCATCATTATGAGATGTGACTCTAACTACCAATCATGGTATCCATGTGTCACTCTCAAGGTGGGTCTATCCGATACACTGTTCTCTAACAAGTATCTATGTATTTGGTTTGATATCTCCATATCATGGATAATGAGATTCTTCCATCAACCAACATACATTCTAATCTTATGTGTTATTGATGTCTATGGATATTTCCACAATAACAACCGATTAGGGACAAAACAAGAATACATACTCTTAGCATACTTATGATCTCACTATTCAGGTCATCAACCCAAAGACATATTTCGTTGAGTATATTATTCTATAGACATCTATAAGTTTTATGGTCATCTCGAAATATAAAACACAAACATATAGATTGGAAACTTGCCTTTATTGATATGATCAATGTAGTATTACAAATCATTTACATAGTATCCCATTACAATCATCGAATGATAGTCTCTATGGGCATACATACCAACAGATTCCCACTTACACTTATACCCAATCACTCATGAATCTCAATCCAAGTGATCGAACATGTCCGTCATGTTTCTGCTGTGAAAGTGCTTTTGTGAGCGGGTCAGCCACATTGCTTTCTGTAGGTACTCTGCAAATCTTCACATCTCCTCGTTGTATGATCTCTCGTATGAGATGGAACCGCCGTAGAATATGTTTGGAACGTTGGTGCGATCTTGGTTCTTTAGCTTGTGCAATTGCTCCATTGTTGTCGCAAAACAACTCAATTGCATCACCAGCGCTTGGAACCACTCCAAGTTTAGAAATGAACTTCTTGATCCACACAGCTTCCTTTGCAGCATTAGATGCGGCAATATATTTGGCCTCTGTTGTAGAATCCGCAACCGTCTCTTGCTTGGAACTCTTCCAGCTCACAGCTTTGTTGTTCAGGCAAAACACAAATCCAGATTGTGATCTGTAGTCATCTTTGTCAGTTTGGAAGCTAGCATCGGTTTAACCCTTTACCACGAGCTCTTCCTCACCACCGTATACCAAGAATTGATCCTTAGTTCTTCTCAAGTACTTTAGGATGTTCTTTACGACTGTCTAGTGACATTCACCTGGATCTGACTTGTAACATCCCTGACCTGGGTTATGAGTCAACCCTAGGTGTTTTGCCTAAATATGTAATTAAATCTTTGTGATTAACTCTGAGCATGTAATTAAGTTTCTCAGAAACGTATATTTCAGTATTTTCTCCTTTTTATTTAAAGTTGTAGCATTGTTTTGATATACAGGGACCTATGTGCAATTTACCCAGTTGAAAGGGTTAGCTTGCAATTTGCACATGATGAGATGTTCCTCTGATGTTGAGACATCATGAGAATCTCTTTGGCAAAGTTTGAGGGATTTCCCAAGCTAGAGCACCAAGGTGCAGCTGTGGAAGCAATCCCAGGGCTTGAAACCCTAATTTGGGGTAAAATGCAATTTACCCAAATAAAGGGATGCAATTTGTAAAGAATGTCATCTAAAGTATCTTTTTAGACTCTTGCCATCATTTAGAGAAGAAATGATGAGGAATTCACCTCAATTGAGTTATCAAGTTAAGAAATAGGCTTTGTGATTGAATAATCAAGGTATATGTGCAATATCCCTTTAAGTATGAACTTTATTATTAGATTGTTCTTCCTTGCCTTCTTCTCTATAACTTAAGATAAGGTTTGTCCTTAGAATAAAGAGGAAGGGACGAGCAAGTAATAAAGGAAGGATTTAGTTGGAATTAAGGGAAACTTATGAACTAATGTTGAAAATCCTACCCCATGTATATAAGCTCTCCTTCCCTTAGTTGCAAGGGAACTCACCCTTCGTTTCCTTACTGTTTCATTTCACCAAAGACGACCAAGGACTGCCTTGGAGCTAAGGAGGACGACCAAGGGGTGCAAGGTAGGTTTAAACCCCTCTTCTTGCCTAATTCCATGGTTAAAACTCAAATTCAAGGTCATCTTCATGGCTAACTCTTGAAACCCTACCTTTCTAGCCGTCTCTCTTCATCCTTCCTTGGAGTTTTCACCTTGGACAACCTGTAAGAACTCAAGGACGCCATTAGAGCTTGGAGCTTGAAAGCTTGGAGCTCAAGAAGCAAGCTTTAGGCGGGTTTTATAACTCTAAACCCATGCTTTACTATATGCATCTTTATATGCGTTTTGCTGATAGCTCTTAGTGTTTCCCTACTTTTCCCTGCTATTTTGCAAGAACACCCGTGGGATATCTGTACTGTTCTTGATCTAGAAGATGAAGGCGTGATTTCCAAGAAAAACCCACTGCTTTTCTTTTCCTTAAACGGTCCTAACAGTTTTCTCTCTCGGACTCAAGACCGCGAGGTGAGCAAACGGTCTCGAGACCGCGACAGGGCAAACGGTCTTAAGACCGCATGGCCCCGTTGACCGAGCGTGGACCGTATAAGAAATCTGTTCCTAATTATATAGGATAATTACCCTCAAAATTTGGGAGACTAACTCCAAAGGAATCGGGAGATATGACCTTTTTAAGTAACAACTTTAAATGAATTAATTGCTGATTTTCAAACGGTCTGAAATTGCCTTTTTGGGAAAACGGTCTCAAGACCGTGTAAGGTCGTTGACTAAGCGTTGACCGTATGAGATTACTGTTCAAATTTATGTTAATTAACAACTCACCAAGTTTGATGGTCTACTTCCAAACGGGCTAAGAGTTGAAGGGTGAATACTAGGGCTAACCCTAGGTAAAATCAGTACTGAAATTATGGTGACCTAATTAGGGTTTTTAGGGTTGATTGACCTAAACGGTCTCAAGACCGTTTGGGGGTCACCAAACGGTCTCAAGACCGCGAGGGCAATCAACCAAGACCGTTTGGAGGTTTGTGGTCAAGGATAGTTGACCAATTGAAGGTACAATTACACCAAATTACATTGCAATTAAACATTGACATGATCATCAACTCAATGGGTCAGACCTTGATGAATTTGCACTAGAATCCAAAATTGGATGGGCAAACGGTCTCAAGACCGTTTGGAACTCATCCAAACGGTCTCAAGACCGAGAGGACAATCACCCAAGACCGTTTGAAGGTCTATGGTTGAGTAATTTGACCAATTGAGGACCCAATTGCAAATAAGTTATTAATTTAATCAAATTCTGTTTTGTGGTTCAATCATGGTTCAACCCCTATCAAATCACCTTAGACTTTGATGAAATCTTGGGAAAACGGTCTTAAGACCATGTGGGGTCCACCCACATGACCTCAAGACCGTTTGGGCCAAGTTTGGGCCCAATTGGAGCTCAATTGAAGGGTTCAACCTTGTGTTGATGCACACTGTTGAGTGTTGATGGGCGAACATTGATAGACCCTAATTGAATCGATTTCAACCATAATTGGTTAACCATTATGGGTCAATTGAATGACCAAGTGATCAAGAATAATCTTAATTGACTCAATCCATAAGTGGTCAACATAGATTTGACCTTTTGAGGGCTTCAACATCGGTTGACATCATCGATTGCTTTGTTGATTTTGTTGATGGACCAAGCGGCTGAGACCATGTGAGCCTCGCGGTCTCAAGACCGTGAGAGGGCTCGCGGTCTGAAGACCGTGAGGGGGATCACAGTCTCAAGACCGAGAGGAGGCTCGCGGTCTCAAGACCGCAAAGGGCCTCGCAGTCCTGAGGTCAAAGAAGGGCAAACGGTCTTCATGACCCTCGCGGTCTCAACTCAAATTGGTCTTCGCGGTCTCAACATTAACTTGAACCAATGGAAGGCTTCGCGGTCTTGAACCCTTGAAGAGGCTCGCGGTCTTGAAGCCTAAGGGGGCTCGTGGTCTTGGAGGGTCAAAGTGGGTAAACGGTCAACACTTTCAACCAATCTCAACCCAATTGATGATTAATGATTGAAATCAATCAATGTGATTCAAGGTTGACCTCATTCAATCATTTGATGATGTAAATGGTTCAATGTTGCCCAAATCAAACCCTAATGATAATCTAGGATAGTAAGGGGTTATTTGACTAAGGTTTTTGACCATGATGATGATCAATGGAGTGAATTACCAAAATACCCCTGAAGGGTCAATTAAGTTATACCTTGCTCAATTCAAACCCTAATTACATGAGAATGATGTTTTTAGTCATAATGACTCTATCCAACTTGATCTAGTGTAATGTTACCATCAACCATTAGTATGATGAAAGAGAGAGTACTCTAGAGAGAGAAAGTAACCTAGAGAGAGAAAGTAACTCTAATCACATAATGATGATGTGTTTGGCTATGTTAGCCTATGATGCCTCAATCCAACCTGTTTTAGAGTGATGTTGACATCACCTAACATTATGATGAGAGAGAAAGTACTTCTAGAGAGAGAAAGTACTTCTAGAAAGAGAAAGTACCCTTTTTAAGTGGAAACTCGAGTAAAGTATCTCCAATGCACATAAATGAGCATAATTAGGGTATGATCCACCTGTGTGAGATCATAGAAACCCTAATTATGATAAATGATGAACCTTTAACTAATCCAAGAGCATCAATGAAGATGTTACTCATACATGATGATGTTATGAGTTTAATTCACCTTGATGTGAATAGTAAACCCTAATTCAAGGGTAATGACATGTAATGTGAATAGTAAACCCTCATTCAAGGGTAATGACATGTAATGTGAATAGTAAACCCTAATTCAAGGGTAATGGCATGCTTTTGAGCAATAAACTCTATTTGATTTAAATTAAAGATTTAACTCTTATGACAAGAGTAGGAAGTACATTCCTTATTGTTGCATTACCTTTATCAGATGTATTAACCATGCAGGTTCTGATATGAAGGTAATCATATCCAGGTATGGATGTTGATGTTATATTCATTAAAGGCATGATGTTAGCCTTATGAATAAGTAAAGTAATCTGATGCCTTGCCAGTGGCATCCTATGCTGATAAGGGGCTATGAGAGCCATGAATACCATCAAGGTCATGTCTTAGAGATGACTTGTGATGAGGATAATGAGAAATGATGATTGATATGAGTTAGGCCTGTTACATTTAGTATTCTTCTTTTATAGCTGCTATGCTATTGTTATTGTTTGAAGAACAATGTATGTTGTTAAAGAATACTGAATGTACCTAACTAATCAAGTATAATGTAGAGCCCTGATCATAGATCCATCATTGTCAGAAATTAAGTGATGGTGAAACAGGTTTTCCTCAGGGAACTCCTGGAGCACATACTTTTGAGTATGTGGGGTACATGGATGTGTAGAACCTTACATCCTAGTGTAGGAAAGTGATGTAGATGTGGAATCCATCCATCCTTCACTATAGTTCCATACTGTATCAGTGGTAGGTAAACATGAAACCTCCTGATGATGAAGAAAGCACAGATATCCGTATCAGTGGTAGGTAAATATGAAACCTCCTGATGACGAAGAGAGTACAGAACGCCACTGTGACTCTAGAATAGCGAAGGACCAGTTTACCCTGGTGAGCTATAGTAGTAGAGACACGAGATGTCCTACAAGTGATCCTCTTACTGACTGAGGAAGGTGAAGGTCATGAGAATCCGGCTCTCTTCATGACCTATGTATGATACTGATGCGGCTTCTCAGCGATCAGTTGGAGTATGAGTGGTAAGCCTCATCTCCACAGGGCATAATGTTGTTTGTAAAACATAATCAACCATATAGTATAACTTGTTAGAGATAACTCCAAGTTAGTTGATTGATGTTACATTGCAATAGTGTTTATATTCTCCATATCTCCTAAATGGTTGAGATCTTGTTATACCTGCAACTGTTACAGAATGCTTTGAAGGCTTTACTGTTTAAAATATTCTTTGATGTTATAATAAAGCTTCTGGAGAAGAGTTATAACTCTCGCTGGGACAATTATGTATAATTGTCTCACCCCGTAGGCTTCAACTTTTAGGTGGACGTCGGAGACGAAGGAACCAGCCTACAGGTGATCAGTCTCAGCAGCAGCATCAGGGGCAGCAGTAATCTCAGGTGGAGATTGTCCTGTCCTATGGTGTAGTTAGAGTCAGTCCTATGTGTCCTCTGTACTCTCAGGTCTTGGATTCTTTTTGATAAGTGATCTTGAGATTTTGTATCCTGATGTATATAATTACTCAAGAAGTAATTATCCTGAGATGTAAACAGTTTACCTCACTTTATGAAAGAGGCTTCTATGGATTCAAGTTCTTGTCACGAAAAGTTTTAATTTCCCGTGATTTTTGTCTTCCGCTGATTACCGATTCGCTTCCGCTAAGTTTTAATCGTGTTTATGTCATGGTTTGGAGATCAGAGCCCACAACTAGTGGTATCAGAGCTCCAGGTTCAGTTGAGTCTACAGAGGCATAGGACTTAGGATGTCGAGTCTACCTTTAGTACTCCTTCCTTATCTAATAGAATCTTCTGCTCCTCAGGAGAAGAAGATACATAAGAATGTCGGAACATCGTGATGAGCACGTGGCAGAGAGTAGTGCTAGTGCACCTCGAGGCGGTGCAAGAGTTCTGAGAATAGAACAACCTGCACCTGAGTCGCCAAGAGAGCCACCCCAGTTCGACCCAGCTGACATGAGTGATCCAGCTGTACAGACGATGTTCGGGCAGTTTATGACTGCCATGACACATATAACCGATAGGATGCCCATTCCTGCACCTAGGGCACCTGTCCAGCCTGAAGCATAAGGTATCGGTAAGACGTTCGAATGACTTCGTTGTGTCGGAGCTACCGAGTACTTCGGAACTGCCGACCCTGCAGATGCTGACTTATGGTTGACAGAGTTGGAGAAGGCTTTCAGGATTCTTATGATTCCGGAAGCTGAGAAGGTTAGACATGTTGTCTATCTTCTCAAAGGCAGTGCTGGTCACTGGTGGAACATGGAAGAGCAGAAGAGACCTGGAGTAGAGTTCTCATGGGAAGAGTTTCGTCGGGAATTTATCAATAGATATTTTCCAAAGACCTTCCTAGATGAGAAGATCTCTCAGTTTGAGAAACTAAGGCAGGGTATGATGAACATTAGTGAGTATGAAGCTAAGTTTATGGAGTTGTTGCGGTTCTGTCCGCACATGGCTGCTACGGATGAGGAAAGAATCAGAAGATTCGAGAAGGGTTTGAATTCTGATATGTCAACCCCTGTGTCTGCCTTAGAAAACAGAGAGAGATTCTCTACCTTCGTTGAGTCAGTCCGAAGGATAGAGATATCTGTGGTTGAGAAAAGACAAACCCATAAAAGATATCCACAGTTCCAGGGTTCTTCATCTAGGGATTCCAAGAAACCTAGATTCTCTGCACCTAACCCTCCACCACCCAGATCAAGTTTTCAAACTCAATGGACACCAAGCAGAGGTAGAGGGCGGAGTCAACCGCTTCAAGGGACGCACAGTTCTGCATCAGTGTCAGTTACTGGACCACCCAGACCACAGCAACAGGAGAAGAGTTGCTACAACTGTGGTAAGGTGGGACACTTGATGAAGGATTGCCGTTCTAGGCCTGTCGGTGTGACACAACAACCTCCGAGACAGAATCAACAGGGATCTCAGAATAGACAACATCAAGGAGCAGCTCGAGGACGTGGACAAGCATCTCAAGCTGGATCATCAGCACCACCTCAACACCAGGCGACTGCGAGGTTCTATGCTATGAACCCACCTGAGGCAGTGGTCAATCCACGGGTAGTGGCAGGTCAGATGAAACTTTTATATTCTGATATGTCTATATCCTGTGATGTATCTGTTCTGATTGATCCGGGTGCTACGCACTCTTTCATCACTCGTGAAATGATTCGTAACTGCAATGTGACTGTTAGTCATAGAGCAGATAGTTTGTTGTTAGAAACTCCGTTGAGTGGGTCTGCCGTTTTGCAGGAGGTATGTTCTCCCTGCATCCTTTTCTTTTCTGACCATCGCATTCAAGTGGATCTTATACCACTTGATATGCAGGGATTTGATATAATCCTTGGGATGGATACCTTAGAAAGGTATAGAGTTGTCTTGGATTATGAGTCCAAGTTGGCTGTGTTTGCTGATGAAAGCAACACATGGATCTTTCAAGGCGAAAGAAAGATTCTGCCCACCTGTCTTGTATCAGCTATGGTTGCTGATAAGTTGTTGAGGCAAGGATGTTATGCATTCTTAGCCCATGTGGTAGATGTTACCAAGGAAAGTTCTAATCCTGTTGAAGTTCCTATAGTCAGGGAATTCGAAGATGTGTTTCCTGAAGAACTTCCTGGTATACCACCACCTCGGGAGATTGATTTTGAAATCAATCTGATTCCATATACGAAACCCATAGCTCAAACTCCGTATAGGATGGCGCCTGCCGAGATGGCAGAACTCAAGAAACAACTTCAAGAGTTACTTGAGAGAGGTTTTATCCGACCGAGTACTTCACCTTGGGGTGCTCCGGTCTTGTTTGTTAAAAAGAAAGATGGGTCAATGCGGTTATGCATCGACTACAGACAACTCAATAAAGTGACGATAAAGAATAAGTATCCTCTGCCGAGGATTGATGATCTCTTTGACCAGTTGCGTGGTGCAATAGTCTTTTCAAAGATAGACTTGAGGTCTGGATATCATCAACTCCGTATTAAGGATAGTGACATATCCAAGTCTGCCTTTAGGACAAGATACGGTCACTATGAGTTCACGGTTATGTCGTTTGGACTAACCAATGCACCAGCTGCATTCATGGAACTCATGAATAGAGTTTTTCGACCTTTCCTTGATCAGTGTGTTGTCGTCTTTATAGATGACATTCTGATTTATAGTAAGGATGTTCAGCAGCATGAGCAGCATCTTCGCCAAGCTTTGACTTTGCTAAGAGAACATAAGCTGTATGCCAAGTTTAGCAAGTGTGAATTCTGGCTGCCGGAGGTATCTTTTCTTGGACATGTAATATCCGCCTCGGGAATTCGTGTTGACCCTACAAAGGTAGAATCTGTTCTACAATGGGAACAACCGAAAACACCGACGGAGATCCGAAGTTTCTTGGGGTTAGCTGGCTATTATCGAAGGTTCATTAAGAAATTTAGTTCTATAGCTTTACCTTTGACCAAGTTAACCCGGAAAGATGTTCCTTTTTCTTGGAGTGATAAGTGTCAACAATCTTTCCAGTTGCTGAAGGAGAGGTTGACAAGTGCACCTGTGCTAGTGCTACCTGAACAAGGAAAAGGGTATATAGTTTTCTGTGATGCTTCCAAAAATGGACTAGGATGTGTGTTGATGCAGGATAAACAAGTGATTTCTTTTGCTTCCCGACAGCTTAAGAAACACGAGGAGAATTATCCGACACACGATCTAGAGTTAGCTGTTGTGGTTCATGCCTTGAAGATCTGGAGGCATTATCTCTACGGAGAAACATTCTAGATTTTCACAGACCACAAAAACCTTAAATATATCTTCTCTCAGCATGAGCTCAACATGAGGCAACGTCGCTGGATGGAGTTAATCAAGGACTACGACTGTACAATTGATTACCACCCAGGCAAGGCCAATGTTGTTGCAGATGCCTTGAGTAGGAAATCAGCAACATCAACCATGAATGGAGCACAACTAAACTTTTTAGTATGCTCTAGAAGAGATATGCTTATCTCTTTAAGGCAAGACAATGTACAGTTGAAGGTGTCATTGCTAGCCGGTTTGTTAGCTGAGATGCATATTAAACCTACCCTAAGAGAGCAGATTAAAGAAGCACAGCTAGATGATGCTGCAGTTCAACATATAAGATCTGAGTATGGAAATGAGAAGCAAGATGGTTTTCATGACTCAAAAGATCAAGTAGTTTGTTATAATGGAAGAATGATAGTGCCGGATGTGGACAACTTGAGGAAGTTAGTCCTGGAAGAAGCACATTCTTCCATGTATGCTATGCATCCAGGGAGCACCAAGATGTATCGGAATTTGAAAGATCTATATTGGTGGCCTGGGATGAAGAAGGACGTTGCAGAGTTTGTTCTGAGGTGTCCTGTGTGTCAGCAAGTTAAAGTTGAACACCAGAAGCCTACAAGAACAATGCAACCTTTACCCATATCACAGTGGAAGTGGGACCATGTGACCATGGACTTTGTTGTTGGCCTACCCAGGACAAGCAAAGGACATGATTCCATTTGGGTAATTGTTGATAGGTTGACTAAGACAGCACATTTCTTACCTGTCAAAACAACCTATTCTGCTGAAAGGTTATCAGAGTTGTATGTTCAAGAGATAGTGCGTTTGCACGGAGTTCCTGTCACAATAGTTTCTGACAGAGGTCCTCAGTTTACAAGTCGTTTTTGGGAACAGTTGCACAGAGCCTTAGGCACCAAGCTAAGGTTTAGTACGGCCTTTCATCCACAGACTGATGGACAGTCAGAAAGGACCATACAAACCTTAGAAGACCTGTTGCGAGCATGTGTTCTCCAGTTCACCGGAAGTTGGGATCTACACCTAAGCTTGATAGAGTTTGCCTATAACAATAGCTATCAGCATAGTATTGATATGGCACCTTATGAAGCCTTATATGGTAGACGTTGTAGATCACCCTTGTGTTGGTTTGAGACTGGTGAACACCAGTTGTTAGGTCCTGACCTGGTGCAGCAAACCACAGAAAAGATTAAAGTTATACAACAGAAGATTAAGACTGCTCAGGATAGGCAGAAATCTTATGCTGACAAACGTCGTAGACCCTTAGAGTTCCAGGTTGGAGACAGAGTGTATCTTAAGGTCTCACCTTGGAAAGGGGTCCTTCGTTTTGGAAGGAAAGGGAAGTTAGCTCCTAGATATATGGGGCCTTATCCAATCATTGAACGGATTGGAAAGGTAGCATATAAACTAGAACTTCCCCCAGAATTACAGAGGTTACATCCTGTGTTTCACATTTCTATGTTGAAGAAATGTCACCCAGACACCGAGTCAGTTCTACAACCTATGGAGGTAGAATTGAATGATGACATATCCTAAGAGGAGGGACCGGTGTCAATCCTTGATAAATGAATTAAAAAGTTAAAGAAGAAAGATATAAGTCTTGTGAAAGTCCTCTAGAACCATTGTGGTGTTGAAGAAGCCACCTGGGAGTTAGAGGATGAGATGAGAAGGAAGTATCCTGCCCTTTTCTCTTAGTATGTTTTATCGATTTCGGGGATGAAATCCTTGTAAGGGGTGGATAATTTGTAACATCCCTGACCTGGGTTATGAGTCAACCCTAGGTGTTTTGCCTAAATATGTAATTAAATCTTTGTGATTAACTCTGAGCATGTAATTAAGTTTCTCAGAAACGTATATTTCAGTATTTGCTCCTTTTTATTTAAAGTTGTAGCATTGTTTTGATATACAGGGACCTATGTGCAATTTACCCAGTTGAAAGGGTTAGCTTGCAATTTGCACATGATGATATGTTCCTCTGATGTTGAGACATCATGAGAATCTCTTTGGCAAAGTTTGAGGGATTTCCCAAGCTAGAGCACCAAGGTGCAGCTGTGGAAGCAATCCCAGGGCTTGAAACCCTAATTTGGGGTAAAATGCAATTTACCCAAATAAAGGGATGCAATTTGTAAAGAATATCATCTAAAGTATCTTTTTAGACTCTTGCCATCATTTAGAGAAGAAATGATGAGGAATTCACCTCAATTGAGTTATCAAGTTAAGAAATAGGCTTTGTGATTGAATAATCAAGGTATATGTGCAATATCCCTTTAAGTATGAACTTTATTATTAGATTGTTCTTCCTTGCCTTGTTCTCTATAACTTAAGATAAGGTTTGTCCTTAGAATAAAGAGGAAGGGACGAGCAAGTAATAAAGGAAGGATTTAGTTGGAATTAAGGGAAACTTATGAACTAATGTTGAAAATCCTACCCCATGTATATAAGCTCTCCTTCCCTTAGTTGCAAGGGAACTCACCCTTCGTTTCCTTACTGTTTCATTTCACCAAAGACGACCAAGTACTGCCTTGGAGCTAAGGAGGACGACCAAGGGGTGCAAGGTAGGTTTAAACCCCTCTTCTTGCCTAATTCCATGGTTAAAACTCGAATTCAAGGTCATCTTCATGGCTAACTCTTGAAACCCTACCTTTCTAGCCGTCTCTCTTCATCCTTCCTTGGGGTTTTCACCTTGGCCAACCTGTAAGAACTCAAGGACGCCATTAGAGCTTGGAGCTTGAAAGCTTGGAGCTCAAGAAGCAAGCTTTAGGCGGGTTTTATAACTCTAAACCCATGCTTTACTATATGCATCTTTATATGCGTTTTGCTGATAGCTCTTAGTGTTTCCCTACTTTTCCCTGCTATTTTGCAAGCAAACCCGTGGGATATCTGTACTGTTCTTGAGCTAGAAGATGAAGGCGTGATTTCCAAGAAAAACCCACCGCTTTTCTTTTCCTTAAACGGTCCTAACAGTTTGCTCTCTCGGACTCAAGACCGCGAGGTGAGCAAACGGTCTCGAGACCGCGACAGGGAAAACGGTCTTAAGACCGTTTGGCCCCGTTGACCGAGCGTGGACCGTATACGAAATCTGTTCCTAATTATATAGGCTAATTACCATCAAATTTTGGGAGACTAACTCCAAAGGAATCGGGAGATATGACCTTTTTAAGTCACAACTTTAAATGAATTAATTGCTGATTTTCAAACGGTCTGAAATTTCCTTTTTGGGCAAACGGTCTCAAGACCGTGTAAGGTCGTTGACTAAGCGTTGACCGTATGATATTACTGTTCAAAATTATGTTAATTAACAACTCACTAAGTTTTATGGTCTAATTCCAAACGGGCTAAGAGTTTAAGGGTGAATACTAGGGCTAACCCTAGGTAAAATCAGTACTGAAATTATGGTGACCTAATTAGGGTTTTTAGGGTTGATTGACCTAAACGGTCTCAAGACCGTTTGGGGGTCACCAAACGGTCTCAAGACCGAGAGGGCAATCAACCAAGACCGTTTGGAGGTCTGGGGTCAAGGATAGTTGACCAATTGAAGGTACAATTACACCAAATTACATTGCAATTAAACATTGACATGATCATCAACTCAATGGGTCAGACCTTGATGAATTTGCACTAGAATCCAAAATTGGATGGGCAAACGGTCTCAAGACCGTTTGGAACTCATCCAAACGGTCTCAAGACCGAGAGGACAATCACCCAAGACCGTTTGAAGGTCTAGGGTTGAGTAATTTGACCAATTGAGGACCCAATTGCAAATAAGTTATTAATTTAATCAAATTCTGTTTTGTGGTTCAATCATGGTTCAACCCCTATCAAATCACCTTAGACTTTGATGAAATCTTGGGAAAACGGTCTTAAGACCATGTGGGGTCCACCCACATGACCTCAAGACCGTTTGGGCCAAGTTTGGGCCCAATTGGAGCTCAATTGAAGGGTTCAACCTTGTGTTGATGCACACTGTTGAGTGTTGATGGGCGAACATTGATAGACCCTAATTGAATCGATTTCAACCATAATTGGTTAACCATTATGGGTCAATTGAATGACCAAATGATCAAGCATAATCTTAATTGACTAAATCCATAAGTGGTCAACATAGATTTGACCTTTCGAGGGCTTCAACATCGGTTGACATCATCGATTGCTTTGTTGATTTTGTTGATGGACCAAGCGGCTGAGACCATGTGAGCCTCGCGGTCTCAAGACCGTGAGAGGGCTCGCGGTCTCAAGACCGTGAGGGGGCTCACGGTCTCAAGACCGAGAGGAGGCTCGCGGTCTCAAGACCGAGAAGGGCCTCGCGGTCCTGAGGTCAAAGAAGGGCAAACGGTCTTCATGACCCTCGCGGTCTCAACTCAAATTGGTCTTCGCGGTCTCAACATTAACTTGAACCAATGGAAGGCTTCGCGGTCTTGAACCCTTGAAGAGGCTCGCGGTCTTGAAGCCTAAGGGGGCTCGCGGTCTTGGAGTTAGAAAGAGGCTCGCGGTCTTGGAGGGTCAAAGTGGGTAAACGGTCAACACTTTCAACCAATCTCAACCCAATTGATGATTAATGATTGAAATCAATCAATGTGATTCAAGGTTGACCTCATTCAATCATTTGATGATGTAAATGGTTCAATGTTGCCCAAATCAAACCCTAATGATAATCTAGGATATTAAGGGGTTATTTGACTAAGGTTTTTGACCATGATGATGATCAATGGGGTGAATTACCAAAATACCCCTGAAGGGTCAATTAAGTTATACCTTGCTCAATTCAAACCCTAATTACATGAGAATGATGTTTTTAGTCATAATGACTCTATCCAACTTGATCTAGTGTAATGTTACCATCAACCATTAGTATGATGAAAGAGAGAGTACTCTAGAGAGAGAAAGTAACCTAGAGAGAGAAAGTAACTCTAATCACATAATGATGATGTTTTTGGCTATGTTAGCCTATGATGCCTCAATCCAACCTGTTTTAGAGTGATGTTGACATCACCTAACATTATGATGAGAGAGAAAGTACTTCTAGAGAGAGAAAGTACTTCTAGAAAGAGAAAGTACCCTTTTTAAGTGGAAACTCGAGTAAAGTATCTCCAATGCACATAAATGAGCATAATTAGGGTTTGATCCACCTGTGTGAGATCATAGAAACCCTAATTATGATAAATGGTGAACCTTTAACTAATCCAAGAGCATCAATGAAGATGTTACTCATACATGATGATGTTATGAGTTTAATTCACCTTGATGTGAATAGTAAACCCTAATTCAAGGGTAATGACATGTAATGTGAATAGTAAACCCTAATTCAAGGGTAATGACATGTAATGTGAATAGTAAACCCTAATTCAAGGGTAATGGCATGCTTTTGAGCAATAAACTCTATTTGATTTAAATTAAATATTTAACTCTTATGACAAGAGTAGGAAGTACATTCCTTATTGTTGCATTACCTTTATCAGATGTATTAACCATGCAGCATCTGATATGAAGGTAATCATATCCAGGTATGGATGTTGATGTTATATTCATTAAAGGCATGTTGTTAGCCTTATGAATAAGTAAAGTAATCTGATGCCTTGCCAGTGGCATCCTATGCTGATAAGGGGCTATGAAAGCCATGAATACCATCAAGGTCATGCCTTAGAGATGACTTGTGATGAGGATAATGAGAAATGATGATTGATATGAGTTAGGCCTGTTACATTTAGTATTCTTCTTTTATAGCTGCTATGCTATTGTTATTGTTTGAAGAACAATGTATGCTGTTAAAGAATACTGAATGTACCTAACTAATCAAGTATAATGTAGAGCCCTGATCATAGATCCATCATTGTCAGAAATTAAGTGATGGTGAAACAGGTTTTCCTCAGGGAACTCCTGGAGCACATACTTTTGAGTATGTGGGGTACATGGATGTGTAGAACCTTACATCCTAGTGTAGGAAAGTGATGTAGATGTGGAATCCATCCATCCTTCACTATAGTTCCATACCGTATCAGTGGTAGGTAAACATGAAACCTCCTGATGACGAAGAAAGCACAGATATCCGTATCAGTGGTAGGTAAATATGAAACCTCCTGATGACGAAGAGAGTACAGAACGCCACTGTGACTCTAGAATAGCGAAGGACCAGTTTACCCTGGTGAGCTATAGTAGTAGAGACACGAGATGTCCTACAAGTGATCCTCTTACTGACTGAGGAAGGTGAAGGTCATGAGAATCCGGCTCTCTTCATTACCTATGTATGATACTGATGCGGCTTCTCAGCGATCAGTTGGAGTATGAGTGGTAAGCCTCATCTCCACAGGGCATAATGTTGTTTGTAAAACATAATCAACCATATAGTATAACTTGTTAGAGATAACTCCAAGTTAGTTGATTGATGTTACATTGCAATAGTGTTTATATTCTCCATATCTCCTAAATGGTTGAGATCTTGTTATACATGCAACTGTTACAGAATGCTTTGAAGGCTTTACTGTTTAAAATATTCTTTGATGTTACAATAAAGCTTCTGGCGAAGAGTTATAACTCTCGCTGGGACAATTATGTATAATTGTCTCACCCCGTAGGCTTAAACTTTTAGGTGGACGTCGGAGACGAAGGAACCAGCCTACAGGTGATCAGTCTCAGCAGCAGCATCAGGGGCAGCAGTAATCTCAGGTGGAGATTGTCCTGCCCTATGGTGTAGTTAGAGTCAGTCCTATGTGTCCTCTGTACTCTCAGGTCTTGGAGTCTTTTTGTATAAGTGATCTTGAGATTTTGTATCCTGATGTATATAATTACTCAAGAAGTAATTATCCTGAGATGTAAACAGTTTACCTCACTTTATGAAAGAGGCTTCTATGGATTCAAGTTCTTGTCACGAAAAGTTTTAATTTCCCGTGATTTTTGTCTTCCGCTGATTACCGATTCGCTTCTATTAAGTTTTAATCGTGTTTATGTCATGGTTTGGAGATCATAGCCCACATGACTGATACCGGCTCGTTATGCTCAAAGCATACGACACATCAGGACAAGTACATAAAATTGCATACATGATAGATCCAATTTCTGATGCATATGGAATCTTACTCATGCGTGCTCGTTCATCACATGAACTAGGACACTGGGCTTTAGAGATTGTAACCCCATGGGACATGGGCAAGTTACCTCTCTTAGAACCCTCCATGCTAAACCTCTTTAGCACCTTGTCAATGTATGTGCTCTGGCTTAGGCCTAGAAGCCTTCTAGATCTATCTCTATAGATCTTAATCCCAAGTATATAGGATGCTTCGCCTAAATCCTTCATAGAGAAAGTCTTCCCTAGCCAACCTTTTACTGTCTGAAGAGTAGGGATGTCATTTCCCATCAATAGTATGTCATCCACATACAATATGAGAAATACGACTGTGCTCCCACTAACCCTTTTGTAAACACAAGGTTCATCTTCATTTTGACTAAAGCCAAACTTTTTGACTACTTCATCAAAACGTAGATTCCAACTCCGAGATGCTTGCTTCAATCCATAGATTGACCTTTGTAGCTTACATACTTTATTGGCTTCCTTTGGATCGATAAAACCCTCAGGTTGTGTCATGTACACATCCTCGAGTAAATTCCCATTAAGGAATGATGTTTTAACATCCATCTGCCAAATCTCATAGTCATGATAAGCTGCAATGGCAAGCATGATTCTGATGGATTTAACCATGGCAACTGGTGAGAAGGTCTCGTCATAATCAACACCTTGAATTTGACGGAATCCTTTCGCAACCAATCTACCTTTATAGGTTTGAACATTTCCATCCATGTCAGTCTTATTCTTAAAGACCCACTTGCACCCTATGGGTCTTACCCCTTCGGGTGGATCCACCAAGGTCCATACCTTGTTGGTGTACATGGATTCCATCTCAGATCTCATGGCTTCGAGCCATTTCTCAGATTCTGGTCCCTTAGTAGCTTCTAGATAGGAAGTTGGCTCATCTGCTATGCCCAATTCGTCACTATCTTGAGTCACGAGAAATCCAAATCTCTCAGGCTCAAGTCGTGTCCTACTAGATCTACGAGGTTCATGTGTTACATTTGGAACTTGAAATTACACAACAACTTGCGAGTCTTCATGTTCCTTATGTACCTCCTCAGGTTCTCTGCTTTCTTGTTGGTCTCGAACTTCTTCGAGCTCTACATTCCTCCCACTAATTCCTTTGAAAATAAATTCCTTTTCAAGAAATACAGCAGTCCTAGCAACAAACACTTTGTTGTCAGTTGGTGTGTAGAAGTAGTATCCCCGAGTTTCCTTGGGGTATCCAACAAAATAGCATTTTTCCGATTTGGGTCCAAGCTTTTTAGGAAATTGTTTCCTAACATAAGCTTCACATCCCCAAATCTTTAACATAGACAAATTGGGACGATTCCCATTCCATATCTCATATGGTGTCTTTTGAACCGATTTGGAAGGTACACGGTTAAGTGTAAACATTGCAGTTTCAAGAGCATATCCCCAGAATGATATTGGAAGTTCGGTTGAACTCATCATTGATCGTACCATGTCCAATAATGTATGATTCCTTCTTTCTGACACACCATTATGTTGTGGTGTAGCAGGTGGAGTCCATTGTGATACAATACCACGGTCTCTCAGATGGTCCTCAAACTCTTGGCTTAAGTATTCGCCACCTCGATCTGAACGGAGTGCTTTAATACTCTTACCAAGTTGCTTCTCTACTTCATTCATGAAAGTCTTGAACATTTCAAGAGTTTCTAACTTGTGTTTCATAAGATATACATAGCCATACCTACTGAGGTCATCAGTGAAGGTAATGAAGTATTGATAGCCTCCTGTAGCATTTGATCTAAAAGGTCTACATACATCAGTATGTATGAGCCCTAGCAGATCACTGGCTCTCTCACTGTGTCTAGTGAAAGGAGTTTTGGTCATCTTCCCTAATAAACATGCCTCACATGTCTCTAATGATTCAAAATCAAAAGAGTCTAGATAACCATCCTTATGGAGTCTAGATATGTGCTTCTCGTTTATGTGCCCAAGACGATAATGCCATAAGAAGGTTTTGTTTGAGTTGTCAAGTTTTAACCTTTTAGTATTTACATTATATATGCTAGTCTCAAGTTCTAACAAGTAGATACCATAAGACATAGGGGCATTGCCATGAAAGATCTCATCTTTAGATATAGAAATAATTCCATTCTTAATATGAAATTCAAATCCACTCTTGTCCATACAAGATACAGAAATAATATTTCTATTAATGGATGGTACGTAATAGAAATTCTCTAATTCTATTACAAGGCCCGTAGGCAAAGATAAACTAATAACTCCAACTGCGGTGGCAGCAACTCTTGCTCCATTAGCAACCCGCAGCTCGACTTGGCCCTTTCGTAAAGGCTTACTTCTTATCAGATCCTGCATATTAGAACATATGTGAGATCCACATCCGGTATCCAGTACCCATGATGAAGAAGTATTTAAGTTTATCTCAATAACGTATATACCTGAAGTGGAGATCTCTATCCCCTGCTTCTTCTTCCTCAGTTCCTCCAGGTAGAGAGGACAGTTTCTTTTCCAACGTCCAGGCTAGTGACAATGGTGGCAACTGCCTTCTTTGGAGATCCCACCTTTAGCTTTGAGCGTGGATGACTTTGGCTTCTTCCCAGCTTTAGAACTTTTCTTAGCCTTGCCTTTGCCTTTTGACTTTCCCTTTGTCTTGCTGATCATCATCACAGACTTGGGCTTGTCTTTCTTCATCTGTGCTTCAGCTGTCCTCAACATGCCCAACAATTCTGACAACGGCTTGTCAAAATTATTCATGTTGTAGTTCATGACAAAATGATTATATGATTCAGGCAACGATTGTAGAATCACATCAGTGGCCAACTCTTGACCTAGGGGAAATCCTAGCTTGGATAGGCTTTCCACGTACCCAATCAAGGTGAGTATATGGGTGCCAACTGAGTCTCCCTCTTTCATCTTGCTTTTGAACAACGCCTTTGAGACATCATATCTCTCCTGTCTTGCTTGATGTTGATACATGTTCTTGAGATGTGTTACCATCTCCATGACATTCATGTTCTCATGTTGCTCTTGCAACTCATAGTTCATTGAGCACAACATTAGGCACTTGACATCCACGGCATCATCAAGGTGCTTCTTGTAAGCATCCTTTTCAGCCTTGGGCGCATTTACGGCGGGCTCCTCTGGCTCTGGTGTTTCAAGGACATAGAGCTTACGCTCATGTGTGAGAACAATTCTCAACGTCCTAAACCAGTTTTGAAAGTTAGTTCCGGTAAGTTTGTCCTTCTCAAGGACCGATCGCAACGAGAACGTGCGAGTGTTCTTTGCCATTTGATTGCTACAAAAGAAAAATTTGCATTTAGTCCAAAACAATGTTGACTTGTAAAGATTTGATAAACGAGATTAATTAGGCCTGTAATAAATTACGCTCCCACTATTTTATTCAAATTGATAGCCCTCGCTATCAACTTAGAAGATTGCAATGCACAACCTTCTAGTGAGCCAAGACCCAAAATAATTGGATCAATGCCCAGCCAACGCTGGCGTCAAAGACCAAATACTAAGGTAGGCAACTTTTTCCAATTGCATCATATGCAACTCTTGGATAGATGATCATGCACAACTCCTTGCCATGATGCATCTGTGTGCCTCTAGGTACTTGATCCTATCAAGGTTCCCTAGTTAAGTCCAACCCATAAGCCAACACGATGAGTGTGCACCCTGCGGAGGCAGACCCACATACCCACCATCACACTTCCACGAGATAGACAGTGTACCACGCGGAGGCGTGCCCACACATATTCAATCAAGCTTTTCATGTGTGTTGCTTTATGGAAGGCAAATAAAACTTAATATTATTAATTGAGAGGTTTTATTAATACATATACATATCCAAACACCACATACTTATAGTACGTATCATATACTACTATATCCACAACCACAAATGATAGACATGCAATCACAAACACAAATACATCGGTTATGGCCATACTATTGTAATCCTTTGGAGCAACAAAGGATTACGGTCCACCTATGGTCTTATGCATGTCATGCAACACCTATGAATCAACTTGTAAGCACGTAATGATCAACATTACAATGAACAACTTCATGGATGCTTCGTGAGGTTGGAACTTCAAGTTGCTTCTTGGAATGGGATCTTCTTGTTGCTTCTCCATGGACGCTCCTTGGAGTTGGATCTTCAGGTTGCTTCTTGGAATTAGATCTTCATGGTGCTTCTCCATGGACACTCCTTGGAGTTGGATCTTCAAAGGGCCTCCTTACATCAAGTATACAAAAACTAAAACTAATCCTATCTCTGTTACATCATATGAGTACAAATATAAAAGGAAAGAATTAATTACACTTTGAAGTAAGAGATGAGGCTCGGCATGCAAGCCGAATACTTTATACAAAGGATCCATATGTAACCATTATACATTCATAGAATTCACAAACAAATATATCCACAAGATCGACATCCACATTCATTCACAACATTCACAAAAGGGGATACTAGGCCATAATCGTGTATGCATTCACCACATAAAACAGATTTTAAAGGCGGTGTGTATGCTATCATAGGTATATCTACATATATGTATATACATATTAAAATTGCAGTACTTTTAATGTGGTACATTCCCCATTAAATAATTTTTGACTCGCACGCAGACAATGTGGGGTACACAGGGGAAGCGCCCCTGTGCGGGGATCCCGACCGCCCCTCGCGGGGTCTCAGGGGAAGAGCCCCTAAAAGGTCTACGAAATTTCACTTCTGTGCACTTAGGAAAATCTATATTTTTCATAGTCAACCCCATCCAAAACGTCAAAAAACAGTAGCCTGCGGCGTATGTGGAATTAGGTTTAGATTTGCACGTTAACAGGTTTAATTCGCATTGTATGCAACTTAAAAACACTATACAGCGATTCGATCATATCGAAACTAATCCAAATACACCGTAGATCGACGCTGCTCTGATACCACTGTTGGGTTTTGTGGAGAAAACATGTGCGGCGGAAGTGATAAATCCACGCAACCCGTAACAGGATCTCGTCGATAACAGCGTATTCGGAAATAGGTTTGCGGGATATACCTTATCGCGGAGCAAGTCCGGCGATGTCCCGCTGCACGATGGTGCAACGCTGCTTGTCAAACACGGATGGATCTTCTCTCCCGTTCACTGTCGCAGGTTGATCCGGCGGCGCTCCTTTGCGGCAGTGATGTCCGCCACTCGTAGCGCGTACAGGAGGTCGTCGAAGTCCTCCGAACGCAAGCGTCAAGGCGTTTGTGTCTCTACTTCGTCCACGCGGATGGACGGAACTCCACGTCACGCTTCTCAAGCTGGCGGGAAGGAGTGTGTCTCTGCGGCGGCGTGCTAGCGGTGCGTTGCTCTCCTTTCTCTCCTAAGGACGGCGACGGCTAGGTTTATGTGTGTGAGCGTAAATTGAAAAACCTATATCTATCTTATATAGATATCGGCTGTCAATCCTCCTTTAAACAGGACACGAAGGGAAATAGGGTTTCCTAAACCCATCGGTAAACAGAAACGTTGTGTTAATTAAAACGCTCGTGGATTAATTAGAATATTCCAGAATTCATTAATTAACCAAATAATCACATTAATTGATTAATTAATATCTGACTCCATGCAATCGCTTGGGATGGCTCTACGGGCATACATATACTAACACCCTTGGGCTTCATTCCAAGGTTGAGCATTCATTGCAAACTCTATGTGAGGTTCCTATTCTATAGTTGAGTGCTTCCTACAGCCTCCTCTCTCTCTAAGCTTAATCACTTGCTACATCCATTAGAGTGAGTGGGAAATATGTAAGAGAGCTAGTCCTACATGTATATATTGTGAGGCTCTCACTTCCACCATCTCCATTTCTCTCATTTGCAATCATGAAAATGAAGGTTCTCTCTCTTAGCAAAGAGAGGTGAAGAAGAACAAGGGAAGGAGTCCCTTGGTGAAGATCAAGGATAAAGACTTGGAGCTAGAGTGGGTAAGCCCTTGGAGAAGGCAGAAGACTCAAGCTCAAGTGGGTAAGACCTTGGTGGAAGCTTCTTCGAGTGAAGGTGAAGTCAAAAGTTGAAGATCCAAGAAGAGTGGGTGATCCCTGCAAGGCTGAAGACTTGTGCAAGAGTGGGTAAGTCCATGGAGAAGGCTGAAGACTCTTGCAAAGTGGGTAAGTCCTTGGTAAGGTTGAAGACTCTTTGTATTGGATAGGTAAGTCTTTTGTTTGGTCATACATTGTATGTCTTATGAATGAATATAAGAGTGCAATAGTTTGGAAGTCCTAGAGGTTGACCTCTCTAGGAAAGTGGACTGACACACTTCTAGTTTGAAGTGTGGAACCACTCTAAATAGCTTGTCTATTTGGTGCATGTTCAATCTCTATCTCCCTTTCTATGTATGTTATAGTTGCACACAAATTTCCTATTTAGCAACCTTATCTTGTGATATATCTTGAAGGTTTAATGAATTTTGTTTAAGTGCTTTCAGCTCTATTCACCCCCCCCCTTCTAGAGCATCTAATCACCCATAGAGAATCCAACAAGTGGGAAATTTATACATCCACTCTAAATATGGAGTGGGTAGGAACTGTATACATCCACCAGAGAAGGACAGGATACACATCCGCTCAAAATAATTTCATATACAGGAATTATCACCTCTGCACTCTTATGTGGGAATGTACACATCCACATAAAATAACATGTAACATTATACTAGCAGTTACCACATGATGCATAATAAAAGAATAAGCAGTTATAAACAAATAAGGAGTATGAGAACATCCATCAAGTATAAAGTGGGATAAGAGGATCCATGCCATCAAATAATGTGCCATAAAAACATCCACTACCAAGGTGGGCAAAGAAGCACATATCACAAAAGAATGTTCCACCATGAGAAAAGTATAAGAAAGAGACCAAGAGAATGTCCAAATATGATCACAAGATCAATAACAATATAATGTATTTCACATGAAGCATAGTTTCCAAAACAACAAGATAATGTGCAGGCTATTGTCCATAGGACCAAGAGAATGAAGAAAATAAGTTATTGCTCAAAAATAATAATAGGGGATGCAAACATACATAGAGAGAGAAGAATTAGAAATTGCTCAATATAGAAATAATGTGGGGTACAATCATACCTCTCTTAAGAATCTAAATACTTTGAATTCAGTCTGAGATACAAGTCTTGGTCTACAAAACACCTATTATACATATATGTACAATTAGGGCTAGGTTTACATTAATTATTTAAAACCCTAAAAATTGCCTTTTTAATATTAGTAAATTAGGTTATCAAAACCACGCCATGTTTTAGATATGTTTTTTAAAGTTTAAAACATATTTTACTATATTTTTCTGACTTTTAAAATACAGAGTTATTAATTTTGCAAGTTATTACCTATTTAGGAAAATCAATTAAAATCACATATTTACACTATTGGATTTATCATTATAAAACTCGTATTTTTTAATTTTATAAATTATTTTATTTTATTTTATTGGGCTATCAATAATTAGTTATGAATTTTTGAAAATCAGCCAAACTAGATAAATCCATGTCAACAAAAGCCTTGAGAGAGGAAGAGAGAGAGGGAGACAGGGGATCAGGCCAGCTGACTTGGCCCAATTGGGTGCACCCAAGTCACCTAGTCAATGCCCTACAGGACTTGCACGAAACAAAAGAAAACTTGGGAGAAAGGAAATTTTTTCCCTCGTCTCTCAGGACAAAAGCAAGGCCGCGAAGAGGGGCAAGGAAGAAAACTCACAAAGAGTCATCTCCCACCTCAACTCAAGCACCATTACCATGAAGTTGAGAAACAGTACTATGGCCAGAATTAGGGGAAATCGATTCACACCTCCCCACGACAAAGAAACCTATCGCGAACGAGAAGTGAACGATCAGAAACCTAGTCGTGGTGTTTGATTTCACCCCAGAGAGGCAAAGCACTGAAAAAAAAGGACCAAAAGCCAGGCGGGGCAAGAGAGCTCATTGGCGGATGAAGTAATGACACCAGTCGAAATTGGAACCAAAGGAGAAATGCTTGTGGAGGTGCAGAACTCATCTTAGTGCTAGATACTTATAAGATGCAGTTATGAGACCTATAGGTGTGGGCCATGAAAACTTGGGAGACAAGAATAGGGAATTTCACAAGTAAAGGAAACCATGGTGCAAATTAGGGTTCATATGGTGCAGAATCCTATTTGAAATCCATTGATGAAGAAATATCAGTGATTTGTTGAGAAACGAGCGAGAAATCATGTTTTTACCAAATCCAAAGAAGTTGGTATGCTTCCTTATACATTGTGAGGTAGAGGACAAAATATCAACTATTCGATCCCAAAATTGACAGTTAGAAAAGGTGTGTGCATTGATATATCTATGTGACACATTAAATGCAAATTCTAATTAGATTCGAATAAAGTGATGACATAATTATGTAACTTTTCTCTCTCTTCCAAAAAGGGTGCAAACAAATCCTAAAATTAATTAAATTTGGCACCTATTATATTTTTGATATGTTGAATCTAAATATGCAATTAGATTTGACTTTTGAGAACTTTTGATATATTACATAAATCAAATCTTATTTTCTATTCTCCTCCATCATTAATGGTTATAAGATTCCCAAATTTAATTAAACTTCACCCGCAAATCATATTAAGTGTGTTGGACATGAATTTGCCATTATTTTTACATGGTGGAGTTGTTTGTGTATTTATTTAATTTTTGAAGGTTCTACACACTCTCTCTCCTAACTTCACATGTATATTAAAGATTATCCAAATTACATGAAAATTTACCCAAAGGCATGTTTTAATGTGTCGATTACGAATCTAAGATTATTTTCCACTTTTGGAGTCATTAAGTATTTTATTTCATATTTTGAAGGAAAAACACCTTTTCTTTTCTAAATACAATAGATGTGATTATTATCATCCTATTGGTGAAACTTATCATTCAAGTAAATTGGAACTCAAAGAAAATAGATATTAAGTTATTCTTATCCAATTATTTCTTCCTTTATAATTTTATCCCATTATAATATTATTTCACCATTAGCACAATTATCCATCCAATTATATTCCTCATTTTCATATTATCTCAAAAGGAATTATCATGATATATTATATGTATTCATTATCGGCCTAAGACTAATGTGAAGACATTAGGTTACATTAGGATGATTTATCCATGCACGAGCTCATTAGTTTATACTAAACATCTTTTAGGCCTAACCTCAACCTTGTCTGGCTAAATCCAAAAGGTCAAAGTTCTAGGGTAGGGTCTAAGATCCAGTATGTTACAGTAGATATAAAGTCAAAACAATACCAAACATCGATTCCATACAATATGGAGAATCTAATTTAGAATCTCATTCTTTACAATTCAATATTTTAATTTATGTGTTAAATGAGTTCATTTTCCTTTTACTTAATTAGATACATATCTGATAATTAGATAAAAACGTAGTAATCGATTCAGTAGAAAATGTTGTCTTGCAATTTTGGATTAAGATTATCATTCTTGATGATTCTAATTTTGGATTTGTTCATTAAGTGAGTTGTTCATTTTCCTTTTGCTTAATTAATTAAATGTTCGCTAACGAGATTAAAAAGATAGTCATAGATGAAGTAGATATTTTGCTAATTAGATAAAAAGATAGCAATGTATGAAGTAGACATATTGTATTTTTGATTCATTTGATTACTGAATTGTTTATTTTTCTTTTACTTAATTAAATAAAAGCCTACTAATTAGGTTAAAAGATAGTAGCACGTGAAGAGACAACATAGTTTTGCAAGATTGGGTTAATAATCCCATTTTTGACAAATTCAAATTGTATACTTATCAAATAAGTGAGTTTCATTTTCCTTTTTCTTAATCAAATGAATGTTTTCTAATTATATAAAAAGATCATAATAGGTGAAGTAGATAATGTTTGCTAATTAGATAAAAACATAGCAATGGGTGAAGTAGAAAGTTTGTATTTTTTATTTATTTGATAACAAAAATGTTCATTTTCTTTTTACTTAATTAAATAAATGTTTGATAATTAGACAAAAAGATAGAAATAGGTGAAGACAAGATTGTTTTGCAATATTTGGTTAAGAATCCCATTCTTGATAATTTTATTATATATATATGAATTAATTAAGTGGGTTATTCTTTTTTTACTTAATTAAATAAATGAAATCTAATTAGATAAAATGATGTAGATTTTTGTGAAGTACATAAGCTGAAAGATATGGTTTGTGCATGATGGATAATAAGAAGGAATATCAGGCTCACCAACCAGTTCAATAATGACTATGTCCCCAAAAATGGTATAAAGTGTGGAAAGAGGTTATGTTTCTATATTCAAAAAAGAGAAAACTTACTCCTATTAATGGGAGGAGGTTCTACAAGGAAGAGAAGTGAAAACCCTAATAGGCCACTTTATACAAGGGTCCATGTTACATACTAAAGAAAGAACTTATACAGAAATACACTTAAACAGTAAATATTGTAATATCTCCCAATACTCCCCCTCAAGTTGGAGCATAGATGTCAATCATGCCCAACCTGCAGCACAGTTCCTCAACTCACTTGCCAAAGAGAGTCTTAGTAAATATGTCTATAGTTTGCTCATGTGATGGCAAGAAAGGAGTAGTAATCTTCTTATCTTGTCTAGCATCTCGAAGAAAATGGCAGTCGGCTTCAATATGCTTGGTCCTCTCATGGAATATAGGATTCTTAGAAATGAAGGTAGCAATACGATTATCACAATACATCAGGATAGCATAGGTGATAGGGAACCCAAAGTCTGTAAGAATAGATTAATATCCATAATAGTTCACAAATAGTATGTGCCATTGCATGATATTTAGACTCAACACGAGATCTGGAAACTATATTTTGTTCCTTTCTCCTCCAAGTAACCAAATTACCTCCTACAAAGGTACAATAACCAAAAGTGGATCTCCTGTCAGACTTACATCATGCTAAGTCAGCATCAGAATATCCAAGAACATTAAGATGTTCATTTCTTTCATATAATAACTCTTGTCCAGGTGCTTTCTTCAAATATTTCAGGAAACAACAGGTAGCCTCTTAGTGACATTGTCGAGGGCAGTCCATAAATTGACTAAAAACTCCTACGGTAAAGCATATATTTGGTCCGGTAACATTGAGATACATAAGTTTGCTAACTAGTCGCTTGTAGCAATATTTATCTTTTAAAAGATGAGTGGACTTGGCCCATAGATCATGCTTCTGATCCACAGGTGAGACAGTAGGTCGACAACCCAACTTTCCAATTTCAATTAATAAGTCTAGAGTATACTTCCTCTATGATAGAGATACTCTATTTTTGTTATATGCTACCTCATTGCCAAGAAAGTACTAAAGACGTCCAAGGTCTTTGGTTACAAAGTGCTAAATAAGATATTTCTTTGTATCACAATCCCTATGGTATCACTACCACATATAATGATATCATCCACATATATAATAAGAATAATAATTCAAGAAGTAATGGTCTTGATAAAAACAAAATGATCACATTGAGACCTTTTAAAGTCAAATTGTTGTCATGCGAGGGGAAGCGACTTGAGAAGACCCGAGATCTCAGGGTGGAACGCAGAGGTACGAGAAGGTGTTCAACGTTGCAGCAGATTGGATGTCGGATGACAGTTCGTCAGTCCAACAAGGCACGAATATGGGATCTAAAATCCCTGGTACCAAGGAAGCTGGGAGAGATCATGTCGGAGATGCAGGCATGGCTTGGAATCGAGGATCCTTCAAAGAGGCAATGATGGGCAGTCAAGGAGGTACATCACAAGCAGAGTTCTTGGATGAACTAGAGTCCACAGATCTACATCCAGAAGATGTAGAGCTCATCATCTACAAGGGTTGTCCTGAGTTGTATATCAAACCTGACGCAGAAGAGAACTTGCTACAGCCATGGAAATTTGCTGTCATCATAAAGCTGATCGGCAAGAGTGTAGGATACATGACAATGCAAGATCGCCTGCGTCTACTGTGGAAACCCATTGGGAGGATGAAGATGTATGAATTGAACCTGAACTTTTATGTTGTTCAGTTTTCTTGCAGGACTGATTATGAAACCGCAATTACCGATGGGCCTTGGTCTATGTTCAGCAGTTGTTTGATGGTCTAGAAGTGTAGTGGAAGTTTCCAACCATCAAAGGGATTACCGGATCACATAGTTACATGGGTCAGGATACTTAATCTACCTCTACATTTGTATGTGCCAACTATTTTTGAGACAGTAGGCCGAGCTCTAGGGACATTATAAAGGTGGATGATCACACCATCAAGAGGACGAGAAGCCGGTTCGTGAGACTAGCAATTGAACTGGATACTTCAAGCCCGATTCAACCTGCCATACTAATGAATGGATTGGAGTATAAGCTTGAGTATGAAGTGCTCCCTGATCTCTGCTTAAGCTGTGGCAAACTAGGACATAATTCAAAAGCATGCACCCCAGGAGATAGGGAACAGCAAGCCTGTGATTCTAAGGAGGCAGCTGGGGTGAAATGGTCCGACGAAGAGGGTAAGTGGCAGAAATATTATGGCAAAGGTATCCATGCTAGAAGAAGACAGAGGGACAAACAGAAAGACATAAACAATCAAGCAGATGGCAATCGCTATAAACCTATAGAAGTGGACCCACTAGAGGAGGATGAAGTAGTGAACAACTCAGAAAATAGTGCAATTGTTAATGTTTCCTTGCCAGACCCTAGAGGGCCGAAAGTATGGAAGAGAAAGAAAATTTCCCATGCATCAGAACATGAGGCTGAAACACAGGCGGACACATCAATAGAAGGTAGAGATATTAGTGAAGCTGTAGACAATTCAATGGATAATGAAGGTCATCCTAACACGAGTAAGGTAGTGAGCGATGGGATGCACACAGTAGTATTCCCAGATGTTGATGAGGTAATTGAAGGCATATCGTTTCAAGTTGGTTCTGGACAAATTGGGTCTGAAGGTGAAGAAACTGTGACACCAAACCGCTCCAACAAACACAAACAAAAAGGACGAGGGGTTAAGGGAAGTGGAACTAAACTCAAGAAGACCATTGCACGGTCGTATAACTTGAGGAATAGTCCCAAGAGTAACCAAGAGGATCATGTTGAAGGATGATGAAGTTGATGTGTGTTAAACAATTATATCAATCTATGCAGCCTATGAGACAGAAGTTTACATCACGTGATCACTTGTCCTTCCAGTGTCTGAAGTATATTTTGGCATGTGAAGCCTTCCAGATTCATAGAGATCTGGTAAATCACCACCAGAAAAACCCTTATCACTCTCAAGTCTTTGAGAGATTGGTGGACCTAGTGTCTACTGTTAATTTAGGAAAAAGTTGTAATGGTACTGATAATGCCATGTTTCTTATTCACAGATTAGGTTTCTTTCTATGTACGTTTTCTTTGATTGAATAGATGGTAATATTTTCCAAAAAAAAAAGTCAAATTGTTGTCATATAAGAGAGAAATTATCAAACCATGCTCGAGGGATCTTCTTAAGACCATAAATAGCCTTCTTAAGAAGAAAAACTTTCTCAGAATACTCCCCCTCATCAACATAACATGGAGGTTGGGACATGTAGATAGTTTCCTATAAGTCACCATATAGAAAGGCATTTTTGACATCCAGTAGATGCAGACACCTTCCTTTATTGATAGCAATAGAAATAAGAATACACATAGAATTAAGATGGGCAACAGAGGAAAAACTTTCAAATAATAAACTCTAGATTCATGTGTGTATCCTTTGGCAACCAATCTAGCTTTTAAGCATTCAATCATACCATCTGGCACATATTTAACAGTATATACCCAGAAACATCCAACATGAATGCTTCTTGGAAGAAGATCAAAAGGACCATGTCCCACAGGATCGAAGAGCATCCATAGACTTCTTCCATTCAGGATGAGAAGTGCTTCCTGAACAGTCTTTGGAATAGATATAGCAGACATTACAACAATAAATTTAGCATGGAGGAATTTAGATGATCTGTAAAAAAATGTTTAGAAATGCAATATTTTGCACCATGTCATTATCCTTTTCGTAATGCAATAGGCATGTCTAACTCAAAAACTTGACTAGATTCAATAGAATTACCATAAATCGGTGGTGGATCATCAGTCTCCAAAAGGGGATACTTCAGGTAGAGGTTTTTTAGTCTGCCGCTTATATACTTTCAGAAAGGGGTGGAAGACTTGTCGACAGATTGGATGGTAGAAAGAGGTACATTAGGAAGTGGTACATTAGAAGAAGACACTTGTTGACTTGGTTCAAAAAGGATTGAAGTGTCTTCAAGAAATGTTAAAACATGGTACCCCTTTTGTGTTTGAGAGTATCCAAGAAAATAATAGTGAATAGCTCATGGAGACAATTTATCAAGTCTGAGTTGGTGATTGTGAAGGAAACAGAGGTAGCCAAAAACTTTTGGTGGTAGGCAAAAAGAGGTTCATGTGGGTAGAGAAGTTGGTAGATAATTTTATTTTGTAGGATGGACAAAGGCATGTGATTGATGAGGTAGCTAGCTAGCGGGATGGAATGATGCTAATAGGATGTGGGAACCTTCATTTCAATGAGGATAGTTTGAGTAGCATCAAGAAGGTTTTTTTTCCTTTCAGCAACACCATTTTGTTGTGGACTATAGGAACATGAGGTTTGATGTACTCATATGTTAGTGATATCATAGGGATTGTTGATACAAAAAAATATCTTATTAAGCACTTTGGAGATACAAATATTCATAAAACCATGTTGCACGTACTTAGAAGCATTATCAGTGCAGACAAATTTAGTAGTAGAAAATTGTGTTTTTATTTCATTCAAGAACTTGGAGAAAACATCTAAAATTTTAGAGTGATCTTTTAATATATAAAGACAAGGTCACGAGACCAATTTTTAATAAAAGATACAAAATATCGCACACCAATATGATTACCAATACGACAAGGTCCCTAGATATCAAAATGAATTAAATAAAACAAATTAGAACTCCCAATATCACAACAAGGAGAATACGTAGAGTGGTGATGTTTTCCAAGATGAAGAGATTCACGCATGAATTTTTCAGATGACAAACTAGGAAATAAGGACTTCAACTTATTGGCTGAAGGGTGACCAAGCCATAGGTACATCTGATACAAAGATGTAGAGTGAGTCATAAGAGTAGTAGCAAGAAAATTTGATGAGGTCTATGGATAGTACAAACCATCTTCACCTTCATGTCCCCCACCAATCATCTTCTTTATCCTAAGATCCTGCACAGAGATAGTGTAAGGAAAGAAGGTTACACTTCAATTTAAAGATTTGGTAATTTTACTAACAGACATCAAGTTCAAAGGAAATTTGGGTGCAAATAGTATAGATTTGTGGAGATTATTGTTAACATCCACTATTCCAGTAATCGGAGAAGTAGATTCGTCTTCCAACTGCACTGGAGGATGATATGTAGATTTCTTTAGATGAGTAATAAGATTTTTATTACAATTCATACGGGTTGTGGCACCAGATTCAACAATCCAATCGTCTTTTGTTTAAGAACAAGAAGCTTGAAGATAGGAAGCAACACCTTGGTGTTAATGAATGTTTGCCTGAGGTGTGGTAATAAGTGTAGAAGCAGCTTTGATTATTGTGAAGGTCATATGAACTTAGTGTTACCGTCTGAGGAGTAGCAGCACTAGGAGACTCTTCATCTGCTTCATTAGTGGAGACTTGGTTTTCCCATTCAGGCTTTCCATGTTTCTTCCAGCATTTGTCCTCGGTATGATTCATCCATTTATAGAAGTTTCAATAGTGAAGCATAAGAGGATAAGACCCTATTCTAGAGGATTGAGGTGGAGGAGGCCCTCTACCACGATTGTTAAGAGCTCTATCTTGTCAATGTGTAGAGTTACCATGTCCTCATCCAGCAAAAACTAAGGCAGCAGGATCTTCTTTGGTAGTAAAGGGCACAGAGCGAGATAGCTGAAGATAAACATCATCCAACATGGTTAATGGTTTGTATGCAAGAATTTATAGATGAAAAGTTTCAAAGTTGGGGGGAAAGGATGCCAAGAATTGGTATATTGGACTTCATCTTGTTGTTTTTGTAGCTTATTAAGATCAGTAGATAACGGATGGTGGAGTTTGAGTTCTCCCCAAATACATTTGAAGGTATCAAAATGTGAAGCAAATGATGTAGCTTCGTCAAGTCTTAGAGAATGTATGCATTTATAGAATTCAAAAACTCGAGAGGCATTTTTGTTACTAGAATAGAACTGAGCAATATGGTCTCAGGCTTCCTTGGAAGTATTGGTAAATAGGAGATTTGTGGATACATGGGATTCACAACTATTTAGAATCCAAGACATGACTTGAGAATCACATTCTGCCCAATTCTTATACTCGACTTTATTTTTGTCATTTGTTTCATCTTTGCAAGGAGGTAGTTCAGTGAGATGCTCAAGCTTGCCCACAGAATGAGCATAAATTTGAAAGGATTGTGCCCACAAAATGTAGTTGGATCCATTGAACTTGATAGAAGTGACACATCTAGCATGTGCCTCCATGTTCTCAGAGGAAGATGAAGCCATAGAGCAATAGTGATAGCCAAAGAATCTCCCCAAAGGAAACAACATGGTGTGTCTAGAAAATGACACGGTGTGTCAAAAGAGGACAAACTTCTCCAGGGGCAGGGGATACAGTGTGTTAGGAAAGGATACAGTATGTCATACAGCAGTCGATAGTCTCTTGGAAAGAGACACATCGTGTTAAAAATAAGACATGGCATATTAGAAAGTAGTAGATCGTCTCCTAGAAGGAGACACGACGTGTCAAAAATAAGACATGGCATGTTAGAAAGCAGCAGAATGTATCCTGGAAAGAGACACGATGAGTCAAAAATAAGACACAACATGTTAGATGGTTTGGCGATGTGAGACACTGTCTGTCAGGTGGGGAAACGACATGTCAAAGCTCGGAGCAAGAGCATATGATTCACCATTTGGGACACATCATGTCTGGTAGGGACACGACATGTCAAAGGTTGGGGCAACAGCAGATCGGGAGCAAAAATGGTGAATCAAGTAGAATAGGGTCAAACGTGACCCAGAATAAGTGGCAAATATTGTGATTTACTAAGAAGAAGAAGGGTGGTATGTTAGATATACCCAAGCATACCCATAATAGAGTGGACATAGCCCTATAATAGGTGGTCATGAATAATCATAGATATATCGAATAGATCTTCCAAATAATAGTTCTTTAGGGCATAAGAACATTGGAAGGACCATCGGCCATGTCCCTAGTTCCACTTGTTGAAAAAGAGGATAGGTCTAGAATGAGAAGTAAATCCCCTTAGGTGTGATCAGCAATGGCGATGAAGATGGAGGATATGGTGGTGGTGGCTGATGGAGGAAGAGGGGGGAGGGAGGGAGGGAGGGAAAGGCAGTGATTGTTGGATATCAAGACTATGTATCCTGCTCTAATACCATGTGAAAAGTGACCATTTTTCTATATTCACAAAAGAAAAAACTCATTTCCATAAATAGGAGGAGGTTGTACAAGGAAGCAAAGTGAAAACCCTAATGGGCCACTTTATACAAGGGTTCATGTTACAAACTAAAGAAAGAACTTAAAGAGAAATACACTTAAATAGTAAATATAGTAATATCTCTCAATATAAAGATCATTTTGAATTCACCCTCCTATACTCTAGATTAAATAAGCTGATCTAAAGAGAACATCTCAATATTTCTTAGATTCAATTTCTGAACTCAAAATGCAATGCTTAATGACTACATATTCACTCCTTAAATAGGCAAAACAAGAGACTCAAAAACAAGTCGTCTAGATACTATAAATATAGCAATGGTTTCCTTATCATTGATATTTAAAAAAAATGTTAAGTTTATTTGAACTCATTTAAAATGAACCCCTTTATTCCCATGTACTTAAATTTGAAGCTAAATGTCACAATCAAAGCCAATTAAGTATCCTTGAATCATGTTAAATGTATTGGTGTTTAGCACAATTTGTTGACATTGTTGACGTCAAAAAGGCATAATGTATTCGTTATTTTAAATTAGATTGACTTCAAGTACTCATTGGAAACTTAAAAAAGGGATATGTCTGCTCCAACTGGAAATTCTCAAACATAATAGGTAGAGCAGAATTTATGTCTTATTGAAAGTAGAACACCAAAATTGGAAAAGATAGTAGTGCACTCAGTTGAATTAATTGGTCCATCTGAAACTTGTAACTCCCATGCAATGTTACATACCATTATGTTATTTATGTTTCAATAAAATGACCAAATTATTCTTGTCAATTTAGAGAATTTGTAATGCTTCCTGCATTGTCTTATCTATGGCTCATGCATCATCCTCCCCTTCTCAAAAATAATTGGCCTCAATTCTTCAAGCATCTCGTCATCCAAATAAGGTGTGAAGTTAACTAAATATTCCCCTTGAAGATCGATCTTGTAAGCGCTATCACCAATGTGCTCAATAACTTATAAAGGGCCACCAGACCTAAGCATTAGATTATTGTTCGTCTTGTTTGTGAAACATTCATTACTTAAGTGAAGCCAAAAAATATTCAATCTTGAACTCATGTTGCTTGTGGTGCTTACTGGACCTAATCTTGTGGGATTCATTCACCTTCTTAATTTCCCTGTCTACTTATTGCTCACTAATAGACATTGTTTTCTTTGTGTTTGATATTCAATTGGTATGATCTTTAAAAGGGTAAGGGTAACAGAGTGTGCTTCTTTCTTCCCTTTTCAATTATATACTTGTTTTTCCTCCCATCATGTAACACATAACGAACGAATTCCAAGGATGGTCCAAAAGAATATGGCAAACATCCATAGTCACAACATCACTTAATACTTCATCCTTATAATTACCCACCAAAAAGGATAATCAACCTCATTTCCATCACTGAGACAATGCAATTTATACGGTCCAGGATGAACTGTTGTCGGTGTCTACAGCTTATATATAATGGTCTATGATACCATGTTTGCACAACTTCCACCATCAACAACAATGTTGCAACTCTTCTTTTCCACAAGGCACCTTGTATGAAATATCATTTCCCATTGTTCTTCTTTGACTGAAACTTGTTTGTAGAGTAGATTCCTCCACATAATTAAGGGCTCCTTAAAAAATCCTTCTGAATTATTAGGCTGCTCCACTTCCCCCATCATCTTCTTGTTGCTCTTCTTATGCAAGTAGATCAGCTTCATTTTCATTAATCTCATGTAAGGTTAAAATTCTTCTATCTAGGCACTTGGATTGTCGGTGTATGTTCATTTGAAACACTTCACATCGTCCAAGTTCCTCATAGTCTTCTCACCATCATGTTTAGAATTGGAAATGGGTTGCTTGGTCTAAAACGGACAATTTCGGACTCACAAATGAGCTGCTAGAATCACCAACCAAAGATCAGTAACACCTTGTTGCTATGGGATTGGCTGCTCTTTTATTTTAAGTGCTTCTCACATATAAAGGCCACCTTGAGCACTTAATTAAATGTAAAATAAGGGTACAATTCGATCATACTATCAATATTTATATGTATGTGTGTGTGTCCAACAAATCAATCTATGCTTTGTTTTGGTGGTTTTTGCACATTACAAAGGATAATTAACCTAACAAATTCTATAATATACTATTTTACAGATAATCCTCTTGTTTCAACTTATTGAGTTTACCATAATTATCTTGCAAATATGAACTAGGCAAAAAATTCCTATCAAGGTATTTTTTTAATTTCTCCCAAGAAGTAATTCTATATTTAACCTCATACTTATTCTAATTTTTTATATTGTCATACCACTAGTATGCATACTTAGTAACCAAAAACTTCAATCTTGAACTTCTTATGATCACCATACTCCTTGTATTTGAAAATACATTCAGGCACTACGTATCTAGTCTAAGTATTTCTCTAGGTCAAGACCTCCTTCAAATTTTGGGATGTCTAGTTAATGACCTCAATCACCTTGATTAGTATGCCTCCTGAAATGTCACCTTTTTCCATTTTGATGACACTCATTGGATTCCTCCTAAAAGTTGTAATTTCTGACGTAATTTTCAAATCATTGCAAAATGAGTGTAAGGCCCCTGACCTGCCTTAATCCTAGGCTTAAACATACTTACTTTTCATAATTAGTTGATTGATTAAATTCATTAAATGTTTGTTTATGTTTGAAAATCAATTCATAAAATTGTATCTATAATTACATTATGTACCTTGTTGGCTCTATTATACAGTTTCATGTACATTGTTAGACCTATATGTAATTTCAACATTATTGGGGTTTGACTGAAAATTTAATGCAAATTTTGGAATTTTTAGCATCTTTCATATTTATTTTTATTTGGATATTTTTGAACTGTGTTTGCATGGAGTAACAATACATTGATACCTAAATTGTACACTAGTGTAGTGGTGGTTGTTAGGGTGGATGATCAATGGAAGACTTGGTCCTATCTACCAATGGTCTTGGGTGCATGAACCAATGAAAAACACCTTAAATGCAACTATTGAAGAGTCAAGGCATGAAAATGATAAGGCCTTTATGTTGGCAACAAATGGAATTTGTAATCTTCCACAATATCTTGATGCTATCACACAAAGGTCACATAGCCTATGTCAGATCCCAAAAGGTGAACCACCGCCACGTATTTCCAAGGTCTCACTAGCACTTCTTCTACATCTGGAACAATGGATAGAGTTGTCTTCCCTTTGACTTCCCATAGAATGAGATCCTTTACTGAGAGACCTTCTTCAAACAATTTTTCAAGGAAGAATTTTTTGTCTCTAGAAGTTGATGATGTTGTAATTTCTTTGCTATAGGAATATGGCACTTCCCCTTTACCGCTAGGGTTGATGGGTTTCGTCCATTTTTGGTTCTCCACTCTCACTTCATTAGACAAAGAAACCACTATGCTTGCTCTAGTAGTATTCATTTCTCTCATGTGTGATTTTGATGCAGTGTCTCTCCCAACATGCCTCATATTCTTACATAGTTAAATAGAATTCCAATCTTCGAAATTGTGAAGCCCACTTCATGTTGGCGTTCTTTCTTATTATTGTGGCTTGCACGTTTCCTCGTGTGTATTCTCAAAATTTATGACTACATGTTTAGCGACCTTTTCTCTACTATCCACATGGGGATCGGGATTCCGATCTGTGCCTTCACTACCACCAGATCCCCATGTCCCCTAGGTTTTCCCATACCAACATGATGACTTCACCTATAGATGCATAATTCAATAAGTATATCCTACATGTACATTAATTATTATACATGTTTACATTGAGTAAATAATTACACAGTGAGATATTGTAGTAGTCAATAGTTATGTGGCCAAGTTACTGTTAAAAAGAGAAATATACTATAAAACATAAACATAAAGAAATGGAAGGGAAATGATGTTTGTCTATATTTATTCTTTCATGTTTGTGTTAATGACTACATAACTTTTCTCCTTACAAATGGATAATTTTATTTATATCAGTTTTATCTCAAATTTATCCCATTGTAATCCTACCATTTTTAGTTCTCTGGTAAGGAATAAATGTAGGAAAAACACTTTCCTCCATCAACAACACTTACAAATATTATATATATTGCTTTTTTAATCTCTAACCATGTACTTCACTTCTCTATATTTCTAGTTATTTTTTCATGATTTAATGGTTATTTATAATCTCAATTTTCTCTTCCTTTTTGTTATTTTTGTTTCCTTCATTGAATCATAAACATTTCCTTTTACTTTCCATATTTTATTTAGGTTCTAGTTTTATACCTTTTTCAATTGGTCTTCCTCCTTTACAATATACATTGCATATTTTTTCTAGTAAACAAAAATGGATAAGTTTCTTGCTACCCAAGCCTAATAGTTCTACATATATAGACCCCTCTCCATGGCCTTCACACAAGTAGAAATCACTACATGTTTCATGACAAGTTTTCTTGTTGGCACCTTTTGGCTCGTTTATGTGTAATTTCCTCCACATATCCAATAGGACATGAATTCTAACCTTCTCCCTTATCTTGGCACCCACTTTCCATTCAAGTTCCTTGGAAGAGCCGCTAGTTCATGTAGTAATATTTTCTCACCTTCCTATTCTTCAAATCTTAAACTGAACCTAGGGTGTTGACTTTGGACTATTAGACAATGATATGAGGTGTGTGCATATTCCCAATAATCTAGGCATTACTAATATGACCAATAAAATATTCCTATAAGGAGTGGGACCCAGAGGGGATCCACTCCCTATTAAATATTTGAAGAATAAAATCTCCAGTCCAAACACACCCAAAAGATATGTTGGAGTGGGTGTAAAATTTTCAAATCTTATTAATGATATTCAAAACAATCAAATTTTAGCAGTGGAAGAAAAAAAATTGACTATATTCAATACTTAACAAAAGATTACAAAAGTACGTCATAATCTCCCACAAAGGGTTTACATGTAAGATACAAAACATTTATCTAAGTAGAGGGAAATCTAAACCATAACAAGTTTGTCTCTAAGCTTTAAATTCCTTAAGCTGAGTCCATAACTTCATGCCATGTCATCCTAGTCCTTCACCTAGGGTTGGAATCATACCTCAATAAGAAGAAAAAAATAGAAAACATCAGCAAAGGCTGGTATGTGTATACTAAAAAGGAAATTGAGCAATATATGGAATAAAGGACATCAAAATAAAGGCTTCCCATGAAAGAGAAATGTACTACCGAAAAGGTCATAAGAGGATAGAATCACCATCATATGTTAAAAGAAATACTTGCCATAATTTAAATAACAACATGAGTGGTGCCACAAAAGCACACATAGTTCTTTGGGCACAAAACCCATCACCAAAATAAAAACTTGCATGTATGTGAGATAAACATTGCACTAGAACAATATAAACAACAAAGGTGGCCAAGCCTCAAAAACTTGAACATGATAGAGAATGGCACATAACCAAACATCCAAATATATATAATGTGTGGGCCAAGCCTCATAAACTTGAAACCCGGGTATGGGTCACATAACCTCCATCCCAAAATATAATAAGGGCACATAACCCAAAACCAATGCAATTCAACTACTCTAGGGCTACGGAGTCACATAACATGCTTAATACAGAGGTAAGTAAAAAAGCATAGCCATATTTTACAAAAGTAGTCACCATAAAAATGACCAACATATACATCCACCTCATAAGTGGGCAAAAGACATCACATGTCATCATATAGAGTTCCATCATGAAAAAAGCATAAGAAAAGACCAAGAGAATTTCCAAATATGATCACAAGATCAGTAACAATATAAGGTACATCACATCAAGCATATTTTCCAAAAGAATGAGATATGGTGTAGGTTGATGTCCATAGGACCAAAAGAAAGAAGAAACATAGGTTATTGCTCAATGTAGAAATATAGGAGATACAAACATACATTTACAGAGAGGAATTAAAAATTTCTCAATATAGAAATAATATGGGATGAAATCATACCTTAAATCAAATTCCTAGAAACACTCTTCACTGACCTAGTCATTTCCAAGATCAACTTTACCTAATTACTATTATTCATGTGTATTAGGATTTTATAAAATATATGTGTATGAAACCCTAATTTTAGACCTTTTTAGCAAAACTCAAATTTTGTCTCCAAAAACTTTACGAAATGATTTATAAGATTTTCCTTATTAAGAAAACATATATGTTTGTTATTTTTGGATTTAATACGAATTAGTTACCAATTTTAGGGCTTTTATATTAATTAATTAGATCCTCAAAATCCATAATCAAAAAAATTAAAATCAGTCTTTAAAACTAATTTTATTAGAAAGAACATATTTTTTCGATTCCAAAATATATTTTACTTTAATTTTTGGACAAGCGGATTAAAAGATACGATTTTTAGAAAATTGACCAATCAGAAATCACCAAATATCCATATCAGTGTATAATTTGTGAGAGAATGAGAGAGAGGGAGAGAGAGCGAAGGATATGGGCCCATATTTCATGGCCCAACCAAACATGGCCATGTCCCCTGGTCAACGCTCGGTTGGACTAGTTCAAAACAAATGAAAAATGGGCGAAAATACTACTTTGCCCGTTAGCGAGAAAACAAAGAAAATTAGAAAGATAGGGGCAGGATGGAGAAATCAATAGGGGGCATCTTCTTCCCCTCATGGCCACCATGGCTGAACATACTAGCTCATCCTTGGCAGTGTGGATTTGGGGGAAATAAGAGGGGCGATTCTCGAGCCAAATCAATGAACTACGATCAAAGTATGTACATTGACGAACTCACCTCCAAAACAGATTGAAGAACACTACAGTCGACCCATGCATGAGGATCTGCAAAGGAAGGGTGAAGTTTTTCTTGTCGATGTCACAAAATTCAATGAACGAAGAAATTGGTTTGATGGAAAGATTGCTCGTGGTGATGCGAACCCGCACATGACCTTTTATATAGGTAGGATTTGGTCTTTCAGCCCAAGAACATGGAGCTCTAGAAGCTTGGAGAAGGGGCTTTGGGTGTTTCTTGAAATTATGACAAAAATACATGGGTAATGAGTTAAAAGATGTGGAATTCTCTCTTAAATCTAGTGCAAAAAAAATCATGGAAAAAAGGTGGAGAAACGAGTGTGAAATCCTGATTTTATCTTGCTTAATTCTTGCGGCTTGTTTCCCATTTTGACACAAGCTAGAAGACAATCTTAGAGCTGCTTGATTGTGATCTGATAGTCCACTATGCACATGCATCTACTGAAGAGAAGAAGAAAATTTTTGCGTGACACTTAAATCGAATCCGACTATGATTTCGACTAAATTGTGATCACATAAATTTCTCTTTTTCTCTTTCTTCTTTTGAGGGTGCAAACAAACTCCAAATTAATTGAAATTTGGCACTTAGCCTATTTTGGACATGAGGAATCCGAATTTGGCATTAATTTTCACTTTTGAAGAAGATGGATATTTTATTTAATTACTTTAATGTAATCCATATGTTTACTTTCTTATCACATTAGAGATATCTAGAAGCCATCAATTAATGTCAAACTTCACTCTCAAGTAAATTAAAACATATGGAACATGAATTAGCCATTAATTTTATCCTTTGGAATTAATTTTCTCATTATTTAATATGTTTAGCAATTACACACTTTCTCTCTCCTAATCTACACATGTATATTAAAGATTGTCCAAATTATATGAAAATTCATATATAGCCTAATTTAAACATGTAGATTTCGAATATAAAGTTATTTTCCTCTTTTGGAATCATTTATTATTTTATTTGATATTTTGGGGGGAAATTTATATCTTATTTTCCAAATTGAATTATATTAATTATTATTATGTAAATAATATGAAATTTTACTCCCAAGGGAAATGGGACTCAAGGAATCTAAATTTCACATTACATTTCACTTTTGAGATATCTTTCTATTAATTAATATTTTTGGCTTGACATCATTGTATTTATTTAATCATCCTTATTATTTATTTAGTTGTGTCACTTACCTTCACTCTAATTACCAAAAGGTATGTATTTCATTATTATGCACAATACTTTATATGAATTCATCTTTTATCTCATTAGAGTATTAGTTCCATATGTATTTGAATAGATTCCTCTATTATGGACATTTTAGTTCATATTATCTCTCTTATCATCAATTTTAATCAATATTGTCTAATGTGATATATTTTAGGTATCCTTTATTGATCTAAGGGTTAACTATGAAAGCATTAAGCCATATTTGTTCATATGTCTACATGTTACGGTTTTAATTAAGCTACTAGTGTGTATATCTTTATCCATGCTTCACTAAATCCAAGGAACTAAGGCTTCTGAACTCTCAACCTAGGAATAGGATAAAGTTGTAGGATAAGGTCCAAGATCTGGTATGTTACAACACTTCACCCCTTAAAAGGATTTCGTCCTCAAAATCTATTTATCCCAACATCAACAACCAACTGCTCTCCACCCCTTAAAAGGTTTAACCTAACAAGTCATACTAAGCAACATTTAGGGTTACCCACATATCTTTTAGTTGTAGATGTTTTAAAAGATTTATGTAGTTCATGTATCCAACTCATAAGTCAGAACCATCTAGGGTTGAGTTTTACGTCCTTGTATATCTAACCTAACAACCCTACATAAACATCCAAAAGGTCATAGGGTACAAAGGGTAGGTCCACTACACTTTACATTATCCACATATTCCTAATCACTTCTTCATAGCCAAAACTTGGGTTAGATTCTATTCCAAATAATTATAGGGTTTCTCTACATCATTCAATGAATATTCATTATGGATTAGTCCAAGAAAACACCCAAAAATTAGAAAATTTTCTTTACATATAGTAGTATAATGAAAATAATTTTTGTCGATAAGAAACATTGGAGGTAAAACAAAGATGATACCGAAATCAATGTGATAAACCAAGTCACAATTTCCATAATAAGATCTCTTCATCCTACTAGTACCTCATCCTCAAAACATGACTCCTTCCTCAAGAAAACACCTATTAACTTTATAGATGTCATCATTAACATATATGGTAGGACAAGATCATCTCATGAAAAAGTTAGGAAAAATCTAGGGAAAACATCTCACCTAGAGGTCACTATCCAAGTCAAGGGTTCTAATAGGGAAAGAAAAATTGAAATAGTCAGATTCTGACTACCATGGGCTTTGATACCATGTTGTAAGGAGTGGGACCCATAGGGGATCCACTCCCTACTAAAAATTTGAAGAATAAAACCTCCAATTCAAACACACCCAAAAGATATGTTGGAGTGGGTGTAAAATTTTCGAATCTTATTAATGGTATTCAAAACAATCAAAGTTTAGAAGCGGAAGAAAAATATTGACTATATTCAATTCCTCATAAAAGATTACTAAATCACATCATAATCTCCTGTAAAGGTTTTACATGTAATATATAACATATGGATCTATATAGAGGGAAATCTAAACCATAACAAGTTTGTCTTTAAGATTTAAATTCCTTATGCTAATTCCATAAGTTCATGCCATGTCCTCCTGGTCCTTCACCTAGGGTTGGAAGCATACCCCAGCAAGAAGAGAAAAATAGATGACATCAGCAAAGGTTGGTAAGTTCATACTAAAAAGGAAATTGAGCAATATATGGAATACATGACATCAAAATAAAGGCTTCCCATGAAGGAGAAAAGTACTACCCAAAAGGGCATAAGAGGAAAGAATCACCATCATATGTTAAAGGATATAGTTGCCATAATTTAAACAATAACAAGAGTAGTGCCACAAAAGCACACATAATTATTTGGGCACAAAACCCATCACCATAATAAAAACTTGCATGTATGTGAGATAAAGATAGCACTAGAACAATATAAATAACAAAGGTGGCCTTTGTGAGTTGGTCCAACCTTTGGACCTTACTTTTTACCAAGTCGACTAGTTTGTAGTGCTTCAATCAAAGAGGCCACTTTGACCCCAAATGTGGGTTTCATCGTTGCAAAAGTCAGTCGACTTATGACCCATACTTTGAGAAGTCAAACCAAGACCTCCAAAACACCTAATAAAAATTGCTAAACCTTGGTTTGATACTAAGTTATATAACTCTTCTCCAATCTCCAACTTGCCATATTTATCATCAAAAAGGATTGTTTCTTGTTATCTTCCTCTTTCGTCATCAAATTATATCATTTACTTAACTTTCATCATCCATTATTATTATCTAGTAAAGCATCTAACTCAAGTCACCATTTAATATATACCAATATTTATATCATAAGTCATAATTGAAACAACAATGAGGGCTTAGAAATCAACGTTACCCAAACTCATGAGCTTCTATTGTTTAGGGTTTTACATTAAGACATAAATGGAACATAACCTATTATGATAATATAAACTGTTTTAGGGATAAACAAGTCATGAAAATAGGTTGTTTCACCCGTGATTACTAAACACCTATCTTAGGTCAAACTTAGGTCAAAATTGGGTGTGTGTTTGAGCTAGGATTGTGATGATATTCCATCATTCATGATAACTATTGACACCCTATTGTTGGCCACTCGAGAAAGGATCATGATGGAAGTAACTCTATGGCTAATGATACAATATTATCCTATTCTTTTGGATTTCTCTCATATTTTTCATGCATTTAATGTATCCATTTACTCATTTTCCACATGTTTGGGGTTCACAGAGAAAAGTCACCCTACTTTGTATTCATGTGCAACTTCAACTCCATTTGGCTTTATACATGTCTCTTATAATAGGTTTTATGATTGAGTTCTCTGTGTATAAAATACTCAGTCTAAAATACTAGTTATAAACTTAATTATCTAGAAAATATTTATCATTATTGAAAAAAATGAATATTTAATTTCATATCCTAGTTAGAAATCCAGTTTCATCTAAACCCAATGACTTATTTTTTTCTCATAATATAATCTAGAGGGGTGAAAGGGATACTTGAACCTCAAGTTTTATCCTCTATCCTCCCTTTTCCTTTTCCATCCCAAACTTAATAATTAAAAATGCAAAATTAAAAGCAAAGCAAAATTCCAGAAATAAGTTAGTTTTAAACCTTCCATATCTAAAAAAAGTCATATGGAAAACATGTCGGTCAGACTAGGGACATCTTGGTGCAGACGTATATGATGTGAGAGAATTTCTACCTTGTGAAATCCTACTTTCCTCCATAGGAGCCTTCTCACAGACAATGCAATTTGTGGCTTGCATGGAGTCCAATTTTTTTTCATTTTATATTCAATCCTAAAAAAGTTTTATGGAGAAAGAAAAACTCTTCCCTATGTCATCAACCCTCTCAGACATAAACCTATATTTAGCCCTAACATAGAATCTCTCCCTTTTTGACTCTTTTGAGCCATAGAGTATATCATTTGTCTATTTGATAGTATGCCCATGTTTTTTATTGCAAGATCCTTCTTTTGGAACAGACAAGCTGACACATAGGAGGCTATGTAACAATAAGGATACACAAAGATCCTCTAGGTCAAGTTATATAATTGACTACCTATCTATCAGCTAGATCCAGATAGTTACTTATAAGATGAAATTATCCTAACTAGTTCTTGGATTTCAGGTTTAGGTTGCAATTAGTATTATTATTGTAGGTATTTTGATCTGTACTTGGTTGTGATCTAAATATTTATTCCACTTCTATAATAATATATTTGTGACTATCAAGTTGATCGAGTCGTGCTTGTATATTTCTTTCACTAATTGCCACTGTTGGCTAGATATTTTTCTTATATGACATGATCATATGCATGCTTCTAATCAAATCTTTAACTAACTCACCTTTTTAACATCTTGTGACTTTTATTCATCTTGATAAAACCTATTTGATGATGTAACATACTTGAAATTAGTAATATTAACCACTGTTCGGGAAATTGGTCCGCACGGCCGCATATACTCCCTGCATATACCTATTCAGTCACCATACCACACCGCATATTTGTTGGTATGTATGCCCTGAGAGCCAATCATGGGATGATTGGTGGGATACATTAAGATTTATTTGATAAACATCAAAGGCAAGCTTCCAATTCTTTCTGGTTCAGTCATATGAGATAGTGATAGAACAGATTGAATGTCTAGAGAATGACAGTACTCAATGACGTATGCCTTCAGGTTCATGACCTGAACGATGAGATCATACGGATGCTAAGAGTTTGTACATTCTTGATATGTCCCTAGTCGGATGTCATTGTGGAAGGTAAATAGACAGCAATGACACACAAGACTAGATTGTGGTGTTGGTTGATGATAGAATCTCATTAGTCATGATATAGAGATATCAAACCAAACACATAGGTACTTGTTAGAGAACAAGTGTACCGGACAGACCCACCGTGAGTTTGACACATGGAACCATGAGATGGTAGTCACAGTCAGTACTCACAGTGATGGTGGTGAGTGTGATTCTTTGACCTGAAATCACTACACTCAACACATGTCGTTGGGCACACTTTGACATCATCAAACGCAGTCCTGAAACATGGGTTGTTATAAAGGTGATGATTGGGTGGCTTTGACACATGGGGCTTTTGAGGGCTGAGTGATAGATATGGGATTTGTCCCTCCTGAGGGAGTTTGATATCCAAGGCCACTTGATGAGTAGGATTGAGATAGGCGTGCACACGCATGTGTGAATCAGTATGTGATATTGATGTCATACATATCTCCTTCAATCTACTCTGAGATCAAGAAAGTGAATGAACGTTGACAGGATGATTGTTACATGCCTTGAGTTCATTCGGGATATCAGTGACAAAGGAATTATACATTCACTGTAACACCATTCACGGATTGTAGGATGAAAGTTGTTCTCCAACTTTCTACTTTCACTTGGGTAGCACTGATGTGTGACTAGGCACCGCTCTTTGCTTGTGAAGTCATAAGTGTTATGGACTTTCACTGCCAACGTGAAATGGACCTGCAGGGTCACACACATAGGATTTAACCTGGAAGAGGAGTTTTGTCCACAAGTAACGTTTAGATTGATTACTAAAGGATTTTAGTAGTTCAATTAAACACTCAATCAATTGATAGCTCAATATCATATGGTTCAAGGTGTTGGATGCATTGATTGGAGTATCGGATTGATTGAAATCGCATTTGACTGATTCTGCACAACCTGTATTCCCAACCGATCGGTTCAAGTGTTGAACCGGTCGGCTGAGGTTGCTGAACCGGTCGGCTCAAGTGTTGAGTCGATCGGCTCATGGTCAGAGTGAAACGATTGGTTCAAGTGTTGAAACGATCGATTCAACTGGTGCAACCGAGCAAGTTGGGAAAGTCAGGTCGGTGAGAATTTTCCTTGCGTTTCACTTGCCCAATTTGATTGTAACAAGGATTGGTATTCGATACCAATTAGAAACAAAAGAAGGAAAGTCAATCGGGAACCGACCAAGACCACGAACCGACCGGTTCAGAAGTGAACCGATCGGCTAATGGGTCCCAACCGATCGGTTGGTGCTCCAACCGACCGGTTCAGGTCCCCAACCGACCAATTCACTTGTGAACCGATCGGTTAAGGTTGCGAGTTGGTTGCTTTTTGTGGAAAATCTCGAACCCTTCTACTCCTGCATTAGTCCCATATTGCTGGGGACAGAGAACCCTGTCCCATGACCCGCCTATATATATAGGGGTATTGGGGGCTTCTCAAAGTACAACTCAATGCAAGTGGGTTGCTTTGCGAAGTTGTCGTTCTCTCTGGTTTTGGTAACCGTGAGAGATCCCGAGCAAGTGCTTCCCACAAAAGGGAGGTGCAGCAAGAGAAGGACAACTGCAGTTGCAACTGGCAGCAGGAGAGTGTGTTGGCGACTAGTACGTCAACAGGAGGGTGCGACTCCTTCCACTTCCTTATGGGACAAGGAGTGTGGAGTTCCAGGTGGTCCGTGTGGACTACTTCAGAGGTAGGAGGACACTGCCGCTCAGGAGGACAACTGTCATCCGACAGTCCGGTAGGAGGAGGAGGAGTCAGTCCCGGTGCGACCAGGAGCTGCACAGACACCGTCCAAGACCGGAGTTGAAGACCGCACATTGCGCGAGGTATTGTCACCGAGCAAGCCTCGGGACAAGGTATGATTCCACAAACCATCCTTTCCTATTATATAGATGTTGACGCGTCTCCTCGGTATGGGTTGGGGGAGAAAAATTTTTTGTTTCCGCTGCCTTCTCTGTCTCCCCTAAAACCCAACATTGGTATCAGAGCCACGTCAACTGCTCTATATTTTAGGAATATCAATATGATCGATTTTGATTTGTCACCTTTATTTATTGCATACGATGCGAATAATATCGGCTTTATGCATGTCCAATCCTAAATCCACAAATCCCAAATTACATATATGATATGTATTATTAATGCACTCGATACGCATCTCCCTTAAACGAGTTTTGTGGTGGATGTGTGTAGCGTGATTATGGCCTATAAACCCCTATCTGTGTGTGGTTGTTTGTGGTTGCTTGCATCTCGGTCTGTGCATCGATCTTCCCTCTCTTATTCCTGATGTAACTCGAAATAATTCGAGATTCTTTCCTACCTTTGCTCCCCCCCCCGAATGTAACTTGGGGTTCCCTTTTTAAAGCAATGTAATAAATAGGATAGAACTTTTTTTCCTGTTATGTAGAAGACCGGCAGACATCAAGACGACTGCTCAGACGATCGGTTCAAGGAGTGAACCGATCGATTGACGTTCCAGACGGTCGGTTCAAGGAGTGAACCGATCGGTTGATGACCGGTTTAAGGAGCGAGACGAGCGAGTGGCGGACATGACGAGATGCACGACGACCAGGCGAACCGATCGGTTGGAGGAGCCAACCGATCGGCTGGTGGCACCCAGACGACCGGCTGGAGAGTACAGATCATTCATGTGATGAGTTGATCAACTCGGATGGCAAGGCACAGATGTTCATCTTGTACAGGTTGCATGTGATGTAGACCTAGATGACCGTGATTCCTCTTGGCTCGAGGAATCACATTAGGATGGCCATAATCATCGCTTTTTATCGTTTGTGCATGTTTTCTATGGGATATAGCATGTATATGATACATACTATGTGTTGTGGTGATTGGATGTGTATATGTATATAAAACCAAATCCCTCATTAAAATATTAAGTTTTAGATGCCTTCCAAGTGCGACACACGTGAAAAGCTTGATCGACCAAGTGTGGGCACGCCCTAGCGTGGTGCACCGTCTATCTCGTGGAAGCGTGAAGGATGAATGTGTGGGTCTGCCCTAGCAGGGTGCATGTTCATCGTGTTTGCTTTGGGTCGGACTTAACAAGGTGACCTAGATAGGATCTAGCGCCTTGAGGCATGGAGATGATCATTGCAAGGAGTTGTATATGACATCTTATCAAGAGTTGCATATGATGCAATTGGAAAAAGTTGCCTACCTGAGATATCTAAGTTGTGGGCGATCAGCCCTAGCTGACTCATGACTTAGAGGATTTCAGGATCTTGCCCACTAGAAGGTTGTACATTGCAATCTTCCGAATTGATGGTGAGGGCTATCAATTTGAAGTAAAATAGTGGGAGCGATAATTAATTAAAGGCCTAATTATATCGTCAAACTTTCAAATCAATCAAGTCAAAAATGAGTTTTTGGACTAAAATTGCATATTTTCCTTTTGTAGTACAAATGGAAAGAAACAACAACAACTTTTCTTTGTGATCGGTCCTTGACAAGGACAAATTAAATGGGAATAATTCCACGACTGGTTAGGATGATGAGAAGTGTTCTCAATCAAAAAGCAAAAGCTCTAAGTCCTAGTTATACCAGAACCAGATGAACTCGATCCCACCACATCAATGGCTGAAAGTATGCTTATGAAAGCATACTGAGGATGACGTTGATGAGGAGTGCTTGATGTTGTGTTCTCTGAACTATGAGTTGCAGAGACAACATGAGACATATGATGTCTCCAAGATATTGTCCTAGTATGTCATGACAGAAGGAGATCCAGTAAGGTATTCACACACTCAATGTGATTGGGTATGTGGAAAACCTGATTAAGAAGGATTCCCTCTGAGCCAAGAGTTGGCTATTGGTATGATACTGCAAATGTTGTGAGAATCATACAATTCATGATAAGCTACAACATGAACAACTTTGACAAGCGTTGACAGAGTTTTTGGACATGTCGAGGATAGTAGAGGCAAAGATGAAGAAAGACAAACCATAGTCTTTGATATGATCAAAGAAAAGGTAATCTTAAGGGCAAGGACAAGGGCAAAGCTAAGAAGTGTTCTGATGCTAGCCAGAAATCCAAGCCGTCTTCAGCCTCAAGGCACATGGGGAAAGGGTGTATGAGGGATTGCCCTCTATATATTGAAGAACAAAAGAAGATGAAGGAGGGGATGGAGATCTCCACCTAAGGTATCATGAAATGAACTGCTTCTTTATCCGAGGTATATGATACCAAGATATGGATATGTCATATATGATATGCAATATCCGCAAAGAAGTGATGGCCTTTGTGAAAGGACCAATAAAGAAGCACCCATCATTGGAGCAAGTGTTGCTGCCATATATAGGAATATCTTTCAGTTTATTTCAGTCTAAAGGGCACGAAATAGAGTTGAGAACTGCTATTTCATATATTGCCAATAGATAGAAACACTTTATTTTTGCATATTGTATGACAATGATGGCAATTAATAAAGTTGATGTTTCAATCTTAAAGATATGATCTTTGTGGCAATACCTTGTTTATCTTATGATACATGGTATGCATAAGATAAAATGATACCTAAAGTTATTGATAACTCAAACAATTAAATTAGCATAAATCATAAGAAATTCATTTCTGGTTTCCATATGATGGATAAATCTAGACTCTTTTGGTTAGAGAACCAGTAAGAGACATGAATATCTTGGACATGATTAATCAATCTTCACTGATGTAGTGGGAGAGTGATTATCCTATTAGGTATAATACATATGATGTATTTACATACCTATTGGAACAAATGCTAATACTTCAAATGGTGTTTAGAGAAATACCAATATGAATGTCTTGAAGTGTTCAAGATTATCATAAATGAAGTACAAATTTGGTAAAGTATTAATTCTTGATGAGATCAATGAATAAAATACTAGGACCAAATGTTTGAGATCCTTATGAGTGATTATGATAGTGTATCATAGTGAACTCATGATTAAGGCATGGTGATGTCTGAATCAAGAAGGAATCATACTCTAAGGAGTTAGAGAATGATTATCGAATAACTGAATTCTTCTTAATAAAAGAATACCCCACACTAATAAAGGACATTGAGAATCATAAGGAGTTGTGAGTTCTTATATCCTTGACAGATACACCTCGTTTATCTATGTGATAAGTTGTTCATGTGATGAGTCAACTATCTAGATGAATATGAGGAACCGAATTTTGAGTTATGGTTTATGACCATTACATCCTAAATGACATTCGTGTAAACCATAAGGTATGACCTTGATGGTAGCACTCATTGGATGAAATCCATAAGTGCAAATGAGTCTTAAGTGTTAAGACACATGGATAACATTTTGAGAAGGATGATGCTTGTTGCAACTTAATGACTAAGGCATTTGGCATATGGATACTAAAACCACATTCCTATGAGGAATGAAACAAGGATGTGTACGTGACACGAACTATAAGGTTTATGAATCCAATAATGCAAATGAAGTCTATAAGTTACAATGGACTAATCAATGTGACTGGTTGAGTACAAGCAACTCAGAATTGGATCTTTACTTTGATGATATGGTCAAAGGGTTTGGCTGATATGTCAAAGATAAAGAAGGGATCTGTGATTTAGTGGGAGCGTATTCACATTTCACTGAAATGGAAATGTTCTAAAATGGAAATACAGAAGTGGAAAATATCATTAAGGAAGATACAGATGTTTCCTATGTGATAGGAATAGAGATCTATAGAGATAGTTCTCGAAAACCTCTTGACCTGAAAAAGAGAAAGCATACATTGGGAATCTGTACTGAAGGGTTGAGTATGCATAGATTCTTTGGGAGAAAACTTGTCCATGTTATATGGATATTAGTATCCCAAGGCCAAGTGTCCAATTCTTATGAAGAATGGGAACACTAAGAATAGATATGGATCTATCATGTATGTAATCATCCCATTGTCTTGCATGTATGACATGGCAAGAATAAAATGCATTCATCATCTTGTATGTAGGACATGGCAATATGATGTGCTCATCCTGATAACTCGTATGTAGGACATGACGAGTGGATGTCTGTCTACTTCCAGTAAGGGTTACTGGAATACCATAAGAACTTGATAAGTACTTGGGAAGTACTAGTTCTATGGAGATAAGGAAGAGTTTGATGTAAAGAGTTACATTGATGCGAACTTCCGAAAGGACAGAAAATTAATCGCAAAATATACATAGGATGTATAAAAGTGAAAGTTTGTTGATAATTGGAAGTGTTCCAATAAAACCATTTAAAAGGGAAATGTCGAGTATCTGTGTGTTAGTGAACATCAGTGGATACTATATGGATCTGAAAGTTCATGAGATGAACTTATATTCCACTCATTGATGACAAGTCTGGAATCCTTGATCATGCAATGTGGCTAAAGGTTAGCAATGGAATACTAGATCGCATATTACGGCAACTCCATCTCATACGTGCGACGTACAATGAAGAGATGAGAGACATGCAATTTATACTGACTTTGGCAAGGTGTTGCCATTACTCACTATGTTGGCACAAGAGCACAGTAACATGTGGGACATGTTTCAAGATCACTATGAATATGATTCAAGGGTGATTGGCTCACAGTGCAAGTGGGAGTCTGTTGGTATGTATGCCCTGAGAGCCAATCATGGGATGATTGGTGGGATACATTAAGATTGATTTGATAAACATCAAAGGCAAGCTTCCAATTCTTTCTGGTTCAGTCATATGAGATAGTGATAGAACAGATTGAATGTCTAGAGAATGACAGTACTCAATGACGTATGCCTTCAGGTTCATGACCTGAACGATGAGATCATACGGATGCTAAGAGTTTGTACATTCTTGATATGTCCCTAGTCGGATGTCATTGTGGAAGGTAAATAGACAGCAATGACACACAAGACTAGATTGTGGTGTTGGTTGATGACAGAATCTCATTAGTCATGATATAGAGATATCAAACCAAACACATAGGTACTTGTTAGAGAACAAGTGTACCGGGCAGACCCACCGTGAGTTTGACACATGGAACCATGAGATGGTAGTCACAGTCAGTACTCACAGTGATGGCGGTGAGTGTGATTCTTTGACCTGAAATCACTACACTCAACACATGTCGTTGGGCACACTTTGACATCATCAAACGCAGTCCTGAAACATGGGTTGTTATAAAGGTGATGATTGGGTGGCTTTGACACATGGGGCTTTTGAGGGGTGAGTGATAGATATGGTATTTGTCCCTCCTGAGGGAGTTTGATATCCAAGGCCACTTGATGAGTAGGATTGAGATAGGCGTGCGCACACATATGTGAATCAGTATGTGATATTGATGTCATACATATCTCCTTCAATCTACTCTGAGATCAAGAAAGTGAATGAACGTTGACAGGATGACTGTTCCATGCCTTGAGTTCATTCGGGATATCAGTGACAAAGGAATTATACATTCACTGTAACACCATTCACGGATTGTAGGATGAAAGTTGTTCTCCAACTTTCTACTTTCACTCGGGTAGCACTGATGTGTGACTAGGCACCGCTCTTTGCTTGTGAAGTCATAAGTGTTATGGACTTTCACTGCCAACGTGAAATGGACCTGCAGGGTCACACACATAGGATTTAACCTGGAAGAGGATTTTTGTCCACAAGCAACGTTTAGATTGATTACTAAAGGAGTTTAGTAGTTCAATTAAACACTCAATCAATTGATAGCTCAATATCATATGGTTCAAGGTGTTGGACGCATTGATTGGAGTATCGGATTGATTGAAATCACATTTGACTGATTCTGCACAACCTATATTCCCAACCGATCGGTTCAAGTGTTGAACCGGTCGACTGAGGTTGCTGAACCGGTCAGCTCAAGTGTTGAGTCGATCGGCTCATGGTCAGAGTGAAACGATTGGTTCAAGTGTTGAAATGATCGGTTCAACTGGTGCAACCGAGCAAGTTGGGAAAGTCAGGTCGGTGAGAATTTTCCTTGCATTTCACTTGCCCAATTTGATTGGAACAAGGATTGGTATTCGATACCAATTAGAAACAAAAGAAGGAAAGTCAATCGGGAACCGACCAGGACCACGAACCGACCGGTTCAGAAGTGAACCGATCGGCTCATGGGTCCCAACCGACCGGTTCAGGTTGCGAGTTGGTTGCTTTTTGTGGAAAATCTTGAACCCTTCTACTCCTGCTTTAGTCCCATATTGCCGGGGACAGAGAACCTTGTCCCATGACCCGCCTATATATAGGGGTATTGGGGGCTTCTCAAAGTACAACTCAATGCAAGCTGGTTGCTTTGCGAAGTTGTCGTTCTCTCTGGTTTTGGTAACCGTGAGAGATCCCGAGCAAGTGCTTCCCGCAAAAGAGAGGTGCAGCAAGGGAAGGATAACTGCAGTTGCAACTGGCAGCAGGAGAGTGTGTTGGCGACTAGTACATCAACAGGAGGGTGCGACTCCTTCCACTTCCTTGTGGGACAAGGAGTGTGGAGTTCCAGGTGGTCCGTGTGGACTACTTCAGAGGCGGGAGGACACTGCCGCTCAGGAGGACAACTGTCATCCGACAGTCCGATAGGAGGAGGAGGAGTCAGTCCCGGTGCGACCAAGAGCTGCACAGACACCGTCCAAGACCAGAGTTGAAGACCGCACATTGCGCGAGGTATTGTCACTGAGCAAGCCTCGGGACAAGGTATGATTCCACAAACCATCCTTTCCTATTATATAGACGTTGACGCGTTTCCTCGGTATGGGTTGGGGGAGAAAAATTTTTGTTTCCGCTGCCTTCTCTGTCTCCCCTAAAACCCAACAATATTGTTATCCAGTCCACTAAGCGGTCATTGGCTGCATATACTCTTGCTTGGACGATTAAGCGGTTGATTAAACTCCACTTTTTAAAAATCCCACAACTTATGTACATGCATTTCATACATACATGCATGCATATAAACACGCATTTCATTATATATTAAAATTTGTATATATAGTCGTTGATTAATATGCATACATTGTAATACATATAACAATTTCCAAACACATTTGTACATTGATATGAATACCTTTTGTTATAAACATATACATACATATACAATAGACCTACATATACAAACACATAGTAGTACATAAGTATATACATTTTGATTTATTCACATTCATACACACACTCCACATATTTCTATATTGATACATGTACATTTTAGTATTTGTGCATATATTACATGCACATCATATATGAATATGAATATGTTTATATGTAAACACATATAAGTGCCTATTATATATATATTTATAATCTCAATACCATTTTATACATAATTTATTTATTGAGAAAAAAAATCCAAAACCGCATATACTCTCGTATATACTCCCACATACCGCATATACTCTATGCACTACCCCTACCACCTGTACACAGCATACCGCTTTCCTGAACAATGATATTAACCGTCCATTTTTTAGAACCCTTTTCTGCTATGTTAGTTTATGTTTGCTTCATTTGATTTATAATATATTAGAATTTGTTGGAGATAAATAATATAATGTTATAAATACCTTCAACATAGAAAGTTTAAAGATAAAATCATCATAATTCATTTGATGTGTTTATATTTTTATGCTTTTGAATCCATTTTATTAATTCCACTTCCTACTCGTAGTATTCTCTTTATGGTATCGGCTTATACCAAATAGTAGGTACGCGTCAAACTTGACACTCTAGAACCTTCATATGATTAGAGGATTGAAGGAATTGAGGAAATACAAAATATTTAAGCTAGATAATTATCATAAATGAATTCTTACATACAAGTAATGAAATGTAATGCCAAACATTTTCAAATGGTGAAATGGATGTTGAATATGAACTCTTCACATCCTAGTCAGTATACTTGGTGAACTTCATGTAATTTTTTATTTCTTTGACTGTCCATTTAATAGATCCATATTCCTAAGTTTTTATTGTTAACCATGTAGTCCCTCATTCCCAAGCCTTTTGATGTATCTACATTTCTTCTTATTCTACGGTATGTATGATGCTTGGCTTGTAGTTGACAGATGTGCCCTCCTCCATCCATTTCTTCTCTCTTTCACTAGTCCTCATCTCTTCCTATTTTTCTTTGTATTTCCCTATATTCTCCTTATAGTTAACCCTCTCCACAAACCTAGACCATGAGAAATGCAAGACAAACTCATAGAAACTTGATGTTCACCCGTTCACTTTGCTATGTACCACCTTGAGAACCATCTAGTTTGTCATTGACATTGCCCCATCTACTTCCTCTAGGGCTTTTGGGTGAGCAGGAAGAAGAGAAGCCCTCTTATTAGCATGTATATCCCCATTGGAGGTGGTTGCAGAGCTTCTCCCGCATCCCTGGACTATCAACCTTACAATTGTAGTAGAGGGCATGACACATAGTACATTTACCTTGACCTCGGTGCCTCCAAGATTGCTACCTATTAGAAAAAGCCCTTACCTAACTTTCTACTTCCACATGGGTTTATAGATGCTTGAGGATAGAGAGAAACCTCCCTCTCATTATGTCTAGAATACCTACAACACCCAAGTCTCAGTTATGAAATATACATGTAGATCCTACGGCCTGACTATAATGACCACCTATCTTGACTCCTCCATGTAGCCTTATTGTTGACCAAAACCACCACCACTCCTACCTCATACAAAATCAAATTCCTCTTCCTACTATCATGCATCTCGACTTCTATAAATTGTTGCCTTTCATTATATCAAAGTAAAAGAGAGTGTTCCCCATGACTGCATCCACTTTGGAATCATCTACATCTGTTTCCATCCACTCTGACAACAACTACATCTGTAAAGGACAAATTTCATGAGGTCCTACTACCCATTATTGTCACCCAGATTGGAGAGAATCACCTCTTATCTCTTGGAAACAACATGGCCACTATAATGCAACCTCAACCATGAGAACTGGTCATGGTATTGATTAGTGATCAACAATACAAGTTCATGCCCTATAGGTAAGTCTTCATTCACTCTATTTCAGATGATGATCAATTTAACAAAACACCTAAATGTTGGGTACTTAAAGATAATCGTGGTAATAGGTTTCATACTTGTACTCGTATATATTTATATGCAACATAATGGTTCATGCATATATCTAGGTATACATGTGTATATGTATATTATAATCATCAAATAGAAAATCAGGGACACTATAGGTTAGTACTAGTATAATGCATCAATTCCTAAATCATAACTAGGGTGGTCTAGATCCTCAAAAGATATTTATGTCAATTATCTAGTCTTCATATGTGTTTATATGTGATATAGTTAATTCAGTAGATGTATGGATTAAAAACCCTAAATACATACATATACTTAATGTCATTTTGAAGGGGATGTGGATCTAGGTTGTATAGTTACTTAAATTGAACTAGTTTGAATAATTTGGTATATAAGAGAGTGAATATCTAAAGAATATTTATTTTATGATAATAAGAATGAATTCTACACTAATATAGATAACAAGTTGTTTTGTACTCTCATATCATTAATTTAGTAAGCATGTGTACACACAAAAGATCATACATGCAATTGACATGAACTTTGACATGAAGAATATAGGCCCCATGAATAACATGTAGTGTGATTGTGAATCATTTAATACAATGATGAATCTGGTATATCCTAATGGGATTTAATAACAACCAAAGACATATTAAGGCATTAATGCATGAAGGGTAGAATAATACCTTCCACATAGATGCATCCCTATCTATATAGTAATATATAGTAGGTTCTGTGTCGATCTAATAAGATTAAAAAACATAATATTCTATTATGTAAGCACTATTAAGATAAGAATGATATATATAGACTACTAGGAGGGTATATACATGTTCACTTTGGTTGACTGACAAACCAAATGTGTTACTAGGATGAATACTCAACTTTAGGGACCAATTATATCTTTTGAGTTAGCCATTAGCTATGATAATCAGGTATCTACAACTCCCATTTTATTTTGTACATTCATGTGGTCATTAACCCATTATTATTATAATAATGCATTTATCTTTTATTGGTTGTCCTTGTTATTCTGCTTGTAAATCCATACATGCCCAAATTGTTTATCTAATTTCATTGAAAATATGGTCTATGACCCCACTTGCCTTGCTACTTGGAAATTTAAATATGATTGAACTATTTGTCTTGTTTCCTAGTTTGTGCATGTTGAATGTAAGACTATCTATCTAGAGTAGTGGAGCTTGGGCATGATCATATATATATTTGGACATGTGTATTCCACCTGGGTTGTGTGTTTCCACCCTTATTTTTTAGGCCATGATTCAGTGGTGTTTTGACCCTACCCTAGATATCTGGTCTATGTCATATTTGCATGCAACTGTTTATATTGTGATATTATAAAACAATTGATGGTGTCAATGTAGTGGCACCTGAGTGGTAAAGTTGATATTGTATGACCAAAAGGTCACAAGTTCAAAACTTCTGGCAACAAGATGAATGAATTACCAATTTCTGAATAAAAAATAAATAAATGATTGATGGCAAGACACTTTATGATGTTCTGTTATTATTTAAATGCCTCATTCTCTTATTTATCCTTTGTTGAACTTACCACTTTCTAATAGCCCCCTCTTGAATGGGACTCCACATACTTATATATATATATATATATATATATATATATATATATATATATATATTGTGCACATTCTTTGTAGGTATGTATGCCTAGAGAGCCAATCATATAATGATTGTCATGGCATAACTTGTAAATAATTTGATTAGCAATAAAGGAAATCTTCCAATTAATCTGTTTTATTCAGTTATCAGATAATTATGTAACATAATAAATGTTTAAAGAATGATATTACTCAATGACTTATGTCTTCAGGATGATGACATGAACAATGAGATCATATGGATTCCAAAAGTATATACATTCTTTTTATGTCCCTAGTCGGATGTTATTGTGGAAGGATGATAGACAAGAATGACACATAAGACTAGAGTGTGTTTTGGTTGATGACAGAATCTCATCAGTCATGATATGTGATATAAAATCAAACACATAGATACTTATTAGAGAACAGTGTATCGGACATACCCAGCATAAGAGTTATACATGGAAATCATAATTGGTAGTCTGAATCATCTCCTATAGTTTTAGTCATGATTGTGATTCTTAGACCTAAAATCACTACATTTATCACATGTCGTTCAGTGTACATTGACGTCATCCACCGTGACCTTGCATAAGGGTTTCCATAAAGGTGAGCATGAGATGCACTGTGACACATGGGGATGGTTGTAAGTGATGTAGATGGGATTCTTCCCTCCTACAGGAGTATGATATCCTAGCCACTTGATTAGTAAGACTAAGAAATGTATGGCCATGCACATGTGAGTCAACATGTGATATTGAGCTTACATATATCTTAGATAGTCTGATATAGTTCAAGGAACAGAGATTGAATGTTGAAGAGGATGACTTTTCATGTCATGAGTTCAATCTAGATATTTGTAACAAAGGAACTATACAAACATGGTAACACCAATCACATATTGTAGGTTGATGTTGTTATCCAACTTTCCATTTATTTGGGTAGCAATGATGTGTTGCTAGCTACTGCTCTTTGCTTGTGATGTCATAAATTAGTTATGGACACTCACTACCAATGTAACTTGGAACCGATAGGGTCACACACTTAGGATACACTTGGAATAGGAGTTTGTTCGTGAATGATATTTAACTTGATTACTAAAGTGTTTAGGTATTCAACTTAAACAACAATTGACTGACTAAACTTTGAACCAAACGGTTCAAGTGTTGAACCGATCAGTTGGAACCAAACGGTTTAAGTGTTGAACTGATTAGTTGGAGTGTCAAGTTGATTGAAGATTGCATTTACCTGATTTTGTATGAACCAACTAGTATACTGAGTGAACCGATTGGCTCAAGGTCATCAAACGACCAGTTCATGTGATGAGACGCCCAGTTCATGGATCAATTCGATTACATCAAGGATTAGTGCTGACATCATATTGTGCATTAATTGGATTATAATAATTGCCAATACAATTTTGAGTGGGAAACATGATGAAACCATTGGTTCAAGTATTTAACTAATCATCTCGCATATCAATCGATCGGTTCAACTGTAAACTGATCAATTCATCACTCCCAAGTTGTGAAAATTTCATAAAATCTTGGTCCCTTACACTCTCGCACAGACTGGGAACCCTGACCCTAACCCTCTTATAAATAGAGGGGTAGTGGAGGATCCCTAGAGACACAACTCAATGGCCTCTGATAATTGTTGTCTTCTCTGTTTGTGGTAACTGAGAGAGCTCGAGCAAGTCCTACCCGATAAAGGTAGGGATAGCAAGGGAGAATGATTGTGGGAGAACAATTGTGGGAGAGCAAGTTGGTGCTAGTACCCCAATGCGGAGGGACAACTCCTTCTTGTCTGTTCTTCTAGAACGAAAGGAGTCCAAGTGGTCCATGTGGACTACTCCAGAGGCGAGGAGCTTTTCCTGCTAGGAGGACAACATCAAGTTGTCATCTATGGTGATCAACCAGGAGTTGTTTCATATGATGTTCAAGTGTGACTTGAAGAAAGGTGCATACTATTACAAGGAGAATGTCGTTGGAATTGCTCTAGGACCAGGTATATCCTCCAAATCATCCTTCCCATTATGTAATTTTTGACGTGATCTACTGTTATAAGGGGAATATGATAGTTAAATTTTTTTTCTCTACCCACATTGTCGCCATATACCCCTACATACTCAATATTTTACTCATTCGTACCTTTATTTATCTTTTCCTAACTATTGTTCCCAGACCACCTAGGTTTAGGTGCTTTAGAGGAAAATGAATCATGAAGATCATTTAAAGAGTTTGTAGTTGAGGATGGCTTGGGATGGCCAGGTTTCCCTTTGCACTGTCCTAGTAATAAACTAGATGTCTCTTTTGTAATGCCACCCTTGTTGTAAGCAATAATTTACAAGATATAATGAGAACAATTTTGTAATATACAAACTTTATGTTGCTACTTAAAGAGTATATTTCTCATACTTGGGAAATTAGATGTTCATATTTTCTATCATACATATAAGTGTTTGTACTAGATGGAACTATTCCTTAATTAGGTAAGAAAGGGACCCCCACTTGAGTTTCACTCTTTACAATATGGTAACATAGCCATTGTTGTCAATGAATCTGACTGTTTCAAGTTATCTTCTATTATTTTTGTACAAATGCCTTGATTAGGTAGTTAGGTGACCTTATATAGCATGTTGATGTAATATTCTTGAGTCATGGAATACAAATGAAGGTCCTAGTACCTATATTACTTGGTCATTACCACTATCCAAACCACTTCCATGGATTAGACTCAGTTTGTGGGTAACCCTTATCAACACTACCCTCTATGTTGAGGTGAAAATTCTCGTATGTAAGAATTCACTCCTCTAAGCGATTAGTTCCTATCTCCTACCTTTGTTAGGGTTTTAATCCAATCACTATACAATGTTGGCAACTGTGAACATTCTTAGGTAGGCCTAAATCCTAGTCCCTATCTTAAACCCTTTTCCTTGTTGCCTTTTGAGTATGCTTTGACTATGTCCACCTTGACGATTGAGCATGCATGGATAACAAACTAAGAACCTTGACTTAAGTTTTAGATTTATGATGCCCTCTTTTCTAATTGATAACCTGAGCTAGCTCCATTATAGTTTTGTAGGCCTTGATTTCAACATGATTGCATGAATATAGCTCTAACCAAAGCCCTACCTAGGTTTCTGATAGGATTTGACAACATATAAGAAACCATGTCTTCCCATTTCGTTCTATATGTGAAGAAATTCTTTTGGTATGCCCTTATAGATGTAAGAAGAGTTAAACTCTCTTAGTGGGATTAAGTAATGGTAAAATAGGTAGTTTTGATTGACATGGTGGAGAATATTGACTCTCTTTACATGTTGATTTTGGCACCTTTTATGGACTATAGGATAAGTATATCATTATTAAACTTATTTTCATTCTCATACTATATATACAAAAAAAGTTTTTTGGGTTTTTATCATTGGTTTCATGAACCAAGACACCATCAGTTGAAGTTTTGAGTAGTAAGAAGCCCTTACAAAATCACCCTTTAGTGGTTTGGTCAACCACGATGCCCCAGACCAAAGTATGGATCAATGGGTAAGAACAATTTGTGTATGTTGGCAGCTTAGTTTGATTATAGGTTAATCTTATAAGTGGTGGATTGTTGTACCTTAGTAGCTTAGGAGAGTATTTGGATTTAGGATTGTCTAAACTCAATAAGGAATGCACTAAGTAAACCATGAGTAATTTCCTAAATAGAATATAAGACAAATACTACCACCATTTAATTAAGGTAGTCAAACCTCTTTAGTGTGGAACCATGACATTAGTTAAAGTAATAAAAAAAGGAAGGCATACAATAAGTTATGTTCATCAAAGTAAGGAAATTTCTAACTTGGGAAACCCAATTGACTGATATTATAAAAGGGTGCTTAATGATGTAAATAATTTCATAAATATAGGTTGGTAATCATCATTGTATGCACTAACTCATTATAAGGGAAATGATGTGAATAACTTTAATAGGGAAAATAAGTTAATGCATGTTAGGAAACAAGAATGTGATCAAATCAAACTTGGCCCCACATGGTGATTGTTTGGAAATACGAGCACAGAGTATGGCAGTAGAAACAAAAAAAATATCTATTTGTATTCCCATAATAGCAAGATCGCGTCAACTAATATGATATGGGAAGGATGGTTTAATGAGTTTATACATGGTCCTGGAGCAAGTCCATCGACAACAACTCATTGCAATGCAACTATCTTCTAGTTTCTCTTGGATAGTGTTTGTGCAGCTCCTAGTCTTCTCCATGGATGGCAGACTAGACAGCTTCTGCAACAACTCCTGTAGACTCACCACAGATTGCAAACTGACAGTTTCCTCTTAGTAGTAGCCAAAGGACTCCCGCCTCTAGAGTAGTCCACATGGACCAACTAGAACTCATGTCTTCCTGCTAGAACAGACATGAAGGAGTTGTCCCTCTCATTGGGGTACTAGTCACCAACTTGCTCTCCCACAACAATGATCCTCAGTTGTTCTCTCCCTCTCTATCCCTCCCTAGTCGGGTAGGACTTGCTTGGACTCTCTTGGTTACCACAACCAGAGATGACAACAATTGTTAGAGCAATTTATTCTCAATTGTCTGTTTTGGGAAGCCCCCAGTACCCTTCTATTTATAGGTGGGGATAGGATCAGGGTTCCCAGTATGTTCAGGATCTATGTGTAAGTGGAAGGGACTAGAAGATCTTGAATTTTCACAACCTACAAAATATGAAATAATCATTTAGTTAAGCATGAGATAATTCATAGATCTTTGGGTTTTGATTACCAAGGAATCAAAACTTCACAAGTTGTCTCAGATGAGAGACGGTCGCCTCATTTATCCAAGTTTGTTTCGCTATGTTTCCCAATCGCATATGAATTTGGCAATTCAAATCCAAATAATGCACGACATGACATCAGCACTAATCCTTGATGCAATCGAATTTTCCCATGAGATGAGCGATCTTGCTCATGAAAGATGGTCGTATTGCTCACCCAGATAGTCTTTTAGTGAGCTGAGTTGAGCCGATCAGTTCAACAGAATGAACCAGTTAGTTCACACCTCAATTTGAACAGAGCTTTAGTCAATTCAATTTATGATCAGCATGACAATCCTAATGGTTGTCTCAACATTTGATTCGATTGTTTGGCACTCCAAACGGTCATCTCACCCTATGAGATGATTGGATAGAAGTGTAGTCACCTAATCCATTACGTGAATTGAGTACCTAAATACTTTAGTTTTCAATCCAATCATCATTCAATATTAAACTCCTCTTCTAGATGAGTTCCTATGTGTGTGACCCTATAAGTCCCATATCACATTGCAGTGAATGTCCATAACTAACTTATGACATCACAAGCAGAGAGTGGTGCCTAGTTGCATATCAGTACTACCCAAGTGAATAGAAAGTTGGAGAACAACTTCAACCTACAATCTGTGTAAGGTGTTGTAATGATTGTATAATTCCTTTGTCATTGATATCTGAGAAGAACCTGAGGCACAAAATCATCATCCTCTCAACGTTCAATCTATGTTCCTTGAACCAAGAGCAGACTATCTGACATAAGTGACCTCAATATCATATATTGGTTCACATGTACATACACATGCATTTCTCAGCCTCTCTTATCAAGTGGCCAGGATATCTAACTCCAGTAGGAGGGACAAACCCCATCTCTATCACTCACAGTCAATCCCCATGTGTTAAAGCTACCAATCATCACCTTCATGGCAACCTGTATTTCGAGACTACATTTTTTGACGTCAAAGTATACCCAACGACATGTGATGGGTGTTGTGATTTCAGGTCTAAAAACCACAATCACCACCCTCACTACGAGAGATGACTATGACCACCAATGATGGTTTCCATGTGTCACTCTCAAGGTGGATTTGTCTGATACATTATTCCATAACATATATATATGTGCCTGGTTTGATATGCCATATCATGACTAATGATATTCTGTCATCAACCAACCCACCTTCATTCTTATGTGTTATTGGTTTCTATCTACCTTTCACGGTAACAACTAACTAGGGACATAATAATAATGTACATACTCTTAGCATTCATATGATCTCATTCTCCAAGTCACATACTTGAAGACATACGTCATTGAGTATTGTCATTATTTAGACATTCATAATATTTCCTCATTGTCTCATAAATGAATGCAACATAATGAATTGGAAGCTTGCCTTTATGAGTATTAATCAAATTCTTCATGGTATATGCCAAGTCAACCATCATATGATTGTCTCTCTGGGCATACTTACCAACAGACTCCCACTTGCACTTAGAGCCAATCACCCACTAATCTCATTCTTAGTGATCTAAACATGTCCATCATGTTTCTGATGCGCTAGTGCTAATCCAGCGGGTTAGCAACATTTTGCTATTTGGTCGATATTATTGCATGTTTCTAATCTCTTTGCTATGAGATGAACTGCCGTAATATAGTATTTGATATTCCTTTACCAAAAAAGTAGCTCCATTATTGTCAAAATATCACTACTGAGTCATTAATGGTTGGAACATCTATAAGTTCATCATATGATCTTCTAAAACCATATAGTATCACTTTGTGTTCATAACACAAGTATAATTAGCTTCTATTCTAGAATAGTATTAACGGCTATTAGTTCAAAACCCTTCCAACTAAAAACATAGTTTATTGCAATCTTTCTATTGGAAGCTTGCATTGGTGTAACCCTTTACACCCACTCTTCCTTTATTGCTATCTTTAATCACTAGCAATTTATCCTTAAATGCTTCTCAAGTACTAATGGATATCTTTAATGACATTCCTAACCCTTATTGGAATTTAATGTCATCTTGTCACGTACAATACATACAAGATTATAAAGGATAAGTACATTTATATCGTTCATGATAGATCCATTGCTATAGCCTATGGCATCTTAATCATGTCATTTCCATTCTTCACAAGAATTGGAACTTATGGTTCATGAGAGACTAATCGGGATTATCTACTCGAATCCTTCTGTGTTGAACTCCTTCAACACATTGCTATTGTATGTGCTTAGACTTACTTTGTGAAACTTTCAAGAACTATCTCCATAGATCTTGATCTCTATCACGTAGTGTGTTTTACTTCAGCCTTCATTGCCAGTTCTCAATGCTTACAATATTGAGATGTTTCCCCATCATATGTGGAGTATTTATATATGCCCCCACTAAATGTTTTATAATCACAAATTTCATCCTTTATCTTGATTCAAGTCAAACTTTTTGACTATCTCATCAAGTCAAAAGATACCATCTCTGAGATGTTTGTTTTCTTGAAGTCTGTGTCAATTATACATCCTCTCATATATTCCTTTTAAGGAATCTGGTTTTAATTTTCATTTGCCAAATCTTATAGTCTATTTTAACTATACCAACAAGCATGACAATTGGTAAAGGAATTTCTGTTATTTTCAACAACTTGAATTGATTTGAAAAACTTTTCAACCAATATTGTCCTTTTAGGTTATACATGTTGGTCTTCCTATGATAACCCAAATTCACCTTGTTGGTTTTATCCCTTCAGGTGATACTATCAAGGTCATAACTTGTTGGTGTGCATGGACTCCCTAATGACTTTGAGCCATTTCCTAGTTTTTGGTTCTCAATAGCTTCTAGTTGACTAGTTGGCTCATCTTGTCATGGCCAACCTGTCTTAGTTGTTGGATTCTGAATCCTGACATGTTTTACTAGAAATACTTCATTATATTTCATATGATGAATTTGAGATTCCACAACAATTTGTGATTCTCTTAATTCTTATTGTACCTCTTTGTTGACTTTGAACCTTTTGAGTTCTCCTTTTACTCCCACTGATTTTTTTGGAACGCAGTCATCCTAGTAACAAAACACTTTTGTTATTGGAATGGAATCAAAGGAAGTATTCAAAAATTATGGTTTGTGGATTAAACTTATAAGAAATTGTTTTCTTTATATAGGTTTCAATCCTTTAGACACATTAAGGCATTCCCAAATCATATCATATGTGATGTCTTGTAACCTTTCATATGGTACATGATTTAGTGATAGGTATATATTTATGAGGATATTAGAAGATTAGATTAATTGATAATTATATCATGACTCATTATAGTTTGATTCCTTCATTTTGACACATCTCTATGTTCAGATGGATTTGACTTGTGATACATTATCACAGTTCTTTTTTGAAGGGTCTCAAGGCATTTATGTAAAGTATTTCAACATTTGATCTCATCAAAATTTCATAATACTTTTATCAAAGTTATACTTCATTTATAATCTCCTTGAACACTTCAAGAGATTTATGCTTCTATTTTACTGAGTACATATCATCATATTATCAGTAAATGAATTGAGTTATAAGTGATTATCTATAGCATTCATTCCATAAGATCTTCATGCATCACATGTATGAGGTGTGGTGGAAAACTTATCCCCCTACTACATCTAGTGAAGGATGTTATGTCATGTTGTGCATAAGTAAGACTTGCATATTTCCTCAAGTTCATTAACCCAGGGAATCTATATTAACATCAATATGTATTCTAGATATGCATTTCTTATATATACATGCAAGATGACTAATACTAATGATAGTTTTAAGGTAAAAATTATAATCCTTTGGTATAAATGTTATAAAAATTTATTTTGAGATTCTTTTATTCAAAGACCATCTAGATGTTTGGGCATAGACATACAAGATTATGTCTTACTAAATAGAAACATCAAGAACTCACTTTATTGATTTAGCATCCTTGTCATACAAGATGCTCTAAAGTAAATGTTTCTATGTATTGGCATAATAAAATAGAAATTATATTAACTCTATTACATGCCCTTTGGGCTAAGATAAATTTAAATATATACTAAAGCTCCAGCACTCTTGCTCCACCTTGTCCATCTTTGTCCCTCTATGAGGACTTTTACTTCTTGTCCAATTCTGCACTTCAAATATGCCAGATCTTTGTTTGGTATCACATACCAAAATGAGGAAGTAATCAAATTTATCTTATAATATTTATACCTAAAGTGGAGGCCTCGATGCCTTCCTTCTTCTTCTTTAGTTCCTCTAACCATAGTGGGCAATTTCTTTTCCAATGTCCAGGCTGGTGACAATTGCCTCTTTTCTTCACTCCTCCCTTTGCTTTGAGATTTGAAGACTTGGGCTTCTAGCTAACTTTAGAACTCTTCTTAGCTTTGACTTTTCCCCTTTATACTTCCACTTTGTATTGTTAATCACCATCACAGACTTGGGCTTGTCTTTCTTCATTTGTGTCTCAACTATTCTCAACATATATGTCAACAACCTGTCAAAGTTGTTCATGTTGTAGTTCATGACAAACTGACTATATGACTCTAGTAGGGACTGCAGAATCACGTCAATGGCCAACTCTTGACCCAAGTGCAATCCTAGTCTAGCTAGGTTCTCCACATACCCAATGAGCTTGAGTACATGAGGACCTACTACGTCTCCTTCATCCATGGTACATTTGAACAGTGCCTTGGAGATGTCATATGTTTATTGTCTTGACTGATATAGAACATGTTTTTGAGATGTGTAACCATCTCAATAGCATCCACATGTTTCCTCTGCAACTCATAGTTCATGGAGTATAGCATCACATATTTGACATCCACATCATCTTCAATATGCTTCTTGTAAGCATCCATGTTAGCCTTTGGTGCAGTGGGAAGGGGTTCTTCTAGCTCTGGTGTCTCTATGACATAGAGCTTGCACTCTTGTGTGAGAATGATTCTCGATGTCCTCTACCAGCCGCGAAAGTTGTTCCCATTTAGCTTGTCCTTCTCAAGGACCTATCACAGAGAAAAGTGATTGTTGTTGGTTGCCATTGGATTCTACAAACAAATTGCAATTTTTTTGTCAAAACTCAATTTTGATTCTATCTAATTAATATTTTAGCGATAGTGATTAGGTATTTAATTAACTATCATTCTCATTATTTTTTCCAAATTGATTACCCTCAAGTATCAATTTGTAAAATTGTAGCAAATCAATTTTCTAATGAGCATGATCCAAAATGATTTGATTATCACCCGACCAACGCCCCAATAAATAATCAACCATTAATGTAGGCAATTTGCCAATTGCATCATATGCAATTCTTGATAGATAATATACGCAACTCTTTGCCATAATTATTTGTATGCTTCTAGGCTTAGACTCTCTATGAATCACCAGTTTAAGCATGAACCAAGATATGCATCCTGTGAAGGCAAAACCTACATATCTATCATCATACTTCCACAAGATAGACATCGCACCACATGAAGGTGTAACCTTCACTTAGTAGATCAAGATAATCATGTGTGTTGCTAATGGAAAGAATCTTAGACTTATATTTGATTGAGGGATATATATATATATATATATATCCAATCACCACATATATAGTATGTATTATATACATGCTATATCCCAATATGTAAACATGCAATATAAAACAAAAGGTGATGGTTAGGCCATGTCTACTATAATTCCTTAGAGCCACAGGAATTATTACCACCTGGGTCAATCATCACATCACATGTATGAACCTGTTGTTGGTGTATATATGTGCTTGCCAATCTAGGTAGATCAGTTCAACCCATGAACCAGTCATCTTGCCTCTTGATCGGTCGGTTGGTTGATCCTTAGGGATGATCGTCTTGCCTCCTATCCAATTAATGTTTGGACACCTTTGAGACAGACAGCTGGGCCCACCAGGCAATCTTCTGGCTTCCCATGTTCCATCCTCCATGTTCCTCCGGACGGTTAGATCATCTCACAAACTGGTCATCTCATCCAATGATGATCATCTTCTTAGTCTTTTAAAGAAAGGGAATTATCATATTACTACTCTATTACATGATTATAGAGCAATCTTGAGTTACATTTGAGGGGAGCAAAGGTAGGAAAGAATTAACTTTACATTTGGGATGTAGGAGGTAGAGGCTTAGGAATAAAACCAAACCATCCAACCACACACAGATCTTGGGTTATTGGTCATAGCCATGCTATATATCCACCATCAAAATGCTTTTAGGGCGGCGCGTGTAAATTTCTTATATATCATATATATAGTAGTTTTGGGATTATGTGGTATTTGATCACATATGCATATGAGATAGTTTAAATATTCACATCGCATCGTATACAATAAATAAATGATAAAACTAAAATCCAATCATATCGATTATCCTAAAATATAGTGAATTGATGTGGCTCTTATACCTCTGTTGGGAAATACTGGCACAGAGTAGCAGCCGAAACAAAAAAATTACCTATTTGTATTCTCATAATGGTATGATCGCGTCAACTGCTATGAAATAGGAAGGATGGTTTAACGAGTTTATACCTGGTCCTGGAGTAAGTCCAATAATAACAACTTGATTCCATGAAACTATCTTCTAGTTGCTCTTAGACAGTGTTTGTGTAGCTCCTATTCTTCTCCACATACGGAAAATTGGACAACTTATGCAATGACTCTTGCGGGCACACCAAGGACTGCAAATTGATGTTGCCCTCCTAGAAGTAGCCAAAGGACTCCTTCCTCTAGAGTAGTCCATATGGACCAAGTAGAACTCATGTCATTCTATTAGAACGGACATGAAGGAGTTGTCCCTCCCATTGGAGTACTAGTCACCAACTTGCTCTCTCACAACAATGATCCTTAGTTTTTCACTCCCTTGTTATCCCTCTCTAGTCAGGTAGGATTTGCTTGGGCTCTCTTGGTTACCACAACTAGAGAGGACAATGTTGACTCAAGGTCAATTAGGTCAATGTTGACTCACGTCTAAATTGACTAAACCCTTGTTTTGATGATGACTAACCATTCCACATATTGGTGTCTAATGCTTCTACATTGAGTGATTTCAGATTAGGTTTAGACACACTCCAAATGCCCTAACTTGCCCATATCAAATTGGAGAAAAGACAAGTCAAAATAGCTACAAGTGTGCAATTTGGGATCTCTATGTAAATGACCTTAGAATTTCTTTGTAATCACTTGTAATGATTGTATAACTTGTAATTAAGCTTAGAAAAATTATTGGGACACAAAAATCCATCGTTTGTATGGTCAAACAAAAGTTCCAAAATTTTCCAATAGGGTTTTTGTCAGCCGAATTACAAACTCGATCGATCCATGAAATCTGGAACTTTTGTGGGATTCGGCTGAGTTGCAAACTCAGCCGATCCACCATTCATCTGAGTTGCAAACTCAGCCGAACAGACTGTACTGGAATGCAGAAAAAGCAAATCCAACCGTTGGAGATTTTGTTGGGACCCAAAATAGATCTGTTGCAACTTGTAAAACGGCTAGTTTTTGTTCCTAAGTGTTCCCAAAGGCTAAGAGGCATCCCCAACTATAAATAGGACCCCTTGGGCTTCATTCCAAGGTTGAGCATTCATTGCAAACTCTTTGTGAGGTTCCTATTCTTTAGTTGAGTGCTTCCTACAGCCTCCTCTCTCTCTCTAAGCTTAATCACTTGCTACATCCATTAGAGTGAGTAGGAATCTGTAAGAGAGCTAGTCCCATTTGTATATCTTGTGAAGCTCTCACTTCCACAACCTCCCCATCTCTCCATTTCAATCATGAAGATGAAGGTTCTCTCTCTTGTCCAAGAGAGGTGAAGAAGAACAAGGGAAGGAGTCCCTTGGTGAAGATCAAGGCTAAAGACTTGGAGCTAGAGTGGGTAAGCCCTTGGAGAAGGCAGAAGACTCAAGCTCAAGTGGGTAAGACCTTGGTGGAAAGCTTCTCCGAGTGAAGGTGAAGTCAAAGGCGGAAGATCCAAGAAGAGTGGGTAATTCCTGCAAGGCCGAAGACTTGTGCAAGAGTGGGTAAGTCCTTGGAGAAGGCCGAAGACTCTTGCAAAGTGGGTAAGTCCTTGGTAAGGTTGAAGACTCTTTGTATTGGATAGGTAAGTCCTTTGTTGGTCATGTATTGTATGTCTTATTAATGAATATAAGAGTGCAATTGGTTGAAGTCCTAGAGGTTGACCTCTCTAGGAAAGTGGACTGACACACTTCTAGTTTGAAGTGTGGAACCACTCTAAATAGCTTGTCTAATTTGGTGCATGTTCAATCTCTCTTATCCTTGCTATGCATGATTTAGTTGCACTCAAATTACCTATTTAGCAACCTTATCTTGTCATATAATTTGAAGGTTTAATGAGTTTTGTTTAAGTGCTTTCAGCTCTATTGACCCCCCCCCCTCTAGAGCATCTAATCACCCATCTAGGATCCAACAAGTGGTATCAGAGCAGGTCTTCTCGAAGCATACTTCTACAAGTAGGAGAAGATGGGTGACTACCTAGGAGGGAGACTCTCGACCAGCCCTCCAATCTTCAATGGGAGCAACTTCCTCTATTGGAGAAGAAGACTTAAATTCTTCATCCAAGGATCAAGTCTCGAGATGTGGCAAATGGTGAACAGCCCATACATTCTACCAAAGACAAATAGTGAAGAATGGGATGAAGCCACCTTGATGAAAGCAACCTTGAATGCTAGAGCCATGCACATCCTATATGCCTCCATGACCCCCACCGAGTTCAACCGGATTTCCTCTTGTGAGACGGCCTATGAGGTATGGAGAAAGCTTTGCATCACTTATGAAGGGACAGATCAAGTGAAGGAAAGCAAAGTCTACATGCTCAAAGGGTTGCTTGAGAATTTCAAGATGGGAAAGGAGGATAGCATAGCCAACATGTACTCAAGGCTCAACACCATCTTGAATGGTCTTGCTATTCTAGGACATCCTATGTCTAGTGGAGAGATCAACTCAAAGATCCTTAGAACTCTCCCCAAGAGATGGGAATCCAAGGTGACTTCCATTGAAGAAGCAAGGTCTCTTAGAAATATTCCTATTGAAGAGCTCATTGGAAATCTTCAAGCACATGAAGCTACACTTGACAAGAGGGAGGAAGTAGAAAGACAAGAGAAGAAAGAGCTTAAGAGAATGAAGAAGGCTGAAATAAAGGCTCAAATTGAAGCTATCATGGAAAAAGTCTCTTCATCCTCTCAAGCTAAAGAAGATGCCATGTACTCCAAGGGTAGACTCTACAAAGGCAAGTCCTCCTCCATCCGGTGCTTCACATGTGGAAAGAAGGGTCACTACAAGGAAGATTGCCTACAAGGCAAAAAGACCCATCTTCACAAGAAGGAGAAATGGCACTCAAGCTCAAGCGGCTCCTCCAACTCGAGCTCAAGTGAAGATTCTTGTGAAGGATCAAGCTCAAGCTCTAGTGATGAAGGAGAATGCCATTTTGCTCTTATAGCATCAACAAGTGAAGACTCAAATGAGGTAAATCTAGACTCTTTAGATAAAGAATCTTTAATTGCTATTATTCATGATGTTTGTGCCTCTTATAAGTCTTCTAAAAAGAAAAAGAAAAAGCTTGCTAAAATTGTTGATAATTTGCATATAGAACTAGATGATCTTGAATATGCAAATTCTTGCTTGCTTAATGATAAAAATGATTGTCTTAGCCAAGTAGACTCTCTTAAACTTGAAAATGCTAGTTTACTTGATAAGGTAAAATTTCTAGAAGCTCAACCTCTCATGCCTAGTTCTAATGAAGAGCATACTCTAATTGTTGATTCTCTCATGCATGACATTAACGTTCTTAAATCTGAAAACAAAGACAAAGATTTTGTTTTGCATGAATTAGAACTAGAAAATGCCTCCTTGCTTGCTAAAATCAATGGGCATGAATCTTGTTCTAGTTCTACAAATAGAGAGAATGATGTTGCTGCTCTTCATATTGATAAAAACTCTTATTTAACTAAAACTCTTTGCTTAGAAAATGATCTTCTACATGCTAGAGATAACATTAATCAATTGTCTTCTACTATTGCTTCTCTTAAGCATGATAATGATAGTTTAAGATCTTCTTTGCAAAGATTCTTAGTTGGTAAAAAGAATCTTAATCAAATCCTAGACCATACTACTAAACAAATTGGTAGACATGGTTTAGGGTATGATAGTAGTCAAGGGAACAACAAAGATAAAGGACCTCCAATATTCCATGGAGAATCCTCTAGTTCCAAGACTATGGGCACATGCAACTATTGCAATGAATTTGGTCATTATTCTACTTGTTGTCCTTTTAGGAAAGCATCCAAAAGCAATAGGATTTGGGTTGCTAAACTAACTCCTCCGGACCCAAAAACATGATTGGGGACCATTTCATCTTTCTTCTTGTAGGTACTTGCAAATGGATTGATTTGAGCTATTGAATTGCAAATTGACTTGTCAATCCACATAAAAGAAGAAAGGTGAGATGTGTAGAGGGTGACAACAAGTGTAAAAGCAATGGTAAGCACAAAGGTAATGTTTTTCTTGCTTATAACCATTTCTAACTTGTTTTGTCAAGTTAGTGTGCACTATACATATGGTTTTTGAGTCAAAAGTGGCATTTTGTGATTCTCTTCACACTCTTGCTCAAAAACTATTTCTAATGCTTCTATAGTGCATTACTAACTTGCTTAGACATGTTTGGATATGGTTTGTATATTTAGCATGCCTTTAAAAATGTTTTTATGATATATGTGCTTTTTGACAGCTGATATGTCGGTCGAGTTTGCCCTATTGGAACTCGACCGATAGGCACCAATGGGTGTTTCCAGCAGTTGTCATCGGTCGAGTTGCCAATGCACAGAACTCGACCAATTACACTGTGCATAGAATATAAATTTGGCTTATTGAGTGAGAATTTCCCTCTCAACTAGATTTTCTCAACCAATGGCCTTATTCTTTGGCACTCTCATTTGGTACCTTTATATATGCATATTGCCATGTTCTAAATTGCCTATCTTGCTTACAACTCTATCTCTCTAATTGCTCAAAATTGGTATATCTATATCTTGCAATTACTTGCTTTGAGTTGTTTTTGCAGGTTTTGATGATGATCTCTTTGGATCTCTTGGTTGTGTCTTAAATTGCTTCCATTGTGGTCTAACTTGCTACATCTATATAGGTGTATATCTTGTTTGTGATACAACCTTGAGGTTCTTAGGGGTAATCATCTTATGGTAAGGATGCATATATAGTGAGTTATATCCTTTCATGCTTCTAAATTTGCATATCTTTTTGTTTGGATATATCTCTACATCTACTCATAGCTTGCTCTTTGACTTGTGTATCTTTTGGTATATCTTGCTATGATCTAGATCCTACTAGTAGTCCTAAACTTGTGATATCATCTACTAGTAGTTCACATTCATGTAGTTCTAACCATGTCAATAACTGGTATATTTGATCATCTATATGTTATGCTTGTATCTTGTCTCATACATGCTCAAGATTGTTCTTTAAATTGCTTATCTACTATCTTGAATTGCTTGCATAACATTGTGATACAGGGATCATAGATCTACATGATATGTAGAAATTGGAGTAGTTTTGGATTTTATGCAGATTTTGCTCCAGTTTCAATTTTTGGTGCAAGACTAGTGCTTTTCATGCAGAAACGACCTTCTGAGCAAGACCCATCGCTTTGCCATGAGCTTCGATGGTTTTTGGTCAAATTCCATCATCTTGAGGGTCAAAATTGTAATTTATTGTTTTTCTGCATCACCTTATCTTGCATTTTTGGGTTGTTCAAGTATATGTTTTAACTTGCTTTTCTTTCTATGCTTGGACAAGCCCCTATCTGTGCTCTTCTACTCTCCTTATATAACTTTTGTTATCTTCTTTCTCTTAACAAGTGGTGTTTCTTAGTTTCTTCACACCCCCACCTTTTTGAAATGACAAAGGGGGAGAAAGATATGTCTTCTTTTGACAACAGGGAGAAGGCATGTCTTACATGAAGCAAAGAAGCGTGTCCATGTAAAGGGGAGAAGGTAAATGGGAGAAGACATATATGTGTAGAACATATATGAGTAGAAGACATAGTTTCTATAAATGTTATGAAAGCTAACCATGCAGGAGAAATAGCATCAATTGAGGGGGAGTATGAGAACTCCATGCGCATCAATTGAGGGGGAGCATATGAACTCCATTCTATTGAAACCCCTAGGTTTCTCCGAAGGTATGATTTTACGTACAAGCTTTCAATACATTTATGGAATGGTTTGTCATCTTCAAAAAGGGGGAGAATGTTGACTCAAGGTCAATTAGGTCAATGTTGACTCACGTCTAAATTGACTAAACCCTTGTTTTGATGATGACTAACCATTCCACATATTGGTGACTAATGCTTCTACATTGAGTGATTTCAGATTAGGTTTAGACACACTCCAAATGCCCTAACTTGTGCATATCAAATTGAAGAAAAGACAAGTCAAAATAGCTACAAGTGTGCAATTTGGGATCTCTATGTCAATGATCTTAGAATTGCTTTGTAATCACTTGTAATGATTGTATGACTTGTAATTAAGCTTAGAAAAATTATTGGGACACAAAAATCCATCGTTTGTATGGTCAAACAAAAGTTCCAAAATTTCCCAACAGGGTTTTTGTCGGTCGAATTACAAACTCGGCCGATCCATGAAATCTGGAACTTTTGTGGGATTCGGCTGAGTTGCAAACTCAGCCGATCCACCATTCCGCCGAGTTGCAAACTCAGTCGATCCACGGTTCGGCTGAATTGCCTTTATGGAAACTCGGCCGATCAGACTGTACTGGAATGCAGAAAAAGCAAATCCAACCGTTGGAGATTTTGTTGGGACCCAAAATAGATCCATTGCAACTTGTAAAACGGCTAGTTTTCATTCCTAAGTGTTCCCAAAGGCTAAGAGGCATCCCCAACTATAAATAGGACCCCTTGGGCTTCATTCCAAGGTTGCGCATTCATTGCAAACTCTTTGTGAGGTTCCTATTCTATAGTTGAGTGCTTCCTACAGCCTCCTCTCTCTCTCTAAGCTTAATCACTTGCTACATCCATTAGAGTGAGTAGGAAATCTGTAAGAGAGCTAGTCCCATTTGTATATCTTGTGAAGCTCTCACTTCCACAACCTCCCCATCTCTCCATTTCAATCATGAAGATGAAGGTTCTCTCTCTTGTCCAAGAGAGGTGAAGAAGAACAAGGGAAGGAGTCCCTTGGTGAAGATCAAGGCTAAAGACTTGGAGCTAGAGTGGGTAAGCCCTTGGAGAAGGCAGAAGACTCAAGCTCAAGTGGGTAAGACCTTGGTGGAAAGCTTCTCCAAGTGAAGGTGAAGTCAAAGGCGGAAGATCCAAGAAGAGTGGGTAATTCCTGCAAGGCCGAAGACTTGTGCAAAAGTGGGTAAGTCCTTGGAGAAGGTCGAAGACTCTTGCAAAGTGGGTAAGTCCTTGGTAAGGTTGAAGACTCTTTGTATTGGATAGGTAAGTCCTTTGTTGGTAATGTATTGTATGTCTTATTAATGAATATAAGAGTGCAATTGGTTGAAGTCCTAGAGGTTGACCTCTCTAGGCAAGTGGACTGACACACTTCTAGTTTGAAGTGTGGAACCACTCTAAATAGCTTGTCTAATTTGGTGCATGTTCAATCTCTCTTATCCTTGCTATGCATGATTTAGTTGCACTCAAATTACCTATTTCGCAACCTTATCTTGTCATATAATTTGAAGGTTTAATGAGTTTTGTTTAAGTGCTTTCAGCTCTATTCACCCCCCCCTCTAGAGCATCTAATCACCCATCTAGGATCCAACAAGTGGTATCAGAGCAGGTCTTCTCCAAGCATACTTCTACAAGTAGGAGAAGATGGGTGACTACCTAGGAGGGAGACTCTCGACCAGCCTTCCAATCTTCAATGGGAGCAACTTCCTCTATTGGAGAAGAAGACTTCAATTCTTCATCCAAGGATCAAGTCTCGAGATGTGGCAAATGGTGAACAGCCCATACATTCTACCAAAGACAAATAGTGAAGAATGGGATGAAGCCACCTTGATTAAAGCAACCTTGAATGCTAGAGCCATGCACATCCTATATGCCTCCATGACCCCCACCGAGTTCAACCGGATTTCCTCTTGTGAGACGGCCTATGAGGTATGGAGAAAGCTTTGCATCACTTATGAAGGGACAGATCAAGTGAAGGAAAGCAAAGTCTACATGCTCAAAGGGTTGCTTGAGAACTTCAAGATGGGAAAGGAGGATAGCATAGCCAAAATGTACTCAAGGCTCAACACCATCTTGAATGGTCTTGCTATTCTAGGACATCCTATGTCTAGTGTAGAGATCAACTCAAAGATCCTTAGAACTCTCCCCAAGAGATGGGAATCCAAGGTGACTTCCATTGAAGAAGCAAGGTCTCTTAGGGATATTCCTATTGAAGAGCTCATTGGAAATCTTCAAGCACATGAAGCTACACTTGACAATAGGGAGGAAGTAGAAAGACAAGAGAAAAAAGAGCTTAAGAGAATGAAGAAGGCTGAAATAAAGGCTCAAATTGAAGCTATCATGGAAAAAGTCTCTTCATCCTCTCAAGCTAAAGAAGATGACATGTACTCCAAGGGTAGACTCTACAAAGGCAAGTCCTCCTCCATCCGGTGCTTCACATGTGGAAATAAGGGTCACTACAAGGAAGATTGCCCACAAGGCAAAAAGACCCATCTTCACAAGAAGGAGAAATGGCACTCAAGCTCAAGCGGCTCCTCCAACTCGAGCTCAAGTGAAGATTCTTGTGAAGGATCAAGCTCAAGCTCTAGTGATGAAGGAGAATGCCATTTTGCTCTTATAGCATCAACAAGTGAAGACTCAAATGAGGTAAATCTAGACTCTTTAGATAAAGAATCTTTAATTGCTATTATTCATGATGTTTGTGCCTCTTATAAGTCTTCTAAAAAGAAAAAGAAAAAGCTTGCTAAAATTGTTGATAATTTGCATATAGAACTAGATGATCTTGAATATGCAAATTCTTGCTTGCTTAATGATAAAAATGATTGTCTTAGCCAAGTAGACTCTCTTAAACTTGAAAATGCTAGTTTACTTGATAAGGTAAAATTTCTAGAAGCTCAACCTCTCATGCCTAGTTCTAATGAAGAGCATACTCTAATTGTTGATTCTCTCATGCATGACATTAACGTTCTTAAATCTGAAAACAAAGACAAAGATTTTGTTTTGCATGAATTAGAACTAGAAAATGCCTCCTTTCTTGCTAAAATCAATGGGCATGAATCTTGTTCTAGTTCTACAAACAGAGAGAATGATGTTGCTGCTCTTCATATTGATAAAGACTCTTATTTAACTAAAACTCTTTGCTTAGAAAATGATCTTCTACATGCTAGAGATAACATTAATCAATTGTCTTCTACTATTGCTTCTCTTAAGCATGATAATGATAGTTTAAGATCTTCTTTGCAAAGATTCTTAGTTGGTAAAAAGAATCTTAATCAAATCCTAGACCATAGTACTAAACAAATTGGTAGACATGGTTTAGGGTATGATAGTAGTCAAGGGAACAACAAAGATAAAGGACCTCCAATATTCCATGGAGAATCCTCTAGTTCCAAGACTATGGGCACATGCAACTATTGCAATGAATTTGGTCATTATTCTACTTGTTGTCCTTTTAGGAAAGCACCCAAAAGCAATAGGATTTGGGTTGCTAAACTAACTCCTCCGGACCCAAAAACATGATTGGGGACCATTTCATCTTTCTTCTTGTAGGTACTTGCAAATGGATTGATTTGAGATATTGAATTGCAAATTGACTTGTCAATCCACATAAAAGAAGAAAGGTGAGATGTGTAGAGGGTGACAACAAGTGTAAAAGCAATGGTAAGCACAAAGGTAATGTTTTTCTTGCTTATAACCATTTCTAACCTGTTTTGTCAAGTTAGTGTGCACTATACATATGGTTTTTGAGTCAAAAGTGGCATTTTGTGATTCTCTTCACACTCTTGCTCAAAAGCTGTTTCTAATGCTTCTATAGTGCATTACTAACTTTCTTAGACATGTTTGGATATGGTTTGTATATTTAGCATGCCTTTAAAAATGTTTTTATGATATATGTGCTTTTTGACAGCTGATCTGTCGGTCGAGTTTGCCCTATTGGAACTCAACCGATAGGCACCAATGGGTGTTGCCAGCAGTTGTCATCGGTCGAGTTGCCAATGCACAGAACTCGACCAATTACACTGTGCATAGAATATAAATTTGGCTTATTGAGTGAGAATTTCCCTCTCAACTAGATTTTCTCAACCAATGGCCTTATTCTTTGGCACTCTCATTTGGTACCTTTATATATGTATATTGCCATGTTCTAAATTGCCTATCTTGCTTACAACTCTATCTCTCTAATTGCTCAAAATTGGTATATCTATATCTTGCAATTACTTGCTTTGAGTTGTTTTGCAGGTTTTGATGATGATCTCTTTGGATCTCTTGGTTGTGTCTTAAATTGCTTCCGTTGTGGTCTAACTTGCTACATCTATATAGGTGTATATCTTGTTTTTGATACAACCTTGAGGTTCTTAGGGGTAATCATCTTATGGTAAGGATGCATATATAGTGAGTTATATCCTTTCATGCTTCTAAATTTGCATATCTTTTTGTTTGGATATATCTCTACATCTACTCATAGCTTGCTCTTTGACTTGTGTATCTTTTGGTATCTCTTGCTATGATCTAGATCCTACTAGTAGTCCTAAACTTGTGATATCATCTACTAGTAGTTCACATTCATGTAGTTCTAACCCTGTCAATAATTGGTATATTTGATCATCTATATGTTATGCTTGTATCTTGTCTCATACATGCTCAAGATTGTTCTTTAAATTGCTTATCTACTATCTTGAGTTGCTTGCATAACATTGTGATGCAGGGTTCATAGATCTACATGGTATGTAGAAATTGGAGTAGTTTTGGATTTTATGCAGATTTTGCTCCAGTTTCAGTTTTTGGTGCAAAACTAGTGCTTTTCATGCAGAAACGACCTTCTGAGCAAGACTCGTCGCTTTTCCATGAGCTCCGATGGTTTTTGGTCAAATTCCATCATCTTGAGGGTCAAAATTGTAATTTATTGTTTTTCTGCATCACCTTATCTTGCATTTTTGGGTTGTTCAAGTATATGCTTTAACTTGCTTTTCTTTCTATGCTTGGACAAGCCCCTATCTGTGCTCTTCTACTCTCCTTATATAACTTTTGTTATCTTCTTTCTCTTAACAAGTGGTGTTTCTTAGTTTCTTCACACCCCCACCTTTTTGAAATGACAAAGGGGGAGAAAGATATGTCTTCTTTTGACAACAGGGAGAAGGCATGTCTTACATGAAGCAAAGAAGCGTGTCCATGTAAAGGGGAGAAGGTAAATGGGAGAAGACATATATGTGTAGAACATATATGAGTAGAAGACATAGTTTCTATAAATGTTATGAAAGCTAACCATGCAGGAGAAATAGCATCAATTGAGGGGGAGTATGAGAACTCCATGCGCATCAATTGAGGGGGAGCATATGAACTCCATTCTATTGAAACCCCTAGGTTTCTCCGAAGGTATGATTTTACGTACAAGCTTTCAATACATTTATGGAATGGTTTGTCATCTTCAAAAAGGGGGAGAATGTTGACTCAAGGTCAATTAGGTCAATGTTGACTCACGTCTAAATTGACTAAACCCTTGTTTTGATGATGACTAACCATTCCACATATTGGTGTCTAATGCTTCTACATTGAGTGATTTCAGATTAGGTTTAGACACACTCCAAATGCCCTAACTTGCGCATATCAAATTGGAGAAAAGACAAGTCAAAATAGCTACAAGTGTGCAATTTGGGATCTCTATGTCAATGATCTTAGAATTGCTTTGTAATCACTTGTAATGATTGTATGACTTGTAATTAAGCTTAGAAAAATTATTGGGACACAAAAATCCATCGTTTGTATGGTCAAACAAAAGTTCCAAAATTTCCCAACAGTGTTTTTGTCGGCCGAATCACAAACTCGGCCGATCCATGAAATCTGGAACTTTTGTGGGATTCGGCCGAGTTGCAAACTCAGCCGATCCATCATTCGGCCAAGTTGCAAACTCAGCCGATCCACGGTTCGGTTGAATTGCCTTTATGGAAACTCGGACGATCAGACTGTACTGGAATGCAGAAAAAGCAAATCCAACCGTTGGAGATTTTGTTGGGACCCAAAATAGATCCGTTGCAACTTGTAAAATGGCTAGTTTTTGTTCCTAAGTGTTCCCAAAGGCTAAGAGGCATCCCCAACTATAAATAGGACCCCTTGGGTTTCATTCCAAGGTTGAGCATTCATTGCAAACTCTTTGTGAGGTTCCTATTCTATAGTTGAGTGCTTCCTACAGCCTCCTCTCTCTCTCTCTAAGCTTAATCACTTGCTACATCCATTAGAGTGAGTAGGAATCTGTAAGAGAGCTAGTCCCATTTGTATATCTTGTGAAGCTCTCACTTCCACAACCTCCCCATCTCTCCATTTCAATCATGAAGATGAAGGTTCTCTCTCTTGTCCAAGAGAGGTGAACAAGAACAAGGGAAGGAGTCCCTTGATGAAGATCAAGGCTAAAGACTTGGAGATAGAGTGGGTAAGCCCTTGGAGAAGGCAGAAGACTCAAGCTCAAGTGGGTAAGACCTTGGTGGAAAGCTTCTCCGAGTGAAGGTGAAGTCAAAGGCAGAAGATCCAAGAAGAGTGGGTAATTCCTGCAAGGCCGAAGACTTGTGCAAGAGTGGGTAAGTCCTTGGAGAAGGACGAAGACTCTTGCAAAGTGGGTAAGTCCTTGGTAAGGTTGAAGACTCTTTGTATTGGATAGGTAAGTCCTTTGTTGGTCATGTATTGTATGTCTCATTAATGAATATAAGAGTGCAATTGGTTGAAGTCCTAGAGGTTGACCTCTCTAGGCAAGTGGACTGACACACTTCTAGTTTGAAGTGTGGAACCACTCTAAATAGCTTGTCTAATTTGGTGCATGTTCAATCTCTCTTATCCTTGCTATGCATGATTTAGTTGCACTCAAATTACCTATTTAGCAACCTTATCTTGTCATATAATTTGAAGGTTTAATGAGTTTTGTTTAAGTGCTTTCAGCTCTATTCACCCCCCCCTCTAGAGCATCTAATCACCCATCTAGGATCCAACAAGTGGTATCAGAGCAGGTCTTCTCGAAGCATACTTCTACAAGTAGGAGAAGATGGGTGACTACCTAGGAGGGAGACTCTTGACCAGCCTTCCAATCTTCAATGGGAGCAACTTCCTCTATTGGAGAAGAAGACTTCAATTCTTCATCCAAGGATCAAGTCTCGAGATGTGGCAAATGGTGAACAGCCCATACATTCTACCAAAGACAAATAGTGAAGAATGGGATGAAGCCACCTTGATGAAAGCAACCTTGAATGCTAGAGCCATGCACATCCTATATGCCTCCATGACCCCCACCGAGTTCAACCGGATTTCCTCTTGTGAGACGGCCTATGAGGTATGGAGAAAGCTTTGCATCACTTATGAAGGGACAGATCAAGTGAAGGAAAGCAAAGTCTACATGCTCAAAGGGTTGCTTGAGAACTTCAAGATGGGAAAGGAGGATAGCATAGCCAACATGTACTCCAATCTCAACACCATCTTGAATGGTCTTGCTATTCTAGGACATCCTATGTCTAGTGGAGAGATCAACTCAACGATCCTTAGAACTCTCCCCAAGAGATGGGAATCCAAGGTGACTTCCATTGAAATAGCAAGGTCTCTTAGGGATATTCCTATTGAAGAGCTCATTGGAAATCTTCAAGCACATGAAGCTACACTTGACAAGAGGGAGGAAGTAGAAAGACAAGAGAAGAAAGAGCTTAAGAGAATGAAGAAGGCTGAAATAAAGGCTCAAATTGAAGCTATCATGGAAAAAGTCTCTTCATCCTCTCAAGCTAAAGAAGATGTCATGTACTCCAAGGGTAGACTCTACAAAGGCAAGTCCTCCTCCATCCGGTGCTTCACATGTGGAAAGAAGGGTCACTACAAGGAAGATTGCCCACAAGGCAAAAATACCCATCTTCACAAGAAGGAGAAATGGCACTCAAGCTCAAGCGGCTCCTCCAACTCGAGCTCAAGTGAAGATTCTTGTGAAGGATCAAGCTCAAGCTCTAGTGATGAAGGAGAATGCCATTTTGCTCTTATAGCATCAACAAGTGAAGACTCGAATGAGGTAAATCTAGACTCTTTAGATAAAGAATCTTTAATTGCTATTATTCATGATGTTTGTGCCTCTTATAAGTCTTCTAAAAAGAAAAAGAAAAAGCTTGCTAAAATTGTTGATAATTTGCATATAGAACTAGATGATCTTGAATATGCAAATTCTTGCTTGCTTAATGATAAAAATGATTGTCTTAGCCAAGTAGACTCTCTTAAACTTGAAAATGCTAGTTTACTTGATAAGGTAAAATTTCTAGAAGCTCAACCTCTCATGCCTAGTTCTAATGAAGAGCATACTCTAATTGTTGATTCTCTCATGCATGACATTAACGTTCTTAAATCTGAAAACAAAGACAAAGATTTTGTTTTGCATGAATTAGAACTAGAAAATGCCTCCTTGCTTGCTAAAATCAATGGGCATGAATCTTGTTCTAGTTCTACAAATAGAGAGAATGATGTTGCTGCTCTTCATATTGATAAAGACTCTTATTTAACTAAAACTCTTTGCTTAGAAAATGATCTTCTACATGCTAGAGATAACATTAATCAATTGTCTTCTACTATTGCTTCTCTTAAGCATGATAATGATATTTAAGATCTTCTTTGCAAAGATTCTTAGTTGGTAAAAAGAATCTTAATCAAATCCTAGACCATACTACTAAACAAATTGGTAGACATGGTTTAGGGTATGATAGTAGTCAAGGGAACAACAAAGATAAAGGACCTCCAATATTCCCTGGAGAATCCTCTAGTTCCAAGACTATGGGCACATGCAACTATTGCAATGAATTTGGTCATTATTCTACTTGTTGTCCTTTTAGGAAAGCACCCAAAAGCAATAGGATTTGGGTTGCTAAACTAACTCCTCCGGACCCAAAAACATGATTGGGGACCATTTCATCTTTCTTCTTGTAGGTACTTGCAAATGGATTGATTTGAGCTATTGAATTGCAAATTGACTTGTCAATCCACATAAAAGAAGAAAGGTGAGATGTTTAGAGGGTGACAACAAGTGTAAAAGCAATGGTAAGCACAAAGGTAATGTTTTTCTTGCTTATAACCATTTCTAACCTGTTTTGTCAAGTTAGTGTGCACTATACATATGGTTTTTGAGTCAAAAGTGGCATTTTGTGATTCTCTTCACACTCTTGCTCAAAAACTGTTTCTAATGCTTCTATAGTGCATTACTAACTTGCTTAGACATGTTTGGATATGGTTTGTATATTTAGCATGCCTTTAAAAATGTTTTTATGATATATGTGCTTTTTGACAGCTGATCTGTCGGTCGAGTTTGCCCTATTAGAACTCGACCGATAGGCACCAATGGGTGTTGCCAGCAGTTGTCATCGGTCGAGTTGCCAATGCACAGAACTCGACCGATTACACTGTGCATAGAATATAAATTTGGCTTATTGAGTGAGAATTTCCCTCTCAACTAGATTTTCTCAACCAATGGCCTTATTCTTTGGCACTCTCATTTGGTACCTTTATATATGCATATTGCCATGTTCTAAATTTCCTATCTTGCTTACAACTCTATCTCTCTAATTTCTCAAAATTGGTATATCTATATCTTGAAATTACTTGCTTTGAGTTGTTTTTGCAGGTTTTGATGATGATCTCTTTGGATCTCTTGGTTGTGTCTTAAATTGCTTCCGTTGTGGTCTAACTTGCTACATCTATATAGGTGTATATCTTGTTTTTGATACAACCTTGAGGTTCTTAGGGGTAATCATCTTATGGTAAGGATGCATATATAGTGAGTTATATCCTTTCATGCTTCTAAATTTGCATATCTTTTTGTTTGGATATATCTGTACATCTACTCATAGCTTGCTCTTTGACTTGTGTATCTTTTGGTATCTCTTGCTATGATCTAGATCCTACTAGTAGTCCTAAACTTGTGATATCATCTACTAGTAGTTCACATTCATGCAGTTCTAACCCTGTCAATAATTGGTATATTTGATCATCTATATGTTATGCTTGTATCTTGTCTCATACATGCTCAAGATTGTTCTTTAAATTGCTTATCTACTATCTTGAGTTGCTTGCATAACATTGTGATGCAGGGTTCATAGATCTACATGATATGTAGAAATTGGAGTAGTTTTGGATTTTATGCAGATTTTGCTCCAGTTTCAGTTTTTGGTGCAAGACTAGTGCTTTTCATGCAGAAACGACCTTCTGAGCAAGACTCATCGCTTTGCCATGAGCTCCGATGGTTTTTGGTCAAATTCCATCATCTTGAGGGTCAAAATTGTAATTTATTGTTTTTCTGCATCACCTTATCTTGCATTTTTGGGTTGTTCAAGTATATGCTTTAACTTGCTTTTCTTTCTATGCTTGGACAAGCCCCTATCTGTGCTCTTCTACTCTCCTTATATAACTTTTGTTATCTTCTTTCTCTTAACAAGTGGTGTTTCTTAGTTTCTTCACACCCCCACCTTTTTGAAATGACAAAGGGGGAGAAAGATATGTCTTCTTTTGACAACAGGGAGAAGGCATGTCTTACATGAAGCAAAGAAGTGTGTCCATGTAAAGGGGAGAAGGTAAATGGGAGAAGACATATATGTGTAGAACATATATGAGTAGAAGACATAGTTTCTATAAATGTTATGAAAGCTAACCATGTAGGAGAAATAGCATCAATTGAGGGGGAGTATGAGAACTCCATGCGCATCAATTGAGGGGGAGCATATGAACTCCATTCTATTGAAACCCCTAGGTTTCTCCGAAGGTATGATTTTACGTACAAGCTTTCAATACATTTATGGAATGGTTTGTCATCTTCAAAAAGGGGGAGAATGTTGACTCAAGGTCAATTAGGTCAATGTTGACTCACGTCTAAATTGACTAAACCCTTGTTTTGATGATGACTAACCATTCCACATATTGGTGTCTAATGCTTCTACATTGAGTGATTTCAGATTAGGTTTAGACACACTCCAAATGCCCTAACTTGCGCATATCAAATTGGAGAAAAGACAAGTCAAATTAGCTACAAGTGTGCAATTTGGGATCTCAATGTAAATGACCTTAGAATTGCTTTGTAATCACTTGTAATGATTGTATGACTTGTAATTAAGCTTAGAAAAATTATTTGGACACAAAAATCCATCGTTTGTATGGTCAAACAAAAGTTCCAAAATTTCCCAACGGGGTTTTTGTCGGTCGAATTACAAACTCGGCCGATCCATGAAATCTGGAACTTTTGTGGGATTCAGCCGAGTTGCAAACTCAGCCGATCCACCATTCGGTCAAGTTGCAAACTCAGCCAATCCACGGTTCGGCTGAATTGCCTTTATGGAAACTCGGCCGATCAGACTGTACTAGAATGCAGAAAAAGCAAATCCAACCGTTGTAGATTTTGTTGGGACCCAAAATAGATCTGTTGCAACTTGTAAAACGGCTATTTTTCGTTCGTAAGTGTTCCCAAAGGCTAAGAGGCATCCCCAACTATAAATAGGACCCCTTGGGCTTCATTCCAAGGTTGAGCATTCATTGCAAACTCTTTGTGAGGTTCCTATTCTATAGTTGAGTGCTTCCTACAGCCTCCTCTCTCTCTCTAAGCTTAATCACTTGCTACATCCATTAGAGTGAGTAGGAAATCTATAAGAGAGCTAGTCCCATTTGTATATCTTGTGAAGCTCTCACTTCCACAACCTCCCCATCTCTCCATTTCAATCATGAAGATGAAGGTTCTCTCTCTTGTCCAAGAGAGGTGAAGAAGAACAAGGGAAGGAGTCCCTTGGTGAAGATCAAGGCTAATGACTTGGAGCTAGAGTGGGTAAGCCCTTGGAGAAGGCAGAAGACTCAAGCTCAAGTGGGTAAGACCTTGGTGGAAAGCTTCTCCGAGTGAAGGTGAAGTCAAAGGCGGAAGATCCAAGAAGAGTGGGTAATTCCTGCAAGGCCGAAGACTTGTGCAAGAGTGGGTAAGTCCTTGGAGAAGGCCGAAGACTCTTGCAAAGTGGGTAAGTCCTTGGTAAGGTTGAAGACTCTTTGTATTGGATAGGTAAGTCCTTTGTTGGTGTAACTACCCCGCCTCCCGGTAACCCCCAATTAAGGGAGACCCGAAGGTCAGAGCCGTTATCCCATTAGCGGGATCAAAGGTTCGACAAATAATCAGTAATAATTAATAAACTTTACCAACTAAACTGAAAACTGGTACAAAATAAAACTTTTCTTACCTTGGAAAAACTGGGATTTCTAAACTTCTATCCATGAAGATGATACTCTAACTAATCCTCTGGTGTACGTTACTTCTCATTTAATTCCACATATGCCTCTTTACTGTTTGTTCTTTTCATTTATACCTAAAATGCCGACAAACGAAACTTCGGTCAGTATATCGAAATATACTGGTATGTGGGGTCAACCAAAAGTTTGCACATATGACTAACAATTTAAATATCACAATCAAATTATTTAACAACCCAATTTACACTTTTCAGTATGACATTCTCCACCGCTTTTGCCCTAACCCTGGCATACCCACCTTAGGGTGCCCTTTGCCAATGACTTAAGGCCACCTTCTCATTCCCGAGCTTGGTGCCTGGGGGTCACCACTCATGGTTCCCACTTGTCATGCAATATCATAGGCCACCTTCTTGGTGCCTAGGGTCACCACTCAAGGTGTCCATTGGTCTACCCATCTGGGCCTGACCTTTGGTATCATCCATCAGGGTGGCATGTAGGTGCGAGAATCCATACTTCTATTATTAATGTGATAATCATAGTGACTTTATAATTTACAAATATGAACATCCAAACTGATAATTTGCAGTCAATGCGATCAATCATCCGGCAACCACGCGGGAAACTAATGCGGTTATTCATAAGCGTAACCACATACCTGTACATGCAGATTTGAGACAGAATAGTCCAATAAACAATAGGCAAGCAAGCATTCAATAAGATCCTGAAACAAACATCCAATATTTTCTATCATGGATCATGGCATCCAAGTCTAATAGACCTATTCGAGCCCTAGGGTTACTATTTCATTTTTAGGGTTTCTATTGCAATTAGGGTTTCCTTTCATCTTTTACTATTTTAAACCCTAATTATTCACAAAAGATATTAAGGTTATCCCTTTACAACATTTAACCTTATTTTCGAATTAAAGGCATCATTGTCCATCAATTAAACCCATTAAACTTATCTTACATTAAAACTATCACTTTTATCCATTTAATCCATGACAAGATCATTATGCTTATTTATCATCAATGTGTAATTCATTATACTCTATTACTCATATGAACGTTATTAATCACCAATTCTACATTTTTCATGAGAAAACCCTAATTACTTTATTTAGGGTATTTATCCACAAACTAGGAACTTTAATGCTCGAAATAGTCTTAGATTCAGAATATCCTATCTTTAATCATGAAATTAATCAATTACAGCCATGAATAGTCGAATTAGTCAACATTAGGGTTTCAAGGCCCATTAAAACATATTTATGCACAAGAAACTCTAAATTAACTAATTATATGCAAAGTTCATCCTTTTTCTTCCTAATGTTCCTTTTTATTATTAACAGGCTAATATCAACTTTAATCATCTATTAAACCCTACTAATCACTTTAAGCATCTCAAAATAGGGTTTCTTAATCATCATTACATTAAAGTTAATAACTTATACTACTTTTCGAATTGCAAGCAGAATTAGGCTTCAACTAAATTTTATTTAGATTCCTCTCGGTTTTCTGATCAACTTTCATGTATAACATGTCCTTATTCGACCTACCATTTATTTACTATGAATTAAACAAATCTCACTTACTCCGGCGAATCAGGAGCTGCCACGTCGCCTATCCCATGCAATGTTGGCGCGGCTTGCTTTCTTTGGAACATAATTAAAAGATGCTTCTGCCCTTCACTTAAACAGTTAGCGCTTTATACCCCGGAGGGTATAACCGTCCAACGACCCCTTGGTCATCACCTACCTCGCGACGCCCTAACCCCGCGCGACCTGTAGCGCGTCGGAGGTCTGTCCTCCCCTCCGGTGGCTCAGGGGTGGCCGTCCATGGCCGCCCCAACCCCATTGTACCCCGGCGCCCTCGGGGCACCATGGAAACGCGGCCGAAGATGGCGTTTTTGGCTTGATATCCTCCGCAACTAGTGCTGCATCTTGCTGCAGTTTTCTGTTTTCTGCAGCCACACGACGGAGGTCGTCCGAAGGCTAGGGTAGGGCTCGATAGGCGATCCTCCTGGAACCGCCGCAGATTCTTCTTGCCTTCAACATGACCCCACTTCAACCCTCCATGCTCTAGGAAGCACTACACGTTCTTGGTTAGGGTTTGAAGGTGAAAACGAGGAAGAAGAATAGAAAGAAGAAGGGGACGTGGGTTTCTCTCTCTGGGCCTCGACCATGGCTTTACCCCTTTATATAGGGTGGTATCCATGCCCAGATTACTTGCCCACAAAGCAATCACGGCTATTCCTTCTAGGAAAGGGATTTCCCTATTTTACAAGTATTCTTCTCTCTTTCTTTGCATATTTTGTTCATTAGATCTTAGGAACTCGAAATTCCTCTCACCTAATCTCTTTATTTCTTGCTTTTCACTCCATAGGCACGACATCCTATTTTCCCTTAATAGAAAATTACTTCCTTTTTTAGCAATACCATGTAATCTATGAATTATGTATTCGCCTTATATTCTTATTTTATAATTATGGTATTTTCTCTTTCTTCTCCTTTATTGGGGCTCCATGGCACCCAAGAAACTTTAAGAATTCGAAATTCCTTTTAAAGGAATACCCATTATCCTTAAATGCATCAATATGCATAATTCTCATTATCTTGTTTTATTTCTTATTAAAATATTTCCTTTTTTGGATTTCTCTTTATTTCTCTCTTATTTTCCTCATTAGCATTCCTTTTATCATTAGAAATCATTGGGATACGAAATCCCACTAAGGATAACTCAAAAATACCTCTTTTCACATATTTTCCCTTTTCATCAATGTTTTCAATTTCTTTATTAACAAGGCAATACTTAATTGCTATTTTCTTTTCTTATTGCCTTTTCTTTGCAACTTTGGACTCCTTGGAACCCAAGGAATCTAAGAGGCACGAAATCCTCTTTGGATTTGCCTTCTAGAGGTTTCCAAACCTTTCTTATCTCAAATTCTCATTTATTCATTAATAAATCGAATATCCTTGTTATTGGGCCCAATAGCCAATAAAGCCCGCAATTCAAACAACAAGGCTATTGTAAATGAAATCCATTAATTCAAAATAGATTATATCAATTATTTGTTCAAAAATATTTAATATGAGAAATTATATTTCTCAGCAAATGAACCCAAAATTAGGGTTGTAACAGTTGGTCATGTATTGTATGTCTTATTAATGAATATAAGAGTGTGATTGGTTGAAGTCCTAGAGGTTGACCTCTCTAGGCAAGTGGACTGACACACTTCTAGTTTGAAGTGTGGAACCACTCTAAATATCTTGTCTAATTTGGTGCATGTTCAATCTCTCTTATCGTTGCTATGCATGATTTAGTTTCACTCAAATTACCTATTTAGCAACCTTATCTTGTCATATAATTTGAAGGTTTAATGAGTTTTGTTTAAGTGCTTTCAGCTCTATTCACCCCCACCCTCTAGAGCATCTAATCACCCATCTAGGATCCAACAGACAATAATTGTCAGAGCAACTAATTATCAATTGTGTATGTTGGGAAGCCCCCCAGTACCCTTCTATTTATAGGTAGGGTTAGGATTAGGGTTCCTAGTCTATCTGGGATCTGTGTGGGAGTGGAAGGGACCATAAGATCTTGAATTTTTGCAACCTATAAAATTTGAAGCGGTCATTTTACAACCAAAATGGTCATTTAACAACCGAAATGGACATCTCACAATGTCGACTCATTCATCTAGACGATCGTTTCACTATTTTCCCAAATGCATATGAATTTAGAAATTCGAAACCAATTAATGCATGACATGACATCATCACTAATCTTGATGCAATCGAATATCCCCACAAATTGAGCGATCTCACTCATCCAAACAGTTGTCTGGTGAGCCGTCTTGCTCACCCATACGGTCGTTTGGTGAGCCGAGTCGAGCCGGTGGGTTCACACCTCAGTTTGAGCATAGTTTTAGCCAATTAAATTTCAGATCAGCCTGACAATCCAAATGTCCATCTCAACATTTGAGTTGATCATTTGACACTCTAAATGTCTATATCACCCTATGATACGATCAGCTGGCAATGTAGTCAGCTGATCCCTTACGTGAATTGAGTACCTAAATACTTTAGTAATCAATCCAATCATCATTCAAGATTAAACTCCCCTTCTAGATGAGTTCCTATGTGTGTGACTCTATAGGTCACATATCATGTTGGCCCCTTCTAGATGAGTTCCTATGTGTGTGACTCTATAGGTCACATATCATGTTGGCAGTGAATGTCCATAACTAACTTATGACATCACAAGTAGAGAGTGGTGCCTAGTCACACATTGGTCCTACCCAAGTGAATTGAAAGTTGGGGAACAACTTTCAACCTACAATCATGTAAGGTGTTGTAGTGATTGCATAATTCCTTTGTCAGTGATATCCGGGATGAACTTGAGGCATGGAATTTCCATCCTCTGAATGTTCAATTCATGTTCCTTAAACCAAGAGCAGACTGTCTGAGATAATGTGACCTCAATATCATATATTGATTCACATGTACATGTGCATGCGTTTCTCCGTCTCGCTTATCAAGTGGCCAATATATCAAACTCTAGTAGGAGGGACAAATTTCATCTCTATCACTCACAGTCAATCCCCATGTGTCAAAGCTACCCAATCATCACCTTAATGACAACCCATATTACGAGATTATGTTTGATAATGTCATAGTATACCCAACAACATGTGATGAGTGCATTCTATGTGTCACTCTCAAGGTGGGTATGTTCGATACACTATTACATAACATGTATCTGTGTGGCTGGTGTAACGACCTCACTTTCTGTGTCCCCCAATTAAGGAAAGACCTTCAAGTTGAGAGTCATTACCTATATTCCCAAGGATCCAGATTTAGCAAATAATAAATAATATAATACAATTTCATTAATTCACAAATATTGTTTACAAAATGCTTACATGAAGTTTCATTATCGGAACTGTACATAGAGAAGAAGTGTCAGTCTAGATCCTCCTTACTTAGATTAATGTCTTCACATGGTTCCATCTTTATCTTCATGTCCCTTATCATGTATATCATCATATACCTAAAACGCTGTGAAACAAAACACGGTCAGTATGACAAGTCATACCGGTATGTGGGGGAAAAAATCACAAGTAATGAAAACAACATAATTCAACAATTAATGTTCAACTAACCAAATTTAACATTTTCACCATGACTACCCAATCTAGGTTTCTCCACCCTCTATCATAACCCCTCAGGACCTCATACTACAGAATTCACTATCTTCCCCTATCTAGGTGGATGACTTCATCATGTCTCCCACTATCCAGGTGAGTGACTTCTCATGTACCCCTTATTCAGGCTGGAACCAAAATATGCCTTCCCCTATCCAGGTAGATGGTCTTTCCATAGATCCAGAGGTGGCCTAGATTCCGACTAGTCATGTTCATATATAATGTGATAATCATAGTCACTTTAAAGTTTGCATGGAATGAAATAAACAAGCATGTATATATCTTCAAACCATGTGAATAAATCTCTGAGAAACCACATGAAACTACAACAAAAATTCTTAGACGTAACCACATACCTTGATCAGGTGTACTTGATGTCCAAGTAAGAGTAATAAGGAATAACCAAACAAGAAACCAAGCAATTATCCTAAAAGTTAAAGCAATACACCCATGTATCATTATTCTATCCAAATTCATCACTAAGACTGACTTGGGTCTCAAGTTAGGGTTTCATTTAGGTTTTAGCTGCCTAAACCCTAATTATCACTTTTCATGACTTTTGGTTGACAACCCTAATCTTATCATTAATTGCACTTTTAATCTCCAAAAAAACCTAATTAATCATTCAATGACTTATTAATCTCAAATTAGATCCAAGTTATCATTTTTATTCAAAAAGACCAAACTTTGATTATCAAGATCAATTCAACACATTCAGGTCATCAAAACCTAGGAATTAGGGTTCTTATATGTTAATCTCATTAAAGATGGTAACTTTAAGTACTTTTTTTGAACTAGAGGTAGATCAAGATCTTAACCATATTTTTATTGAAATCCTTGGATTCTCCTAATCCACTTTTATATGTAACATGTCTCAATCGTAGTTAGTTATGATTTTTGCAAGATAAACATAAATGGACCAATGAATGGATGCAACGCCAGCAAGTTACCTCTTTTCTTATTCTGATTGAGCTGACTTTGAAACGGGTCAAATGACCCTTCTACCCTAGGTGTTGCGTATGTGTGTGTCATGTGCTCAAGGGTAGAGATGTCTTTTACCTCTGTCTTTGTCTTCCTCATAGAAGTTTGTTGTGTGGTTGGGTCCGACAGTGTCAGGGGGCGTTCCTTCAACCTCATGGACACACATTTTCCCTCACGCATCCCTCAAGTCGTGACTCTATTCCAGTGATACATGAGCTCCACGATGGCATTCTCCCTCTCACCAGCTTGCACTTCCTCCTCCCCGGCTCCACCTATGTTTTCTACCTTGGTAGTGGCAACCCAGGCTCCCATGTGGAGGTGACATAGCCCGCTTCTGCAGACTTCTTCCTATCTGACATGCTTCTCTCGCCGCTATCCGCGGTCCTATCCTTCTTCCTCCTCACATCCACACTCCTTTGTTCTTGCATGTTGTATTATGATGTCACAGTCGCTGATGTCGGCTACTCCTTGTCTCCATCTACGTCCTCCTAATGCCCACTCCCTTGTCATCTCTCTCGGTCATGGCTAGGGTTCCCATCGGCGCCTCTATACCAAGGATGGTAGCATCCTGGTCGGCTAAGTCTTAGGTTGTTGAGAGTGTTGAAGGGAGAGGGAAGAGGGACTAGGTTGGCTTGAGGTGTAATATGGGCACATCGATGTGGGGGGAAGCATTCTACTCTTGTCCCTATATAGCACTAGGGTTGGTATGGAGAGTGAGATGGGCGAGGGGGTCTGGTTTGCTTTCTTGCATTCACGCTATGTAAGGGCACTTGTACACCATAGAAGGAAGGTGCTTTAAGCACAAAACTATCGACCCCCCTACTTTTCCTCCCAAGTCATGGCAACCTATTCTTAATGTAAAAGTCATTAAAGAATAATCTCTCCTTCTTGCCATAGAAAGACTTGGTTAGCAACCATAAACCTTTTAAGAAAACATATAAATATATGGTACTATAAGAATTCTAGATTATTCCTCTACTTCTCTCCTTGATATATTCTTTCCAAATAATTATCCTTATTTCAAGGAAACTCCCCATTACTTTTTCAAGAGTATATTTAGTAATTGAGATTTATTGAAATGTCTCTCCCATATGAACCTGCTCCTTAAGCATTTATTTAAAACAAACACCATGGAAATGTCATTTTTCTCTCAATTTTATAATCATCTTCCTATTATTATTATTTTCAAGTATACAAAAATTCATGTGCAAAAATATCCACGTTTGATATCAAAAACATTATGTTGCCAGACTGGCTAGATAATTATTCCTTTAATTATCTAAACACCATGTATTTTATTTTCCTTTGGAAACTTGTCAATTATTTCATTTATCATAACAAACAACCATTATTATTTATTTGTTCCTTTTATTAATCTTGTGTCACAAGCACCCATGCCACAAAGGCAAATAACATTATTATTTCATGAATATTATGTTTGAGGAAAATTACTTATCAAATCATGAATTTATTCATATATCTCAGTTTTTACCAAATTTGAGGATATTACATTCACCCCTCCTTAAAAGGAATTTTGTCCCCAAAATTCAAAGATACTAAGCTTAAGGTGAATGATAACTCATCTTTGGTTCACAGCTTAGAGTTAGAAATCCTTCTTGGATTATCTTTAACAAATTTTGTTCATATGCAAATTTCTCACACTATTACTAGGATTGGTACTTGAATTCAATTCAAACTATATTGACATCCATAGCATATACATGGTACCATCTTAGTAATTACATCTTCATATTGAAATTCCAATTTCACTTGGTGATTCCCCTTTTCACCTAGGTTTCCAATTGATTCTTCATTTATTTTCACATAAGGGTGAGGTAATACCTCTAACCCTAGGTCATCTCATTAAATTTTCAACTTAGGATATTCATTCTTAGATCTCAATGTTAAGCTTAATATGTATCTACCCAATCTCTATCCCTCATAATGAGATGACATAAGCATTTGACTGCAGCCCAAAAGCAAATTTCATTCCATTCTAAGAGTAGAGATGGCATTCTCACACATTATCTTAAATATCACACTTTAGGTTGAATCATTATCAACATGACTCTGAAACACTCAGTATGTTTTTTATTCCAAAATATTCTTCTACTTCATGAAGTCAAATATCCCCCTTTTTTTAACTCTTGAGTTTGTACACAACTCCTTTCATTATTACATGACTTCTTTGTATCTTTTATATTTACAACTTCAGGTATTGTGAGCCTTAGCCACTTCCTTGAGGTCTCTAGGGGTATAGGTACATTTTAGAGTGATCTCATCCTTATGCATCTAGGGAGTGACCCTCACATTTACCCATTGGCCACATGAACATCATGAAGGTAGCTAATCTCCTGAGACATGGGCCTTAGGTAGGGATGAGCATCGGGTCGGGTTATACTGGGTTTTGTCTATCCCAAACCCAAACTCACATTTTAAAGCAGGTCATGGGCCGGGTTCGGGCCCGAATAAAATTAAAAAAAATACCAGCCCATACCCAGCCCATATAAGAATGCTGGGTTTCGGGCCGGATTCGGGTTTCCCCATATAGCATCAGATGAGCATATAAAATTTTGCTAGATCTAAGTTGCTAACATGGAAACTAAACTACTATGATATGTATTTTGCGATCAACCTTCACAAGAATATATATATATATATATATATATATATATATATATATATATATATATATATAATATACTTTGTGATCAATGTAGCCGAAATATGTATACTTTAGTTGTGTGATCCCCTACAACTATGAAATGGATATTGAAAAAGCAAAAAATCATTTTCTCGTGCATGTGAATGTATGAGACTTAATAAATTAGTAGAAACTACAATGTTGCGACTGTTGCTTCCTCATCCTATATGTATATACAATGAAATGGGTTTTGGAAGGACAAAAGAACATTTTTCTCCTACATGTGGGCGTATGAGAAAAAAAATGAGCATAGTCTACTATGCACTGAGTAAAAGTTCATTAGACTCCTACATGTGGACATAGTAAGATCAAATCAAAAAAAATCAAGTATGTCTATCCATGTCAGTCTATCCATGTCAATGATGGTTATCTTATTGTATCAATTCACTAATCATGTTTATTAATTATAGATTTTCCATGTTTCCATTGGTTGGATACATACTACATATTGCATCAAGAAATATGTATGTTTTGTTTCAGGAAGAATATAGATGTATACATACATATTGTACATAAAATCTAATCTGGGCATTTGGGTTTTTGGGCCTCGGTTTGCCTCCACCCGTACCTGACCCAAATAAAATATGGGTTTAAATTTTAGGCCCAGCCCATACATATTATAAATCATGTTTGAGTCTGGATTGGGTTATGTGGGCTGGTTTGTGGGTCAGACTGACCTGATGCCCATCCCTAGCCTTGGGAAAACGTAGTTGTTACCTCCTGACCAAATGGTCTTGTGCATTCAGGGATCAATCAACTCCTGATCCCATCAGTCCATGTACCTTTAATACTCCCTACTTGACCTTAGGATTGACTTCAGGCTCTACCCTTCCCAAGGGTTCATTGCTAACACATTATTTTTGTATGTGATTCTTTAAACCAGACTTCATCCATCTCTTATAATGCTCATTATTCACTTTATGTCCCCTCATTAGACTCACGGCAACATTTCATGGCAACATTTCTTTTCCATTTTCGGTCTCATATGGTCAGACACTTCCATAGTGACTTTTCCTCATGTTCCTCAAAGATGGCATACTTGGGTTCAAAGAATCATACTCAATATATGTGCTTTCATCTTTTATATTAGGTGACATTCATGGTTAACTTAATCTTTTAATTTAATCAACTTAACTTTCTAGGAAAGGTCCTAACCTAGGGTGCCTTCATGGCTCATAGGAGGAAGTTAGGCTTCTCTATCCACTACCTGACCCCAAGGTCTAAGCTTTTACCTCCCCCAATAGGTCATCTTCCCACTCTTGGGTTGACACACCCTGGGTTGGCACACTAGCCCTTTAGGTTTCATACTTCTCAACCCATATTTTCTCAATCTCTAGGATACCCTCTCATGGGGTTCTATCACTACACTGGACTAGGGACACCTTCTCAATCTGGAGCTTGGTGCCATACAGGTCTTCTCAATTGGGGCTTGACCACTTCATAACCTTTCCAATCTAGGTTTGGTCATCAGTACTGTGAATTCATGCCACCTTCCCTATCTGGGCTTGGTGACGTACTGGTGTTCCCAATCTGGGGCTTGACCTTTTGTGATCTTCCCAATTTGGGGCTTGATCATGATGACTTTCTTTCTATAACCAAACTTCCAGAGATAGCAGTAAGACAATGAGCAAGTTGTATTCATATTTCCATTTTCATGTATGACTGTTGGTTACTTTTATATCTCATGTATATACTCAAGCATTTCCTTACTAACTTCTCAACTTAATCTCTATGGGACACTCCCTCTCTAGAGTATTCATGTGGGGAACCCTCTCTCTAGGGTAAGTCCTTGTAGCGAACATCATACATAAGCCCTAGCCCAATCACCTATCACTATAGTGGCAATCATACATAGGCCTTTTCCTGAGGTGATTATCCTTTCTGGACCAGATCACCGACCACCATAGTGACCATACATAGGTCCTCTTGACCTGAGGTGATTAGATAGACATGATCATGCATCCCACATGTATTGCATACAACTATCAAAGTTAATTAAGCATATTATATTATATCACATGTTCTTTGTAAGTTTCTTAAAACTTTTCTTATTAATGTCTTGTTCCACATACACACGTGCATGTGAGACTGAGTCTCTTAACTTATTTATATTCATATTCTTTCACATGCATCCTTCATGCATGGGTTACTAAAAACAATTATATTCTCTCTTTCCTCTTACCCTAATTGGACTCATATGGGTAGGGTACATATCACCACAATATTCATATTTCTCATTGTTAGGGTTTTAGGGTTATAGTTAGGGACTATACCCCACCTCTTAGGGTTTCCATGTCCCTTGACCCACTAGGGTCCTTCTAAACCAACCACAGTCCCATCTAGGGTTAGCCTCCTAGGGAAAACACATATAACATTTATTTTTTTATTATCTCCACATCACATGTACATTAATTGGCGGAGGATGCCTTAATCCTACCTCTTCTCAAAAACTTCAACGTTAGATGAGGAGAGAACTATTCCTTTAGGGTTTTTTAATCAAGAGGGTGAGAAATGGATGAATCAAAATGAGAAGTAAACCTAAAGGTATTTTATTTCGGGCAAAATCTTTTGACTTTGGCCAGGCAGGATGCATGGGCCCAGGAGTCCTCGTAAACTGACTAGTGGTGCAGAGGAAAAAATTTCCAACCCCCAGTCATGTTCCCTTCTAGACACCATTGTCTTTAGAAAATGCCCTAATAATTACCTCAAATTTCTACATATTACTTGAAATTATAATCTATTAAATATTATTTGAAAAATCTGGTGCTCTGATACCAAATGTAATGACCTCACTTTTTGTGTCCCCCAATTAAGGAAAGACCTTCAAGTTGAGAGCCATTACCTATATTCCCAAGGATCCAAATTTAGCAAATAATAAATAACAGAAAAATAATTTCGTTAATGTACAAATATTGTTTACAAAATGCTTACATGAAGTTTCATTACTGGAACTGTACATAGAGAATAAGTGTCTATCTTGATCCTCCTTACTTAGATTAATGTCTTCACATGGTTCCATCTTTATCCTCATGTCCCTTACCATGTATATCATCATATACCTAAAAATTTGTTAAATAAAACACGATTAGTATGACAAGTCATACAGGTATGTGGGGGAAACAAAATTTCAAAAGTAATGATAACAACATAATTCAACAATTAATGTTTAACAAACCAAATTTAACATTTTCACCATGACTACCCAATCTAGGTTTCTCCACCCTTCGTCATAATCCCACAGGACCTCATATTTCGGTATTCACTATCTTCCCCTATCCAGGCGGATGACTTCATCATGTCTCCCCTTAACCAAGCGGGTGACTTCTCATGTACCCCCTATTCAGGTTGGTACTAAAATATGTCTTCCCCTATCCAGGAAGATGGCCTTTCCATAGATCCATAGGTGGCCTAGATTCTGGCTAGTCATGTTCATATATAATGTGATAATCATAGTCACTTTAAAGTTTGCATGGAATGAAATAAACAAGCATGCATATATCTTCAAACCTTGTGAATAAATATCTGAGAAACCATGTGAAACTACAACAAATATTCTTAGACGTAACCACATACCTTGATCAGGTGTACTTGATGTCCAAGCAAGAGTAATCGGGAATAACCAAACAAGCAGCCAAGCAACTATCCTGAAAGTTAAAGCAATACACCCATGTATCATTATTCTATCCAAATTCATCACTAATACTGACTTGGGTCTCAAGTTAGGGTTTCATTTAGGTTTTAGCTGCCTAAACCATAATTATCACTTTTCATGACTTTTGGTTGACAACCCTAATATTATATTTTAATTGCACTTTTAATTTCCAAAAAACCCTAATTCATCATTTAATGAGTTATTAATCTCAAATTAGATCCAAGTTATCATTTTTATTCAAAAAGACCAAACTTTGATTATTAAGATCAATTCAACACATTAAGGTCACCAAAACCTAGAAATTAGGGTTCATATACGTTAATCTCAATAAAGATGGTAACTTTAAGTTTTTTAAACTAGAGGCAGATCTAGATCTTGTTCATATTTTTATTGAAACCCTTAGATTCTCCTGATCAACTTTCATATATAACATCTCTCAATCTGACATGCCAATAGCTAGTTATGATTTTGGCAAGATAAACGCAAATGGACTGATGAATGGACACCACGTCAGCAAGTTACCTCTTTTCTTTTTTTTATTTGAGCTGACCTTGAAACGGGTCAAATGACCCTTCTGCCCTAGGCACTGCATATGTGTGCATCATGCGCTCAAGGGCAGAGATGTCTTTTACCTCTGTCTTTGTCTTCCTCACAGAAGTTCGTTGTGCGACTGGGTCCGATGCTACCAGGGGTCGTTCCTTCAACCTTGCGGACATGCGTTCTCCCTCACACGTGCCTCGAGTCATGACTCCACGCCAGTGATAAATGAGATCTACGATGGTGTTCTCCTTCTCACAAGCTTGCACTTCCTCCTCCCTGGCTCCGCCTACATTCTCCACCTTGGTAGAGGAAACCCGAGCTCCTGTATGGAAATGACATAGCCTGTTTTGTAGACTTCTTCATGTCTGGCATGCTTCTCTTTCCATTGTCCACGGTCCTATCCTTCTTCCTCCTTGCATCATGCTCCTTTGTTCTCACAGGTTGTATTGTGATGTCACAGTCGTTGATGTTGGCTACTCCTTGAATCCATCTGCGTTTTCCTAACACCCACTCCCCCCATTGTCTCTCTTGGTCGTGGGTAGGGTTCCCATCAGTGCCTCTGTATCAAGGATGGTAGCATCCTGGCCAGCCAAGTCTTAGGTTGTTGAGGGTGCTGAAGGGAGAGGAAAAAGGGACTAGGTTGGCTTGAGGTGGAAGATAGGCACATCGATGTGGGGGGGGGGGGGGGGAAGCATTCTACTCTTATCCCTATATAGCACTAGGGTTGGTATGGAGAGTGAGATGGGCGAGGGGGTCTGGTTTCTTTTCTTGCATTCACGATGTGTAGGGGAAATTGTATGCCATAGAAGGAAGGTTCTTTAAGCACAAAACTACCGACCCCCCCCTACTTTTCCTCCCAAGTCATGGCAACCTATTCTTAATGTAAAAGTCATTAAAGAATAATCTCTCCTTCTTGCCATAGCAAGACTTGGTTAGCAACCATAAACCTTTTACAAAAGTCTATAAATATATGGTACTACAAGAATTCTAAATTATTCCTCTAATTCTCTCCATGATATATTCTTTCCAAATAATTATCCTTATTTCAAGGAAACTCCCCATTACTTTTCCAAGAGTATATTTAGTAATTGAGATTTATTGGAATGTCTCTCCCATATGAACTTGCTCCTTAAGCATTTATATAAAACAGACACCATAGAAATGTCATTTTTCTCTCAATTTTATAATTTTCTTCCTATTATTATTATTTCCAAGTATACAAAAAGTCATGTACAAAATAATCCACGTTTGATGTCTTAAACATTGTGTTGCCAAACTGGCTAGATAATTATTTCTTTAATCATCTAAAATACCATGTATTTTATTTTCCTTTGGAAACTTGTCAATTATTTCATTTATCATAAGAAACAACCATTATTATTTATTCATGCCTTTTATTAATCTTGTGTCACAAGAACCCATTCCACAAATGTGAATAACATTATTTTTCATGAATAATATGGTTGAGATAAATTAATTATCAAATCATGAATTTATTCATATAACTCAATTTTTACCAAAATTGAGGATATTACAGCTGGTTTGATATGTCTTATCATGACTAATGATATTATGCCATTAACCAACCCACACTCTAGTCTTTAGTGTTATTGGTGTTTATCTGCCTTCCATAGTAACAACTGACTAGGGACATAATAAGAATATACATACTCTTAGCATTCATATGATCTCATTCTTCAAGTCAAGTACTTGAAGACATACGACATTGAGTACTGTCATTCTTTAGATGTTCATAATGTTACCTCATTATCTCATAACTGATGAAACATAATGAATTTGAAGTTTGCCTTTATGAGTATTTATCAAATCCTTTATGGTATATGCCATGTTAACCATCATATGATTGACTCTCTAGACATACCTTACCCATATTAATAAATAAAATGAATCTATATATAATCAAATAGACACTATTCTTGCTATGGTCCAATACACGTGTATAATTAAGGTGTGAACTAAGATTTTAGTGTGATTGGTTCTATCCACTTACGTACAATACACCATAATGCTAAAACATGAATAGGAAAATATAATTGCAAATAAAATCTAGTCCTACACCTTTACTCTAGTATGCCTCTTAGACTGTATGTAATGTCTTGGCCATAACTAATTATTCGTGATCATTGTCATCATCATCATAGTCTAAGACTCAATCCCAACCATGTTGGGTTTGGCTACCTAGATCCTTCTTTTCCCATCAGCTCTGTTATGGGCCATACTTTGATAAAGATGTAAGGCTTCAAATCTCTCTTTATAAGCTCTTCCCAAGTTAATTTAGGTCTTCCTTTGTTTCTATTAATTGTGCTTGACTCAATAACCTTTCTTCAAATAGGTGCACTTGTCAGCCTACAATGCACATGTTTGTACCATCTTAGATGACCTTCACACAATTTGTCCTCGATGCTCACCCCCCCCCGCTTTGTTCCTGATGTAGTCATTCCTCAAATGATCTTTTCTTGTCTTCCTACACATCCATCTCAGCATACACATTCCATCCACATTTATCTTATTGAGACCATGTTTCTTCATTGCCCAGCATTCACTCCCATATAGCATGATTGGTCGTATAGTTGTTCCATAAAACTAATTATCCTTGGTAAAATTTACAAGTTACTTAACTTATAAATAACCCCAAAAAATGGAAGTGATGTTGAGTACATTCAGAGAATTGTGAAACTACTATATGAGTGTAGGTAATCATAATGTATACGACATTGATAGGATAATCCCAGGTCTTGGTGTCACTTTCCTAGTGCCACATCCAATATGAGGAGACTAATGGAGAAATGATGCATGAAGTGTTGTGTTGGATCTAGTATGGGAGATTTTCTCTAGAGGTGGGATGAATAGAGCTGAATGTACTTAAACAAAATTCATTAAACCTTCAAGATATTTCATAAGATAAGGTTGCTAATATGGGAATTTGATGTGCAACTAAACATACATAGAAAGGATGAGAGAGATTGAACAAGAACTGATTAACAAGCTATGTAGAGTGGTTCCAGACTTCAAACTAGAAGTATGTCAGTCCACTACCTAGAGAGGTCAGCCTCTAGGATTTCTTAACCGTTACACTCTTATATTCATTCATAAGGCATACAATACATGACCCACCAAAGGACTTACCTATCCAACCAAGAGTCTTCTACCTCACCAATGGCTTACTTGCTTTGCAATGAGTCTTCTTCCTTCACCAAGGACTTACTCACTCTTGCACAAGTCTTCATCCATTGAGGAATTATCCACTCTTCTTGGATTTCCAGCCTTTGATTTCACCTTAGCCAAGGAGAAGCTTTCACCAAGGACTTAACCACTTGAGAAAAGAGTCTTCTGCCTTCACCAATGGCTTACCCACTCTTTCTCCAAGTCTTCGGCCTTGAATCTCTTCACCAAGGGACTCCTTCCCTTATTCTTCTTCACCTCTATTAGTTAAGAGAGAGAACCTTCATCTTCAAGGTTGAATGAGAGATTGAGAGGTGGTGAAAGTGAGAGCCTCACAAGATATACATGTAGGACTAGCTCTCTTACAAATCTCCTACTCATTCTAATGGATGATGCAAGTGATTAAGATTAGAGAGATAGAGGAGGTTGTAGGAGGCACTCAACTATAGATAGGAACCTTCATAGTGCTTGGATAACCATGGGATGAAGCCCAAGGGGTCCTATTTATAGTTGGGGATGCCTAGAAGCCTTTGGGGACACTTAAGGATGTATACTAGTCATTTGGGATGTCGCAACAGATATTTTTCAAGTTTTACAACATTCCAATGGCTAGAAACACTTTTATGCACTTTTTCATACAGTGTGATTGGTCGAGTTTCAATAAAGATAACTCGACTGGACCATGACATTCTCAAAATCCATCAAGGGATCGGTCGAGTTTGTAACTCAGCTAAAAAACATCCTATAATGAATTTTGGAAAATGTCATTAAAGTGCTTAAATATTCAATTTAAGTGGTCCTAATTTTTTATAAGCTTAATTACTAGTCCTACAATCATTATAAGTGATTTACAACATGATTCTAATGGATTTACATCGTATTTCATAGAAGTGCACTTGCATTGATTTTGACTTGTCTTTTCTCCAAGTTAGGATGTGCAAGTTAGGGCATTTGGAGTGTGTCTATACATAATCTAAAATCACTCAAGTAGAAACATTAGACACAATTAATTGGAATGTTTTAGTCATCATCAAAACAAGGGTTTGGTCAATTTAGACCTAGAGTCAATGTGTTGTTGATCCACCTTGGAAATATACTATGGAGTGATATGGGGTCATACACTATGATCCACTACACTAAGTGAACTAGAAACCTATAAAGTGGTGAGGAAGTATAACTTAAGTGTCTCGAGCTATAGCTGGATTGATTTTGGGGATGAAATCCTCTTTAAGGAGTGAAGTGTTGTAACAGGCCTAATTTAGAAATATAGTGTTGTCCTCCATTTTTTATACCTCTCTTTATTTATGTTCTCTATAAGTTCTTTTTAATATCATTTAGAAAATGTTAGGATTAGATAGAAATAAATGATAGCATGTTTCATATTTGCCTACAACATAGGAAGTTCAAAGATAAAATCATCATAATACACTTGATAATAGGATTCTGTGTACAAGCATACCAAATATATAGAGTCTAAGTTGACAGTCCAGAAGCTTCACGGGATTAGAGGATGGAAGAAATTGAGGAGATACGAAATAATGTAAAGTAATTAAACAATTAAACTAGATAAATGCCTTAAATGAATACTTGTATACAAGTAAATAAATGTAGTGCCAAACATCTCCCGATGATAAAATTGATGTTAAATTCAGACTCCTCACGTCCTAGATGGTATAACTAGAAAATTTCATATCATTTGTGAATTGTTTGACCACCCATTTTATTGATACAGTTTACATCACACTTAACTACATTAACTTCATTACAAAAATCCATTTTCCTAAGTTTTTTTGTTAACCATGCATCACCTCTTTCCCATGCCTTTTGATGTGTTGCATGTATCCTTGTCTAGTGGAATGTATGTCACTTAGCTTGTATCCAGCTAACATTCCCTCCTCCTTCTATTTCTTCTCTCTCCTACTCATCCTCTTCTTATTTCTTTTCTTTTTTTAATTGAAATGGGGCCAAGATTTGTATTAAATAGTGTTTGATACAAAAGTCTCACAATGATTAAATGGAAAATTACAAGAACTATGTTAGGTACATTACCTAGGCCCCTATTGGATAATTTATGGGCATCCAATTGCCCTCTATAGGGATATGTGACAAGATAGTAGATGAGAGATACTAGTCATCAAATTGATATCTCAGAAGATCATCATAGTTGGGTTGGACCCAAAGGTATGTTTATTGATTCTTTTGCAAACATTGTGGCATATGTTTCCATTTCTACACATTTCAACCCCTTCATATGTGCAACATACATGCCATTGAGGACACCACAAGCTTTATATGTGTAGGGATCCCAACTACATACAACAATTTTTGCCACCATCAGCATAGTGGTACCATTGTGATCCCTGAAGGTTGTAGCAACAATGAATTTCTTGTCTACAAGTAAAGAAACATCCACATTTATTTTGGTGTAGCTCTAAGATGAAGGAAACTAGGAACAAGTCATACACGCAACATGAGAAGCAGGCTGGGTTGAGGATTGGTTCTTACAATCTGAGAAATTCTGAGCCCAGTGAAGGAGATTGTGGATTTTTGAGTCTGGATGAACCTAACTTTGGCTGAAATTTGTTTCATTTATGTAGATACAAGCCAAGAGGAAATTTGTAACAAAGGTTTAAAGGTTTTAGCATCATATTTGTCAATAATCCATCTAGTAAGTGAGTTGAAGTTAAAAACAAAGATGCCATATGTGACAGATTTTATGGGTGAGTTAGATCATATTGTTGCAATGTGGGTACATTGCATTACAACATGATAAGTTGATTTAGTGTCCCCTTTACACACCTCACATAGGTTATATGGGCACGCATGTCTAGATCTAACAAAGAGTTTTTAGATCATGCACGCCTTAAGAAGTGCTAATATTATGATGAAGGTCAAAATTCAATATGGGGCTCTAGAATTCATGTTGCCTTTGTTTGTTCAACACTATAATCACTAATATGACATGTGAATCCTAACCTGTAAGAAAAGTGTACCGTGAAGAACCATAAAATGTAGGGTACCATGACCGGGATGAGAATTTGGATAGTCAAATGGGTATAATGAGGATGTCATCAATCTAATTTGTGTCCAAAATAGTTAATAGATAGTGATGGTTCTGATTATCCAAGTTGTTGATTAGATCACTCACCTAGGAAGGAATATAACCCATTGCATTTGTGGATAGAATTCATGAACCACATCTCACTGGTATCCTATTGTCATCCCATACATGCATCTTAAGTTTTTTGTTACTATTCCATCTTATACCTTCAATCAAAAGGGCATTAAATCAATAAATGATGTGTCGTGTATAGATAGGATTTTGTCCTCTACTCACCTTGATGAAATTGCCACCATTATAGTATCTTGCCTTCAGAATAGAGGATGTAACCAGTTAGGGTTCACTATATAGGAGCCTGGCTTGTTTAGATAGGAGTGCCATATTGAATGTCTTTAAGTCTCTAAATCCCATATTGTCAATCTCTTTGGTGCACACATTTTGGTCCAAGACACCCAATGCATTTTCCTTTTTTGGTCCTTGTTGCCCCCATTATATTTTTACAAGAATATGGTCAGAATATCATCAATGATGTTGTCAGGAAGTCAGAAAACACCTATCATATAGGTGGGAATTTCTTGGTATATAATTCATCAACATTTCTATGCCCATTTGGCTAAGGAGTTTTTCTTTCCACCTGTTAGTTTTTCCTCCAACTTCTATATTTAAGATCATCAGTGAACTTCTTCTTAGATCCACCGATGATAGTCATGAGATCGAGGTATATTTTATGTGAGCTAACTTTTTTGACTTGTAGGGTTTATTGTATATGATTTCTTGTTGCTTCAAGGATGTTCTTGTAAAAGAAATCATGTCTTGTTATAATTTATCTTCTGCCTAAAACTCCACTCATAGTATCTCATAATAGACTCTTTCATCTTGTTTGAGATTTTCCCTAGGAAAGAGAATTATATCATCATCAAATATGAGATGGGCAACCCTAGGTCCTCCTCAGCATACCCTCTCTCTTGTGATGGATCCCTCTATGGATGACCCATTTGAGGAAGCATCTGCAAAAAATAGGAAGAGGCAATGAGATATTGGGTTGCCTTGGCAGATCCCTCTTGTGGAGATAACATTACCCCATTTACAACCATTGACAACAAATGAAAAGGTTACATTGTTCATATAATCAAAAAAAAATTGCACCATTTTGGTCTGAAACCCATGGCTTCCATGACTTTGATGATGAAGTTATATTTAACATGGTCGTAGGCCTTACTCATGTACAGCTTGATGGCCATCTAAGCTTTCTTTCCTTTGATCTTCCTCTTCATGTTGTATAAAGTCTCAAAAGCAATAAGAGCATTGTTGCTGATGAGGTTCCCTAGATGAAAGCAATTTGATCATGAGATATGATCTTATTAAGAAATGACTTAACTTTGTTGTCCTTAACTTTGGATATGATTTTTTGGCCCGTATTTCATAGGTTTATAGGTATGAAATCAACCATCTCTTCATGTTCTTTGCATTTGAATATCAATACAATGTTGGTTTTATTGATGCTTTTGAGATCTCCCTCTCCTTTCCATCATCCCTTGGTATATGAGGCAATGTCTTGACCCATCGTACTCTAATAGGTTTGGAAGAGTTCGTATAAAAACTATGAGGGCTTGGAGCATTGTTTGAATGCATGGTCCTCACAACCCAAGGATGTGAAGAGCTTGTTGTAGTAGGAGACCAAAATGTTGGCATATCATCGTAGGTGTGTTTCTAAATGTTATTGTCATTTATCATGCATTTAATGTTGTTTATTATTTTTGTTTTAGATGATTTTTTGTGGAAGTAGGTCGTGTTTTAATTCTTGTCCTTCATTCTTTCACTTTTCTCTTGTGAACTAATAGGTTTCCTTTTGCTTCTATAAATCATTTATCTCTTCACGGAGTGTTTGACAATTGTTGATATTCTTGAGTGGTATTAGCTTAGCATGGTCTTTAAGCAAGTTCTCCTCTGCCATCCTAAGTTTGATTTCCATGTTGCCAAAATTTTCCTTAGCCCACTCCTCAAGGACCTTTGAGCATCCATTCACCTATTATGTTGAATTAGGGGGGTCCTAACATTCCAGCCAATGGTCACAATCTCATCACACTAAGGGTCTTTGAGCCAGAAATGCTCCAAATTGAAGTTATGAGTGCACAAATGTCTAGAAGTTTCCTCCTTAATATTGAGTAGAAAGAGGTGCATAAGTTGGATAACAATGGTTGTAGAAAAGCAAATAAACTATGATCGTACGATCCAGGTTCTCTGTGATAGTTTTCTAGGTTTCTTGCTTCTAACCCAAGTGGAAGGATTACTTGTAAAATTCATATCAGCTAGTTCATAGGTTTTAGTGACGTCTTCAAAGTTGTCAATGTATTTTTCTTCTCTGGTGATTCCCCCACCTTTTCATCCTGACTAGTGATTCCATTGAAATCTCATATGGAAACCCACTTTTTATCATGACTAATGATTTCATTGAAATCCATATGAAAATGGTGAGGAGGTTATTGTTGTGTTTGACCATTAGCTCCCAAGTCTTCACTTTAAGGCATGTCTTGATCCATCCATAAATGCTCACACATCTCCAATCTGATGCTTCACCTTTGCTTATGACATTTGCACCCAAATGGTGTATAATATAGGACTCAACAAAAATGTCAAGGTCATTCCAATAGAATCCCATACCCCCTGATCATCCTCTACTACTAACACACAACCCATTGTCAAAGACACACTTATTTTGGAGTTCATTGAGTTACAAATGTTTTTGTTTCCATAAGAAAAGCCACATTTGGGCGTTCTCTCAAACACATACATCGTAGAGTGTTGAACGCACCACAGTTGCCCACACCTTGGATTTTCCAGCTTAATAGTTTCATTGTTCTTCATGGCCCTAATCACCATCAGGTTCTTCTACTTAGCTGGGGTAGATCTCCTAGACCATGCATGTATTAGTGTCTCTGTATACTTTTGTGCTTCTTTCTTTCATGGTCTTGTTTATTGGCCTTGTGTCTCCATGTTTCCTTCTTTTTCTATTTTCATTGATGACAAATCTATTCTTTGACTGGTTGTAAGTTAAGATTCCTCCTAGCTTCTTAAATTTCTTTCTTCCTAGTCACTTCTCTACTTGTTTGTGTTTTGATGGTTGACTTGGTTCTTTGAGGAATCATTACAGCAACCTCTTATACATGTTTAGTTACTGTTTGTGCCATAACCAAGGTTTCCTTGGTGGTTGGGTGTAGTTGGGTTGTCGACCTGCGTTGAAGGAATGAGATAAGCTCTTCTAGAAGGAGACTAGTAGGAGGGTTCATATGGGGCACTTGTGCTTCCTCACAATTTTGGTCCACGAAAGAGTAGCTTGGAATATTTCCTTTAATTTTAGTCCCTTGGGTAAAGCTTGGGGCTGCTGTCACTGTGTTGGTTGTCATGCTAGTCCCAGTGTTGGTGAAGCTTCATGGTTTGCATGCTAGTCCCAGTGTTGGTTGTCACATGCTCACTATTACTTTGGTTGTCTTTGTCCTCTTCATCACTTTATTTTTTTAATTCCCTCCCTTACACCTCTTGATGGACAACTTTCCTTTTGGTTTGTTTGATTACTTTCTGTATTGTGAGGATGGTGTCTACCCACATTCCTCCATGTCTTAGCTTTCTCTTAATCCCACCTCAATTTTTTTTGCTAGTTTTGTAGCCATTGGCCTCAAATCACAACTTTGCCTACTTCCAAGGAGAGGCCCAAAACCAACTCCCCCATTTTCCACATTCCTCGACCCCTTTGTCCCAACATTGTTTATGTACATGTCTAATACTTCCATAATCATAAAAATAGTTTGGTAATCTCTGCTATCATATGTCAATCTCTAGGATGTTCCCTTTGAGACATTTCATTTTTTGCTCAGTTTGAGAGTTTGGTCTAAACTAATAGTGATTTTCACACTTCTAACTCTATCCAATGTTGTTTCATTGCCATCAATTTCTAAGAAATTTCCTCTCTTACTTTCCACAATGATGACGGCCTTGTTGAGTCTATACCCCATAAGTAAATTGTAGAACCTAAACCACATGGAGGAACTTCTTATCACCAACTTTGAAGGTTAAAGAAAGCCACATGTTTCTTTTAGCAGTATGAGGTTGTTGTCTAAACACCATGAAGCTCTATTGAGAACTAGATTGATATCCTCCCTTTCTCTAAACTTGATGATGATAATGTCATGTTGTATTTGAAACAAGGCTTCCCATAAGGCCTCAGATGATTCCCATAGTTCTTTGGAATGCATTTGAAACTAAAAGGCCTCTATGTCATCAGTCTTTCTACAAGGATAAGGTTTACTTGCTCTTCTACTAGTACACTATCCTCCTCTAAGAATGTATAGATATTGTTGTATTCTATTCTTAGGGCTTTGTATTATCTAACAACATCTTCTGCCATGCTTAATTGAGTGAGGAAAGGAATACAGCCACTCCAACAGAGAAACAGATGGATCCCCCAACACCATCGGTCTCAGCCACCGAGGATGAGACATGGACACCTAGACAATGGTTTTTGTCATCGAGGATGGGTTGGAGTGAAGACTAAATCATTAATCTTTGTTATAGTTCCTTATGGGTCATTTGTTTTCTATATACCCTTGTAGTTAACCCTCTTTGCAAACCTAGATCATGAGTAGTGCAAGACAGACTGATAGAAACTCCAAGATCACCCGTTCACTCTGCCATCTACCAACCTCGAGGATCATCTGGTTTGTCATTTCCACTACCCCATCTATTGCCTCTAGGGCTTGTGGGTACAAAGGGAGAAGATAAGCCCTCTTAAAAGTGTTTCTAGCCCCTTTGGAGGTGATTGAAGACCTATTGTTGCATCCTAACACTACCATCTAGTGGTCGTGGTAGCGGGCATACCACACTATCTCTACCCAACCTCAACGCCTCCAAGCTCTCTATTTGTTAGCAGAAGCCCTTACCTACCTTTCTACCTCTATATGGGTTTGCAGATGCTTGAGGATAGAGAGAAACCTCCCTCCCTTCATGTCTAGAAGACCTACAACACCAAGTCATGACTATAAAATAGACCTATAGATCATGTGGCCTAACTGTAAAGATGGACTGGCTTGACTCCTCAATGTAAGCTTGTTGTTGACTAAAACCACCACCACTCCAGCCTCTGCCAAAATTAACTTCATATGCCTTCTATTATGCATCTCCAGTCCTGTCAAGTGTTGCCTTGTTCATAAAATCAAAGTATAAGAGAGTGTTCTCCATGACTCCATCCACTCAGATTGCATCTACATTTGTTTCCCTCCACTCTGATGATAAATGCATCTGCAAAGGATGAACTGCATGAGGTCTTGCTACCCTTGAATGTCACCTAGATCAAAAAGAATCACCTCTTGCTTCTAGGGACCACAATTGCCACAATAAACCAACCTCAACCATGGGATTTGTTCATGGGATCAATTAGTGATCTCGATACAAGAATGTGGCCTATAGGTGAGTCTTCATTCACTATATTTTAGATGATAATCCAATTAATGAAAAACATAAACACATGTTACTATAAGATAATCTTGGTAATGAGTTTCATACTTGTAGTCTCATATATATTTTACACGTAACATGGTGGTACATGTAGTATTTCTAGGTATATATGTGCATCAATATATCAAAACCATCAAATAGGTAATCAGTGATCGCCATAACTTATACTAATATGATGCATCAATGTATAGGTAATGAATAGGGTGACATAGAGTTGTAAAACCTATCCATGTCAGTTACTTAGTCATGATTAGTGTTTATATGATGATATAGTTAATTTAGTAGAGGTATTTAATTAAAACCTTAAATACATGCATATACTTAGTGTCATTTTAGAAGGAATAGTTCTAGGTTGTATAGTTATCTAGATTGAACTATTTTCAATAAGATGATATATTAGAGAGAGAATATGTAAAGAAAATTTCTTATGTGACCATAATAATGGAATCTACACTAACATAGACAGCATGTTGTTTTGGTCTCTGATCTCATTAAATCAGTAAGTATGCATATGTACAAACATACTTGCAATTGACATAAAATTTGGCATGAAGAATGTAGGTCCCATGAAATATTAGTAGTGTCATCTTTAGGACCCAAGTACTCACCAACATAAAAAATTGTTATTGTCACTTTGTTTTATTGTTAAATGGGAATTATCAAACTGACATGAACATCTTCAAGACTAACAAAATCATGTGCATGACATTATTCCAGTACCAAGATTTCCCTACACAACCTAAAGGCCTCACTTCCCTCACTTATTCATTGGGTGACTTCATGCTTTGTTTTTTTATGTGTTTCCCAATTATCTAAATGTCGATACTCTAATTTTTTCCCTTTATAAATATGGACGACAACCCACATTGTTTATCTTTTTCTTCTTATTTTGCATGCCTTCTTTAGTTTTATGTCAACCATGTGAGGGATTTTCTGTGACAGGTAGAATGATAACCTTTACAGGTTATATACAATCAAAGTTTTTATTTAAAGCATGCCACATTATTTCATTTCATTATGTTCCTTGTCATTGATTTAAAGTGCATTAGTCATTTTCATATCATGTAAGCATCATATTTAGATTAGTTCTTATATGTACATATGTGATTATTATATTATTAAATGCTAATTTCTAAAGTAGTATGGACTTAGTGATCTTGTAATCAGAATTATTGTTATGAACAATGCATATATTTGGTGCATATTTTTAGAATCTTATATATATATATATATATATATATATATATATATATATATATATATATATATATATTGATACAATCATGTATGAAAATATTAGGTGATTATGGGTCTTGATGAGATTGAATTATTGTTATATGCTATTAATAATGCAAACGTTCTAATAACAATTTTAGTATATTTAAGCACAAAGTTACAAATTTATCATACACTCATATATATCATTTATTTATTTGATTCATTCTCCTAGTTTTCTAGTAAAATCAACATTATATGTCTTTAGAGTTGTTAGTTTAAGTGGTTTATTTCTTATTTCTTATTATTTAGTCTTAGGCCCATTGTATATATATGCTTATTGTTATGTAGTAGTACTTAAGTGAGGATTCATTTAGCCACCTAAGTATACTCATGTATCCCTGGACTCCTATATATAGGACATCGAAAACAACTTTACATACTACTAGAGATATAGTTATTAATTTCTACATGGTATGAGACACATGTTCCTAACACCAATACCTCATCCCTTCCTCTTCTTTTTATCTCTCCCTGGCGACCATCAAGATTGAAGGACAACAACACTCCACCATAGAATCCCTGCCCCACCCACTCACAACCAAAGGTTGTGACACTCCCACACATAGCAACTATTCTATGCGGCTTGCACCAAGAATAGCTCCCGTCAACGGGTGTACAACTAGTTGTCAGGCGTGCGTCAGGACAATTATTGCAGCAAATTGTCGTCAGTTTGCTGCTCAGCATCGGCCCTAGGCTCTCTACCATCATCGTGTTCCATCAGAACATGCCCATGTAATTTCACCCCTTCCCTATCTCTCTTCTTCTTCTATTTTTGGTTCCTTCCACAGATCTAATGCAACACAATAAAGAAACAAATCAAAAAATCTTGTGCTAATTTACAAATCATCAAAAAATGTAAAAAGGGTAACTATTTCTTTGTTCTTTCCTCTCCATGTAGTTTTCTTATCCCACATTGTTGAACACCTTTTCATGAATTAGGGATCTTATATTATGCACACCACGACACTTTCATTCATGTGATTTTAGTTCATTCCTACCATGCATATTTCAGTAGTGTTGTCTTTGTTCTTCCTACTGTGTTCATTTCAGTTGTGCTTTTCTTATCTTGCTTATTCAAGTAGTGTCTTTCCTACCATGCTTATTCTAGTAGTATTTTTTTCCTTATATCATGTCGTCACACTTTTTCATTGTATTCTATCTTCAATTCAGTTATTCTCTCTTTTTAATGGTTGAAAATAGAACTATAATCTATAATGATATGCCACGTGTCACAACTACTAAACCCAATGTTGACAATTATTTACTATAGATGAATGTCCTTTTTTCTACCTTTCTAGAATCCCATGGAAAACTAAAATTTATCAAAAAAAATTGCACCAACAACACTGATGAGGCATGAATAATGAGATATAGACACACACTTTATTGAATCTGTGAATGTATGGAGCCTGGTGTGGCTGTTAAATACATGTGGATAAAAATTCCAAGCTCGTGTAGGAAGAGATAAAATAATTCTATACACAGGAGGACAATTGCCTCCAATTATAGAATGTGATGGATAATATATTTTTTGAATGTCAGGGAAAACATATCTTATTTATGTACTATGCTTTCATGAAGTATCTTATATAGAATGAGACCTAGGAGGGCATCCACTCTTCACTGATATAGACAAATATAACCATCATGTTCCCAAAAGTGGTGAAGAGGAGGTATTTTATTTATTTCTCAAATGGTATATGTAATACAGAGCATGAAAGTTAATAAGCAATGGAAAAAAACTATTATAAAGTTACATGACATGTAGTATGCAATCATTCCTCACCACAAAGGTAGCATGACAAAGTAAAAGGTGTACATTTAAGAACATGTAGGACCGGATGTAGAAGACAACCCAACCATTTCAAGATATTCTTAAGTCCATATCAGGTAGGTGATCTTCTTGTGTCATTGTCTTCTAATGTACATATACCTGGGTGTAAGGGAACTTCTCATAACACATAGGAAATAATATAGAGGTCAACAAAGAGCTAAGTATGTACATATAATAATCACTTTGTGCGTTATATAGAGTTAAAAGAGCAAAATGAGATGTTCCCACAAGAAGATAATAATGTAAGGAGTGGGACTCAAGAGCGGATTCACTCCTGACTCAATTTGAGGAATGAATCTATCTAATCCAAACACACTAATAGGTACGATGGGATAGGTGTAAATTTTGCATTTCTCAAATAATAGTATACAGAATGACCAAAGTATAACAACAGAAGTAAATATGATGACTATATTCAATTTATAAAGATTACAAAAGATTCTCTCAATGGGGGATTACATGAAAGCGACAACTCCAAGATCTAGGTAGAGGGAATCCAATCTATTCTAAATATATCTCCCAAGAGTCAGATCCTCTTTTCAGGTCCTCATCATCATGTCAAGCCTTCTATTGTCTTTCACCTATGGGTTGGAAGCATACCCCACAGGAGAAGACAAAAACGAATGTTGTCAACATAAAAGTCAGTACGTGCTTAAAATATGGATTGAGAAATATAAAGAAAAAAGGATGTCAAATATATCAAGGCTTCCCATAGAAGAGAAAAGTAATATTCCAGTGGAAATCAAAAGAATATGAATTTCAATAAGATGAAAAAGATAAACAATAAGAGATTTCTTGCCTTATTCAGTATCAAAAAAAATTACCACAATTATAAACAGTTGCATTGTGAGTGATAAACAAACTAGCATATACTAGAAAGCATGGTAGGAATCCATATATTCAATACCAAGGGTAGAAGGACTAAAACCTCAGTATCAAATAAATATAGATTTTGCAAGAGGACTAACATCGCAGTGCATTGACTAGAGGACTAAAACCTCAGTGCCCAAAATGTAATATATCGCGGGAGGACTAAAATCTTAGTGCATTGGTAGGAGGATTAATCTCAATGCCCAAAATACAATATACCACAAGGGGACAAAAACATTAGTGCATTGGCTGGAAGACTAAAATCTCATTGCCTAAAGTATATATGCTCTCACTACTTCTATTTATGACTAGTCAATCACACATGCAAATAGGACAAACAAAATAAGGTATAGTCATGTTCAACAAAGAGATCGAACATCCCATTGATGTAAAGTGGATTCAGAGGACCCATATTTAAGTATTCAAACATTTACACAATTAAGACACTTACACATGATCGCAAAAGTCCATATCTTGAAATTTTGGGATTTCACGAGGAATATGATTAACATGATATAAATAAGGATTCATAAAAAATATTCAACAAAATAAGATAATCACAAAACCCATATCAACACGTAATTTCCCACAAAATTCAGCCTTTCACAAGAGAGAATGTATGAAAGATATTGTATCTCAAAGGATCAAGAGAGGACGACAAATATGGGTGATTGCTCAATAAGATAATAAGAGATGCAACATACATCAAGAGAGAGAGAGATTAGATTAATTTATTGATATAGAATTTTAGGAGTTGTAATATACCTTTACTTGAGTATATAAATCGTAGACTAAAATTATACCCTTCCAAGTCTAAAGTCATCTCTGACCTTTAATATAATATTTTTGTACATAAGTTAGGGTTCAAAATGTTGCATAGGATGAAACCCTAGAAATACAAATCTTCAGGATAAACCTATATCAATTCATGATATTAACCTAGAAAGAGGGTTCAATATTACTAACTGTATGTCTGATCCAAAATCCTTAATTTGGTTCATTATAATTTTTCCTAGGTTATTAATGAAAGGACAAGAAGAAAGCACAATCCTAAAATTCACGCCTTTAAAACTTTGTAATCAGGAGATGAAAACCAAATCAAAAGATAGAGGAAAATATCATGATCCCATAACATATTTTTGTGTGGTTTTTGGAGCTTCCAGTAAAAAGTTACAATTTTCACAAGATTCATATTCGTTACTAATTTAATACAAAAGACTAAAAACCCATACGAGAAATTAGTAGCAAGGAACAAGAGCGGGTGAAAATATAAAATGTGCGTGACTTGCCTTCTAGTCCTCTACCCTACGCCATGGACATGTGTGAAGTAGAACCGGTCTAGGCCAAGAAGGGGGGAATCTTCGTCAAGTGACGATCGTTGATTCTGACCAACTAAACGAGAAGAAAGGGAGCTGAAGATGCTTACCCTAGAAACAATTTGTATGTGATGAAGGGACGAATCGCTTAGCGAAGTAGAGATCTGATACGTAAAACTAGTTGACTGAGGCAAGGAAATTAGTAAAAGGGAAATTCATGGTGCCAAGAGCTTGTATGTGATGCGACAAAACTCTAGGATATGTTAGATATATATAGGGTTGCGTATGGGGTCAAATCTCTAAGGTAGGATTGGGAAAAAAATTGATTGTATGACAGATATTTGATTAAAATATGAGATTTAGGGCTATTTAGATGTGGAATCGTATTTGCAATCCAACACGACTTGTTTCAAGAAGTTTCGTTGAGAAACGAGAGAATTATGTTCAAAAATCAGACCGTTTGTTTGTATACTGTTCACTCACCGGCATCTCCAACCCGAGGTAGGAGACTGACTCACAAGTCGATTGATTCGCAACCCGAGTCAGCCGACTCACAATGCATGACCCAAATTCAAACAGGGAAAACATGTAAATGTCAAAAACTATAGTCTTTTGATGCATTAAGTATATCAAACTTTCCATGTTTGATTGAGGGTGCATTTAAATTCTAATTAAACCCAAATTTAGTAGTTTGGCTAATTAAGGAGTGCGAAATCCAATTTTACTATTATTTTTGGCATTTAGCCATTCTAAACCAAACTTAATTTGATACTTAAGCAAATTTTCATCGTATTTATTTAATCCTTTATAATTAAATACTCAAATATCATGTGCGACTCTCCCTTATCCATACCCATCCATGGGAAAATTCTGAAAGATTTATTTTAAAATTAAATCCTTCAATGTGGTGAATTTACACAAATAGAACTAAATTAGTATAATATTCATATTTATCGCATTAAAGCTTCAAATAATTGATTTATTAGTTAAAACTCTATTCTTAGGTATCATCAACCAACTAGTAACATTTAAGTTAAGGAAAGAGTTCCAAAATAAGAGATCATATGGAGAAGGGGAAATTTTGAATATTCCTTTTTGTACTTAACAAGTGTGTACTAATAGTTAGGAATGGTAAAATCATGTAGTAATATCTGGAATGATTGGAAGAGTAATATATATATATGCAAGGTGCCAACAATATGAATAAGTTCTTGAAGAAATCCTCAATGTATAATTTGTCCAAATAAATTTCTTATTAAGGTTGTGTTTGGCATGTAGAGAAATAATAATGAGAAAGGTAATTTAAAATACAAGAGAGAGAAAGACTAATTGTTAAAAGGCATTGCTTGATTATATTAAATGGAAAGACGAATAGTAAAAATGAATATTAAAGTCAAGAAAATATTGTTTGTTAAACGGAGAGTGAAAAAAAACTTATAAGACGCCCTATATAATGTAAGGGTGAGCAGATTTTGGTTGAAACCAAATAACCAAACGGTTATTCCATACTTCACTAGTTGGTACAGTTAAATCGGGGAAAACGATTTGTTTGGTTTAGAATTCAGTCAGCTCAGCTATTTGGTGAACGCTTTCACCAGAGAATTATGTAGATCATTTGATCGATTAATTGAAATGCTATATACTACCCCATGTTACATGTATACACTTAGTAGCTAATACTATCCCGACGTAACACGAATGCATGAGGCCTAATCTAACGAAAAGAAACTATATTTAAAGCCCAAAAGTCCAGCTAGAAATCCGGCTAACCATCATCAATACTATTTCCTATATATACTAGGCATGAACCCGTGCTACGCACGGCAGCTATACATGCACCTTTGTGGTTTAGATATTCTTATTCATTTAAGACATTGTATCTTCTGGAAATTGAATTAATCATGTCTCATGGTCTTCGGTTTGCATGTTACATTGTATTTTCTGGAAGTGGAGTTAACCATATCTTGTGGTCTTCGGTTTGCATGTTAAATACATGATATGTTTGGCACATTTCGTATTGCACATGGAAATGAAACTTCAAAAGAAATTCAGAGATGCATTGACCTACTAAACATTACACAAAATCCTACGTTGCTGACAACCTGAAAACCATCACCTGAAGCATTAAATAACAATTAAGTAAATGTTAACGATCCCATAGAGTTTCTAAGCCTCACATCATTTTTTAGCTTCTTCTGTAGAAGAATCAAAAAGGTTTCTAATTACATAACTGCAAAACATTTTGTCATGATACGAAAAACCACAATCACAATGAAAACATTACATCATTTACATAACTCAAAAATTTTCATACTGTACAGAATACATAACATGCACGCCATGACAATCTTAAAATAAAATTGTACAATAATATGTGGGGTTGAATTGTCCTCTAGATGATCATATATATTCACACCCATCCGGAAGCATATTTTGTCTTTGATACTACTCTCGTTCCTCACAATACAGATTGTGATCAAATTGGACCATCTTATCTGCCTGTGGTATGACTACCATGCATATTGGTTGTCGGAACACTGTCATCTTGAACCTCAAAGAGTAGCTATTCTAGCATCACCAGCAACGACATAGTGGTTTTTTTTTCAAAAGAGAAGACCTGCTTTCTAAGACAGCTAAATTCTTCACCTCGCAACCACTTTCAGAAGTCAAAAATCAGAAAAGCAGCAGATGTTTATACAACATTATGTAGTGTCAGAAGCCTCCATATATATATATATATATATATATATATATATATATATATATATATATATATTCTTTCTAAATTAAAAAATAAGTGGTGGGTCTAAGGTAGGCTTCCTGCCTCAGCAATCCCAAAAAATAAACACTGAAGTATATGCACGACAAGATCTTTTAGGGGTGCTTTTTCTACAACCTTTTTGACAACTAATGGATGAAGCATTAGATTCCATAAAAAATCAGCTAGAGATATTTCCCAGCTGCATGAAATAAAGAGATGTTATTTGATACAGAACTTAAAAATATGAATATCATGCATTCTGGAAAAAGAAATGCAGACGTGAGAAACATCAACAAATAAGTTGGCAGAAAGTGAAAAGTCTAATGTACATATTCATCATAGATTGAATATCATGTGGTAAGCACAATGTATGATATTTGACCAATGTATCAAATCTCCTAATGAGGACTCAAATTTTAACCTAGATTGAATACTCTGTGGTAAGCACGATGTATGATATTTGACCAATTTATCAAATCTCCTAATGAGGACTCAAATTTGAACCTAGACTCTTCACACATTTTGAGATCCACATATGTAATAAGTCATTTTAGGTCTCATCTTATCTAATTTAGGACATAAGAAACATTAGAAAATCATTTAGACATAAGTCTATACTACATGTAAACAGTTAATGCATATATGTTAACTTCTTTCAGCTGATTTAATACCAGAGAGCTAGGGCTAATCCCCTAACCATGTACATAATGTGGTTAAATTCATGTATTTATCTAAACTCTTCACACATATTGACATTTACTACATTCATATTCTATGGCGTAGGAAGCTTTGGGTCTAATATAATTTAGAGGATCTTATTTCATTCAACTAAGAGCCGACTAAAGCTTAATTTATGTCAATCTAGATTTGAGGTAACATGGGGTTAGTTGAGGAAAGGAAATTGTCTCAAACAAGTGCGAGCTAAAGGTTGATTAATGCCATTCTTAGGTAGTTGTAGGACTCATCAGATGATCTATATATAGTCTCTAACATCAAGATCATTGCTGGTGATAAGGGTTGGGACTTCTCAAAGAATTGTTCTTCCACCTCTATTTGTAACTCATAGAGGTGAGGCTAAATTGAGAACATGGTGGCATAGTACCAACATCGCAGACGGATACAACCATAGGATAGCTAGTTGTTAGTATGAAATCATGGAGATTCTGACTATATGATATTAACGATTTCCTTGTTTCTCAATGATAAGGCTCAAGTGAAGGGTGATTGAGTGGGTTTCGGTAGCAGATTATGAGGAAAATATTTACAATACATAACCAGCATGAGTTAATTTCTCAAAAAATATATAGAGGGAGGGATATAACCCCTAAGCATACAATTTCATCAAAGTACTCAAATTTAATTTAGGATGGCTGCAATTAGATTTCGGTTTGTCAATTAACATAAAAACACTAATAAGCATCTTCCTTTGTTTGATGTTACAGACTAAACTGTAAACTGTCTCATGGGGTCAACGGGTAAATGAATACCTCAATCAAGTGGGATTTGAGGTTTGATTATTGTCACTCATGGGTAGTTTTAGGACTATCCAAATGATCTTGACTATTTAATTTCAAGATCCTTATTGATGATTTAGATTGGGACTTCATAAAGCTTGCCACACCTTTAAAGGTTCCACTTTGGATTTGCGGAAATTTTGGGAAAGCTTCAAGCAAAGGAATCAAGAAGAGATGGTTGACGCATTTTGCCACCACCTTCAGTTGCAAATGGCAAAAGGTGAGTTTGGATTACAACATGGGGGGTAGACAATTCAAGAAGGGCTCACAATTGGTTAAGACAAACAAAAGCATAATAGGTCGACATATTTATAAAACATAATTAAAACTATTATTGTACATTAATTTTCTGAAAAAGAGCGAAGGACAATACCCCTTTCTAAGGAGAGTCAAATCTGAGTATCAAATCTAATTTGGATGATTGGATTAGGTATTGATTTGTCATTTAATGAGAACCCCTAACAAATTGCTTCCTTAGTTCATTATTTTGAGAAAAGTAATAGGAATGAATATCATAAGGATTGATTCATATATCACATGTAATTTGGTATTTAGTAAAGCAAACTTTAATATTTCAAACATTTTCCCAAATGAAAGATCAATATACATTTCTAATTTAGGTTGTGGGTTAATTTCAAAAATAAGATGCTTAGGTTTTTTCAAAATTTGTTGATTAACATAATTAATTTGTAGTAAAAAAAAGACCTATCTCCATACTCATGATTACAAAAGACATATATGAAGCATTAATGAATCAAGTTATGCTTTTAGATTTTTTAAAAAAAATCAGTTAACTATAATAAAATCTAATGAATGAATCTCTAGCATTATAATTCTATTTGGTACATTTATTTTTCTCCATCGTAACTTGATACACATTAAATTATATATGATGCTCCATGAATAAACAACATCTTTGTTGCTATTATTTGTCTAGTTTATTTTTATCTAGTTTCCCCTAATTCTACGTGGTTGTGTTGACCAACTAAAAGCCACTAAGATTTCTTTAGTGACTAACCACAACATGCATCCCAATTTAATTGTGTTTACACCTATGTGACAGGATCAAGTATTACTGAATAAAAAAGAGGTTGCAGATGGTGGGATGGGTGGTGATTATGAGGATAAGGGTGGTAACATGCTGGTGGCATTAGATATGATGTGACAGAGGGAAATGTCAGGGTATATGGTCATATGGTTGATGCATGAGAAGAAATTGGCAGAAGTTGATATCAATAGGAGACATATGGAATGGCATACTAAGTGGTTGCTATCAGGATCTTCCAATTGAAATTGAGTCTGTTGAAGTATCCTAATAGTTTATGTTTCTTATATATTAGTTATGACAGTTAATTTTGTTAGTGTTAAATGTAGAATACAATTTTAGTTTTAGTTTTTGAGATTATGAATTGATTTTTCTATCCATGTAGCAGCAAATAATTGTAGATTGGGCATACAGATGTGAAGTAAATAAGCTTTTCAATGAGGATTTAGATGAATATGAAAGTATTTTGTACAAAATTATTTGAGTTAGAAAAAATAAAATATTGTACTGAAAGAGTTAACGTGGATTAAAATTAATATTGAATATATTTATTTAATTTCAAAAATGCAAACATTACAAATCTCCACTTGTGAGTTCATTGAAAAATATTTTGGGTATGTCTTTCCCTCTTTAACAATTCTCACTCAAAACAATCTTGGTTTGTTTATCTATCATCAAATTATCATTAATTATCATCACCCCATGTGGAAAGTATACACAATTCAATGAGGGATGATATTTTCCAATTTAACCTAGGACTAAGCAAATGACATATTATATTAACATGGACATTAGAAAACTACTTTCTTGTTGTTGATTTAGAATAAAAATTTGACTTTAAATAACTAAAACTTAATATTCTTGATGCAGTTAAGCTATAGAACCAAGCATAGTAACTAAAACCCATGTTGCAAATTCAGATATGTTTATTTACTAATTATAGAACATCATTTCATGTGTCAAGACAATTTCAAATTATTTAGCAAAAAAAGTTTATTGGTGTTGTAGTCATGTTTTGGAAATTAATTGAAACTAAGAACAACAAAATACTTTTGCTTCTAATAGAGTAGTCATAAAAATCATGTGAAAATATGATACATATTCGTGAATAAAGTATAATGTCTTACTGAAACTAACATATCTAGTAGGTATGTGTTTTCCACTAAGCAGATCCAGCATATATCACACTTTTGAATATTATCCTCCCTATAAACTGACAATCAAACATACAAAAGTTACTTTTATAGTTCATAAATATTGCCATAAAAAGCAACTACTCTATACCAGAGGTGCCGCCTGTTGAAGATAGGAAATTAATGACTCCTAAACACATGAATGATAGAAATGACAAATCAATCATTAATATAAATGGATATACTTAACCAATCAGACAAAAGAGAGTCATCATAATAAGACTATCAAAAGAACATCTTTCATTACAAAACAACTGGAAATTGAAACAATAATCACAACAACCTAAATAGAATTGAACCAAGATGGGTTACCAATAATTATATGTTTGACTACTATTGATTGGGTAGCGAATACAACATAGAAATATATTAGAATCAATCAACTAATCAAATCTATCAGCATTAATATTTTTGGAGGGTTGGGACCTTTAGGGTAATTGGTATAAAAACCATATTGATGGAAGTAAAATGGCATGTAATGAACTTGAGACTATACAAATCCATATGGAAGACATGGAAATAAATATGCATATATTGTGACACACAGTTTGAACAAAACGTTATTAACTAAGCGGAAGCTGTCGTTAACAGCGGAGTACTGAAAAATCACTAAATATTATTTACAAAGAGATCCAATTCTAGAAAACTCTTATAACAAGAACCAAAGTATTACATATACATTTTGGTTCACAAGTACATGCCATGTACCATCTCTTCTCGAGGATTACATACAACAGTTGCTTTTCCAGAACTATACATAAGCAACATAAAACCTCGAGGCATCAAGCCGAAATCTCAGATCGATTCATTAAAAGTACTAACTATTGACTCCAAGGACCTGAGAGTACAGAGATGACACATAGGACTTTCTATATAAAACTTAACAGCCAGTGCCTCCACCTGGGATATCACCGTTGTCCCTATTGTTGTTGTTGCTCTTTCCCTATTATGGGGTTCATGTTCCTTCTTCTACATTTACCTAAAAAGTTGGATCCCACGGGGGTGATACAATTGAAAATTGTCCCAGCGAGAGATATAACTCTCCGCAAGAAATATTATTATTGCAGATAAACAATAATAAACTAAGCATGAGTTCTTTTATATTAGTAGCAGTATTAATCATTATATGAGCATAATAGTATAATCTCCTTTCTCAAGGAGAACTTTGCATCTACCCATGGTAGATATATACATCATCTATCTACTTTGCAAGGAATGCAAGGAATCATAAATATATCATCTATCAACTAAAGATGCATAAAGAAATGTAACATCACCCAATGACTTTCGCATTCAATCCTTAAGCATACATGTTATATGGCTGATTAGATTTTACAATCACACTTATTCCCTAAGGAGATGAGGTATACCACTCATACTCCAACCGACCATGACTACATTAAGCATCGGTACCACACAAGGTCAATGGAAGAGCCAGAATCCAAGACCTCAACATTCTCGGTCAGTACGAGATTATATGGCAGAGACATCATGTGTCAAACTGCAAATAGCTTGCCAAGGTATATTGGCATCTCCACTATAGAGTTATAGCCCGTAGCATATACTCTCTTCAAGATATGGCCCGTAGCCAATGCCTGGTATTATATTGTGGAGTCATGACATGTAGCCATACTCTTATTGGGGTATGGTCTGTAACCAATCCATGTGCATAGGATATGGCACGTAGTCATTCCTATAAGGCGTAAGGATATATTCACTCATTACCCCCACATATTCAAAAATATGCAGCTTCCGGGTTATACCGTGGAGCAACCCGTTTCACCATTCAGTAAATTCTGATGTTGATGGATCTATGGTCAGAGCACTACATGATGAGATTTCACTTGATTAATTATGTGTATTACCATTATTCTTTTAGCACCAGTCAAGTTTCAAACAAGAATCATTATAACAGATGCTACACAGAAAGGTATAATGCATCTATCAAGTACTTTTCAAAACTTTATTAAAAATTGGGATCTCAAACCCTTGTCACATCATGGGCATTCTCATCCCTTAACATCTCATCATCATGATTATGGAATATGGGTATTCAAACCCTTAGTTCATCAAAGAACACTTTTTACCACTCATCAGGTAACTAATACCTTCAGGTCATCTGACCAAGGTAAACATGATACTTGCTACACAAGCATGCCACATGGCTCTCAAAGCCCATTAAGTCTCTTGTTACCTCTTACTAGGTAACAAAGCATATATTGGCTCACAAGGCCCATAAAGCATTTAAATAGTTAACACATCATAGCTCATACCTGGTTATGCTCATCATCTCATGATTGTCTGCATGATCATTACATGATAATAGTTATATCTTATGAATCAATACTATGCAATGTAAGACTAGCATCACTATTCCCTTAGTTAGGGTTTTCCATTTTTAACCGTTTAGGTTCTCAAGATCATATTATTAATGATCAAGCCCTAATTCATTGCTTCACATAGCTAGGAGCCAACATTGATAACATAAGTATTCAATCATGCTTATTTATTCTCATCACTTATCATTAAATGAATTATCATTATAGGGTATAAGTTCCTCTCTCAACTTTACTAAAATATGATTACATCATACTTTATTAATTTGGCTTAACCTTTTCATAAGGTATGTTAGCCTACATTTATCAAAGTGCTTTACATCTCAAAGTAACAATTGACATGACACACTTCATGTGTTACTCATCCAAGTATATTGGATTTAGAATACATCAAGGTGTATCAATCTTGAGGTGTTGGACGTGATATCTATCATGTCTTGATGTATCACTTCCCTCATCACCTTTATATTAAGTTCATCAACTTATCTTGTATTAGGGTATCTTCCATCCTAATACTTCATGCACCATTTCATAACATTTATCATGTAATGTATTGGTCATAGGTCACTTATTTGAAATATGCAACCATTATCAACCTCTTTAGGTGTTGCACTTATCAATATATTAGTCACTATTCCCTTATTAGGAATAGGGTTTTCCATCTTTATCAATTAGGGTTTACATAACATCTCCCCATATTTGGGTTTCACATAACATCACCCTACATTAGGATTTCACATATCTTCACCCTTAATTAGGGTTTCACATGACATCACCCTTGATTAGGGTTTTATGTAACTTTATCCAAAATTAGGGTTTCATAAAGCATCCTCTTAAATTAGGGTTTTTCTTTATATTAACCTGAATTGGGATTTCTTATATCATCACCCTAGATTAGGGTTACATCATTACCATAGATTAGGGTTAAGGCTCATCAACCTTCTCAATAAGGGTTTCATGATCTCTTTGTCAAGGATCGTACCCTAATTACATATTTTAATCATGCAGAAAAGGTTGAGAATTAATCACTACATGATTATCACTCATGTATAAGTTTCTCCCTCTCTTATCCTCTCTAGGGTATTAATTACATCAAACTTGATTAGATTTGGTTAACCATGTATTCAAGTGTATACATTTAGGGTTAGCATAATGTATTGAGACACTACTTCCATAAGAATCAAAGGTTAACCACTCTAAAGGTACTAGTCACCTAAGCACTTTAGAGGTACAACCATTATAATCATTCTTGAGTTACTTTAATAGTACTCATTTAGTTCTGAGATCAATTGAAACTTCAACAATTTTGACTAATAAACCTTCAAATGGTTTGGGTCCACACCTCCAAACGGTTTGAGAACATTTGAACCTTCACACGGTTTGAGATCGTTTAGACCTCCAATCGGTCTTGATCAATCTTTCAAGCGGTCTTGACCAATTTGCAAATCGAATCAACTCATTCGGTCTTGAAACCTAATCAACCCATTCGGTCTTGAAACTAAATCATCCATTCGGTCTTGAGACTGAATCCTTCATTCAGTCTTGAAATTGAATCCTCCATTCGGTCTTGAAAAACGAATTCTCTATTCGGTCTTGAAACTGAATCAATCTATTGGGTCTAGGGTTTGCAATCAATAGAACCTCCAACATTGAAACTATCCATCGATTGAACTATTTGAAAGTACAATATATTGTAGCCCTAGGATCTCAAACCATCCTCCATAATCAACCATTCACCTCCAAACGGTCTTGAGACCATTTGACCTCCAAATGGTCTTGAGACCGTTTGGGTCAACCAACCTTAAAATCGATTCCCTCAACTAGGGTTACAATCAATTCAACCGATTAGGGTTTGAAATTAGTGGATCATCCATACATGGAACCTTTAAAATCAAATCAATTGGTATCATTATATCATCATCCATCCTCATCAGCATAGATCCTCCAAACGGTTTGAGACCGTTTGATCTCAAACGGTCTTGAGACCCTTTGGTTTCAATCGATCTTGAAACTGATTGGTTCCAAAGTTGAAACTGATTGCCCAAGATATTCATTGAGGTGTGTGCTTATGATGATGTCATCATCATCAAGCTTTGATCCTTCAAAATATACTGCATACTTATGGAAATTTCATCAATTATTCAAAGGAATTTCAAGAAGAACAAAATGATCAACAAGTGACGAAAAATTGAATGTAATAATAACATTTAAGGGTTTAAGTTATATAACCCACCTTCAAAGTTGAAACCAAGCTTCAAGATTCACGTCTCTAATGGTGAATGAAGCTTTCTCAACCTCCCAAGGTCCGTCCTCAAGATTTTGAGTAAAAAGAAATGGCTAGGATTGAAGATTGAATGGAGAAAAGAAGAAATCAAGCATTGATTTTCAACTTTTACCATGAAATCAAGGTTGAAGATGACTATGGAGCTTACCTATAGGTTAGGGCACGTCCTCCTGTTTCTCATAATCTCCTTTGTTTTCAACCAAAGCAAGGAAAGAAATAAGGGTCGAAAAAGCCTTTCATTTGAGTTGGAAATGAGTTGTTTATAAGGGAATTTCAATGAGAGAGAAAGTGATATAATAATCCTTTAGCTCCCAAAATTAGTGCCACATACTCCCCTCCATCCCTTGCATACAAATCCATCTCCACCACATTGTAATTATTCTTCATTATACATGAATTAAAAGAAAGCAAATTAAGCACCTTAACCATTATAATAATATCCAAAATTGAGTGGATATTATTTTTCCTTTTACTAATGTGAGTGGGATCTCCACTCACTTTAGATATTTCATGGACTTTGCAAGGCACAAGGTCTTCCATACTTATGCAAATTCAACCATCCCATTTTTGGTTGAAGGGCAATTCAATCATTGTGTTTATTTTTGCATTAAATTGAATTAGGGTTTCCAATTATGCTTAAATCTTGATTATTTTAATATCAAGATTCTCTCTCCTCAATAGTGATTCAAATGAGATTACCCTCTCATTTTCTTTTCTCTACATGATTCCAAGAAACATGAGGGACTCTCTAGAAGTGGTATTTTGCAATGAACCCTAGGTTTTGGGTAAATTGCACATTACACCAAAACTAGGTTTTAATGCACAACATTGCTCAACAAGTTCTTTCTTGGTACTCAGGCTTGTGGAAGTCATACCTCTACATCATTTTCATTCTTATGATGCTTAAACACTTGAGGAACATTTTATCATGTAACATTTGCAATTTAACCCCTCAACTTGGGTAATTTGCACTTTAGTCCAAAACAAGCAAAACATTGTTTCAATATTATTTTAAAAGGACAAAAATTGAAACATAAGTTCCTCTTGAGCCTTAATTACTTTTAAAAATATAGGAGCAAGCATATAATTATCTTTCTTAAACAAAACATCTAGGGTTAATTCATAACCCAGGTCAGGGATGTTACAGATTATAAACCCCTAACAAGGATTTCGTCCCCAAAATCCCAGGTCAAGGAAGACAGATATTATTTATTCATCATATCATCAAGTCTCCACATACCATCTTAATTTCATGGGGATGCCATAGAACTTTGATCAACACAAATTCCTTCCATACAAGGTTATCATAGAACTTGTCATACAAGACACATACTCTATTGTTTCTTTTCATTATTGACTGTAGAATCAACTTTATGTTCGATAACATTTTTCTGGTCAGAGTTACATTATACATACCTCATTCTATTCAGGTGTCAAACCTCACTAATTTATCACCTTTATCAACTTATAACTTTATGTAACATGATTCTTGGTTCTGAGGAGTCTCCCATACTCCTTATTTAGTTTAGCATTTCACTTCCAAGAAAAGACCAGAGTTACATTTTGTCACCCACTTGTGACTACAAGTATTATCATACATCCTTATTGATGTTATATTTATGCAGAGCATAAACCCATAACATGTGATGTTCATACTATTTTATGTAACTAGATTGATTTCAAAGTTGGCCATTCAGGTAACCAACATATATCGTCTAATTATAAGTTATACTTTTACTTTCCCATACCACCTGATATTTCTTGGATACCAGAATTTCTTACCTTGGTATCCATCATATGTATCAAAAACACATCACATCCTCATCATTTCCATTTCTCTATTGTTTTTACCAAAGTCACACATATAAGAAGATCTTTCTTTCATCTTTGGAACATTATTTGATACACATATCTTTATCTTGGAACCAAAGTCCAAGATGAACTGATACTTTTCTAAGTATCCATCATTGGATTATTTCTAATCCATGCACATCAAGTGTCATAATACTCACTTGATTGCCATGTTCCAAAAAGAAGAGAACATAAAGAAACATATTTCTCTTATCACCCCATTATCATCCAGGGTTGTTTATCAAAGAGAACATATTATTATCTCCTCTCATCATAGCATGAACCTTCAACTGTTCATGAGTCATTTACTCTTATTTCATTCTAGGTTCCTTGCCATCAGCATAGGAATTGTAAGGATGATTACATGTCATTACTCATTCCTTTATTATTATCTATCACGATTATGAACATTTTGTGATTTTATCACATTTCCCATTTCCACATCATGGGAGAAGATCTTTACCATTCACACATGCTTTATTAGACAGGGATCATCTCCCTTGTCTCATTTTCTTTATCATGAGGATTATGCTTTTACTTCCTCATACACATAAATTGGTCTGAGATCATTTCAGATTCCATTTTATTATACAAAGGATGTGATAAAAATATCCATGCCACATTTCTAGTTTCTTTATGCTCACTAGATTGTCTCAGAATGACTACTTGATCATGGTAATAAGAAAGATAACAATCTAAGAGTCCCATACTTGCCCTATCTCCAATAATTATATACCTGGCCAGGGTATACAAGTACTGAGATTAGGTAGTATGCACTTTATTTACTATTATGTTCCTCACTTTTCATATCCTCATAAACACATCATTTAATATACCTGGATTTTCACCAAGCATCACTTCTATATTTTATCCTCTTTCACAAATAAGAGCGATAATAGAGCATTTTAAAAGAATACTGAACAAAATACAAATCCTCATCTTCCTTGTGTCCTCATAGCACTAATTGAGGGAAGCTCGACAATAACTACATTTTCACTTTTAACTCATAAAATTATAAAATAATATATCAAAATGATGTTATTTCATCTGACCTGATATTGACTCGCGGATTGGTCACTGCCTCAGGCTGATTCTTTTCATAGAATCTTGTCGTTGCTAGTTTTCGACTAAGCTTTCGGTTATTATATGCAGGTGAGCCAGCTTGGGACGCATGTCCATGTCCTCGGGTTCCACTACTAGACCACTGCCTATGAGAGTCATGTGTTGGCTAAATGGACATCTATAAATCCCTTTGTTTTGATTATGACAAACATTTCATTCTTATTAATCTAACGAGCTACTTGAGTGTGCAGGACTAAGATGGATGGCAAAGCAACTAGGGAAAATCCACAAGATAAAATGTTTATATTTTCATGCAATGTAATCATTGTTGTAAAAACTTGTACAAATATATAATGTACAAGTACTTAGAATTGCATGTAAATCAAGCGTTAGATTTTCCCTAGCCAAATACCATAGTTAGACATGCCATCCCATTTAAATAGGATCATTTATGCACACTCACACATATAATTAGTGCCTAAATTGAAATCTTGAAATAGGATCATTCTCGGTCGACAAACTCCTCGACTGAGACACTCTCGGTCGATAATCTTCTCGACCGAGAAAGATCCAAAGTAGCCGTTAGACACAACAGACAAGTTAGTTGGCAGTTGAAGAAATACGTTGCAAATCACTTGTTCCAGAGAGCCTGTCGGTCGACAAAAGTTCGACCGAGTAGGTGTCTCGGTCGACCATTTGTCGACCGAGATGGTCTCTGACAGCAACTGCAGAATAAATTAATTAGCCGTTGCTAAAGCAACAACTTTGTACCTAACGGCTAGTTAAGCACTTAGAAGCCCCTAGAAGTTGTCTAGAACGTCCTTAAGCATACTTAGGCCATTCCTATAAATAGGACAAGCCATAGGACATTAGACTTTACTTGTTACACTTGAGAATACACTTGAGCATACTTGAGCAATCTATTGCAAGCAATTTGAGCACTGTGATCATTAGTCTACATTCTCCTTAGCTCAATTTCGTGTCCTATAGGCTAGATTCTCCTATCCACAGAAATCACAATTTCACACACTTGGCTAGGAGATCTATATTCTTGATCTAGGCATATCAAGCCTTGGGCTTAAAGGATAAGTTGTAATTTCCTTTTTCTTTCTTGTTCCTTTTTATCTTTTGTACTCTCCTTGCTACTCCTAGGGTTGGAGGCTGCGGATTGGAGAGGGTTGACTTCTCAGGTGGAGAAGGGGACTTCAAGCTACTTCAAGAAGGCTATCGCAAGGGAAGCTACTTCAGAAGGCTGGTGCAACGGGAGTTGGTGCATCTACTTCAAGGGAAGGCTGCTTCAAGATTGGCGATTACTTCTAGGTGAAGGCTGCTTGAAGGGTTTGGGAAAAGAGATTGTATTTTATGTAAATTCCTTGCGAGGTAATAAAATAAATTTCTTTTCAAATCCCGGTTGGGTAAGCAACCGGGTAGTGGATTGACGGCTATAGTATTTGCTATAGTTGGAACCACTCTAAACCTTGTGTCTCCTTGTCCAATATTTTCATTGTGGTTGTTTGAGTTCAATAATTGTTAAATTATCTATAAAACTCTATTCACCCCCCCCCTCTAGTAGTTTTCAATTGGTATCAGAGCAAGGCTTCAAGGAACCCTAACAAGGTCTTGAAGAAATGGGTGATGGAATGCTCAACAACCTCAACATTGAAGGGACTCTTGTTGCTAGGCCGCCGGCATTCAATGGAACAAACTACCAATACTGGAAGAGAAGGATGCAGTTCTACTTCCAAGGCATCAACTGGGATCTATGGAGAATGGTATCTACTCCTTATGAATTCCCTCAAAATGACTTTGCGGAATGGGATGCAAACACGGTAAAACAGGCCCAAATGAACGCAAAAGCTGTAAGCATTTTATACTGTTCTATTTCTGTAGGAGAATTTAATAGAATATCAAATTGTGATACAGCGTATGATATTTGGCATAGATTGTCCATCACTTATGAGGGTACAGCCCAAGTCAAAAATTCCAAAATTAGTCTGCTTAAAACAAAGCTTGAACATTTTCGTATGGATCCAAATGAATCTATTAGTGAAATGTATTCAAAATTCTCTACTATTGTTAATGGTTTAAGTGCCTTAGGAAAACTTGTCCTTGAGGAAGATCAGGTATCAAAAATTCTTCGATCACTTCCTCCAAAGTACAAGCCAAAGGTGACAGCCATTGCAGAAGCAAACGACCTCACTCGCCTCAAAATGGAACAACTCATTGGTAATTTAGAAGCTCATGAAGTAGATCTAGAAGAGGAATAAAGAAGAGAACGTGAACACCAAAGTGGGAAGAAGAAGGATGTGGCTCTCAAAGCCTCAAAAGTCATCACACAAGAAAGTGAGGAGTCAAGTGAAGAAGAAGAAGAAGCCTTAATCATCAACGGTAAGAAGTACAAAAGGTTTAAATCTAACAAAATTTCTAGTTCCTCTACTCCCAGGTGCTTTGAATGTGGGAAGAAAGGGCATTTCAAAAATGAATGTCCCAAAGCAAAGAAGGGAAAGAAAAGCTCACATAAGAAGAAAGGAGAAAAAGCCTATAAAGCTGCCTGGGATGAGTCAAGTGACAGTGAAAGCGGAGAAGAGGTGGAATGTCTAATGGCAAGAGAAGAAAATGAAGACTCTCAAGAGGAATGGGTAGTTGACAGTGGCTGCTCCAAACATATGACCGGGAACAAGGACGCATTTCAAACTTTTGAAGAAAAGAAAAGTGGAACGGTCACCTTTGGAGACAATGGTAAAGGCAAAATCGTTGGAATAGGTAATGTTGGAACAAATCTCGAAATTAAAAATGTTCTACTTGTTGATGGATTGCATCATAATTTAATAAGTGTAAGTCAACTATGTGATAGTGGTTATGATGTGTTATTTAACAAAACCTGCTGCAAATTATTGATAGAAAACACTACAAATGTCGTTTATGAAGGAAATAGAGTTGGAAATCTTTATATCCTTAAACCAAACTCTATGAAATCAGTAGTAGGTAAATGCTTGCTTGCAAATGAAAATACCTTACAACTATGGCATAAAAAGCTGGGACATGCTAGTTCACATGCTATTAAAAAGTTAGTGAAATATGATCTTGTTCGTGGATTACCTGCTTTGTCTTTTGATCAAGTTGAAAACTGTGAACCCTGCACAATGGGAAAGCAAACCAAAACATCTTTTAAATCAAAACATGTACTTAGCACCAGTAGATCCTTAGAATTAATTCATATGGACTTATTTGGACCAATGAGGACACAATCTATTGGTGGTAAATGATATTGTTTTGTTATTGTTGATGATTATAGTAGATATACATGGGTACATTTTATTGCAACTAAAGATGATACTATTCATGTCTTTATGCAATTTTGTTCCAAGATTGAAAATCTTTTACAACATAAAATATGTACCATTAGAAGTGATCATGGTGGCGAATTTGAGAATCATACATTTGAGACCTTTTGTACATCTCAAGGGTATACTCATAATTTTCTGCTCCACGTACCCCACAACAAAATGGTATAGTTGAACGGAAAAATCGATCCCTACAGGAAATGGCTAGGACCATGATGCTTGAACACAACACACCTAAAACCTTTTGGGCTGAAGCTATAAACACTGCTTGTTATGTGCTTAATAGAGTAACTGTTCACTCTCATTTGAAGAAAACTCCATATGAAATATTACACTCTAAGAAACCTAGAGTTGACTACTTTCATACTTTTGGCTCCACATGCTACATTTTAAATACCAAAGATGATAGAGACAAGTTTGATTCTAAATCACACAAAGCATTCTTCTTGGGATATTCCACTTCTAGCAAAGCCTTTAGAGTATATAATACTAACTCTAGAAAAGTTGAGGAATCCATTCATGTTTCTTTTCATGAAGAATCGAAGTCTGAAAATCTAGATATCATTGATCTCACAAATCAATTCGAAAATATAACCATTTCCAATGATAGTGAGAAAATTCCTATATCCGATCCCCAAGTTGAAACACAACCTACACCTAGGCTTATCAAGGATCATCCCCAAGAACTAATTATTGGAGATCCAAATGATAAAGTCAAAACTCGGTCTTCCTTCAAAGATGTTGCAAACATGGCTTTTGTTTCTATCATTGAACCTAAGAAGATATCCGAAGCTCTTAAGGATGATTACTGGATAATAGCCATGCAAGAGGAGTTAAATCAATTCACTAAAAATGATGTATGGGATTTAGTTCCTAAACCACAAGATAAAACTATCATAGGAACTAAATGGGTGTTTAGGAATAAGCTCAATGAGGCAGGAGAAGTCATAAGGAATAAAGCTCGGTTAGTAGCACAAGGATATAATCAACAAGAAGGCATAGATTTTGATGAAACATATGCACCCGTAGCCAGACTTGAAGCTATTAGGATGTTACTAGCTATTGCTGCCCATAAAAACATTAAGCTATATCAAATGGATGTCAAAAGTGCATTTCTAAATGGCATCATACACGAAGAAGTTTATGTTGCTCAACCACCTGGCTTTGAAATACCAGAAAAAGGTGACCATGTTTATAAACTTAAAAAGGCACTTTATGGTCTAAAACAAGCACCTAGGAATTGGTATGAACGGCTCAAGACATATCTTTTTGATAATGGTTTTTCTATTGGAAATTCAGATTCTACTTTATTCTTCAAAACATATGTATCTGATTTCCTAGTTGTGCAAATATATGTTGATGATATTATTTTTGGAGCTTCTAATGATTCATTATGCACACAATTCAGTGACATTATGCAAAAAGAATTTGAAATGAGCCTCATGGGTGAACTAACATTCTTTCTTGGTTTTCAAATTAAGCAAACACCTGCAGGAATTTTCATAAGCCAAGAAAAATATACTAAATAACTTTTAAAACGGTTTGGGATGGATCAATGCAAACATGCTACTACTCCTATGGCTACCTCTATCAAAATTGATAAGGATGAAAATGGGGAACCTATTGATGATTCCTTATATAGAGCCATGATTGGTAGTTTGCTATACTTAACTGCTTCTCGACCGGACATTATGTTTTCCGTTGGTCTTTGTGCTTGATTTCAATCCCAACCTATGCAATCTCATTTTCTAGCGGTTAAACGAATTCTTCGATATCTAGCTGGCACTACTTGTTTTGGTTTATGGTATCCAAAAGGACAATCCTTGGATTTTAAAGCATATACTGATGCGGATTATGCTGGTTGTCGACTTGATCGCAAAAGTACTAGTGGTGGTTGTTTCTTATTAGGGAGAGCCTTAGTATCTTGGTTTAGCAAGAAACAAAATACGGTTGCCCTATCTACAACTGAAGCTGAATATATGGCAGTCGGGTCTTGTTGTGCTCAAGTGCTTTATATGCAACAGGTATTAAGCGATTATGGTTTTAATCTTTCATCTACACCTATCTTTTGTGACAACACGAGCGCCATAAACTTAGCACATAATCCTATTTTACACAGTCGGGCAAAACACATTGAAATCCGTCATCACTTCTTAAGGGATCACATCTCAAAAAATCATGTTTCCCTTCATCATGTTGATACGGAAAATCAATTGGCTGATATTTTTACAAAACCGCTTCCACTAGATCAATTCAACAACATTAGGAAGCAACTGCTTATTACTCCTTTGGAAGATGTTTTCTTTGATATCTGCGGTTCTTAAAACGAATACGTTTACTTATTTTGGCTTTTCAATGGACATCTTTTTCATTAGATTTGACGGGATATCTAATTAAGGGGGAGTTTTTATTAAAACGGTTATCTTTTTGAAATGACAAAGGGGGAGAGATATATAAAACTATAACTTAGTATTTATGAAAAACTCAATCAATGAGTTTCATAAACATACTCTTGGCTTTACATTGAAAGTTGCTATATTCCCAAATGAACTGGATTTCATGTTCCATAATTCATTGGGAATAATAAGCACACATTTTATAAACAAGAGGAAAAGCTACATAAGGTAATCTAAAGGTATGAAACTCATATGTTTTATATTTCCTTTATTTATATTTTGGAAATGTTTGTCATCTTCAAAAAGGGGGAGATTGTTGGCTAAATGGACATCTATAAATCCCTTTGTTTTGATTATGACAAACATTTCATTCTTATTAATCTAACGAGCTACTTGAGTGTGCAGGACTAAGATGGATGGCAAAGCAACTAGGGAAAATCCACAAGCTAAAATGTTTATATTTTCATGCAATGTAATCATTGTTGTAAAAACTTGTACAAATATATAATGTACAAGTACTTAGAATTGCATGTAAATCAAGCGTTAGATTTTCCCTAGCCAAATACCATAGTTAGACATGTCATCCCATTTAAATAGGATCATTTATGCACACTCACACATATAATTAGTGCCTAAATTGAAATCTTGAAACAGGATCATTCTCGGTCGACAAACTCCTCGACCGAGACACTCTCGGTCGACAATCTTCTCGACCGAGAAAGATCCAAAGTAGCCGTTAGACACAACAGACAAGTTAGTTGGCAGTTGAAGAAAGACGTTGCAAATCACTTGTTCCAGAGAGCCTGTCGGTCGACAAAAGTTCGACCGAGTAGGTGTCTCGGTCGACCATTTGTCGACCGAGATGGTCTCTGACAGCAACTGCAGAATAAATTAATTAGTCGTTGCTAAAGCAACAACTTTGTACCTAACGGCTAGTTAAGCACTTAGAAGCCCCTAGAAGTTGTCTAGAACGTCCTTAAGCATACTTAGGCCATTCCTATAAATAGGACAAGCCATAGGACATTAGACTTTACTTGTTACACTTGAGAATACACTTGAGCATACTTGAGCAATCTATTGCAAGCAATTTGAGCACTGTGATCATTAGTCTACATTCTCCTTAGCTCAATTTCGTGTCCTATAGGCTAGATTCTCCTATCCACAGCAATCACAAGTTCACACACTTGGCTAGGAGATCTATATTCTTGATCTAGGCATATCAAGCCTTGGGCTTAAAGGATAAGTTGTAATTTCCTTTTTCTTTCTTGTTCCTTTTTATCTTTTGTACTCTCCTTGCTACTCCTAGGGTTGGAGGCTGCGGATTGGAGAGGGTTGACTTCTCAGGTGGAGAAGGGGACTTCAAGCTACTTCAAGAAGGCTATCGCAAGGGAAGCTACTTCAGAAGGCTGGTGCAACGGGAGTTGGTGCATCTACTTCAAGGGAAGGCTGCTTCAAGGTTGGCGATTACTTCTAGGTGAAGGCTGCTTGAAGGGTTTGGGAAAAGAGATTGTATTTTATGTAAATTCCTTGCGAGGTAATAAAATAAATTTCTTTTCAAATCCCGGTTGGGTAAGCAACCGGGTAGTGGATTGACGGCTATAGTATTTGCTATAGTTGGAACCACTCTAAACCTTGTGTCTCCTTGTCCAATATTTTCATTGTGGTTGTTTGAGTTCAATAATTGTTAAATTATCTATAAAACTCTATTCACCCCCCCCCTCTAGTAGTTTTCATCATGCGGACTCTGTCTTAGCGATTGGGTTACACTCACATCTCTAGACCAATAATCTTTCATCAGATGTCCCATATTCCCACATTTATAACAGTTTTTGTTCTCCCACTGTGGCATAGATGGTCCTCTACCCCTTCTGGGTAGCCATTGCCTTGGAGTATTAGACTTTGGTTGTACTAGTGGTACCAAAAACTTTCCCCTTTTGGAACTACTAGGCCTCTGTTCCTAGGTTTGGTTAGGCCTCTTCTTGATTCTCTCTTCCTTATTCTTTGCTAGACAGTTCTTTCTGAAATGTCCAGGCTTCCCACACCTGTGGCAGATTTTGTTATTGTGTTGTAACCTATTTCTTGTAACATTTTCTATCGCTTCAACATGCTGATGTTGATTAAGAATCTTGTTGGAGTCCAAAACTTCATCATTGGGGGTTGGTAATCTGGGTTGTGTTGCTAATGCACGAACCACTATATGCATCATAGCTGCCCTAAATTGCCCCAACAGAGCATGGAAAGTTGGGCTCTCTATCTCTGCTTGGTTAAACTGAGGATGTTCAGATACTGGTTCCTTCGTAGTCTGGTCCCTTGCACCTCTTCCTGGTGCAGCAATGCTGCTTTCAACAGTATGTTCTTCGTGTGATCCATACATCTTTAAGTTCTTCTTCTCCTATATGAACAGAAGACACTATCAGATACACTAGAAGATACTAGAACAGACTCAACAACCTTAATCCTATGTCTTTATAGACTCAGCGAACCTAGAGCTCTGATACTACTAAATTGTGACACATTGTTCGAACAAAATGTTATTAACTAAGCAGAAGTGGTCGTTAACAGTGAATTACAGAAAAATCACTAAATATTTAAACCATTAACAAAGAGATCCAATTCCAGAAAACTCTTATAACAAGAACCAAAGTATTACATATACATTCGGGTTCACAAGTACATGCCATGTACCATCTCTTCTCGAGGATTACATACAATAGTCGATTTGCCAAAACTATACATAAGCAACATAAAACCTCGAGGCATCAAGCCGAAATCTCATATCGATTCATTAAAAGTGCTAACTACTGACTCCAAGGACCTGAGAGTACAGAGATGACACATAAGACTTTCTATACAAAACTTGACAGCCAGTGCCTCCACTTGGGATATCACTGTTGTCCCTGTTGTTGTTGTTGCTCTTTCCCTATTATGGGGTTCATGTTCCTTCTTCTGCATTTACCTAAAAAGTTGGATCCCACGGGGGTGAGACAATTGAAAATTGTCCCAGCGAGAGATATAACTCTCTGCCAGAAATATTATTATTGCAGATAAATAGTAATAAACTGAGCAAGAGTTCTTTTATATTAGCAGCAATATTAATCATTATATGAGCAGAATAGTATAATCTCCTTTCTCAAGGAGAACTTTGCATCTACCCATGGTAGATTTATAAATCATCTATCTACTTTGCAAGGAATGCAAGGAATCATAAATACATCATCTATCAACTAAAGATGCATAAAGAAATGTAACATCAGCCAATGATTTTCACATTCAATCCTTAAGCATACATGCTATATGGCTGATTACATTTTACAATCACACTTATGACCAGAGGAGACGAGGTATACCACTCATACTCCAACCGACCACGACTACGTTAAGCATCGGTACAACACAAGGTCAATGGAAGAGCCAAAATCCAAGACTTCAACCTTCTCGGTCAGTATGAGATTATATGGCAGAGACATCATGTGTCAAACTACAAATAGCTTGTCAATGTATATTGGCATCTTCGCTATAGAATTATAGCCTGTAGCATATACTCTCTTCAGGATATGGCCCGTAGCTAATGCCTGGTATTATATTGTGGAGTCATGGCCCGCAGCCATACTCTTATTGGGGTATGGCTGTAACCAATCCCTGTACAAAGGATATGGCCCGTAGTCATTCTTATGAGACGTAAGGATATATTCGTCCATTACCCCCACATATTTTAAAAATATGCGGCTTCCGGGTTATACCGTGGAGCAACCCGTTTCACCATTCAACAAATCCTGACGTTGATGGATCTATGGTCAGGGCACTACATGATGAGATTTCACTTGATTAATTATGTGTATTACCATTATTCTTTTAGCATCAGTCAAGTTTCAAACAAGAATCATTATAACAGATGCTACACAGAAAGGTATAATGCATCTATCAAGTACTTTTCAAAAGTTTATTAAACATTGGGATCTCAAACCCTTGTCACATCATGGGCATTCTCATCCCTTGACATCTCATCATCATGATTATGGAATATGGGTATTCAAACCCTCAGTTCATCAAAGAACACTTGTTACCACTCATCAGGTAACTAATACCTTCAGGTCATCTGACCAAGGTAAACATGATACTTGCTACACAAGCATGTCACATGGCTCTCAAAGCCCATTAAGTCTCTTGTTAACTCTTCTAGGTAACAAAGCATATATTGGCTCACAAGGTCCATAAAGCATTCAAATAGTTAACACATCATATCTCATACCTGGCTATGCTCATTATCTCATGATTGCCTGCATGATCATTACATGATAACAGTTATATCAATTATATATCAGTACTATGTAATGTAAGAGTAGCATCACTATTCCCTTAGTTAGGGTTTTCCATTTCTAACCATTTAGGTTCCCAAGATCATATTATTAATGATCAAGCCCTAATTCATTGCTCCACACAGCTAGGAGCCAACATTGATAACATAAGTATTCAATCATGCTTATTTATTCTCATCACTTGTCATTATATGAATTATCATTACAGGGTATAAGTTCCTCTCTCAACTTTACCAGAATATGATTACATCATACTTTATTAATTTGGCTCAACCTTTTCATAAGGTATGTTAGCCTACATTTATCAAAGTGCATTACATCTCAAAGTAACAATTGACATGACACACTTCATGTGTTACTCATCCAAGTATATTGTATTTAGAATACATCAAGGTGTATCAATCTTGAGGTGTTGGACGTGATATCTATCATGTCTTGATGTATCACTTCCCTCATCACCTTTATCTTAAGTTCATCAACTTATCTTGTATTAGGGTATCTTCCATCCTAGTACTTCATGCACCAGTTCATCACATTTATCATGTAATGTATTGGTCATAGGTCACTTATTTGAAATATGCAACCATTATCAACCTCTTTAGGTGTTGCACTTATCAATATATTAGTCAATATTCCATTATTAGGAATATGGTTTTCCATCTTTATCAATTAGGGTTTACATAACATCTCCCCATATTTGGGTTTCACATAACATCACCCTACATTAGGATTTCACATATCTTCACCCTTAATTAGGGTTTCACATGACATCACCCTTGACTAGGGTTTTATGTAACTTTACCCGAAATTAGGGTTTCATAAAGCATTCCTCTTAAATTAGGGTTTTTCTTTATATTACCCTGAAATGGAATTTCTTATATCATCACCCTAGATTAGGTTTACATCATTACCCTAGATTAGGGTTAAGGCTCATCAACCTTCTCAATTAGGGTTTCATGATCTCTTTGTCAAGGATCATACCCTAATTATATATTTTAATCATGCAGAAAAGGTTGAGAATTAATCACTACATGATTATCACTCATGTATAAGTTTCTCCCTCTCTTATCCTCTCTAGGGTATTAATTCCATCAAACTTGATTAGATTTGGTTAACCCTGTATTCAAGTGTATACATTTAGGGTTAGCATAATGTATTGAGACACTACTTCCATAAGCATCAAAGGTTAACCACTATAAAGGAACTAGTCACCTAAGCACTTTAGAGGTACAACCATTATAATCATTCTTGAGTTACTTTAATAGTACTCATTTAGTTCTGAGATCAATTGAACCTTCAACAGTTTTGACTAATAAACCTTCAAATGGTTTGGGTCCACACCTCCAAATGGTTTGAGAACATTTGAACCTTCACACGGTGTGAGACCTTTTAGACCTCCAATCGGTCTTGATCAATCTTTCAAACGGTCTTGACCAATTTGCAAATCGAATCAACTCATTCAGTCTTGAAACCTAATCAACCCATTCGGTCTTAAAACCGAATCATCCATTCGGTCTTGAAACTGATTCATCCATTCGGTCTTGATACTGAATCCTTCATTCGGTCTTGAAACCGAATCCTCCATTCGGTCTTGAAAACTAAATTCTCTATTCAATCTTGAAACTGAATCAATCTATTGGGTCTAGGGTTTACAATCAATAGAACCTCCAACATTGAAACCATCCATCGATTGAACTATTTGAAAGTACAATAGATTGTAGCCCTTGGATCTCCAACCATCCTCCATATTAAAACATTCACCTCCAAACGGTCTTGAGACCATTTGACCTCCAAACGGTCTTAAGACCGTTTGGGTCAACCAACCTTAAAATCGATTCCCTCAACTAGGGTTTCAATCAATTCAACCGATTAGGGTTTGAAATTAGTGGATCATTCATACATGAAACCTTTAAAATCAAATCAATTGGTATCATTGGATCATCAGCCATCCTCATCAGCATAGATCCTCCTAACGGTTTGAGACTGTTTGATCTCAAACGGTCTTGAGACCCTTTGGTTTCAATCGATCTTGAAACTGATTGGTTCCAAAGTTGAAACGTTTGCCCAAGATATTCATTGAGGTGTGTGCTTATGATGATGTCATCATAATCAAGCTTCGATCTTTCAAAATCTACTGCCATTCTTATAGAAATTTCATCAATTATTCAAAGGAATTTCAAGAAGAACAAAATGATCAACAAGTGATGAAGAATTGAATGTAACAATAACATTTAAGGGTTTAAGTTATATAACCCGCCTTAAAAGTTGAAACCAAGCTTCAAGCTTCACGTATCTAATGGTGAATGAATATTTCTCAACCTCCCAAGGTCCGTCCTCAAGCTTTTGAGTAAAAAGAAATGGCTAGGATTGAAGATTGAATGGAGAAAAGAAGAAATCAAGCATTGATTTTCGATTTTTACCATGAAATCAAGGTTGAAGATGACTATGGAGCTTACCTACAGGTTGGGGCACGTACTCCTGTTTCTCCTAAGCTCCTTTATGTTCAACCAAAGCAAGTAAATAAAGAAGGGTCGAAAAAGCCTTTCATTTGAGTTGGAAATGAGATGTTTATAAGGGAATTTCAATGAGAGAGAAAGTGATATAATAATCCTTTAGCTCCCAAAATTGGTGCCACATACTCCTATCCATCACTTGAATATGAAGCCATATCCCCCACCTTGTAATTCTTCTTCATTATCCATGAATTAAAAGAAAGCAAATTAAGCACCTTAACCATTATAATAATAATATCCAAAATTGAGTGGATATTACTTTTCCTTTTACTAATGTGAGTGGGCTCTCCACTCACTTTAGATATTTCATGGACTTTGCAAGGCACAAGGTCGTCCATACTTATGAAAATTCAACCATCCCATTTTTGGTTGAAGGGCAATTCAATCATTATGTTTATTTTTGCATTAAATTGAATTAGGGTTTCCAATTATGCTTAAATCTTGATTATTTTAATATCAAGATTTTCTCTCCTCAAAAGTGATTCAAATGAGACGCCCCTCTCATTGTATTTTCTCTACATGATGCCAAGAAACATGAGGGACTCTCTAGAAGTGGTATTTTGTATATTGAGCCCTAGGTTTTGGGTAAATTGCACATTACACCAAAACTAGGTTTTAATGCACAACATTGTTCAACAAGTTCTTTCTTGGTACTCAGGCTTGTGGAAGCCATACCTTTGCATCATTTTCATTCTTATGATGCTTCAACACTTGAGGAACATTTTATCATGTAACATTTGTATTGTAACCCCTCAACTTGGGTAATTTGCACTTTAGTCCAAAACAAGCAAAACATTATTTCAACATTATTCTAAAAGAACTAAAATTGAAACATAAGTTCCTCTTGAGCCTTAATTACTTTTCAAAAGATAAGAGAAAGCATATAATTATCTTTCTTAAACAAAACATCTAGGGTTAAAGCATAACCCAGGTCAGGGATGTTACATATTTTTTTTTTGAGGGAGGGATGTTACATATATGATCTAAACCAGGCCACGAAAAGTTAATCCCAAAAACAATAGTGTGAAAAAATAAAAAATAAAACACATGTAAATGAACTAACATCCCAGATCACTCAAACCAGTTTAGTAGGGTTGGCGTAACATATAGGTAGTATCAAAGTAGTAAGAGTATTGAATCATAACTCTTAGCATGGGACCAAGTACACAGTTGAGAATATACCAATGGGTTAACCAACGATACGAGTGAATAAACCTTGATTTCACTTCATTGGCTGAAATTGGAATCCAAAGACATGACTTATGAATATTGATCTTCAAATAGTAAGGGATGATCATCTACCTTAGATGTGTTAGACATTGATAACATTTGAATAGCGGCCTTAATGAAGAAGACACCTACATATAGACATGGTTGAATCTAAGCATGTTAACATGGATTTTCCACAGTTAAACCAATTGATTATCATGAGTTGTGGTATAATATTTCTCTTGTGAATCCAATTTAGTTGCAAAGGTAATTGAAAAATGATACATCTAGCAATAAGGAGGCCAACAACATAGACCAACAAGTGAACCATGTTGGTGAAATCAGTTGAGTGAAGTAGGGTTATATGTGAAGTGATAAACGTAAAACAAACAAATAGATATCTAATAAGTAGAGATCACAACCCAAAACATATTCAAATTTTACACAATGATCCATGTAACTAATACAAAATGATTGAAATTGAGGCTTAAATGATGAATAACAATGATTCTCGAGTATAAATACTACCCATAAATTTCTTTTGAAGCTCTCATTTTTTTTCATTTACGTGATGAAAAGTAAAATGTTCAAAGATAAATGGTTAGAATTTCATTTGGTGATATCCTAACAAAGAGAGTGTGTGATAAAGAAGAAAATTAAATCAAGTAGGAACTAAATTTGATAAATTCGTTAAGGAAAAGAAATATATGTGGCAATTCATATGAATCATTTTCTTATCTTTTATGAAAGCCCACTTAGTATACGAATCTAAGAGTTATATGTAGTGTAATAATTATTAATATCATTCTATAGTTGGGAAGGAAGTATGTTATAATTTTCTCAAATAAATCTAGATGTAAAGCAATTTTGTTGGATGAAAATTAGAAGTTACATCCGTAGATATGTCACTCAATGATAGGAAGACCATCCTAAACCCCACATTGGGGTTTCTAGGAATCAAGCATGTATGCAATTCCCTTATAACTTAATATTCTTTGAATGATAACTAAATAAACATGACTCTAGATTTTGTTTCTAGAATCATTAATCTCAAGAAAAATATTAGAAAGGAAGATCTTACAACTCATTTTGTGCCACTACTCCAATGAGAAGAATATCAAATGGTAGCCCCTCTACTGTTTAGTATGCCTAGAATCTCAATAGAAAATACAATACAAGGGATCATGTATGAAGAAAAAGAACAAATCCAAATTGGATAGGGGACAAATAAAAAGAAACAAAAGACAGATGGGTCGTCATAAATGTAAGGTCATATAGTGTCAATAGACACAAATTTTATCTTAGGGCTCAGTTTGCATGCCAGAGAGGCGTTGAAAACTTAAGAGACAAATATAGCCTAGTTACAGCAATTCATATTTAGGTTAACCTATACATGAATTAATAGAGGTGGAGTACCATAACTCAGATCTAATTTTTAAAAGAGCTTCCATCTCCTTGAACACAACATGATCAAATCAACAATCCAGTACCATGTGTCTGTCTTAATTGAATAGGTTATTCAGGGTAAAGATTCATATCATCACCCATAAAATATATCAAATTAATGATCCCTAAACACATGAATGAGAAAAAAGGCAAGCTGCAAATCAATATGAATTGCTCAACATAACTAAACCAACTCAATTTAGTAATGAGGCTTCAAAGATCAGATAAAAGTAAGATTGTAATAAGACCATCAGAGCATATCTCTCAATATATAATGTAAAAATATGGAACTCTAATAGCTAAGAAAATTACAAAAAAGAGCCAAGATTTTTTTGTTCAACTGTATATTTGATCACTGATTGGTTGGGTAGAATATGCCACCACATAAATATATAACAATGGATTATCCCTTTCACTGTCAATAGTACTTGTTGGAGTGTGTTGGGGATTCAGAGTAGTTTGTATAAAAAACATATTGAAAAAATCATAATGATATGTAATGAAGTTGAGAAATGCAAATCCAAATGCTAGATGAGCAAATAAGTATGCATATGTTAATTGAAGCAGGCCAGAAAAAATTAAAACTGGAAATAGTCTTATGGTAAGAAACAAATTCAAAACACATGTTCAAATTCAGAAAACCACCCAATAGAAGGTTGGTGGATCATATAGGTACTAAGAATTTAGTTTTGGTGTTTTTACTAAGAATTAAGTTTTGGTGCTTTTGAGGGTGATGGTTGCCGACCCTTCACTCGTCTCCCATTTCTGCATATGTCTTTGGAGTTGACAGTGTAGGAAGTATACCCGAATGAGAAGCATCTAAACAGTAAAGTTTATCCTCTTGCTTCTTTAGCATATTAACTTTCTCTAATTGATTCTGAACATGTTAAGGCACACCAAGGTGGCTTTCTAAACAGTACACACATATGGGGTTGTGTTTTGCTGAGAATCATAACACTAACCAGAGTGTTGCTTGATTAACATGTTTCAACTAATGACAAACGATTCAGATTGGTTATTGAATAAGCAACAAACATGAATATGAATGAAGGTAGGGGGAATCTCAGGAAGCACGATAGGTGGAATTATTTTGAGAATGTCAAACCTATTGGCTTATTGTTAAATGGAGCAAGAGGATAAAGTATAATGGAATGGATGCTGACAGAGCAGAGGACTTGGTGGTCCGCAAAAGGGAATCCAGTTTAGCATTTACCAGTGTTGGCGAAATTGTAGTCTAGAATGGCATATACCGGTAGTCATTTGACATGAGAGGTTCAGAAAGCTCAGTGTACCCTTTCCATAGTCAACCAACCAACAAACGGGGTCACCTAGTGTCGGGCCTTGCACGATGCACTTCCCATGTGTTCTCTGCAATGGATTGGAAGAAATAAGATCAACCGAAAATGATATGTTAAGGGGGACTAATTCAGAAAATGATGAGCCTTTCTTATTACAATTTTGAATGTCGTCGCCAAAAGCATCTGCAACAACTAATGGAACTTGACATCAACTAACCAATCCAAATGATGGGTTAAGTTAGAGCGCAAGAGTAAGAACAAATCTAGAGGTTAAGAGGATGGAGAAATACATGCTTTGCCAGATTGGTGACTAAAACATACACAAACACTCACAGACAGAACATGCGAGAAGAGGAAAAGAGAATAAAATGTTATGTCTATCAAACACAAAGCAAAGATACCTTACGATACCAGTAGAAATATTCCTTTCGCCTCTTTACACACATTCACAACCGAACCACCGACCTCAATTTTTCTTCTGTTTGGGAAACCCTAGCACCCCAGCAGCGAGCGGACAAAAAAGTGAGAAGGATCCAGAGTCGAGCAGACGAACCATCTTATGAAAATGTTGTAAAATTTACAAAATGGACATAGAATGTGATGTCAAGGATGCGTTCGTAATTGAGAAAAATGAGTGTGAAAAATTGCACAGAAAACCCCGAATGGACTTTCTTATATAGTATAGATGTGCGAGTCTGGATATATTTTGATCCTGCAAATCTCTTGCCCAATTATTTGCTAGATTCTTACCATTAACTGTATGTCGTTCAATTACTGGTTGTACCACTACTCACACGAAAATGATGACAACTAATGCATCAAGTTTTCCAAAAATACATCGACTGTCTAGAAACTAGTCCAGTAAATCATACTATTTCCGATTTCTCTCTCTACTATCCATCTACTCGGCTACTTTTTGTTGAAAATATAGTGACTTTTAGATTATTTGTGAAGCAGCTTCATATATGTTACTTCCTGTTGCTTATTGCATCTTTAACCAGGGTTGGAACTGTCAAACTGAGACGAAATCTGTGGGCACCTACGAATCGACCTGTTTAAGTTGTGGAGAACAAAATTATGGCCTGGGGCATGAAGTTGTTGACATTTACAAGGCAAATCATGTTAATCAGGCATGTGCTATGTTCGGTCCCGATCTACTCCATGTTGTCTCTAGTGGTACCTAAGAAAGTTTTCAAGATCATCGAATCAAAATTGGCATATTTCATGTGGGGTCTACAAGAAAGTAGACAAAAACATCACTGGGTAAAATGGGACAAAGTTGCAAGACCAACAGACTTAGGAGGAGTAGGCATTGAGTGACTAAATATGATACACAAAGCGTCCAATCTCAGAGAAGCATGGAGAGTGACTGTAAATGGTTCTATTTGGACGAGGTTCTATAGAGACAAATTTAAAATGCATGATGGTTGGACTGAGATGAGGTTCCCCTTGGGACTCGAGATGGGATCATTTGCATCTCCATAATGGAGAAATATTTGATGTATTTTGCCTACTGTCTTAGAGAATCCTCATTGGATAGTAGGGAAATGTGACTCTCTCTTTTGGCAGGAGAAGTGGTGTAATGAAGCTTTGATTCACCATGTCAAAGAAGGGCACACACCTGATCTAAATGTGAAGGTTGCTGACATAATGACAACTCAAGGATGGAATTGGGAGGTGTTGCATCAATGGCTTATAGAAGATGGGATGCAACTTGTTTAGAAAATCCAATGTATAGGGAGAGAGGAGGAAGACAGAAGGATATGAGAACTAACAGAATCAGGCACATTCTCTTCCAAAAGTGCTAGAAAGCTCCTAAGACATACAGAACGTGGAGGAATGACATCTATATGAATATGGTGCAAAAACCTTCCATTGAGAACGAACGCCTTTTGCTGGAAACTTGTCATGAATGGCTTGCCAATTGACTCTAATATCTGCCAATATAAGATTGAGATGGCATCCAAATGTGAATGTTGCACACAACCAAATGAAGAGGATAGAGATCATCTATTTATGTGTGGAGAGATAGATTCACAGTTGTCGTTGCTAGCTTTTCGAGTTATGGACCACAACATGAGCCCAAGCAGCTTCCATAATATTTTAGACCTTCTTGCTTACTGTTGGAATAAAGCCTCCCAAAAATCTCTTTTTGGGTGGGTTCGAGGAACTCTCCCACAAATGCTATTTTGGTGGCTATGGAAATACATATGGTTAAAAAGATACGACGGGCTTAGCTTCTCAACACAAAGTGTGTGGTCAAAGATGACCCATACCCTCAATGAAGTTGCAATGAATAAAAAATTTGATGCAACACCATCTGATTTGCATATGGCCGAACTTATGCAGCACGACATACTGAACTTTATGAGGCATGGGAAAATTATCAAACAGATCAAATGGCACCCCCAAATGGAGAGCACATGAAGATGGCTCTACACATGTCAGTAATAAATGAGAGTCGGTTTATACGTGGTGGAGCAATAATCGGAGAAAAAATTGAACTAACCATGATGGTTGTTGTCAAGCCTCTACATAGATAGGACAATCTCAAAAATCTCAATGATATCATCACTAGTGCAATCAATGGCTAGGGTCATTGGCTTCACAGTCAAACGACAGAATGTGATAATGGCCGGCTACTACAGATGGTGCAACAAAGGAATAAGCCACCATGGAGGTTTTAGGGAAGGTACTGGCAACTCTAGGACATCTTACGTAGGTGGAATATAGACCTAAGGTTTATTCCCAAGCCAGGGAACAGAACAACAAAAGAAGTTGCAAAATGGGGAACTACACACAACATGTCGTTCATCTCTCACAGTCTTGAGGTGCTTCCAGCTGTAATTAGAGGAGCATGTCATCTAGATAGGAGAGGGGTTCCTTATGTATATAGAGTATACGAGGGGTAGCCAACATTGGTTCTTTTTCTTTTTGCTGACTGGTAGGAGAATAGGAACTACCTGATGATATATATGTATAGAGGTGGTCTCAACTTTTGCATGGTGTAAGGTTATAACTTGATGTTGGCCCATAGGGGGAGGCGGGATGAATATAATGACTCCCCCAAAATATTAAAAAAAAGTTGGATTAGGGTGACGAAATTTATCACCTGCTAGAAATCACCCAAATTAATATTGATCTATTTATATAGTGGGTTTCACAAGTGACCTATGGACACCATGAGTGCTCATTTAACTAAATAATATCTTAATATAAGTATAATACCTATAGAACTCTTAAGATATGCCACACACATACATTTATCAAACGAATATATTGATGATGTGTAAATTCATACAATCTAAAAAATTAAAGTCTAAATTTCTTGATCGATATTCTTTGCTAATTGTTTATACTAATGGAGATAAAGTATTTATCTTTTATATTATTGTTTATGTTAATGAACATATATTGTAACACACATTTTATATTCAACTATAACAATTATATTCTCTTTTTATTCACTATGTGCAGTAGACAATCATAATAACATGATATATCAAGAACTTTTAACATAAGATGATAAAATATAGTGTTGATATGGTCATATAATGCTATTTTTAATGTCTATATCATTTAATTATTTTTGTTTTCCATTGCAGAAATGACTGTTTTCTTTTTGTTTCTTACAATTTATTTCAAAACATCAACATAGATATTGCATTGTGTTTGGCACAAAAAATATTGGAAGTTTGGCCTCATTTTTCTATGTTTACCCTCAAAATTATTAATGAAGCATTCTACTTTTTGTTGTAAAGAAGAAACTAGCAATATATATCCATTGTGCACACATTATATGGCACCCACGGGCGACCCTCAAACCTGATGGGTCGGGTTTGATTGTGCTATTTTTACACCCGTTTAATATTGAGTCTTTTTAATCCGCATCCGCGAGACCCAAACCCGCAAACCAAACCTGCAGTATCCCAATCCAAATCAACCCACCCACCCATTTGACAGGTCTAACAAGAGTGCACAATTGGAGTTTGTTGCCATCATTAGTTTCAATTAGCATGGTAACTCCTTTTTCTTCATAGCAGTATACACTACACATGATAGTTCTAAGAGTCGATGGTAAATTCAAGGAAAAAAATATAAGTTTGCATATATATATATATATACACATATATATATATCACTTGACCCACTTCAATGTTTTTTTTCTCATTTCTTTATATTGGAATTCACTAGATAATGAGTCCAGAGTACATCCTATTGATGACAATCTAAAACATATTTTTAATGCAGTTTGACTCCTATTGTTTTATGTTGCTTCATACATGTTGACCATGTCTCGTAATCAAAATTGGTTTCCATTCTCAGTCTCACCCATCTAAGACCATGGAAATTTTAATTTGTTACTTGTCAAAAAAAATGTATACATCAATAGAAATTGTAATATACATATCGATTATATTTTCTATTGCAATTGGCGGTGTATGGAAATGTTGCTTAAATGATTTTTTATTAAACGATTCAAAATATTTGATTATCTAAACCGCAATAACCGATGAATTTCAAAATGGTTAACAGTTAAATTCCAAAAGATGAATTTACCGACTTAATCGAATCTAAATAACTGTAACCGAAGAAATTAATTGAATGCTCAACCCTGATATAAATTGTAATTTCGATTTGATTAACATAGTAGTAGATTTAGTTAAAAATATTCTTTTTCATCAAGTACCATGATATAGGAAATAACATCATCTGAAATGAGATCGATTGTATAAATAATATATAATCGTTGTATGATATGAAAAAGAGTGAAAAACAATTCCTTAAAAAAGTTCTAAAATAGAAATACTACTAAAGTATCAAGCAAAACTTTCTTCAAACGGTTCACAACTATTTTATAGATAAACATGACACAATTAATGTTCCTCAATCATATTAATGATGAGCTACTGATGCCATGTCTGGAATCTCAAGTAGATATATATTACTATTTGTGAGGATACTTTATCAAATTAGTTTTAAATATTTTCCTTTCAGTTAAGGAATATACATTTTTGGTATTGAATCGTTTACTTGGAAGGAGACAATATCTTATATGGAGGGATTTCTTTTGTGTGTCAAAATAGTTACTTGAAGGGAAGTTGAATTGTATGGCACCAAGTACCTAGAATTAAAGTAATGTTTAAAGTGATTTTTTTGTGACACGAAACTCTTTTCTTGGAGAGTACTAAATTATTTCAAGGAAATTGTTCACTTGGATGAAAACTAGTTCAAGTAGGAAATAAAATTTAGTTTAATCTATTCTCAGAGGAAATCTTAAGATCAAAACAATATTTTATTTAGAGAAGAATTCTTTAAAGTGAAAGATCTAGAGGGGGTGAATAGAGCTTTTTGGGAGTTTTAAAATAATTGAACAAGAAGTAGGAGGAAACAAGGAAGACACAAGGATGTAGAGTGGTTCCTACCTTAGATATCTAAGGTAGTCAATCCACTGCTCGATTGTTTCCAACTGGAATTTTGAAAGCAATTTATTTTATTACCTCTCAAGGATGTTATACAAAATATAATTCCTTCCTATCTACACCCTTGAAGTAGCCTTCACCTAAAGTAGCCTCAGCCTCCTTGACGCAGCCTTCTAAAGTAACTCCAAGTCCACGGAGCAACCTTCACCTCCCTGAAGTAGCTCCACCCCTTGAAGAATCCTTCTCCACCAAGAAGTATCTCCAAGAACCTCCTTTCAATAGCCTCCAACCTAGGAGTAGTCAAGGAGAAAAAAAATGCAATAACAAAGGAACAAGATTGGAAGAAAGAAATAACATTACCAATGAGTTACAACGCTTTGATCCTATATCAAACATATAGATCTCCTATCCATTATAGATGAATGTGATTATGTGGTGGCTAGGAGATGCTTGGCTATAGAACGCAAAATTAGAGCTCAAGGAAACATGATTGTAAGTATAACTTTGCTTGTTGCTCACTAGGGTTGATTCTCAAGTAGTAATGTGTATTCTGGGTATCCTAAGGCATGTCCTATTTATAAGAATGGCTTACTAGTGTTTAGGGATGTTCTAGATACTTTCTAAAGTGTTCTTAGTACTCAACTAGCCATTAGGTGTCCATAAATTGCATTGCAATGGCAAGTTGTTTAGTGTTGAAAAGTGCAGTCCAGAACTTGTCTCGGTCAAGAAATTTGTCGATCGAGATGTGTCTCGGTCGAGAAATTTTTCGACTGAGGGTTGGTTTGGAGTAAAAGTATTCAACGTGTATTGTGACTTTCCAACTACCAACTACTCTCAGTCTAACGGCTATAGAACTTACTCGAAGGTTTATCTCGGTCGAGAATGTTGTTGACCGAGGTCTATTTCAAGGTTACATGAGTAGGTCAACAATCAGTGTTCATGAGTTAGACTAAGGTGGTTCTCGATCGAGGATTTAGTTGAGCGAGAGAGTCTCGGTCGAGAATTTAGTCGACCAATAATTGTTTTGTTGCAAAATGTTGAATCATCTACTAAGTGTGTGTAATGATGTGTAAATATGATTGTATCTTAGGGGAGAATCTATCTAAGTGTTCTGAGTAGATAGGGAAGATATAACGCTTGATTTACATGATATCTATGTACTTGTACATTATAGACTTGTACAAGTTTTACATTGAGTATAATCATGAAAGCAATCTAATCATATTGATCTCCAATTTGCATTGATCTTCAATTATCCACTTCTTTTTATGTTTATCCCTGAAATACTCAGATAACAAGTTAGATCCACAAGAATGAAATGTTTGTCATCATTAAAACAAAGGGTTTAGTAATGTCCAATTTAGCCAACAATCTCCCCCCTTTTGAAGATGACAAACATTTCTAAAATATAAATTAAGGGAATTTAAATAGCATTAGTTTCATACCTAAGATTTACCTTATGTAGACCTTCTCTTGTTTATTCATGGAGTGTGTGCTAGTTATTATCAAAGAGATGTGGAACATAGTATCCAACTCTTTAAGGAATATAACAACAATTTATGTGAAGCCAAGAAATTATGAAACTCGTTTAATTTTGAGTTATATTATTTTGTTTTTTATTTATATTACTTCTCCCCTTTGTCATTTCAAAAGATAACCAAGCATTATAATAATAATAATTATTAGTACTCCCCCTGAATATGATTATCCCCCTCAATATGCTACTCAATTTGAAAAGCAAAGGTATAAAATATGTCCAATGCAAGCCACAAGATTTTATTGTCATGACAACCAGAACAACAAGCTCAAATGCATAGATAAGATAGTGCACTAAAAGAAATTACAGTCATCTCATTACATAATGCCACCTTACTGAAAAGATCTCAAAATAACATCAACTTTAGGATCCTTCACAAGGAATGGAGTGACACCATAATATTTGACCAGTGTCTGTCAATCCAATGCACCTGTCTTGGTGAGAGCATAAGCTTCCAAGAAGGTGGGTGCTCGATCAAAGCGAAAATGGGCAGCAATGTCTTGAAGTTGCATGGGTGAAAATTGTGTGTGGGAAAGATCAAGAGAAGGTGGTAGTGGAACTTGAGAGTAGTTGAGAGATGGATTATAAGGGGAGAGAGGTCCAGGATAGAGTGAATAAGGATAGTTGTCTGGAACATTTGGAGAGAGAGCTTGCATTCTTTGGTTTATGTATGTCATGGCATGTTGGGTATAGTCCATTTGTCTTCCTAAGCGATAGGTGGCCCCAGTTAGGTAAGTAATGTCATTGGATAGGTTATAAATGGGTTGGCTAGGAGTAGATGGAGGTGGAGGAATATCTTGAGTGGATGGCTCCCCTTCAGTTCTAGCCCTTTTATGTCCAAAGTCAATTCCCATTTTTTCAACTATATTTCTGGTAATCTTTTGAGGTTTCCTATCACTCTTAGTCCTCAAGGTTTTTCTTAAGGAAATGTTGGGTGATCTGGCATACAAAGTCAGTATAAGGAGGGTTTCCAATAAATTCAACCATGTTTTTGAGGATAAGGCAAATGAAGTTTATGGGTATGCTATTGGGAATGGCATAAATGAGATACATCCTAAAGGTTGGTACTTTTGATTTATTAGCTCACTACTACAGAACCTACCTTTAGTGTCAGTTATTTAAGGCCTTTAGTGTCCGTTTCTAAGTGACACCTATGTGGGCGACACTAAAAGGTCACACATTACACGCCGGTTCCAGAACCGGCACCCAAACTCTTCGTGCGCGACCGAAAACGTGCCATCAGGGGACTATAAGTGTCGATTATTAGATAAGAAACTGACACCATAAACCTTCGCGCCACAGAAAGGGCGCCAACTTGGGCACTATCAGTGTCGGTTATAAGTCAAAAACCGACGAAATATATCTTCGCGCCAAAGGAATAGGCGCCGGTTATTTATATAAAACCGACACTATAACTTTATGTGTCGGTTTTATACAAATACCGACACCTGTTATTGGCGCCAGCTTGGGCACTATCAGTGTCGGTTTGTAGTAAGAAACCGACACCATATATCTTCGCGCCACAGGAAATAGGCGTCGGTTATTTCTATAAAACCGACACTATAACTTTGTGTGTCAGTTTTATACAAACGACCGACGCCTATTGTTTTGTTTTTTTTTTCAGTCTGCAGACCTGCAGTGGCTGGTCGCAGGATGAGAAACCTACAGTTCAGTTAACTGAACTACAGGTTTTACGACATCCATTGATATCAGCCAACAACAGGCCACAAACCTGCAAAATTAACAACAAAAATATATATATTCACACATGCATTTAGCAATGCAACCTGCAGTTCCATTTTATATCACACATTTAGAAACATTCATGTAGCTAGAAATCTGTAGTTCCATTCATTTCACATTCACACATGTAGAAACATGTAGAAACATTCATATAGAAACCAACACTTTCATTCATTTTCACTCATACACATGTAAAAACATGCAGACATGTAGAAATATTCACACATATATTATAATTCAGAAATTCATTTACAAAATATCATTGTTTAGTCATTATTCGCTATCATCATCCCAATTATATTTTAAAACCCCCACTATTTATATGGATGTTGCCCATTCTTCTCTTACTTCATTTAATTCTCCCATCGTATAGGGAGCATGTACATCCGGTAAGTCCTTTCCTGTAGTGGGGTCAGTTTTAAACACCTGCAAAGAGTGATGTATATATATAATTAATGAGCTATAAATAAGATTGATATATTTCTATCATATTATCTAATGAGACTATATAATACTATAGCAATACACTCGATATCCAGTGCGGCATGTTTGATAATCATGTGCATATATCGCATGACATAGTATCCACATGCCCATCCGTTGTCTTGTGTAGCACACTATAAATTCAAACATACAAAATATTAAAAAATACAACTAATTAAGCATTGTTCACATAAATAATATATACATATATTGCAGTCGGGAACTTACTTGTACGTTCTTCCAAATTATTGGCTGGTTCTTTTTCGTGGGGACCTTTCCTCCAGCCTTTTTGAACTCATCAAAACCCCTACATGTTAATGTAACACAGAACATTGCAATTAAATAGTAATATAATAACATATGTTAACGGATATGAAAATGAAATATTTCTCACCGGAATAATGCCATTTTCATTTTGTGTCCAAATCTTGTATTCAATTTACTCCCCTTAGGATCTAGATAATAGACAGTGAACGTCTCAAGGAGAACAACCAGTAACTCCCAATGCTTACCACTAGAGGTAAAAAAGTTAAAAATTAATAACTCAAAATCCACAATAAAAATGTAATTTTCTTAAGTCCAAATTATAATAAGCAAAGTAAACTTACTCTACATTGAATGGAGCCATTATCACTGTCTTCTTATTTACAGCAAAATTTGTAAAAGCCTCACAACAGTATTGTTGAACTGACGTAGGGTCTTTAGCTACTAGACTAATCAAAGATGGAATCAAAAACCCTACATGTTCGAATCCAAAATTTGCACATATGTTGTCTAAGTAGCTGCAAAATATGTATTAATTACACATGCATTAATAAATAAGAAACCAGATCACCAGATCATACACAAGGTATATGGATGTATAAAGAAGATCTCACCTTATCCATAGCTCTATCACAGATGTATTTAGCCAATCATATCTAAACAACTCCAAAATATCTTGTATAAATAGTTTGGTTTCGTATGCCTGACCTGTAGAATCTGAATCGGAAGAAACAGTTATAGGGCAGTTTATATCATGTTCGCCTAACCATATTTCCATACCCCTACAGTTAGGACCTAACGGGACAGGTAGGTCATGTGGAACCCAACTAGGTAATGTAGGAGGTGGAAGTGGAGGCCTAGATGTTGTGGGTGTCTTCTTTTTAACCTGTACATATATATATATATATATATATATATATATATTATATATATATAATTTTAGATCAATTGACATCATATACACACACTAATAATTTAATATAATGTAAATTTATCATACAGTTTTAGTAAAGAGGACATCTGCTTTTCGCCACAATATCACTCTGCCTTCTGCCTCACCAAGCATTTCACAATCTGGGTGGGCATATGGCAATGGAAGATCCGCCCATCCTTGCAATACATGTATCGGGATCACACGAAGCCAACCAGCTGGTAATGGAGACCCGTGAAACTGTTCCTCGGGTAGGGATGGGTAAGCCGACGCCTCTGCAACGACATATTCATTACTTTTTAGATGGCATCACTTCAACCCCTACAAATTTTTGTGTAAAGAATGTTATATACATATATACATATCATCTTTTTTTGAAACGACTACAATTTCATATATACATATCATCTTGAATTAAAAAACTAGTTACTATGTCATAAAAATACGTACAATAGATGTGTTAGGTGGTGGTTCTACAGGATTACTCCCAACCTCTGCAGTAGGAGTACAACCTGCAGTAGGAGCTATAGGTACTGTCTGCTGAGGTGCAATCTGAGATGACTACCAGGTTTTTATTGCTTCTTGGAGTTTCCTCTCAAATATCTTATCGACCTATACATGGATAAAATAAATGTTAGCTTCTGATTATTGAATTCTCTTTTACAGTAACATTATCAAGAAAGAATATGCTACCTCTTCTTGTGAAAGTCCCACTTTTGGACATGTTTGCGCTGAGATGGCCCAAAAATAGCTTTGATGCCCACACCTGCGCCTGCAGCCCTAACACGTCCAGGATGCTCTGGGTTACCCAGAGCAACTGTCAATTCATCCCTTGTTCCCTCAGGGATGAACTTGCCTTGTTTCCTTAGCTCGTGCAGCTCCCGCTAATTGCCAAAACAAAAATTTGTAATTAAGTAAACAACACAAATAATCAATATTCGAATGATTGCTGTAAGAGTTGTATTTTACCATTTTTACAGCCGCCTCGGCAGTTGCGGCCTTCGTTATTTCTCCCTTCTTATTTTGCCTCCCAGCTATCCAGACATCATGGAGAGGCAGAGGTGTGCTACCTATGGTAGATGACTCTTGAGTAGCAGCAGACTGAGCAGTAGCCTCAGACTGTAGTCTTTGGCGAACGCCTGCATATCCTCTTGGACCCATTGTGTGGTCGTGCACATTCATCGCACGCCTTGATCTTTGTGCATCACTGAGGGCCTAGTTAGTATGCACATTAATGATTTGGCTAGTAACACTAAATGTTAATCTTGAATAGGTGAATACAACATATATTAATAATGAGATTGAGACTGACGCATAACACCTTGAATTCTTCAGTTTGTCTTGAAGCGACGAACGCCTCCCATTCATCTTTGTCGAGGAAGTTCCACTGTTCAGTGGTTGTCTTCTTCCTCTTGTCAGCTTCTTTTATGTATTCTCGTATGAGATTTGTCCTATAGTTCCTTAGGACTCTCCCACAGCGTTGCATCACGTATTTACGATGCAGCTTTTCATCCAATTCAAATATACTCTGCAAAATAGAATTGCTATTAACTAGTATCCAAAAATTTAGTAATCTACAAAATAGAATTGCAAATTAATAATAACTCACACATAAATCCCTCCATATTGTATCTTTCTTCTCCTTAGAAACGTTATGCCAAGAATCTAAGCGACAACCGCAATGGCTACGAGTAACAAACCCAAGATATGGAACAAATGAATTACGATTCACACCACATGCATTTCCTGAATTATCAAAATCTACAACAAGTTCGGGTACATTGCCCTTTTGCGCAATTAACTTCTTCATCATAGTGATGCCCCTTCTCTTGTCAACTTTTTGGTGTTGCTGATCAAGCGCATCAAGTTCTTCAGGTGGTACATGTGCATCATCAACCTAAAATTTGACAAAATAAACACATTTACAAGATATAACTATAAATGGACATATAGATATAAATATATGATATTTTTTTTAAACTTACATTGTGAGGCGGCGCATTGATGTCCTCACCCTCACGGTAATCATCAGCACGGTCATCAGAATGGTCAGCCATCTGCAAATTCACATTCAAATTGTAAAGTTCACATTGTAAAGTAATTCACATTATAAAGTAATTCACATTATAAAGTAATTCACATTCAAATTGTAAAGCTCACATTATAAAGTAATTCACATTATAAAGTAATTCACATTCAAATTATAAAGCTCACATTATAAAGTAATTCACTTTAAATTTTCAGTATTTTTGTAATTCAAAAGTTCACATATTTAGCAAAATAAAAATGTATAAAACAAAACAAACCTCTAATATTGTGATTTTTTATCAATTAACAATCCTTCATTGTGATCTCCGCGCACATACAAGTCATCATTAGCTTCAACATTTGCTGGTGTTGGCAACCCAACTGAGAATGGACTGGATTCATCATACTTATCATAGTATTGTTCTTCATCTATAGGATCTTCAATGAACTGTCTTTTACCATGAAGAACAATCGACTATTTATCATTTGCAGGATCATCGATATAAAATACTTGTTTCGCCTGTGATGCCAATATGAATGGTTCAACCTTCTCGCCAATCTTTTTAAAGTTCACTAAAGTGAAACCCAATTCATCCACTATAACTCCTTTGGTGTTATCAACCCAATTACATTTGAAGAGCGGAATTCTGAAATCTATGTAGTCAAATTCCCATATCTCTTCAATGACACCGTAACATGACATTTTAGCTTCATGTGGACTCTTATCCTTTGCACTTGCAAAAAACATAGTCGATGCTTGAAGGGTGACCCCACTATTTTGGACGACACTCTTATCATCTTGGCGCTTTGTGTAATATGTGAATCCATTAATGTCATACCCTTCATAAGACATAACAGTCAACTTTGGTTTAAAGGTGAGGCATTTGATAGTTTCAGTAATATCATCTGGTGTTTGAGATAGTTGATGTAAGACTTTATCTTCAAACCACTTAATAAAAGTCTTGGTATGCTCTCTAGCAAGCCACATTGTATTGGCTCGAGGATATTGTCTTTTGATGAAATTGGTATGTTCCTCGATATAAACGTTCACTTCGTCCATGTTGTGTAAAATATACAAATGAACTTGTTCCAACTGCTCGCGGCTGATTACTTTCACACGTGATCCCAAAATTCCTTTGCCAAATAGCTCGTCAATATTCTTGTCATTATCAGGAGTGTCATTACCACTGAGAAAGTCATTGCAGAAATCCATAACCTCTCTCGCCACATAACCTTCAATAATAATCCCTTCAGGCCAATAACAGTTTCGAACATCACCTTTAAAAATGCTCATGTATCGTTCAAAGGGATACATCCAATGCAAGAAAACCGGTCCCAAAATTTTCACTTCCCTAGTCAAGTGGACAACAAGATGTACCATGATATCAAAGAACGAAGGAGGGAAATACATCTCAAGCTGACATAGGGTAACAACCACTTCTCTTTGTAAATTATCGAGAGTCTCAGGGTCAATAACTTTGCTGCAGAGACTGTTGAAAAAGAAACAAAGTCTGGTGATTGAAAACCTTACATGCTTCGGCAATATAGATCGAATTGCCACAGACAATATTTGTTGCATTAAAGTGTGACAATCATGAGATTTAAGACCTATCAACTTCAGATCATTCATTGATACCAATCTACAGATGTTGGATGAGTAACCATGTGGCACCTTAACATTTACCAAGCATTCACAAAAAGCTTTCTTCTCCTTTCTAGATAACGTGTAACAAGGGGGAGGTAAGTATGTTCTTTTATTACCCATTTCACGTAATTCTGTTAATTATGACCTTATTCCCATTTCACGTAGGTCCAGTCTGGATTTTATCCCATCTTTAGTCTTTCCTAGTATATTTAACAGAATACCAATGATGCTATCACAGACATTTTTCTCAAGGTGCATTACATCGATACAATGTCTCACTGTCAAAGAACTCCAATAAGGAAGATCCCAAAATATTGACTTCTTCTTGAATGAAGAATTGTCACTCCGTGTAGTACATTGTGATCTCTTACCAAATTCATTGACAAAGTCTTTTACTCTTTCATAAACAACCTTCCCTGGTATAGGTTTAGGTGCACTCCGTTCCTCATTCAATCCATTGAATGCTTTGCACTTCCTACGATACAGATGGAATTTTGGAAGAAACCTTCGATGACTGAGATATACATTCTTATCGCCATATTTTAGTCTTGTTGAATCAGTGTTCTCTTCACATATAGGACACGCTTTAGCTCCTTTGACACTATATCCAGACAAATTCCCATATGCTGGAAAGTCATTAATAGTGCAAAACAACATAGCATGCAAATGAAATGTCTCTCTTCGTGAAGCATCATAGGTCATCACACCTTCACCCCAGAGTTTCTTTAAGTCATCAATAAGAGGTTCAAGATAAACATCAATGTCATTTCCAGGTTGTTTAGGGCCCGATATCAACAATGACAACATTACATACTTATTTTTCATACACAACCAGGGAGGAAGATTGTATATAACAAGCATGACTGGCCAAGTGCTATGTTGGCTGCTCAATGTCCCGTACGGATTCATCTCGTCTGTACAAAGCCCAAGTCTTAGATTCCTGACTTCTTCACCAAATTCAGGGTACAATACATCAATCTTCTTCCACTGTGGGGAATCAGACGCATGTCGTAGGATCCCATCATTATTTTTCTTAACATCTGCATGCCACCTCAAATTCTTCACATATATCATATTGGCAAACAAGCGTTGAAACTGTGATATTATAGGTAGATACCACATCACCTTGGCAGGAGAACCAGTTTTGGACTCCCCCGAAGTCGTCAATTTATACCGTGACACACCACATTTTGGACAATCTTTCAAATCTGCATAGTCCTTTTGAAATAATACACAATCATTCGGGCATGCGTGTATCTTCTTGGAATCCATTCCCATTGGGCACAACAATTTCTTTACCTGGTATGTTGAGATTGTCAGCTCGTTTCCTTCAGGAAGCATTTCTTCCAACAAAGACAGCAATGACGCGAAGCTTTTGTCGCTCCATCTATTGTTAGCTTTCAACTTATACAATCACAACACATCGCTAAGCTTCGTAAACTTAGTACAACCAGTGTATAACGGCATCTCAACATCATGCACAATGTTTCTAAAAATGGGAGGTGGATCGGTGTGCTCAACCCCACAACTATCCAGCATCACATCAACGATGTCTACTGGAACTGGTTCATTCACATCTATGTCATCGTAGGCAATTTCTTCTTCCACGCAAGCACTGCTATCGATATCCACTAGTTTCGGGTTTGAAATCTCTCCATGCCAGTGCCATTCTGTATAGCCTTGTATAATCCCGTTGCACATGACATGAGTTTTGATTTCGTCACCAGTGTTGACTTTCAAGTTGTTACCGCAATGCCTACATGGACAGTAGAACCTATCTCCAGGTTGTTTCCTATGTTCCTCAGCAAATCTAATGAACTGGTCAAGACCAGAAATAAACTCTGTGGTGCAGCGATTGCGAATGGACATCCATGATCTATCCATTCTATGATCAAAGAGAAAACAAGTATATATTAGGACAAGATTAGGGTATACTATCCAAGATTGTTCACTTTATAGACCAACAAACACATGTGATGTCATTCTTATATATAATAAATGTGTACCACCTATCCCATCCTTGAACACCTAATCTTACTAGTAAGTGTATAATGTGTATTGGGTTTTCAAAAAAAATTCAGTAGCATTTCCCCGCTGTTCTCTAAGTACATATGTACTTAGAGAACAAACGAGGAAATGCTACCGAAATTTTCTCAAAAACCCAATACACATTATACACTTACATCCTAAGTGAGATTAGGTGTTCAAAGACAGTCCCAAACCGGGGACTATCCAAGATTTACTCCTAATGAGTAAATCTTGGATGAGTTTCTAGGCCAACAAACACAATAATAGATATGTACATGTTAGGGTTTCATCAATGTTAGGGTTTAATCAAATGAAACCCTAGAATGGGTCAAGTTCAAATCAAACCCTCGAATGTTTACAGGCATTAGGTACATGAAAAGAATCTAAAATCCAAACCCTAGAATGGGTCAAGTTCAAGTCAAAATGGCTACAAATGTGCATTTTGGGTTTTCTATGTAAACGACCTTAGAACATCTATGTAATCACTTGTAATGATGAATTGACTTGAAACTTAGAAGAAAAAAAGTATATATTAGGACAAGATTAGGGTCTAGGGTTAACAAATACATGTGATGTCATTATTATATATAATAAATCCTAATATTCAAGTTAGGGTGATTATTGATGTCTTTAAAAGCATGATTGGCAATTTAGGGAAAAGTTCATCATTTACATTCCAAGCATGTCACATGTGTGCATTACAGTTCATCATTAAGCAAGAAGGGTGATTAGGATTCTCACCAAGAATATAGCTAAACTATTAAACAATGATTATAGCTAAACTATTAAACAATAGACTTGCCACACATAAACCACCCTATACAACTATAAAACAAAAAAGTATTAAGTATATATGCATGATACAATAACTATTTTGCATCACATTACAACAGACCTATCATTGATACCTTACTAACTTATTACTACATTTACATATCATCACTTGATCAAAAATTACAGCAGTAATTTAACCAAAGTATGCATTCTAAAATCTATGTCATGATTAGTTACATCTAATTTACTTGGATATACAGCAGTACCCGATTACTATGTCTTACATACAAAGTATGCATATTAAATTAACTAAGGCTTATCATAGAACATGTATTGTATAGACAATTCAGCTCAGTAGAAGCACAAAATCAGTACCTAAACCCTAAAATCACACCTTTTTAACATTTATTCTAACAGGTTTATGTACATCAATATGTGTATGAGCCCTAATTAAAATTTATTCTCATAGGAAGTAAATAAATTAAAAAAAATGGCCAGCAGCAGCCGCCAGAGCAGAGGAAGAAGGAAGGTCGGGCACCTTGAGGGAAGAGGACCAGCGGCCGGAGCAAGACCTAACAGCTCCCGGCGGCGAGGAGAGGAGCGGCGGAGAGGGCGGCGAGGCTAGGTGAGCTAGCAGCTACCGGCAGAGAGGGCGGCGAGGCTAGGAGAGCTAGCTGCTACCGGCGGGTGGGCGACGACGGCGATGAGAAGAGGAGCACCGACGAGCACGGAGCATAGAGGGCCGGTGAGCACGGCGGCGGCGGCGTGGAGGATGCGGCAGCGGTAGGGAGCAAGATATCGCCGGACCTAATCGAGAAATCGGGAATGAAACAGGGAAAGGGGAAGAATCGGTCGCGCTGGTGAGCTATAAAGTTGACAATAAGTGTCGGTTATATAAAAAAACCGACAACTAAACCAACAGTGTCGGTTCTTTGCCAAAAATCGACAACTATACTATATTATAGTCGTCGGTTTATAAATAAAAGACAACCGACAACTATTCCTATCTCGCGCATACCCTTTAGTCGTCGGTTATTTATTAAAGAACCGACAACATATGTCAAATTTTGGAGGTAATTTTTTCGCTGGAATTTTGGTTTCGGCGGTTAATTTTAAGTGTCGATTGTTTACTAAACAACCGACACTTAATAAAAGTGGTACCCGTGTCTGGTCGACCTTCACATATTGGATGTCGGCTTATGTTAAAAACCGACACTGTAGGGTTTATGTGTCGGTTTTTGTATACAACCGACACCTTGAAAAGTGACTTTATAAGCCATTTCTGTAGTAGTGGCTCTAGGGTAAATATTAGTTGAAACAATAAGGTTCACTATCCTAGCTTCAAGTTTTAGATTGATTGCATAATAGGTACCCTGTTCTTCATGGCATGAGGTGTTGGGAAGAAAGATGGTTCTCTTAATGTCACTTAAGCTGATGATGGTGTCATCTTGGGATAGTTTAGACAGGGGAATTCAAGTGCTTAAGTCAATAAACCCTCTATGCTCCTCTACATAGATGTTTAACATATTGAGAACATCCTCCTTAGAAAAATGAAATCCAAACCCACTAACCATAGAGGAGAAAGAGATGGAGTGGTTAGGATTTGTGGCTAGATTTGCATAGAACTCATTCACAGCTTGTATAGAGTAGGAGTGGAAGGATGGAGTAAGAAATTCGGAGAGATATTGTACCTCAAATAGCTCATCCAGATCAACAATAGTGATGAATTCGTTGACGTCCACCGGCCATCGAGGAATAGTAGTCTTTGAGGACAGCTGCAGGTAGCGATCTCCGGCGGCAACGTCATTGAAGGGAATGTCATTGGTGATCGTCAGAGCCAGAGAGATCGTCCTTCATTTCCTTGTCGTAACTTGCTTCTTTCCACGTGAATAATAGGAAGCCATCTTGAGAGTATGAGATGGAAGAGGAGCAAGGAAAGATGGTGGTTGAGAATAGCTGTAATAATTGCACTAAGGAGCACTAGAGAGGGACTAGAGAACAAAGTATGTGAATTGGTGAGAAGAAGGGCCGTTTTGGGCTCTATTTATAGCAAAATAGAGACTGTCTCAATCGACTAATTTTTCGACCGAGAAACCAATGGCTCACTACTGCACGCTCCTCTCGCAACGGTCGGTTGAGATTTATAAAGTAGCCGTTGTGCATTTTTTTTTAAATTGCATCTTAGATCAGTCGAATAGGGTGTCCACCAAGAGGTTCTCGGTCGAAATTTTTGTCGACCAATACCATCGTTTAGTTTAGAATATGCAAAATAGGCCTAGTGGATTTCGGTCGAGAAAGAGACCAACCGAGTGATTCTCGGTCGACAAACTTGTCGATAGAGATAGTTCTCAGTCGAAGTTTTTGCAGATTGACTGAACTACTGTGAAAGGTTGTTGTGAAGGTTGTTTGAGCTTGTTTTAAGTAATAGTCATGAGAATCAAATATGAGAATGTATTAATTTATAATTTTTAAGAGTTTGGAGCACATATTTCAAAGAAGACATCTTCTAGGGGAGTAATAAGTAACTTCTTTCTAAAATATTGAAATTGATCAAGTGGAAGCGGTTTTGTAAATATATCAGCCAATTGTTCTTCAGTGTCAACATGATGAAGAGATATGTGATTTTTAGAAATATGGTCCCTTAAGAAATGGTGTCGGATTTCAATATGTTTAGCACGACTATGCAAAACTGGGTTGTGTGCCAAATTTATAGCACTTGTATTATCACAGAAAATTGGCGTAGATAAAAATGTAAAGCCATAATCATTTAAAAATTATTGCATGTTAAGAACTTGAGCATAATAGGAACCAGCCGCCATATATTTGGCTTCAGTGGTAGAAAGGGCGACTATATTTTGTTTCTTGCTAAACCACGATACTAAAGCTCATCCTAATAAGAAGCAACCACCACTAGTGCTTTTGCAATCAAGTCAACAACTAGCATAATGGGCATCAGTAAAAGCTTTTAAATCTAGTGATTGACCTTTAGGATACCATAATCCATAGTAGGCAGTACTAGCGAGATATCTTAAGATGTGTTTAACAGTTTGAAAATGAGATTACATTGATTAGATTGAAATTTAGCACAAAGTCTGACGAAAAACATAATGTCTGGTCTAGAAGCAGTTAAGTATAACAACCTACCAATCATAACCCTATATAAGGAATCATCAATGGGTTCTCCATCTTCATCCTTGTCAATTTTGGCAGAGGTGGCCATTGGTGTGGTAGCATGCTTGTAATTTTCCATTCCAAAGCATTTTAATAGTTCATTAGTGTACTTCTCTTGGCTTATGAAAATTCCAACGGGCGTTTGTTTGATTTGAAAACCAAGAAAGAATGTTAATTCTACCATAAGACTCATTTCAAATTCCTTTGTATTATATCACTAAATTGTCTGCATAAGGAATCGTTTGAGGCACCAAAAATGATATCATCAACATATATTTGTACAACAAGAAAATCTGATTCATATGTTTTGAAGAATAATGTAGAGTCCAAATTTCCAATTGAGAAACTGTTAGTCTTGTGGTTTAGGAACTAAGTCCCATACCTCATTTTTGTGAATTGATTTACTTCTTCTTAAATAGCCATTATCCAATATTCATCTTTTAGTGCTTCATTTACCTTTTTAGGTTCAATGATTGATACAAATGCCATATTTACAAAATCTCTAAATGATGATTGGGTTTTTACTTTATCATTAGGATTTCCAATGATTAAATCTTCGGGATGATCTTTGATTAATCTAGGAATATGTTGTTGTGTCTCATTTTGTTGATTATTTTCAATATTTTGATCGTCTTTTGTGGTTATAGTTAAGTCTTCAATTTGATGAGTAATGTCATTTATATCCTCATATTCATTTTCAGTATTTGGAGTTATTACTTCATGAAAAGTGATATGGATGGATTCTTCAACTTTTCTAGTAGTAGTATTGTAAATTCTAAAAGCTTTGCTAGAAGTTGAATATCCTAAAAAGAATGCTTTATGTGATTTAGAATCAAATTTGTCTTTATCGTCTTTGGTATTTAAGATATAACAAGTTGTACCAAAGGTATGAAAATAATCAACTCTTGGTTTTTTGTTGAAGATGAGTTCATATGGAGTTTTCTTTAGATGAGAATGTATTGTTACTCTATTTAACACATAGCATGCTGTATTTACTGCTTCTGCCCAAAAAGTTTTAGGTGTATAATGTTCAAGTAACATTGTTCTAGCCATTTCTTGTAAGGATCTATTTTTCCTTTCTACTATGCCATTTTGTTGTAGAGTGCATGGAGCTGAAAAATCATGAGTGTATCCTTAAGATGTACAAAATTCTTCAAAGATGTGATTTTCGAATTCCCCACCATGATCACTCCTAATTGTACACATTTTATTTTGTAATAGATTTTCAATCTTAGACCAAAATTTTATGAATATTTGGATTGTATCGTTTTTGTTTGCAAGAAAATGAACCCATGTATATCTACTATAATCATGTACAATGACAAATAAATATCTTTTTCCACCAATAGATTGAGTTCTCATAGGATCGAACAAATCCATGTGAATAAGCTCTAATGATCTAGTAGTGCTAAGCACAGAAGTTTTATTTTGCTTTCCTAAGGTATATTGTTCACAATTTTCAGTTATCAAAGGATATTTTAGGTAACCCATGTACAAGATCGTATTTAATTAACTTTTTGATAACATGTGAACTTGCATGACCTAATTTTCTAAACATGTGAACTTTCATGACCTAATTTTATATGCCATAGTTGTAAGTATTCATATTTTACAAGAAGACATTTTCCAATAATGGTTTGCATAGAATTAGGCCTAAGAATGTATAGATTTCATATTCTCTTTCCTTTATAGTGTTTTCAATTAATAGTTTACAACAAGTTTTATTGAATAAGACATTATAGCCACTATCACACAGTTGACTAACACTAATCAAATTATGATGTAGGCCATCAACAAGTAAAACATTTTTATTTGAAGATTTGTACCAATGTTACCTATTCCAACAATTTTTCCTTTTGCATTGTCTCCAAATGTGACTGTTCCGCTTTTCTTTACTTCAAATGTTTGAAAGGCCTTTCTGTTGCCAGTCATATGCTTAGAGCACCCACTATCAACCACCCAATCCTGCAAAAGAGATAGATTGTGGTACCCATGTGATGGTCCCTTTTGGTTAGAAATATTTAATAACAAAACTGAATACAGTTACATGTTTTATCAATTGAATATTTTAAGCTGAACAAGACTATATTTGGTCGAAAAATTTCTCGACCAAAGATTGTCTCGGTCAAAGTTTTTGTCGACCAAGAGTGTTGTTGTTTGAGAGGTTGATATATGTGTGAAATAGTAACTTTCTTTGGTCGACTATTTGTTTGACCGAAGATATATCAGTCGAAGATTTTTTTGATCGGGATTGTTACTGTTTTTTCCAGTAGGTGCATGTTTGAGACAAAAACTCCATTGGTCGATTATTTTCTTGACCGAGCAGAGTCTCAGTCAAACTCTTTGTTGACCGAGATGGTTTCTGTTTGTTTTCGGCAATTTCGTTTGTTCCAATTTGAGCTTAAATTATTTCAATTTTGCTAAGGTACCAGTATGTTTAGTTGAGATAAGACATTATGAATTTCAAAGTAAAGTTGTAGGTCAAATCTCAACTTAATCATATTCAAGTTTCACTACTACAAAAACATCATTCAGTGGCACTTTTAGTGGCGTCGGTTATTTAGGAAAACCGACTCCTATTTTACATAGGCGTCGGTTATTTATACTCACCGACGTCTATATTCGAAGACCAGCCAGACACGGGTACCGCTTTGTATTCAGCGTCGGCCATTTATAACAGACCGACGTCTAAAAGTAGCCCGCGAAAATCAATTTTCGAGCGAACTTTTTTCGTCTCCTACAGCGTCGGTTTGGTAACTATTAACCGACTCCTATGTAAATGAAAATTTGCGCGAAAAATTAGGGTAAAGGTTGCATTGTTGGGCGTCGGTGTATTACTATCAACCGACGCCTTTAGCAACCTAATAGACCCGCGCGACGCCCGTTAGGCACCTACCTGTTCCATTGTCTTCATCGCTAGCTGCCGCGCTGCTCGATCGCCCGCCTGCCGATTCTCGCCGTCGCCGACGCTGCCCGTGCTTCCTTGCCTCGTCGTCGCCGCCGACATTGCTGCTGCTGTGTGTCGCCGCCGACCTTGCTACTGCTGCTGCTGTTCGTCGCCGGCGCCGCCCACCTAGCTTCTTCCAACAGAGCCTCCGCCCTAGCTTCTTATCCGGCGCCCTTCTTCTCCGGCGCCCTTCTTCTCCGCCGCCCCTGCTGCTGCTGCTGTCCGCTCGTCGCCGCCCTGCACCGCCGCCCTGCTGCTCCAGCCACCTGCTGCCCGCGCGCGCGCCCTGCTGCTCCATTCGCTGCGCCGCCGCCACGCCTGAGAACCGGCGCCGCCGCCACGCCTGGTGCCCTCCTGCTTGCCCACCTGCCTGCCCTAGCTCCTTCCTTTCTTCCTGCTGACACCCGGCGTCCTGTTTCTACAACACTGGTTAGTTTTACTGATTTCCTTGCTGTTAGTTTTACTGATTGCTGTTTTACTGCTTTTGTTGATTAGATATGTATAGAAGTTCCTTATAAATATTTTTTTTTATATACACATACATGTAATTTTGTATAAAATTCATGATGTAGTGTGATCTTAAATCCTAGAGTGTACCCCTTTTGTCTACTATTTGATATCCTTGATTTTATCTTCTATCCTAAATAAAATTAAGGGACCCATGATTAGAAAACAATTCCAAACATGGCACCCACACTAATTGGAAGGAAATAAAATATGATTATTGAAATGCACATTTGTGATGTGATACCTTTTTTAGGATGCATATATTAGATTCAACCTTTGAGACATCCTTTTATGAGTTCCAATACAATTAGGGTTTCATTTCATTGCCATTGTATGTATTATAATATTACATCTTTCACATAAAAATTAATTAAATTGAATCCTATTGGAACCCTAATTTAAATCCTAATTTGATTTAAACTTGTCCATTCTAGCATCATTTGATTTGATTAAACCCTAACATTGTTTAAACCCTAACATCAATTGTGATGAAACCCTAACATGTACATATCTATTATTGTGTTTGTTGGCCTAGAAACCCGTCCAAGATTTACTCATTAGGAGTAAATCTTGGATAGTCCCCGGTTTGGGACTGTTCTTGAACACCTAATCTCACTTAGGATGTAAGTGTATAATGTGTATTGAGTTTTCGAATAAAATTTTGGTAGCATTTCCCCGTTTGTTCTCTAAGTACATATGTACTTAGAGAAGAGCGGGGAAATGCTGCCGAAATTTTCTTGAAAACCCAATACACATTATACACTTACTAGTGAGATTAGGTGTTCAAGGATGGGATAGGTGGTACACATTTATTATATATAAGAATGACATCACATGTGTTTGTTGGCCTAGAATGTGAACAATCATTGTTTTTTATATTACTTGTACATTGATATAAATTAGAATGAACAATCACTAAATTATATATTGTTTGTATGGAGTCCGGCTTCATTGTAGATATCTATTATTGTGTTTGTTGGCCTAGAAACCCGTCCAAGATTTACTCATTAGGAGTAAATCTTGGATAGTCCCCGGTTTGGGACTGTTCTTGAACACCTAATCTCACTTAGGATGTAAGTGTATAATGTGTATTGAGTTTTCGAGAAAATTTTGGTAGCATTTCCCCATTTGTTCTCTAAGTACATATGTACTTAGAGAACAGCGGGGAAATGCTGCCGAAATTTTCTTGAAAACCCAATACACATTATACACTTACTAGTGAGATTAGGTGTTCAAGGATGGGATAGGTGGTACACATTTATTATATATAAGAATGACATCACACGTGTTTGTTGGCCTAGAATGTGAACAATCATTATTTTTTATATTACTTGTACATTGAAGGATTGCTAATTGATAAAAGATCACAATTTTAGAGACATGTATGTTTATACAAATGCTAAATGTTTTCCTTATTCTAGTTGATACAAATGCTAAATGTTTTCCTTTTTAATGAAATTTTCAGATGGCTCACCATGATGAGAATGATGTCCATGATGAGCATGAAGTCCATGATGAGCATGCTGTCCATGACGAGCATGGCGAGGATACCAACGTAAGTTCTAAAAACATATCCCGTATTTCTATAAAATTCATTATCTTCTAGTTATGTCATATATCCTGTATTTCTATATTGGCTTAATTCGGTGTGTTTATTTTTGTCAAATTTTAGGTTGATGATGCACAGCTACCCACTGAAGCAATTGAGCAACTTGATGCGCAGCAACAAAAACTTAACAAGAAAAGGGGTATCACTCTGTTGAAAAAGTTACTTGCGCTGAGTGGCAGTGGATCCAAATTGGTTGTGGAGTTTGATAATGGAGGGAATGCAATTGGAGTGAACCGCAATAATTTTATAAACTATCTTGGGGTTGTCACTCGAAGCCATTGTGGTGTTAAGTATGATAATTGGCATAAAGTTCCTCAGGCGAAGAAAGACTTGATATGGAAAGATTTATGCGTGAGTTATTATTATTTGCAATTCTATTTTGTAGATTACAAATTCTATTATTTGCAATTATATTTTTGGTACTAGTTAATAACATTTCTATTTTACAAAATCTGTTTGCATTGGATGAGATGTTGCATCGTAAAAGTGTGATGCAACGCCCTGGAAAGATGCTTAGGAATTACAGGACAAATCTGAACAGAGAATACATAAGACAGGGTGATAAGAAGAAGAAGTCAGCCCTTGAACAATGGAACTTCTTGGACAAAGAAGATTGGGACAATTTTGTTGCTTCAAGAAAATCTGAAGAATTCAAGGTATTAGGCGTCACTCCCATTTTAATTAATATACATTGTATTCACCTATTCAAGATTAACATTTAGTGCTACTAACCTAATTATAAATGTGCATACTAACTAGGCCCTCAGTGACGCACAAAAAGCAAGGCGTGCACTGAATGTACATGACCATACTATGGGTCCAAAAGGCTATGCAAGCGTTCGCCAAAGACTACAGGCGGAGTCTGCGGCTACTCAGGAGTCTGCGGCTACTCAGGAGTCTGCGACCACACCCTTGCCTCGCCATGATATCTGGATAGCTGGCAGGAAAAACAAGAAGGGTGAAATAAAGAAGCCCGAAACTGCTGAGGCGGTTGCAAAAATGGTAAAATACAACTCTTAGAGCAATCATTTGAATATTGATTATTTGTGGTGTTAACTTACCAATTTTTGTTTATGGTGATTAGCGGGAGCTGCACGAGCAGAGGAAACAAGGCACGTTCATCCCTCAGGGCACAAGGGATGAATTGACAGTTGCTCTGGGTAACCCAGAGCATCCTGGACGTGTTAGAGGTGCCGACGCTGGTGTGAGCATCAAAGCATTCTTTGGGCCATCCCAGCGCAAACCCAGAGCGGGACTTTCTCAAGAAGAGGTAACATATTCTATTTTTAGAATGTTACTGCAAAAGGAAATTCGTTAATAAAAAGCTAATATTTGTTTTATCCATGTATAGGAGAATAAGAGAGTCGAGGATATAGTTGCTAAGAAGCTCAACGATGTGGTTGCTGAGAAGGTCAAGGAAGAATTGCTGCGGTGGCAGGCATCTCAGGCTTCCAATCAGCCTATGTCGACCCACTCTTCTCCTGGTGCACAGACTGTAAGTAATCCTGGAGACCCATCGCCTAACACGTCTGCTGTAAGTATTGTTTATGACATTGTAGCTAGTCTTTTCAAGATGATATGTTTTCAAGATGATATGTATATATGTATAACATTCTTTACGTAAATTTGTAGGCATTGAAGCCATGCCGCTTAAGAATGGAAAACTATGTTGTTGCAGAGTCACAAGCTTACCAGTCCCTTCCTGGGGCAACGTTTCATGGGACTCCAATGCCGCAGGGCTACATTCGTGTGAGCCCGATACATGTATTACCCGATTGGAGGGAAGTTGAGTTGCCATATGCCCACCCAGATATTGATACACTTGGTGAGGCAGAAGGCGGGGTCATATTGTGGCCCAAAGCAGATGTCCTCTACACGACTGAAATTGTAAGATAAATTTACATTGATTTAGACTGTTAATGTGTATATATGATGTCAACTGATCTGAAATTATATATACAGGTTAAAAAGAAGACACCAGGAGCACCTAGGCCTCCACCTCCAATTCCCGCATTACCAACTTGGGTTCCAACTGACCTACCATACCCGTTAGGTCCTGCTTGTAGGGGAATGGCATGTTGGCTACGGGCACATAATATACTTTGCCCTATAATTGTTTCTTTAGATGCAGATTATGCAGGTCAATCATACGACAGCTCTTTATTTATACAAGATATTATTGAGCTGTTTATGTATGATTGGTTGAATACATCAATGATAGAGACATGGATAAGGTGAGATCTTGTTTATACATCCATATACCTTGTGTAAGATCCGGTGATCTAGTTTCTTATATATTAATGCATACGTCTATATGTTTTGCAGCTACTTAATCGAAGATCATTGCAAACAATTTGCATATGATCATGTGGGATTTTTGATTCCATCATTGATTAGTATGGTAGCTAAAGACCATGATAGTGTTCAACAATACTGTATAGATGCTTTTACAATTTTTGGTCATCAAATGAAGACGATAATAATAGCTCCATTCAATGTCAAGTAAGTTTGCTTTATTTATAATTTGGACTTAAGAAAATTCCATTATTATTTTGCATTTTGAGTTATTAATTGTTAACTTTTTACCTCTAGTGGTAGACATTGGGAGTTACTAGTTATTGTCCCCGGGACGTTCACTGTTTATTATCTAGATCCCGCAGGAAGTACATTAAACACTAAAATTGGACACGTAATGAGAATGGCATTATTCTGGTGAGAAATATTTCATTTTTTATATCCGTTAACATCTTTTATTACATTACTATTTACTTATGCAACTTAGTGTGTTATATTAACATGTAGGGGTTTAGATGCATTCAAAAATGCTGGAGGAAAGGTCCCAAGGAAAAAGAACCAGCCATTGTCTTGGGAGAACGTAAAAGTAAGTTCCTGACTCCCCGACTCCAATGTATATATTATTGATGTGAATTGTGCTTAGTTGTATTATTTTGTATGTTTCAATTTATAGTGCGCTACACAAGACAATGGCTGGGCATGCGCATACTATGTGATGCGATTTATGCAGATGATTATCAAACATGCCGCATTGGACATCGATACCATACATGAGGTATTATATATAGTCTCATTAGTTAGTATGAAATATATCAATCTTATTTTTATATTATTACTTATATATATACATCATTCTCTTTGCAGGTGTTTAAAACTGACCACACTATAGGCAAACGCTTAAAAAATGTACATGCTCCATATACGAGGGAAGCATTAGATGAAGTAAGAGAAGAATGGGCAATAGCTGTACAAACAATGGCAACTGTAAGATATAATTGAGATGTTGATAGTGATGATGAATGATACTTTGTAAATGAATGTTTCTGAATGTTAAAACATGTATTTGAATGATTCTATATGTGTGAACGTGACAATTGAATTGATGTCTGAATGTATCTACTTGTGTGAATCTTTTTATGTTAATTTTGCAGGTTTGTGGCCTGTTTGTAGGCTGATATCAATGGATGTCGTAAACCTGCAGTTCAGAAAACTGAACTGCAGGTTCTCATCCTGCTGACCAGCCACAGCAGGCCTGCAAACAGATTTATAAAAAAAAATAGATATAGGCGTCGGTTATTTACAGATAACCGTCAGCACAGACTTACAACGTCGGTTTTTTGTTGAACACCGACGCCAAAAGTGTTCGCGCTACAGGAAATGGGAGTCATCTAGGACACTTTTCTGCGTCGGTCCTTTAGTATATAACCGACGCAGAAAGCGTCCTAGATGACGCTGTTTTCTGTGGCGTGAACCCTTTTGGATTCGGTGTTTTATAATAAACCGACGCCTTTATGTTAAATAGGCGTCGGTTTTTTAACCGACGCTGAAGTGTCCAACCTTTTAGCGGCGCCCACATAGGCGTCGTTCAGAAACCGACGCCAAAGGGGGTTAAACAACCGACACTAAAAGGCACTTCTGTAGTAGTGTTTGCTAATTTTGGGGTCTTGGAACCCAAATTAATTCAACATCCTTTTTCTTGTATGTGCATGAGAAAGAATAGTGTCCAAAACGCAAGCAATTGTGACAACAAATGGAATCAATTTCATTTCTCTTTTTATGATTTTGAGTTGAGTTGTTGTTATTGGGTACATATATGATTGTGGTCTTGGTTGCTTGTGTTCTTCTAGGTTTAGGTTGATGAAAATTTTCTTTTGGAACATATCCTAAACCTCTCCTTCCAATTTGACCAAAAGAATCCTTTAAGATCTTATCAAGAACACCATTATTTTTTAAGCTACTAATTTCCTTTTGTAACTTAGCAATTTCATTCATTTTCTTTTTAATATTTGACTTTTCTTGGTCAAGATTAGATGATAAAACATCTCTTTCTTTGACAATAGCATCATAATCTAAATGAGTACACAAGATAGGTTGAGTTTGAAGATCATTTAATTTTGCAAGCAATTCAACCTTTTCTTGACAAAGAAGATTATAGTTTGTTTCTAGAGTAAGTAACTTCATATTGCAATCATTAAGGGATGATTTCAAGGTGGCCTTTTCAGACATAACATTTTCTTTTTCAGCAGAAAGATCATTTAGTTTAGCATATAGATCTTCATTTGTTTTTGTAACTCTTTTTAATTTCATCTTACAATCAACATACTTGTCATGGAATTCTTCAATACTAGAAACTAATTCTTCTTTTGATAAATCACGTAGACTTACCTCATTTGAGTCTTCATTTTCATCTTCTTTGGCCATAAGACACTCTACATTTTCTTCTCCACTTTCACCATCATCACTTGACTCATCCCATACAGCTTTGTATGCTTTCTCTCCCTTCTTATTGGAAAAGACTTTCTTCCCTTTCTTTATCTTAGGACACTCATTTTTGGCATGTCCTTTCTTGCCACATTCGAAACACCTAAGAGAGAAAGAATAAGAAACACTAGAGTTTTAGTTAGATCTATACCTTTTGTATTTCTTACCATTTACACTAAGTGCATCTTCTTCATCATCTCCTTCACTTGTTTCATCACTTTCTTGAGTGATGACTTTTGTAGATTTTAGAGCTATGTCCTTCCTTCTTTCTTTTTGAAGTTCAAGCTCCCGCCTTTCTTCCTCCTCTAAGGTGACCTCATGAGTTTCCAGATTGCCAATGAGCTGCTCCATCTTTAGTTTGTTGAGATCATTAACTTCTTCAATGGTTGTCACTTTCAGCTTGTATTTTGGAGGCAAAGACCTAAGAATCGTTGAGACTTGATCTTCTTCACTTATGAATTTTCCTAATACACTTAAACCATTAACAATAGTAGAAAATCGTGCATACATATCACTAATAGATTCATTTGGTTGTGTACAAAATTGTTCAAACTTTTGAGCATACTAATCTTAGAAAATTTAACTTGTATGGTTCCTTCATGTGTAATAGAAAGTCTATGCCATATATCATATGTAGTTTCACATGAGGAAATTCTATTGAATTCACTTATTGAAATAGAGAAATATAAAATACTTACAGCCTGGGCATTTAGTTGAGCTTGTTTTACCGTATTGGCATTCCATGTATCATATTCGATTTCTGGAAGCTCATATGAAGCACACACCATCCTCCAAAGCTCCCAACTAATGCCTTAGAAGTAAAATTGCATCCTTCTCTTCCAATAGTTGTAGTTGCTTCCATCGAATGGTGGTGGACGAGATACATGAGTTCCCTCCAGGTTTAAGTTGTTGAGCACACCATCCCCCATCCTTCAAGACTTGTTAAAGCTTCTTGAAGACCTGCTCTGATACCAATTGAAAGATCTAGAGGGGGGTGAATAGAGCTTTTTGGGAGTTTTAAAACAATTTAAAATAATTGAACAAGAAGTAGGAGGAAACAAGGAAGACGCAAGGATGTAGAGTGGTTCCTACATTAGAAATCTAAGGTAGTCGGTCCACTACCCGATTGTTTCCAGTTGGGATTTTGAAAGAAATTTATTTAATTACCTCTCGAGGATGTTACACAAAATACAATTGCTTCCTATCTACACCCTTGAAGTAGCCTTCACCTGAAGTAGCCTCAACCTCCTTGAAGTAGCCTTCAGAAGTAACTCCAAGTCCACGGAGCAACCTTCACCTCCCTGAAGTAGCTCCACCCCTTAAAGCAGCCTTCTCCACCAAGAAGTAGCTCCAAGAACCTCCTTTCAACAACCTCCAACATAGGAGTAGTCAAGGAGAACAAAATGCAATAACAAAGGAACAAGATTGGAAGAAAGAAATAACTTTACCAATGAGTTACCACACTTTGATCCTATATCAAGTGTATAGATCTCCCATCCACTGTAGATGAATGTGAATATGTGGTGGCTAGGAGATGCTTGGCTATAGAACACAAAATTAGAGCTCAAGGAAACAAGATTGCAAGTATAACTTTGCTTGTTGCTCATTAGGATTGATTCTCAAGTAGTAATGTGTATTTTGGGTGTCCAAAAGCATATCCTATTTATAGGAATGGCTTACTAGTGCTTAGGGATGTTCTAGATACTTTCTAGAGTGTTCTTAGTGCTCAACTAGCCGTTAGGTGTCCATAAATTGCATTGCAACAACTAGTTATTTAGTGTTGAAAAGTGCAATCCAGAACTTGTCTCGGTCGAGAAACTTGTCGACCGAGATGTGTCTCAGTCGAGAAATTCTTCGACCGGGGGTTGGTTTGGAGTAGAAGTATTCAACATGTATTGTGATTTTCTAACTACCAACTACTCTCAGTCTAACGACTATGGAACCTACACGAAGGTTTATCTCGGTCAAGAATGTTGTCGACCGAGGTCTATTTTAGGGTTACATGAGTAGGTCAACAATCAGTGTTCGTGAGTTATACTAAGGTGGTTCTCGGTCGAGGAGTTAGTCGACCGAGAGAGTCTCGGTCGAGAAGTTAGTTGACCGAGAATTGTTCTGTTGCAAAATGTTGAATCATCTACTAAGTGTGTGTAATGATGTGTAAATGCGATTGTATCTTAGGGGAGGATCTATCTAAGTGTTGTGAGTGGATAGAAAAGATATAACACTTGATTTACATGATATCTATGCACTTGTACATTATAGACTTATACAAGTTTTTACATCGAGTACATTCATCAAAGCAATCTAAGCATATTGATCTCCAATTTGCATTGATCTTCAACTATCCACTTCCTTTTATGTTTATATCACTGAAATACTCAAATAACAAGTCAGATCTACAAGAATGAAATGTCTGTCATCATCAAAACAAAGGGTTTAGTAATGTCCAATTTAGCCAACATGAAGTATACATGTAGGAAAACATAACTTTTGACAAAGAATTTTATCTAGACGAAAGTAATATTTTAGCAAATAGTTCCTTTAACTAGAAAATATATTTATTTTGAAATCCTTTGTTTCATAGAGAAAATAAGATTGTCAATGGAACATTATCGCTCTATTTGGTAAAGCGTTGTGATTTTCAGGTAGCGATATGTCAAGGCCGGACATGTTGTTACTGCTTGTAATTATACCAAATACAAGATCACCCACCGCTTTTGAATTGATATTATTTTGAGTGTTGAGCATCGTTCAACACTAATTTTTCTTTACCAGACAAAAAGTCTTGCAGCGATTCATCTCAGCGCACCAGAGTGTTGACTCACCAATAATGTTGCCAAACACTATATAAGTATTGGGGAAGATCGACAAATAATATCCTTATGCGTGGAGAAGTAAAAGATGAAAATGTGACTAAAAATTACCATACGAATAAGTTGACGCTATCTATGCTTTTAAGTTTTAAGTAGAGATAAAACAAACCAAATATTTATACATTGGCCTTTAATAAAATTTCCCGTTCTCCGACGCTAACAATTTCTCCACCTTCGCCATCCATCATTACCCACACCTTCTGCCAGTTGGTATTCGGACTCTGTCCGCCTGCGAGTGACCGTTTAAGTGAGAGACGAGGAATCGGAGAGGGATCTGTCTGCCTGGTGCGTTGCCGTCTGCCCAAGAAAAGAAGGGCTGCCCTCCAGTTCTTTTGTACTCATACCCTGAGCGGAGCTGATCGCGGAGGAGCAAGGGCCAGCTTCGTTTTCATATTCCCCAAGATCCCAATACAAAGATGAGCGAAGGAGACGATGCCGTTCGCCGACGCGCCGCTTCCACGGACTACCGTAAGAAGCTCCTGCAGTGCAGGGAACTCGAGTCTAGGGTTCGCACAGGTATTCTTCCAAACTGCTATTGCCGAATTCAGCTACGTGCTTTCCTTTCGGCACTATACCGCGCTTAGGATCTTCCCTGGACTTACGGAATTTCGGCTATTTTTATACTCGAATTAATGCTCCCTGTCAAAATCGACTCTTACATGCTAGCGGCGATTCAGTTGCTCCTTCGTAGAGTTCTAGTACTTAAAGTTGGGACTTTTCGGTATCATATGTTAGATAGAGGCGGCGTCTTAGGATCTCTGACTGCTGTACTCCAGATTGTATCAGGGTTATGGCTTTCAAACGGTTGATGACATTGTTGTATGTGACAACATTAGAAAACAACAGTAACTTTCTCAGGAGCATGCACTATTTTCTAAACTGCTACAGTTTGAGGCAGTGATTGAGACACGTTGCCAATTAGATATAAGGTTTCTGTAAAAACTCCATTGTTTTTGAAGAAGTGCTCCAAGGCACATGTTGCCTTAGCCACATATTGGAAATATTTGCAGCGTTTATTTCTTTTTTTCTCTCAGCTCCATCTCAATGGTGGATCGCAAAGGAAGGATGTCAATCTACTTATTCTGCCCGACTATAAATTAGCTACCATCTGATGCAGTTTAGTGATCTGTTCGTCCACATCTGAAAACACTGCTGTTTTTATCTTTCCCGCATCTGAAACACAGCTGTTTTCTATCCTTTCCACATCTAATACACTGCTGATTCTATCCATTCTCAAGTTTTGGTTTCTGCTTGAAAGGCTTTTATGTGTTGTCATTATTGCAAAAATCCTATAATGCTCATGTAAACTATCTAATTTGGAATGCAGCCAAGGATTCTCTGCGCACATTGAAAAAAGAATTTAACAAGACTGAGGATGATCTAAAGTCTCTCCAAAGTGTTGGTCAGATCATTGGCGAGGTGCTACGACCTCTTGATAATGAACGATGTAAGTGATTTTGTTATTATGTTTTTTGCTCAAATCCTATGTATCAGTGAAAATATCTTTTACTTCAGAATCAACTTTATCTTTATCAGCTTGAAGGAGAGGAAATCCACTTTGCTAAAGTGCTGAATAGCATTGCAACATGGAAACAGTTGTGTCGAGTCTCTTCAAACATTGTTGGCTTCTATCCTTCCTTAGATCTGGAACCCAATCCCTATATTAAATTATTGAGCCCAACCCAACTTTGGTGATAAATGATGTGGCCTTGAGACACTCTAGGTGTATGCCTTGAGGAAAGGTATATGCGGCTCATCCAGAAGCATGTGCCTCATCCTGCCCATGTCAGATGACCTAGAGGCATGAGGAGTCTAAAAGCGTAAGACTTGTTTTTGGAGCACGAAAGGAGATCTATTGCAGTGGTCATGGTATTTGCTATCCTTTCCCCAAGGACTTGTGTTGTGCCAGTGATGTGGAGGTGGGGTGGTGGCATGGCTTGAACACAGAGGTGAGAGTGACCGCTATAGATCGGGTGGGCTTAGGGTTGAGTTGAGTGTGGTGTTTTTAGAGGTCGAGCCTGCCAGTTGATTAGCAAGTTAATGTCTTTCAACCTCAAGGTTCATGCCGTACATTGCCTAGACAAAAATGACTCAATATCATGGAACATAACTCCGTCGAAGTTGGGTGAAGTTTTGCTGAAGTTTCAGAATTCGACCATATGCGAAGTTGAATACCAAATATTCCAAACTTCGGGGCGAAGTTTCACTAATGTCGGTGAAATTGACATTTTGTGTGTATTTTCGTCTCAAACTTCTCCAAAGTTGTTGAAGTTTCCGTGAAGTTGGCGAAGTTGTAGCGAAGTTGAGACGGCGCAAAACATTTATCCTAACTAGTGCCTTAATGGCTATATAAGGCATAAATGTCGCTTGCAATCCTCTTCACAACTTCTAATATTAACTCCTATGTTTGTTGTTGCTACTCTTTCCTAGAGTGGGTGTTGTAACCAGTGTTGTAAAAAGCGGCCCAGGCGGCCGAGAGTCCCAATCGCTTGGTTAGGGCCTTGAGCGGCCACTCAGGCGGCAGCCCATTAAGCGCCCGCCTCACACTACCTGCTCAACCCGCATGTGCGCCCGCCGGGGTCCCTGCTTTGGGCGCCTGCTTTCGGCTGCCTAATTTTCGGGCGCTGTTTTTTTGTACTTATGCTTTCTTTTGTCATTTTTTTGTAGTCAAATATTGTTGCTGCTACTATATGTCGACTTTCTATATGTGCATGGCTTACTATTTATGCATGTAATAGCATATACAATACTATAATCTCTCTAGTAGTATAATACATTGCTGCTGTACATTATATAATATGAAACATTACTGTATGATACATTCTATAGTACATTAATAAATACATCACATATCTAATTATCTATTGCATACTGTATTTATGTACCTTTCTACCTCATATAATACATTAATCCATTCTATAGTACGATATATATTCTACTAGTTACTGGATAATAATAAATTATATAAAACGCCCTATATATTCTATTGTTTATTGCATGATGTACATTAATACATTATATATCTACTGCTTACTGCATTTTAGTACATAAAGTTATACATATATTTACTACAACAACAATATGCTATTTGGGTATTACAACTATATCTAAAACTATCTTGGGTGCTTAATTTGTTGTGTAGGGTGTCTAGATAAGTATAAAATTTCTTTATAAATATATTACTTATATACAAATATGTGTATTTTTTTATTAAATAATATAAGAATTTAACTACCAACTTTTAAAAAAAGCGCTTGCCTGAGCGCCGGCCTGACGCTTAAGCGGCTACAAGGTGCTGTCCGCATGCCTCCCGCTTCCCGCTTTCTAAAACATTGGTTGTAACTACTATTTGATTGTATATTGTATAGAATACATACGGTAAACTGTATTTGTATGTGTATTGGACATTTGAATCTTGCAAGCAATACATTGTATTATCAACCTAACTAGGGCTAGTGAGTCATAAATTGTGTTTTTGTGAAAAATTAACATATGTAAGGTAGAGGCATAATATAATTAGAGGTTTTCAATCAAAGTTTCCTCCAAATTCACATCATTTTCTTCAAAAAATCGAAGTTTATTGAAATTTGCGTCTAAGCTTCCTTGTAACCACTTCCACACTTGGTGAAATCGACACGAAGTCAAAGTCCTGCACTATGCTAAAAAAGCTTCACACTTTAAAAGCTCGCTGTTAAGAAACTGAATCAAAAGAATGACTTAGGCATACTTCATGCTGCAAATTACATAATATAAAGGCTCTTTTGTCATCTGATAGTAAGCAATCTAAGTCGCAACTAGATTTTTACAAAAAGGAAGAAGTAGGCAAGCCACTAGACTTATAATATTTCTATCAAAATCATCAATGTCATAAGTTTGTCTGCATCCTTGTGCCACAAAGGAACCTTCAGACATTCCATGGTACCAAATAGGTGGTATCTGGTAGCGATAGCCGATAAGTGCACAATTAAAGGGCGGATTAATTAGATCCCACATATTGTCTCCCGCTAGGGGTTAGCATCTCATCTTTAAGTGCCTAACTTTACCAAAATAGAATTTCTTGTACATTCTTCATAAAGGAGATTATAGATGAAGCACACACTAACAGAGAAAAGATAAGTCCTAGGTTTGTTCTAAAAACAAAACTTGCCAATGGAACGTTTAGGGGTATTATGTGATTCTTTTATAGCAAAGCTTACATTCACATCACTACAAGAAGAAGAGGGGTACCTTACCTACATATATTGATAACCTTCATTAAATGGTAGTCCAGTAGGAATCCCAAAATAATTGGTTTCCTTTCTATGCTCTATCCAAAAAGATGTCAATTCCCATCCAACTAGTGATGTAGGACTAATTAGGCTTTGTTCTACTTGTTTTTGCTTTATTTTAATATTTAGGGACCTACGTGCTGCTTATCTACTTAATGTACGTAGTTGTAAATCTTTTATGCTTTTATTTATTTATGTTTTGTTTAATTTTTGAATTTTATTAAATAGGAGTTTATTTCCATTACTTTTGGGTCAAGTCATGTAGTTTTGTAAAGGCTAGCCTTGGAGCCTTTGTCCAGGCAGTTGAATATGTTTTTGAAAAATAGATTCTTTTTCTTCACGATTTGTTCCACATCAACTAGGCAATGAAACTTGTATTAATACCCATCACCATTTTCACCACTAGATAGAAACATAGCATCACCTTCAACATTAACGGCCTGTTTGGTACGTAATGAATGGAGGGGAGGGGAAGGAAGGGGAAAGGGCTTAAGCTGTTTGGTTGCACATGGTGAAGGGGAAGGGAAGGGAATGGAGGGGAATGAGTGAAGTGTATTTTCAGCCACTTTTCTCCCCACCAAATCAGAGTGGAGACAAGGGGAAAGGGAAAGATTTGGCGGGAAATTTATTGTAAAGGCTGGAGAGAAATATGAAATGTGGATGGACAATATAAATAATATGGCGGGAAATACTCGTATAGCTTACATCCAATGAGAAAAAAAGAGTATGTAGTCTCTGACCTCACTTGGAGGGAATGCAAAGTGTTGGAGGGGAGATGGAGGAAAAATTTAGAGGGAAAAATTAAAAATAAATGGGAACTAAATGTAGTGCACAATTTAAAAAAAATCTTAAAATGACTAGAAAAAATGTTGGTAGAGAATACAAAAAGTTTGTGATAAATAATTTTATTTTAACATAATAACATAAGAAAAAATAGAAAAAGGGAGAGAATTGTCGAGAAAAATGGAGGAAACTCTCAAGTTATGGACGGAACTTAAATAAATGGAGGGAAAGTTATAAATATGGAGGGAAGTATATGTATAACCACAATGACCATAAAAAGAGAAATGGTAGTCCCCATTTGCATCAACAATATTTTACATCACGTTAGACATAAGAATGTATCTTCTTCGTTTACAAAATAATTATAGGAATAATTCTATCTTGATCATGGGATATGTGAGTTTAATTTATCTTGATTTTTTATGTACTAATATATGCATGGTGTTGTAACCTTTTGGAATAATATGATTTGTCAAATAAATGACTGTTTTTTTTTATATTTTTATGTTCTCTCCCCTTCCCCTCCCCATGCTAACCAAACAAATTAAAATAAGTGTCCCCTCCCCTCCCCTCCCCTTTATTCACCGCGTACCAAACACAGCGTAAGTCTCCCATACCAACATCAATTTACATTAAGTCTCCTTACATTCAGGAATACTCATTGGCCTAATCATCTAACAATAAGATTTAAAAAGAATCTCTATTAAAGTAACATAGCTCATCAACTCACCACTTTTGCCTTCCATTCATCATTCCTTCCACCTGCCAGCCAAGCTTCTCAACTATCAAGCAAAAACAGAAAATCAATGAAGAAACAAGACACATGCTAGAGATGTGTAATTCCCTAAAATCTGGCATCTCTGACCCACTTCTTCCGCCAGCACGGTCTCTGACTCTTGGAGGGATCATGCAAAGCATAACAAATCTAGAGTCAAGAACAAGTTGCAGGATAAGACACTAACCTGGCTCTAAATGCAACACAATCAAGATTGTCACCACTTAGCACTTACATCTCTACTTTTTACTGATGTGGACGTTGTCATTACTATACCTTTGCACCTAGAGGAGGTAGCAGCAGCAAGAGGCACCCTGTGTTGTCTGGGTGTTTTCCCAGGCGGCCGCCTGGGGTCCAGATCCCAGGCGCCCAGCCTAGTTAGGCCTCTGGGCGGCCTGGGCCGGACGCCCAGGCGGCTGCTGGATTTTTTTTATACTTTTGCTCTATCAAACTGCTATGTGACTTGTTTACTGTTGCTCCCCACTATAACTAATTTACTGCTGCTCTTCTATTACTCATCTACTACATACTCTAGGATTTTTTCCCCTTCACCAAGCAACAGCTTTGCTAATTTACCAATTTACTGCTGCCCTCTATTACTAATTTACTGCAGCTCCTCTATTACTAACTTACTGCTGATCCACTAAGTTAAAAAATAAAATGTCTACTTCTTATCATCTTTGAAGACTTGCTGCAGTTTTATTTTTGTTATATTTCTTCTTTCCCCTCCTGCTTTTCTGTATTTGTGTTCTTTTTCCTTCATCAATCAGCAATATTGCTGCTATGCAATGATTTTTTCTTTCTTTTTGTTCTTAATTGTCCCTACACAATTCTCGGTTGTGTTTTGTTTTTGCTCCACCAAGCAGCAAATTGGTTGCTACATTCTTCTTCATGCCGATATTCTTTCTATTCCCGATTTCTCTTTCATCCATCTCCCCCAACACTAAGGCTCCTCCCCAGCTCCTCTTAATAATTTCTGTTGATTCATATATTGCTTATAGGTTAATATATAACCATATGTGTGTATGCAATTATATTATATTAAACAATATATATATGTTATAAAAATAAAAATAAAAAGCACCTAGAAACGCCTAGGCTGTGTGGGTCTCCCCATGCAACGCCTAGCCGCCTAGTCGCCTATACAACCATGGAGGCACCACCCATGTCTGTGTTCAAGCAACATCGTTTAAGAGTGCAGACTTCAACTCCTTCCGCATCTAGGATGTGATTTGTGCCATTAATGAAGGTGTTTTGACCTCCATTGAAGTTGCTCACAAAGAAGGGAATGGATTATTATAAAATGGTGAACCATCTTTGTGAACCCATCTGACTGGTATGACCTTTACAGCATAGGAGAGTTAAGCAGAGACCGAAAAATAAAAAAAAAGGTATTGACCATGAGTTATCTCCAAGCATCCACCAAGGTACCTGCCAATGCTATGAATTAGAGTAACATAGAATAACACACCAAAGGGTTGACCACTCCAGTTTCCCTCCTTTATATCTCTATTTTTATTCCTATCTATCTGTCTTCCATGAATTCCTTCCTCATCTCCTTGTAGACAACCCACGGGATCTATATTAACGGAAATACCATATGGATAGATTTTACCATGGTTATCAGAACCGAACCGGACCGGCCGGTTGAACCGGTCACTCTACCGGGTGGGTTCCCTCCCAAAGTCGGAAATGAAGTCTGACCGGCATCAAACCGGTGAATCGGCGAACCGGTTCGGTGTTAGCTGAACCGGCCGGTTCTCTCACTTAACAAGTAAATGTATTTTTGTTGCTATTTTTGTTAATTAATATTGAATATTATATACATGTTGGTATATAAATGTCCATCAATAGAATAATATTAATTATTTGGTCTGTTTATCAAGTTATTGTGAGCAGTTTTGCTAGTATTCATGTTTTATAACTTTTGCAGGGACATTTTCTATGAGTATCAAAGATATTTATATATTTTTAAACTAATAGTGATGTCATGCTGACATCACCGGTTGAACCGGTCAGACCACTGGTTGAACCAGTGAACCAGGAACCAGAGGCCTCACCGGTTCGCTTACCGGTTCGAGTCTGACAACCTTGGATTTTACCCATTTACATATTACACACTACGCAACAACTAAGAAAATCACCACTGTAACTATATCCTCAAAAAAGATTCTACATGTCCATCCAGGTGGAGCCCCATTTCAGCCAACCATCATCGTATTTTCCTAGTTTAAAAATGTTTCCACCTCACTTTTTGGCAAATGTTATCATCTATTTTGTTATCAGGATAGTAATATATACTGATGCCCATTGTTATTTTTCGTTTAGGGCTTGTTTGGTAGGGCGTAATAGGAGTGAAAAGTCTAAATTTTAAATTAGATAAATAAAATGCAAGTATTTGTAATCAGAATGATCTTCATGTGGTTGAATTTAGTTTAATCTATTGTATGAATTTCATTTACTTGGTTGGGTGTAGATTTAGAGAAGATGAATTTGTAAATATTATATAACTAATATACAAAGTTGTTCTTACATTAATTGTCATATTGATTTTTTTTTTAAAAATTATATGAAAGATGCTGTTAGCAACAGATACTAACAATATGTTAATCAAAATTTTAATTAATGTATTCTTTATACAGATGGCATTGCTAGAAACAAATACAACCATTACAATAGCCATCTCGTCAAATATCGAAATATAGACATACAGCACTTCAGACCTTTAAACAAATAAATCTTTTGCTTTGACAGAATGTTTGCATTTATAACTTACATCAATGGTATATCCACTCAAGGTATGCCCTTCTCGTTGGAGATCAACTTGGAGAGAGCTTAATATAAGAGATCTGGACTCATTACATCTTAATATAATAAAGCCCAAATAGAGTTGAATGGAAAAAAAGGATCCACGTATCTTTACAGCATGGTTGGGTTTGAGGTTCACATGATGAGAATGACAATTGTCATGATTATGATCAAGTATGACACCTGACAATCCATGATTCCATTTTCTTGTGCATATATAATAGCTTTTTAGGCCTTGATAAGATATATGCATAAAGTAAAAAATTATAGTGATACATCCTCACCACATGTGTCATTCTTGACGAAAAGTTCTCAGCAGGTTAATATTACTTCCCCAGTCAATGGGAAACAACCCAAGAATGTAGGCTTTTGTAGGTAATCTCTAGGCAAACTACTACATCCAGAGGCTTAGAGTCGCAGACCCCCCCTCCAATTTTTTTTGCAGGACAGATACTAACTGCGATTTTTATTTTGTATATTGATGATAGAATATTGGACAGCGTAGAGATACATGCTAGAAAGCACCATTTGTGTAGGCATTTTCATAACTGCACATGTAAAAATATCAAGACATTTTGTTTTGGGGAATTGAGCCTATACTAAGACTACTTTGGGTTTATCTCGAAGAAATGTATTGTTTATAGTCTTGAGAAATTTCAAATTTGATGCTAGGCTAGGCTTGCTAAGAAACTTGTGTTGGGATAATGATGATTTCCCTCTTTTCCTGATACAATATACAAATGACGTGTTGGAAACCTGTGTTTTTAATAATGACCTGAGCTGACATCACTTGCTGCCGCTATTGAATGATTAAAAGATCTTTGGACAAGGCAACACAATCTCAATAGGGTATTGCTTTTGACCTACTACAGTATTGGGAAAGATCTGCCGGTTAGGGCTGATGTTGCAAAACTGGTGCTGGTTCTGCTGACTGTGTTATCTATTTCTAGTTGTTGATTTTAATTGGAACTGAGCTGATCTGATGATATGTTGTCAAAAGATAAATGTGTTTGCTAGGTAAGTCAGTAAAGGTTGATATAGGGCTATGAGTCACACTCCTAAACGGATGTGGGTTAACGCCCCTATGCCATTGCACCTAAATATGAGTTAACTGTGTTGGTGTGAAGATTCATTCCCAAGAGAATTCTATAATCTAAACGGTTTGTTGTGATACTTAACTTGCAGTGATTGTCAAGGCTAGCAGTGGTCCAAGGTATGTGGTCGGCTGCCGAAGTAAAGTTGATAAGGAAAAGCTGACATCTGGAACACGTGTAGTTCTTGACATGACTACACTCACAATAATGAGAGCACTCCCTAGAGAGGTAATAGTTTGTTCTTTTGTGAAGTTTTGTAAGCAAGTTATCAGTATCACATAGCTGTCCTTGTCCAATTTGTTTATTGTGGTATTTAAAAATTCTTGGTGCATATAATGTGGTGTTCAATGTATGGTGAAGAATCTATGTGCATTTTCAGGTTGATCCAGTTGTCTACAACATGCTGCATGAGGATCCCGGGAATGTAAGTTACTCCGCTGTTGGTGGATTATCCGATCAGATAAGGGAGCTAAGGGAATCTATAGAATTGCCGCTAATGAATCCGGAATTGTTTATCAGGGTGGGAATCAAACCTCCTAAGGTACGATCTGATCCAACTGTCATATTTTAACTGGTTACGGGCTATTTTCTTTTATTAGATTTTGATAACCCTAAATGAATTGACTATGCTCTATATTACTTACTTTATTGTCGTGTCTAATAACATATGTTAGAACTTACTAAGAGTACCATTACGATGGCAGGGCGTTTTATTGTACGGTCCCCCTGGAACAGGAAAGACTCTCTTGGCCAGAGCAATTGCCAGCAATATTGATGCAAATTTTCTTAAGGTTAGATATTTAATATGTGAAATTCTTCATGTGGTCTCTTGAAAGTAGCTGTGTATAATCTTACATATGTTTTTTTTCGAAATGTATATGTAGGTTGTTTCAAGTGCCATTATAGATAAGTATATTGGTGAAAGTGCAAGATTGATCCGAGAAATGTTTGGATATGCACGCGATCACCAGGTGCCTACTTTTTTCTCTTTAAATATGATCTTCTGTTCTAGAGGTTAATGTTTTGTAAAATTTATCCTTCTTGCCAATTTGTCATTTTAAGATTTTAGAGGATTTTGTTTAGTTTTGTCCATTGCAGCTTGAAAAGATGTTGCTTGTACTAAGTTTTCAATACTTCTCTCAACTGTTTTTTTTAAACTAATGCCATTGAATCCTGCCTTGTTGAACAACTACTTGCTCAAATGGTTACTTCTCATTTCAGCCATGCATCATATTTATGGATGAGATCGATGCCATTGGGGGTCGGCGTTTCAGTGAGGGAACAAGTGCAGACCGTGAGATTCAAAGAACCTTGATGGAGCTGCTTAATCAGTTAGATGGATTTGATCAACTCGGGAAGGTATTTGGATTGTTTTATAAGTTTTGCTTATATGTTGATAGAGACAGTATTAGATTGACGATAATGTTGAAGTGATTCTACTGATATTACACGTCGCCCAAATTTGTTCTTCCTGTGCTACCTTTTTTTCTTAGTCTTGATTTTTTTATAGAAGACACCTTAACACTTATATTTTAGTTTTTTAAGATATTTTTTTATCAGAACAATGCTTTTAAAATTGGTTACTCTACGTGGAGGTCTGATTGCTTGGTTACTAGGTTGATTGCTTGGAAATAAAAGTGAAACTTCTAGTATGAAGTGCTACTGGTGACACATAACTATAAAAGCCTTCACATGATTTGTTTCTTACCAGGACTTATTGCTCTTATTGCATAGAGCTTCCCCTGCTGTAAAGTCAAAATCGTGACTTTTTATACTTTTTCCATGGCATTTGATAACATAGATGAGCTCCTTTGGTAGTTATTGTCTCCTATTCTAACAGACACATGCAGTTTTTCCATACATGAACATGTGTACTGACATGGGTCGTGACAATGTCCTAAAATGAAAGAAGTGGGCGCAACACAACCATAGCAAAAATACATCATGTGAAGACATATATGCATGTTTCAAGCCATCGAGCAAGTAGAATGTCTTATGTTTAACACTAACTAAACCAACTAGTAACATGCTAATTAATTACAGTTAGTACGACCCATATCAGGTTTAGGATATTGCCATTGTCATACTTGTTAAGGTGACTAGGTGTCAAGGCGCTAGGGCTGGGTACTTTGGCACACATAGGTGGACCTAGATGTCCCGTAAGCGCCGTGAAAACAGCACAATTTCATTACATTTTATCAAGATATTACATATACTTTATGATTTTCATTAACATTTCCCCTTTTTATGCATATATTTCATAAATATGTGTAGGTAAATACAGAAATTTGTCGTCGACCTACAACTGCATGTTATGTTAGAACATAACCAATTGTGTTTCTAGTAATATGTAATCAGTAATTAGCATCACCAAGACAAGAAGAGAATAATTCCAAACAATTTAAAAGACAGAGAATCAATCAATAAATAGAGATTTATCTTTAGCAAAGTCATGACTTTCCTTAATAACATACTAATATAGAAACTGAATTGAAGGTGACAAGGTGCAAAATACGAAAAAACTGGAATTCTGTATTAAGAGATACAATTCTCAAAGGAAATAATATTTGGTACATATCATAGACAGCAAGATATTTATAAACACTAGGACAAGAAGATAAACCAGTAGTATGCAATAAGTTGCCCAAAAAACCACAAGACCCCAAATTGGGGTAGGTGTAGGGGAAAGGTGCAACTCCCAGGACGCCTTGCTACCCAGGCACGTGCATCAACAAGTATGTCTACTATTCAATATAAATTAAAGAATCTTCTTCATATATTATATTGTTATCATTTAGTGTTACCTTTTACTAAGAAAAAGTTATAGATTTAATCCAATTAATGCACGAAGATGGTATGACATTCATAGACAACAATAATCGATTGCACTAGAAAAAGAAAAAAGAAAATTAAGCACGAAGTTAGAAAACCAACTTTTGGCCAGACAAGCATATGGCTTGACGTAAGACTGGCCAACTTAGAAGTTACTCAATACTCATAGAAACAAAATTGTAAATGTGGGACTGGACCCAATTACCTAGTTGCCTAGGCATGGTAGAAAAAACCGAACCGATCCGATCCGATTCGGGTTTCTTGACCCGTATCAAAATTAGTGGATTTTTGTGGATTTTGCATCCGCCGTGGACCAGACCCGCGGATCGTATACTTCCTACAGAGCAAGACCTACAGATCCGTGGATTCTTTCGAACCCGTTTGATCCCCAGTAAACCTGATCCGCACTCTTTACAACTTGCAAGTGATCGATCCACCTGGATCCGGTCCTTTCTCCCCATCTTAGTCCACCACGTCGACGGCCACCTTCTTCCTGAACCTTTTTGCCTTAACGACATCCTCGATGTCCTTCCTCCTCACCTCTTTACGCCCTTGGCATGTCATTTTTTACCAATTCTGTGATATGTATGCTCCTTGGGTCCGACTTGTAGACGTTGATTGACATCACAGCGGTGAGAACGACAATGGAGGCTCTCCTGCTATCCCCACCCCTCCATGCATTTCTCCAAGTAGTTGTTTGACGAGCTTCTCAGCCAAAAGCTCCATCAAAATCTAGATAAGATTAATTTGCAGGCGATTCCAAATTTCCAAGGAAGGCCCTGCCTCATTCAGAAGTCCACGACATTGCCATAGAATTAAATGTCCGATTTCGATGTCGTGTCCGATGCCCCAGAAACAGATTTTTTTTGAAATTTCGCACGAAAATTTTATATTTACGGCCCTAACAATTTCGACGACCAAATAAGCGAATTAAATCATGAAAATTTACCAGGACGATCTAAACGCCAAGATCTACTCAAATATGCAATAATATTTCATATTGGATATGTGGGGTGGGGGGTCTCCCACATTTGTAAATGAAGGAAGCTGAACAATTTTGACAGAATTTTGATGGCAATTTCGATGGCAAAATGAAGGAATTAACTTATGAAATTTTGCAAACACAATGTTGAGACATAAACACACTAGACTATATAATACATTTATATGTTTAGAGGTTATGGTGGGATACATGTCTTGATGAGTGCATAAATGAACAGATCTGTCAAGTCTGCTAAAAGCTTCAAGTTACAACTTAGAACTTAAAATTTACAGTTACAAGTCCCAAACTTACCAACTACAATTTGTACAAGTTTAGTATTAGCATTTAACTACGTTACATGGGACATTTATGCATAGATTCAAGAACTTTGTTATTTTTGGAGTATTTCTACATATCTCTATAGAAGAGTGTAGAAATTGATGAAGGTAATGTATATGGTCTAGGGATAGGGGAAACATACCTTAGAATCAAGAAAGATAGCCTTTAGAAGCGAGAGATTAAAAAAATTGCCAAAATACCCAAGATGTAGCATTATCAGCTTTTGGAACAAATATCTCGAAATTTAATTTGTGTTTCTGTACCATTTCACAAAATTACGGCCCAAACTGGGCTTTTTGGTGCGAAATTTCACCATTTTTGTCAAAATTTCGCACCTAAGGTCAAAATTTTCGCGAAATTACATCCCCTTCACTGCATTTGTGTGTTTCACATGTCCGATTGTAGGTTTCGATGTCCGATTGCAAAAAAAATGAAATTTTGACCGAAATTTTGCAATTTCGATCGAAATTTTGCAATTTCGATCGAAATTTTGCAATTTCGATCGAAATTTTGTTCCATGGACATTGCCTTCCGCACTTCTCCGGTTCTCGCTTGCTTCTGTTTGCCGTGGACATGTGCTCGATGGAGGTACTGAAAGGGACGGCCTGGGAAGGTGAGATGTCCAAGCCACCGTCTTTGGAATCAGGTTGTGGGTCCTGTCTGTGCGGCACTCGCAACCGTCGCCGTACTCTCCCTCTGTTGTATCTTCTACTCATGTCGCCACCGCCCAAGCGTATGACCCTGAAGTAGTTGGCGGCCGAGCCCTCACCTTCCGCCTCTCCCACGCGACTGACACCGGCGGTCTCCAAAGAAATTCAGGAAGTAACCCACCACCACAATGGCGTAGCTGCAGCAACGACCATCGTGGCGCTGCACTCCACTCCGCCGGCCGATATCTAGATCGCAATCGGGAAGTCGGACCACATGGCACATGGTACTTTTTGGCGTTGGGCTGCAACAACAGAAGCTGCACCCACAACACTCGATGTCGTCGGCCGTAAGGCAGTGTGGGCTTTTTGTTTGGGCTTGCGTGTAAGATCGGATCGTTGCAGACCAGGGCGGATAGTTGCGGATTGAATTTTTGCGAGTTTTTTTCATTGTGGATTTTTGAGGTTCAGATTGAATGCGGATCTTATAATTGTGGGTTGGATCGGTTTCGGTTCGTATCTACAAAAATCCGACCCATTGCCATCCCTAGTGCCTAAACCCAAAACTAACCAGTCAATTCTTTCTATACGTATTCAAGTAACAATTAGATAAATATTTAGTAATTCATTAGTAGTTATATTTATTATTGTTTTAATGTAATATATGGTGTAATTTTAAACGTGTTAACATGCTGATAATATATGCTGATTGCACCCGTACTAGAACCCGATTGTCCAAATCTTCAATACAGAATGGACCTGGTGTAATTTTAAATATGTGTTAAAAGTATTGATAATATATGCTGATTGCACCCCTACTAGAACCCGATTGTGCAAATCTTCAATACAGAATGCACCTGGTTTTGGATATCAACGTCCAAAACTGGAGCCGACCCAACATGAGGAAATCTAATTCCAGAACAGGTTTCACCTGGTTGGACATGGTCAGTTTCATGGGTTTGGACACATCTCTGGCAACCCTAATGTGAACCTATCGGAATTTATGTTGAAATACATGGATAAGAAAAACCATACGTAAATTACTGAGGCAAAGAAATAATGGAAGTTGTGATTCAAACAGATTAGAGGACAAGTGTAACCTTAGCTGTTTTTGGAGTAGGAGCGGCAACAAAAGTAATAAGAATATTCTAGTTTGGGCCAGACTATGATCAACCTGTCTCTCAGAGGATGTAGGTTTGTCCTGGTTCTTTCAGCCATGTCTGGTAAGTTCTCAGGTTAAAAAGTGTGAAACTGTGAATAAGCCAAAAACCTTGTCCAAACCGTGTTGTATGGGATACATATCCTATCCACTATAGCTACAACTGCTTAATTGCTCGCCTAGGTTGCTTAATTGCCTTCTTAGTACGACCATTAAGGAATATTGAAGAACACGGAAAGTCAGATGTAACTAACTTGGCAAGAGGATATTAGGCAAGATTTACAATCATTATATCTTAATGGGAATATGACCCATGACATAGTTGAACGGAAAAAGAGGGTCCATGTAGCAGACTCAACATGGTTGGGAATGAGGTATAAATGATGATGATGAGAAAGTGCAATTACAGTTCAAAAGGGAAAAAAATAACGGAATTGCTCTCTACCTTAGCAACAAGAGTCCTCCTTTGTTCCCTTTAGAACGAGTATACATATTATGAGAACAATAAATAAATAATAAGTACACAAACATGGCCATGCCATAAAAAGCGTGACAATTTTATGGTTGACTGTCAACCTACCTCCAACCCTCCTTTATCCGAGCTTGGGACCGACTACATTTGCATAGAATGTACGAAAACATAGGTGGATTTTGACGCATAACAGAACTGATTGAAAAGAAGGATCCGTGTAGCCGAACCCAACATGGTTGTGATTGAGGCTTAGATGATGATGATGATAACGACGACGCAAACAAGCTCGCATGGACTCACACAAATTGGCTTCAAGTGGCAGTTTAAATTGTTAAAACCCAATTCAAGTGACAATTTTGGGTTGGACGTGGTTTTTATTTAAATAACACAACTACAAATACAATTTCACACCAAAATTCCATGACTTGCGCGAGTTTACACATTTTGTATGCCGTGGAAGTTTCCATCAAAATTCCAACCCAGTGTTTAAAAAAGCGTCTGCTCGAGGCTCCTGGACGCCTAATTTTGGTCTTAAGCACCCAACAAGACGGTTGCAATTAAGCACCCTTTTTGCCCCCTTTTCCGCCTTGCCCTTTTTAAATGTCCACCTGGGTTGCTTAATTGCCCGCTTAGGCCGACAATTAAAGGATATTGAAGAACACAGATAGGCAGTCCTAACTAAATTGGTGACAGCTCATACGATGAAATTTACACTCATTACATCTTAATGAAAATATGACCCATGTCATAGTGGATTGGAGGAGGGGGGTCCGTGTAGTGGAGCTGACATGGTTGGGAATGAGGCTTAGATGATAATGAGAAAATGTAATTTTCAGTTCAAGAGGGAAAACATATGACAGAATTGCTCTCTAGCTTAGTATTATCAATGCTAGCGCCCCGTCCAAACAACTACTACCAGTACATATTATGAGAGCAATAAGTATCATTAAGATGGTCAAATTAATAAATACACAATCATTCACTCACACAGATGGACTATTAACAAACTGAAATCACCAGCTGTTTCCTGTTGACAATTGATCCCTGACAGTGTTCTAAATTGCTGGTAGCTTGGGCCAGGCCCAATTGGGTTGATTCTGAGCCTGTTTTTGTGGGAGGCTTTTGATCCTCATTGGATAAGAATATTCAAGTCTAAAGCTCTTGGACCAAACACGACTTAAAAGTATCTCTGACAGTGTTGATATGCTAAAACGGGAAAAAATAAAAAAATATTAGAGAGCTTGCAGTAGATCTGAAAAAACTGGAATTTTAGAATAACATTATTTTGTTTAGATTTAGAAAAGATACATCAACATGCATCTTATTTTATGATTTAAAAGATGTAGAACTGAGATCCAGTCATGTATACTGTAAAATAAACTTATTACATATAACATCAGACCATCTTACCATCAGAAACAACCCCATAGTAAGTGAGATCATATGTTAAAGCACATGTGTGTATTGCTACTTAGCATTCTGGACTAGCTTTGGGTTTTAGTCCTTTCATACTTAGTACTTTTTAAGAAGGTATTGTGTGGATTTTACTTTATTCTAATTAAATGCTAGGAAATATAGGTCTTCAAATAAAAATGCGTACCCTGCCTTATTCCTAGTTGTGGCTAGAAAGTAAGAGTGGATAGGGAAGGCAATACTAAAAACTCCATCCATATCCTATCTCCGCCTTCGAACTAATCCACATTAGTTGCAGTCGGTTTCTTTAAAATCCATTGTAACAGACGCCTATGCATGGATATCCAGTTCTATGGATCAGGGGAGTGGATGTCAATGCCATTTGGACAATCTGTTAACAAGAAATTTGCCTGCATTGTGCCCCCTTCAACCCCATACCCCACATCATCCTCAACCCTAATAGGTCCCAGTGACCACCACCTCAACCCCGTCATCCTTTGCTCCCTCGTCGAGATCCGCCTTGATGCTTTCAGCTTGGCATCATCACCTCCATGTGGCCACGCTTCCTTGACCCTCACTGGCAAGGGCAAGTTCTTCTCTAGTGGCTAGTGTCTCTAGGAAGAGCATCGTCGACAACTGTCTATTGGCCTCTTCAACGTTTTTGTCAACCTCCTTCCCCTACTGATGACCACTGTTGTCGAGGCCACCTGCAACTCCACTGCTCCTCCGGTTTTATGCTTGCCTCTTGTGCGACTACTGTGTCATGCGAAGGGATCGAGGGTTCCTGATGTAGCCAAGCTACGAAGTAGAAGAACGGGAGAAATAAATTTGCAATCGGCAAATAAAATTCTAATTCATAATCGACTGCCTTGACAAAGGCCCCAAGGCTGGCTTATATAAGACTCTACGACTTGACGTGCAAGTCAACAAAATAGGCAATTAAATCCTAATTTAAAATAAAACAAGAAACAAAAAAGAAATTCAGAATTAAAGAAAACATAAATTTCCTAAATGCATAAAGAACTAAATAAAAGCCAACTTAAGCCCAATAAGCTCTAATCAAGATTGTCTTGGATCTGGGCTTGCTTCTTATGCAAATTCCCTTTTACGGGTCGCATCAATCTCCTCCCCTTAAAAATGCGAACCTCCGGTGAAGCAAGGGCAGGTCCAATGACTTCTTGCCATGAGCTGACGGGAGGCATCTCTTGAAGGACACGACCTAGCTGCCTGGAAGGCTGGAACTATAGGATGTCCATTGGAAGAGTTGTCCGGCGTTGCCAAGTCGAAAGGAGTATGTGTTGTAGAAGCCATCATGCAACCTCAAACCTCCACCACTGAATAAGACAATGGCGTGCAGCGCCAATCATCAGGAGGTGGACTCTGTATTTTGCAGAGCGAGGTCTCCTATTTCGTCTTGCTCTTCTTCCTTGTAGCTAGGTTCTGAAGCCGCAAAAACATCTTCATATTCTATGTCATCATCATCTTTCGTTGTCGTTGTAGTCAACACACGACGTGGACACTAGTTGGAACGATGACCATATGCATGACAAGAAAAGCATTGGATAGGCTTGGTAACAACTGGTTTGGAGGGTTCGCCTTCAGTAGTCGGTGTTGTTGTAATAGTCGCCCCTTGACCTGGTTTCCACCCGGGTGACCACAATCAGGGACGACTCCTGATCTCCTCTTCAATTCTTTCAACACTTTGAATAGCATCGTCTAGAGAATTGAAATGCATGACTGCTAGACGATCAACCACCTCATCACGAAGTCCCCTGCGAAAATTGGCGATTGTGACAATGACATCCATCCGAACCTCAGATCGGTAGTACAATTCTTGAGATTTGCTGGCATACGTGGCGATAGTGATGTCACCCTGCTTGAGATCTTGATACGCCAAGTAGGCCTGTTGCTTGTAAACCCGAGGTAAGAAGCGATGCACAATCAGAGGTCGCAATTCTCCCCATGTGTCGACGGGGTTGTCTCGCGGTTGATTCCACCATGCTAGAGCGGCTCCCCGAAACTTGGAGGTGGCTATCAGGACTTTGGTTGCCTCACCAAAGGTTCTGTATAACTGAAAATACTGGTAGGCGCAGTGCAACCAGTCAAGCACAATCTTGGCGTCATGCTTGCCATGGAATTCTGGTAGCTTCATTTTAACAATGCGTTCTGCTTGTAAGGTTTGAAGGGCTAGTTGACGGACATTGTTGTTGTAGTTAGCCTGCATTGCATTCACACGCTCAAAGGTTGTAACACGACGAAGGAGAAGTTCAAAAGAGTCATCGTGTTCGGCTTGATGTTGAATTAATTCCTCTTGTCGTTGCATCAAGGTGCCCACTTGTTGTTGTTGTTGAACTATATCACCCTGTTGTTGAACTATATCTGCTTGGTGCTTCATTATGTTGTCTAATTGTTGTTGAATAGCCTCCAAGGTGGCAACGGTTGTGGCCATGAAGCCCTCTAGTTTGTCGTTGACGTGTTGAACAATCACCATGCTGCTTGAAGTCGATGTAGGAGGTGCCTCAGAAGGGAGGTTGATCCAGTGTGCCCTGACCCTACACCGATCCAACTTAGAGGCACCACGCTTGTTGGAGGCGGTCTGTGGTATGCAGAGGTGCGGGGAACCAGGCCGCCGAGGAAGAGTGGCCGCCGGTTGGAGGAAAGGAGCCCACTGACTGGAGCAGATGATGCCACCACAGTGGGTTGTAGAAGTCCAAGGAGGAGAGGAGGTCGTTGCGGTGCCTTCTTGCGGGTAGGCGGCTTACACAACTGAGACAAAAGCTGATTCCTGTTGCCGTAGGTGTCGGTGGTACTGTGCGGTTGGCTACAGAAGGAGCGATGGAAGGAGCGGGTGTGCGACTGTTGACAGTAGGTCCTAGGCGAGCGAGCGGCTTGCGTGAAGGACTGCGGGGGATTGGCGGACTATGGATCAATGTTCAAAATTTTGACGAAATGGTCGAAATTTCGATCGAAATTTCTGTTTCCATGGTAATCGGACATCGAAATTGATTGACGAAACTCTCGAAATAGGTAGATCATCGATTTTTTTCTACTTTTTCATATACTGTGTACTATCTAGAGCATATTTTTTTGCACAGTTTAGTGTCTTTAAGTCTATATATTGTGTTTGCAAACTATAATGACTTAATTCATTGATTTGACATCAAAAATCCCCATCGAAATGCCCATCGAAACAGTTCAGGGTCATTCACTAAAAAATGACGAGACCCCACCCCCACGTATCCAATATGAAATATTATTACATTTTCGAGTAGATCTACACTAGTAGATCATTCTGGTAAAATTTCATTATTTAATTCATTTATTTTGCCGCCGAAACGCCAAGAACGCATTTATCAAGATTTCTATTGAAATTTGTTAAAATTTCTGTTTTTGGGGCCACCAAAACGACATCGAAATAAGACATTCTCTTCCTTGCTATGGATGGTGCAGCAGCACTCGACTGGCCGGAGATCTGGGTGAGCAGCGAGACGACGGGTTGAGTGTTGCAGAGGAGCGGTGACCTTGGGAGGGGATCTGTGGTGGTTGACGAGTGTTGACGGTGCCATCTGTTTACGGAAGCAGGAGAGGGGGAAAAAGACCACGACAATTTACTGTTCCTCGGATGAACAGTAAGAGGCAGGATCAAAGAGAAAAGAAACGAGGGGGAAGAGGAGGCCGTGCCCTAATACTTTAGGGTTTGACTCTGATACCACTTGATGTAGCCAAGCTACGGAGAAGAACGAGAGAAATAAATTTGCAATCGACAATAAAATTCTAATTCATAATCGACTGCCTGGACAAAGGCCCTAAGGCTGGCTTATATAAGTCTCTACGACTTGACGTGCAAGTGAACAAAATAGGAAATTAAATCCTAATGTAAAATAAAACAAGAAGCAAAAAAGAAATTCTGAATTAAATAAAACATAAATTTCCTAAATACATAAAGTACTAAATAAAAACCCAACTTGAGCCCAATAAGCTCTAATCAGGATTGTCTTGGATCTAGGTTTGCTTCTTATGCAAATTCCCTTTTACGGGTTGCATCAGTTCCTATACATGAGGGAGCTTGACAAAAAGTCTGCCCTTCCACGTTACTTTATGGCGCTTGTGAGGTCCTAGATCGCACGCCCTTTAGTCACAAGGAGGGAGCTGCTGTGGACTGGAAGCTCATGGTGGCCAAGGTGAAAAGTTTAGAGTTTGTACGTATATGCCACTGCGAGGACTGTCGAGGAGTATGACAGGATAACTCATGTTGAAGGTAACACACTGTCATTTTCATCTGGAAGATGTTAATGAGTTCGATGACAACTCGTAGTCCCCAACGAGCTCCTTCGCAATGACTCCACATGTCACTACTCCGACTGCATGCTCGTTGGAGTCCCATGGGAAGAAGTCGCCGAAGAAGTCGGTCCATGGGTACGTCATTTTTGCTGAAGGTAACACTGTCATTTTCGTCTGGAAGATGTTAATGAGTTCGATGACAGCTCATAGTCCCCAACGAGCTCCTTTGCAATGACTCCACATGTCACTACTCCGACTGCATGCTCGTTGGAGTCCCATGGGAAGAAGTCGCCGAAGAAGTTGGTCCATGGCTACGTGGTTTCCAGGTTCACATGCACCATAGAAATTTATCACTCGTCTGTGTATTGAACTCAGTTATTGGTGATTTTATTAGTTGGTGATACATTTCTACGGAGCATGCAACTACCATTCATGAGGACTGGAACCATGGTTATCTTATCTCAATATCCACCCTACAGGCTTCTTAATGTTACAGATATCCACATGGTAATTCAGTTAATGGATGCGGACGAAAGAGGGACATTGGATATGGAGATCCGTAAATTGCCATGCCTAGCTAACGTCTGTCTGTGAAACCAGCGAAAGCGGGTTGCGGCTCATGTCGAGTAACCCTGAAGTCTTACCAAACAGACCCTTGTTGTACTGGCCGCACCTGAAGACAAATCCTGGGAACTTGTCAGCCCAAATGTTGTCGTGAGTGTCAGATTGTCCTTTTTGAGGAACCCAACGGTGACAGAACTGTTCCCGTCGCGGACTCCGTAGAGGCTGGACCCACCTAACTTGGTTTGCCTTGGACATGTCTGTTTTGCCAGTTTATTTCTCAAGAGCAAAAGGAAAAACATTTGCTCCCTGTTTAGTACTTTTTGTATGTCTAGAGATCATAGGTTTGTTATATGGAAAAAAGGTATAGCAGTTTAGGATAATGATGCAAGGACCTAAATTGGCTCTGCTTGGGATGGGTCTCGTTTTATCAGCCTTCCTTCTCAAGAGCAAGAGCAGAAGTGTTTTCTCCTCGTTTGCTACTATTGTTATGGCTAGAGAGCAAGTCTTTGAATGGAAGGAAGGTATAGCTGTATAGGATAATGCAGTAGACTGCTTGGAGTCACTGTTGTTAACACTGTTGAGAAGTCACTTTTTGTTAGTACTGTTGAGAAGTCACTGTTGTTAATAATCAGTTTGGTCTGCATCCTCTTGTCAGGCTAGAAGAGTGCTGCGAAAATCAATAGACCTTTTTTTTCCCAACAAAAGGAACAAAAATATATATCAATCCACAATTTTGTGCTCAGCAAGAGCGATACATGAAAGGAAATCAATCAATCATCAATAATAATAGACAATCACCTTAGAGGTTGAGAAATGCTCACATCTGGATCTCAAAAGATAGCAGTCTCGTTTTTTATTAATTTTCACATCTGCAGGGGGTCAAGCTGGCACATGAAAGCGAAGAGCAGGGATATGGATGGTGAGGGCAGAGTCTTGTGAAGTGGAAGCAAAGATCTTTCTGAAAGCCACGCCCTCATGCTTGAGCTTCCATTTGTTGTCCACAGTGGAGCCTGCGTTTGGCTCTCCACAATGTTGTTACGACCATGTCACACTGAATACACCCCTTAAATTCGGTTTCTATGCAGGGACAATGACTGGTTGTCGTGCTCTTGTTAATTCAGAGTTCTAACAAAAACCTATAGGAAAGTGATGGATACATCTCATATTAACCCCTTAAAACTGGATAGATTATACGAGTCATGATAACTTATTTTTCATAAAATAAAAGTGCGATCGTATTGAACCAGGTGGCACAACCAGTTGAGCTTATGTGGGGAAAGCTCTGATGGCTATTTGAATTGCAATATTCCCTTTGTCATTTCAACCCAGAAAATCTGAGCTTAAACAGGAACGAACGTGACGGTTCTCTGAATTGCATCATCCCAAGTTTGCATAACTGTGAATTCCCAGTAACCTCCCATCTTACTTGAGAATAGTAGATTATAAATGGTTGCGAGTAAGTTATTCATCCACTATATCAATCAGAAAATTGGATAGTCTTGTCTGTACAACATGAGGTTGTCATCAAGTTGAAGATTATACCTATGTTTTATTGGATCTGTCCCGGTTTGCCAATTTTTCTAAAGTGCTTCTGGGGTTTCACCGAGCCAATTTACTGATTGGTTTAATGGGCCGCTTCCCAAACCTCAAACCAATCTAAGATCAGGAAAAAGTAGTTCTAGGTATTAATACTGATCCACTTTATACGAGATTTAGCTCCAATGCATGAAAAAACCCTGAATGTGTCGTATGGGAAAATTATCATCAACTGCCAATAACTCTAATAGCCACAGTAATAAGACCATTAACCGGATTGGAAACCAATCCCAGATTAGATGCTTATCAAAAACAGTATGATTTACATGAGTAAGGGAGCCCAAATACAACTTAAATAATCTTAGTTTTACCAAACCTAGAATTTATCCATCTAGAAGACACTGGTGGTTAAGCTAGGCCATCTGTACCTTCTCTATATTGTGCACATACCGTGTCTGCTGTTTATATAGTTGCTAAGTTGAACCTTGGTTCCCTTAATAGAAGAAAAAACGATGGCACACTCAAGTGTTTAAAAAATGCGGTATGTGTTATGCTTGCAGAGAGGTCACCTTATCGAGTATATGCAGTTTTGGATTTTTTTTTAATAATATAAATATTTTATATAAATTAATGACAGTTACATATTTAATTTGTACAAATTACCCTAATATTTGAGATATATTCAAATTTTAAGTTTCAATGGAAGTAAAACACCATTTAGAATGCATTCTAGAATCATTTAATCAAAAACTCCAATGAAGCATTCAGGAAATGGTATAACACAATTATATAACAATGAAGACTAACCAAATCATACAAAAAGATGCCCGCATGTCCTAGAGGTCCAAAATAACAAACATTAAATAAGCACGCGACTCATGTACAAAACATACAAAAAAATAGTAGTACATCAAGAAAATATTTTTGATACAAATATAATCTAGTTTGGGCTGAAATAATAAATGTCCATCTAAAAGTCGCTGACTAACCGGCCTTATAGGCAGCTAAGTATATGCAGGCTGCTTATACGGCCCATGCGGCCTTTTCAAACGATGTACACACTAGCACCCAACCGTCAACTTCACGTGAGACGCTTTATGATAACCTCCTAATATAAATCATGACAATGAATGGTCTTGAATGTGATTATATAAATTCTAGCAGCACTTCTTGATGTCACTGACATCTCTAGCTAAAGGGACGCCAATCAATATCAACTGGTTATTACAATTCTGTGATTGATTCTATACTATAATAGAATGATTTATCCTAATTTTATGGCTATAATATAAATAGATATTAGACTAGTTAGCCATTTAAGGAGACATCACAGGTGACTGTGGTGCAGTCCTATCGGTGGCCCACTGGGCTAGACGAATGAGATATAGAGGGCGGGTTTAGATTAGTACAAGCATATAGGGGACTGGGACTAACAGTGGAAAGAGGTGGATACGGGTCAGATAGAATATTCTTCTGTGACTAACTCATGAATTATGTGTCATGCATTTGTGCCCCATGTAAACTGCAAACTTAAAGCACACCAAGAAATATTTTATCTAGTAAATATTCTTCTGTGACTAACTCATAAATCAGGCGATCGATCAGGGGCCAATACTGAATGAAAAATACGCTACATCTGTTTTGTAGAACCCACACAAAAAAGATTTGTTGTATTATTCTGGTATGACTATTTTTGCCTAAATTGTCTTCCTGATTTGTTTTGTAAGACGCGATTTAGGATTTTTTTAGCTATGAACTAGCTACTCTGGTTTCTGGACGCAGTTAAATCTGACTGATGTATATGTTATCCGTTGAATGGGTTCCAGGTTAAAATGATAATGGCTACCAACAGACCTGATGTGCTGGATCCTGCACTTCTTCGTCCTGGTCGGTTAGACAGGAAGATTGAGATTCCTTTACCCAATGAACAATCGAGAATGGAGATTCTTAAGATACATGCCGCTAGTATTGCCAAGCATGGAGAAATTGATTATGAAGCAGTAGTAAAGCTTGCTGAAGTACGTACTACATTGATTTTTATTCACAAATATGCCCTTTCTAATTCATCTTATCTTTTTGGTGTTAGGGTTTTAATGGAGCTGATCTTCGAAATGTCTGCACTGAAGCTGGGATGTCAGCAATTCGTGCAGAACGTGATTATGTTATTCATGAAGACTTTATGAAGGTATTTCATTATATTTGAAGTTGCAACTCACCAATTCTTACCTGTCGTCTCTGTTCCCAAATTGATAATTATTTTTGGCCATGCAGGCTGTGCGGAAGCTTAATGAAGCCAAAAAGCTGGAATCAAGTGCACACTATAATGCTGATTTTGGCAAGGATTGAGGATTGAAGGACGAAGCTGCTACTGCATTTGGTGTCAGTCCCGTTACAATGTTGAACATGAGCGAATTTAATGTTATATCTTCCCTCCCAATCTCTGTAGAACATTTTCTTTATCTGATGCTTCTTGCAAGCTTTTTCATTCAGTATTGGCCCCTGATCGATCGCCTGTCTAATTTGGTTCACTCAGTAGTTCCTTAGAATTGTAGTGTTACTCAGGCACCACATCAATTTGAATTACAGATGCTGAGTTGTTTATTTACAAAATATGGAATATTTATTAGCGGATTGTAAATTAAGTGGGGGAAATAAGACAATACGACGATGGAATCAATTGACATGGATTTTTTTGGTTACTGCACTAAGTTTCCCATCTAACAAAATCAAGTAATACGTCAATGTAAACTGAAAATATGATATGCTATTGTTTGATTTGTGATTTTTTTTTATTTTTATGAAGGAATTTTTTTTCTATTTGAGATCATTAATTCCTTGACGTAAATTGACTCAATTGGCTCCTACTCACAAGCTAGAATTCCCCCAAATTGACTCAGGTGCATGGATTCACTACCAAGTCTTTCAATTAACAAATGGATGCTTATTTGTATAGTATTTGTCCCAAATATTAGTAACGAGTTACGGACATGGCTTTCAATTCGACTGAAGAAGCAAATATATGAAAAAATAATAAACTAATAAATTTTATCTAGAGTTGTGGTGTCTAGTTTTTAATGATCAATATTAATATATTTTGGAAGATAACACTGAACACTATAACCTATCTTGGTATTAGTTGTACAAAGAAAGTGAGCTCATTTGGAAAAGTGTAGCCTTTTTACCAAAAGAACTAAAAAACAATTCTTTGTCACAACTTATGGCAGATTGGACGACTTTGATTTCAAGAAAAAGTTCATTCATGTGTATCACTAATGAATTCTATCAAAAATTGGTTCCTGTCAAAATTTCTGTGAAGAGGAAAACAGGTATTGTTGATTATAGTCTTATGTTGCCAAAAGTTAGGATTCGTTAAATTAAAGTTCAGTCCGCATATCAAAAGAACTCTCACCGTCAAAAAGTAACTACTTAATTTCAAAGCTAGTGTTACCCTAGTTCTTTTTCCACCATCTTATTATATTCCCACTTGAGCAAGACCCAGGGGGATTATTTATTAGCATAGATAAAATGGTAAGTCGGGTAGGTATAGAGGACCAAGTGAATGTTTTCTTTCGCCCTCTTACATTCAATGGAAGTAATGTCTAAATGTGAAAATCAAGAACCTCTAAAAATCAACTATAGATTGATTGTCTTCATAGCAGCTCACAAATTTTCCAAATGCTTGACAAAGATCCTGCAGTTCAACTTACGATTGAGTAATACGACATAATATCGGTATCTCTATCTCCAAAATAAACTCCTATAAGGTGATTGTCCAATTACGATCCAAAAAGGATGCAAGATCCCTGAAAACTGTTCCACGTATATCTAAGGCGTGTTTTAGGTTTCAAGTCACCTAGTAACGATTATGTAGAATTACAATTAAGCTCTCAATAATTACCCCTAAACACCATATTTTTATTATACTGGAATTACATTATGAAACCAAGTCGTCAGATTGAGCATAAGTTTCTAATTTGGAGTGATGTTTTATTATATTTTCTTCTAACTTCAATAATAATCTATGAGGTTTGCTATACATCCCCACTACCAAAGAGCTACGCTACACACAGTTCCTTCTCTATCCGACCACCCACCCGTGTATCGCGAGTACACAAAAATGTGGTCTCAACCGACTTTTAATGCATGCCAATTAAGGCTTTTACCCGACTTTTAATACACGCCAATTAACTCCATGAAGTAGGATTTTAATACGAAATAATTTCACGCCAATTAACTCCATGCATCTGGCTTTTATTGTCCAGCAATTAACTCTCTCCACTCCTTTCTCCAGCCCTCATTTTTACTAATTTATTTTCTCTCTTGCAACTCCTCCTTCCGGCTCTATTTCAACCCACCAATATTTGCATGTTAGTACAGTACGTCTGTTCCTCAGTTTTCATCAATCTTTCTACTTCGGTCGTACAGTACATCATGTAAAGGTTGCGATGATCAGAGAGTTGAAGCACAATAACAACATATTAGTACAATACTTACGGAATCAAATAACAACATTGATCTGGAAGCATAAGTACAGTACTTACGAAATCCAGTAGTAACATTTGTCATCTGGACATAAGTACAGTACCTGCAGAATCCATGCAAAATAAGTACAATACCCACTTGTTAATTCCAACTCAGTTTTTTCAAACATAAGTACAGTACTTACCAAATTATAAAACCAAGCATAATTACAGTACTTAACAAATTACAAAATCAAGCATAATTGTATAACCGATCTGGAAGTATAAGTACAATACCTACGAAATCCAATAACAAAATTTTTTGCCTGGACATAATTTTTTTTTTTACAAAAATGTAGTGCACATCTGGTCCATAATCAACTATAAAATGCATCTATAAGTATTGTACCCAATTATTAATTTTCAACCCAATTTGTCAAATATAAGTCCAATAACAAAATGTACATCTCGTATTGTATGTCTGTACATATTACGAGTTTGAATATAAAACAATAAAATGTACAATACTTATATATTAGGGACAAAATATGGAATATGAAGAAACATAAAACAATAAGTACTGTACGTCTGTACATACTTTGAATTTTAATACTTTAAAAAAAATAGAAGGAATTACCAATGAACAAAAATTTGAATGAACAATAAATAGCGGTACTTGCCCTGGACTGTTTATGAGCAGTGGACAATAAATGTCCTTTGCATGTCTGTTGCATGCGTTTTGCATGAGAAATTACACAAAAAAGTATGTACATGCTATATCTATGCAATGCATTAAAATTTGCGTTTTTTCAGATTTCGAGTATATGAACGGGTGGGTAAATGACTGTGGCTAGAATTTTTCATACCAAATCCAGACCCCATCCCACTACCGGACAAAGATGTTCCTTCCCCTCTCCGGCTGTGATTGACCTGTCACATGGGCCGGATTGAATTTAGTTTTTGAAAAAACGCCACCCAACCGTCCTCCTCACTCCACTACTCCTCCCCGCCATCACACCCCCGTACCGTCCCAGCCAGTGCGCCATTCGTCTCCTCCCAGCGCCAACGTCCTCCTCCCACCGTCCTCGAGGCTATCGCTCGCTGGATTCAACCACTGCCGCCCGCGAACAGTGCGAATCACGAAAGAAGTCCCGTCTGCTCCCGGTCGAAGCCTCCGCGGTCGAAGCTGCATCTCTCCACAACGAAGCTACAACAGGTTAAAGCGCAGGCGAAAACCTCCCCTGGTCGAGCTCGCCGCCACCGCGACCGGCCTTCTCAACCAAACGGTGCCAGAATACCCCCGTCGCTGCGCCGTGACACGTACCCCTCCACCAGTTGCATTGACCCCTGCGACCCAACGATTACCCGCCGTTTTCCATTTTGTTACCCTAAAACCCTATGGTTTTGCATGCTCCATTTTCTTACCCCAAACATTAATCGCCGGTTAGGGTATACTAAGATCTGTTTTACGCTCGATTTTGCACAAACGTTTTTTTTTTCCTTCGATCGTTGCTGTAGCGGAGGTGGAAGGCTCCGTTTTTGGAGGAAAAATGTGCTTGTTAGGGTGCAGGGTGATTAACCCTTGGATGAGGCCTAAAAACACACGAGACTGTACCAAAAGGGTGTGTGGATGCGCTGGAACTGCAATAAAAGTTATAGGTATTGGATCCGAGTGATAATGTTAGATCTGTTACACAGAAAGTTGGTGATTCTACCGAACAAAGGAGTTCTGGTAGCCCTAAAATTTGCGATGCGAACAGGTGTAAGTGTGATGACCAAAATCATGATATGCCTACGTTTTGTTATGCCTAAGCCTTGGTATGACTAAGTTTTGTTATGCATAAAAATACATGTCAGGATTAAGTTTTGTTAGGCCCAATTTTTGGGATAGCTAACTTTTGTTATGCCCAAAGTTTGTTATGCCTGTTATGCCTAAGACCTGTTATGACTAAGTTTTGGTATGCCTAATACACATGACTTTTGTTATGCCCAAAGTTTGTTATGCCTGTTATGCCTAAAACACATGACTTTTGTTATGCGCAAAGTTTGTTATGCCTGTTATTCATATAACTGGTGAGTACTGTTGAAGAATTGCTGATTGTTGTCGTACATGCAACAACATAGTCTAGGATGCAGTTATGTTATTTTACTTTCCATGATGTGTTACTTGCACTAGCAAAATATTGATTGTATTAGGCGTTGTGTAACTGACACGTTGTTATTTAGCGATTGAGTAGTGTTAACGCATAACAGTTCGCCTTTGCTGTAAAATTGAGATTTGAGAGACTGGGGGCTGCAATGCTATTTTGATTTTTAATAGAGGCTAGCCTGTATGTGTGTGCGTTAGCAAAAGCCTGGGTTTAGTTGTATGGTCATGGGCAATATAACATCTGCGATACGCCATGGGATTGCTGATAAAATGCAACATAGTAAGCGATGTTACGTATTGGTTGGTTTGTGATGTATTTTGGAATGTAAATGGTTTTGTTAATGCAATTCAGTGTTGATGGTTGATGGTTATTGTTATGGAGATATGTAGACAGGGCTGTAAGAGCACAAATGTTTTGTACCACACTGTTTTTGTGATAAGACAGAATTTGTGATGGTGCACGGATGTACATGTGTTTATATACACATTTGAAAATATATTTTTGAGTGATAAATGCGTTTTAAGGTTACATCTATAGGTGGCGCATGGTTGATATAAGTTTCTTGATGTTGATTACAATAACTGCAAAGAATTGTTACTGGTTTGATGGGTTGTGTTAACGTAATATGTATGTGATGCGAAAGGTACTGTTACATTGGTGAGTGTAAACGGCGAACCCTGTCACTGCAATACGTATTACAATACATCTGATTTGTTTTTTTTATGCAACAACAATATTGTCTTGCGGCCATGTGTATCAATGTAAGGGGTGTTAGTTTGGAATAGATTCAGTATACCTACGAGAAGTGTATTTTTTACTATGGAATAGATTAAGTGTATTGAAAAAATTACTTACTGAATTAAGATTTCTGGTTTTTGCATGTGCGTAGGATGTCTGCAGGTAAGTCAGAAACTATGGCTAAGAGGCGTACGGTGCTTACAACTCGCCGCACGTATCAAAAATTCAATATTGTGCTGGACATGGCGACCGATCGATACAAAGAGCTCTTTAAAGAATCTGCTTTTGGTCATTTCTTTTCATTGAAATGCCCTAGGACATTTGATCTGTCTCTCATCAAGTTCCTCATTGAAAGGTATGATCCTAATGCCAGGACTGTTATGCTTTGAAACAACGCTGTCCCATTTGATGCAACGCACGTTGGTATGATCTTGGGACTACCCACTGAAGGTCAGCAAGATATATTTGAAATGCTTTAGAACTTCCAATGATATAACCGAACTGTGCGCACAAAAGTTTGTTATGGAGGCACACTAAATGTTTGTTATGGACCTGCATTTGCGTGTAAGTGGAGGTATTGTATTGACCACAGTTTGTTATGACATTTACATGTTGGTATGATTTTCGTGTTCTGTGTCTATTTTTTCTTGTGAATGTGTAGAATAATTGTTATGGCCTTTGTGTTATGTGTCTGTTTTTTCTTGTGAATGCGTAAAAAGTAATTGTGATATGTGGTTGTGTTTGGGGTCAGAACATAAAAGCAATGCTCCATAACAGCAACAAGCTCAATTGTGTTACTGAATGCTCTATCCGTTAATACTAAATAATCCATCCCAAAGGAGAACCAATGATACATCCCAACAAAAATAATGAGATCAAGCATTAAACAAGTTCAACTCTAGTAAGGTTTAGTTCTTAGTCTGTTATTGGATGAATAATTGTAACTTATAGTACTAAGCATATGAAATATTGTTATGCTACTAAGAAAATTTTAGAGTCAAGCGTTAATGAAAGATCAAGCGTTTGGGTATTCTGGTGCAGGAAGAATATAAACTATATTTATAGAAAATGTTTGGGATAATTTTGTTACAAGATGGTCAACGTGAATTAGTAACACGCATCATATTAGTTATTGAGGGAAAAACCAACATTTTTTCCTTTTTGGCTAATCGTCGGGCAAGTATCCATATTGTTGGTTGTTCCGCTAAAGAAGGAGGTGTCACCAAATTGGAACCGCTTTCATTCGGGGGGCTCGCCGTAGCAATTGGTTCTCCTTATTCGCCTGCCTACCATCTTCTTCGGCTAACATATAAGAACGTTTTCCTCTTTGCTCCGCCTACCATCTTCTCCGGCTAACATACAAGAACGACAACAACTCACAACCTTGACTAGAAAGCTTGAATGGAAGGAGAGGGGGAGAAATTCAAAATTTACAGCCCGCTACACTCTGCTGAGCAGGAAGTAAAGAATCGCAGCAAGTGGGCAATACCGCACAGACGATTGCCCTAAGCTCTGCTACTAACATTGATTTATTCTTTTTAAAATATCATGCTATCAAATCATCTCCAATCATAGTCACAAGTGGGGTTACCGTGCGGAAGAAGGATTGCCGAGCAGAAGAATGAAGTCCATGTGTGGCTACCAAACAAAAAATGTTTGATTTCTAGTCTAGCTTCTGGTCGGTGTATCATTTTCCATAATTTATTATAAATTTTACGCGTTTAATTCATATACCAATATTATAATGAATAACCAGGTAGAAGGGACAATGCTGCCCTTTATAACACGCTAAGAATTTGGTCACGTGACTTGGCTTTCCTGAACAGGTAGAAGAGACAGACAGACAGTGCTGCCCTCTGTCACACACTGAATACTTCGGCTGCGTGATTGGACTTTCTTTGATGGGTTGAAGAGACAGTGCTGCCCTTTATCACACGCTATGCTTTAGCTGTGTGACGGGGCTTTCCTGTCCTTTGCAGGATTCAAAACACGCAGTCACGAGGTTCAAACAAAACTACGAAGTCCCAAAAATGCCCTTTGCAAACGTGACACATGCGAATTGATGCAAGAGCGAATATTGGAAATCAGTAGCGATAATGTTTGACCCGTTATCCATGACTACAACTTCTGAAGCTTGGTAACCTCAAATCTCAAGTCGGGAAGCAAGAGCAGCCGTAAAAGTAATCAAGAATTCTCTTCGCCTAGCTGCCCCAGTCCCAAGAACCATGGGCTCAAAGCCTGGGACGGCCGAGAAAGCCGAAAATCTCCTCGCCAAGAATACATAAGCAAGGGAAAATGAGAAACCAAGAAGGAACCTACAAATATTCAAACTCAAACATCAACATGCTTTAGGAGGTCCCTACATAGGTGTATACGACCCAAAATAGGGAAGAAAGGGACTGGAAGCCCGACTTTTCCATGACACCGCCAAACATAAGCACTTAGTACCAAGAAGGGGAAAACAAATAATAGATCTAAGGAGCATGTAATTGATGATATAGTAAGCTTCTTTAATGGTCGCAGGTGAGTTTTGAAGCACCTTAGAGAAGCGCAATGGCCAGGACACATCCAACAAACTCGAGGTAAACGCTGACAACAAAATGAGTTTGAGGCAACATCAGAAGGCGGCAGTGGAGGGGCTTTGGAGGGGCTTCTGGGGGATCCTCATGGCGGTTGACATGTTGCTTCATGAAGACACTCCGGTAGGCACAAAGACATGAAATAGAAGGTGGCACAAAGATGGAAACAAAGGAGTATGAGGAGACGTAGTCCAATATATAGTTATAGGACAAAGGAGATAAATTGGGGATGAATTGGTTAGAGAAGGTTATGACGAAGAAATCAGGGAGATAGATGAAGAGAGAGAGAGATTGGAGAGCAGCAAAGAAGGGTTTATTGTGCACAGATGCAAAAAGAAAAGTGGGTGAGGAAGGAGACGATGCGAGCATTGTCTGACTAGGTATCAAGGGTGTGAATAAGACACATACACTAAAATTCAACAAATGCAAAAACAAACATAATTGCGAATAACTTTATCCATGGTTTTTAATGTAATCACATATTTATATTATTTTAGTCATTTTTCTATCGTTTTATTTCCTAAATTAGTTGATGGGTCTAACAATGTCCAATCCTAAAGAAAATTTACGTATAAGACAATTAAAGCATTTATATTCAGATTCTCCCATGTCCTTCTACTTTCGGAGATAACACATTCAGACCCGGCCAACATAGCTCATGTGGTAGGCACGGTGTCCCCATCCGGGGGGAACTCAGGTTCGAACCCCATGCTAAGTGCTGTATTTACTACCCACCAGCTATCCGGGCTATGGCTGGGCAAAGGACGTGAGGGCAGCTTGTAAAGGTGGTCATAATCCTTTTTTTAGTATGTAAATTTGTTAATGACAAATATACTATTCTAATCAATTTCTTTCTTTAGTGGCATGTGATTTGATTTGCTTTGACTTTATCTATGCATTAGGAACTATCCTTATTACATGTATCAAATTATTATCAATATTTTAAATCAAGTTTCCACTTTTGATATTATTTATCATATGAATCAGTATGATATATTTTATTGACACTATTACCATGATTATCACTCTAGTCAACATAACTTTGAAATACATAATTATTAGAATCATTTATGTCATTTTCTTATCAAAAAGTAATTCCCCTAATTCTTATATGCAACTACAATCATTATTTAGTGCAAGATTTCTCTTCGAGTCATTTCATGATGTTATCCTTCAAATAAGAAAAAACTAATTCTCCATTGATCTATATTTACTTTTTATGCATATTAGGGTATTGTTATATGGAGATTTTCCATATTATTATTAAACTCATTATTTAGGTTAGATATATTTTGGGGGAAGCGATATTGTATATATTTTTATACATGTGATCTTTGTTATATAAATTTGTGGGTTTATGACACAACATTGATTAATTCATTTATTACCAATATATGGATTATATTTTGATAGTTCATTTTTGTAATAAACGTTTACATCAATTGAGTTAGATTATAATATGTAAAATATCCAAATATTACTTATTCAATTGCATTACATTTCTAAGCGCTTCTCTTATAACCATACTATGTATTATGGTATAACTTACACAAGTAAGGTTTTTCTCCTGAACTAAACTCAAATGTAACAAGTTTATGGAATTAGACTTTTCAGGATAAAGAGGTCATGTTTTGATATGTTACAACTTAGGTCAATAAGATGAGGAATTACAAGTATCAACATCTCCAATGACTCAAGCTTCATGATAGCAAATACACGAGATTGTTCAAATATCAATTATACACATTTGTTCAACAACCAAAATCATATCAAGTATACAGTATCGTTCCATATATCTAAGACTGTACATAATAGAATGATCAAATTCCAAATATCAAAAGTGGGTACCTTCATATCTTATCCTTTAAGGGCTAAGTGCCTCGTGTCCAATTATCTACAACAGAATGACAATATAGCCTGCTCAACCTTTTGGACTAATATCTAGGGGACAATAGACCATTACCCAACACGTATGGTGACATGATGTACCCAACCTCAAGTGAAACAAAGATCCAAAGGGTCCAAACCCCAAAGGAAATCAAAATTATTAATAAATAAATTATAATATCATTTAATGTATAACACTATTCAACATTTCATCATGTAACATGCCAGGATTTGAGGCCTCAGATAAAAATGATGTTAAAAGGAATAATTTGACAACCCAAATCACGAAAGTGCATCTCCTTTTCAGGGAGCCCATAATAATAGAACTCTGGGGTTAAGCATTCTCAGCCCATAGTAGTACTAGGATGGTGACTAGTTAGAAAGTTGGTCTTCATTTTCCTATGAGTGAGGACAAAGTACACAGTTAAAGATAGTGGTGGTTTGTGGGGCCAGTTGTAATTCTTAAAACTTTACTAGAGCCTCAGACAGTGGGCTCGAACATTAAAAATGGTATCAGAGCCTAAACCCCTCCAGTAGGTGGGGCTTACATGGGTATGTGACATGCCAATCTTAAGCAGTATGGTCCATGCGTGTTTAAAGGATTGCCCATGGTTATGTAGCCACCATTGTGTTGGTATTTCATGATTGAGAGCTGGGTGTCCATGATCCATTCTGGCTCTTCACTGAAATGAGGAAATACTATGAGGCCATATAGTTGAGCCTTGATGAGGACATCAAGAGTCTAACTGGAGGAGATTATAACATCCTAGGATTTGAGGCCTTAGATAAAAATGATATTAAAAGGATTGATTAGACTATCCATATCACTAAGGTGCACCTCCTTTTCTGGAAGCCCATCACAAAATAACTTTGTGGCTAAGCATGCTCAACACAAAGTTGTATTAGGATGGTAAGTTGGTCCCGACTTGCACGTGAATGAGAAAAAAGTGTGTAGTTAAGGCTAGTGGTGGTTTGTGGGGCCATTTGTAATTCTTAAAACTCTACTAGAGCCTTGGGCAGTGGGCCCATGCATTACACATCACCAATGGTGGTGTCCTTCAAGAGGCAAGGAAGAATTTAAACAATTTTAGTTTCACCACATTCCAAAATCTCAGGCATGGAATTTACAAGGGAAAGAAAATAATAATAATGGAATCAAGAATCAACTACCTCCATTATCAAGACTCTAGAGGTTTTACAATTAAAAACATCTCCAAGAGGGAGAGATCTAGTACAACAAGGTTATCGTTTAACTTAGAAATAAACATTCTTCAATCTTTCTAGTGTAAAATTATCTTTCCAATCTAGAATGATTACTTTTTCTGAGTTCTCCCATTATATTTCTGTCTAAGATTTCTAGTTATATTGTATATTTGTATCTATGTAAACAACTCCACATATTCATGTATTTTGTTATCTTATCATATAGATATCCTTTATATATCACTTTACCACATTATTTGCTAATAATACTTTGTATTCTCACACTAGGTTGCTAATCTAATTAAGTGAACATGTGATTCATCATATGTCGAGGCAATTATCGCATGTATATACCCGTTCTAAGATAGGGTACATCATTTTGTTGTGTATATTATGTAGGGATTTTGAGGAAAGGGGGCACAACATAATTCAAAATGTTCTAAAAAAATCTTACCCAAAAAATGTGTCATAGCCTTAAAATGTCAATATGTTAAAGATATTGAAGGTATATTGAAGATACCTTGATGCACACTAGTTCTCCAACAACTAGACACATCTTATGTAAGTGTAGAACTTGCACTTATGAATCCAAACCCAAATTCATCATTGTTTTTTCTGCCACCTTGTCATTGCAACACGACCATGTCTTCTCTTTAGAGGAATAGCTTTTTCTAAAGCCTCCAGCCAAGGGCCCCAACTTCTACGTCATCCATGTGGATGCGAGAGCTCTTGGTTCACCGTCTTGGTCCCCAAGAGGAAGAAAAATTCAGAGTTGTTGACGTGCTAACATTGTTTACTCTCTTCTCTTTGTATTACATGTTGTTGTCTTTGGTATGAGGTTTTCTTTCTCTATGAGGAAGAAATCTTAGATAAAATCCCTCTCTCTTTGGACGTCCACCCCTTCATATAGGATACTCATGGGATTGGATTTGTAAAAAATCCAATCTTGCTCCCACTTGCAACTCAAAACAAAACCGATGCAAGAATTCTATCAAACTTCTCAGTCAACCTGTACATTATCTAGTCATCTAGTTGGGACTAGTTGAGTCACCCAGTTGACTAACTATCTTGCCTAATCAATCAATTTGCCAGTCTTGGTTCGAGTTAGACCACTTCAATTCCAAATTGAACATGTTTCCTTTTTGTTTCCTATGTTTGGTCCAACTGACTGAAAGGGCTATCTAGTCAACCAAATAACTACTTTTCTGAAGTGGACATCAATCAATTGTATGTCAACCAATCAATCGGTTGATCCAAACCATCCAGATGACAGACTGGCTTACCCAGTTGACCGATTGGGTAGGAAATCAACTTGTGCATGATTAAAAACCATTCTAATCATATGTTGGATTGTGAACTTCAGTTTCCTTATGTATCCATGTATATGTTACCCCATAATTTTACATTATGTTGGCAATGATGTTCATAATTTCACATGCAAAAAGCAATATCTAGCAACACATCATTTCTACTCAAGTAATTGGAATAATTTGAAAGCAATTTTAGCTAGTATGTGACCAGTTTTATCATGATCATATAATTCTTTTTTCACATATATCTAATTTGAAATTAAGCCACATATTTATCATTTTATTAACATTCAATCTATGTTCTTTGAACTAGAGCATACTATTGAGACTATGTGAGCTCAATATCATGTATTGACTCACATGATCATGGCCATGCATTTTATAGTCTCTCTTATCAAGTGACCATGATATCACTCCAATGGATGGACAAATTTTATCAATATGACTCATAATAATCCACAAGTGTCACAGTGCATTGAATTATTACCTGCATTGAAACCCTTATTTAAAGTCACATTGGATAGTTTTAAAGTACACATAACAACATTTGATCATTGAAGTTACTTTAAGTATAAGATAAAAAACACTAGTCACACTTAAATGTGACTCTAACTGCCATGACAAGGCTTTCATGTGTCATTCCAAGAGTGGGTCCATCCTATACATAACAAGTACCCATGAATTTGAATTGATATCCAATGTCACGACTCAAGAGAAATAGTCATAACAACATACAAACTAGTATGAAATACTTACTAGGGTATTATAACATACCAATTATGTAGAATTACAATGTAAATCCTTCTATAATCCCTATTCCTATTAGTCAATTTTTGAAATATCAATAAAATTTTTGCCTTCTTGTTTGTTATTATAAATACACTATTACCTGTACATATATACACATATATAACAAAAGTTAAATAGTCATGATACCTCAAAAAATACTAGGTCATTATTTATTGAGTTGATAAACATAATCCAGAGAGGTCCCAAACCTAATTTCCTTCATATTATCTTTTCAGCTGAATTCACACATGCTATGAATTCTAGTTGGATTGATAATATGAATTATTGTATCATTGCGACTTACCTAATTTTCTATTATTCAGTGTCTAGTCATTGTATTGGATTTCAATGGTTTAGGAAGACTGTAAACTTGTCCATGGGATCCATATATACATGTATGGAGTTAGTCAAGAGGGTAGATATCTCCAAACTATTAACATCAAGTCAGACAAACATTGGAGAGACATTCCCAATTATATGAAGTAGACATCATTGTTAGGATTGATCTTGGATGGATCAGTGTAGTGATCATGGTTCCTTGGTGTTGGATGGTTCCTCCCGGTTGCACAGATATTATAGGACCAACAAAGAGCCACCCAACTAGTGGTATCCTTGAAAAGGCATCACATCTTCATTTCATTCCAATAAAACTTAGAGTTGAAATTCTAGTCCGTCATATAATCTTACAAGTACTTCTTATATTAGAAGAGGATTTTGGCAGAGAGGAGGAAACCTGTTGGCATAGGTTAAGGCCCAACAAGGAACACAATAAGAAAAGGTGAAGGCATGGTGAAAGGAATTAAATTCCCGGTCACTTTTTGGGGGGTCTCAGTGGAAGTGATAGGAAGGATTCTATAGTCGAGGCATAATTGTGATGTTGTAGACAATAATTCTTTGTGTTCCTATGATTGGGTCAACATGTCAGGAATTCATGAAATTTATTTTGGTGAGGTGGAGCATTTGCAACTGGAAGAACAAGAGGCAGAGGTGAATGATGTTTTTAAGGTCGATCAAGATTTTTAATCACAATTTATGACAATAATTTTGGATAGAAATAGATGGTGTCTCAGACGACTTGCAATCTAAGAATAGAAAGTCAACTTCTTATTGTTGGTGGAGGTAATTTGAAGTGGAAAGGGTGGAAACTGACGTCAGTGCCATATTGATGTGAGATGGAGGATCCTCAAACCTATGAGTTTATTTTAAAAAATTTGCAATTCCATAAGAGGTCATAACTCCATACGAGAAAACCTATTGTTTTATATAGAATTCTTTATATATAGATATTCTTATTTTCATATATTTGACTTCCTAATTCTAAAAGACATGCGATTTTTTGTGTTCACATTTTTCATATTAGTAATCTCTAATAATATTACTACTAAATCTAATGCTCTTTAAGCCTATTTGAGTTCTTAGCATTAATTGATTAAATTCAGTATCTAAAGGATATTTATAATTGATTCCAAATAGGGGAGTTGTCAAAGTAAATGTTATTTCAAATACAAAGTATAGACAAAATATTTGGGCATAAGGATTATAAATAATACTAAATGATGCCAAACTAAAGATAATGTTGGTATTTATTCCCATTGAGAAAATCATTTTATGAGTATATGGGATCTCCAACACTTGATTTGATAATATTAATAGAGTTAGTTCTATCTGTTATGCTTGTCTTAGTGTGAGATAATGACACATACGTAATAGATGTCTAAAGAATGATGTTACTTGATGATATATGCCTCCATGTTGAGTACCTAAACAAAGAGATAATATGTACGATAAGAGTACACACATTCTTGTTATATCTCTGGTCGGATATTATTGTGGAAACAAATAAACGACAATAATACATAAGACAAGAATGTTTGTTAAATGATGATAGAGACTCATTGAGTCATGATATTGGATACCAAGTTAGACACATAGGTACATGTTAGAGAACAGTGTACCAGAAAAACCTATTGACCTAGGTGTCGCACATTGCCCATATTTTGATAATGACTTAACCATTCCATTCATATGTATCTAACAAATCTATTTGAGATCATTGCAGATATTAGGTACAAGAAAAGAATCACTTTTAACTCCAAAGCTACTCTTCCGGCACATGCAAAACATGTGACTTTTAACCGCTTTGTAATATAGCCCTTAGAGGCTTAGAACATTTTATGTAATCACTCATAATCATGTTTTGCATTGTATCTAAGATGGATAAAATGATTGGGACTCAAAAATCCATCGTTTGTACAGTTTATGAAAATTCCAAAATACCCTTAACAGGGATTTTGTCGGCCGAATTCCAAACTCGGCCGATCCATATATTCTGGAATTTTCTGGGCGGTCGGCCGAGTTTCCAACTCATCCGATCCCTGTTCGGTCGAGTTTCAATGGTAGGAAACTCGGCCGATCCACTGATCGGTCAAGTCTGAAGGTCGACCGATCGGTCGAGTTTCCCCATGGAAACTCGGCCGACAGTCTATCTCTCAGACTTGTCTCCTAGTGTGTCGGCCGAATTGCCTTTAATGAAACTCGGCCGATCGGACTGTACTGGAATGCAGAAAAAGCATTTCCAACCATTGGAGGAGTTGGTGGGACTCAAAATAGATCCGTTGCAAGTTGTAAAACGGCTAGATTTTGCCACTTAACTCTCCCAACCTCAAAGGGACACCCTCAACTATAAATAGGACCTCTTGGACTTCATTCCAAGGTTGCTCATTCACATATGCTTGGTCCTAGCCTTAGTTGAGTGGTTTCTAATCCTTTGAGCCCCTTTCTCTCTCTACCTTCAAAGCAAATTCGTGAGTATGAGTGAGTTAGGATCCCATGTATGAGAGCTATCATTTGTAATCTTGTAAAGCTCTCCTTTCCACTTCTCCCATCTCCATTCTCTATGAAGATTGATTGAAGTTTCTTCTCCGAGTGAAAGAGAAGAAGGTTGCTATTCTTCCCGAGTGAAGGAGAAGAAGGCTAGCTGCTCCAGGCCTCCAAGTGAAGGAGGAAGGTGCTAAAGCTCTCCAAGTGAAGGAGAGGTGCAAGGCAAAGCTCAAGCAAGATAGGTAAATCCTGCAAGGCCGAAGACTAGAGCAAGAGTGGGTAATTCCTTTGAAGAAGGTGGAAGACTACTTGCTTGGTGGGTAAGTCCTTGGTGAGGTAGAAGATCTTGGCTTGATATATAAGTCCTTGGATGGTTGGTAGTTGTAGCTTGTAATCTTATTGTGTGATATATATAAGAGAACCAAGTTACAAATCCTAGAGCCTAACCAACTCTAGGTAGTGGACTGACATTGCTCCTAAGTTTAGGACATGGAACCACTCTAAACCACCTGTCCAAGTGCATGCTTTCCTTGTCTCTTATCCTTGCTTTGTATGCTAGTTTAGGACATCAAATTGCTGTTTTGAATTAAGTTCTGCACTTAATATAATTTGGTGGTCTAATCACTTTTGTGAAGTTTGTGAAGCTCTATTCAACCCCCCCTTCTAGAGCCCATTGATCCAACAAGTGGTATCAGAGCAGGTCTTCTCCAAGCTACTTCAACAAGTAGGAGAAGATGGGCGATTCAGCTCTTGGGTCACTCAATCTTGAAGGAAGCTTCTCCATGAGACCCCCGGTCTTCGACGGCACAAACTTCCTATATTGGAAGAGAAGGATGCAATTCTACATCCAAGGCGTGAGCTACGAGATGTGGAAGATAGTCCATCTCAAGTATGAAGAGCCGAAGGGGAACATCACCACGTGGACGGAAGATGAGATGAAGCGTGCTCAACTCAATGCTAAAGTTGTGAGCATCATCTACGCCGCCCTTTCACCATCGGAGTTCAACCACATCTCTTCTTGGGACACGGCGCATGAGATTTGGCATAAGTTGTGTGTCACCTATGAAGGGACGGAGCAAGTCAAGGAGGCCAAGGTTTATATGCTCGGCGGCCTACTTGAGAACTTCAAGATGGGGAAGAATGAAAGAGTTGCGGACATGTACACAAGGTTGAATGTCATCTTGAACAGCCTTGCAGCCCTTGGGAGTGTCATGGATAGAGGTACCATCAATGCAAAGATCTTGAGATCTCTTCCAAAGAGATGGGAGCCAAAGGTCACTTCAATTGAAGAAGTCTACAAGCTGAGCGAGTTGTCAACCGAGGAGCTGGTTGGTAATCTCCAAGCACATGAACCAAGGCTCGACAAGCAAGAGGAAGAGGAGAAAAGAGAAGAGAAGGAGTCCAAGAAGATGAAGGACACATCCTTCAAAGCTCAAGTTGAAGAAATGATGCGGCAACAACAACTTGCCATGAAGTCTCCCTGCCCTTCCTCAAGCAAAGATGAAGGTGCAAATGATCATGAAGCCAACTATTCAAAAGGAAGACACTTCAAGGGCAAGCCATCATCCTCCACTCCTAGGTGCTACGAGTGTGGTCAAAAGGGCCACTACAAGAATGACTGCCCAAAAGCCAAGAAGGGCTATCATAAGAGCAGCCACAAGAAGGATGACAAATACAAAAGAGAAGCCAAGTACAAGAAGAAGAACAAGAAGGAGAGAAGACCCAAAGATGCAGCTCATGCGGCATGGGAGGAGTCTTCTACTTCAAGTTCCTCAAGCTCCGAGGATGGTGAATGTCACCTTGCACTCATGGCTTCTACTAGTGAAGAAGTAATTGAGGTAAGTGAGGTAAGCAAGGTAAGTGATGAAAGTTTACTTGATTTATCTAAGGAAACCCTCATTGAAATGCTTAATGATTGTCAATCATCTTTTGCTAAATGTAAAGCTAAAAGAAAAAGATTAGGAAAGATAGTTGATGATCTCTATGCCAAGATTGACATTCTAGATCAAAATGAGAAATTGCATCTTGATAGCATAGATTCCTTACAAGGGCAATTTCTAGACCTTGAACTTCAATATAATGGAGTAGAGGTTGAGAATGGCACTTATCTTAAAACTATTGAAAATCTTAAGATAGAGAACCAAAATTGCCTAGATGAGCTAGATGTTCTAAAAACTGAAAATGTTGAACTTAAGCTTATTGATGATGCTAGGAGAGATGAAGTGTATGCTTATCAAAGAGAAATTGTTGTCCTTAAATCTGAAAATGCTAAACTTCTTGCACTAACAAATGATTTATCTTCTAGACCTATCTTGCCTAGAAATGAAGTTGCAAACTTAACTCTTGAAAAAGACTCTCTTCTTACCAAAGCCCTCTGTCTTGAGGCCGACCTTTTGCATGCTAGAGAAGATCTTGCTAGTTTATCTACTACCATTACAAATCTTAGTGATGATAATGCTAAATTAAGATCTACTTTGCAAAGGTTTCTTTCGGGTAAGAAGTCTCTAAATGATGTTCTAGAGCACTCTACCAAACAAGTTGGTACTAGTGGTCTAGGATACAATGCGACTACTCCAAAAGGTAAGAAGAAGAAGAAGGGTAAGAAAAAGAGTGTGGAAACTCCAATTTTCAATGGAGAGTCTTCCGGCTCTAAAAACCCCATGGTATGTATGCATTGCAAATGTGATGATCATTATTCTACCTATTGTCCTTACAAGCCTAAGGGGACCAACCCAAATATGAAATGGGTCCCCAAGCTAACCCCAGACCCCAAAGTTTGAGTTGGGTTCCGACATCCTTTTTTCTTGCAGGTCACAAAGAAATGGATTGTTGATAGTGGCTGCTCTAAGCACATGACTGGAGAAATCAGCCATTTCAACAAATTTGTGAAGAAGAAAGGAGGATCGGTAACCTTTGGGGACAACAAAAAGGGTAAGGTTATAGGTGAGGGTGATGTAGGTAATGAATTGTGCATTAAAAATGTTTTGCTTGTTGATGGCCTACATCACAACTTAATTAGTGTTAGCCAATTATGTGATAATGGTTATCTTGTGCTCTTTACTTCCTTAGAATGCTTGCTTCTAGATTCCCTGTCCTATAATGTCATATATAAGGGAACTAGAAATGGTAATCTATATGTGATTGTTCTTGATGCTTTAAAGCCCATACTAAATAGATGCTTAGTCATGGATAAAAACGATCTTTCGCTTTGGCATCGACGTTTGGGTCATGTGAACTTGCATCAAATGAAGAAACTGAACAAAAAGGACTTGGTTCGAGGACTTCCTAAATTGGATTTTGAAAAGGATGAGGAATGTCAACCTTGTACTCAAGGGAAACAAACCAAATCCTCCTTCAAATCCAAAGGAGTCATGAGTACCAAGAGAGTTCTAGAGCTTCTTCATATTGATCTCTTCGGACCTATGAGAACACAAACGCTTCGCGGCTCCAAGTATTGTCTTGTTATTGTCGATGATTTTTCTAGATTTACTTGGACTTTCTTTCTCGTTTCTAAAAGTGATACACTCGATGTTTTCTCGAGCTTTTGTAAACGAGTTGAAAACGAAGCTTCTTGTCATGTTGTTTCCATCCGTAGTGATCATGGGGGAGAGTTTGAAAATGATCTTTTTGAATGTTTTTGTGAAAAATCGGGTTATTCGCACAATTTCTCTTCTCCTCGCACACCTCAACAAAATGGAGTTGTTGAGAGGAAGAATAGATCGCTACAAGAGATGGCTAGAACCATGCTTCTTGAGTATGACACTCCTAAGAAGTTTTGGGCTGAAGCCGTTAGCACCTCATGTTTTGTGCAAAACCGAGTTTTCACTCATCCGACTTTTAAGAAAACCCCCTATGAACTATGGCGTGGTAGGAAGCCGTCAATTGATTTCTTTCATGTGTTTGGATGTCCGTGTTTTGTTTTGAACACCAAGGACTCTCTCGACAAGTTTGATCCGAAATCCTACAAGGCTTTCTTCGTAGGCTATAGCACTACTAGCAGGGCTTTTAGAGTGTTTAACATTGAACTATCTAAAATAGAAGAATCTATAAATGTTAAATTTATTGAAACTAACCCTGGTATTGGCAAGCATTTTGGTGATGATGATGTTGCAGATGAAATCATTCCTATCTTAAAAGAGCTCAACATCAAAGACAAAGGTAAGCAGGTTGAAGAAGAAGAGAAAGAAGAGGAAAGGAAGGATCCCACTCCCCGCTTTGCAAAGAATCACCCTAAGGAGTTGATTATTGGCAACCCGTTTGAAAGAGTGAGGACACGAGCTGCACACAACAAAGAACAAGCAGACAGTGCCTTCATCTCTCAACTGGAGCCAAAGAACATTAAAGAGGCCCTTGGCGATGATGAGTGGATCCTTGCCATGCAAGAAGATCTTGAGTAGTTCGAGAAGAACCATGTGTGGACCTTAGTGCCAAGACCAAATGATAGAAAGATCATTGGTACCAAATGGGTCTACCGCAACAAGCTTGATGAGCAAGGAAAAGTGGTAAGGAACAAAGCAAGGTTAGTAGCACAAGGTTACAATCAACAAGAAGGTATTGATTTTGATGAAACCTATGCTCCTGTTGCTAGATTAGAATCTATTCGTATGCTACTTGCCTTTGCTAGTTATAAAAATTTCTTGCTTTATCAAATGGATGTTAAAAGTGCGTTTTTAAATGGTACAATCGAGGAGGAAGTATATGTTGCTCAACCTCCAGGCTTTGAAAATGATAAGTTACCCAATCATGTATATTTCTTGCAAAAAGCTCTCTACGGACTCAAACAAGCACCTCGAGCTTGGTATGAGAAACTAAAGAACTTTTTGTTAGATAACGGGTATATCATGGGCAAAGTTGATTGTACTTTGTTTCTAAAACACACTTCTACCCATTTTCTCATAATTCAAATATATGTTGATGATATTATATTTGGCGGAACTGACCTTGATCTTTGCAAAGAGTTTGGTTCTCTTATGCAGAGTGAATTCGAGATGAGTATGATGGGTGAGCTGACCTTCTTCCTCGGCTTCCAAATCAAACAAACCAAGGAGGGTAACTTCATCAACCAAGGCAAATACACACTTGAACTTCTTAAACGCTTTGGGATGGAGAACATGAAGCCAATGGATACACCCATGTCAAACACTGCAAAACTTGACAAGGATGAAGAAGGTGAGAAGGTAGATGAGAAGCTCTATAGAGGTATGATTGGAAGTTTACTTTACTTAACTGCCTCTAGACCTGATATAATGTTTAGTGTTGGCTTGTGTGCTCGCTTTCAATCAAGCCCTAGGAAATCACATCTTGTTGCTGTCAAGAGGATTTTGAGGTACTTAGCCAAAACTCCAAATTTTGGACTATGGTACCCTAAGTCAAGGGACTTTACTCTTGTAGCATATAGTGATGCTGACTACGCAGGTTGCTTGATTGATAGAAAGTGCACAAGTGGCACTTGCTTCCTCTTGGGACCATGCTTGGTGTCTTGGTTCTCCAAGAAACAGAGCACAGTGGCATTATCAACTACCGAAGCTGAATACATTGCAGCCGGAAGTTGTTGTGCCCAGGTCCTATGGATGAAGCAAATGCTCCAAGACTTTAACATTCATTTTGATGCTTCTCCTATTTTCTGTGATAACACTAGTGCAATAAATCTTTCTTATAATCCAATATTGCATAGTAGAGCTAAACACATAGAAGTTCGCCATCATTTTCTCCGTGATCACATTGTCAAAAAGGATATTTATATCACACATGTGGATACGGAAAATCAGTTGGCCGACATTTTCACTAAACCGCTTGCTAGAGAACAATTTAATTTTATTAGATCAAAATTGCTCATAATCTCTCTTGATGATGTTGAATTGCTCTCTAATTAGTTGGTTACATCTTATGTGTGTTGCTCTTGCTTATAAATGCTTTGATTGCTCAAAATGCTTGTTTTTGATAAAATTTCTCTTGTTTCTATCTCTTCTTCGGGCTTTTCTCACAAATCGGGTTTTAATCGACAAATAGTACCCTATGATGATGGGAATGTGCCTAAATATGCTTAATATACAATCTAGTCCAACCAGAAAAATTGCTTTCGGTCATTTGAGGCTAGGGCTAGATTTTAGGTTTTTTCCTCATCAGGGTTTCTGTCGGCCGAGTTTCCAACTCGGCCGATCGGTCGGGTACAGGGCACCTGTGCGCTCTGTCGGCCGAGTTTCCTTTCCTGGAACTCGACCGATCGGCGGCAGGCTGGTTTAATATATATAGGAATCGGCCGACTTGCTCCCTCTCAACTAGAGCAAAGTCGACCGAACCCTAGCCGCCCAGCCCGACCCTTCCTCCCCTGGTGCTCCTCTCTCTCTCCCCGGCCATTTTCGCCCCCAAATCGACCCGTTCGTTTGTTCTTGCTGCTCTTGGAGTGCCTCCTGCTCTCTCTCTCTCCGCGTGGATCAGCTCCATCTCCTCGTTCTTCTCTCCAATGAGGTCCCAACGCCGGAAACGTGCCGTTCCCACCCCTGCCCCTGCGGTTCCTCTTGCGCCTAGGTATATGGCTTTTGATAACCTTTCTTTTGTTGACAATGCTGCCGTTGCTCGCTACAAAGAGCTCCTTCCTCGCTCTCCCTTTCCTTTTCGAGCTCTTTATCAGCCCCATAGCTTTCACGCCGACCTTTTCGAAGCTTGTCAACTCTTTCGCACACATCATCTTGAAGCTTTTTGTATTGAGGATGCCCATTTTCATAACCTAAAATACAGCTCCAAAGCCGTACGTGAATTCTACGCTAACTTGCGGTGGAATTACGACTCTTTGGTCCCCTCTTCGGACACCTCAATCGTTTTGACGTCTATGATTGCCGGCCAACCTTTTCATATTACCGAACGCTCGTTCAATCTTTATCTAAATGGAAATGTTGGCACGGCTTCGTGGATTACCGATTACCCTATTTATCTTGATCTCTTGTATCCCGAGGACGTCTATAGGACCATTGAGGTTGACTTGACTGATATTCATAAGTTTCTCAAGCAACCCGATTTTCCTTATAGAAAAAAGGGCACTCTGCCATCTTCCGCCCTGTCCTCTCCTCGCCGTGTTTTGGCGTTCGTTCTCAGTTGTAATGTCCATCCCAAGAAAAATCAAATGGACATCGCTGAGAATACAGCTATGATGATGTATCTGCTTTTGAAAAACCAAGGAGTCAAATGGGCCCGTTACATCCTTCACCATATGACCTGTTTTGACTCGGGAAAGAACACCAAGGGCACACATCTTCCATATCCTGCCCTAATTTGTGGTCTTTTCCAGCATGCCACTGGAAAATCTCTCTTTTCCGATTTTCTCTACCGCCCTGATCGTAAAGGAGTTTATATCAGTGAGACCACTCTTCAAAAGAGTGTGCCTACCCCTGGTGCATCATCTTCCTCAGCTCCACCTCCACCTCCATCTTCCTCAGCTGCACCTCCTCCTCCACCCTCCACATCTGCCCCTCCTCCTCCTGAGCCATCCTTCCAGCCTCCTCCGCAGCCTGCCTTTGCTGACTTCCACGTTTCAAATGAGGCCCTCATGGGGTATCTTATGCACCAGCAGGCTTACAACATGCAGGTCCAGCAACATCACCATCAGGATCTGTGCCACATCATGTCTTCCATGTCTTTGACTTGCCCTCATCCCTACCCCACCTACGAGCCCTACCCCGGTGGTGACTACGCTTCTTATGTGTATAGTCAGTTTTATCCTCCTCCACCCCCTTCTGCTTCCGCTGATCACTCTGCAGGTGGATACTCTCCTCCGGTTCTGGCGCTCCCAGGTGGTCGCTTGTCTGAGCTTCTGGCCCAGTACACTTCTTCTGCTCCCCCCATTGAGGTTGCCTATGAGTTACATGCTCTAGGCATGTCTTGGGCCGAGCAGAGTGCGAGGTGGCCCGGGCGTGCTTCTGGTCCTCCAGACGAGGATATGGCTGACCATGAGGATGCTGAGACTGACGCTGATGAGGCTACTGCGACGGATGCTGAAGACGAGGATGCGGATGACGATGCCAATGCTGAAGACGAGGCTACACCAGCTGCTGCTCCTCCTTTCGATGATGGAGATGAGGACTACCAGCCCGACGAGGACATGGAGGCTGCCGTTGATGATGTTGACATAGATTAGTGTAGCTTAGAGTTGATGTGTCTAGTTTAGTCTCGAATGACCATGATATATCTTTTTGGACTATGATTGTATTATCTACATTAGGCACATCATCTGAGTTGTACTATTGCTACTCTGTTTGTCCGTGTAGTTTTTGTCTTATGGTTTCTTTTAGAAACACTTTGTATGGCTTATCTTATAGTGTGTTCCATATTTTGATAACTGACAGGTTTTGCTTTCGTGCTTTATCTTGGTGTTTATCTGTCTCTCTGTGATTTGGTTGATTGAGTGTTTGGAGAAGACCTTGCTTTTATGCTCTTCTACCCCCCTGCCTTTTTGAGATGACAAAGGGGGAGAAAGACCTCAATCATATTGTTTTTATTGCTTGTATGGTTCTTTTCTTGTCTATAAACTTCAATGCATCTAGACTTGTTTAGAATCATATAATATATATATGCTATGGTTGCTTGTGTGTTAACTAACTATGCAGGAACGAGTAAGCATGAATTGAGGGGGAACATTACAAATTGATCATATTTGCATCCCCTTGCAATTCCCTAAAGAAAAGGTATAATTTTCACATTCTTTTCAATATGTTGAGGAATGGTTTGTCATTGTCAAAAAGGGGGAGAATGTTGACCTAGGTGTCGCACATTGCCCATATTTTGATAATGACTTAACCATTCCATTCATATGTATCTAACAAATCTATTTGAGATCATTGCAGATATTAGGTACAAGAAAAGAATCACTTTTAACTCCAAAGCTACTCTTCCGACACATGCAAAACATGTGACTTTTAACCGCTTTGTAATATAGCCCTTAGAGGCTTAGAACATTTTATGTAATCACTCATAATCATGTTTTGCATTGTATCTAAGATGGATAAAATGATTGGGACTCAAAAATCCATCGTTTGTACAGTTTATGAAAATTCCAAAATACCCTTAACAGGGATTTTGTCGGCCGAATTCCAAACTCGGCCAATCCATATATTCTGGAATTTTTTGGGCGGTCGGCCGAGTTTCCAACTCAGCCGATCCCTGTTCGGTCGAGTTTCAATGGTAGGAAACTCGGCCGATCCACTGATCGGTCAAGTCTGAAGGTCGACCGATCGGTCGAGTTTCCCCATGGAAACTCGGCCGACAGTCTATCTCTCAGACTTGTCGCCTAGTGTGTCGGCCGAATTGCCTTTAATGAAACTCGGCCGATCGGACTGTACTGGAATGCAGAAAAAGCATTTCCAACCGTTGGAGGAGTTGGTGGGACTCAAAATAGATCCGTTGCAAGTTGTAAAACGGCTAGATTTTGCCACTTAACTCTCCCAACCTCAAAGGGACACCCTCAACTATAAATAGGACCTCTTGGACTTCATTCCAAGGTTGCTCATTCACATATGCTTGGTCCTAGCCTTAGTTGAGTGGTTTCTAATCCTTTGAGCCCCTTTCTCTCTCTACCTTCAAAGCAAATTCGTGAGTATGAGTGAGTTAGGATCCCATGTATGAGAGCTATCATTTGTAATCTTGTAAAGCTCTCCTTTCCACTTCTCCCATCTCCATTCTCTATGAAGATTGATTGAAGTTTCTTCTCCGAGTGAAAGAGAAGAAGGTTGCTGTTCTTCCCGAGTGAAGGAGAAGAAGGCTAGATGCTCCAGGCCTCCAAGTGAAGGAGGAAGGTGCTAAAGTTCTCCAAGTGAAGGAGAGGTGCAAGGCAAAGCTCAAGCAAGATAGGTAAATCCTGCAAGGCCGAAGACTAGAGCAAGAGTGGGTAATTCCTTTGAAGAAGGTGGAAGACTACTTGCTTGGTGGGTAAGTCCTTGGTGAGGTAGAAGATCTTGGCTTGATATATAAGTCCTTGGATGGTTGGTAGTTGTAGCTTGTAATCTTATTGTGTGATATATATAAGAGAACCAAGTTACAAATCCTAGAGCCTAACCAACTCTAGGTAGTGGACTGACATTGCTCCTAAGTTTAGGACATGGAACCACTCTAAACCACCTGTCCAAGTGCATGCTTTCCTTGTCTCTTATCCTTGCTTTGTATGCTAGTTTAGGACATCAAATTGCTGTTTTGAATTAAGTTCTGCACTTAATATAATTTGGTGGTCTAATCACTTTTGTGAAGTTTGTGAAGCTCTATTCAACCCCCCCTTCTAGAGCCCATTGATCCAACAAAACCCACCCTGAGAGTGATACATGGAAACTATGAAATGGTAGTTAATATCACCTCTCAAAGTGATACTAGTGATTGTGGTTCTTATAACTAAATTCACTACACTCATCACATGTTGTTCGATGAACTTTGGCACCATCCATCGTGACTCTAGATAAGAGTTTCTATGAAGATGGTGATTGGGTATGTTGTGACACATGGGGATTGACAATGAGTGATGTATATGGGATTTATCCCTCCTAGTGAGAGTTTGATATCCTGGGCCCTTGATAAGCGAGACTGCGAAATGCATGGCCATGATTAGTGAATCAATATGTGATATGTGAACTCATTGTATCTCAATAGTTTGATCAAGTTCAAAAAACACATATTGAGTATTAAGAAGAGGATGAGTCCATGCCTCAATTTCAATCTTAATATCAAAAACAAAGGAACTATACGATCATGTTAACATTGATCAAGAATTGTAGGTTGAAGTTGTTCTCCAACTTTCCAATTACATGGTTAGCAATAATGTGTTTCTAGATACCACTCATTTCTTGTGTAGTCATAATAGTTATGGACTTCAATGTCAAGGTAACATGGGACCTACCGGGTCACACACATAGGATGCACTTAGAATAGGAGTTTACTCATGGATAAGATTTAACTTGGTTACTAATAATGTTTAGGTAGTCAAATTAAATAACACTGGTTATGCCACTCAAATGACTGGAGTGTCCAATTGACTACCTGGTGTGCTAGTTCATCTAGTGGAGTGTCCAATTGATAGGCTAGATCTTACTATCCCTGGACGATGGAACCAATAAGTGAACCGATTGGAGTGTCCAACTAACCAGCTGAATCAAGTTCCAATCTGATGGTCAAAATATCAAGTCGACCATTGGAATGTCCACTCAACTAACTAGATGTGAAATGACCAGTTTGACTGGGTTAAAGGAGTAGTTTGACTAGGTCAAATGATTAATGATACATGTAATGACGTGCATTAATCATCACAATAAAAGGTAAGTTATTGCACCACTGACCACAAGACAATCAACCAACCAGATAGTCTAGTCAATCGATTGGTGTGCCAATCAACCGAATGGATGGTCCATTCGACTGATCGGTTGTCTATAGAAACCATCAAGCCATGAGATATGGCCTTTCATATCCGTTGGGTTATGAAAACACTAGCCCATCTATTCCTACATAAGGAAGGGGTGGCGAAGGCTCAAGACCAACACAATAGACACAAAGTCTAAAGAGGAAGTCAAGAGATTGTATCATGATTCCTCATGTCATAGTTTTGGTAATGTTTGAGAGAGGCTAGCAGTCTTATTTGAAATGGAGAGATAGCAAGGGGAAAGGAAGTCGACGCTAGTATGTTGAAAAAAATGCTTGAAAACTCTTTCCTATTGGCTTTAAAAGAGCAATATGGATTTCCTGGTGGTCTTCATGGACTACACCAAGAGTATGACAATGATTGCCATCCATGTGCTATATTTGAAGGGAGCACATATATATATAAGAATAGTTGTTGCACTTGCTCCAGGACAAGGTATGACTTTTACCGTCTTTTCTAGATACATTGTTGTTGATGTATATAGCTGGTTAAGGAATCTATGGGTAAAAAAGTTTTCATTTCCGCTGCCTACTCTATCCTCATATTTCTCTACAATGATATTAGAGTCATGCCAGTTTACGGTTCATCAAAATTTAAAATGACAGATTTAGTTTTGTCATTTATTTTGTTGTATACAATGTGAAAACTTAAATGATTAATGTACATATCTGATTAAATACCACATACACTAACGAATGTCCCATAGAACCGACATATATATATTTATATTTATTTATTTATTTATACAATCCATATGTGTTGCCCTAAAATGGTTTTGATGGTGGATGTATGCATGGTTATGGGCAATCCCCCTTTGATGCTTGTGTGGTTGGATGGTTTATTTCATATTTTATAAATTCAATATGCATATCGAGCCTTCCTCTTTCTTCTCCAAATATCATTAATGCTTAAATTCCTGTGCTATCCTCGAATGTAACTCGAGGTATTCACCTTACATATTGTACTATGTAGATAGAATTAAGATTAGTATCCTTTTTGTCAAGAAGAAGACATTCTAACCAGAATGTCGACCTTCTGGAAGTCGAGTCAATTGACTAGAGGACTACAATAGCCAATTGATCAATTGGATGACCAGCCATCTGACCATAGGAGCCCAACCAACTACTTGACCTAGGAGCTAGTTGATCACTGAATGACAAAAACTAGCCGACCAACAGAAGGTCCAACCAATCAACTGGAAGTTCCAGCTAACTGACCAACCTGTTCCCAACACAAGGATTTTCAGTACAAGTTGCATTCATATGATGTATGACCTTATGTAACGACCCCACTTTCTAGCAACCCCTAATTAAGGAAGGCCATAAATCAAGAGCCATTACCATAATACACATGAACTATAGTTTAGCACATAATTATAAATAATTAATAAATTTCACTAAACTGTATTAATTTTGGTGCAAGTTAAAAATCTTTGCATAACAGTTTACAAAAATATGGGTTCTAAAGTTCCACCCAAGAAATATACCATCTATCTATATCCTCCTGGCATTACTTTGTTGATTTACTTTGAGTGCCTCCTTTTCTTGAATGTCCAATTTCCATCATGTAGCAGATTATCCTAAAAACACCGACATTCAAAAACATGCAGTCAATATAACAAGTTATACTGATATGTGGGGGAAACAAAATATTCACATTTATTTGTAACAATATAATCACAACAATTATTGTATAGAAAAACAAGATTAACTTTTTAAAAATAACTACTCATTCTCAAAATATTCTCCATCCATCAAAACCCCTCAGGGTTATTGTCCCTACACTGGACATGGGCCACAGACTCTCCCAAGAGCTTGGTGCCTCATTAGTTATAGACCGCTGACTCTGCCAAGAGCTTGGTGTCATGCCACTAATTCTCCCAAGAGTTTGGTATCAGGTCACCGACTTTCCAAAGAGCTTGGTGCCATCAGAGATCCAGAGGAGACTTAGGATCTGAGCTAGTTCTGTCCATATATATGTTGTGATAGCCATAGTCTCTTTATAGCTTGCAAGAGATAAATAAACAAGCAAGCATATATTTGCAAACCATGTAGGAAACTTCAGGAATCCATGTGAAACTACAATGATTATTCTTAGGCGTACCCACATACCTGATTCATAAGTATCTTGATGTCCAAACAAGAATAACCAAGAATAGCCACACAAGCAACCAAGTAACCTAACATGAAAGTTAAGGAATAACACCCATGTGTTACTATGTGATTCCAAAATCCTTTATTAGGACTGACTTGGGTTCCAAGTTAGGTTATTAATCCATTTTAGTATTTCATTATCCTCAAGTCTCCATAAGTTCATTTATTACCTTATATACTCTCTTGGTCAACAAACCCTAGTTTTAGTGTCATATACATGATTGTATTCCAAAACATGTATTTTTATGCAAAAGTCCCAACCTTAATTCTTTTTAAGTCATGTTAAGATAAAGGAAGATGTTTTTGACACTATTATGTTCATTGGATTGACAAACCCTAATATCATCATTAAATGTACTTTTAGTCACAATGAAACCCTAACTCCTCAAATCTTGGATTACGAAGTTCATATAAGTTCAAGGTATTCTTTTTTTCATAAAAGGTCCATCTTTGAACATCAACATCACTTGTGTCCATTAGATTCATCAACACTTAAAAATTAGTGTTTTGATTTAGTTAGTGCAATAAGGATGTCAACCATTATATATATTTTCAAACTAAAAGCAAAACTAGGCTTTGATAATATTTTTATTATATATATCACATTTTTCGAGAAAGATACATAGATTACTTGTAATTTTTGGTCAAAGAATGGATTTATGATCAATTTTACAAGATAAAACTATTTTCTGATTTTCTGATTAGAGAACGAAGAAATTACCTAATTAGGAAAAATGCACACTGTTAGATCGTCGGTCATGCATCGTCATATTATCACTATTCATTCACCAAGGTGGAGATTGTGTGGCTCACGTTGATCGTGCCTATCGCGCTGCCCAGAAATGGAAAAGACATGGGTCGTTGATCTACCATGCTGGTCCGTGTTTGACTTTGATCCTATGGTCCCTGATCCTCCCCCTTTCTTTGTCTTCAGTAACTTGCACACAATAGTGTTACGATAGGGTATTCACTGAAGAAAGATGAATTGAGAGAAGGAGATGAATTTGGGGTGCGTGAGTCTGCCGTTGATGCTGTAGGGGTCAAGGCGAGTTGGTTGGGGGCCTTTTTATAGGTGGAGGGTGTGGCATTTAGGGTTCCCTTAATCGACTGAGTTGGATATGGTGGCAAGGGCTCTAGTTTGTTCCACAGATCTCCTTTCCACCAGAAATCTCATATTTCCTTCTCAGTTTTGCAAGGCGAAGGCATTTATCCACTTGGTTTAATCGGAGATGAAGTCGATTGTGAGATTTCCCTTTAGATTTCTGGCGTGTGTACAAGAATCCTTTCCTATTTGGGCACGGTAGGAGGTGATGTGCAATTCATCAAATCCTAATCTGATGGTCTCCATCACGTGCGAATTGATTTACTAAATAAAGAGAAATCGATTATAATGTGACATTAAATGATATTCCTCTCACTGTAGGAAATCTTATAAAATTCATAACTCCCAATCCACTTTTCATTTTGATCCTAAATTTTAAGGTAAAGTCTTTAATGACTTAAACTACTTTGTGAAAAAAAGTGGTTTATAATTCTAAAAGAAAAACATCATTTCTTAATATACAAGTCATCCACTTTTAAGGCATATTCCATGCATTCAAACATATATTTTCTCTTTCTTTCTTTTTTATTTCCTTTATTTTGACTTTTCTTTTTATTTAAAAGCATGTGAAATTGAAAACCACTCCATTGTGGCAATCCATGCCTCTTTCTAGAGAATTCCATAGTATTCTTATGCATATGAAATTAACATTCATTTTTCTTTTTTATTTTACTTATTCTAGGGTTTTTCTCTTATCCTGTTTCCTCTTATCTATTATTGGTCTCACAAAATAGGGAAAACCATGAAATCTATTATCCAAGGAAAATTTGTAAAGAAACCCATTTTATAAAACAATGCATACAAATTTCCAAACAAGCCCTTTTTTATATAGTAATTGTATAATAATACAAGCAATATTGAGTTTATAACATCCTTCCCCACTTATAGGAATTTTGTCCTCAAAATTCAACCAATCATATAAACAATTCAGGGTAAGATTTTTCCATGTTTGTCTTCAGCTCCCATGGAGCTTCATCCTCTCCATGGTGCTTCCACCATCTCTATCTATTTATTTTTGATTTCTTTCAACTTGGTATCCTATACCCTCATGGATGACTCAGGATATGTCAGACTCCCTTGGAGCTCAATGAGTTCAATGCTTAACACAAGACTAGGATTCTTCAGATACTGCTTCAGATTGGACACATGGAACACGTCATGCATCAAACTATATTGTGGGGGTAGGGCTACAAGATAAGGTGCTTTACCAATCCATTCTAGAATATCAAACGAACCCATGTATCAGGGGCTCAACTTTCCTGTGTTCTTAGCTATAGCTCAGAGGGGTCAAATTTTTAGAAACACATGTTCACCCATTGTGAAGTGCAAGTCAGTCCTCTTTGCATCAACATATGACTTCTGTCGATCCTGGGCTCTTTTTAGCCTTTTCTTGATCAAAGCGACCTTGTCAACACATATATGTAATTCCTATGACCTCAACAAGGTCCTCTCATGAACATCATCCCAGTGAAGTGGTGACTGTCACAACCTCCCATAAAGAGCTTCCTATGGAGGTATCCTAATTTTGGATTGATAGATATTATTATAGGTAAACTCAACTAATAGAAAGTACTATTCCCATGGTCCACCCCAATCGAGCACACATGACCTCAACAGATCTTCCAAAGTCTGGATCGTTCTTTCTGACTGTCCATCAATCTGAGGATGGTAGGTTGTATTGAATTTCAACCTTGTTTCGAGTTCTTCATGCACTTTCTTCCATAACTTTGAGGTGAACTTAGGGTCACGATCATAATAATTGAACTCGGAATGCCACATAAGCAAACTATTTCCTTAATGTATAGTTTGCTAGATCTGACACCTTGGCAATGACCTTTAGTGCTAGGAAGTGTCCTGACTTGGTTAGGCGGTCCACCACAACCCATATTGCATCATGCCCTTTCTTGGTCTTAACGATACCCACCACAAAGTCCATACTGATTTGGTCCCATTTCCCCTCAGGAATCTCAATTGATTGTAGTAATCCTTCGGGTCACTGGTGTTCAACCTTCATCATCTGGCACGTGAGACAACTGGCCACATATGCCACTATGTCTCTCTTCATTCCAGGCCACTATAAATACTACTACAAGTCTTTAAACATCTTGGTAGTGCCAGGGTGTACGGTATACTTAGAGCCATGAGCTTTAAGTAGGATATGAGTTTTCCGAGGTGAATCTTCTGATACTCAAATGTGACTCTTGTAGCGGATCCCGCCATCTACTCCTATTGAGAGATGTATTTGAGGTTTCTCTAACAAACCTTTCATCTTTACAAGCTCTAGACTGACCATCTGGGCATCCACTAACTCAGTGAACATGTTATCCAAATAGATACGTTCTTCTAATAGTTGTGGAGTCCATCTAGCAAACTCCTGTAATTCCCTTCAGTGGGTAGATAAGATGGTAACAAATCTAAGTTGTTTATGACGGAGTGCATCAGCCACTACATTGGCCATTCTGGGGTGATATGCAATAGTGAAATCATTAACTTTCATGTACTTCATCTATCTTCTTTGTCTTAGGTTGAGGTCTTTCTAGGTCAGGAGATACTTCAACTTTTTTGATCAGTCATGATTTCAAAGGTAGCACCATACAAATAGTGTCGCCAGATTTTTAAGGCATGTATGATTGCAGCTAACTCCATATCATGTGTCTGATAGTTAAATTCATTTGTCTTGAGATGCTGAGATGCATAAGTGACAACATGTTTATTCTTCTCTAGCACACATCCAAGCCCCATTTTGGATGCATTAGTGAAGATCATGAAACCTTCATTTCCAGACGGTAGAGTCAACATAGGTGCAATGTTTAGTTTCTCATTCAACTCTTAGAAGCAAGCTTCACACAACTCAGACCACAAGAACTTCTCATCTTTACGAGTGAGCTTGGTGAGTAAGGCAGTCTTTAAAAAATCCTTGATGAACTGTCAGTAGTACCCAACTACTCCCATGAAGTTGTAGATCTCAAAAGGGTTGTTTGGTGCTAGCCAGTAATGTACAATGGACACCTTGGTAGGATCTACTAATATAGTACCTCCAGAGATGATGTGTCTAAGAAACATGACCTGATCTATCCAAAACTCACATTTTGAGAACTTTCCATAAAAAATATGCTTTATATCAAGTACTCTAACCAGATGGTCACAGTGTTGTTCTAAGTCATGCGAGTAAACAAGAATGTCATCTATGAACACTATAATGAAGGATTCTAGGAAGGGCTAGAACATAGTCTTCATAAGGTTCATAAACACACTCGAGACATTGGACAACCTAAACGAAATGACCAAAACCTCATAATGACCATAACGGTTACAGAAAGTGGTCCTTGGGATGTCTGCATTCTTGACTCCTAACTGGTGATAACTGGACCTTTGGTCAATTTTTGAAAAGACTCAGGCCATCTGTATGAGGTAAATGATACCTATTTTTGATGGTAGCATTTGGTATTTGATACACATGTAGAATGATCCATCCTTCTTCTTTACAAAAAGGACTAGAGCTCCCCATGATGAGGTACTAGGTCTGATGAAACCCTTATCTAGCAATTCATGTAGTTGCTTTTTCAGATCAAGCAACTCAGTGGGGGCCATCCTATAAGGTGTCGTTGAAACAGGGTTCATTATGCGAGCTAACTCTATCAAAAAGTCCACCTCTCTCTGGTGGTAGACCAAAAAAAATCACCTGGAAACACATCCACATAGTCCCAAATTACCTCTATTTCCACTAAGGGTCGTACCTTAGGTTCTGGCTCTGCAACTACCGCTAGGAATGCCTGACAACCTTTGGCTATCATCTGTTATGCTTTCAAGGGCAACACAGACAAGCTAGTGCTGCATCCTTCCTACCTCTAATGGTAAAGGGTGGGTGACCCAGTCTCTTTATTATGTTTTTCTTTTCCCTACAATCTATTTTTGTTCTATAAGTGTAAAGCCAATACATGCCAATTATGACATCAAAGTGGTTCATATCTAGCAAGATAAAGTCAGTAGGGAGCTCATTATTCATGTATCTAATGGGTATAACAATGGTTTTCAAGAGAGACATAAAGATTTGACCGCTTGGGATAGTGACATCTAAAACATAAACTAAACCTTTAAAATCCAAAGAAAGCATCGTTGCAAAATTTCTCAAAATAAAATTATTGGTAGAAGCATAGTCAAATAGAGCCTTTACACATTGTCTCATAATTTCAAGCATGCCTACATCATTTTCATGACAATCAAACTACTATTACACTACATATTGAAGGATACAAAATAAACTCCAAGGAATGTTATCCTCTAGTAGTCGTTTGGCAGTTGCTTGGGCCTCTTCATTGTTGATGGAGAAAACTCTAGCCTATCGACGATCTCCTACAGGTGGGGCTGTGGCTGCTAGCTGTGCTACTGTCACTGGCTGGGCCACTACTGGGCCTTGTATGGGTGGAAGAGGAAGGGGGAAGTTCGCTTGAAGTGTCCCTCTTACAAGCATCAACGACACACTTTCTTTGACACTTCCCACCATGGAATTTTCCACAATTGCCACACCTTGGGGCTGCTCCTTGTTGACGATACTCATTGTGGGGTTTTCTTTTCCCTCCATTCTTTTCCTTTCCTTAGTGATAACTGTGGTTCTTTCAATTATAATTCCTTGCCCCCAAAACTACCCTAAGAAAACCTGAGATACCCATTATATGGGCTCTATAGAGGCATGACTGTCTTTTCCATGTCGAGAGCAAAGTTGAGAGATTCAGTGGAAGTTGTAGGCTTGCTTTTCATGAGATGGGGTTTGATTGCATAGTGTAGATGGGTTATGAAATGGTCTATCATTCTCTCTTCATTCAACATGTAGGCAAACCACTCCAAGAGGAGAAACGTGTGAGAAAGTCTATCATAGACATATTCCCTTGAGTCAGGAAGGTGAACTGATGTTCCTTCTCTTTCTTGGTAGAGGTGGGTATGAATCTTGCCGAGCGGAGTGCATGAAAGTCTTCCCAGGCCATTGGTTCTTCAATCATATCACAACCCATGATATGGTTTTCCAACCATATCTTAGCTGCCCCTTCAAGAAGGTATGTGGTGAAAATGACTTTCTTGTTTGATTGAACTTCCAGAATGCAAAATCCATTTTCCATGGCAAGAAGCCAAGCATCTGCTGTATCAGTCACCTCAGTTTAGTCTTCTCCCCAAAGATTTTCAATGTTCAACTTGACAAAATCTGGTATGGTGTCTCCAAGGCAAGGGCAAATAGGTATAGGTTTGTCGTTCTCATTCTAAGCAACATCTCTGAGGGCCAAGGAACTAATGGCTTTAGTAAGTTTCTTTTGTTGCTCCAGCCAGAGCATCTCAAGAGTCTGCATCACTATCTAACCAACTTCTAAATCAGTGTCACCATCATGGAAAAGGTCATCCTTAGGCTCATCTTCTTACATGGGTTCCTCCTCAGGACCATGGTTACCTTCTAGGTTTGGGATGTCGAAGGGAATGGGTTTGGGCTCAACCCCTTTCTCTCCAGAGGCTTCACCTTTCCTCTTCCTCTTCTTGGAGATTCACCATCCATGGGCCTTCTCTTTCTAAGGATGGATTCTTCATACGAGAGGGTCTTGGACTAGGGTACTCATCACGATTGGCAATAGCTTTTCTGTGGGCCATGCTGTTCCACACAAATTCACTTTATTAACCGTAGTGCATAGCTTAGGATATTAAATCTTAACTTATATATGTGACATCTTATTTACATGCTTTTCATTGTTTGGTAGAGGATACCCTAATCCTTACCATCCATAACCCTAGTATTTGGAGGAGGTGGAGAGAGAGAGAGAGAAAACTTCAGGTACTTAGGTTTTCTAAGTGAAAAGATATAAGAAGGGATGAAAGTAGATGACAAATCCTAGAGGCATCTTATTTCGAATAAAATCCTCAACTTTGGCTAGACCGAAAACAAGGGGTCCAAGAGTCCTCATAAACTGACTAGAGGGGCGGAGGAAAATTTTACTAGTTCCTAGACCGTGGTCCATTCTAGACACCTCTGTCTTTGGAAAACACTCCAATAACTCCCTTTGGGCTCTATTAAATTTGTAAAATTTATTAATTATTAGGGATTATATGGAAAACCACGCTCTGATACCAAATGTAACGACCCTACTTTCTAGCAACCCCCAATTAAGGAAGTCCATAAAGAAAGAGCCATTACCATAATACACATGATCTATGGTTTAACACATAATCAGAAATAAAAAACATATTTCACTAAACTGAACTGAGTTTGGTACATGATAAAAATCTTTGTAAAACAATTTACAAATATATGGGCTCTAAAGTTCCACCCAAGAAATATACCATATATCTGTATCTTCCGAGCATTATTTTGTTGGTTTACTTTCACTGCCTCCTTTTCTTGAATGTACAATTTCCATCATGTAGCATATTATCCTAAAAACACTGACAAGAAAAAACATACAGTCAGTATAACAAGTTGTATTGGTATGTGGGGAAACAAAATATTTGCATTTATTTATAACAACATAATCACAATAATTAAACAAGATTAACATTATAAACATAACTACACATTCCTGAACGATCCCCCCTATGTCAAAACCTCTCATGGTTATTGTCCCTATAGTGGACATGGGTCACCGACTATCCCAAGAGCTTGGTGTCAGGCTACTGACTCTCCCAAGAGCTTGGTGTCAGGCCACCTACTCTCCCAAGACCTTGGTTCCATCAGATCTCTAGAGGAGACTTAGGAATAGAGTTAGTTACGTCCATATATATGTGTTGTGATAGCCATAATCACTTTATAGTTTGCAAAAAATAAATAAATAAGCAAGCATATATTTACAAACTATGTGGGAAACTTCAGGAATCCATGTGAAACTACAATGATTATTCTTAGGCGTACCCACATATCTGTTTCAAAAGTATCTTGACCTCCAAACAAGAATAACCAAGAATATCCACACAAGAAACCAAGCAACCTAACCTGAAAGTTAAGGCATAACACCCATGTGTCACTATGTGATTCCAAAATCCACTATTTGGATTGACTTGGGTTCCAAGTTAGGTTATTAAGTCCATTTTAGTATTTCATTAACCTCAAGTCTCCATAAGTTCATTTATTACCTTGTATACTCTCTTGGTCCAAAAACCCTAGTTTTAATGTCATGTACATGATTGTATTCCAAAACATGTCTTTTTATACAAAAGTCCCAACCTTTATTCTTTTTAAGTCATGTTAAGATAAAGGAAGATGTTTTTGACACTTTTATGTTCTTTGGATTGACAAACCCTAATCTCATCATTAAATGTACTTTTTGTCACAATGAAACCCTAATTCCTCAAATCTTAGATTACTAAGTTCATACAAGTTCAAGTTGTTCTTTCGTTCATAAAAGGTCCATCTTTGAACATCAACACCAGTTGAGTCCATTAGATTCATCAACACTTAAAAATTACGATTTTGATTTAGTTAGTACATTAAGGATGCCAGCCTTTATATATTTTTTGATTTAGAAGAAAATCTAGGATTTGATTATATTTTTATTATATTTCTTGCATTTTTTGAGCAAGATACATATAATTATTTGTAATTTTAGGCCAAAGAATGGATTTTTAATTGATTTTACAAGATAGAACTATTTTCCCAATTTTTTGACTAGATACATGAAGAAATTACCTAGTTTGGAAAAAACATGTGCTGTCAGATCGTCAGTCTTCATTTACCGGGGTGGAGATCGTGTGATTCACGTTGATCGCGCCCACTCGCGCTTTCTAGAAATGTGGAAAAGACCTGGTCCGTTGATATTCCTCGCTGATCAGTGTTTGACTTCGGTCCTACGGTCCCTGATCCTCTATCATTTCTTCTTCTTTAATAACTTGCATGTGGCGGAGCTACGACCGAGTTGTCACCAGAGGAAGATGAATTGAGGGAAAGAGAGGAAGTCGGGGTGCGTGAGCTTGCCGTTGATGCTCTAGGGTCAAGGAGAGTTGGTTGGAGGTCTTTTTATAGGTGGAGGATGTGGAATTTAGGGTTCCCAAACTCGACTGAGTTGGTTGTGGCAGAGAGGGTTCTAGGTTGTTCCATAGATCTCCTTTCCATCCAAAATCTCATATTTCCTTCTTGATATCGCAAGTTGAAGGCATTTATCCACTTGGTTTAATCGGAGATGAAGTAGATTGGGAGATTTCCCTTTGGATTTCTCATGTGTGTACAAGAATCCTTTCCTATTTGGAGGCGGGTAGGAGGTTATACATGATCCGTTAGATCCTGATCCGATGCTCACCATCACGTGCAGATTGATTTACTAAATAAATAAAAATTGATTATAATGTGACATTAAATGATATTCCTCTCATTTTAGGGAATCATATAAATTTCATATCTCATAATCCACTTATCCTTTTGATCCCAAATTTTAAGGGAAAGTCTTTAATGACTTAAAATACTCGTTTAAAAAGAATTGGGTCATAATTTGAAAATAAAAGCATCATTTTTTGATATGTAAGTCATCCACTTTTAAGGCATATTCTATGCATTCAAACATATCCTTTCTCTTTATTTTCTATTTCCTTAATTTTGACTTTCTTTTTATTTAAAAGCACGTGAAACAATTAACCACTCCATTGTGGCCATCCATGCCTCTTTCTAGAGAATTTCACATTATTCTTATGCATATGAAATTAACATTCATTTTTTTATTGTGGGGGCTTTCTCTTATCCTTTTCCCTCTTATCTATTATTTGTCTCATAAAATAGGGAAAACCAAAAAATCTATTATCTAAGAAAAATTTGCAAAGATACCCATTTTATAAAACAATGCATACAATTTTCCAAACAAGCCCCCTTTTAAAGAGTAATTGTATAATAATATAAGAAAAATTGAGGTTATAACACCTTATATGGTTAGCAATTCCTTGTGGGTCGAAAGAACTGCATTAGTATGTCCATTATTACTGTTTGTATATTTGTGATTGCATGTTTTGTTTGTGGATATTATATGTATATGATACATATTATAAGTATGTGGTATTGGATATGTATATGTTTTACTAAATAAAATGCCACAATAAATATGAAGTTTTAGATTCTTTTCATAAGAAACACACATGAAAAGCTAGATCGACCAATAAAAAGTTATGAGAAAGCATGGTGCGCTGTCCATCTCATGAAAATGTGATGGTACATATGTAGGTTCTGCCAAAGCGGGGTGCATAGTCTATCATATTGGCTTATGGGTCAGACTTAACTAGGTGACCTTAATGAGATTAATTGCCTAGAAGCATACAAATGGGATATGACAATGAGTTGTGCATACCATCTATTTAAGAGTTGCATTGGATGTAATTGGCAAAAGTTGCCTACCTAAATAATCACGTTGTTGGCGACCATCCAAAGATGACTCACGACTTGATAAATACGGATCTTGGCTCACTGGAGGATTGTATGCTGCAATTTTTTGGATTAATGGTGAGGGCCATTAATTTAAGTAAAATCATGGGAGTGATAATTAATTAAAGGTCTAATTAATATCCTCCAATATTTTTAAATCAAATACAAAGTGTTATGAAAAATGTAAAATTTTTATTGTTTAAATAAAATGGCGACCAATAATACATTCTCATTGCAACTAGTTCTTGAGAAGGACAAACTGAAAAGGAACAACTTTGACGATTATTTTAGGACTTTGAGAATTGTTTCCACTCAAGAGATTAAGCTCTATATCCTAGAGACACCATAGCCAGAGGAACCTACTACCACCCGCCTAAGGCTAAAAGGGACGCTTAAAAGAATCTCTCCAAATATGACATGGATGGAAAATGCATGATACTATGCTCTATGAACTATGAGTTGCAGAGACAACATGAAAACATGGAAGTCATCAAAATGGTAACACATATCAAGAACACATTTTAGGATTAGGCAAGACAAGAGGGATATGATATCTCTAAGGAACTATTTAAGTGAAATTTGGTAGAGGGAGATCTAGTAGGGCCCCATGTTCTCAAATTGACCGAGGACATGGAAAACCTATAGAAACTGAGATTTTATTTAGGAAAAGAGTTGTCCAAATACGTTATTATGCATTTGTTGCCTGAATCATATAGTAAATTTATCATGAACTACAACATGAACAACTTTGCTAACCCACTGCCTGAATCACTTGGCATGTTGAGAAATGTCAAGAAACAAATGAAGAAGGATAATACTAGATCTATGATGATGATCACTAGAAGAAGGAGAAGTTCAAGGACAAAGGTAAGGCCAAGAAGAGTTATAAGGTCAACCAAAAACTCAAGTATTTTGCACTTAAAGAAAAGGGAGGAGTGACTAAAGAAGGGAATTTCCACTATCACTAAGATGAACAATGGAAAAGGAATTGTCCTCTTTACATTAAGGAAATCAGGAAGAAGTAGGGGATCGACACATCTACTTCATGTATATACGCTAATGAGATAAATATTACTACTTCATCATCTTAGGTATTGGATACCAGATGGAGTTCTCACATATGTTATAATGTGCAAGATTGGAGAAGAAGTAAGACTTTACAGAAAGGATGAGGAGAAATTGATGGAGTAAGATTTTCTTCCACTATATATAGAACATTTAATTTATCCCAGCCCAATGGAATTGTAATAGAATTAGAGAATCGATGTTACACATCTGCCACTGATAGAAACACCATGTATCTTGTTTGGACAAGAGTGCATAAGGAGATCCTTTATATCCCCTCTTGTTTGTCCTCTGTATGTGGGGTTTTACTACCATGATTAAATTTAGTGTTGAGCAGGGTTTTTGAAAACCTCTGAAGGCTTCTAAAGACTTTTTGATTTTCCACACTACTTTTGCAGATGATCTCACGGTATATGGGGTTATGGACTTTGCTAATGCTAAGTGCTTAAGACAAATCCTTATGGAGTTTGGTAGAATCTCTGGTCTGGTGATGAATTCGTATATATCTGAATGGTTAAGTACAAATCTGACTTAGAGATGCTTGGAAGTGATGTAGGCTCAAAGGACCTAGTCTTGTTTTAGCCAGATGGTTATGGAGACACCAGGGACCTTAAAATTTGAAGATCTTATTTTGGACGATTGCTAGAGTCTGTGTTACTTTGATGAGTAACCTTAGAAAGAGAGGATATATTGTATGTCCATTTGTCTACTTTGTAGAAGCTCTAATGAATTAACATCTCATTTATTCTTTATCTGCCCAAATACTGCCTTTGTCTGGGGTAAAGCTATTAAGTTCAATTTTATTGATAGAAATCCTAAGAATTTTGATGATATTATGAGATTTGTGGATAACAGATCCTTAATCTCAAGCATATGCATTTTGTACTATATTTTGTGGTATCAAAATGAGGTGTTTTTTTATGATTGGGATCTTGATCCTAACAACTTATGGTCTATTATCCTTTCTATATTCAGGCTGCTACTAGCTTTGGATGATTTGGGTGTCGATGTATGATTCCTTTGAGAAACCTATTGACTAGTGTTTTGGTTAGGTCAAGCCCCTCTTTTTTGATGTTCTCAACTTGGTTTTCCTATTTGTTTGGAAGGGGAGATATAAGTCTGATTTTGTTGTTAGTTGTAAAGATGATGGTTCTTTTTCTCTCTTGTACCTCTTGTGTTGAAGCGTTGATCTGGTTTTATCTTTTTCTCATGCAATCCAGCCTTAAGGGTATATGTTCTATTTTTAACCTAAAGGTTTGGAGATATAGTGCTTCTTATCTTTTGTCTTCAAAGATATGACGATCTTATAAGTTAGAGCTATTTGATCAACTTTCCTTTGTTGAGATCTAGTTATGAGCTTTTTATGCTCGGGCGATCAATGAGTCTTGAGCTATGGAATAATTTTGTTTAGATATTTGGTTTTCACGCGGTCAAAGTAGACAGCGGAAACAAAAATTCACTTGACCATAAACCCATAATCATCAGATCGCATCAAAATCTATGTAATGGAAGGGATGGTTTTAGTGAGTTATACTTGGTCCTGAGGCTTGCTCAGCGACTATACCTCATAGCAAGTGTGGTCTTCACCACATGTCTTCAACGACATCTGTGCAGCTCCTGGTCTTGACCCGGACTGTGGTTGTCTATCATCCTCCTGAGCAGCAGAAGTCTCCTGCCTCTATAGATAGTACACAGACTACTGGGAACTCTAGTCGTCCTGAAGAACAAACTAGAAGGAGTTGTCCCCTTCTATTGGTGTACTAGTCACCAACACACTCTCCCACAACCATTTGCTTTTCTGCAATTGTCTTTCCCTCACTGTTCCTCCCTGGATGGGTAGAACTTGCTTGGGCTCTCCCAGTTACCAAAACCGGAGATGACAACAACTTTGTAGAGCAATTGATGTTCTGAGTTGTGTCTGTTGTGTGTTTGGAGAAGCCCCCTGTACCCCTCTATTTATAGTAGAGGGCAGGGCCAGGGTTCCAAGTCTGTGTGGGAGTAGAAGGGTTCATATTTTTCCATAAATAATTTGCACCGCGGCAGGTGAACCGATCGGTTCACTAGTGAACCAGTCAATTGGCATAGTGAACCGGTCGGTTCACTTAGTGAATCGGATGGTTCACAAGCCAGACCTGCTTGCAATTGAGTTTCGTAATTTGTTTCTAATTAATGCAAAGATTGATTCTTGTCCCAATCGAATTGAACAAGTGAAATGGGAAACTTTTCTCAGGAACCGGGAAACCCAACACATGCTCATTTGGTCCAAGTGAACCAATCGGTTCACCAAAGTTAGGTGGTCATCCCACTAACCATGAACCGATCAGTTCACCTAGTGAACCAGTCAGTCAGTGGTCCAAATTTTGTAGAACTCAGTCAATTCAGTTATCAATCAATATGACACTCTAATTAGTTGGTTCAACACTTGAACTTAATGATTCTGAGTCAAGTATATTTATTGAATGTTTGATTGAGTACCTAAACACTTTAGTAATCAATCCAAACATCATTCATGGATAAACTCCTCTTCTAGGTGAATCCTATGTGTGTGACCCTATATGTCCAATATCACGTTGGCAATGAATGTCCATAACTAGCTTATGACATCACAAATAAATATAGGTGCCTAATCGCACATAAGTTCTACCCAAGTGATATGGAAAGTTGGAGAACAACTTTCAATCCTACAGTCTGTGATTGTTGTTCCAGTGAATGTATAATTCTTTTGTCTCTGATATCCTTAATGAATTCAAGGCATGGAGTTGTCATCCTTTCAATGTTCATTCATGTTTATTGAACTAGAGCAGACTATCTGAGATATATGTGAACTCAATATCATATATTGATTCACATGTGCATGCACATGCTATTCTCAGTCTCGCTTATCAAGTGGCATGTACTTCATACTCCCTTAGGAGGGACAAATCCCATATCTATCACTCATTGTCTATCTCATGCGTCAAAGCCACCCAACCATCACCTTTATAACAACCCATGTTTTAGGAATGCGTTTGATGATGTCAAAGTGTACCCAGTCACATTCAACGAGTGTAGTGATCTCAGGTCTAAGAAGCATAATCATCACAATCACTATGAGAGATGATTCCGAATACCATGTCATGGTTCCATGTGTCACTCTCATGGTGGGTCTATCTGATACACTGTTCTCCAACATGTATATGTGTGCTTGGTTTGATATCATATATCATGATTAATGAGACACTGTCATCAACCAACACACACTCTAGTCTTTATGTGTCATTGTTGTCTATCAACCTTCCACAATGACATCCAACTAGGGACATAACAAGAATGTACATACTCTTAGCATATGTATGTTCTCATTGTTCAGGTCCTTAACCCGAAGACATACGTTATTGAGTATTGTCATTCTTTAAACATTCATTCTGCTCCATCATTTATCTCATAATTGATTGAACCAGAATAAATTGGAAGCTTGCCTTTGATATTTATCAAATCAATCATGACATATGCCAATCCAATGATCATATGATTGGCTCTCAGGGCATACATACCAACATACTCCCACTTGCACTTAGATCCAATCACCTTTGAATCATATTCTTAGTGATCTCTAAACATGTCCAACATGTTTCTGTTGCGCTAGTGCTAATCTAGTGAGTTAGCGACATTTTTCTTTAGTCGGTATATTGCATGTTCCACATCTCCTCGTTGTATGACATTTTGTATGAGATGGAGTTACTGTAATATGCTATCTGATATTCCTTGCCTAACAATTAGCTCCATTGTTTGACTTAGTATTTCTACTTTGTCATTAATGGTTGGAATATACATATATATATATATATATATATATATATATATAAATATATATATATATATATATATATATATATATATATATAAGTGTTCATCACCATGAACTTCTAGATCCATATGGTATCCTCTGGTGTTCTCAACACAAGGATACTCGACATTCTTTGAGAATTAAATGGCTTTTTAATTTTACTCAGAACGTTTCCATTTATCAACATATATTCACTTTTATATTTTGTATTTTGCAATCAAATTCTATCATTTCAGAAGCTTGCATCAGTGTAACTAATTTACACTCAACTCTTCCTTTTATTACCATAGAACTAATCCTTTAATACTTCATAAGTACTTAAATAAGTTCTTTATGGCATTCCAATGACTCTCACTGGAAGTAGACATACATCCACTTGTCATGTCCATTACATACGAGATAACTGGATGAGCATATCATATTGTCATGTCCAATACATACAAGATGATGAATGCATATATTTTCTTGTCATGTCTGATACATACAATATAATGGAATGATTACATACATAATAGATCCAATGGTGAATGCAGAAGGCATCTTCTATGTGTTCCTATTCTTCATAAGAATTTGGGACACTAGGCATCTGAGACACTAACTCCATGCAACATGGACAAGTTTTCTCCCATTGAATCTTTGCCTACTGAATCCTTTAGTATAGACTGCCAATGTATGTTCTCTTTTATTAGGTTAAGAGGTTTTCGGTAACTATTTCTATAGGTCTCTCTTCCTATCACATAGGACATTTCTGTTTATTCCCTTAAAGAAGGTATTTCCACACCATTTTCTATTCTTAGAATGTTTCATTCCTCATCATCATGTGGAATATGAACACACTCCCACTAAATCTTTGTAATCACATATCCCTTCTTTATTTCTATATATTAGTCAAACCTTTTGACTATATAATCATAGTAAAGACTCCAGTTTTGAGGTGCTTGTATTTAATCAATCATATTGATAAATCTCTTGTAACTTATAGACTGCATTTGCATTAATAGAATTATAAAACCCTTCAGGGTGTGTCACTTACATATCCTCATGCAGTTTTAATATCCATATGCCAAATTTTATAGTCTTCAAGTTCCAATAGCAAGCATGATCCTTTATTTCCTATAGCCAATGCAATTGGTTTAATAAATTCATCAGGTTCAACACCTTGAACTCACTTGAATTCTTCTCAACCAATCAACTCTTCAAATGCCATCCATGTCAGTCTCAACTCTTAAGACCCAATTGCACTTATGGCTTTTATCCCTATAAGTTCTACCATTAAGGTCATACCTTATTTGGTTCCCATGGAAGTTATTTTGGATCTTATGGATTCAAGCCATAACTCAAAATCTAGTTCCTCAACATCATCTAGATAGATTATTGGCTCATCATCATATGACCAATTCATCACCTCTGAGTTTGTAGGATATCATTATCCATCAAGCTCAAGGTGTCTTCTACTAGATATATGAGGTGTATGTATTACATAAGGAATTTTAGATTCCACAACACTTGTGATTCTTAATCTCATTTTGTACCTTATCAGGTTTGAATGTTATTACGTTGATCTTGAACATTTTGAGTTCTACTTCTCTCCCACTGATTCTTTTGGAATTCAGATATCCTTATAACAAATACTTTGTTATTGGATTGAGATTAGTATTTAAGTAACATTATGTGATTTGTGAATGAAGCTCTTTCTAAGAAACTAGTTTTCTTATATGAGCATTCAATCACTAAAAGATATATTGGAACATTCCCAATACCATATCTCATATGGTGTCTTTTATACCTTTTGAATGGTACATGTATTTAGTGTAAAGCATGTTCTTTAGAAGAATTCTAGAAGATTAGTTATTTGTTTGATGATCATGCTCTTACTATTTAGAGTATGATTCCTTCTTTTATTTAGACATTATTATGCCTTAATCATGAATTCTCTATGATACACTATCATAGTTACTCACAAGGTCCTCAAAAATTTGGTTTAAGTATCTCATACATTGATCATATCAAAGAATTAATACTCTTACCAAGTTTGTTCTTCATGTATGATATTCTTGAACACCTCAAGATATTTATATTTGTGTTTCATTAAATACCATATCTAAAGTATTAGCATTTATTCCAATAGGTATGTATATACATCAATATGTATTATACCTAATAGAATAGTCATTCTCCCACTACATCTAGTGAAGGTTGACTTGTCATCATGCCCAATAAACAAGACATTCATATCTGTTAATGGTTCATTAACCAAGAGAGTCTAGTTTATCTATCAACATGGAACCTAGATATGCATTTCTCATTCATTTGTTTAGATGATAATTCTAATTTATTGTTTGTTTCATCAATAACTTTTAGGTATTATTATTTTATCTCATGCATACCAAGTATCACAAGATAAATAAGGCATTGCCATAAAAGTTCATATCTTTAAAATTGAAACATAAATTTTATTTATAGACATCATTGTCATTACAAGATGCAGAAATAAAAATGTTTCTATTCATTGGCAAAATGAAATAGCAGTTCATAACTCTATTACATGCCCTTTGGGCTGAAATAAACTAAAAGGTACTTCTATCTATGGCAGAAACACTTGCTCAAATGTTGATGAGTTGTAACATACTGAAACTCAGGGTCTTCCCTGCAATTTACCCACTTGTGAGCTTTTCTTGACCTTCGAGTCCATTTGGACCTTTTCCATAAATTTCCCATCCTTTTTGATCATTTTTGTACTCCTTGTGCATTTTGAGCATAATTTGATGTTGAAATCACTATTTACCCTCATTTATGTAAATTGAGGGGTGTTTGCACAAATAACCCACATTAGGAGATAAGTTAGGGTTAATTATGTAATTTGGTCTTTAATGGGATAATATAGTAGATAATATTTAATTGGATCTTTTTGGATAAATATATTAATAATAATATGTAATGTAATTAATTATGAGTATAATTAACCTTTATTGTTTCTCTCTCCTCGAAATATGATTTTAATTCATATTAATATGTTATTTTGTTGAGAAATGATTATTTGTACCCTAATGTGTTTTATATCTCGAGATTACTCACATGTTTCTCATTAATAGGCTTTTTTCATATAATTCCTTGATTTTAATATATTATTATACTCTTTTATGAGCTATATATTTATTTAGGGTCTTATTATGTATTAAACGTGGATTTAATTGTATAGCATTGTAGAATGCGTCATGATGAACCCATGGTCCAAATTTGGTGGCTTTTGGAGTTCATTTGACCCCCCAAATTGAGTTTATAAGCTTTTAATATAGTGTCACTATAGTTATTAGGTTTATCTCATTGATTTCATTTATAACACTATAAGTCCGTTTATTTTCATCCGTCACACGTTACAGCGGGTAATCCGGTATTCCATGTGCAATTGCAGCCGTCGATCTGTGATCCATCGGAGGGGGGATCATCCCCTTCCTCCAGCCGTTCGCGAGTCTGGGAGCAACCCCGACTCCCTGGATTCTTCCTATCGTTCTCCCTCTGTGATCAATGGTGTTGCCCCATTCTTCGCCCGTTGTCTTCGTCGCGTCTCTCTGAGTCCAACATGCTATCACTCGACGCCTACCTCTCACTAGTCATGAAACGCCCAAATGAGCCTCTCTCCTCCTCTCCACCATGGAATCACAGAAGCCAGCCTCGACCGCCCCAACGCCTATATAAGGCTGTAGAAATGACCCTCAGGTTTCGAGCCCTCTTCCTCCTCCTTCAATTTCACCTCTCCATGACCGAGGCAGCCTGACCTACTCGATCTTCTTCCCTAGAAACGACGACCTGCTTCTTGCACCTCCGACCACCTCGGGTCAATTAGATCCTAGGTAACCAACTCCGACACCCGCTCTTCCCCTCTCCACTCTCAGTTTATCTCGCGACGCCCCCAAACACCGGGTCCTATAGACCGCCGGTGAAGGTCTGCCGCCGCCACCTGATTTAGAGCTTATGAGCTCCTCCGACCTCACCGCAACCCGCTTTGACCTCGCCTCGTGTCAGCGAGTGTGGTGGTGGCCTAGAACGGCAGTTTTCCCATTGGTTTTCGATGATTTGGATTGCCGGTCTTCTTTCTCTGTTCTCGACCATCGGCGGAGCTCTCTTGGAGCTTCTGAGCGCTGCGAGACCCATTGTTGGGCTCGACATTCTCGTCGAGCGATGGGGATCTCGCTGAGGGGTCTAGTTTTCCCCGGGCAGCTGCTAGCTCTCAATGCGAGCACACTTCCCCCCCTCCCCCCCTGTTTCACTGCTCGCGCCCTGACCTCAGCTGGAAGAAGCCAGGTCGTGGAATGACCAATAGGGTCACCCACAGGCAATGTAGCAGATTTCATACGCAGGGGCACTCTCGTCTTTTCATTCTGAGTTTTTGTTTCTCGCTGGCTAGCAATCGATGGTTCCAAATGACCTTTATTCCCTCATCGTTTCATTTGGTTTGTTTTAACGAGCAAGGGCATTTTGGTCCTTTCATCTATAATTTACATCGAGTTTCATTTTTATTTAAATACCTGTCACACTATAGTTTTCCTAATTTATGATTGGCTTGATTTACTTAATTCATAGTAAATCAACCGTTGGTCAGAAAAATATGAATAAATAGTCGATGGAAAGGAATTTTAATGTAGAATCTGATTTTGTGGTTTTTGAAGCCTGATTCCAAAGTATTTTTCGAAGCTTTCCTAAGATACTCTTTTAATGGTTTAACCGTTCTAAAATACCTAATTAATTCATCTAAACCCCAAATGAGGAACTAAAATATGTTTTCTTATTCAGGAGAATATGACTTATCGTTTGGGCTTAGTTTTGAACCATAAATCGTGGCTTTGTAAAATTAGGATTTTTCCTATGGTATATGTCCTTATATATACTAATACATGATAATGTTTATAACTAGGATATGTGGATGGTTGCAATCAACTTGGTGAATGTTTATGGTAAATAATTATATACAGGTATGTGGCTCCTATGTATGTGCACCCTATTCTAGTATGTGGCTCCTATGTATGTGCACCCTATTCTAGTATGTGGCTCCTATGTATGTGCACCCTATTCTAGTATGTGACCCCTATGTATGTGAGACCTATTTCAGTATGGGATGCCTATTTTTGGTATGTGAAATCTATGTGGAATTTATAATGTGCAAATCACACCTATCCTTATGTTGGGCTTTTATCCATCCCCACCATCATTATTGTGCTAGCCTGATTATCCCTCTAATTGCATTTATTGGATCTTTACTTATTTTATGCTTCTAATGCCATTGTGGATCATTCAGTTGAATTATGTGAATCTTATTGTTGCCTATGTTGGCTCATCTTTTGAAATACTTGGAAATCTTATATATTGTGGTTGTCCTTATGGCTCATTTAATTGTAACTCTTGAATCTTGTTGTTGCCTATGATGGCCTATTTATTTATTTCTTGGGTTTTATTCCCAATGCTATGTTGCAATCTTGTTATATACTTTTCACTATTCTGCCAAGTGAATGTTTATGCATGATATAGTTATTGGCCAATTGACAATGTAGTGTACATGAGTACAAACCACCCACAGGGCACTGGGGTTTTAGTCCCCCTTCCGGGCACTGGGGTTTTAGTCCCCCTGCCATTTTACATATTAGGCACTGGGGTTTTAGTCCCCCTGCCACTTTTTAGGCACTGGGGTTTTAGTCCCCTGCCATTGGTGAGGTCCGGTAGGTGCCTCACCCTACATTGAGAGGATGTTGAGTCATAATTTATATTCATGCAAATGTGATAATTGTTGATATTTAAATGTGGCAGTTTCTCTCTCTCATATTCATATATTTGCCTCATTTCTTTTGAAATCTCTTATTGTAGAGAATCTTTTATATTGCAAAGCTTTTTATTGTTATTTGTCCTATTCCTTTTTATTAACACATACCTTGTTTTATCTTTCTCTTGCTGGATGACCCCAACCATCCAGGTTAGGAATCAGAGTGCGCATGGAAGCTTGGTGAACCTAAGGCTAAGGATAAGGACAAGAAGGAAAGGATCATATAGTATATGATCATAGTTGTTTTTATGTTATGTAGATGTTTGTTTGGAGACAATGTTGTTTTAGTTAAGTTTTCCTCTACCTAGATCCTATGCTTGTATAAAGTTGTACTCCCATTTGGGAAATTTTATAATGTACTCTTTATACATTTTGAATTAATGTCAAGATTTAATTCTTCCGCTGCCACACTTTTGATGAATTGTTTATCATGTTTAATAGTAGAGACTTGGTCTTTACAGCATGGTATCAGAGCATCAAGGTAGTGAGATTCTTGACTAATTCAAAAATTGTCTCCCTAGGATATATAGTTTCCCTTTAGCTAGTTTTTCACCTTAGAGTTAACCTAGCATGAAAGTTTGATTTAGTATCCTAATAATAATTAATTAAAAAATAAAATTTGTCAACTTTTTGGTGAATTCTCTATTGAGAAGCTACTAGAGCAAGAAGTTGAAAGTGATGGTGTCTAGAAAGGGTCAGAGCTTGGGGGCTGGCAATATTTTCCTCCGCCCCACTAGCTTGGTCACGAGGACTCCTGAGCTCATATGACCTGGCCTGGCCTGATCTGAAACGGACAGCTCAAAATAGTCTACCCTTAGACATATTGCCTTATTGTTGAGTAACCTTTATAACTCTTATAAGATGATTTGATTTCTTTTCTCAAACAAAAATCATCTTGTAATCCCTAAGTATCTTATGTGAGCCTTAGATTTCCATGTTTAGGGTTTAATGTACCTTATGCTATACCTTGAGTTTGAAAGATAGAGTTTAGTAAGACTTTTAATGTTGGATCTTATACCCTTAAAATAGTTTGACTTAGTCAACCCTTTGAGTGGAAAGGTAGTGTTAGTACCTTGATAGATTTTGGGGTTGTTGATTTCGAGGATGAAATCCTCTTTAGGGGGTTGGAGTCCCTCAATGCCTTGAAATCAAGAAACTCTAACTCCTTAGACATGGGTTTAGTGGGAATTGAACAAACCTAATATGATTGTAATTCATCTTGTTTGTTTATGAGCAAATGAATAAGTCACATAATCCATATGCTTGAACCTTAATATACTCTTGATGCACATAATCATTAATTATTCATATGTGAATATACATAGTTTTGATTAAGTCACCCTAATGGTAAAATGTGTATGGTAAAATACACCCTAAGGATTCTTTAATATGTAATGGTCATGTTGACCTAAACCCTAAGATGTAATCATCTAGCCTTGACAACATATGTATATATACCTTTCATGCCTTTCATGATACTCTAGTGACATTAGGTGTCATCACATGATATACCTTAATGCATGTAAATGGATTATAATCCCTTAATCATAATTGTGACCCAATTATCAACACATGTTAGGCATATCACCTTCTTCACTAAAATACATCTCATTGATCATCTTATTGGTTTATGAATCAAATCACTAATATGATAATTAGTAATTTGATTCATATAATGTAGTAATTAGTGTTATAAGAGATAATGATTAGTGATGTCATGGATACGAGTATGTTAGATGTTGTGCCAATATATTCCTTGGAGATAAGCCTTACACCTTTAGTCTTGTTATTAGATTAATAATTTGTTGGATAAAATTATATGTCATAATCCCACATGATGTAGTTATTAGATAATAATATTGAGTTATTTAGGTTTTGACCTAATACATTAATTGATGTTGAAATGGCTTAGTAAACCCTAATTGTGCTTAAAACCCTGATGAGGGAGATACCCGTGATATAATATTAAGATATAATTGTTTTGAATAAAATGTGGCACAAGTGATAGTATAATAGATATGCTGCCTTTTCATGATAAATTTTATGCACAAGATGTTAATTTGAGTTTGATTAAAGGCTATAGGTTTTGTGGAAACCTTAGTAACACCTGACTTATGTAGGTTTTATGTGGTACCCTAGATTAAGGGTTATAACCTAGTGTTTAAGGTTGGGTTGTTGCACACTCACCCTCTCATTCCTCTTGTTGTGATTTCGGGGACGAAATCCTCTTTAAGGGGTGGTGTGCTGTAACATACTGAAACTCAGGGTCTTCCCTGCAATTTACCCACTTGTGAGATTTTCTTGACCTTCGAGTTCATTTGGACCGTTTCCATAAATTTCCCATCCTTTTTGATCATTTTTGTACTCCTTGTGCATTTTGAGCATAATTTGATGTTGAAATCACTATTTACCCTCATTTATGTAAATTGAGGGGTGTTTGCACAAATAACCCACATTAGGAGATAAGTTAGGGTTAATTATGTAATTTGGTCTTTAATGGGATAATATAGTAGATAATATTTAATTGGAGCTATTTTGGATAAATATATTAATAATAATATGTAATGTAATTAATTATGAGTATAATTAACCTTTATTGTTTCTCTCTCCTCGAAATATGATTTTAATTCATATTAATATGTAATTTTGTTGAGAAATGATTATTTGTACCCTAATGTGTTTTATATCTCGAGATTACTTACATGTTTCTCATTAATAGGCTTTTTTCATATAATTCCTTGATTTTAATATATTATTATACTCTTTTATGAGCTATATATTTATTTAGGGTCTTATTATGTATTAAATGTGGATTTAATTGCATAGCATTGTAGAATGCGTCATGATGAACCCATGGTCCAAATTTGGTGGCTTTTGGAGTTCATTTGACCCCCCCCAAATTGAGTTTATAAGCTTTTAATATAGTGTCACTATAGTTATTAGGTTTATCTCATTGATTTCATTTATAACGCTATAGTTCCGTTTATTTTCATCCGTCACGCGTTACAGCGGGTAATCCAGTCTTACATGTGCAATCGTAGTCGTCGATCTGTGATCCATCGGAGGGGGGATCATCCCCTTCCTCCAGCCGTTCGTGAGTCTGGGAGCAACCCCGACTCCCTGGATTCTTCCTATCGTTCTCCCTCTGTGATCAATGGTGTTGCCCCATTCTTCGCCCGTTGTCTTCGTCACGTCTCTCCGAGTCCAACATGCTATCACTCGATGCCTACCTCTCACTAGTCATGAAACGCCCAAATGAGCCTCTCTCCTCCTCTCCACCATGGAATCACAGAAGCCAGCCTCGACCGCCCCAACGCCTATATAAGGCTGTAGAAATGACCCTCAGGTTTCGAGCCCTCTTCCTCCTCCTTCAATTTCACCTCTCCATGACCGAGGCAGCCTGACCTACTCGATCTTCTTCCCCGGAAACGACGACCTGCTTCTTGCACCTCCGACCACCTCGGGTCAATTAGACGCTAGGTAACCAACTCCGACACCCGCTCTTCCCCTCTCCACTCTCAGTTTATCTCGCGACGCCCCCAAACACCGGGTCCTATAGACCACCGGTGAAGGTCCGCCGCCGCCACCTGATTTAGAGCTTTTGAGCTCCTCCGACCTCACCGCAACCCGCTTTGACCTCGCCTCATGTCAGCGAGTGTGGTGGTGGCCTAGAACGGCAGTTTTCCCATTGGTTTTCGATGCTTTGGATCGCCGGTCTTCTTTCTCTGTTCTCGACCATCGGCGGAGCTCTCTCGGAGCTTCTGAGCACTGCGAGACCCATTGTTGGGCTCGGCATGCTCGTCGAGCGATGGGGATCTCGCTGAGGGGTCTAGTTTTCCCTGGGCAGTTGCTAGCTCTCAATGCGAGCACGCTTCCCCCCCCCCCCCCCCCCCTATTTCACTGCTCGCGCCCTGACCTAGGCTGGAAGAAGCCAGGTCGTGGAATGACCAATAGGGTCACCCACAGGCAATGTAGCAGATTTCATACGCAGGGGCACTCTCGTCTTTTCATTCTGAGTTTTTGTTTCTCGCTGGCTAGCAATCGATGGTTCCAAATGACCTTATTGCCCTCATCGTTTCAATTGGTTTGTTTTAACGAGCAAGGGCATTTTGGTCCTTTCATCTATAATTTACATCGAGTTTCATTTTTATTTAAATACCTGCCACACTATAGTTTTCCTAATTTCTGATTGGCTTGATTTACTTAATTCATAGTAAATCAACCGTTGGTCAGAAAAATATGAATAAATAGTCGATGGAAAGGATTTTTAATGTAGAATATGATTTTGTGGTTTTTGAAGCCTGATTCTAAAGTATTTTTTGAAGTTTTCCTAAGATAATCTTTTAATGGTTTAAACGTTCTAAAATACCTAATTAATTCATCTAAAACCCAAATGAGGAAATAAAATATGTTTTCTTATTCAGGAGAATATGACTTATCGTTTGGGCTTGGTTTTGAACCCTAAATCGTGGCTTTGTAAAATTAGGGTTTTTCCTATGGTATATGTCCTTATATATACTAATACATGATAATGTTTATAACTAGGATATGTGGATGGTTGCAATCAACTTGGTGAATTTTTATGGTAAATAATTATATACAGGTATGTGGCTCCTATGTATGTGCACCCTATTCTAGTATGTGGCTCCTATGTATGTGCACCCTATTCTAGTATGTGATCCCTATGTATGTGAGACCTATTTCAGTATGGGATGCCTATTTTTGGTATGTGAAATCTATGTGGAATTTATAATGTGCAAATCACGCCTATCCTTATGTTGTGCTTTTATCCATCCCCACCATCATTATTGTGCTAGCCTGATTATCCCTCTAATTGCATTTATTGGCTCTTTACTTATTTTATCCTTCTAATGCCATTGTGGATCATTCAGTTGAATTATGTGAATCTTATTGTTGCCTATGTTGGCTCATCTTTTGAAATACTTGGAAATCTTATATATTTTGGTTGTCCTTGTGGCTCATTTAATTATAACTCTTGAATCTTGTTGTTGCCTATGATGGCCTATTTATTTATTTCTTGGGTTTTATTCCCAATGCTATGTTGCAATCTTGTTATATACTTTTCACTATGCTGCCAAGTGAATGTTTTTGCATGATATAGTTATTGGCCAATTGACAATGTAGTGTACATGAGTACAAACCACCCACATGGCACTGGGGTTTTAGTCCCCCTGCCAGGCACTGGGGTTTTAGTCCCCCTGCCATTTTATATATTAGGCACTGGGGTTTTAGTCCCCCTGCCACTTTTTAGGCAATGGGGTTTTAGTCCCCCTGCCCTTGGTGAGGTCCGGTAGGTGCCTCACCCTACATTGAGAGGATGTTGAGTCATAATTTATATTCATGCAAATGTGATAATTGTTGATATTTAAATGTGGCAGTTTCTCTCTCTCATATTCATATATTTGCCTCATTTCTTTTGAAATCTCTTATTGTAGAGAATCTTTTATATTGCAAAGATTTTTATTGTTATTTGTCCTATTCCTTTTTATTAACACATACCTTGTTTTATCTTTCTCTTGCTGGATGACCCCAACCATCCAGATTAGGAATCAGAGTGCGCATGGAAGCTTGGTGAACCTAAGGCTAAGGATAAGGACAAGAAGGAAAGGATCATATAGTATATGATCATAGTTGTTTTTATGTTATGTAGATGTTTGTTTGGAGACAGTGTTGTTTTAGTTAAGTTTTCCTCTACCTAGATCCTATGCTTGTATAAAGTTGTACTCCCATTTGGAAAATTTTATAATGTACTCTTTATACAATTTGAATTAATGTCAAGATTTAATTCTTCCGCTGCCACACTTTTGATGAATTTTTTATCATGTTTAATAGTAGAGACTTGGTCTTTACATGAGTTTTCCTTCTTGGTCCTTTCATAAAGGCCATCACTTCTTTTTAGATCCCGCACATCATATATATCAATTCTATATCTTGGTATCATAGACCTAAGATAAAGAAGCATTTTAAGTTTATTTCATGATACCTGTGGTAGAGACTTCCATCCCCTCCCTCTTCTTTAGTTCATCTATGTAGAGAGGGCAATTTCCCTTCCAATGTCCTAGCACATGACAATGGTGACATTTGCCTCCCTTGTTCACCCCTCCCTTAGCTTTGAGTGTTGAAGATGACTTGGGCTGTTGGCTAGCATTAGAACCTTTCTTTGCTTTGCCCTTGCCTTTAGACTTTCCCTTCTTTCTATTGATCATCATCATAGATTTGGGTTTGTCTTTCTTCATATGTGCCTTGGTTGTCCTCAACATGCCCAACAACTCTGTCAGTGACCTGACAAAGTTGTTCATGTTGTAGTTCATCACAAACTGACTGTAGGATTCTGGCAATGATTGCAGTATCACATCAGTAGCCAACTCTTGGCTCTGATGGAATCCCAGGCGAGTTAGGTTCTCCACATACCCAATCATCTTGAGTGTATGAGGGCCTATTAGATCTCCTTCTGTCATGACGCACTTGAACAATGCCTTGGTGACATCATATTTCTCTTGTCATGCCTGATATTGATACATGTTCTTGAGATGTCGAACCATCTTAATGACGTCCATGTTCTCATGTTGTCTCTGCAACTCATAGTTCATTGAGCACAACATCAAGCACTTCACATTAATGGCATCCTCAGTATGCTTCATGTAAGCATCCCTTTCAACCTTTGGTGCAGTGGGAATGGGTTCTTCTGGCTCTGGTGTATCTAGGACATAGAGCTTTCACTCTTGAGTAAGAACAATTCTCAACATCCTAAACCAGTTGTGGAAGTTGTTCCCATTTAGCTTGTCCTTCTCATGGACCGATCACAACGAAAAGTGATTGTTGTTGATAGCCATTTATTCTACAAAAAGGAAATTTGCAAATTGTTTCCAAAACTCTTTTGATTTGATTTGATTTGCTTTGAAAATTGGCGATGTTTAATTAGGTCTTTGATTAATGTTCACTTCTCACTTTTTTATCTCAAATTGATAACCCTCATTATCAATTTGGAAGATTGCAACATACAACCTTCTAGTGAGCAAGATCTTGATTTCATCTAAGCCATGGACCAACAAGGGCTGTCACCCACAACTAGAATCTTTTAGATAGGCAACTTTTGCCAATTGCATCATATGCGATTCTTGATAGATGCCATGCACAACTCCTTGCCATGTTCATCTTTATGCCTCTAGGTGCTTGATCCGATCAAGGTCACCTTGTTAAGTCCAACCCAAAAGCCAACACAATGAATATGCACCCTGCAAAGGCAGACCCACATATTCACCATCACACTTCCACAAGATAGACAGTGCACCACGCGAAGGCATGCCCACACTTAGTTGATCAAGCTTTTCATGTTGGCTACTTTTGGAAGGCATCTTGAACTTAATATGTTTGTTAAGGGGTTTTAATATGCTTATATATGCATATATGTATCCAATAACCACATATATAGTACGTATCATATACATGCTATATCCCACAAATGAAAACATGCAATAATGACAAAGCAATGATTATGGCCATCCTATTATAGTTCCTTAGAGACACAAGGAACTACAGTCATCTAAGGACTACATCACATGCAACCTGTTATTGATAAAGATATGTGCTTGCCAATCCAGGTTGACTGGTTCAAACTTTGAATCGTTCAAATTGCCTCTTGGTCGGTCGGTTGGTCTCCTCCAGTCGGTCGTCTGGCTCCTCCAGCTGATTGTCTGGCTCCTCCAGACGGTCATCTAGCTCATCCAGATGGTTAGCTTGCCTGGTCATCGGGGCTTCTCATCAGTCCACCAACTTCTCCTCAGTCGGTCATCTTGGTCCATCAAGCAGTCATCTTCAATCTTCGTCATAACAAGAAATAAAGATAATCCTATTTTACATAATCTTTGTGAAACCTCGAGTTACATTCAAGGGGAGTTAGGTAGAAGAGAATCTTAAGTTATCTCGACTTACATGTAGAATATAAGAAGAGGGATCAGTGCGCAGACCATAAACCCATAACCAACAGATCGCAACAACATCTATGTAATGGGAAGGATTGTTTTAGTGAGTTATACCTAGTCTTGAGGGTTTCTCAGTGACTATACCTCAAAGAAAGTGCGATCTTAAACCACTTGTCTTTGACGATGTCTGTGCAACTCATGGTCTTGACTCGGACTATGGTTGATTGTCATCCTCCTGAACGACAGAAGTCTCCCACCTCTAGATAGTCCACACAGACTACCAAAAACTCTAGTAATCCTGGAGAACAGACTAGAAGGAGTTGTCCCCTTCTGTTGGTGTACTAGTCATAAACACACTCTCCTACAACTAGTTGTTTTTCTACAGTTGTCTTTCCCTCGCTGTTCCTCCCTGGACAGGTAGAACTTGCTTGTGCTCTCTTGGTTACTAAAACTGGAGAGGACAACAACTTTATAGAGAAAATCATGTTCTGAGTTGTGTCTATTGTGTCTCTAGAGAAGCCCCCTATACCCCTCTATTTATAGTAGAGGGAAGGGTCAGGGTTCCCAGTCTGTGTGGGAGTAGAAGGGTCCATATTTTTCCATGAATAATTTACACTACGATAGAAAGATCGGTTCACTAGCAATCGGTTGGCATAGTGAATCGGTCGGTTGGCATAGTGAACTGGGTGGTTCACAAGCCCGATATGCTTGCAATTGACTTTCATAATTTGTTTCTAATTAATGCAAATATTAATTCTTGTCCCAATCGAATTGAACAAGTGAAATGGGAAACTTTTCTCACAAACCAAGAAACCCAACACATGCTCATTTAGCCCAAGTGAACCGATCGGTTCACTAGAGTGAACTGGTCGTCCCACTGACCATGAGCTGATCGGTTCACCCAGTGAACTACTTGGTTTGTGGTCCAGATTGTGCCGAACTCAGTCAATTCAGTTCTCAATCAGTTTGACACTCTAATCGGTTGGCTCAACACTTGAACATAATGATTCTGAGTCAAGTCTATTGATTGAATGTTTGATTGAGTGCCCAAACACTTTAATAATCAATCCAAACATCATTCATGGATAAACTCCTCTTCCAGGTGAATCCTATGTGTGTGACCCTATAGGTCCCATATCACGTTGGCAGTGAATGTCCATAACTAGCTTATAACATCACATGCAAAGATAGGTGCCTAGTCGCTCGTCAGTGCTACCCAAGTGATATGGAAAGTTGGAGAACAACTTTCAATCCTACAGTCTATGATTGGTGTTCTAGTGAATGTATAATTCCTTTATCTCTGATATCCTGAATGAACTCAAGGCATGGAGTTGCCATCCTTTCAATGTTCATTCATGTTTCTTGAACTAAATCAGACTGTCTGAGATATAATAAACTCAATATCATATATTGATTCACATGTGCATGCACATGCTATTCTCAATCTCGCTTATCAAGTGGCCTAGACATCATACTCCCTTAGGAGGGACAAATCCCATATCTATCACTCACAATCTATCTCATGTGTCAAAGCCACCCAATCATCACCTTTATAGCATCCCATGTTTCATGACTGCATTTGATGATGTCAAAGTGTAGCCAATCACATTCAATGAGTGTAGTGATCTCAGGTCTAAGAATCAAAATCACCACCATCACTATGAGAGATGATTCTGACTACCATGTCATGGTTCCACGTGCCAACGAAAATAATTTTTTTATCTAACTACAAACCCATAACCAACAGATCACATCAATAACTATGCACTAGGAAAGATAGTTTAGCGAGATAAACCTAGTCCTAAGTCTTGCTCAGTGATAATACCTAGCAGCTAGTGTGGCCTTCAACCACCTTATCTTTGACGGTGTCTGTGTAGCTCCTGGTCTTAACCTGAACTGTGGTTGACGGTCGTCCTCCTGAGCGGCAGAAATCTCCCACCTCTATAGATAGTCCACACAGACTACCGAGAACTCTAGTCATTATGATGAATGGACTAGAAGGAGTTGTCCCCTTCTGTCGGCGTACTAGTCCCCGACACACCGTCCCATAACCAATTGCTATTCTACAGTTGTCTTTCCCTCACTGTTCCTCCCTGGACGAGTAGAACTTGCTTGGGCTCTCTCAATTTTCAAAACTAGAGATGACAACAACTTTGTAGAGTAACTGATATTCTGAGTTGTGTGTTATGAGAAGCCCCCTGTACCCCTCTAATTATAGTAGAGGGCAGGGTCAGGGTTCCCAGTCTGTGCGGGAGTAGAAGGGTTAGGATTATCTATGAATGGTTTGCATTGTGGTAGGAAAACAAGTCGGTTCACTAAGTGAACTAGTCAGTTGGCATAGTGAACTGGGCGGTTCACAAGCCAGACCTACTTGCAATTGACTTTCCTAATTCATTTCTAATTAATGCAAATATTAATTCTTGTCCCAATTGAATTGAACAAGTGAAATAGGAAACTTTTCTCATGAACTGGGAAACACAACACTTGCTTGTTTGGTCCAAGTGAACCGATCAGTTCACCAGAGTGAACCGATCATCTCACTAACCATGTGCGATCAGTTCATCCAATGAACTAGTCAGTTGATGGTCCAGTTTGTGCATAACTCAGTCAATTTAGTTCTCAATCAATCTGGCACTCTAATCAGTTGGTTCAACACTTGAACTTGATGATTCTGAGTCAAGTCTATTGATTGAATGTTTAATTGAGTACCTAAACACTTTAGTAATAAATCTAAACATCATTCATGGATAAACTCCTTTTCCAAGTTAATCCTATGTGTTTGACCCTATAGGTCCCATTTCACGTTGGCAGTGAATGTCCATAACTAATTTATGACTTCACTAGCAGAGAGTGGTGCCTAGTCGCACATCAGTGCTGCACAAGTGAAAAGGAAAGTTGGAGAACAACTTTCAACCTACAATCTATGATTGGTGTTACAGTGAATGTTTAGTTCCTTTGTCATAGATATCCAGATTGAAATCGAAGCATGGACTTGTCATCCTCTACAAATGTTCAATCCATCTTGAACTAGAGAAGATTGTCTGAGATATATACAAGCTCAATATCATATATTGACTCACATGTACATGGCCATGTATTTCTCAGTCCTGCTTATCAAGTGGCCAAGATATCATACTCCCTTAGGAGGAACAAATTCCATATCTATCACTCACATTCAAAACCCCATGTGTCAAAGCCACCCAATCACCACCTTTATAACAATCCATATTTTAAGAATGCGTTTGATGATGCCAAAGTGTACCAACACACGTGATGAATGCAGTGATTTCAGGTCTGAGAACCACAGTCACCACCAATACTATAAGAGATGATCCTAACTAACCAAGTGTGGTTTTCATACATCACTCTTATGGTGGGTCTGTCTGGTATACTACTCTCTAACATGTATGTATGTGCTTGGTTTGATATCATATATCATGACTGATGAGATTCTGTCATCAACCAACACACACTCTAGTCTTATGTATTATTGATGTCTATGGATATTTCCACAATAATAACCAACTAGGGACATAACAAGAATGTATACTCTTAACATATGTATGATCTCATTGTTCAGGTCATTAACTTGAGGACATACATCATTAAGTAAAATCATTATATGACTAACTCTATGGGCATACATACCAAAAAATAGATCCTTAATATCAAGCATATGCATTTTGTACTATATTTGGTGGTATCAAAACAAGGTGATTTTTTATGATTGGGATCTGAATCCTAACAACTTATGATCTATTATCCTTTCTGAATTCAGGCTGCTGTTGTCTTCAGATGATTTGGGTGTCGGTGTATGTTTCCTTTGAGAAAGCTATTAACTAGTGTTCTAGTCACATAAATCCCCTCTTTTTTGATGTTCTCACTTGGTTTTCCTATTTGTTTTGAAGGGGAGATATAAGTATGATTTTGTTGTTAGTTCTAAAGATGATGGTTCTTTTCTCTCTAGTACCTCTTGTGTTGAAGCGTTGATCTGGTTTTATCTTTCATCCATGCAATCTGGCCTTAAGGGTATATGTTCTATTTTTTTCCTAAAAGTTTGGAGATATAGTTCTTATTATCTTTTGTTTTCAAAGATATGATGATCTTATGAGGTAGAGCTATTTTATCAACATTCCTTTATCCATATCTGGTTATGAGCTTATTATGTTGGGGGCGGTCTATGAGTCTTGAGCTATGGAAAAATTTTGTTTAGATGTTCATGACAATTGGCTTGTTTCTCCGTATATTCCTTCTCTTTTTGTCCCCTGTACATACTCTCTCTTTAGTTTTCCCTTTAGCTTACCTTTCTGAATAGCCCTCTGCCCTAGCTATTCGTTTTTGTATATGGACTAGATAGTTTCTTGGGATCATGTGTGGTGTTCTGGGACCCACCTGTACATGAGGTAATAAAAGGTAACACACTTTCTTGACAAAATAAAGATAAGAGTGGATTCAATTTTCATATAATCAATAATGGATGTTTCATATAAAAGATAACACTTTTTATGACTGTGCCCAAATGTCTCATGATTTATATTGATGAGTTCTAGAGACAAGTGTATACAATGTAAATACCTAAAAGATAAATGTAACGACTGGGTCCATTTCCCATGGATCTAGTAGAGTTTCAGGAATGACGACTAGCCCCACAATCCATCACTAGCCTTAACCGCGTGATTTTTCCTCACTCACGTACAAGCTGGGGCCAACTTTCTGACTGGTCACCCATCCTAGTACTACTCTAAGACAAGCACACTTAATTATGGAGTTTTATAGTGATGGGCTCCCAGAAAAGGAGGTGCACCTTAGTGATATGGGTAGTCCAATCATTCCTTTTAAGATCATCTTATATAAGGCCTCAAATCCTAGGACCTTATAATCTCCCCCACTTAGACTCTTGATGTCCTCGTCAAGGCTCAACTATATGGCCTCATAATTTATCCCCATTTTAGTGAAGACCCAAATGGCCCATGTACACCCAGCTCCTGACTGCAGCTACCAATGCAAGGGAAACTCTCTCGACTGGGATAGCCCTTTCAAACATGCCTGTACACTACCAGTGCATGAGCAACTCCATCAACTTGGATAGCCCTTTTCAACATGCGTGGACCGCACAAATCAAAGACTGGCATGCCACAGGCCCATGTGGGCCCCACCTATTGGAGAGGAATTGGCTCTGATACCATTTGTAATGACTGGGTCCATTTCCCATGGCTCTAGTAGAGTTTTAGGAATGATGACTGACCCAACAAACCACCACTAGCCTTAACTGTGTACTTTTTCCTCACTCACGTGCAAGATGGGGTCAACTTCCCGACTGGTCACCCATCCTAGTATGACTCCAAGCCAAGCACACTTAACTATGGAGTTCTTTAGTGATGGGCTCCCAAAAAAGGAGGTGTGATGCAGCCCTATTTTAGGGCTCCATCCTGTGCTATTTTGTATATAAGTTGCATCTAAACATGTTAGATTACAAGTATTCTCCCCCAATTTGATTATCATTGCAAATACGCTTATGGATGTTCTTTGCGCTGTTTTTCAGGTACTTTGACCACAATGGATGGACGAGTGTGATGGAGGGACCCAAAGGAGGCCCCAAAGATCCCCCAACCTACCTTAGTGGCCAAGGATCATCTCCAAGCAAAAACATCCAAGAATTATGAAGTTTGAAGCCATGCTAGCACTAGAAGACCCCAGCACGGCCGTGCTGGCAATTGAGCAAATTACAGGTTGATCGACAAATTTTGGAGTTCAAGCAAGTCAGTCACCACGGCCGTGTTGCCCAGCACGGCCGTGCTACGAAGACCACAACACGGCCGTGCTGACCAAAACGGCCGTGCTAGATGAAGATGAAACGGGTGTGCTGCTCAGAACGACCTCCTCCCAACTCCGCCACTACAGTCGTGCTACCCAGCACGGCCGTTCTACCTAATACCCAACATGACCGTTTTGCCCAAAACGGCCGTGCCACCAGCCTCCGTTTCACCCATCAACCTGTTAGGTTAACACTTAGCCAAAATGGCCGTTCTCCTCCACCACGGCCGTATCGACTCCTACCCAGCACGACCGTGCTACCCAAAACGGCCGTGCCACCCCCCAAAACCTATACAACTTTCACTGTCTTTCCTTTTTTACCCCCACTCAACCCTAGCTCCTATATAAGCACTAGTTGCTTCTATGGCTACAAAGAGCGCACCCCTAGCCGACCCTAGCTGCTGCTCTTGCATCCTTTTCTCCAATCCACCCATTTCCTTGCAATCCACCCCATTTCCATCCATTTTCCACTCATTTCCACCATAGAAACCTAGTTTCTCTAGGTTTCTATCCATCCATTCCACCATTTTCATGCACCCCTGCACCTTTGGAGGAGGGAGGTCGACTGCAGCTGCTTGGAGGTGAAGAAGGAGGCCACTACATCGAGCTTCATGGCGTTTTCCCTTCTTATATCCCCTTCTTTTCCTAGTTTGATCATGTATAGCTAAGCCCCCTTGGGTGGGCTGTTTGGGACAAAAATGTGACTTTGATACCATGTTGGGGAAATATAATTTGTAATGAACATATTTCATTTCTATGATGATTGCCTTTGCTTATATCTCATTTCCCATTACTTGTGCATGTGGTTGTTGTTTAATTACATTAATTGCTTGCCTTGTGGTGTTTGAAGACATTTGTCTCTAGGATGTTTTGGTTTCTATGTAGCTATCATAGGATTGGCTCCTAGGTCCTTAATTCGGATCCCTAGCTAGCCCCCTATCTTCCTACATAATCACCTTCTTCCTACATGCAAATGTGAGTTCTAAGTGACTAGTATAAGTGTGATTAGTGCAATTGCCTAGGACTTCCTAAAGGCTGAGGTGGCTAGTGGCATGAGGTCAAATACCCTCATCTCTACTCCCATCCTTACCCTCGGTCCTCAATTGACTAATACCACTTATCCTAGAGACCTAGACTTGGTACGTCCTATGAGAATTACACTTAGCCCTAGTTCTCCAATTAGTAGCTTAGGGTACATTCTCATAGCACCTACTTTGTTGTTTGGTTTGGTAATCTAGAATGAGTTATGTTAATTGCTTATTATGGTGACATCCCCCAACTAATGTCAAGGTCACATTCCCAAACGGCCCACCTCCGTCATCTAATTGCTTAAAACCCTAATTGCCTAGTTTGCTTGTTAATGCTAGTGTAGTTCATTTGCTTTAGTTAACTTAGTTAATTGCCTAGTTTTGTTAGCTAAGTGGTAATTTAGGTTTTTGATCTTGATTAGTGGTTACTTGGGTTCTTATTTGCTAGTTGCTTGCTTAGTCTAGTATAGTCTGTTCTTGCTCTTATTTAGATAGCTTGTTAACTCATATTTCTAATTTAGTCTTTTGATAACTTAGTTTCATATTGCTTTTCATACTTGCTCTCTTAGCGTAATTAACAACCAATCAACCTTAAAACCCTAAAAACCCTACTCTCCGCACTAGGAACATAGCTCACGCCATTTAACTCTAGTGCCCCCTTTATCCTCGCAGATTGACCCCGTACTTGCCACCTCACCTATACTAGGACACGACCCCGTGCGCTTGCGGGTGTAATGTCTTAGTAGAAGTAGGTAGTTAGTGTGGGACCATACAAATTTCAAAAGCAAAAGATCCCATCTCATCCCGTGCCTCCCGACCTCGTGGATTGCACTTGTTGCAAGCCTCTAGCGGGAGCGCACCAAGCTTTCTGGCACCGTTGCCGGGGATAGAGGCACTCGGCCTAGTTAGATAGTGTAGCTTAGCCTTTCCTTTTGCCCTCACCATTGCTATTCTTTATTCTTTGTGTTACTCTTACATATTGGTTCGCTAACTTGGCTCCTTGTTGTTTGTTTGTGACGTGCGCAGGTGACAGCTGTGCATGCGTAGTACGCGTTCGTCTTGCACCGACTTGGTGGTTTACGACCCCGAGATTGGGAGGAGAAGACGTCAAGCTCGCCGCAACCTACACCGAGAGGCCGAGATGGCCGAGAACAACCCACCACCGGATGTTCCACCTCCACCACCGCACCGCCCGCTTCATGAGTATTTCACGCCGGGGAACTACAATTCCCCCATAGCCACGCTCGTGGATCAGATGCCCGGTCAGCAGTTCTCCATTCCGCCAGCACTCTTGGGACTTCTGCCCACATACTACAGAATGGAGAACGAAAATCCTTATCACCATATAGACGCGTTCTTAGAAACGTGCTCGACCTTCCGCACGCCTGCTGCCACCGATGACTCGATCCGCAGAACGCTCTTTCCTTTCTCCCTCAAGGAGAAAGCCAAGGAGTGGTACGTCTCGAGGCCAGAGCTCGTCACATGGAATGAAGTAAAGAATGAGTTTCTGAAGAAGTTCTTTCCGATAGCCAAGTTATCCTACATGAGAAGGTGCATCACATCCTTCACCCAAAAAGAGAACGAACCCTTCCATGAGGCATGGGAGAGGTTCCAGAAGTTGCTCCGTGACTGCCCTCATCATGAGGTCCCACTTTGGTAGCTGGTTCAAGCCTTCTACACCGGGCTTGAGGAGCAGAGCCAAAACAATGTAGATTCTTCTTACGGGGGCACGTTCATGGCAAAGCCGCCCGAGGACTCATGGCCACTGTTTGAACATCTCGCCGAGAATTCTCGCCACCGAGCTTCCACTAAGGGGGGGCATTGCGATCGGAACTACATTCCCCAACCATCCTCCGTGGCTCCTGCACGCAATACCACCAACCCCGATCTAATGAAAATGATGGCAGATATGATGCAAATGATGAAGAATCAAGTGGGTGGCTCTTCTAGCCAACCCACGATGGCTGTGGAGACTGTAGACGAGGAAGTTAACGCCTTACATTCCTTTGGTGGCCACAACAACCAGGGCCCAATGTCCCAATCCTACACTCTTGAGTGGAGGAACCATCCAAATTTCTCGTGGAAACAACATAATGAAGATGGACAAGGGCAGGGACAACAGAAGCCACGCTACTATTCAAAGTTCGAAGAGGAAGTACTGGGAAGATTGAGGAATCTATATGAGGTAAAGAGAGAGGTGTCTTCTCAAGGACAAAACATCAGCCGTCTTGAGCAAAGGCTCGATCAAATTTCTATCTCACTTGCTCGTCGCGAAGAGGGGAGACTACCATCTCAACCTACAACCAATCCTAATAGCGATGGTAGTTATGTGAACGCCACCCAAGCCGCATACATCCCACCACGTGGCCAAGCAACCTCACTTCCACAATATCAAGGACCACCACACCCATATGCTCCGCCATCTCACCAACCCCCGCCAAACTACCAATACCCACCACCACCTCCACATACTTACCAACCTCCACCTCCACCACAACCAACTTGCACACTCCAAAATCCTAATCCTCCCCAACAAAGACCGCCACCACCTCCATCCTCACAAGCTCCCCCTTCTTCACATGAGCAAGTGAGTATGATCACTATCATATGGGGTGAAGAAACTGCTTAAGGTTTTGGAAAAAGGGAAAAGAAAGTGAAAGAGGTTGGAAGCAAAGTCCCGATACTTGAGGGATCTATCAAAGATAAAGGACACTCTGAAGAAATTGCCACCCAAGCACCACCAAGGAATGCTAAGTGCACCCGGATTGCTACTGCACCCGACGTGAATGTAGAGGCACTCTCATTGGTTCCACCCATAATCGGAGATACAAAAATTGCAACAGATATAGCTCAGCCAGCGGTTGGTGACGATGTCACGTCTACTATTTCACACACCATGGACATAGCAGCGCTTGAAGCCATATCCTTATGGGAACCAAGACCTTTACATGAGACGAGCGTCACCATCACCCCTCCACAAGTCCCAGCAAGTACAGTGGAGATAGTTGAGGAAGACGGAAAGCAATCCCATGAAGGTTGGACTCTCCAAAAAAGGGACGGAAATGGCATGAATCTCCTAGGAAACTTGAACCGGAGAGCAATAGGCATTACATCACTCTTTTCATTGATGAAGGACATATGCATGGGAAGGAAAAAGTTAGTGCTACTTCTGGTCGAGGAGATTGTTGCCTCGAAATCTGTAAACTTTATCTATGACATTGGTTTCCCAGAGAAAAGAGGTGATCTGGGAGTGCCTCTGATTTCTTGCTACATTGGCACACAGCCCATCGAGCACGCTCTCATTGACTTAGGTGCAGGGACAAGCCTCATGCCATGGAGCATGTACCTACGGCTTGGCCTAAACAAAATGAAACCAGTGGAGTGTGCTATTATCTTGGGTGACGGAACCAAGCGGAGACCATTGGGAATCATGCAGAACACAATAGTGTCGATGGATGAAAGGGTGAACATTGCCTATGTGACCGATTTCCTGATAGTGGACACTGCACCCGTTGATGGGGAAGAGTACCTCATATTGGGTAGGCCCTTCCTATCCTCCGCATGCGCAGAAATCAACATCCGCAAGGGCACAGTGACGGTTACTTATATGAGGAAAAAGTTTGACTTCTTCATGTTCACCAAAGAAGAGAGAGACAAGCTGGCAAATGAAGACTTCGGAGAGAGTTTGTGCTACCGTGACCCTCTGGAGCTGTGGAGATCGATCCCATACTTCCATTCCATGTACACTCCTTGGGACGAAGCGCATGTCGTCAGAGCGCTTGACAGGATCACCGTGGAAGAGAAGGAGGGCACCATGGGTGTCAATACATGATGAAAAAGAGCAACAAGCCCGGCTGAAGGTGTTAAATTTAGCGCTAGTGGGAGGCAACCCACGTGGTTTGAGATTCTCGAACCCTTCTTTTGATACTTTAGTTTTGTTTTACACAAATACACACACGCACACTTGTGCTTGATAGTTTTGTTTTTAGTTTTGATGAAATGACAGGTTGAACAGGTCCAAGCTGAAGATTGAGGCACAGTCAGTCAAGGTGGTGGATATCCCACTAAGAAAAGCTCACTCATGACGATTAAACGATGAGTTTCGAAGAGTTTTGATGAATTTTTGAAGTTTTGACATAAAAGAGAGTAGCACGGCCGTGCTGTTCAAAACGGCCGTGCTGGGACCACACCAACACGACCGTGCTGAAACGGAACGGCCGTGCTGACAAAGACGCTTTTTACAGGTAGATTGAAGAACTTGATCCCCGCCAGTACGGCCGTGCTGACCAAAATGGCCGTGTTGACCAAAACGACCGTGCTGGCCCATATAAACCTAAGATATACCCCGACCCAACACGACCCCCCGTTCATTTCTGTGACCCAAAACGGCCGTGCCGCGATGTCTGGCGACTAGGGCGAGTTCCCTACACCCCCAAATCATTTCCTCTTGCTCCCAAACTTCGGATTTGAGGTTCCTTTGGTCCCTAATTGTCTTCCCCAACCTCTAGCTTCGATTTCCACCGCTCATCACCACCGATTTCTCCAGCCACACGCAAATTCCGTCCCATCAGCCCGGAGCTGCGTTTTCCAGTGCAAGCTTCGTTCCTCGTTACAGAATCGTGCAATCATGAAGGGCATGGGCAAATCAATCAAGAAAGGAGTAGAGAAGACCACAAGCATCCTCACCGGTGGCAAAAGAAGGTCCAAACGAGCGACCGGTTCATAGCAGTCCGGCAACATCTCCTCACCGTCCAATTCGATTTCGCGTTCCTTTGGACGGTCGGCTTCGATGAGTGCTTCTCGACTACACTCTCCCTCAAGCGAGCATTTCTCCGATCCAAGCTACAACAACACTGGGGAAGAGGAGGAGGAAGAAGAAGAAGAGATGGAGAATCTGGTGGATTCTATTGAAGTCACTGCACTGGATCGTGAGCGAAGGGCTAAGAAAACCAATGAAGCTTCGTCCTCGCGCCTACCGCCATGAACAACTCAAGCAAGGCACTCGACATCATCTGCCCGACCTAGTGGAAGCAATGAAAGAGTGCCCTTGAACTTGGACACAAGTTCGGGGTCACATACATATCAAGAAGAAGAAGTGGATGATACTGAGAGCGAGGAATTGGAGGATGAACCAGTGGATATCCTATCGAGACTAGAGGAGGACAGATTCACATGGGCGGGAAAGCAACCAGAAGGAACCACTTATGGTAGAGGAATTGCAAGAAGCGGAGCCGTGAAACCCCTTCACCCCGAATGCATGACAAGAAGGGTGATTGCCACTAGATATGCATGTGGGCACACAATGGAAGCCATAGGCATCAATTTCAGTTTTGATTTTCATCTAAAACGCTGTGGTTTGTACGACATTTTAACTAAGGCCGAAGATGCATACTTGGAGATCACTCACGAGTTCTTCGCAACCTTAGAGAAGGTTCAGTATCGGGGAGAGGATGCTATCAAGTTTAAATTGAACGGGTCAACACATGTCCTCAACGCATCTCAGATCAATGCAATCTTTTCCCCTAACCCAGAAATGGCAAGGAAATTCGACGGGGGAAGATTTGATAAGAATGGTAAGACAGGTAACGCCAAGATGTGGAAGACGATCACAGGCGAATCCACTTTCTCTTCAGGGAAGTCCAAAACGAGCAAGATCCACAATCCACTCTTGAGATATTTACAAAAAGTGCTGGCAAATACCCTTTTTGGTTGCTATGATAATCAAGGATCGGGCACCCAGAAAGACATTTTTCTCATAGCTACAGTCGTATGTGAGGGGTTTGTGAATGTGGGAGCCATGTTTATTGATCATGTGAAGACAATTCCATCCAAGAGTAAAAACCCATTCATCATGGGAGGGATTGTCACCACTTTGGCGAGGGCATTGGGATGCAATTTAGAAGGGCTCACCAAGGTAGACAGAAGCAAATTTGTGGACTTAAACTATCTTGTGAGGTCACATATGATATCCCTCAAGGACAACAAAATTCTTTATGTGCTGAACCCCGGCTACCCTGGTATCTCTTTAGAACTTCCTTACCATACCCCCCTTTTGCTCAAGAATGCAGGGCCTGCGGATGATTTTCTCGATCATTTATCACGCTATGAGGAGGACACCCCTAGAGAGGGATACAGAGCACCAAGTGTAGCCCTACCTGATGAAGAGGGGGAAACAAATGTGCCAGAACAACAACGATCATTGGAGCATCCACGCCGCACAAGACCAAGAATGGAAGAGTTTGAGGCGCAGCCACCTTCGACAAATGCATATGATATGGCATCTATCCATGCACAGTTGGAGGAGATTCGGAAAATGCAACAGGACATGTGGTTGGATCAGAAACAGATGCATCACCAAATCAACCACATGTATCAGTACCAGCATGCGCAGACACAAAGAAACCCCCAATGGGGGGAGGATTTCTGGGGGTCAATTGCTAGCTACCAGGAGACATACCCGCCTCCACAGGCGGAGTACTGGGGCCACTACTACCAGCAACCTCCTCCACAGTCCGGCCCGTCGCAGGACCCCACACCACCACAACCATGATTTCTACCCTATCACCTCTAAGCTTTAGTTTCATGCTGAGGACAACATGGTTCAAAAGTTTGGGGTGGTAGGGCGGTAAGCCCTCTGTTTTCAGTTTATTTTGACAGTTGCTTGTTCCGCTTGATCATTATTTGTTTGATGTTTAACCCACCTAGTATAGATTGTCTTCTGCTTGCATCCATGCATGTCATGTAGCTTTCATTCTCGTCATTTTTTGCGTAATTTTTCAAAATTTCAGCCATGCATTGCATCTCATGTAGGTTTTTGCTAATTTTTTGCATGTTTTAGCTAGGATTTGCTTACTTTTTCCCTAAAATAGGTTTAGATGTGATTTTGTGCAAAGTGGCACCATTTTGCCCAATTTTGCCCAGACTTGAATATTCTTGCTCCAATAGGATGTTTTGACTTAATCTCCAATGTTTGAAATGAAATAAGTTTACTCTTGTGACAAATGCATGCTACGTTCTTAGATCTTATTGATATATGGTCTTGGTTATGACTTTTTACATGTGAACCACATCTCTTAAGTCTGTGAATGTGTTGGTTGAATCATGAATTGAGCAAGCGACAAACGCTTAAAGCCAATGGAATCACTTGGTAGAAATATGAATGTTGTGTTAATTCTATCATGTGATGTGATATTACTTGGTGAAGTGTTGAATTAGCTTTCATGTAGGGAATCATATATTGAAAACTACATTGATGACCCCTCTTTGATCCGACTTTTCTTCCACCATCTTCATACCCCTCCGCCTCATAAAAAGATGCCAAAGTGCACATATTAGCCGTGGCCACCTCCAAAAGTTTGGGGAGGCCACATCTTTACCTCCTCGCTTCACTCCATCCACCATATGCCCTATCTATACCAAGGGCAAAGAAAAAGAAAAAGAAAAAGAAAAGCAAAAATAAAATAAAAGGATGCTCCTGTTTAAGAGCATTCAAATAAAGAAAAGAAGAGTGTGTAAAAGCACTCCAAATCTTACCGCAACCCTTTCTTCTTCTTTTATACCCATTGAGCTAGAAAACATCAAATCTAGCTCACTTTACCCTTTCTACAGCCAAGTTGATCATCTAGTGTGGTTTGAAGCATAAGACCGAATGCATGAAAGTGAAACAACACTCCTAGTCACCTGTGATTAACATCAACATGAAACGGTTTACCCGGAATGACATAAAGGACATATGGACAACTTGTGTTTCTATGCTTTATATTTGAAGTTTGTATGCTCAGTGCTCAGTTCATGATTGGGTTGTGAAAGAAGGAGAGGAGAGATGTGAGACACATGCACTTAGTCATTTTCAAGACAATATATATTCAATAATCTTATGTTGCTTTGCATTTGTCATTTGTTTTTGTTGAAAAGAACGGAAAAGAGAGATTAAGTTGGAGCATACTTGAGGACAAGTATGTTTTAAGTTTGGGGTGGTGATGCAGCCCTATTTTAGGGCTCCATCCTGTGCTATTTTGTATATAAGTTGCATCTAAACATGTTAGATTACAAGTATTCTCCCCCAATTTGATTATCATTGCAAATACGCTTATGGATGTTCTTTGTGCTATTTTTCAGGTACTTTGACCACAATGGATGGACGAGTGTGATGGAGGGACCCAAAGGAGGCCCCAAAGCTCCCCCAACCTACCTTAGTGGCCAAGGATCGTCTCCAAGCAAAAACATCCAAGAATTATGAAGTTTGAAGCCATGCTAGCACTAGAAGACCCCAACACGGCCGTGGTGCCATGGAACGGCCGTGCTGGCAATTGAGCAAATTACAGGTTGATCGACAAATTTTGGAGTTCAAGCAAGTCAGTCACCACGACCGTGTTGCCCAGCACGGCCGTGCTACAAAGACCACAACACGGCCGTGCTGACCAAAACGGCCGTGCTAGATGAAGATGAAACGAGAGTGCTGCTCAGAACGACCTCCTCCCAACTCCGCCACCACGGCCGTGCTACCCAGCACGGCCGTTCTACCTAATACCCAACACGGCCGTTTTGCCCAAAACGGCCGTGCCACCAGCCTCCGTTTCACCCATCAACCTGTTAGGTTAACACTTAGCCAAAACGGCCGTTCTCCTCCACCACGATCGTATCCACTCCTACCCAGCACGGCCGTGCTACCCAAAACGGCCGTGCCACACCCCAAAACCTATACAACTTTCACTGTCTTTCCTTTTTTACCCCCACTCAACCCTAGCTCCTATATAAGCACTAGTTGCTTCTAGGGCTACAAAGAGAGCACCCCTAGCCGACCCTAGCTACTGCTCTTGCATCCTTTGCTCCAATCCACCCATTTCCTTGCAATCCACCCCATTTCCATCCATTTTCCACTCATTTCTACCATAGAAACCTAGTTTCTCTAGGTTTCTATCCATCCATTCCACCATTTTCATGCACCCCTGCACCTTTGGAGGAGGGAGGTCGACTGCAGCTGCTTGGAGGTGAAGAGGGAGGCCACTACATCGAGCTTCATGGCTTTTTCCCTTCTTCTATCCCCTTCTTTTCCTAGTTTGATCATGTATAGCTAAGCCCCCTTGGGTGGGCTGTTTGGGACAAAAATGTGACTTTGATACCATGTTGGGGGAATATAATTTGTAATGAACATATTTCATTTCTATGATGATTGCCTTTGCTTATATCTCATTTCCCATTACTTGTGCATGTGGTTGTTGTTTAATTACATTAATTGCTTGCCTTGTGGTGTTTGAAGACATTTGTCTCTAGGATGTTTTGGTTTCTATGTAGCTATCATAGGATTGGCTCCTAGGTCCTTAATTCAGATCCCTAGCTAGCCCCCTATCTTCCTACATAATCACCTTCTTCCTACATGCAAATGTGAGTTCTAAGTGACTAGTATAAGTGTGATTAGTGCAATTGCCTAGGACTTCCTAAAGGCTGAGGTGGCTAGTGGCATGAGGTCAAATACCCTCATCTCTACTCCCATCCTTACCCTCGGTCCTCAATTGACTAATACCACTTATCCTAGAGACCTAGACTTGGTACGTCCTATGAGAATTACACCTAGCCCTAGTTCTCCGATTAGTAGCTTAGGAGCCGTTTGGGTTCGGCATTTCAAGGAGGGATTGTACTCGGATCTTGTATTTTGAATACCAGTATTCGTGAAGATATTGTTTGGATACATAGCGGGGTGGTTGGTGATTGCCGCATTTATAGGAGCTGTATTCTAACACAGTAAAATGCGGCCTTTTAAATCCCGCCGCTATCGACGTTACTCAGAAATTCCACGCCAACTGGCTCTCGGACACCCCGCTCTCACCCATCTGTTCATTCTCTCCACACTAGCATCTGCTCTCCGACTCATGTTCTGTCGCTGTCGCCTCCTTTCCGTCCTTCCCTCCCTCCTCCATTCCTTCTCACACAAACTCTCCTTCCGACTCTGGTTTACAGCCAGCAATAGAGCACAGTCGCACTGCCGCTCTTTCTTCTTCCGTCCTATGGTAAGGGCAGAGCATAGCCATGGTGTTTCTCCTTCTGCTGCGATCCTCCCTCCATGGCTATGTCTTCTTCCTTGTCAAGCATGTCGTTGGCTAGCTCTTCTACACCATGCGAGTCTTTTTCCTTCACCACCTTCGGTAATCTCTTCAACGCAGACGTGAGTGCTTTACGCATGCGCAGGACGGCAGGATTGCACATTGTCCATAGCTGATTGCTCACAGAATACCTGCAACCTGATTATTCTACTACCCAAACAAAATGATTCTGAACACCAGCATTTGAGTTTGATGCAGTTAAACTCCCGAAATTTGCAAATAAAGATGTACTTATGAATGTGCCATCCAAACGGGGCCTTAGGGTACATTCTCATAGCACCTACTTTGTTGTTTGGTTTGGTAATCTAGAATGAGTTATGTTAATTGCTTATTATGGTGACATCCCCCAACTAATGTCAAGGTCACATTCCCAAATGGCCCACCTCCGTCATCTAATTGCTTAAAACCCTAATTGCCTAGTTTGCTTGTTAATGCTAGTGTAGTTCATTTGCTTTAGTTAACTTAGTTAATTGCCTAGTTTTGTTAGCTAAGTGGTAATTTAGGTTTTTGATCTTGATTAGAGGTTACTTGGGTTCTTATTTGCTAGTTGATTGCTTAGTCTAGTATAGTCTGTTCTTGCTCTTGTTTAGATAGCTTGTTAACTCATATTGCTAATTTAGTCTTTTGATAACTTAGTTTCATATTACTTTTCATACTTGCTCTCTCAGCGTAATTAACAACCAATCAACCTTAAAACCCTAAAAACCTTACTCTCCGCACTAGGAACGTAGCTCACGCCATCTAACTCTAGTGCCCCCTTTATCCTCGCAGATCGACCCCGTACTTGCCACCTCACCTATACTACGACACGACCCTGTGCGCTTGCGGGTGTAATGTCTTAGTAGAAGTAGGTAGTTAGTGTGGGACCATACAAATTTCAAAAGCAAAAGATCCCATCTCATCCCGTGCCTCCCGACCTTGTGGATTGCACTTGTTGCAAGCCTCTAGCGGGAGCGCACCAAGGTGCACCTTGGTGATATGGGTAGTCCAATCATTCCTTTTAAGATCATCTTATCCAAGGCCTCAAATCCTAGGACGTTACAATAAAACTCAATAACTCAAACAAAACTTACCTATGTATATTCATCTAAGTCACATAAAGGAGAAACACATTTCTAGATTCCATAAAGATGGTTATCTAGACTCTTTTGGTTGTGAACCAATAGAGACATGTGAGTCTTATTTATTGGGAAAAAGATAAAAGCACCTTTCACTGAAAATGGTGGGAGAGGGTATGATATATTAGGACTCGTACATACCAATGTATATGGACCTTCAGAACAAATTCTATGGGTGTTTACCAATATATTAAAGCACTTCTATATGATCGATGTGGAGCATAATTGAACAAAAAGGTTTGAGGACCATCTGCAATGCCATGGTAATATACCAGTATGGATTCCATAAAAAATATATCATACCATGCTGGACATGGTGTGATTAATGATGAGTCTAGTTGATCTTCCAACTTCCTTCTCAGGGATATGATTTAGAAACCATAACATCTACACGAAACCACATACTATCTAAATCGATTGAAAAGGAACCATGTGAGATATGGCAAGGGAAACATCCTGATGTGTCTTTTATGAAGAGTTGGGGATGTGAAGCTGATGAGAGAAAATAATTTATTTAAAATCTTGACCCAAAATCAAATAACGTTAGATACTACATCTGAAAACAAATTTTTTCCCCCAAGACTGTGTTCCTCCAAAGGAATTTTATTCCAAAGAAATTAGTGGGAGAGAAGTAGAACTCAAAGAAGTTCGAGACCAACAAGAAAACATCAAAACTTTAGAGGTACAATAGGAACTAGGAGAGTCACAAAATGTTGTGGAATCTCAAGTTCCTCATGTAACACATGAACCCTATAGATCTAGTAAGACACACCTTGAGTATGAAAGATTTAGTCATCTTATAACTCAAGAAAGTGATGAGTTGGTCATAGTTGATTAGCCAACAACTTGGATAGATGCTAGTGAGGGACCAAAATATGAGAAATGGCTTGAGGCCATGAGATCTAAGATGTACTCTATGTAACCAACAAGGTATGGACCTTGGTGGATCCACCAGAAGGGGTAAAACCCATAGGGTGCAAGTGGGTCTTGAAGACCAACATGGATGGTGTCCATCAGGATCATGCCTACCATTATAGATTAACTACAAAGGTCAATCTTTGGATTTAAACAAACATATGGGGGATAGGATCTTCGATTTGACAAGGCAGTCAAAGAGTTTGTCTTTAGTCAAAATGAATATGAAATATGTGTTTACAAGAAGGTTAGTGGGAGCATAATTGTATATCTCATATTTTATGAAGGAATGGTATCCCTACCTTGTAAATGTAAAGAACTATATGCAAAGTACCTTCTATATGAAGGATTTCGGTGAAGCATCCTATGGGATATGAATCAAGATCTATAGAGAATAGATTTAGAAGGCTTCTTGGCCTAAGTGAGAGTACATACATTGATGAGGTGTTGAAGGATTCAACATGCATGACTCAAAGAGAGGAAGTTTATCCATGTCTTATGGAATTAGTCTCTCTAGAGACCTGTATCCTAGTTCCTATTAAGAATGGGAGCACATGAGTAAGATGCCATATGCGTCTGCAATTGGATCTATCATGTATTCATTGTTATGCACTTGTCCCAATGTCTCATATGTTTGGACATGGCGAGGAGATATTAGTTATATCCCAATGAAGGTCATTGGACTGCCATGCAAAACATCCTTCACTAGCACTAAGGATCAATTCCTTGATTATGGTGATGAGGAAGAGTTTAGTGTAAAGGGTTACACTGATACAAGCTTCCAAACTGACAAAGATGATTATTGATCACAATTAGTGTTTTGTCTTAATAATTGAGCTATAAGATGGAAAGGTTCATAGCAAGAGTCAGTTGATGTTGATTATAATAGAAGCCTAGGCGTTATTCTTTTGGAAACAACAATGGTATTGTATGAATCAAGAAGTTCATTGGTGAACTTTGGGTGGTTCTAACCATTGACGATGATGTAGAGATGCTGCAACAACAATGGAGCTATTAGATAGGCTAATGAACCCAAATCACATACTACTCCACTTCCATTTCATATGAAAGATTGTACAACAAGGATATGTGAAGATTTGCACCAACTAGAAGCAATGGTTGCTGATCCGCTAACAAAAAGCACTTAAGTAGAGAAAAGATGATGGTCATGGTGAATCACTTGGAATTGGATTCATGGGGGATTGGCTTTAAGTGCAAGTGGGATATTGTTGGTATTTATGTACATAGAGAGAATTATTTGATGATTATATGTGACATCAAAACTTGATTTGATAATATTGATAAAGGTAATTCCTTCTATCATGCTTGTCTCAGTTTTGAGATAATGACACAAGCGTAATAAATGTCTAAAGAATGATGTTACTGACATATATCTTCATGTTGAGGAACTGAACGATGAGATCATATGTATGATAAGAGTACATACATTCTTGTTATGTCCCTGGTTGGATATTAGTGGGGAAGCAAAATAGATGACAATAATAAATAAGACCGGAATGTGTGTTGAATGATGCCAAAGTCTCATTAAGTCATGATATTAGATATCAAGTCAAACACATAGGTACATGTTAGAGAATATTGTAGCAGAAAAACCCACCTAGAAAGTGATACATGGGAATGAAAGATCTAAAGGGGGAGGTGAATAGAGATTTTGGTATTTTTAAAATTTAATAAAAAACTTAAGGCAAAGAAGGAGGAAACAAGACCTTTCGATTTAGAGTGGTATCAACCTTTGAATCAAAGGTTGTCAGTCCACTACCCAATTGTTACCAATTGGGATTTTGAAAGTGATTTATTTTATTTACCTTGCAAGGATGTTGCAACAAAATACAATCACCTTCCACTTGAAGTAGCCTTAACCTCCTTAAAGCATCCTTTTTGAAGTAACCTCAAGCAAGCTTGGAGCAGCCTTCACCTCCTTGAAGTAGCCCACCACCTTGAGATAGCCTTCACCTAGAAGTAGCTCCAACCTCCTTTGAAGCAGCCTTCTTGAAGTAACCTCAAGCACACCTTGGAGAAGTCTTCACCTCCTTGAAGTATCTCCAAGCAACCTCCTTTCAACAACCTCCAACCCTAGTAGTTAAGGAGAACAAAGTAAAATACAAAAGAGATAGATTGGAAGGAAGAAATACTTAACCAATGAAGTACAACACCTTGATTCCTATATCAAGAGTTTAGACCTCCTATCCACTTAAGATGAACATTGTTATGTGGTGGCTAGGATATAGTAAGTATAGGACACAAATTTGGAGAACAAGGAAGAAGATAGCAAGTGATTCTTAGCTTTGTTGCTCTCTAGAATGGATACTCAAGTGTAGCTTATGTGTTTTAGGTTTCCTAAGGCCTTTCCTATTTGTATAAATGGTTTTCAAGTGTTTAGGGATATTCTAGGGAGTCTCTATAATGTTCTTAGTGCTTAACTACCTATTAGGTATGAAGTAGTTGGCTAGGAATATGGCTAATTTATTCAAGCTTGAAGAACAATCCAGAACCCTTCTCGTTTGACAAGTTTGTTGACCGAACGTACTTCAGTCGAACTTTTCGTCGACCGAGCCTGGGTTTAAGACAAATGTGTACCAACGTCTATTTCCAACTCCCAATTGCCAACCAAGTGGTCTAACTGTCATAAGCTTTGGACCGAGATTGGGTTGGTCGACCATATTCTTGACCGAAACACGTTTCAGAGCACAAATGTGTAAGGTTTTGATCAGTGCTCAATATGTTCGACTGAGGCGGTTCTTGGTCGACAAAGATTTCAAGTGAGTGTGTCTCAGTCGACTAGTTTCTCGACCGAGGATGTTCCTATTTTAGATTTTTGAACCACCTTTTAAGTGTGTGTTCTAATGGATGATAATGACTAACTCTAGGGGGATCCTAACTAAAGTTTATAAGAAGATAGGGATGATCTAACACTTGATTTACATGATATCTAAGTACTTGTACATTTATATCTTTGTACAAGTATTTACATTTGAGTACAATCATGAAAATAAAAACATTTAAGTGCAATGATATTCAATTTGTATTGATCTCTAAATTTCCACTTAGTATGATCTCCTTATTTCTTTAAACCCTGAAATACTCAAGTAGCATGTTAGATCCACAAGAATGGAATGTTTGTCATTATCAAAACAAAGGGTATGCCAATGTCCAATTTAGCCTGCAGGAAACCATGAAATGGTAGTCAGAATTATCTCTCAAAGTGATAGTTGTAATTATGGTTCTTATAATTGAAATCACTACACTCATCACATGTCATTTGACTAACTTTGACTCCATCCAACGTGACTCTGAATAAGGGTTGCCATAAAGATGGTGATTGGGTACATTGGGGATTGACTATGAGTGATGTAGATTGGAATTGTCCCTACTATTGAGAGTTTGATATCCCAGACCCTTGATAAGCGAGTTTGATAAACTCCTAGCCATGCTCGTGTAAGTTAATATGTGATATGTGAACTCATTATATCTCAACATGCTTCTCTAGTTGTAGGACACAAATAAGTATTGAAATGACGAAAATTTATGCCTTACATTCAATCTACTATCAGAGATAAAGGAACTATACAATCACATTAAAACTAATCAAGGATTGTAGGTTGAAGCTCTTCTCCAACTTGCCAATTACTTGTGTAGCAATGAGGTGTTTCTAGATACTGCACATTGCTTGTGTATCATGGTTATGGACTTCATTACCAATGTAATATGGAACCTGTAGGGTCACACACATATGATTCACATGTAATAGGAGTCTAATTATGAATAAGACTTAACTTGGTTACTAGAAGTGTTTAGGTAATCAAATTAAACAACACTGACTATGCCAATCGACAAACTGGGGTGTCCAATCGACCGTCTGCTGTTCCAGTCGATCGACTGGAGTGTCTAGTCAACTAACTAGATCTTACCGACTTTGGGCCAATGGAACCAACAAGTTGATTGATTGGAGTGTCCAAGGAACCGACTAAACCAGGTTCCCAATGGATGGTCAAAATACTGAGTTGACCAATTAGAACGTCCACTCGATCGACTGAATGTAAAATGACTAGTTTGATTTGATCAAAGGACAAATTTGACTAGTTCAAATGATTAATTATATGTGTAACTATATACATTAATGTTTTGCATTAAAATTAAATATTATTGCGTCGCTGACCACTAGCCAAACAACCAAATGGATGGTCTTGTTGACCGACCAATTGTATGTAGTTGTGACGACTGACTCATAAATCACGAGGTAAACTTAGCGGAAGCGGTTTATTAGTAGCGGAATTATGAAAAATCACTAGAAATTAAAATTTTTTGGAAAGAGATCTTTAAAACATAAAACTCTTTTATAAATAAACAAGGTAAACTATTTACATCATAGTTTAACATTACATCTCTTATGAAATCACCTCTCGAGTGATTAGATACATCCATTGCCCAGTTATCTGTACAAAGGAAAGATACAAAAATCTCGAGGCTTAAAGCCAAAAACCTCAGACCTACTGACTCCTAGGACCTGAGAGTACAGAGATGACATAAGACATACTATCTACAAGGCTTGACAGTCAGTATCTCCACCTGAGATTCACTGCTGCCCTTGGTATTGCTGCTGCCGATACTGCTCACCCTCGGATTGGTTCCTCTGTCCTCGACGTCCACCTAAAAAGTCGAAACCTACGGGGGTGAGACAATTTGAATAATTGTCCCATCGAGAGTTATAACTCTCTGCCAGAAGCTTTTTTATAGCAAATAAAGGAGTAACATAAGCAAAGTAACTTAAATCATTCAACAGTAGGCTTAGGATTAAGTAATGCAACATTTACTTAAGAAATCATTTCAATAAGGAATATGAAGACATGCATACTGGTTACTTGATTTAGAACATTTATAAACAATGAAACATCAATCATTGTTTCTCATAGTTCAACCTAGGCAGTTATGCTACACAGATGATTATGTTTTTCAACATCATTATGCCCTGCTGAGATGAAGTATACCACTCATACTCCAACTGATCATTACTAAATCAAATCGATATCATACACATGTCATCAAAAGAGCCAAATTCTTATGACCTCATCTTCCTCGGTCAGTGTGAGGATCAACATGCAGGACATATCGTGTCTCTTCTATAATAGCTTTCTGGGGTATTCTGGCAACTTCGCTATTAGAGTCACAGTGGCGTTCTGTAATCTCTTCTTCATTGAAAGATCTCTTGTTTATCTCTCATCGATGCGACATCAAATATTCCCTCGGGAGATTAGTGATACATCATCCCGACATAAACATATAGTGAAGGGTTGATGGATTAAAGTACATCTTACATCAATTCCTACACTAGGATGTAAGGATATTCGCGTCCATAATCCCCCACATACTCAAAAGTATGTGATCCAGGAGTTCCCTTAGGAAAACCTATTTCACCATCATTTGGCTTCTGACAATGATGGATCTATGATCAGGGCTCTACATGGTATGATTATACTTGATTATTTAGGTACATTTCAGCATTCTTTTAGCATCAAGCATGATTCCAAGCATTTAACTATTAAAACACTGCTATAAAAGAAGAATAATAAATGTATCAAGTTTAACTCACATCAGTTATCATATGGATATCAATTCTTAACCATTTCATTACTATGATTCAAGAATAGGGGTGTTCAAACCCTTAAATCATCATAAGTCATCTAATCAACATGACCTTGATGTTTCTCATGGCTTTTACAACCCATCAATTTCATATGTTGCCACTTAAACTTAGGCAACATAGCTTATATCACTGTTCATAAAGCCTATAGCACGCTTTCAGTGAATATGATATCATAACCCTTACCTGGCTATGATCATTTCTTTATAAGAACCTGCATGGTTAATTCAATTGATAATAATAAACAATTCATCTTCAAATCAGTAATTTATAAAGTAGAAATAACCCTTCAATTCAAGGGTTGTACCTTCATGCCTTCACTAAGGCTAGGTTCCCATTATTTAAATCAATTAGGGTTATTCAATCCCTTTCATTATGATTAGGAATAATAATTCCTCATCTCGTACTTCAATCATGAAGTTTCATGCTTAAAAGCATAACCTGGAATTAGGGTTTATTGTACATTTCATCACATCACCCTCGATTAGGGTTTACTATTAACTTTACATGTTATTACCCTAGATTTAGGGTTTACTATTCACTTCATAGTGGATTGAGCTCATAGAATCATCATGTATGAAGATTATTATCATTAATGCCTTCAAATTAGATTAAGATTCATTAATCACCATAATTAGGGTTTCCATGATCTCACTATGAAGGATCATACGCTAATCATGTGCATTCATTCATATTGAAGGTATTTTACTTGATTCTCATCCCTATCAGGAGCCTTCTCTCTCCTCCTACTATTAGATGATGTTTACATCACTCTAGATTAGGTTAGGTCATGTTAACTGTGATTAACATAAGTCATGACATCACCATTGTGGTCATTGGGGTTTACTTGGTCAAGAGGTGTTGTCTACTTGAACCCTTCAAAAGTACCTTAATAATGTTCACCATTAATCATAGCATATCTCAAATAACTCATTACATGTTCCCTCATTGTCTTTAGGTATAAATAGGGTTTGAGTTAAACAACCATTGGACCATCTAAGCCTTTAAAGCATTCAACAATCTTGACCTTAAAAGACCCCAAATGGTTTTGAACTCTCAACCTCCAAACGGTTTTGAAACCACATGGAAGGGTTGATCGTTTGCTACCTTTGACTTTCAAGACCGCATGGAAAATTTCACACTTAAGACCGTTTGCCCCTAAATGGTCTTGAGACCGTTTGGTCACGTTGACCGTTTAGCCAAGTTTGACTTTGAAACCGTTTGAGCAAATCAGCCTTGAAACCGCATAAATCCAAACGGTTTTGAAACTGCATGAATCCAAACGGTTTTGAAACCATTTGGTCCCAAACGGTCTTGAGAGCGTTTTCCCCTAAACAATCTTGAGATTGTTTGGTCCCAATTAACCAAGTTTGACTCTGAAACCGTTTGAGAAAATCAGCCTTGAAACCGCATAAATCCAAACGGTTTTGAAACCACATGAATCCAAACAGTTTTGAAACCGTTTGGTCCCAAACGGTCTTGAGACCATTTGCCCCTAAATGTTCTTGATATTGTTGGGTCCCAAACGGTCTTAAGACCATTTGGATTTGTTATAACCCCAAATTTTGGGTTCAATTGATGAGAAATGCAATTTCTCATATTAAGGATAATTGAACAAATAATGATGTGATTTGTTTTGAATATTTGGATTTCGTTTAAAATAGCCTTGTTATTTGATTTGTGGGCTTTATTGGCTATTGGGCCCAATAAAAAGGAAAATAACAAAGGAAATTCAATTAGTAAATGGATAATTGAATATTTGAGAAAAGAAATAATGGAAACCTCTAGAAGGCAAATCCAAAGAGGATTTCATGCCTCTTGGATTCCTTGGGTTCCAAGGAGTCTAAAGTTGCAAAGAAAAATAAGAAAAAGAAAAGATTATTCTATGTATTCCTTTATGAAGAAAGAAATTGGGAAATAATGGTAATATGTGGAAATTAAGTGAAAAGATGGATAATTGAGTTCCCTTTATGGAATTTCGTATCCATGAGATTTCTAATGATAAAAGGGATGCCAATGTGGAGAATAAAAGAGAAATAAAGGGAAATCCTCAAAAAGGAGATATTTTAATAAGAAATAAATAAAATATGAGAAATTGACTTTTAAAGGAAGATAAAGGCAAACGAATGTTCCCCAATGTGGGAATCCGTGCCTTGAATGTTTCTTAAGGTCCAAGGGACCTAACATAACGAGATAATGGCAAAGTGGAAAGAGAAAATAGCAAATTGCAAAATAAAAGATAATGAGATACATTATTAGTAAATTTGTGAGATTGATAAAAAGAAAGTATCTTCCTATTAAATGAAAATAGGATTTCGTGCTTTTAGATTAAAAGGCAAGTACAAGGAATAAAGAGTAAATAACTTTCGAAAATCCTAATATTATAAGAGGAAGGAATAGCAAAAAGATAAAGGAAAGAGAGGGAGTTTTCTTTTCCATGAAGGAATTTGTTTCCTATGGGGAATAGAACAAAGTTAACCATAGGTAGTCGTCCTAGGGCATAGATACTCACCCCATATAAAGGGGGTAAGGCCCTAGTTTGAGTACAAGAGAGGGAGAGGGAATCCCGCACCTTCTTCTACCATATTTCCGTTCTTAAACCCTAGAATCAAAACGGCGCTTTCTCTGAAGCAACAAAGAAGTTCGGAGCCATCTGGAGGGAGGCCTGACACTTCTCGAAGAACTACACCTGACCAGACGATGCTCTCGAGCATCCCACTTCATGGGGTTGCTTGCGGCATGCCTGCAGTGCGGCTGCAATAGGGCTGCGCAATCGCGGGTTGGGGAGCTTGCTCCCGACCCTTATGACCGGATCCGGGACAGCCTTGGCTGCGCAAGTGCATGCCGGAGGCAGGGGACCAGTCCTTAATGGCCGCGGAGGTCCCAAGGTAGGAGAAGAAGCTCCGAGGATCGCAGCTAGGGCGACAGGTCGCGTTGTCGCGAGGAGGAAGACGACCATCAGGTCGTTGGACCGTTATGCCCTTTCACGGGCTGAAGCATCCATAACTTAACCAGAGGGTAAAGACGTCATTTCGAAATGTTCCCAAAACAAGAGCCGCGCCTACGTTGCATGAGGGGTGACGTGGCATCTCCCAATTGGTCCAAACTAGGTAATTTTGCTAAAATCATAACTCCTAATTCATAGCTCGGATAAATACAAGTTATATATGAATTTTGATCCTCAGAACGAGAGGAACCCAAATAAATTATGATTGAAGCCTGATTCCTTATGAAATTCGAAAGATAATGGAAAATATCAACTTTAGTGTGTTAATTGTTTAAAGAACCCTATGTTGGTATGATTAAAGTGATTTGTAAGGTTTAATTAGTGATTAAAGTTAATATTAGCATGTTGATGATAAAAATGGATATTTGGAAGAAAAAGGATGGACTTGGCATATAATTAGTTAGTTTAGAGTTCATATGCTTGAAATTGGAAAAGTACATAAAGTCATCATATTTACTGGTTTAGTTAGTGAAAAACCCTTGAAATTGATGATAGTTGAATATAGTGATGTTCTCTGAATGTTTAGAACGAATATTAACAAGTTGATAATAAAAGGATGATAATTGCACATAATTGGCTTAAATTAGGGTTTCATATATCTAAGTTTGCATTAATGGGCTTAGAAACCCTAATTTAGGAAGATATGCCTTTTAATGATTTAATGGTGCAATTACATGAATAAGACAATGTTATGTTGTTATAAATCCAATTTGAGTACCAAAGATCTTAATGTTGATAATGTGTATTAGATGCAATGAGTAGTCTAATATGCTTAAGAAGATAATTAGGGTTTAACCTAGTATGCAAAAGTGAGATTGTAATCTTATAAATCATAATATAATGGAATTAGGGTCTGTAGCCCTAATCTTTAGTCCAAACAAGAAATAACCCTAAACCCTAGTTTAGGAGCACATCTAGATCTGAGTAATGTAATGTGAATACATGGTGACACATATGTAGTATACATGTTTCAGATATTGTTGATTATATGCTTGGTTACTTGGATGTTTGGATGCACTCATAAAGTCTATGATGTTTGGCATGGTTTCTGCAAGGAATAAGGTATGTGGTTACGATTATGAATAACCTCTTTAGGTTTTCCGATGGATTCCCGGATGTTTAATCGTGTTGAATGCAACTAAACTGTTGAATGTTTATTTCTTTCATGCAAAGTATAAAGCGACTATGACTATCACATAATGTATATGCCTTCTAGCTCAATCCTTGATTCCCTCTGTGTCATAATGGTTGACCTGATAAAAGACTACCTAGAGGGTAGGTACATCAGGTCATGAATGACTTTGACTACCTAGAGGGTAGGGTCATGAATGACTTTGACTACCTAGAGGGTAGGGTCATGAATGACTTTAACTGCCTAGAGGGTAGGGTCATGAATGACTTTGGCTGCCTAGAGGGCAGGTCCATCAAGTCACCTTATAGAGGTACCATGTAAGTCCTAAAGGGACAACACAGAGTTGTGAAAAGATGGATTGAGTAGTTTGGCTTAAAACGTAATCTTGGTTGTTAAATAATTAATTGAATGATTACATGGTTATCATAGTTGCACGATTATCTGTTTCCCCCACATACCAGCTTCGGCTGACCGACGTTTTGTTTGTCGGCGTTTTAGGTACAATGAAAAGAACAAACAGTAAAGTGGCACATGTGATACTAAAAGGGAATTAAAGTACAAAGGAGGATTAGATAGGTTAGTATCGGTGTGGATAAAAGTTTAGAGATCCAAGTTTTCAAAAGGTATGTAAAGAAAATTTTTATTACCATTTTCAGTATAGTCTGTTAGAATTTGATAATTGTTTATGGTTATATGTCGAACCTTTGATCCGGGATTAATGAATGCGGCTCAACCTCTTGGTCTCCCTTAATTGGGGGTTATCGGGAGGTGGGGTCGTAACATTTGGTATCAGAGCGTGGGTTCCTCATTTAACCATTAATAATTATTAAATTTTACAAACTCCGTAGAACCCAAGGGAGTTATTAGAGGAGTATCCGAAAGACAGAGGTGTCTAGAAAGGGATCACGACCGGGGGCTGGCAAGATTTTCCTCCGCACCGCTAGTCGGAATACGAGGACTCCCGGACCCGTGTGACCGCCTGGCCAAAGTCTTAGGGTATGAATCGAAATAAGATACCTTTAGGACTTCTCATCTTATTCATCCATTCTCATCACAAAATTCTGATAAGGACCTAAAGGATTAGGGTCTTCTTTCTTCTCCTCACCCTCTTGAGGTATGGGTAAGGTTAATAAGGTTTAGGGAATCCTCCACTAAATTAATGAAAGGCATGTAAATAAGATGTCACGGACATAAGATTAATAGATTAAGCGTGAAATAAATAATAGATACATGCTTAGGTCGTATGACATAAGATGTCACGTCCTCAGAAGAGACCTGAGGCTAGACCTTCTTGTCAGGAGGATAAGTTAATCTTGGAGATAGAGATCTCCATTGCAAGTAGAGATCTATCACATCCACTGAGGATGATGCTAACCCTAACCCTAAGTGAAGATTAGAGAGAGATGAGTTGGACCAGGTGTCTAAAAGGACATGCCTCTGGGATACCATACAATCCATGGGTGACCTAGCACCTTTTGTCAACCCAACCCTGGGAAGGGTCGTGCATGTTAGGATAAAGGATAGTCCTTTAGATGATGATGTTAGTGAAGGACCTTAGAAACCCTATGGGCTTGTGCAAATAGGGCATAGCTGGCACCTAGGGCACATCATAATGCTGACAGAAGAATGAAACCCTGAATAAGGAATTATGATGGAGCATAAAGGGTTAGGTTTGATCTTGAGCAAACATAAGTTCGAACCTAGGCTTCAACCACGTAGAGCATGCTTTTGGGGATGATCCTTCATGAAGAAAGGACCTCTAATGGTGAGGTTGGATGTAGGGTTAGCTCTAGAGAGAGCAGGAAACCCAGCAAAAAAAAAAGGGTTGGAAGCCTAAAATAAAAAAACCCTGAACAATGGATGATAATGGTTGCCTCATGATCGATCCCTGAAAGTTGATGATATCTTGGTTGCCTTTAGAGGGACCAAATCCTAGACATGAAGATGAAGCATCTGGTGCCTACGTGCCTATGGTAGAGAGGTTTACCCTTCGAGGTAGGAAGGAGAGTTCCTTAGACTTAGAAAGGTTTTGTAGCAGGTTATGAGGCCTTGTACCTTGATGGTTGTCCTTAAGGAGGACCCAACCCTAAGTGCTGCTCGAGTTGAAGGATGACAAGAAGTGCATGTCATGCCTTTTGCATGCGTGGTTCATGGTTCAGAGATAGAGCATGCAGTTGGACACCTAAAAGTGAAACTAGGGTTCCTAGGCCTAAGAGGGGAAGTAGTATATCTAATGCTCATGAGAAGAATTAAGTTTCTATAGTTTCGAGCATGGTACGCCTCATGAATGAAGGAAAAGGGAAGCCCCTTAAGTTTAAGGTATGTTTGGTGAACCCCCCCTTACAGCTAGGTTGATGATAAAAGGGAAAGTTTTATCTTGATCCAACATCGAGGAAAGAAGGATAAGTATGACCTAACATGGTACAGTAAGGGGGCTGCTTATGCCTTAATGGCTTGCTAAGTAGGCTCGTGTGGATGTAAACCCTAGACCTAAGAGCTTTTGTGACCTTAGAGATAGTTTTCCTCCCATCCTGGGAGAGGGACCCCTTTGGAAGGATGTATATCTTTTTGGTTAGTTTAAGGTAACCTAAAGAGGTCTCTTAGGATCCTGAGAAGCTAAGTGAAAAGTACATGGTATGAGAATGAACCTGTAGACCCATAAGTATCCATCTCTAAGTGCATGTAGATGTGTTACCATGGAGGTAACCGAGATAGGGCTTGACCAAGGTAGATAGGTTGCCATGATCCTGATGAAAGGATGAAGGCCAGCCCATGAATGCAGAAAGAGAGATGATGAAGACTTGGGTAAGGTTCTAAGTGAACATGTACTATGATGGAGAATCCTAAGTCTATCCTAGGGTCAGGTAGGGATAAGTCCGATGAAGGTAGGAGTTGCCTAATTCCCCAGTTGCTCATGACCATAGGGTCGGGAGGTAACAGCTATCATTGTCTTAGGGCCATGGGTTAGGAGATTGATCACCTTCATGAACTCATGGGACCCAAAGGGCAGATGAGTAGGGCACTCTCTTGATGCATGAGGGAAGAGGGATGACCCCAAAAGAGTCGGTACCCTATGGACCTAGAGGAGTTGACTAAGGATATAAACCTCAGTAGGTTCAAGACTAGTTTGATATCATGATGGTTGTGATGAAGAGACATATGTGGCACGTTGAAACTTAGATTTAAAGGTGTACTGACAAGGTGGGATGTACCATCTCTACTCTTGGAACGGGAAGAACTCTGTATTTGGACTGCAGCCAAATGCTTATTTCCTCTTGTTATGGGGGTGAGAGATAGGACATTATGCAGGTCATACACTAAGGATAAGAGATGATGTAGGTTGGAGCGTTGCCACGAGAAATGGGGATAGAGAAGATATCTTACCATGTTAAAGTGAATGAATGATGGATGGCTTGCAAACACTAAGAGGAATGAGGTAGTCACCTTATGAGGATGTTTTTATCATGAGCTGTGTGGAACTTACAAGTTATACCAGATTGAGTTTGGTCACCATGATGATGAAATCAGAGAGTGTTCTTAATGGATATAAACATATAGTATGAGGTGACATGATAAGCGAAATTTTATAAAAGTGTAATGTTACCTAATACCTAAGGATGTGAAGTGGTAATGGATGTTCTGGTTGAGATACATCTGGCTTGTTTGATTAAAGCTAGAAGAGGTTGTTTGGCTAACCCTAAGATTGAAAAGGAGAGGTGTTTGGATAACACTCAGATGTAACAAGATGGAAGGATGATGGTAGAACCTCAAGTGCACTTCTTTGGAAGAGAAGGTGATGAAACCCCGACTAGAGTAGTTTAGGGTTTTAGAGGTTTTGATCTTGAAGGAATCATGACCTACGGGAAATCATGATGGAAGATCATCATACACCGTGAAGAATGACAATAGCACTATGGATGCTTAAGATGAGGTTGCATGTGGTTATGGCCATGCAAGCCAGGAGGTAAAGGACAAACCCCAGTAACCCAGTGTATCGATATAGAGGACAAAAGAATCCCTGAGAGGGGATGGGAGCTCAACACTATGGATGTTGTGATAGGTCTTCTCTGGACCAAAGAAGGTCAAGATACAATATGGGTTATGGTAGGTCACCTTACCTAGAAAGGGAGAGTTCTGTTAAGGGACAGAATTAGTTGAATTAACCATGAGAGAGATGGTTCAACTACACCATAAAGTGAGTTCAATGGTTCTTGAGTTTGACGTAAAGGTTCACATCCATAAAGTGGAAGTTGGTACATGAAGAACTCAATGTTAGTATAGTTGTCACCCCTAACTATGGTTAGTATGATCCAGACTAAAAGGTCTGATGAGGGCAGGTGTGCTCGTTCAGGGTGATATCTAGAGACAGTTCTTGTCCTATGAAAGATGTGGCAATAACCACCATAGCCAGTATCGAGTTGTATATGAAGCTCTATAAGGGAGGTTGTGTCGGTCACCACTTTAGTAAGGTAATGTTGGTGAAAGGACCACATGATGGTTAGAAAAGTACCACATGATGGTTAGAAAAAGGGACCCCAGTACGTGTAGATGAAGTCACTTTGGTTGTGCAAGGGCTGAAAGGAGCCTAGAGACGATGAGAGTCATGAGCATATGCAAAGTAGACTGACATACAAGTTACTGTGGGAGAAAATATGACATGAAAATCCGACCCCTCTAAGTTATATCTAAGAGAGCCGAGTCCCCGATACATGGGTCCATTAGAGATGGATGGGTGGAGAAGGTTAGGTTTGACCCTACCCCTCAGGATAGAGTAATGGGAGATGTTTTCCAGGTGTCCAATTTAGAGCACTATGTGAGGTACCCCGACCATGTGCTGAGCAACGAACCTAGTGAGCCCCAAGGGAGGCTGAAATGGCCTGAGTCACCTGTGTAATTTATAGACACCAGGATGAAAGAACTCAGAGAAAAGAATATGTGATGATAAAGGTTCTTTGAAAATGCCATGAGTACGGCAAAGCCACATAGAGGCCAAAGATGGACATGGAGAAGCCTTATCCTGAATTGTTTGTTTGCTTGTTTGAATTTTGAGGACAAAATTCCTATAAGAGGGGAAGGATGTTATAACCCCAAATTTTGGGTTCAATTGATGAGAAATGCAATTTCTCATATTAAGGATAATTGAACAAATAATGATGTGATTTGTTTTGAATATTTGGATTTCGTTTAAAATAGCCTTGTTATTTGATTTGTGGGCTTTATTGGCTATTGGGCCCAATAAAAAGGAAAATAACAAAGGAAATTCAATTAGTAAATGGATAATTGAATATTTGAGAAAAGAAATAATGGAAACCTCTAGAAGGCAAATCCAAAGAGGATTTCGTGCCTCTTGGATTCCTTGGGTTCCAAGGAGTCTAAAGTTGCAAAGAAAAATAAGAAAAAGAAAAGATTATTCTATGTATTCCTTTATGAAGAAAGAAATTGGGAAATAATGGTAATATGTGGAAATTAAGTGAAAAGATGGATAATTGAGTTCCCTTTATGGAATTTCGTATCCATGAGATTTCTAATGATAAAAGGGATGCCAATGTGGAGAATAAAAGAGAAATAAAGGGAAATCCTCAAAAAGGAGATATTTTAATAAGAAATAAATAAAATATGAGAAATTGACTTTTAAAGGAAGATAAAGGCAAACGAATGTTCCCCAATGTGGGAATCCGTGCCTTGAATGTTTCTTAAGGTCCAAGGGACCTAACATAACGAGATAATGGCAAAGTGGAAAGAGAAAATAGCAAATTGCAAAATAAAAGATAATGAGATACATTATTAGTAAATTTGTGAGATTGATAAAAAGAAAGTATCTTCCTATTAAATGAAAATAGGATTTCGTGCTTTTAGATTAAAAGGCAAGTACAAGGAATAAAGAGTAACTAACTTTCGAAAATCCTAATATTATAAGAGGAAGGAATAGCAAAAAGATAAAGGAAAGAGAGGGAGTTTTCTTTTCCATGAAGGAATTTGTTTCCTATGGGGAATAGAACAAAGTTAACCATAGGTAGTCGTCCTAGGGCATAGATACTCACCCCATATAAAGGGGGTAAGGCCCTAGTTCGAGTACAAGAGAGGGAGAGGGAATCCCGCACCTTCTTCTACCATATTTCCGTTCTTAAACCCTAGAATCAAAACGGCGCTTTCTCTGAAGCAACAAAGAAGTTCGGAGCCATCTGGAGGGAGGCCTGACACTTCTTGAAGAACTACACCTGACCAGACGATGCTCTCGAGCATCCCACTTCATGGGGTTGCTTGCGGCATGCCTGCAGTGCGGCTGCAATAGGGCTGCGCAATCGCGGGTTGGGGAGCTTGCTCCCGGCCCTTATGACCGGATCCGGGACAGCCTTGGCTGCGCAAGTGCATGCCGGAGGCAGGGGACCAGTCCTTAATGGCCGCGGAGGTCCCAAGGTAGGAGAAGAAGCTCCGAGGATCGCAGCTAGGGCGACAGGTCGCGTTGTCGCGAGGAGGAAGACGACCATCAGGTCGTTGGACCGTTATGCCCTTTCACGGGCTGAAGCATCCATAACTTAACCAGAGGGTAAAGACGTCATTTCGAAATGTTCCCAAAACAAGAGCCGCGCCTACGTTGCATGAGGGGTGACGTGGCATCTCCCAATTGGTCCAAACTAGGTAATTTTGCTAAAATCATAACTCCTAATTCATAGCTCGGATAAATACAAGTTATATATGAATTTTGATCCTCAGAACGAGAGGAACCCAAATAAATTATGATTGAAGCCTGATTCCTTATGAAATTCGAAAGATAATGGAAAATATCAACTTTAGTGTGTTAATTGTTTAAAGAACCCTATGTTGGTATGATTAAAGTGATTTGTAAGGTTTAATTAGTGATTAAAGTTAATATTAGCCTGTTGATGATAAAAATGGATATTTGGAAGAAAAAGGATGGGCTTGGCATATAATTAGTTAGTTTAGAGTTCATATGCTTGAAATTGGAAAAGTACATAAAGTCATCATATTTACTGGTTTAATTAGTGAAAAACCCTTGAAATTGATGATAGTTGAATATAGTGATGTTCTCTGAATGTTTAGAACGAATATTAACAAGTTGATAATAAAAGGATGATAATTGCACATAATTGGCTTAAATTAGGGTTTCATATATCTAAGTTTGCATTAATGGGCTTAGAAACCCTAATTTAGGAAGATATGCCTTTTAATGATTTAATGGTGCAATTACATGAATAAGACAATGTTATGTTGTTATAAATCCAATTTGAGTACCAAAGATCTTAATGTTGATAATGTGTATTAGATGCAATGAGTAGTCTAATATGCTTAAGAAGATAATTAGGGTTTAACCTAGTATGCAAAAGTGAGATTGTAATCTTATAAATCATAATATAATGGAATTAGGGTCTGTAGCCCTAATCCTTAGTCCAAACAAGAAATAACCCTAAACCCTAGTTTAGGAGCACATCTAGATCTGAGTAATGTAATGTGAATACATGGTGACACATATGTAGTATACATGTTTTAGATATTGTTGATTATATGCTTGGTTACTTGGATGTTTGGATGCACTCATAAAGTCTATGATGTTTGGCATGGTTTCTGCAAGGAATAAGGTATGTGGTTACGATTATGAATAACCGCTTTAGGTTTTCCGATGGATTCCCGAATGTTTAATCGTGTTGAATGCAACTAAACTGTTGAATGTTTATTTCTTTCATGCAAAGTATAAAGCGACTATGACTATCACATAATGTATATGCCTTCTAGCTCAATCCTTGATTCCCTCTGTGTCATACTGGTTGACCTGATAAAAGACTACCTAGAGGGTAGGTACATCAGGTCATGAATGACTTTGACTACCTAGAGGGTAGGGTCATGAATGACTTTGACTACCTAGAGGGTAGGGTCATGAATGACTTTAACTGCCTAGAGGGTAGGGTCATGAATGACTTTGGCTGCCTAGAGGGCAGGTCCATCAAGTCACCTTATAGAGGTACCATGTAAGTCCTAAAGGGACAACACAGAGTTGTGAAAAGATGGATTGAGTAGTTTGGCTTAAAACGTAATCTTGGTTGTTAAATAATTAATTGAATGATTACATGGTTATCATAGTTGCACGATTATCTGTTTCCCCCACATACCAGCTTCGGCTGACCGACGTTTTGTTTGTCGGCGTTTTAGGTACAATGAAAAGAACAAACAGTAAAGTGGCACATGTGATACTAAAAGGGAATTAAAGTACAAAGGAGGATTAGATAGGTTAGTATCGGTGTGGATAAAAGTTTAGAGATCCAAGTTTTCAAAAGGTATGTAAAGAAAATTTTTATTACCATTTTCAGTATAGTCTGTTAGAATTTGATAATTGTTTATGGTTATATGTCGAACCTTTGATCCGGGATTAATGAATGCGGCTCAACCTCTTGGTCTCCCTTAATTGGGGGTTATCGGGAGGTGGGGTCGTAACAGGATTCAAACGGTCTTGAGTCCAAACATCTCAAAACCGCATGGACCTAAAAAGTGTATCAACACTTGCAATTGATTAGGGTTTTCAATGTTGAACCCTTCAATCAATCTCATACTTGTAAGCCACTTATCAATTAAGGTAATTAGGTTAATCTTTAACCAATTTGGCACTCAATTGATCCTCAATTGGTCACCAATTAGGGTTAGGACTAATTGGATTAGGGTTGGAAATCAATCAACCTTCAACATTCATCAACATGAGTCTAATTGAAGTTGAACCCATTGAACCATCACCCAATTGGGCCATGACTTGACACCAAACGGTCTTGGGATCGTTTGGACATCCTCCAAACGGTCTTGAGACCGTTTTCCCAAAGTATCATAAAAAATTAAGTCAATTAGTTAAGGGTTGAACCCTAATTAGGTCACAAATTCAACACTTTGATTATTTCAACAACCTATTATGATTGGACCTTCAATTGATCATATTATCTTAACCCTAGACCTTCCAACGGTCTTGGGTGATCACCAAACGGTCTTGAGACCGTTTGGGTGATCCCCAAACGGTTTTGAAACCGTTTGGGCCACTCAACCTAAACTTCAACATGATTGGTCCATTGAAATCAGCAAATGAACCCAATTAGGGTTTAGGTGATTAAAGTGCCTTCAACTTGAGATTACTTGGAATTAGTTAATGATTATTTGTAGGTTATTAATTCATAATGTGTCCAGCAGACCCCCAAATGGTCAACACCTGGTCAATCCTCCCAAACGGTCTTGAAGACCGTTTGAATCTAAACAGTCTTGTGAAACCACATGAATCCAAACGGTTTTGAAACCGTTTGGTTCCAAACGGTTTTGCAAACCGTTTAGACCAAAGGTGCAAGACCGTTTGGTAAAGTTACATTGGTATTCACGCCCATATTCTTCTACCTCAAGATTAAGGCCTGTTCTTCACGGTTTTGCTTGCAGGAATGCAAGAAGGATGAAGGGAAGAAGAACAAGCAACTACCGCATAGAAAGAAAGATACATAACAAAGTTTAAGGGTTTAGAGTTATAAAACCCTCCTTAAAGTCGACTCTAGAGCTCCAAGCTTCCAAGATCTAATGGCGTCTTGAGCTCCACAGGCCGTCCAAGGTTGCTTCTCCAAGAATTGGTAGGAAAGGATGGCTAGAAAGGAGAACTAAGTAAGAAAAGCTAGCAATCCAACCTTGCACCATGATTTTCCCCACAAATCCGAGCTAGATGATGATCAAACCTTACCTAGAACTGCTTGGACGTTTTCCTTTGCTCCAGAGCTCCATCCTTAGTCGGTCACAACAGAAGATAAGTGAAGAGAAAGGGGAAACGATCCCTTGGTTGTAAAGGAAAAGTGACTATATACTTTGGGGGTATTTCCAAGATAAAGATAACTATTTCTCCTATTCTCAACTAGGTACTTCTCTCCTTTTCTTAGGAACGTCCCTCCTTCTCTATACTTAAGAAAAACTCTTCTTAAACCAAGGTCTAGAGAAAAAGGAATCCAAACATCCTACTAAGTTGTACACATAAAAGGGCCATTTTGCTTACAACTTGGTTAACTAATTACAAAGGTTATTCTCCTTATTCGATTATTCAAATGAAGCTATCTCTTCATTATTTTTACTCTAATTGATGCCAAAAGTTATAAAAGATACTCTAGAAGGTGTATTTTACATGTTGCACCCCATGTTTTGGGTAAATTGCACTTTATACCAAAATTAGGGTTTAGAGCACAATGATTGCTCCACAAGCTGCATCTTGGTGCCCAAGCTTGGAGAATCCATCATACTTAATCATATTTAATATTATAATGTCTCAAAATCAAAAGAACATCTAAACATGTGCAATTTTCAAGTTAACCCCTCTAATTGGGTAATGTGCACATAGGTCCCTGTATTACAAAACCATATTACAACATTGTTTAAAAAGGACAGAAATATAAATATATGTTCCTAAGTAGTTTTAATTACATACCAAAAGATAATCACAAGCATCTAATTACATAATTAAGCAAAACACCTAGGGTTAGTTCATAACCCAGGTCAGGGATGTTACAAATTATCCACCCTTTACAAGGATTTCGTCCCCGAAATCAACAAAACATATTAAGAGAAAAGAGTAAGGTATTTCCTTTTCATCTCTTCCTCTAGTTCCCATGTGGCTTCTTCAACACCACGATGATTCCATAGGACTTTCACAAGACTTATATCTTTCTTTTTTAGCTTTTTAATTCCGTTATCAAGGATTGACACTGGTCCTTCCTCATAAGATATGTCATCATTCAATTCTACCTCCATAGGTTGTAGAACTGACTCAATATCAGGGTGACATTTCCTCAGCATAGAAATGTGAAACACAGGGTGTAACATCGGTAACACTAGTCTATAGGCTACCTTTCCAACCCGTTCAATGATTGGATAAGGCCCCATAAATCTAGGAGCTAACTTCCCTTTCCTTCCATATCTCAAAACTCCCTTCCAAGGCGAGACCTTGAGGTATACTCTGTCTCCAACATGGAATTCTAAGGGTCTACAACGTCTATCAGCATAAGATTTCTGCCTATCTTGTGCAGTCTTGATCTGTTGTTGTATTACTATAATCTTCTCTGTGGTCTGCTGCACAAGATCAGGACCTAATAGTTGATATTCACCGGTTTCATACTAACATAAGGGTGATCTACAACGTCTACCATACAAAGCTTCATAAGGTGCCATATCAATGCTATGTTGATAGCTATTTTTGTAGGCAAACTCTATCAAGCTTAGGTGCAGATCCCAACTCCCTATAAACTGAAGAACACATGCTCTCAGCAAGTCTTCCAAGGTCTGTATAGTCCTTTCTGACTATCCATCAGTCTGTGGATGAATGGCTGTACTAAACCTTAACTGGGTGCCTAAAGCTTTGTGTAGTCGCTCCCAAAAATGACTCATAAACTGGGGACCTCTGTCTGAAACTATAGTGACTGGAACTCCGTGCAGTCACACTATCTCCTGAGCATACAACTGTGCTAGCCTTTCAGCAGAATAGGTTGTTTTGACTGGTAAGAAATGCACTGTCTTTGTCAACCTATCAACTATTACCCAAATGGAATCATGCCCTTTGCTTGTCCTGGGTAGGCCAACAACAAAGTCCATGGTTACATGATCCTACTTCCACTGTGGTATGGGCAAGGGTTACATTGTTCCTGTAGGTTTTTGGTGTTCAACTTTAACTTGCTGACACACCGGACACCACATAACAAATTCTGCAACATCCTTCTTCATCTTGGGCCACCAATACATATCTTTCAAGTTTCGATACATCTTGGTGCTTCCTAGATGCATAGCATACATCAAAGAATGATCTTCTTCCAGGACTAACTTTCTCAAGTTATCCACATCCGACACTATCATCCTCCCACGACAACAGGATACTTGATCATCTGAGTCATGGAAACCATCTCGTTTCTCATCACCATACTCCGATCTGATCTATTGAACTGCATCATCAACTTGCTGTGCCTCCTTGATCTTCTCTCTTAGGGTAAGTTTTATATGCATATCAACCAACAACCTGGCTAACAATGACACCTTCAACTGTACATTGTCTTGCCTTAAGGAGATAAGCATATCTCTCCTAGAGCATACTAAAGAGTTTAGTTGTGCCTTATCTAAGGCTGGTGTTGCTGATTTCCTACTCAAAGCATCTGCAACCACATTGGCTTTCCCTGGATGGTAATCAATTATACAATCATAGTCCTTGATTAACTCCATCCAGCGACGTTGCCTCATGTTAAGCTCATGCTGAGAGAAGATGTACTTAAGGTTCTTATGATCAGTGAAAATCTGGAATGTCTCTCTGTAGAGATAATGTCTCCAGATCTTCAAGTCATGAACCACAACAGCTAACTCTAGATCGTGTGTCGGATAATTCTCCTGGTGTTTATTAAGCTGTCGGGAAGCAAAAGAAATCACTTGTTTATCCTGTATCAACACACATCCGAGTCCATTCTTGGAGGCATCACAGAAAACCACGTATCCTTTGCCTTGCTCAGGTAGCACAAGTACAGGTGCACTTGTTAACCTCTCCAACAATTGGAAAGATTGCATACACTTATCACTCCAAACAAAAGGAACATCCTTCCGGGTCAACTTAGTCAAGGGTAAGGCTATGGAACTAAAGTTCTTAATGAACCTTCAGTAATAACCAGCCAACCCTAAGAAACTACGGATCTCTGTCGGTGTCTTCGGCTGTTCCCATTGTAGAACAAATTCTACCTTTTTAGGGTCAACACGAATTCTCGAGGCAGATATCACGTGTCCAAGGAAAGATACTTTGGGTAGACAGAACTCGCACTTGCTAAACTTAGCGTATAGCTTATGTTCTCTTAGTAAAGTTAGAGCCTGACGAAGATGATGTTCATGCTGATAAGCATCTCTACTATAGATCAAAATGTCATCTATGAAGACAACAACACACTGATCGAGGAAAGGTCGGAAGATTCTATTCATGAGTTCCATAAATGAAGTTGGTGCATTAGTTAGTCCAAACGACATAACTGTGAACTCATAGTAACCATACCTTGTCCTAAAGTCAGACTTGGGTATGTCACTATCCTTAATACGGAGTTGATGATATCCTGACCTCAAATCTATCTTTGAGAAGACGGTTGCACCACACAATTGGTCAAAGAGATCATCAATCCTCGGCAGAGGGTACTTGTTCTTTATTGTTACTTTATTTAATTGTCTGTAATCAATGCACAACCACATTGATCCATCTTTCTTTTTAACGAAAAGGACCGGAGCACCCCAAGGTGAAGTACTCGATCGGATAAAGCCCTTATCAAGCAAATCTTGAAGCTGTTTGTTGAGTTCTTCCATCTTGCCAGGCGCCATCCTATATGGTGTCTGTGCTATAGGTTGTGTATCTGGGATCAAATTGATTTCAAAATCAATTTCCTGAGGTGGTGGCACACCTGGAAGTTCTTCAGGAAATACATCTTCAAATTACCTGACTACAAATACTTCAACATGGTTAGGACTCTCCATGGTAGTATCTACCACATGGGCCAAGAATGCATAACATCCTTGCCTCATCAACTTCTCAACAACCATAGCTGATACAAGACAGGTAGGTAGAATCTTTCTCTCTCCTTGAAAGATCCATGTGTTGCTTTCATCAGCAAACACAACTTGCTTGGATTCACAATCCAAGAAAACCCTATACCTTTCCAAGGTATCCATCCCAAGGATTATATCAAATCCTTGCATCTCAAGTGGTATAAGATCCACTCGAATGCAATGATCAGAAAAGAAGAGGATGCAAGGAGAGCAAACCTCCTGCAACACGGCAGACCCTCTCAAAGGAGTCTCAAGCAACAAGCTATCTGCCCTATGACTGACTGTCATATTGCAGTTACAAATCACTCTCCGAGTGATAAAGGAGTGCGTAGCACCCGGGTCAATCAAAACAGACACAACACAGGATGTAGACATATCAGAATATAACAACTCCATCTGACCTGCCACAACCCGAGGGTTGATCACTGCATCAGATGGGTTCATTGCATAGAACCTTGCTGTTGCTTGCGGTTGATTCGGTGCTGACGATCCAGCTTGGGACGCTTGTCCACGTCCTCTAGTTGTTCCTGGAAACTACCTCCTCTGGCATCCTAGCTGACTCTGCCTTTGTGGTTGTGTTACACTTGCTGGTCTAGCTCTACAGTCTTTCATCAAATGTCCCATCTTTCCACATATGTAGCAACTTCTGTCTTGTTGTTGTGGTCTGGGTGGTCCTGTGACCGACATAGATGCTGAACTGTGAGCCTCTTGTAGTGGTAGCTTTCGTCCTCTACCTCTACTCGGTGTCCACTATGTCTGAGCACTAGGTCTAGGTGGTGGTGGTGTAGGCGCAGAAAATCTAGGCTTCTTGAACTCTCTGGATGAAGATCCCTGGAACTGAGGATATCTCTTATGGTTTTGCCTCTTCTCTGCTATGGACCTCTCTATCCTTCTGACAGACTCTACGAAGGTAGCAAACCTTTCCTGGTTCTCTAGGGCAGACACGGGAGTAGTCAACTCAGTGTTCAGTCCTTTCTCGAACTGCCTAATCCTTTCTTCTTTTGTAGCAGCCATGTGCAGACAGAACCACAAAAACTCCATGAACTTAGCTTCATATTCGCTAATGTTCATCAGACCTTGCCTCAACCTCTCGAACTGAGAGATTTTCTCATCCAGGAACGTCTTAGGGAAATATCTATTGACAAATTCCAGAAAAAAGACTTCCCATGTAGCCTCTACACCAGGCCTCTTCTGCTCTTCCATGGTCCACCAGTGACCAACACTCCCCTTGAGAAGATAGATAGCATATCTAACCTTCTCAGCTTCTGGGATGTTCAGGATTCTAAAGGCCTTCTCGAGCTCGGTTAACCACAGGTCGACATCTGCAGGATCAACTGTTCCAAAGTACTCAGTTGCTCCGACTCGGTGAAGTTGTTCAAACGTCTTGCCGATTCCTTGTCCTTCTGACGGGACATGTGCCCTAGGTGCAGGCATGGGCATCCTATCCGTTATGTGTGTCATGGCAGTCATAAACTGCCCAAACATAGTCTGAACGGCTGGGTTCCCCATGTCAACTGGGTTGAACTGGGGTGACTCAGGTACATGTTGCTCTATCTCCGGGTTCCTTGCACCTTCTCGGGGTGCAACAACACTACTCTCTACCACATACTCCTCGTGTGGTCCAGACATCCTTAACTTATCTTATTCTCCTGAGGAGCAGAAGACACTATTAGATATACTGGAAAACACTAAGAATAGACTCGACATCCTAAGTCCTATGTTTTTGTAGACTCAGTGAACCTAGAGATCTGATACCACTTAATTGTGACGACCGACTCGTAAATCACGAGGTAAACTTAGCGGAAGCGGTTTATTAGCAACGAAATTATGAAAAATCACTAGAAATTAAAACTTTTTGGAAAGAGATCTTTAAAACATAAAACTCTTTTATAAATAAACAAGGTCAATTGTTTAAATCATAGTTTAACATTACATCTCTTGTGAAATCACCTCTTGAGTGATTAGATACATCAATTGCCCTGTTATCTGTAAAAGGCAAGATACAAAAATCTCGAGGCTTAAAGCCAAAAACCTCAGACCTACTGACTCCTAGGACCTAAGAGTACAGAGACGACATAAGACATACTATCTACAAGGCTTGACAGTCAGTATCTCCACCTGAGATTCACTACTGCTCCTAGTGTTGTTGCTGCTGATACTGCTTACCCTCAGATTGGTTCCTCTGTCCTCGACGTCCACCTAAAAAGTCGAAACCTATGGGGGTGAGACAATTTGAATAATTTTCCCAGCGAGAGTTATAACTCTCCGCCAGAAGCTTTGATATAGCAAATAAAGGAGTAACATAAGCAAAGTAATTTAAATCATTCAACAGCAGGCTTAGGATTAAGTAATGCAACATTTACTTAAGCAATCATTTCAATAAGGAATATGAAGACATGCATACTGGTTACTTAATTTAGAACATTTATAAACAATGTAACATCAATCATTGTTTCTCATAGTTCAACCTAGGCAGTTATGCTACACATCTGATTATGTTTTTCAACATCATTATGCCCTGCGGAGATGAGGTATACCGCTCATACTCCAACTGATCATTACTAAATCACATCAGTGTCATACATAGGTCATCAAAAGAGCCAGATTCTTATGACCTCATCTTCCTCAGTCACTGTGAGGATCAACATGCAGAACATCTCGTGTCTCTACTATAATAGCTTTCCAGGGTATTCTGGCAACTTCTCTATTAGAGTCACAGTGGCATTCTGTATTCTCTTCGTCATCGAACGATCTCTTGTTTATCTCTCATCAATGTGGCATCAAAGATTCCCTCAGGAGATTAGTGATACATCATCCCGACATAAACATATAGTGAAGGGTTGATGGATTAAAGTACATCTTACATCAATTCCTACACTAGGACGTAAGGATATTTGCATCCATAATCCCCCACATACTCAAAAGTATGTGATCCAGGAGTTCCCTTAGGAAAACCTATTTCACCATCATTTGGCTTCTAACAATGATGGATCTATGATCAGGGCTCTACATGGTATTATTATACTTGATTATTTAGGTACATTTCATCATTCTTTTAGCATCAAGCATGATTCCAAGCATTTAACTATTAAAACACTTCTATAAAAGAAGAATACTAAATGTATAAAGTTTAACTCACATCAGTTATCATATGGATATCAATTCTTAACCATTTCATTACTATGATTCAAGAATAGGGGTTTTCAAACCCTTAAATCATCATAAGTCATCTAATCAGCATGACCATGATGTTGCTCATGGCTCTTACAGCCCATCAATTTCATATGTTGCCACTTAAACTTAGGCAACATAGCTTACATCACTGTTCATAAAGCCTATAGAATGCTTTCAGTGAATATGATATCATAACCCTTACCTGGATATGATCATTTCTTTATAAGAACCTGCATGGTTAACTCAATTGATAATAATAAACAATTCATCTTCAAATCAGTAATTTATAAAGCAGAAATAACCCTTCAATTCAAGGGTTGTACCTTCATGCCTTCACTAAAACTAGGTTCCCATTATTTAAATCAATTAGGGTTATTCAATCCATTTCATTATGATTAGGAATAATAATTCCTCATCTCATACTTCAATCATGAAGTTTCATGCTTAAAAGCATAAACTAGAATTAGGGTTTATTGTACATTTCATCACATCACCCTCAATTAGGGTTTACTATTCACTTTACATGTTATTACCCTAGATTTAGGGTTTACTATTCACTTCATAGTGGATTGAGCTCATACAATCACCATGTATGAAGATTATTATCATTAATGCCTTCAAATTAGATTAAGATTCATTAATCACCATAATTAGGGTTTCCATGATCTTGCTATGATCATACCCTAATCATGTGCATTCATTCATATTGAAGGTGTTTTACTTGATTCTCATCCCTATTAGGAGCCTTATATCTCCTCCTACTATTAGATGATGTTTACATCACTCTAGATTAGGTTAGGTCAAGTTAACTGTGATTAACATAAGTCATGACATCACCATTGTGGTCATTAGGGTTTACTTGGTCAAGATGTGTTGTCTACTTGAACCCTTCAAAAGTACCTTAATAATGTTCACCATTAATCATAGCATATCTCAACCAACTCATTACTTGTTCCCTCATTGTCTTTAGGTATCATTAGGGTTTGAGTTAAACAACCATTAGACTATCTAAGCCTTTAAAGCATTAAGCAATCTTGACCTTAAAAGACCCCAAACGGTTTTGAACTCTCAACCTCCAAACGGTTTTGAAGCCGCATGTAAGGGTTGACCGTTTGGTACCTTTGACTTTCAAGAACACATGGAGAAGTTCACACTCAAGATCGTTTGCCCCTAAACGGTCTTGAGACCGTTTGGTCACGTTGACTGTTTAGCCAAGTTTGACTTTGAAACCGTTTGAGCAAATCATCCTTGAAACCGCATAAATCCAAACGGTTTTGAAACCGCTTGGTCCCAAATGGTCTTGAGACCATTTGCCCCTAAATGGTCTTGAGACCGTTTGGTCCCAAATGGTCTTGAGACCGTTTGGATTCAGACGGTCTTGAGACCGTTTGGTCCAAACATCTCAAAACCGCATGGACCTAAAAAGTGCATCAACACTTGCAATTGATTAGGGTTTTCAATGTTGACCGTTTGGTCCTAAACGGTCTTGAGACCGTTTGGTCCAAAAATCTCAAAACCGCATCGACCTAAAAAGTGTATCAACACTTGCAATTGATTAGGGTTTTCAATGTTGAACCCTTCAATCGATCTCATACTTGTTAGGCACGTATCAATTAAGCTAATTAGGTTAATCCTTAACCAATTTGACACTCAATTGATCCTCAATTGGTCACCAATTAGGGTTAGGACCAATTGGATTAGGGTTGGAAATTGATCAACCTTCAACATTCATCAACATGAGTCTAATTGAAGTTGAACCCATTGAACCATCACCAAATTAGGCCATGAACTGACCCCAAACGGTCTTGGGATCATTTGGACATCCTCCAAACGGTCTTGAGACCGTTTTCCCAAAGTCTTATAAAAAATTAAGTCAATTAGTTAAGGGTTGAACCCCAATTAGGTCACAAATTCAGCACTTTGATTATTTCAACAACCTATTATGATTGGATCTTCAATCGATCAAATTCTCTTAACCCTAGACCTTCAAACGGTCTTGGGTGATCACCAAACGGTCTTGAGACCGTTTGGGTGATCCCCAAACGGTTTTGAAACCATTTGGGCCACTCAACCCAAACTTCAACATGATTGGTCTATTAAAATCAGCAAATGAACCCGATTCGGGTTTAGGTGATTAAAGTGCCTTCAACTTGAGATTACTTGGAATTAGTTAATGATTCTTTGTAGGTGATTAATTCATAATGTGTCCAGTAGACCCCCAAACAGTCAACGCCTGGTCAAACCTCCCAAACGATCTTGAAGACCGTTTGAATCTAAACGGTCTTGTGAAACCGCATGAATCCAAACGGTTTTGCAAACTGTTTAGACCAAAGGTGCAAGACCGTTTGGTAAAGTTACATTGGTATTCATGCCCATCTTCTTCTACCTCAAGATCAAGGCCTGTTCTTCACGGTTTTGCTTGCAAGAATGCAAGGAAGGATGGAGGGAAGAAGAACAAGCAACTATCGCATAGAAAGAAAGATGCATAACAAAGTTTAAGGGTTTAGAGTTATAAAACCCGCCTTAAAGTCGACTCTAGAGCTCCAAGCTTCCAAGCTCTAATGGCGTCTTGAGCTCCACAGGCCGTCCAAGGTTGCTTCTCCAAGAATGGTAGGAAAGGATGGCTAGAAAGGAGAACTAAGTAAGAAAAGCTAGCAATCCAACCTTGCACCATAATTTTCCCCACAAATCCGAGCTAGATGATGATCAAACCTTACCTAGAAGTGCTTGGCCATTTTCCTTTTCTCCAGAGCTCCGTCCTTAGTCGGTCACAATAGAAGATAAGTGAAGAGAAAGGGGAAATGATCCCTTGGTCGTAAAGGAAAAGTGACTATATACTTTGGGGGTATTTCCAAGATAAAGACAACTATTTCTCCTATTCTCAACTAGGTCCTTCTCTCCTTTTCCTAGGAACGTCCCTCCTTCTATATACTTAAGCAAAACTCTTATTAAACCAAGGTCTAGAGAAAAAGGAAGCCAAACATCCTACTAAGTTGTACACATAAAAGGGCCATTTTGCTTACAACTTGGTTAACTAATTACAAAGGTTATTCTCCTTATTTGATTATTTAAATGAAGCTCTATCTTCATTATTTTTACTCTAATTGATGCCAAAAGTTATAAAAGATATTCTAGAAGGTGTATTTTTACATGTTGCACCCCATGTTTTGGGTAAATTACACTTTATACCAAAATTAGGGTTTAGAGCACAAGGATTGCTCCACAAGCTGCATCTTGGTGCCCAAGCTTGGATAATCCATCATACTTCATCATATTTAATCCTATGATGTCTCAACATCAAAATAACATCTAAACATGTGCAATTTGCAAGTTAACCCCTCTATTTGGGTAAATTGCACATAGGTCCCTGTATTACAAAACAATATTACAACATTGTAAAAAAAGGACAGAAATAGAAATATATGTTCCTCAGGAGCTTTAATTACATACCAAAAGATAATCACATGCATCTAATTACATAATTAAGCAAAACACCTAGGGTTAGTTCATAACCCAGGTCAGGGATGTTACAGTAGTAGCCGTCAATCCATGAGATCTGACCTTTCCTAGCCCCTGAGTTTTAATAACCCTAACCCATACACTCCTATATAAGGAGGAGGTACCCAAGGCTCAAGACCAGCACAATAGAGACAAAGTCTAAAGAGGAAGTCAAGAGACTGTCTCAAGACTCCTCATCTCATAGTTCTGGTAACATGTGAGACAACCTAGGAGTCTTACCAAAATGGGAGAGATATCAAGAGGAAAGGAAGTCGACGCTAGTATGTTGACAAATGAAAGGGAAACTCCTTCCTGTTGGCTCTGGATGCACAATGTGGAGTTGCTAATGGTCCACATGAAATACATAGAGGCAAGAAAGCTTTTGTTTCCATATGAGGAGGACAATGTCAACCGCTGTCCATGTGCTACACCAGGAGGACACAATAGATTTCCATCCGTATGCTACTTTTGAAGGGAGCACATATCTCTGTAAGAATAGTCGCTGGACTTGTTCCAAGACAAGGTATACCGTGGAACCCTCTTTTCTAGATACATTGTTGTTGATACAATCTACTGGTTAAGGAAATAATGGGCACACAATTTTTCATTTCCGATGCCTACTCTATCCCCATATTTCCCACAGATAAATTGAAGGTTTATTTTGTATATGTTTCTCAAATGAGGAGAATGAACTCATTTATATGTAAGAAATTAAAATGGAGACTAATTATGAACAAAGATATGATAATTTATCTAACCAAAAAAATGAAACTTGAAATGAATTCCACTTTTTAATGAACTCAAATTATGGGAAATCATGAAGCATAACACAAAAAAGATTGTCCATCAAATTCAGTATGTTACTTGGGACCTTAGATTAACAACACATGACATGAAGGAAAAGAAAAATACAACTTGTGGAAAGGAAAAATTAGTAGCCCAGTGAAGTGGGGATGATTTTAACTGGATCAAATGCACTAGACTATAAATGTGACCTTGGGATAAAGTTGTCCACATTTTAGATTAAGAAAACCA